>OX578278.1:63998717-65431217 GCA_951217055.1 Gerris lacustris
TACAATATAAAGACTATTTCCAACAACAAAGGTAATAATTTGTCTCGTAATCCGAAAAAAATTAATAATTTATAAAATACAATATAATAAAATAATAATTATAATGCTACAAATAATAGATAATACTATATATGTGTATATATATATATATATATATATATATATATATATATATATATATATATATATATATATATATATATATATATATATATATATATATATATATATACACACACACTTAATTAAAAAATTATATGTATAGTTTCTGTATTTGTATTAAAATTATGGATAAATTAAATTTACAGCATGACCAAAATAATTAATATATATATGTGAATGAACATACATATTTACATTCCTATATTTCAGTTTCCAATATACAGCTATACTGAACAAAACATCTTTTCAATTTACATTTTTTAGTGCATTTTCCAAGTTGTAATTTTTCACTGGGTCAGCGGATATGATCGTAAGAAGATGGTGGAAGTGATTTGTGATACAATTTTTATTGTTGAAAGCTTGCATTTTCCATAGAAGATTGACTATTACCGAGGGTTCCGAATTACCAAAATGTCCAGATTAAGGGGTTTCTACTATATACAAGTAAGGCGCGCTTCACGTAAGTACGTGAGGCGATAATCACCGGTTTCTGTACGATTAAGTTAAAATTATAAGTGTAAAATGTTAATAGTTGCAGTCAAGGAGACTAAAAACTTTTATTTTCGCCCGCCATATTGGCCACCATCTTGACAATATTAAGTGTAAAATTTTAATTGTTACATAATCTTTGTGTACACTTTAAGATCTTTAAATTGATATGTAACATGTCATAGTGACTAAAAACTTTATTTTAGTCGCCCGCCATATTGGCCGCCATCTTGAAAATCTTAAGTGTGAAAACTCCAAAAAGTGCACAGATGTCTCTATTTCCGAGATGCACCTGTGTGCCGAATTTCATGTTCCTAGCTATAGTAGTTTATGAATTGAAACAAGCCAACGGACTGACAGACAGAGAGAGCCGTTATATAAGGTTTCTTTTTTTACTTCGAACAAAAACCTAATATAATATCTCCCGACAGGGGAGGAATTATATTTACGTACATTTAAATCGAACCTAATTTCTCAACCATTTCAATTATAGCAATTTACCAAGAAAGTAGTTTTTGCTCTAGATGAACCACTTTTATGGGTAAATTCGAATTTAAATTAACTAAAAAAAATAGTTTTAAATCAAATCGTCGAATCCATTTTCGGGAAATAAAAAACACGATTTTTTGGGGGAAGCTCCCTTAAATTTAGATTTTAAATTGGCCTTGAGGTATAATATTTTTGAACTTCATGCCGTCAGAAAAAGTTCATTAAGGTTAAAATAAAGCTCAAGGTGAAAATTGAAATGCATGCTAGTTTTTTATAAAGTTTACCACAGTCATTATTGCAGTTAATAGTTAATTATCGTAATTACTTGGTATCACGGATACTAGAGGAGACAGCGGTTTAGTGCTAAACAAGCGCAGTAAATTTTAAACTTGGCTATAACTCAAACAATATATTAAATAATTTTCATCAAAATGTCGTAAATTTATATTTTTAATTTTATAATGTCTCATTGGGAGTGTGCAAACATGGAATTAAAAATTAATAAAGTATTAATTAATGTAATAATGTTATTTATTTAATAATTCAAAAGAGGAAGTTTTTTAAATGGAAGACTATGTTTGAGTTGGTTTTAATTAACAGTATAGGTACCTTCAAACTATATTTAATTGATAGAAAATTTATAATTTAGTAATAAAATATAAAAACTATTAACAAGTTATAAAACAGAAGCATTTCATATATAATAACTTGATAATATGAACGCTGAAATTAAAAAGAAAACGTAATGGATGTAGTTTCATAGTGTCTTTAACCTCGGCCTTATTGCCAGTTTTACGGTTTACTATAATTAATTTTACAGCACGAGTATAGTATAAAACATCTATATACTTTAATATTCTAAGCTCATTTAATTTCATATTAGTAGAAATTTAGTTGAATGTTATTAAAAGCTGGATTTTAAAACAGGGTTATATGAGATTGGCTGCGAGTATGGAATCCACGTTCAGCCAGTGTAAGGTGTAATAAGCAGTAAAAAGGATTTCCTTAGGAGACCGAAGCTGTCAACATCTGTTCTATTCAACTGTTGAACAAATGATGTCATTTAGTTTTTAAAAGGGTAGCAGTATTACGAGTTGAGGGAGAATCATTTAGCTGACCGCAAGAACCCTTGGATAATGCAATAAAGGTAATAAAGAGGAAACGGCGTGTACGTATAAGTGAGGAAAATAACGAATCGTGGCCAAGAGTCTCTAGGACTGTGGGAAGAGCATTAGAGGTCGGTAATTATCATTAAACGGCTTCCACTTCATCTCTTATGTACCTTGTATTATGTAATTAGTTCACATCTCAAACCGAAACACACCCGGGTCAAATCCGCGTTCTCTAAAAACCTTTTAACAACTATTTCCAACCATTACATTTTTTGATCCGGAGAAGGTTCTGCTTAATATCAAACGTCTCAAGAAGAATGAAAATGAGTGTATGCTCCACTAAAAACAATAATCTTAAAAATAACTTTTTCTTGAAACCCTTTAACTTGTAATGCAAGTGGATAACCAATAAAAACCAATCATTACAATGGTCTTTATTACATGTGGCTGAATTTCTAGATAATCTTAGAAGGACTGCAGTCAAGAATATGGCTTGAGAGTTAAAACAATAGTAGGGTTTCTTCTTTTTATATCTTCTGCATTTGAAGCTAGGGTAGAATCCCTCTTGCTAAAGAAAAATGAATACATAGTTATTAGACTGACTTTAGAATCTCAGCTTCGGTTCAAATAAAAAAAAATCAGTTCATCTGCTAAGACAAACGTTTGTCATATAGAATTGGTTGTTATCCTTGTTCCATTCTCATTCTCTTACTTTTTAGAAATATGGTTTTCTTTAACGGGAAAACATTATTAAATAATAATGTTTAACTTTAAGTTCTTATTTTATAAATAAATAAAAGACCTTCATAAATTCTGAGGTCATACTTTACGAGCGAGCTGGATTTATAAGCATTTTTTATGTTGAAGTAATATTCCTGGTTACCGCATTTTTGTCTAAATATACCGACAATACATAAATAAACTACATTTAATTTAATACAAGTATTTAAAAATTTTAAGGCAGTAGGTTTAAAAATGTTTTTCATATATATATATATATATATATATATATATATATATATATATATATATATATATATATATATATATATATATATATATATATGATGTCTCCAGAGCATTACATTTAGCATGAAATATATTATATTGTTCCTGAAAATGTCCTGCAAGGCCGTTTGATGCCAACTTGTCGCATAAATTAACTATCTTAGCCAATAAAAAAAGCCAATGCAAAAAATTTCGATACGTAAAAGTTTAAATAAAATGAATTAATGAAAAGTTTTGTAGAGATATTATAAACTTGAATGGATTTTTCCCTTAGTATTGCTCGCCCTTCGGCAATGATTCATAGCCCTAACTCCTTTAACTTCTGCCCCATTCCACAACTTATACATAGTAATCCCTTTACGCTAGTTCTTATCTGCAACTAAGAGAGACCCGCTTATACTTGAACCGAGCTGGTGCTCCAGGTAAAAGTGTTAAAACAAACTTTCTACGATAAAGATAAAAAATAACTTCTTTTTGACAGGATGGGGAAAAGAAGAATAAGATAATGATATGTGATCCATCACACATGTGAACTTAGAAAAACCAAGAGGAAAAAACTGCTTTAAAATAACTTAGGAATAAATTTCCTTTATATAGAGAAACCGTCAATAAATAATATTAGTTTTTTTCGTTTTATTACATAATAAACTTAAATATAATATTTGTAAGACATTCGTATGTATTCAGTTCTTTTTTTGTTTTCTTTTTAATCGTGTGGTTATACTAAACAAGTGTGAAATAAAATTAACATTGTTTACAGCATATGGGGAAGGGGGCAAAGAAAGAAAGAAAGGCGTATCACCCTAAAATGTTACACGTGAAATCCAAAGATATTTAAATTTAGTATATAATTATTACAAAAACTTAAATAATTATTATTAATCCTTACGGTCAGCAAAAATAATTAATATTAAATGATTTACTAAATTTGCAGGATTTCTTATATATAGTTTATTGTGATCTCTGAACAGTTTGGAGAACATTAAAGGCAACCAAATGCTCTCCATTGCAATCGGCATCCAAGAGGGAGAACAGCGAATTTACAAAAAATCATATTTAAACTCAGAGGCTCTCAGTTTAAAAGACTCTGGTTTACCCTAAAGAAATTTATAGAGAATAACTATATAAAATTGTTACTAATAAATCATTAATACAAATAAAGGAATGATTACTTCTGTAGGGTAATTTTTACTTATCGACTATCAGAGGGATGCGGGGATAGATGGATCAATCAAAAACGCTTTACCCATAGACAACGTAGGAATAATTTATTGCAAATTTTATATTAAATAAAATGTATTAATTAATGAAGACGATGCTCACAAAATAAAAAAAAAACAATTTGCAGGAAAAAAATAAAAATGTATAACTAAGCAAAGTATATCTAGGAGAAAATGCTCTTTAAGTTTTTGTCACTAAAAATATATATTTTTTAACCCTATTAAGAAAAATTAACATGGATAAGCAGCAGATAATATATTATTCTTAAGAATTACTTAAAATAAATGAATTGATCTTGGGAACTTATTTGCTTAACAGTTAGGAATAATGTCTGGCACAGTTAATGGTCAGAGGGGGAGGTAGCCTAAGGTGTAAAAATATGTATTTTCTTGGACGGTATTATGTTATCCTTTTTGTAAGGTAAGAAGTTGGTTAGGAGGGCAGGCAGCCAAGCCACTTGCAGCCTTGCCCTGGTGATAAGGTATAGCCATCAGATTTACATATCTTCCTTCAGGCTGGGGCCAAAACCATCCTACGCACCAAGGCAATTTCTTACCACATTTCTTATCTTAAAAAAACTTTATTAGTATTTAAGCTTATATAGGCCATAGACTAAGTTTAAATCAGGAAGTTTTTTCCCTTTCATTATTTATTTACTTTTTTAGGATACGAATTATTTGACAATAGGTCAGAGTAATGTTCAATGGTGAAATAACGATTTATAAATAAACTTCATGTACTTGTAACATATCTATACAAACTAGTTTCACTTGTCATATGAGTGAGGTTAGTATTGACTATAACCTATATTTTTAGTTATTGGCATAAAATTGATCAGGTAAATATTATTTTTATGATTTTATTTAAAATACTTAAAGAAAGAATATAAAAAATCACAGCCAACATTTTGAACCTGTTTTAGATCCATCAGGCCAAAAAAAGATTGGTTAAAGAGGAACTAGTTCATAACTTTATCAATTTCATGGTCAACATTTTTACATTAAAAAGAGGGAACTGGACTGTTCCCTAACCCTCAAGCCTACTCAATTTAAAATATTATTAAATATATCACTTCACTATGCAAAAACTTCTGCTTGCATCAGGTTGAAATTTTACATGCCTGTTTCAATTGTACATTAGACGATGTGTATTGAAGAAATTGAAAAAACAACGTTTTTACCGATATCTTACGTTCTAAAATAACAATTTCCATAAATCAATGAAGGGGGGGGGGGGGGGAGTGTCTAGGAATATGAGCAGGATTGCTAGAGAAGGGGGTGTTCAGGAAACCTAAGGATGGGTTACCAAAAGATTAGTAGGATTGAGCTATTTGGTTTCCTAAATTTCAGCAAGCTAAACCCCTATGAATTATTTGAGACAAAAATTTAAAGCTAAAATGTAAAACTCATTTAACACCCCCTCCCTAGCAATCCTGCTCATATTCCTAGACACTCCCCCCCCCCCTTCATTCATTTATGGAAATTGTTATGTTACAACGTAAGATATCGGTAAAAACGTTGTTTTTTCAATTTTAAACGTTTAGGTTTAGGTCCGCTTTAATAAATTGAGCGATCTTTAACACTTATAGCGGTGATAGTGTTGGTTTTACTAAAAAAAAAATATATTTTTAGAAAAGTTGTTTGTCTTATTAAATAGATGAAGTTATAATTATTTCCCGTCCTAAAATTCCAATTTTACATTTGAAGCTTACGTTGACACACGAGTGTTGCACGCAAACGCTTGGGCGGACTACGTTCTCCAACGAACTCGTCATGGGCATTGGTATAATGAACATGTGTACTGAATTTAAACTAAATCGGTCATCATTTACTCAAGTTTACTCGATCGTCATCGATCGATTTCGTAACGGTTGGTTTTGTGACGGTCGTTTTTTCGGATTCACTCCCGGGCTCCAGACGCTATAACGTGCCATAAGGAGCTTTATTCCAAAAATTTTAAAATTTAGTTAATTTTGATAAGAATCTAACCATATAAATCGCCCTAGATGCTAAAACTATTTAAATATGTTTAAAAATAAATAAATTAAATACAGTATAAATATAAAAAAGTAAGTAAGTACGAGAGAAAGTTTTGTTCAATTTATCGCACCGATTTTCTTAAATGATAGCAAAGGTGATACTGAAAATTATACTCAATTAATAACAAGTTAGTAAGTAACCTGGCTGAGTGGAGGACTCTTAAGTGCTTTAAAGGTAAAAACGAATTAGTTATAATTAATATAAACTCTGTGTCCAAAACTTCAAAACTTGTCAAGGTCAAAAATAGACTAAAGTTAAATTTAGTAGGATATTTAAATGCAGTAGATTCTAATTAAATAGCGGTTTCTAACTTGCCTACTTATGGAATGAGGTATTTATTTTCTATGTAATAGCTTGGAAAAATTAAAGCTTATGAGGACACGTAAGTTGTATTTTCAATGCTCTTTGAATATGATCCCAATAGACATGTATATAGACCAAGGGAGGGAATATAACTGTTATAGGGGTGAAGAGAGAATTCAAAGAGGCGCAAAAATCCAGACAAGAACCCTAAGAATTTACCTTCTCTCACAAATAGTAGGTTTGAGTCCATGATTGAATGTAATTTGATACTAAAAAACTACATGTATCATAAAACCCACAACCCTTTTCTCGATTTATTAACTGACTGGTGATTTACAAATCCTGTACCACTACACTATTGGCAGTTCACAAATTCTTAATATTTCACTGACACAATGGTTAAAATTCGATTGACAATCGCCGTGGTTAGTGAGAGCATTTTATTCACATAGTTTGGTTGGCTTAGTGAACAATAGGACCATGACATTATAGAACTACTACCTATTCTCTGAGAGATTAATGAAATTTAAGGAAAACTATTTTGAATCTTTTTAAGTGCTAAATTTATTCTGCAGCACACATGTAGAGGTCTGAAATTTGTGGTTCATATTATCAAGGATGATGAAATCTGTGAGGGTTTATTGTTAAATCCTATAGCTTTGCATTAAGAATGGAAAAAAAATCAAGGGAAAAAGGATCATGGTTTTGGCTTGGGGTTCAGATTTGTGGAAACGAGATTTCCGATTGCTTATACCAATCGAACACAGCATGCGATTACAGACTCAGTATTTCCCTTTTTATTTATATTTGATAACTTTAACAAATTTTCACCGGTATAAATCAGGAATTTATTAACAATAAATAAAAGGGAATGACGCTCGAAAAAAAAAAAATCAGCAGCAGCACAGCCAACATTTGACCCAGTTATCGGTATCGAGTTGCTTTTGAACGAGGCCAGCAGATTTTTAGGGTTAAGCCGTCAGTCTCAGCGGTTTTTCGTTCCAGTGACATATGATTTACTGCTTGCTGGACCACTCTCGGTTTGATGGAAGGCACCCTAAAACTAGCCACACATCAATACCCCCTTGGAGCAGTACCGTAAGAGACACCCTGGGATTCGGGATATAGGTCCTCCCACAACCACCCACACCACCCTCAACTCGTATTAATGCGTCATTTCGCAAAAATACCATCTATATTCTTTGCACTTGTCATCTGGGCCCGAAGGCATCGATCATTCCGCTTACAATAGACCCTTCCACTGCTAAGCCATTCAGAGTAAATTTCTCAATCTATACCAAACCCGTTTTAACACCCAGCACATAACTAATTTCCTACCAAGATCCTAAAACTGTAGGTAGTATTAAAATTAGTAATCGATATTTTAAAAGCTGTACATTTCATAAGATAGAAAAATAGTCTATCCATTATTCCATTATCAGGAAACGTTTTCGGTCTCTTCTCTGCCTATCAGTCTGTCAACATTTATGCGTAACAATATACCTATCTTGAAAAGTATTGTTCCAATTTTAATTAAATTTGGATGGTATCGACCCCTATGTAGAGTATGGGGCATAAAGAAAATGCATATAATATTATAATTAAAATATTATACACCCTCTCTCTCTCACACACACACACACACACACACATATATATATATATATATATATATATATATATATATATATATATATATATATATATATATATATGTATATATACACAGGGTGACTGGGTTATATGTGAAAAAATGAAGTAGATTGTTCTACGTCTTATGGGCCACAAAAAACGCTATATAAACCAGGGGTCAAATCTTAACCGTTTTCCCGCAAGGTTAAATTTTATGATTTTTTTAAGATAGCATACCTTTTCTTATAAAAACACTTATTGCTCAAAAAGTATAAAAGCTAGAATAAAATGGTTGGTATCGTTGTAAAACTGACAAATTTTCCAATAAGAAAAGTGTAATTTTAGTTTTCATGCCCTCAAATTACATGACAAACAATGTATACAAATTTTATATTTAAGAAAAAAATTAAAAACTCAATTGCTTTGCGGTCCTATAACTTGGTTAAGAACCGAGCTTAAACTTTTCGGACTTCAGGAAATACTTCTTAATTTACTAACGTTTCAATCGATATTAATATAATTATCCATTCATTGGGCGGAATTTTTATTAAACTACACTGAAAGTAAAAAATATACGTGGGTAGTGTTGCAATTCTTGACTTACAGGTGAGTAAATAATTAAAAAAAAGAAAGATTGTTTTAGTATACTCATCTTTGTGTCAACAATAAACATATTTCTTTTTCACTTTCAACGAAGTTTAGTAAAAATTTCGCCTTATAAATGGGTAATAATATTAATATTGATCGAAACATTAGTCAATAAGGAAGTTTTTCCTGAAGTCCTAAAAGTTTGAGCTCGGCTCTTTACTAAGATATGGGATCTCAAAAAAACTTTTTTTCTTAAAAATAAAATTTGTATAATATTTTTGTCATATAATTTGAAGGCATGAAAATAAAAATTAAATTTTTCTTATAGGAAATTTTGTCAGCTTTACAACGGTGTCAAACATTTTATTCTAGCTTTTATACTTTTGGTGCAGTAAGCATTTTTATGAGCAAAGGTATGTAATCTTAAAATAATCATGAAATTTGTTTATGTGGGAGAACGGTTAAGGGTTTACCCATGGCTTATATAGTGTTTTTTGTAGCCCATGAGGCGTAAAACAACCTACTTCATTTTTTTTACATATATCGCCAGTCACCCTGTATATATATATATATATATATATATATATATATATATATATATATATATATATATATATATATATATATATATATGTTGGTCAAAATTGCATAATTTATGGATACTTTTTCTCGAAAACCCAGATACGCCACGCCACATATGTTCGAACGGCCACTCATATGACCACTTGACCAATAATAGGATACGAAAAAGCTATGTACCACACCAATCGAAATATTATTTTTAAATTTCTCACAATGGTTTTAGTTTTTCTTTAGTTAAATAAAAGGATCAATTTCCGAAGATGATTGAAATTAATATGGGACGCTGCGGGCAACTTTTGACAAACCATCCAAATTTCATAAAATCGGAGTTCTTTTAAAGATATTGAATTTATTCAACTACATTTTTTCTGTAATAGTAACTAATAATATTAAATTTTCCAAATTTAAAGATTATTTTTTATGTAATCCAAAACAATAATATGTGTGCTTAAGAAAGCATAGTAGTTAAAAGTACCTTTCTTAATTTCACGAAAAGCATTATAATTTTAAAATGATGAGCCCTTATTATTGCCTGATGAGTGCTTATTATTTTTAGTTTAAAAACGGCTAAGACAAGGGAAGGGGGACAACGAAGTGTCATCTTTGGAAGCCTAGCTTACCACAGCTTAGGGTTAAAAAAAAATTCCTTTGAGACCTTTTCACTATTTAATAAAATGGGTCAATGGATATGTTCCACCTCTTCCATATTGAAAGGGGCTTCAGGCTTCCGACTAATTTTGTATCAATTACTACGGCACAATATCACCCTTAATAAGACCCGAACACAAGCAAAGTTTCGTGTTTCTATTTGGCCGTTCAAAAAGTTATAGAGGATGAGACTGACAGACAAGCAGACAGATTGGAGATATTATAATGGCTTTTGTTGGAAACTATGACAGTTAATATATTTTTTAATATAGGTTTATTAAGGTAACAACGAATAATAATAAAGGGATGTTTGTTGTATCTATATAAAAAAAAAACTGTTTGACAAAAATATTTTTGTAAGAAAACAATACCTTCAGTTTCTCATTCTTTTTCTTTAACCAGGGTAAGGAAGAAAGGGATTAAGCAAAGCCTGTGCTACTTGTTACTTGTCAAGGAAATTTTGAAAGTGCTACGTTTCTCCCTACCCAAGCCTTAAGACAAGTAAAAAAAAAAAAACCCCTTACTATACCTCCTCTACGTCGGTTTTAAATCAGTACCAGACCCCTCCACCCACTCCCCCCGTTACTCTTCCAAGGTTTTTTCTTACCAACTTCTAGAAAACCAAGAAGAAGGGAAAAACTTTCAGGCTTTCTCGTCTTCAGAGTAAGGGAGGAAGTAATCTGAAACTTTTTGACTTCGGGAGCCTCTCATTATAAATAGACCCGAAGCTACTAAACCATTCAAAGGATAATGAATTAAAAACTCTTTTCTCTCTTTTTCGCTTTTTACTCGAAACCATAGAAATAGGGGAAAATATAAGGGGTCGATATGACATGACTTAACTTGACTTCTTAGATTTATTAACCCTCTTTAAAAAGTGAACAGATCATGGGAAATACTATCGGCTCGTTTTTATACAAAGAATAGTAATGACTAAAAGGGCATTCCCATTAGTAACAAACCATCAAAGCATAATTAAATATACAACATTTTTAATGACTAGACATGCTCTTATTAATCATTTTAAATATGAAGAAAAAGCGCAGCAAAAAAGTAAACTGACTAAAATAAAATATTTGTAATAAAATGTACATAAATACACAAATATCAGTCTTTCTCATCGTTGACAGGCTAATTTAATCACTATGCATGTCACATGTCAATAATAGAAATATTTTGAGATTCAATTACATACAAATAATTTGAATCCTAATATATTGCTTCTGAGCTTACCAAAGGTAACGGAAGCTATTTAATCGTTCTGAAGAGAGAACAATTTTTAGGTCTACGATATCAAAAATTCCAAGACAGAAATCTATTGGTTCCGTGTCTGTCTGTCGGTCTGTCGCTTAATTTTTGCGAACCAACATATCTTAAAAACTACTGGTCCGATTTTATTGAAATGTGTATGGTAGGTCATAATTAGCCCATATAATTTTCAACCTTCTGCGCTCATTTGTTTCACTTCTACATGTACACCTTTTTGTTCACACATGTATACATTTATTTACACCTATATTTTCAAAAGTACTAATCTGATTTTTATGAAATTTTGCTGGTTTATCGAAAGTAGCCCGCAGATAGCCCCAGATTATTTTTAAAATAATAATTGCAATGCTCATGGAAACATTTAAAAAATCAACATATGTTCAATCTCGCGATGATGCAGATGTTTTAATTATTTCGCTCAACATACGTAAATCGTCCACTGTAGGTAAAAAAAATGAATGAGGCTTTTTTCGGGGGAAATTTTGTTATATTTAATTTTGATAACCACCTTGATTGGACTCTGAGCCATAGGAAGTGAGATATTCATGAAAACCCGAATTTGTTGATTTTTGACCGATTTTGATTCGTTGCCGATTTTTACTATGTTTTTTAGAACGTCAATAAGAATCGATCAAATAAACAATTTCCGATTTTTATTGGTTCAGAAAACCAAAAATGACTAGACTAATAAGTAAAATACCTACTTAAACCCAATTCCGGTGAAACCTCAAAGTCAAAGAGGGTACCTGTGTATCATCCCCTCATAGAGGAGAGAACTCAAGTTCTTCAGTGTTCGGTTTGAATGTTACAGGGTTGAACCACTAACTGATTTATCATTGTTTATAGTTGCTTAACTGACGAGGTTAGCCTTACTGTTATAAATACATAATAAGGCGGTCACTAATTAATAATTCGCCCCTTCCAAGTAAAGTATGTTCTTAGATCCGATAATAAAAACTTTATAGAAGAAAACATCTTACGACTACTGTTAAGTAATAAATTGTGTAGCATTCTCTTTCAAATTATTTGTTTAAGATATAAATATAAAGTACCCAATTGGAACCTGTACATTGTACAATCAATTTGAAATTTATTTTTAAGTTTTTTGGTAGTATTCATACTACGGAAAGTTTAAATTTTAATTTAAATTTAAATCAAATTATAATTATTATTAACAACAGGAGATAGACAGAGAAAAATAGACTCTCTATGGTTCGAGTCCCGGCGCTGGAGTCTATTTTTCTATGTATATCTCCCGTTGTTAATGATAATTATAATTTGATTTAAATTAAAATTTAAACTTTCCGTAGTATGAATACTACCAAAAAACTTAAAAATGAAGATATAAATAATTCATAAGCATATACTAACCATATTGATGGAGAGTTGACATTTTTGGTTAAGATAACAGCAGCAACTCCAGCAATATCCAACATTTATACAGTGTCCTGGAACACATATATATAATACACATATTAGTTTAACCTAATACTCTAAAGTTGATAATAAGGTTACTGGTCTTAAGGGAATATTTTATACTATACGAACTTACTACGCCCGTATCCGAGCTACACCACCTTCTCCTGGGATTTGCTAGGACGGCTTTGATGACGTAGATAAGGTAAGCCCCATCCCCGCACGTTACCGATCGTTCACAATAATTTTTTCTACTTCAGAAGATTAGGTTTAGAAGCATTTACAGTACACTGATGCTAATATTGAATGCGGCCCCTTAAATCTCTTTTTCTAAAATTAAAGACCAAACTCGTAACTTTATGTGGGTTATTCCAAGAGCCACAGCCAGTGGCGTAGGAATTTATTTTTGACGGGGGTGGCTCGGCACCTCCACTAAGGGGGGGGGGGGGGGGTGTACATACTCTTTATCAGTGCTCGATTTATAGAAATTGAGGTGCCGGAACTGCAACCTACCCTCTCTTCCCCCCCCCCCCCCTATCTATAGAAGGGGGGTCCGGGGGTCCTCCCCCGGGAAAATTTTGGAAAATAAACGTTCAAAAACAGCATTTTAAGCAGTTTTAGACATAAACCCATGTACTACTTTTTATTTTATTTGTAATTTTATAGCCCCTTCAAATCTGACGGGGGGGGGGGGGGGCTCAAGCCCGATATCCCCCCCAATCCTACGCCACTGGCCACAGCTCTATTCCTCGATTTGGAATAACCTTAACAGGGGTGTAACTAGAAATGTTGCGCCCCTGGCGGAACCCCTGAATGCCACCCCTTTCAAAAACTATCAGGTTAAAACACAAACCACTAACATTAGCCTCTAAGCCTTTCTGTTTAGCAACTTTCATTATAATTGAACATAATTTTAGAAAATTTAAAGAAGGCTATAACATCAGAGTGACAGAAGATTGTTATTATTATTAAGATTGTTATTGTTATAAAATATAATTAGATTTTTATCCAATTTTACCTTATGTCAAAAGTATTGATTCTATGTCAAGAGCCCAGTCTAGGACTTTTTCTTTACAGAATTGTTATATTTTTTTATTATTTTACAGAGCGGTCTTAACGCTAAGCCTAATTATTTTCGAGTTATTAAATGACGGTCCAATAACTCAAAGAAAACGTTCTCATATAGATATTGTTGTGAAAACAATTGTTTGTTCTTGAGCATGATCACAAACCTTCTGTAACCTTCAAAATATGTTAGGAAGCAATAAAGCGTTAGTTATATGAACAAAACGTATTAAATTTTATTTTTAAATGTCCACCACTATTAACAACATTTTAATTAAACTAACTGTATTCACACCATTACAAACTATGCATGATAATAGCGAAGTCAGAAAAAGTATCTTATTTATTAATACACAGTGAAATTGACCACGATAAAATAAAAAAAAAAAACTTCATAAATTAACCATAAAATTTTGGAAATAAATGTGTAAATTTAATGTAAATACTTAAAGCATTGAGTGGTAATCATATTCATTATTGTAAAAGGGGAGATTTCATTCAAGCATATTAAGTAGGTTAGGTGTGCTAAAATTAAGTATTTATAACGGATACAAAGAAGTTATATGCGTCAGTCAAAGTTATCTTAACTCAGCTGCATATATTACAAACTTTGAAAGGATCATGCATATTCATTATGATTCAGAATACTTTTCCCTCGCCTTTTCATATATCTTTTAAAGTGAACTTGCTTCAAAAAGATGCATTACAAGTCCACTTATTTCTCGACTCTTTTAAATCTCCACTCTGTTTTTAAATCAGAACCAAACAAAGAAAAAAAAACTGAGATACATTAAAGAGATTTCCAAGTAAGTAGGCAAAAACCTAATTAATCTTGTTATTGTTATCAAAACTCGTATACTTCATTGAATCCGTTTTTTTAAATTGCATTTGAAAAAAAACCTCTTTCACATCGAAAGAAGATTTATTCTGCTAATCAGCTATTCGTTTATTCGGTTAACTTTGCTTTCTGTAAAAGCTAAGTTATTTTTTCCAGCTTAAAATAATTAATTAACCATTTTCAATCTTACTAATGTCCACCTGTTAACACAAGATTTTAGTATTGCAATAAAACAAAAAAAATTATTCAAGTAAAATAAATTTAATTACTTGGGGATTGATAAAAATTATTTCAAATAAAAATGTAAATAATTAATTTTAGTTATTAAATTATTAAAATGAATACATCATACATAAAAATGATAGCGTAAAGCTTTGAGCTACATTTGAGGAGAACGTTATAGTATTTAATATTTTGATGGATTTACACGTTATAAGGTCACTTGAGTCCAAAAAGTGAATTTGTTTATTTAAATGCCTGTCTAAAGGCTGTTGTTTGTTCAGACTCCTAAACTACAGATTCTAAACTACAGGCCGATTCCGATTCAATTTGGCATTCAGGTTCAGAAATATCACACCGCTTTAAACGGACGTGATACCACGTGGACGGGTCGGGCCGCCCACTGATGACACCAAGTCCACCTATATATAAAACCTCAATCTTATCAGTGATTGGTACTGAGTAAATTGACGTGTACAAAGCTCCGCGCTAACGAGGAGCCAGTATTTTACCACAGGACCTATGCCGTGCGTTCACAATGCTCTTTCTAAGGTACCAGATTTTGTAAATCCCAGGTATGTGATTGGTCATCCTAAGAGAGTGACCTGAACCAATCAGGTTCAACAATATTCCCCAATTACTACAAACAGAGAAAAATTGCACCAGAGGAGAGAAACTCCGGCCATTCCGGCCAACCTTAGAGAGGCTCCGGTTAACAAGAAGCCGGTACCAGCTGTTGCAGATTTCTAATATTATTTTGATTTGTGGATACCAGTTTTAGGATAATTTTGAGTTAGCATGTTGTTTAGTTTTTTACCTAATTATTTATTTATGTCAAATAAATTCAGTGGGTTTACAGACACGAATCTGGAAAGTGAATTTTATTTGTGTTCCAATTTTAGATTCTAAGATTACACACACCCACAAGTGGTGACCCCGAACAGTGACTCGCGTAAGTTGGTTTCATTTTTTATACATTCGTCAAAAAGTAAATTTTTTACGTGTATCGAAATCAAAATTATAATCTGTCAAAAATTCGGAAAGTATTAGAATTTGAATAAAAAACAATAATATGACTGAACAAACTTCATCAAAGTGCCAGACGGAAAACGAAGACATCCTTACACCCCAAGATATTTCTCCAAGAGTGGAAATAGCGCGGGTCGGAATAAAATTGCCAACGTTTTTCCGTCGCAACCCCCAAGTATGGTTTCGACAAGTTGAAGCACAATTCATAATCAGCAATATAACCGTAGAAACCACAAAATTTTACCATGTACTAGCTTCATTAGATACTGAAATTGCAGAACTCTTAGAAGACATAATCAGCAAACCTTTGACAAAGACACCTTATACGGACTTAAAAAAGCGACTCATTACGGAATTTCATGATTCATACGGAAGACAGATAAAGAAATTACTGACAGAAATTGAACTTGGTGACAAGAAACCGACAACACTTCTTCGAGAAATGCGAAGCTTATCCGAGAATAAAGTTAGTGAAGAATTTTTAAAAAATATATTTATAGAAAGACTTCCTGCACACATTAGACCCATACTCGCGTGTAATGAAGGTACACTAGATAACTTAGCGAGTATGGCGGACAAGATTAGGGACATGTACTCTTCTGCGGTGAATACAATCGATTCAAAGGAAGATACGTTAAAACAACAGGGCTCAAAACCTAGGGACCAGTCTTTCATCTCTAAGGTAGAAAAACAAATGGCAGACATTATCGAGGCAATTGAAGAGCTCAAAGCTGACCGCCGAGACAGAAGTACTTCAACATTTCAACCAAGACGCAGGACAAGATCAAGGAGCACACAAAAACATTCCACTTGCTACTATCATTGGAAATTTGGAAAAGAAGCTTTTAAGTGCGTGAAGCCATGCAACTATAACAATAAGAAGCCGGAAAACTAAGGAGCCACACGCTGGACGCGGCAAGCGCTACTGGCTCATTTAATTCAAGCCGCCTATTCATAGAAGATCCTGGAACAGGTAAGCGTTTTTTAATTGACTCGGGGGCAGATATTAGTGTTATACCTCCAACTCATAGAGACAGACAAAACGAGTCAAAGCGGGTACTTTTCGCGGCAAATGGCTCTACAATAAGAACATATGGTGAGCGCATGCTCAAACTAGATCTAGGGTTACGTAGAGAATTCTGTTGGCCATTTGTTTTGGCTGATGTTCAGACAGCAATCATCGGTGCGGATTTTATACGCCATTTTAATCTGCTAATAGACCTCAAAAATAGAAAACTTTTAGATTCTATCACATCCATTTCGGCTGCTTCTTTTAAAGCTTCTACCAAATTTGAATCCATTCACATCCTCTCACCAGACCAAAAGTACGGAAACATATTAAAAGAATTTCCTAAATTACATCAAGAGGATCCTGTTTACAAACCAAAGAATAGTGACGTACAGCATGTCATTGTTACATCTGGTCCGCCAGTTACGGCCAAAGCTCGTCGACTTTCTCCCGACAAGTTGGCCGTAGCTAAAATGGAATTTCAGACCATGATTAACATGGGCATTTGTCGTCCCTCCAGCAGTTGTTGGGCGAGTCCTCTACATCTTGTCCCAAAAAAATGTGGTAGCTGGAGGCCGTGTGGGGACTACCGCGCTCTCAACGCAGCCACCCTGCCAGACAAATACCCAATACCTCACATCCAAGACTTCAACAGTCAACTGGCAGGAAAAGCCATCTTTTCTAAGGTCGACCTGGTAAGAGCGTATCACCACATAGCCGTAGCTCCAGAGGATGTTCCGAAGACAGCGGTCATAACACCGTTCGGGTTATTTGAGTTCTTAAGGCTACCATTTGGACTTAGGAACGCAGCTCAATCCTTCCAACGTTATATTGATTCCAGCCTAAGGGACTTGGACTTTTGCTTTGCCTATATTGACGATATCCTGATAGCATCCGAGAACGAAGAACAACACGTACACCACCTAAGAATGCTGTTTAAGAGACTAGAAGAGTTACAAGTCAACATCAACGTAAGCAAATGTGTTTTTGGTGAAGCAGAAATTAACTTCCTAGGCTACACAATATCACCAAAAGGAATCACACCAACGGCTGAAAAGGTTAAAGCTATACGCGAACATCCGTTACCCAAAACCGTGCAGGATTTAAAAAGATTCTTGGGTTTGGTTAATTTTTATCGGCGCTCGTTACCAAACGCCGCGAAAATACAAGCCAAATTATTTGACATGACCAAAAACTGTCAGAAGAAGGACAAAAGAGAACTCAAGTGGACAGACGAGACAAAGAGTGCATTTGAGGTACTTAAGACATTACTATCTGAGGCAACCCTATTAGCTCACCCATCCCCGCACTTACCACTTGTACTGATGACAGACGCATCAGACTTTGCTTTGGAAGCCGCACTTCATCAAGTGTGTGGCGACAAACTTGAACCATTAGGCTTCATGTCCAAAAAATTAACCTCTACCCAACAGAATTACTCGACATATGACAGAGAACTTCTGGCAATTTATACAGCCGTAAAACACTTCCAACACATGTTAGAAGGACGAGAATTCCCCATATACACTGACCATAAACCGCTGGCCTATGCATTTAAGCAACGAAATGACAATGCTACTCCACGGCAACTTAGACATCTAAATTTCATTGGACAATTTTCGACAGACGTACGGTACACCGCAGGACATCAGAACATCGCTGCTGACGCTTGTTCAAGAATTAACGCACTCTCTATTTCAGGCAAAATTTCAACGGATGACTTAGTAAAAGCTCAACAAGGCGATGCTGAACTGAGAAATCTGTGGGAATCAAAAAAGTGTTCACTGAAATTGGAGAAGGTAAACCTCCCAAATGGAATGGAGTTAATCTGCGACAAATCAACGGATATCTCAAGACCCTACATCCCGATATCACTACGAAAAACGGTGTTTGACTCATTACACAATCTATCACACCCGGGCATCAAAGGTTCAATCAATCTCATCGAAAAACGTTTTGTTTGGAATGGCATGAGAAGAGATGTCCGCGATTGGGCGCGAGCATGCATCGCATGTCAACGAGTTAAAGTCACAAGACATACCAGAAGCGCCATTAGCCACTATCAACTGCCTGAAAAACGTTTCAATCATGTAAACGTGGACATCGTAGGCCCTTTACCACCTTCGGAGGGTTACCGATATTTATTAACATTTATCGATCGATTTTCGAGATGGCCAGAAGCGACACCTCTCGTCGACATAACAGCTGAAACGGTCGCTAAAGCTATAATCTCTACCTGGATAGCAAGATTTGGTGTGCCGAAATGTATTACCACTGATAGAGGCCGGCAATTTGACAGCCAACTTTTTAAACATCTTAACCATATGCTTGGCATCCAACACATAATGACAACGGCATACCATCCGGCCGCAAATGGGAAGATTGAACGATGGCACCGGCAGCTCAAGGCAGCATTAAAAGCCCAAATGACAGAGGACTGGGTAGCTAAGTTACCTCTCGTAATGTTAGGTCTTAGGTCCTACATCATCCCAGAACACTCAACCACCACTGCAGAGTTGACTTATGGCGAGAACATCCGACTGCCAGTAGATATTTTGGAAGAGGGACCTGAAAAGAACAATCACTCCATTCCGAACATGCTCCACCGCCTTAGAGAAAAGTTAAGAACACTCAAGCCGGTTAGAGAAAAGCATAATAATAAACAAGTAATCTTTATACATCCGGAATTGATGACATCGGAATTTGTTTTCATTAGAGTTGATGCGGTAAGGAAACCTCTGCAGCCCGTGTATAATGGGCCATACAAAGTCGTAAGAAGAGGAGAAAAGTTCTTCGAAGTCGAAATGCCAGGAGGAAAACAGAATATTTGTATTGACCGTTTGAAACCAGCATTTCTTCTAAATCAGTGAGAAAAGAACAGCAACACTCACCAAAAAAAAAAAAAAAAAAAAAAAAAAAATCCCTAAAGTATGACGTTGCCACTAGGAGGGGAGTATGTGGATACCAGTTTTAGGATAATTTTGAGTAAGCATGTTGTTTAGTTTTTTACCTAATTATTTATTTATGTCAAATAAATTCAGTGGGTTTACAGACACGAATCTGGAAAGTGAATTTTATTTGTGTTCCAATTTTAGATTCTAAGATTACACACACCCACAGATTGAATAAAGCTTGGTTGGAGTTTGAATAAGAAATGATTTTATTTTTATTTACACTAAAAAAAAAGTTTACTTGTATTAAAATTTGTACATACTTAACATTATCTCAAGTCAATGTTTAATAAATCCAACACCAGCCATTTATCCCTTTTCGTCACTCTCTTCAGGCATCCACTCCATCCTGGGACCTCGGCCTCTCGAGAATCTCCAGCGTACCCACCTTCTGTATTCTTTTTGACGCTACCATCTTCCCACCTCTACTCTTCAGGTGCAGTGCTAACCGCAGCTAATAGCTCCTCCTGCGTTGGGTCTAGGGAATTTCTTGCGCTTAAGAACTGTTATCAGTGGAAAAGAAAATTTGTTGGCGGCATATCGCGCTGACGTAGCGGCACTAGCAAGGTAAGTCACATGGAACTCCCCCTTCATTCCACTAACCCTATAACAGTCCTTTTTAGGACCACCCAATCTCTTTCATCGCGACTGAATTTCGCACAGCATCACATTCTCAGCCAAATCAAGCAAGAGCGAGGCCAGGAGGCCCACCAGAACCAAGACCAGGAAGACAAACAAGCAGAAGTGAAACCAACAAGCACGAAAGATATTCCAGTACAAGCACCAAGCAGTTTTAAACGATTCTGGAAAACAACCAGCAGAAGGTGAACCAGTGAGGAGACTGACAACGAGCAGGGAGCCACTACCGTAGAAGAGAAACAAAGCGATCGAGGAACAGAAAACCAGTCAAACTTCAGGGAAGGAGAATCCAAGACCCGTAGTCTGTCGAACCGACCTCATCTACCTCACCAACTTTCGACCTCACGTACCAATCAAGACAACGCCCCTCCGAATTCACCACACCGCTAGTCAAATCACTGATGTCCTACACTTGGCTTCAACCCTACACTTATTATTTTCACCAACCTTCTCCACGAACCTTAAACGCTGTCCCCCAGTGAGAATCTCTGGCGACTGAGGTTAAGGCAGGGGAAAGCCAACTGGCCAGTTGGCCATATATATATATATGTAGGGTAGGGCGGGGTAAGACGCCATATTTAAGACATTTTTGTAAATTTCTGCCACATTTATAGGAATATCAAATTATAATATACGTAATAATAAAAGTATAACTTTCTTTTTCTTACTATTATTTACTTATTGTTGTAGTCACTGAACAAATATGTTTGGTTTGCATACATATATAACTCCCGAAAGTGGCATCTTTCTCGCATAGGATGGGTAAGATGCCACTCGTTATTGGGGTAAGCTGCCACAAAACTTTATTAATTCAACAAGAGCTGGCATGCTTTCTATGACTTATTACAAAAAGCATGTCTTAGACAAAGCAGCCCTTATTTTGTAGAATTATGTAAATAAATCGTCAATCCTCATAAATAAAAATGAAATAATACAATTTGAGTAAAAAAGTTACCTAATAGTACATTAAATGTTTTAATGAGTTTGACTATTTCTAAAATCAAAAATTATTATCTAATTAATAAAATAAAAAAATAAAATTGGTTAAAATAGACTGCCAATTGGAGTGGCATCTTACCTCACTAACGAAGTGGCATCTTACCCCAAGGTAGAGGGGTAAGATGTCACCAACGAATCTGACCACATAGCAAGAGATTAAAGATGTTGGTACGGTTTAAATATTAAAATCTTATTGATGACTAAGACTATAGTACATATCCATAAAAATATTACCTAGAAAATATGTTAATTCATCAGTCATTATTAAGCATGAGTTATATCAAAAAGGTAAATAATTTATTTAGTCAAATTTTAGAAAAACGGATTGAAGATGGAGACGTAGAAGCGTTGCTCTAGAGAGTTCTTCCATAATTAATGGTTAATCAACTATAATTAATGCGTCCTAGCGGTCTATCTGTGAATTATTAGCAAGTGGCGTCTTACCCACCCTTACCATTTTACCCGGCCCTACCCTATATATATATATATATATATATATATATATATATATATATATATATATATATATATATATATATATATATATATATATATACAGGGTGGTCCAAAAGTCTCCCCCCCCCCTCTTAAATTTTGAACGGTTTGAGATAAATTAATGAAACTTGGGGGATCTCTACCATGCAAAGGGAAGTTTGTTTTCATGCAATCACCCACTAGGGGCAAACACCCACTTTGCCCCCAGGCCACCCAACTTCAAAATTTCAAATTGGAGTGTATATTTTTGATAGCATATTTGAATTCTACAGTGAAAAATAATAAACTTTTACTTGTAACTTTTTATTCTATTTCTAATATTTTGCCCCCTATAGGGGGGCAAAGATAGCAAAATAACCCTTACTATCATACGTTGTAAAATCTAAACGGTTAGAGATAAATTAATGAAACTTAGGGGATCCGTACCATGTAAAGGGAAGTTTGTTTTTATGCAATCGCGCAGTAGGGGCAACCTCCCATTTTGCCCCTAGACCACCTAACATCAAAATTTTAACCTGGAATGTATATTTTTGAGAGCAGATTTAGATTCTACGGCAAAAAATAAAAATATTTCACTTCAAAATATATTCACCTTTTTTTCTATCTCCAATATTTTGCCCCCCATAGGGGGGCAAAGATATAAAAAGGGTAGATTTCAGCGCCTGTGGGCAAAATGGTGGTTGCCCCTAGTACGCGAGTGGATGATTACGCACTTCCCTTTACATGGTACAGATCCCCCAAGTTTCATTACTTTATTTTAAACCGTTTAGATTTTATAACGATCTAAGTGTTATTTTTTTCTTACTATTTCGGAAGGGATATTTTGCTATCTTTGCCCCCCTACAGGGGGCAAAATATTGGAGATGGAAAAAATAGTTTCAAGTAAAAGTTTATTATTTTTCACCGTAGAATCCAAATCTGCTATCAAAAATATACACTCCAATTTGAAATTTTGAAGTTGGGTGGCCTGGGGGCAAAGTGGGTGGTTGCCCCTAGTGGGTGATTGCATGAAAACAAACTTCCCTTTGCATGGTAGAGATCCCCCAAGTTTCATTAATTTATCTCAAGCCGTTCAAAATTTAAGAGGGGGGGGGAGACTTTTGGACCACCCTGTATATATGTACATCAATATCCTATAAAAATAAAATAATGCATATCTATTTAATAAAAAAAAACTGTTCACGACAATACTGTTGTGAATGATGTTTTAATTAATTTTCCCCAATGGATTCACCCTGGTTGGCATACATACACAAATCAATAATACCGAAATGTAAAACAAAAGATAGATACAGAATAAGCTATTTCAATTAAGAAAAACAATAAAACAAACAAAATATTTTACAATATCAGGATTCAATTAAGCGTGATGGAGTTGAAGAGATTTGTTCTACCTGTTATTAATATGAAAAAAAACAACATTTATTTAAACTCTTTCTTATTAATATGTAATGTATTCATAAGAAATACTATTTCAGAGCCCATTAGAGTAGACGAAATTGTAATTTTATGGATCTAAGGCGGTATATATATATATATATATATATATATATATATATATATATATATATATATATAAATATATATATATATATATATATATATATATATATATATATATATATATATATATATATATATATATATATATATATATATATATATATATACTTTAAAAACAAACATTGTTTTTAGAAAAATAGAGTAAAAGATAAGGGGAAAAATGGCTTAGAGAAAACCATATTTTTTCCATTACGACGGCAATATTTTTAAATTGTGAATTACTATACTATAAAAGTGTCGTTTTTAAGACCATTTTACTCTGCACCGTGATAGATAAAATATCATTGCATAAGGCATTGCGCTATACAGCACCATGAAGATAAAAGCACCTAGAATTGCATAGCTTTGTCGAGAGTGGGAAGTTCAAGTTAAGAACATATTTTAAAAACGGAAAAAATTGCTTACTTATAAGGCACGTTTTAATTTTAAAATTTTTATTTTCAAACTCTTAGAAAAAAATGTAGGGGTCCCATTCAAATAAACATATGGCCTTACAAATAACATTTATTAATAACTAATTTTAACTTTTTAATTTTTTAGAAAATAAAAACTTAAATTGCCGAGCTTGTTGTATCCGTAAATACACGAGCAATCGAAGGGTTCTTGTAGACACCTATAAGATCAATATCCGACACTTAACAAAATATGTTCCGTAACTAATGTAGAGCAGGGCTCTCCTGAGGTGTAAATAGTCAGTCAGTTTTTCTCTGAGAGGAGGATCAAGAAAGAGTTGATAGTTCAATACCCAAAGTCTTCAACCAAATAATTGTAATTAACAATTGACCGGTTTCAGCTAGCTGTTCTAAAGCAGCTAAATAATCTAGAAGTAACTGGATAGACTTCAAAAGAACAAGTGACGTTTATCCAGTAACCTCAAGATTATCTTAAGAAAGCTGCTTTAGAACAGCCAAACCCGGTCAATTGTTAATTACAATTTTTTGGGAGAAGACGTTGTTTGGTTATTGAACTACACCTCTTTCATGATCAGTCACTATCACACATTGGATTAAAACGAAGTCGAGGATCTGAGAGATGGGTTTAGTTTCCAGACGTGCCCGAAATATTTGCCGACACTTAAGGTCGACCAAAGTACAAACTGGTGCTAATATTTGATATTTTATAAATAACAGCTCTCCATGGCAATTAATCAAAATAGAATTAGCGAATTTCTAGTGTGTCTATTTTATTAAAAACTGACACTAAATCCTTTTATACATGACACTAAAACAACAACACTCTAGTAGATACCTCAGAGCAAGGAAGGGGTAGAGGGAGCAATGCGATTTGAAAAGTAGTTCATTATGCTCCCACCCCTATACTAAATATCCCAAGCGAGGTCAATCCGAACTAAAGTGATCAGGTGGTCACTGCGGTCCTTGTCTTATTGGTCTATTCCTTGCCCTTCCGTCCCCACAGACGCTTGTCAACAAATCCTCATCAGTAGCATTTATTTGATACCCCACTCAAAGAAGATTGCTATTGGTTATCTAGGAACTTTTACACGTTTATTAACGACGTTACTGCCTTTAGATAATTAATAAGGTTAACAACAAACATTAAAGTACATATTTATAAATAAAACTGTATTAAAAATAGAAATAATAAATGTCGTAAAAAATATCACTTATTCTTATCAGCTAATATCAGATAAATTTCAAGTTTTTATCGAGATATCGATACTGTTTCACCAAACTGCAGCTTGGGAGGTTTAGTAAAGGGGTGTAGCATAATGAACCACTTTTTAAGACCCAGATTCTATAGAATTGTTCACTCTACCCCTTCGTTGCTCTGAGAGAAGATTCCGTGTAAAAACTAGTGACAAATTATTCTGAGAAAAGAAACGTTAGTGTAGTTCTAGTAGTGTTGAACACGAACAGAACACGGTGGCGGAGGCAGCGGTAAAAATTTCAACGTGAGTGCAAATGTGTTGTTGTATTTTTTTTTGTTAATATTTTGATTTCGCTGAGTTTGTTTTGATTTTGTAAGTTGATTTTGTGGTGTTGTAGTAAATATTTTCTGGTAGCATGGTTTAGTTTAAGCACAATTATGCCAGTAATAATTTCATTTACAAACGCGCTAAATTTAACTGTCGAGTACAGGCGTTTGAGGAGCCAGCAAAGATTTTCATTCTGTAGTTGCACCGATTAACTTTAACATTCGAATGTGAGGCATTGCGGAAAGAACTCGCCATGACCACTTTGGTCGGAATTCGTGAAAACAAGTTGTCCGAAGTGAACCGCGGAGCAGGAATGCTGAAACTGATCAGAGAACCATCCGACGCAACCGATCGCAGTTGATTCCTGCTCCCAATCGACTGGGTCTTTACGCGATTTAGAATATGGAATAGAACCTGAATATATTGCAGCCACTGTTTCCCCTGCTGTACCGTCCACGGAACTACAAATCAACCAGAATCCTGACACGCTGCGCTGCCCCCAAGAGATACTGTCTAATACCCTATAAAAGGAAAGATGTTGAGTCCTTATTCTGGCTGCTAGGCGAGGGAGTGTTCATGTATATTATTATTAATGGCAGTCTATTTGACGTTGTAGTTCTTAAAAGTGTGAAATGTTTGTACAGATAAATATAGTTCTTGTATTATGTTGGTGCGGTTCTTGTAGTGTTGAACACGAACAAAACAGAGATATTTAAGTAAGAAAATTTGGGTTTAACGAACATACAAATGAATATCTTAAGAACGAAAATGAAGAAGAAAGGAAAAAATGAAGAGTCTAAGGTAAAAAATGACAAGATCAAAAGAATTTAAATCCATGATAAAAAAATAGGGGCTCCTGTTTGAAAATATTAAGTTGATCCAGATTTGACCTTTCAAACTACTTTAGTATTTAAAATTGTCACTAAAACATGATCCTACCAACTTATCCAGGGGTGTATGGTGAATGAGCATACTATATATCTACGTTGCTTAAAGTTTCTCGAAGACTATTTGTAAGAGTGTCAATAATGTACAAACCTGTAGCGATGACTTGAAAAGTATAAAAATGTAACCGGCAAAAAACTACAGAAGATAAATTGTCAGGACATACCCTTATCTTATAGTCAAAAGCCTACGTAAATGTTGTTTAATAAATAATAATCAAAGAAAGGCTATAAAGTGCATATTGAGAACTCATATACATTTTAAAAATGGCATTTCTGATACATCGGTTTTACTTATTTGAAAGTTAATACTAACTTTAACATAATGTAATTACTATAGTTACATAGTAAATTATTTTACTATTATCACTGGGATAATGAAGCCAACGTCTCGTGATAATATTTGCAATATGTATTTAGTTGAGATCAACTAAGTACACATCAATACAAGTTACGAAATATCTGATAAATAACTTGTAGAATGATGAAAGTCTATTTTACAAAGAAAATAAACTTGTTTCACTAAAAGCGAAACCAGGAATGGAGCAGTTAAGATCATAAATCAAAGCCTATCTATGTGTATTTAAAGGGCAGGAGTTATAGCCTGTCTTCTATTGCTGAGCGAGGGAGAGTTTAAACTACTTTATAGCTGAAGGTCCGGTAAATCGTATGTGGGTGCTCAGGGCCCAGGAGGAGGGGTATAAGCTGTCAGGTCATATCATCGTTAATTATTCTTGAAAGGATCCAGCAAGTCGAGGAGGAATCGAGGCTGAGGGAGAGACAGAGAGAGAATGAGGCTTTTGTAACAGAATACGCTCGGGTTAACCTGGATACGGTAACCTCAGGTATGGTAACATTAATCCATCCCCCTAGTGACGGCGTGTGGTCCACCGCAGCGGTTTTCTAACTTCAGAAACCCCCATCATGGAACAAAAACGCTCCTGGAGGCCTTGTGGACCGAGGTGCAGGCTCAATTACAGGATAGCTAATCGTTTCATTCGTCCTACTCACGTGATGAATCCAGTACTGACAAACATATCAATCTCACAACTCTGTCTTCATTACTTTATTCAAGTCTAAAAGGTTAGGAGGAAAATTCCATTTGTTTTTAACTATGGGCTTCTAACAAAAACTGTTCCGAGCTCTTTTATGTAAGGCATACGCATACCTTGTGTATTAAGCCTTATTAAAGAATTAACTTCCCATTATATTTAAAAGTAAAAAGATTATAGGCACTATCTATTCAAGAGGATGTCATTTTCGATTTAGCCTAAGATGAAACCTATCCCCTTCAGAACCCCCGTTTCCTATCCCGAGAAGACGTCCTCGATTCCGTACTGAGAGTCTTAAAGAAATAACTTATTAGAGTAATTTTAATAATTACAATAATCAAGAAATCAAGCTATAATCGAATCAATAATACATCTATAACCGGAAAGCTTGCAAGAGTGGGGAAAATTCAATTAATTAATTAATTTGTAACTAGCCTTCATCCGCAGCTTCGCGTAAATCATGTAGGCTAAGTGATTAAATAAAATGCTTAAATAGTTTCGTTCCAAAGACTTCATAGAAAAGAATCAGGACTATTTTATACACCATTCATTCCATTATTAAAAATAAAATAACCGGAGAATCGCAGTTTGGAGGCTATTTATTCCATATGTCCAACTTTATTATCAGGTAAACAACTATTTTTAATCAAGAAAAAATTTAATTTCTCAATGATCTTAAATGGGCGTATAAAAATATTAAAAAACTAAACATTAAAAAACAAACAGAAAAAAGTAAATTAAGGATATTTTTTAAGAAAAACCCAAGACTAAGGCCGCTCCCTGACACGTCGGTAGGGTATCGATGCGGTATCGGTAAGCTCGTACGCGCGGTACCGATTCGGTACAGATTCTTTACTGAGCGCCTATATCTTAATGAGTCCTCCCTGACTAGGGCGGTATGCGTGGGAGCGAAGCGGCAAGGAATCGGTATACAGAGTGCCGGTACGAACAAGCAGTAAAAACAGAAGCGGTAAAGTACTATCTTCCTCTGACGACGACATAATCACGCCACGATACTACCGTTACCGCAAGATTCCACCGAAAGTATACCGACAAGTGGGGAGATGAAGGCGGTATCGGTAAGCTATCGGTAAAGCAGAAAATACCGCATACCGATACCGTACCGAAAAGTCAGGGAGCGGCCTAAGGCTCTGTCAAATAGGAAGTGGACTGGGATGGTCAAACAGAAAGCGGATTATCCCCAGTCCACGACGGACTGTGGACAAATCATGTCAAACTATCTGACATTAGTACTTTAATATTCAATTATGTTAATAAATCGTCTAATATAACTTATACCTAATGTTCAGATATCACACGTTTACATTTATTACAGCACCATGCAATAACTATCAATCTTCACTTAATTGAGAGACAGATCAAGTCAGTGATACTCCCTGTACCGTACGAAACTATTTCGTAAATTATTTCAACTCTATAAGTGCAAGCGTATAATATAAAAAAACGCACTCCCTACAAGATAAATTAATTTATCTGTTAAACATTCGTCAGTCAAGTAATTGCCAGTGGGCCACGAACTGATTGACTATTTCAACTCATCTGCGCCCACCGCGGATTAGATTAGTCCGTCCCGGAAGGCCGCCTTCTATTTGATCAGGAGGATAAAATACTGAAGACAACGCAGAGTCCGCTTCCTGTTTGACCGGGCCTTAAGTAAACACTAAACAATTAACGAAAATAGTAAAATTTAAGTTTAGATGTAAAAAATCAATAACCGCGATTGTTATGAAAACTTTCAAAGCGGGATTTTTATCTTAATGTGTAAAAAAAATAAATCACATCTTTTATTTAATAATAAATTCTAATCAATATTTTTCGAAGAAACCATCCATTTCATGTTAACGCATAACCACTGCATAATAATTACTAGATTTCGTTCAGCCAGTTTTTGCGCCAGTAAAAGTTGGTTGTTGACCTGTGGCTACGGACAGAAATACAAGAAAGTAAAAAAGTTTAAACCGGCTTCGCTTTTAGCAATACATGAAATGAAAAAGTATCAAACTCAGATCAATGTACAGACAAAACTTTAATTTTATAATATAGACACAAATAATACTAATAGCCCATAAAAAAAGTTTTCATAAAAATCCTTTATATTTATGCAATTTGGTTGTGTGAGTCGGCGGAGAGTTAATTAGTAGATTTATTAATTAATAGATTAATTAATTAGATAGAATATTTATGTATTGGTACAGAGTTTGTGCGCCAACTTTCAGTTCAATCGGATGACTGGAAGAGGTTAAATTAGCCCTCCAAAGATTTTTACGAAAGACGACTGGCAAAAAGAAAATCGAAGTTAATAAATAGGTTATAAAAAAAATTAGCATGGCTTCCTAACTTCGCCCTTGCATAAAAAAAAAAAATCTAGAATATTAAACAAAGCTTCTACATTAACTTATGTTTTAATCATATACGACAAAACTAGGACAAACACTGCTAGCTATATGTGGTTGGATGTTGGAGGCTCTCAGAATCACCCAAACATGATTTATCACAGCACACATATATAAATGCAATCAGAAATTACTCCTGAATTTACAAAATTAACTTGATTTATAGTCTTAATTATAAATTTACAGTCTATAGGATAATTTGCGTATTTAAATTTAATTGAAGTAAACAAACAACACTCAAACAAAAATTGCTAGAATGTTAACTAATGTCTTCACAAATTAAAGCATTTGGTAGTTTTGATCATATTACATACATGCATTATACTATATATTGGTAAAAAAAAATATATATTTATTAAAAAATTGTAATTATGGCTTAAAATTGAGTTTTCAAATGAAAGGTTGATCAATAAGAATTATTAACTACTCAACAATCGACAAAACTTCACTCACATAGACCAAATACCATAAAATGAAGCTGTAACACCATAAACGTTAACTTACTCCAGTCACATCTATTAATTTTGGATGCCACCCAGAACTTAACAACGCCAAGTACAAAAGTCGGTAGTAAACAAGTTGGTTACACTTCTGTCAATATAAAGTAGTATCCATTACTCAGAAACAGAAGACAAACAATAGACTCCACCACGTTCACGAAGTGTTAACAAAATCAAAGTGACTGTTGAGGAAAGGTTTTGGTTGCCCGAATCTCGCCTCATCTAATCCTATGTTAAACAGGCCAGGGGGTTTGTTCCATTACATGCTTAGCTACATGACGAAGCTAGGAAAATGATCCTCTTTAATATACTCTATACGACGACTATAGCCGTGTCTTCTCAACCTTGAAGTTCTAACTTTCTTCAGAGGAAATCTTTAAACAGGTGTTTGATATGAAGGAGGCTAGGTATAGGGTGTTTTTTGTGGCTTCCTTATTTATTTTTTTGTCTCTCCATCTCCTTCTTCTCTGCCTTCACGGGGTCACGTAACGTTAAGGATCGGTCAGGTATGATGAGGGTTTGGGCTGGGACGCTTCAAGATGATACAGGTAGCGACTACTTCACGGTTATTGACAACACACATAACACGTATTTGGGTTCAATTTGAAAACAATCATTCATAAAAATACATCATTGCTTGGAACAAGAAAAAAAGGGTGCATAACCAATAAATAGTAACTTTGAAAAAACTATTTCTTTCAAATAAACAAATAAAACAAACAAAAATGAATCACTGAACGCTTTGTAGTGTTAATTTTTACATAAAACATATAGAGACTTCGATTAGATCACTAAAGAATAATTATTCTACACTGATGGTAACCATCGGTAAACTCGTGATAACATTAAAATTAATACTAATACGATTTAAACTGAGAAGTAATTATAAATCTTAGTAAGTAATACCTATTGAACATTGTCGAGAAATGTAATAATAATTTTGTTTTCCCTTTTTTTAGAGTTTTCATGGGGGTAGCGCCCCTACATTTAGGGGTAAAATTAATTTCTCGATTTCACCTCGGGTATGATTTTTCTGAACCTATATGCCAAGCAGTTGGGCACCATGCCTGTGAACAGACGGCAGAAAGAAATTCTTAAAAAAAAAAAAAAAACACCTTTGTGGACTCCTTAAAATCTCAAAATAAAATTTTCGCGCCATAACAATACTTTCTCTTTATATATACTACGTATATTAGAAAGTAAAAACATATTACGATAACCAATAAAAAGGGAAAAATCGTAACAGTTACGTTCTGTTAGGATAATTATTGTAAATGGTTCTAATCTTTCCTCCTTTACATAATATTTAAAAAAAGAATTCTAATGATCTAGATCGCATTGTATGCTTGAAGATTATTTTTAATCATGTTTAAAAGAAATGAGAATGCTTTTGCCAAGTACTTTAAAAAATCACATTGCGTCAAAGTGACGTTTCTTTGCTTAATCTCAAGAAGTCCAGCCAAAATAACTTTATTTGAAAAGAAGATAGAAATCTTATTCAGTTTTCTGCTTTAAATAATAAATCTTGAGCATTAACTAACAACGTGACATGGATTGAGTCCATTCACTCGGTTAGAATTGGGCAAAAGTCAACAAGAGAGCTGTCCCGACAGTCTTGATTAAGTACAATATGAATAGATATTATGAATAGGCACTTGAGTTCTGTATACAAACCAACAAACTTCTACTTGAGACAGGCATAATTTAATTCACCCCTCCCCCACTCTTAGAAATAATTATATTAGATTTGCATTTAATGGACGTGAAGAGAAACGTTAAATTAAAACATGATAAAAATACGGGAAGCTTGAAAAACTGTTTAAGAATTCCTATTTCAGAGTGTCTTTCCCATTAATGTCTTAGTCTCAAGACCATGGAAATCGTAAGGCAAAGATGTAATTGGGCCACTTCCCAAGGGAAGAATCTATATCCTCTAACTTCCTTAAGAAGCTCTCAAACCAAAAAATAAAATTATACCTTTTGTGCCCTGCAAGTTTCAAATTGCTCCATTATCCCCCTTCTACATCTCTAACTGCTTCCAACTACGGCAACGATCCACAAGCAATAATATATTAATTTACTTTAAAGGTTGGAAAAAGTTAAGAATCAGATGATAATCAATCTTATGTCAGTGTTGATGGTAAGATCTTAAATTTACCTAATAATAGTTCTAGTGGTCAAGAAGGAGGTGTCACACCTCAGGGTAATAAATCAAATGCTATTGGCAAATCGTGGTGAATTCGGTAGCACATTAGAAGAAAGAATATTAAGGCAGAAGGAGTTGATAAAAACCTTTTTCCTACAGTTGACCGATAAAGTGGTTGTTATCGCACTCAAAATAGTACGCAAAACAGCAGATTCCTGCACTTACTACTTTACCGCACTCGTTTTACTTTACCGCACTCCAGTGTTCCAACTTACGAACATAAAGAACTTAAATCTAAACAAAGATTAAACAATCCAAATTATAATAATAATTACAATGACAACTAATGATTATTTTTTAACTAACTACATGATTTAAATACTAAATATCAAATATAAAAGTGTTAAAATATAAAAAAGTAAAGATAGACAATCTAAAAAAAACTATCAAATGTGATGAGTAAGTGTTATGATGAAAAATAAAAACAGCGCTTGGTCAGGCTTGCTGAATCAGGCAAAAAAAGGCAACACTGGCTATAACTGGTTTAATTGATATTGTAAAACCTTTTATCTACGATTGATACGAAATATTAACATTATATCTTTGTTTAGATGAAGTAATAAAGTGATTATTTACGTACTTGTATTCATTGCGCATGCGCGTCTCATACTTCTGAATAATTCCTCTTCTTTACCACGCTAGCGCGGTAAAGAAGAGGAATTCTTCAGCTTTACGCACGATTAACGAGTTTGTTTACATTTAACAAAACTAATTTGCAGTTCTTTTATTAAAATAACTGTTTATATCGAGTTTTTAGTGAAAAGCAATAAGTGAATCAATTGACTTTGACGAAAATGTGGAGAATAATACTCCATATTTATATATCCGCATTTTGCATTGCTCGTGTGGTTTTACTACACTCGCATGCAAAATGCTACTTTCCGCACTCGACGCGTAATGTACTATTACATGTTGATGAACACTATTTTTGTTTTTTCTTTTTTTTTTTTCTTTGTAGTTTTAGTCCCGTTCAACAGCTTATTAGGTCATGAACACTATTATTTTATATTTTATTTACAGATTAAAATCTAACTAATGTGCAACTCTTAAGCTTAAAGTGTCTTTGCTGCACTCGAGAAACCTTTCCGCCCTCGCCCTCGAGCGTAAATATTTATCTAGAGTGCAGCAAAGTGCCACTTTGCGCACTAGTTGCACAAATAACTATTCCCACAAATACATGCTACATTGAAAGATATAGAGGCAACCACGATTCAACTAGAACAGGTCTTCCTACAACATAAGAAACTTTCTGACATCGAGAGGAACGCCAGTCCAAAATTAATCGAAAACAGTGAGAAAGTGAACAATGTTTCAAATAGAAGGGTTGTGTGGCAATAGTAAGCGATTATTATTTTCAGTACAATAACTATTAAAATTTATTCTCAATTGAATTATAGAATTACTAAGGGGCTTTGATTTTTTCTTAAAAGGTTTCGACTCTATGAAAATAATTCATCAAGCACTCAAAAAAAAAAAAAAAAAAAAATCTTTACCACTACAGCGTGATCTAGTAAGAGAAAGTCCACTTGAAAAGCTTATCTCCCAGTCTAATATACTTTATATCAAGCTTTCCTCCGAACTAATGGTAAAAAGAACAGCTTTTTTATCTATCCACTTTCTTAGTGCCCTAAAAATTCTTTAATATACTTGAAGAAACAAAGGTTATTTATAGCACAATCTAAATCATAAACATTTTAGTAAGATAAAAACGAATACCTTTCCATAAATAAAATGTTTATTTTATATCCAGCTTTAAGTCATGATCACAATGAACAAAACCATAAATAAGCAATTGGAATAGTATAATACTACTCGTAATATCAACTCTATTTAAACATCTATGTATTTTACAAACATATTTTTTTATGGTCTAAGATTTTGATTAATCATCCTTTAAAATCTAAAAAAAAACTAAGAATCAGCTCCTAAGAAGAAGTTCTATAGAAAACCGGACGTCAAAGGAACTCGTTCTATCATTCACTTCACTAAGTAATCTGTAATACATTGTTACTTCATAATTTCATTTTTTTTTTTTTTTTTTTTTTGAAGAAACAACAAAAACCAATACCACCTATTTTGATTTATTATAAAGATGCTTTTATAAGAAATCATATTTATAATCATAGCTTTAACAAATTTAACATTGACTTTACTGTTTGCACCACATTATAGTTTTAAAACATCCTGTAGTTCATAGACAAAGTTTTTGAAATATTAAAAATCTAGAAGATAATCTAAAAGGTTTAGACTCCAGGAGTCTGCACAGACAAACGACAGACAGACATTTTTTTAAAAACCACTTTCACTCACCAATAGATAAGTGAATAAAAGAAAGAAACCTAAGAAGAAATTTAAATGTTTCAAACATAAACTATTTCCCCCTATTTTATTCTAAACTATTTTAAAAAAGAATAGCTGTATTTGATTATAGCATATTTTGATTTTAACTTATAATTGTTTTTTTACACTATCCTTTCTTTTTGAGCATAATATAACAAACAGAAGAAATCTTAGAAAATAAAATATGTCCCGAAAAAGTTATTTTGGTTCAAAGCGTCTCTTCGGTAATCTCGAAAATTCGATCTGAAAAGCAAATAGTTTTATGTCTTGACTTCAAAAATTCCTGGACATTAATACGTTTCAGACTTACAAGAAAAATGCTTGGCCTCGTGCCTATTGTCGATCAGTCGATCTATCGGCATATATCGACAAAACGGCCTATATCGTTAGATTTGTATTTAAATGGATTACATTTTACAGTTTTTTCAGAGTTTTTGGGGGGCAGCGCCCTCAAATTTGGAGCCAAAATTAATTTCCCGATTTCACCTTGGGGTATGATTTTTCTGAACATGCATGCCAAATTTTGTGAAAATAGGTCCAGTAGTTTAGACTCCAGGAGTCTGCACAGACAGACATTTTTTAAAAACCACTTTTTTGGACTTCAAAACGTTTAAATCAAAATCTCAAAATCAAATTTTCGCAACATCATAATACTTTCTCTTTATATGGGAAAGTAAAAATGGGAAACATTAAATAAATTATAGACAATAATTGATTGTAAAAGCATAACCTTATTAAAGTATACGCGATAGGACGCAATGTAATCTAATTGGTAGACTATTTTTTTATATAAATTTCTCCTTAAAAGCTGTTATTAATTTAATAGGATTAATGTAAGTAAAAACTACTCATAATAGGTTTAACAATTTTATTGCATTTCCGTTTTCTGATGAAAGTTCTCTCAATTAATTTATAAGTTTTAAATAAAAATTAATTCTATTTAACAGCTTTTAATAATAATATATATATATATATTTTTAAAGGCTTTGGCCTTGGATGCTCAACGAGAATTCTTGTTGGACTACAATCGTTAAAAACCGAGATAACACTGTAAAAAGAACATTAATGCCAAGAACGGAATAAAAGGAAATATCTTTTAGCAATCAACTCATTTGTCAAAACTGACCTTAATAAAGAGTGGAATGTTCGATGATATAAATTCTATAATTTTTTTTCATAGTTCAATAAATAATAAAAAAAAATCCTATTCATCCTAGATATCCCAAATACAAATTTTCATGAAAAAGGAAATGGAAGAAATATCCAGATAAAGGGAGTTTTCAAATATAAAACGGACATGGATATTAGTCAGTGGTTATATAGTCCTACGAATAACCGCCTCTGAACCCCTCTTCGAGGGACCTCTTTTAATACATACGAGAGGAAAAATTTTCTCTTCGATTTACAGATCGATCTTATCGGAGAGGATGGGATAGACCAGAAAAAAGGATAAAAAAGTAGAGCATTTTATACAGCGAGTATGACTAATGAAGTGGGCTCATCCAACATGTCGCAGCGAATAGCATCCCAAAAACCAGCGGTGCCTCATCAATCTTCACTATCACAAACCTCCCCCCTACTCCACCTTCTCTAGTCCTTCACACATTAATTCATTTTCATATTTTCCATTCTTATCCTCATCTTCCAATACTTAAAAAACCCTGTAAGAGATAAAAAATAAAAAAAATTACCGAAAGACATCATTTTTCCACTTCATAAGAGTGAATCGATTGGTCCGAGAAGAAAACGCCGAAGAAGTGTTACCAGGTGTTGTTGCAAAAAAAGTGAAGAAAACGTGTATTTTCCCCTCTTCCTAGTCTCCTGTTACCCCAAGACGCGTGACATGTTTGTTTAATGATGTGTTCGACGCAAAAACTGTCTTTTCTTAACAGGCATTATAAGAAAACATTTTGAATTAGAATGTCATTAGATACCTTATCCAGGGCTTTCTTTTACTGCAGAAATACCAAACGATAAAAAAAAAAAAACCACAAGAGAGAAAATAGAAAGTTCAAAATACAAAAATTAGTTCATGTATACGAACACACACTCACACACATTATATATATATTGTTTTTTGAAAGAATTAATATACGTTGGTCAATTATTACATTAAATATTCCTGGCTAGTTAATTAAGAACTTAAAGCACAAGCCTAAAATTCTATAAGTATGAATAGAACATAATAAAGTTTCAGAAATGAGCCAACTGTCCAACATTTTTGTATTTATTTTTAAGTACTTATAGTGTGTAATATATAAACCATAAGCAAAGTTTAACATTAATAAATATCAAAGGCTAAAGTTCCATTTAGTTAGGAAACCGAATTAGCATTTCTTTGTGTACATAGCAACATACTAAAGAACTGTAAAACAACTAAGGCTGTAAACCCTAAAGAATTTTAAATACAATCTAACAACATCTATGAGCATAAAGAACTTTGTATTGTGAAGGAAGTTTGTAAAGTTGTGAAATAGATACATAGAAACATGACTTAAAGAATTAGGAAGATTATATGGTAAGACAATTAATGAATTAATAAATAAATGTTTCACACCATAATTTTATCCTTAAATATATTACATAAACAGTACCTTCAGAAATAGTTATAATAGAAGAAGATAAATCTCTTATCGAAGGCTTGGCTTGTTGCCATTTTGTTTTGTTTTTTATAAAATGACATGTGTACGTTTCGCTTTCCAACAATACACAGGATTATTCAAAAGTCAATACTGGATTACAAAAAAATACATTTAATCCGAAAATTTTATTCAGACATGGGGTCACCAGCTAAACATTGCAAAAATATTTAAGTTTCTGGTAAAATCGTTATAAATGTTCAATATTGCCTCCCCCAAGCCAAATGACACATGTCCAATCTGTAGTCGCATTCTTCCCAGACTTCGCAAAGTATCAAGAATGTCACGTCAATTCAAATGCTGCCACATCACGGGGAAGGGGAGGCAAGACTTCCGCGTCGAATGACCGAATGACGAAGCAAATATCAAGTCGTTATCACCCTTGCGGCCAATCCGCATGAGTTTCGACTAAAGATTGGACGTGTCGTGCGGCCGTTGAAGGCCATATTGAACATTTATTACGATTTCCCTAAAACTTTACTATTTTTGTAATGTTTAGCCGTTAATCCCATGTTCCTAACCTATTTTTAGGATATAAATGTAAATTTTTATGATCCAGAAATTTAAATCATCTTGCATAATTAGCTCATTCCAAAATATTTTTGGGTTGACGGGAGAGGGATAAATTCTTCAATTATACAGAATGACAAATCACGCATAATCACAAAAATTCAAAGTTTTATGTTTAAACGTTTTAACAATGTGAAGTTATTGAGGGCGTAAAACACTTGAGAAATCTAGATTCTAAGAGTACCTACTCTTCGGTGACTACAGACCCTAAAAACTTGATCTATTTACATGGTGCCATAGCATCTTGATTACGAAAAATCACTAATTTTTAGGATAAACTAAACATTTGAAATCTCAAATATATTAATAGTAATAACTATAATTTATTTACAGTAGACGTGAAAAGCGGTAAGAAGATCGAACACGTCATGAATCATGACAAGTAGAAAATACATTATTATTAAATATGAGTGATGACAAGGGAAAAATCCATGTTAGCAAACCCCTACTTTGAGTTTAAAATACTCCACATCTGACTGTAACCACAATAAAAAAATAATTTTCTCTGAACTCGTTCTAAAAAATTAGTAAAGATTATTGTTCTTACTAAAAGAGAGAGATAGAATTTACTCCAGCTATTATTTTATGAATGGTTCGTTTTGTAAAGGGGCTATTACATCGTCTATGTATGGGATAATGCCCCGAAGGCTAAGGGCTGTTGAAATTATATAAAATAAAAAAATGCTCACTATAATCACACATAACGGTAAATATAAAATTATCTAAAACGCAGCCAATTGTAAATCAGTAAATTAAGTTGGTTAGGTGAACTGGTTGTTATTTTTGTCCTCAATTTTATTTATTGTTTACTTTCTCATAAAAAGAGAAAGTATTGTGATGACCCGAAAATTCGATTTTGATAGATTTACATGTTTTGAGGTCCCCTGAGTATTTAAAAAATGTCCGTTTGTCGTTTGTCTATGTAGACGCCTGGAGCATATAACACTTGGTCGATTCTAACGAAATTTGGCATATATGTCCCCGAGGTGAAATGGAGAAATTAATTTTAGCTGCAAATTTGAAGGAAGCTAATCCCCAAATACTCGGAAAAAACGTGAAAACAAATATCTATTTATTGGTTGTCCCCTTTACTTAATGTTGAATTTTCTTCTCTTTTGTGTCAATAGGGGTTTATAATTAAAAATGAAATAAAGTAGACTACCTCATTTCAATTGGCTATATTTCGTTCCCTCATTGGAACATTATCAAACCTGCAAGAAATTGACAAAAATTAAAATTACAGATCTTTTTACAATAATATTATGCTTAACTATTATAAATGTAGTATGTAGTTACCTATTTAGAATGATTGAAGAAACTCTTCAATTGTCAATTAAGCATAGTACTATTGTAAAAAGATCTGAAAATTTGGACTATATTTTAGAATTTTTTAATCAAAATCGTCGGAACCGCTTTTTGTGAAATAATTTGTTTTCACTTTTGATTTTGAATTTTCTTCTCTTTTGTGTCAATAGGGGTTTATAATTAAAAATGAAATAAAGTAGACTACCTCATTTCAATTGGCTATATTTTTGTTCCCTCATTGGTACATTATCAAACCTGCAAGAAATTGACAAATATTCAAATTTTCAGATCTTTTTACAATAGTATTATGCTTAATTGACAATTGAAGAGTTTCTTCAATCATTCTAAATATGTAACTACATACTACATTTATAATAGTTAAGCATAATATTATTGTAAAAAGATCTGTAATTTTAATATTTGTCAATTTCTTGCAGGTTTGATAATGTTCCAATGAGGGAACGAAATATAGCCAATTGAAATGAGGTAGTCTACTTTATTTCATTTTTAATTATAAACCCCTATTGACACAAAAGAGAAGAAAATTCAAAATCAAAAGTGAAAACAAATTATTTCACAAAAAGCGGTTCCGACGATTTTGATTAAAAAATTCTAAAATATAGTCCATGTAAATACAAATCTAACGATATAAGATGTTTTTCCGGGATAAATCTAGTTTTAAACGTGGACGGAGAAAGGTCGGGTTCGATTCCCCGCCGAGGAGAAGTCATTTTTATGATATATTTTGATATAAATATTCAATAATAATTAAATGTATCTACGAAAACTAACAAATTTAAAACACTGGGCTAAGTAATTATGAACTCGTATATGATAAAGTTTGTCTGAGTTGTTTTGGACTTGACCGATTTAATTTTTTTTTATGGCGAATAAAACTATAAGAGCAAATCATATTTTTTTACTGATTTATGTTTAATACAAAGACCGGTTTAAAATCAGTTCTCTAATGGCCACTTATTGCCTTTTACTCTTTCTTTTTCATCATGGGTGTGGATTGATGATTGATACATAGCACGTGATACTGAATAACCATTTGTATTTTTGAAACTACTTATCGAGTTGATGTATCATGTGTCACGTGTAAAACAATGCTATATATATATATATATATATATATACATATATATATATATATATATATATATATATATATATATATATATATATATATATATATATATCAAGCAAATTTCATATTATATTACAGGCACATTTGTAACTTGGTAAAAAAAAAAAAAAAAAAAAAAAAAACCCTGTCTATAAAGTGATCATCTAACGATAGTAATAATAATTTAAAAAGTATATCATTAAAACAGTGATCATATAATTACAACTGATCGAGATACTTAATCTATCAAATTTTATTACTTAATGTGTTCCGAAATTATGTTCTCTTTCTTTTTATAATCCTAATAATCCGTTGAAATAATTTTATTAATATTATTCAAATCTATTTAAAGACAAAATTTGGAACGGTTGAAATACATTATACCTTATAACTGTTTTCTTATAAGAAAATCTTTTTATTCATCAACTTATTTTAATTGATTCTACATTACATTATAAATAATATTAAGACATTTTCTTAAGCAACTAAGTAGCCCTAACCTATGAAACTTCTGATGAGAAAATTATGATTTAAGTTAAAAACACATTACGTATAATATATATAGAGAGTATGCAAGTATAATTTACATTTTGCTTAGGATGCAAATTTTGTCATGATATTATTCAAACCCGTTTTACAAGATATTTCAAGTTTCCAAGGGTAAGGAGAGGATGTGGCGGTAACTCTTTACATTATCCTTCGCTTTATATTTCACTAAAATGTAATCTAAGCACTGCTAACGAGATAAAAATAAGATGAGTTAAGGTTAACTCATACTGTGATATATTTTTAGTGTTTTATTGCTTAATCACTAAAAATATAACGTTTAATAATCAGTAAACAAAAAAAAAATAGTTTTCTGCAATTTTATTTTTTGCTTGATCAAAACTTAAGAATTAATATTGGAAATTTAAAGCAGGAGTTTACTGCGTAAGATCTAGAAATATTTAAATGTCGAGTATTATACATATTTATAATAATTAAAGGAAAATGAAATATATATTGTTTAATGCGAAACAAGTAGTAATCAAAGTTTTTTGTTGTTGTTTTACGTCCCGATCAATCAGCATAGGTTATTATAGGACAGGGAATCAGGCCACTTTACACATCATTATGATGAGATCATCAGTGCGAAACATTTCTCACCTCTCTGGGATTAGAACTCACCACCGGAGTTTAGTCCTTGGTTAAAAGCTTTAATGTTATTTATAAACAAATTAGGGGATATTTCACCACTTTTTATTTGTTAAATCTTCTCCAATTTACCCCTTTAAATTATTTATCAATTTTTTCCTTGATTATGAATGTCTATAAGGATGTTGATTTTTTTTTTTTAAGACACAAAAACTTTTAATTTCTTAAAAAAACTTTTTGTAATAGTCGCAACCTCGCCTGGGCATCTTCAGGCTTTATATTATCTGTTTTATGATTTATCTGTTTTTCTATTGAACAATTATTTTCAGTGTGACGGAGTAACAACTCACACATCTTTTTAGAACAATTGTTTGTTAGTTACTAAAGATCGGCAGAGCATAGGTTATTACAGGACGGGGGTTCCGGCCACCTAACTCATCTCCATGATGAGATCATCATAGTGAAACATGTCTCACCTCTCTGGGATTCGAACTCACCACCGGTGTGTAGTCCTAAGTTAAAAGGTTATTATTATTTATAAAAAAATGATGTGATATTCAAACAATTTTTATTATAACGAGTAACTTGAAATTGTATGAAAAGCGTAATTAATCATGAAAAAAGTTTATACTCTCTAAGAAGACGGTACCAACTTCATCACCATAAAATTTGGTAACTATATTATGGTACACAATGAGCCACTCTGGCTAAAGAAGATATTTATATTATAAATGTTCTTGAATACAATTTATATACTGGATATATATTATTATTATTATTACTGGATATATACTATTTATATATCTGGAATACAATTAATATCATATAAATGATATCTACAATGTCTATTGATAATATTAACGGTTTATTACTTCACTGTAATAAAGCTATAACTTATTTTTTCTATGAACATTCATCCACCACTCACAGCTAGTGCGAATAAAAAATATACATAATTTCTTTCGACCAAAATTAAAAATAAGTTGTATCAAAGTAAACTTTTAAACTTAGTAATAAGTCATTATCAGCATCGAAGTAACAAGATTGAAATAAGTTGGAATTTGCGGCAATAAAATATTATCGAAAATGCATACCTACTTAAAGAATTTTATATTTATCTAAAATTATTTAAATATTAATACTTCAAAATTAAATTATAAGCATAAACATAATTCCCTTATTATTTTTATATAAATATATATATATATATATATATATATATATATATATATATATATATATATATATATATATATATATATATATATATATATATATATATATATAACGAAACATGAAAAAACCCAGGGATCGGTCATAAAACAAAACAACACCTTACAACAATGAAACTTATGACTTGAATTGGTGGTTGGTGATAGTCCTTTCAATCATGAAATGATGAAGGTTATTGAAAGGTTTAGAAAAGGTACTTTAAATTTAGAAATAAAGGCAACTGTATGGCGGGTTGGTTTATTAGAGAAGAAGAAGTTGAATTGTATGAACTTGGCTTTCAATTTAATGCCTGAGGTAATAGTTAGAAATTATATTTCCACAATGAATAATCTTCGAGAGGGTGAGTTTTTTAAAAATAAATATATTTTGGATAAAAAGTTTGAAGCTTTATATTCTGCGCAAGGTCATGGTTTATTTAATTTATCTGGTACAGTTGCTGTTACTAATCTGACGCAGGTGGAAATCCCTTTTTTTTTTTTTTTTTTTCTCTCTTTATTGTTTAACACAACTACAATTATGAACATGCTATAAGTGTTACAGTTAATATAGTTTGTATGACTTGTTCGACATGTAAAAGGAAGTAGTCCAGTGACTACCCCTTTTTGGCGTGAGAAATACATAAAAGATTATAAAGTAAATAATAAAAGTAGATAGAGGAGAAATGAGATAAATTAATTAATTAAATTAATAATAAATGAATAAATAATGAAATAATAAGTAAACTAAATTATTAATTTACTTAAATAATTATATAAATAAGATATAGCAGATAGAGGATAATTACAGATTTATACGTGTATATTTAATAAGTCTCTAGGCCACTGTCTCTTTAGGCGTCGAGGAGGGTTATCGGGTATATATTGGGCAGAAAGGAGTTGAACTAAAGGATTAGGATGATCTAATAAGGATTCATGGAATGTGTGGTATCGGGATATGGATAGATCGCGAACGAAGGGAACGTTGAGATCATTGTGGAGAGTGAGGTTGGAGACATAGAATGGAGCATCAGTGATTTTTCTTAGGATCTTGGACTGGATGATTTGGAGACGACGTGAGTTGGAAGGTTTGGTGCTACCCCACACTTCCAGGCCGTAGGTCCAAGCAGGTTTTAAGACTACATTATAAATTTTAAGCTTGTTATTAAGAGAAAGCTTAGACCTACGGTCAAGAAGACGGAGCAGTAACTTGTATCGTCTTGTTATGTCAGTTCGTTTTGTTTTCGTGTGTTGTTGCCAAGTAAGACGTCTGTCAAGGATAAGACCAAGGTATCGGACTGAATCGGATTGAGGAATAAGAGCTTGGTTAAGGATGACTGGAGGACAAGTGCTATGGCGAAGAGCGAAGGTGACGTGCACACTTTTCTGTTCGTTTATTTTTATCCTCCATTTCCTTAACCAAGGTTCTAGGAGAAGAAGGTGACTTTGTACATTATCAGATGCAGTTTGAGGATTCTTGTGAACAGAGAGGATAGCCTTGTCATCCGCGAAGGTGGCAAGAACCGACAATGGATGCTGTGGAATGTCGTGGGTATAGAGGGAGTAAAGGAGAGGTCCTAGGATACTGCCCTGAGGTACACCAGCACTAACAGGGCAGATGGATGAAAAGGAAGATCCTAAACTTACACGGAAATATCTATCAGAGAGGAAGGATTTAAGGATGAGATAATATGTGAAGGGGAGGATGCTTTTGAGTTTCCAAAGCAGTCCAGCATGCCACACCCTATCAAAAGCTTGAGCTTCATCAAGGAAGACAGCTGAACAATACTTTTTCTTCTCAAGGGAGGAGGCAATTACATCGACGAGGCGATGACATTGCTGGATGGTGGAGTGACGGGAGCGGAAACCAAATTGATGGTCAGGAAGGTATGGACTAAGGATAGGAATCATTCGGCGAAGGAGAAGTTTTTCAAGGATTTTACCCATGACTGGGAGGAGGCTGATAGGTCGGTAGGAAGTAGGAAGGTGAGCAGGTTTGGATGGTTTTGGTATCATGAGAATGGTAGCGAATTTCCATTGAGTGGGAAAGTGGGTGGTTCTGAGAACAGAATTTAGGATATACGTGAGGAAAATGATACCTTTCCTTGGGAGACGTTTAAGGACTTCAGAGGTAATAAGGTCATAACCTGGAGCTTTACGGCGTGGGAGGTGTTTAATAATGTATTTGATATCAGATGGGTTAAACGCTTTGGGAGGAGGAGATAGTTGAAGAGGAAGAAGGAGATTATTGGTAACTAGATTAGCATGATCAAGGTCTGTAATATTTGGATGAGGGGCAAAGAGTTTAGTTAGGTGTTGAGCAAAGACCTCAACTTTTTCAGAATCAGATTTTGCCCAGGAGTTATTAGGATTTTGGAGAGGAGACGGTATGTGTTTGTGGGATAGAAGTCTTCGAGTAGCGTTCCATAGTGATCTGTCTCTGTCAGTGAGGTTTGAAGTAAAGCTAGCAAATTTTTCTTCTTTATAACGTCTAAGTAAGTTGGTTAGTCGTCTTCTAATAGTATTGTACATTTGTTTGTCTGTGGGATACCTAGTTGCTTTCCAGCGGGCCCTAGCTCGTCGTTTATCCGTTATTAATGTTCGTATGTCGTTTGGTAAGTAAGATCTATTGTTGGGTCTGGTTGTGTCAGGTAAAGTCGAGTCCCAAACTGAAGTCTGAATAGCGTCTGTAAATAATCTAACTGCCTCGTCGATGTCTGTTGCCGTTTTTAAGGATATATTAAGGTCTAATTGTTGGTCAATTAATGTCTGAAAGTTGTCCCAGTCGACACGTCCGTTTATTAGTCTTGGTTTAGGAGGACGAATAGGAGGGTTAAGGTCAAGTGTGAGGAGGACTGGACAGTGATCTGAGGATAGGTCATCAAGAACTGAAGCAGTGGGATGAAGGTGAGCAATAGGAGTTGTTACGAAATAATCTAGGAGGTCAGGAAGTTTGTTTTGGTCTGAAGGGTAAAAGGTATAATGGTTGGGAGAAAGGATTTGGTAATTGGTTAAGGATAATGCATTAAGGAGAGAAGCGCCTCTGGGATTACGTGCGCGGCAACCCCATTGGGGATGTTTTGCATTGTAATCCCCACCTGCGATGAATTTTGGGCCTAAGGACTGAAATAATGAAAGGAAATCTTGTTGGGAGACAGCTTGGCTTGGAGGGCAATAGATGGAGGAAATGGTGTAGTTGAATGGCGATGTATTTAGAGATAAGGAAGTACATTGAATTGATTCCGTGCAAGTAGGAGTTAAAGGAGAATGGGATAAGGAATTACGTATTAGGATCGCACTACCCCCGTGTGCAGTGTCATCTGGGTGATCTGTTCTGTATGTTGTGTAATTTTGTATGTAAAAATGTGAACGTGTAGTGAAATGTGTTTCTGTGATGAGGGCAATGTCGATCCTTCGGTCTTGCAGTAAGATATCTAGTTCCAGGTGGAAATCCCAAAAGACATTTTACAATTGTTATCTATGGGTGATAAGTTTGCTCTGGGGTGTAGGCGAAAGGAAGATTTACCCATGTTTGATCTTATAAGTGATCTAGAAAAGGTGTTTAGTAATGTGGATTTAAATAGTGCTGATAATGTAAGGACCAACTGTGTGAATGTTATCACTAATCATGTACGCTGTTTGAGGGCTGCTCCTAGTTGCAAAGTTCGTCAAGTTCAAGAGGTACAGCGGTGTTTTAATAGGACTCGTAGGTTTCTTAAAGAACACCCTGACATTGTTGTGTGTAAAAGTGATAAAGGGGGCAACACAGTTATTTTGAAGAAAGCTGAATATGTGAATAAGATGAAAACTTTGCTTAATGATGGGGACACATATTCTAGGTTAGCTAGGGATCCTTCCTCAACTTATCGGCTTAAGGTTAACAAAATTGTAGATGAGTTGCTTACGTTAGGTTTCATTGATACTCGGTTAGGCTCAAAGTTAAAGTCCTACACTGGATTGGCGCCAAAGGTATACGGTCTTCCCAAGTTGCATAAACCAGGTGTTCCGTTGCGGCCTATTGTGTCATACACTAATAGTCCTACGTATGCTTTGTCGCAATTAGTTGTTGGCAATCTTAACAATATTGTGGCTGATAATAATTTTAATGTAAAAAATTCTGTTGTTTTTAAGGAGAAATTGTCTCAGTATTCCATAGATGATAGCATGACTATGATGTCTCTAGATGTTCAATCATTGTTTACCAATATTCCTTTGGATCTAGCTTTCCAATTGGTTAGTAAACAATGGTCTAAATTTGGTAGGAGCACTGGGATGTCAAAACAGATGTTTCTATCTGTGTTGGAATTGGTGTGTGATGCCAGATATTTTGTGTTTGAAGAGGTTGTTTACAAGCAACGTTTTGGTCTACCTATGGGGTCCCCGGTGTCTCCTGTGTTGGCCAACATTGTTATGTCTCAGCTTTTAGAAGATTGTTTTAGTCAATTAGTTACTAACATTAAGTTCCTTGCATTATATGTAGATGATTTATTTTTAATTGTTAAAAAAGGGTATGAGCAATTGATTTTAGATACTTTCAATTCATTTCATCCGAGGCTTAAGTTTACTATGGAGTTGGAAACTAATGGTTGTTTATCGTTTCTTGATATTAATGTTATAAGAGGGCCTAATAATTCATTACTTACGGACTGGTATATTAAACCAACTAGTTCTAGGAGAGTTTTAAATTTTCATTCCTCTCATATCATGTCCCAGAAGAGGAATTGTGTACAAAATTTGGTTAAGAAAGTAATTGATATTAGCAGTCCCTGTTTCCTTAACAAAAATAGAAAAAGATTACAAGGGTTTTTTCAAAAATAATGGGTACCCGACTCAACTGGTTAATTGTTGTTGGCATCGCTATTTCAATCGGAATCGGAGTGTTCAGACGGTGGATGACAATCCCATCTCGTATTTCAAGTTTCCGTTTGTTGAGGGTCTTTCGCAAGGGATTCAACGTATTTTACGGAGGGAAATACCCCAGATTCGTTTGGCATTTTATAATAGGTACAGGGTTGGCTCGCTATTTAGTAAATTAAAGGACAAAACTCCGGTTCCCTTACTGTCTAATGTGGTCTACGCAATATGTTGTCAGGACTGTGATAAAATTTATTATGGCGAGACGTCCAGGTTGGTAAAAGAAAGGGTTTACCAACACGACTATAGTATTCGGACGCAGAAGACTTCTTCTACAGCTTTGGCTCTTCATGCCGTTAGCCAAAATCATAAGTTCAATTTTAAGGATGTCAAAGTGGTAGTGCAAGAGTCGGATGAGCAGAAGCGACGGACTTTGGAAATGTTATGCATTAAAAAGGATCCTTTTTCATTAAATTTCAGGAGTGACATTGATAATCTCCATAGTGTCTATTCGGGTTTGATTGTGTAAAGTAGATTTTTTATGTCTTTTATATATATTTTTTATAGTAATTTTTTATTTTTTAATTTTGTTGGTTGTCTTGAAAGTGTTTAATTGAATTGTAGTTAGTTTGGTAAAAGTTTTAGTTGATCTATGTTACCTCTGGTATGTCGCTAGATAGCGCTACCTGTTTAGTCTTAGTGTTTTCAGTATGTTACCTACGGTTGTCGCTAGATAGTGCCACCTGTGCTCTTCTTCATTTTTAGATTTAGAATGTTACCTTCTTCATGTTTATGTGTAGGTTATATTATTGTTTTCCAGTCTAGTCTTGTTATTTTGTTATCTAATTTATATATTTTATTCACTTTTCTAGTCATTCTGTTTTCTTGTAAATGTTTATTTAAAGGTTTACCTTCAACTGTAGTCTTTGTAAGTTTCAACTTTTAAGCCATCAGCTATGTTTATTTATTTCTGTTTTTGTATGAGTTAGGCATCTTGATGTTAATACTTTTGAATTGTTTTTTGTTGTAGATCCCATGAAGAAGGTTTTGATTAAAGCCGAAACGTCGGGTATATTGAGAATGTTGTAAGGTGTTGTTTTGTTTTATGACCGATCCCTGGGTTTTTTCATGTTTCGTTAAATATTCGCGGTCGTGTGTTTTTATTTTTTTATATATATATATATATATACACATTTATACACACACATTAAAAAAGAAAAAAATAAGGGAGGGAAGAAAATGTTATAAAATATTTAATGTAATTAATTGCGTAAATAATGTAATGAGCAGCAAGGATAAATAATCTCTCCCCTTTTAACACTTCCCTTAATTAAATATGATAAAATGTTTACATCTAAATACAGATTCATGTTTAATTAAACTAACAAAGTAGGTTTAAGGCACTTTTGCCTTAGACGCATTTTTTTCTGTTTCAAATCAAATTGAAATTTTATAAAAAAAAAAAAATAATAATATGTATTTATCTTGAAAATTAAAATAGTCTGCCAATTAGTGTGGCACATTGCTTTCTCTTGTCCTAATATTGTGCGATGCTATTGGAATTGGAAAAATAAAAGTGTGGTTGTTTGGACCTATTTCAATCTCCAGTGGGGAGGAATAATACATAAAATAATATCAGACCTTATAATATAGACCTTTCATTGGCTCTATGCATTGTTTTTAGATTTCTTAAATTTATATTTATTGTTTTTTACATTTTAATGGAGTCACTTGTTTTTAATTTTAATTTACTTAATAGTTTTTTAAAATTTGCTGAATTAAAAATTCATCATATTAACTTTTTAAATTTTACTTTATATCTTCTACTTTGATCACTGATGAAGCTTAGGCTCCCTAGGCGAAAGCTTTGAATAAAACATAATTTTTTAACCACAACCATCATCGGACTTTTATTCCAAAAAAACCCATTCATTCGATTAAAATAATATCTGATACATTTACATATGCATCAAATACATTAATTTTTACATTTATTATTATTCAATGTTAGAGACGGTTGAAATTAATACTGGACTACTTGTAACAAACCATCCACATTTTTTAAAAATCGGATGAGTATACTTTTAAATATTTAAAGATAGTCTGGCAATTAGTGTGACACATAGCTTCCTCGCATCAAGCTATTCGACGAATGGCCACATGAAATTTAGATCTGTTCCGATTCCTAGTGGGGATTTGTATATATATATATCAATATCAAGCGGACGGTTGAACTTCATATTGGACCAAAAGTGGACCAATTATAACCTACCCTCCAAAGTTCCTTAAAATCACATGAATATTTTTAAGATGTGGTGTGTTCGATAAAATGTTAAACGACAAACCAACACAAGACAAATGTTCCCTGTTTTTTTAGGAAGCTTTTCAGCTTTGAAGCAAAGGCTATTCGAAAACGCTTAAGCAGAGTCAAAATTAATAACCTATTATTTTCTTAATAATAGCTTATTAAAATATGTGTGCCACAAATAAGTGTAAATCATTTTCTGCAATGGAAATTATTTTAAAAGTTAAATATAAACTACGGAGTTTGGTCAGCAAAAAGATATTTAGTTAAAAGAAATCGTGAGCAGTGTAGCCAGAAGGTTTTGAAGGTGGCAGTTGAAATGTCCATATTGAGTAGATTTGCAAATCTGCTCTACTAGGCGCCGTCGGGATAGACTAGGACAAAGTAGTTACGACAAATCTATTTACGTCGTTCGGGTTGCCTTCAAACTCTCGATGTAATTAAGAACTTCGGCAACTACAACTGCGGCTTTCCATTAACAGACTGGCGGGTATAGGACAGCTAGGAAGATTCTAGGAAGGATATGCTTCATCAGTGCTGTTACACAATGCACATATCATCCAAGTCTTCTTTGAAATCTCATTGGAGAAACATTTCCTGCCATTAGAACTAAACTAATTTAACTATTTTATTTTTTATTATTATTTTTTTTTTTATCGGCTTTATTACTACAATCTAAGCATTAGTATTATTAGAACATTGAACATTAGATCCCTCAGTCATAATTCTAGAAATTAATTATACTTTACTCTGATAAATAATAATTACTACGAAAAGCATATTAATATATAACACCTATAATATATGAACTGTCATGCCGATGCCTAAAAATTGGAATGTAGCTTATTTTAAGACTGGAACATCAATCAGCAATTTAAATTCATTATGAAACCAATAATGAATTTAAAATCAAAAGTGGGTGCAATTTATTGGATAATTAGCTTTTCTAATAATAATTTGACAATAAAATAAAATTCGCTCAATAAGTTTTATTACCTTACATTATTGATAAGTAAATTATATTATATGAAAACGTTAGATAACTATAGTGTTTAATTACATATCATAGCTATAATGCAAAAGTTGTTCCTTTAGATAGATTTCAAATAATGTTACATAGTCTGCCAATTAGTGTGGCTTCCTCGGGTCCACATTGCACGGACGGTTCCACACAATGGTCAATCACAACACATTTTAAAGCAATTTACACAGGCGGTTGAGATTAATATGGGACGATCTATGACTACTTTCGACAAACCATCCAAATAAAAACCAATATTTCAATTTAGAGGCATTAAAATATTTCATTCATAAGAAAGACCACAATGACACCGTTACCTTCGGAAAGCTCGGAATCAGGAATTGAAGGGCTATTATGATTCTATCGAAATGCACGGCATAACGTTACAGAAAAATATTAGCTGAGCTGTCTAAGCGTTTCAATTACTTTAGTTTTCGCCGCTTTTTACAATTTATGAAGAAAAATAAAATTATTGTGACAAACGAAATTTATCAAAACTATGTTATATATAAATTTTTCCAGTTTTATTTTAAATCTTAAGCCCGCATTAGTAACTGAGATTACAAAAGAAAAGAATAAAAGTGACAAAACAAATGGGTATAAGTCCAGGCTTGCCTCGATAAAAATCGGAAAGGGACCACTTGTTGTTGAGTGATTTGCAAACGATTTGCAGCCTAGGAGAGAGCGAGAAGGAGTGAGCTCCCAAATCCTTTAAGGCCATCGCTCTACTAACAACACTTTTTCACTCCTACCCCATCTACGATTTCCTCGCCTTTACCAAAAAAGAAAAAAGACGAAAAGGAAGAAGGGGGATGAGAAATGAGAAATAGTGAAAAAAGTCCAGAACCAAGGGAGGCATTAGTCAACGGACTCTCGAGCCTTTTATTTCTTAGGTTGAATTTTCAGAAAATTCTTTTGCAGTACTTGTAGAAAAGGCTTTGAGCTTTTATTCTTGACAATAAGTTATAATGTATTGTTAAGCGGTTTTCAAAACGTCGTATTTACACTACTTTCTACCGTCATTACTTTTTCCCTTTTTGTATTTTTATAAACAGAAGATATCACCTTTCCCAAATCCTTTACTAAACTTAATGTCTTATACATTTGGATTTTTACAGTAAAAAAATAAAATGATAATATAGTAGGAAATCGATTAAAACTAATTCAAGGTTAAAATAGGACAAAAGCTGCTTGATAGCAGTTGAAAATAGTTCCTAAGAAATCCTAGACCTAAGACCTAAGAAGCCATAAGTTTTCAAATACATAAATCGAATTTAAACAAATCAGCTGATACCTACTAAAAAGAAGTCAAGCAAATAGCACGTCTCAAAATAATTGAAACTTAAGTACTAACAGACTCTGAAACTTACGTATTAAGCATTTTACTACAAATACTGCTCCTGTTGTGAAAAATAAAATACTTTTTTCTGAACCTTCAACTATATTATTGTGACTCGTGTGACTTTTAAGGACAAATGGAAACTGGATAATCACTTCAGAAAAAATGGAATCGATGTTTTCCAGTCTTCAATCAAAGACGAGAAAGGATTCGATTTCCGTTCTAATTTTGGCATTAGTACTGAGATAGGGAGTGAGGCGTGGCCGGTTGAATAGTGACCGTGTTATATGAGGCTGCCGAGTAAGACGTGGTACTTCACGGCTGATTCCGTCAGACAATAAGGTTCCCAAGCTTTCCCACGGACCTGATCTGCATCTCATTTGCCTCGGCCTATCCCTCCGCCAGTTAGCTCCAGTTTAAAGGCTTTTTTATCCGACTGGCCTGACAGCTTCTTGCTACAGAGGACAATCCGAATCCGACCAATGTATCCTCCTCCTTTTGTCAGAGTCAGATGTCAGAAAAATGACAATTGGTCCCACTTGACTCCATAACAATTCACAGATTCAAGGATAAGTATAATTTATTTCCAAGATGTCGGTGCGAGAAATACATTGACATTTACACGTAGGAAAAACAGAGTCTGCTCTAAACATGAGTACTACAGGTCCATTTATACATTTGTCAATGTCGAATAAACATAATGTAGAAGAGGAAAAATATTTAAAATTAGCATAGCAAAAAATACGTAAGGAACTCGATAAATGTTGTAAGAAAAAAAAGTAGAATAATTAATTAGATAAAGTTGGTAATGTACATAACAAGATAGTAGCCTTTAGGTCGCCAGGAACTATAGTATAAAATATTTTCTTTAGCACGTCCATTTTTACATTTATAAATTATCCTGAACAGAACAAACTAGGGTCATTACTTCTTTTTTTGAATTCTTCGATGTTTTACCAAGTATTATTATCTTAAAGAGCGAAGTATAATGACCATTTTTTCCAACCATAAATTGGATTGCTAAAGAAGCAATGGCTCATCCGCAACCCTTCCACGATTATTATCGAGAGTATTCCACTCGATTAAATACGCAAATGAAAACCAACCCCATTAAGCATATTTACCTGACCGGAGGGGACTGGTAAAGGCTTCCCTATAGCTCCGCTATAAATCAAAAGGAGTTAGTGCTTTTCATAACCCAACCGCTAATGGTCGGTATAGAAAGGAATTAGGGGTTACATTCATACACCAGCATTGGTTAGGGAAATAACATGAGCAGCAATAGAACCTCTGGTGTTAGAGCATCAACCCAGCAGAAAACAAAACCAGGCAATATAGTAACAGACTCCTATAGGGGCTGTAAACATTCCGAGCTATTATGGCTAACACCTGAATCCGAGGCAGGACTGAGGTCTTGAACCTTGCAAGCCCTTAACGACAATTTATCTGAGGTCTCTTGGACCTTAGAGGCAATTATCTGAGGGGAATGGGGTAGAGGACATTCGGATCTCAACTCCTACAAGAAAATATCTCAACAAATTACACCTTCTACGGACTTCTGGAAAATTTAGAGCCAATGTTATTAAATAAATGACAATAACATAAAGGCAGGCAGGAATCTCGTAAAACGACCAATGAAATTTGCTGGAAACAATAAAATATGTTGGACAGAAAAATGCTCTAAAGACCATCATCTTGCCCACAAAGACTGAGATTCTGCACAAATAAAAGAAAATTACCTTTGAAGGCATATTCGATTGAATCTTGGAACTAATAATAGTCACTTCATATTTTTCATAGTAGGGTGATTAATTTTACTCTTCAGTACTTTAAAATCGACTTAATTAAGGTTAAGTATATTGAATTAATTACGAATAGCTTCACTTACTCAGGGACGGTCGCATAATAGTGATTTTTAACTTCTCAGCCCTCAGTAAAAATATAAATTCAAAACTGTTTCACCAACTTAAGTTTGTGATTTTAATTATATACTACTTGTGGACTTCAAATATAAAAATCATGAAATTTCGTACTGATTTTCTATTTCGAGTAATGGAAATAACTAATTCTTATAAATTTTAAAAGTATTATTTAGAATATACAAATATTTTAGCAGTACCGAAATAATTAAAAAGATTTAGCCCTTGTGTAAAACATATATAGGCCTTAAAATATTGTATATTTTATGGCATTTTTTAATTCTTTTTCAAGGCTTATATATTTGAATAATGTATTAGAGATTCAAGCTACCATAGTAGAAAACCAAAATTAGTTCACAGTTTGGTTTTTAGCCCGAGGATTACAGTGGGATTATAAGGCGCTCCCCACACCTTCAAGTTTTAATCCCCTCATCGCTCCGTCCCACCGCACTTGTGCAGGAAAGACAGTAAGCTTTGATTGGCACGTGTTTTTAAGGCGAAAGAAAGGATTTCCCAGTTTTTAATAATTTGTTATACCCTAACATTATAAAATATGAAACGGTCCATAAGTGTAAAATCCCGAGATGAACTTTTATATTAAAGATTCTTGACATACATTAAAACATTTTGGGTACTTTTTTGTTGTTAATTAAACAAAAGTATATTAATCATTAACTCTTTTAATAAAAATAAATTTAAGAAAAATTTAAACGAGAATTAATCACAGAACAACATCTAATCAATCAAAGTCTTTTCTAAAAAAAATACATTTTGTCCCACGATTTTTAAGTTTATAGGCGGAGCAGTTAAAATATAAGTAAAAACTTAATTTCTTTATTTCACCTTAGGAAATAATTGTTCTGCATATTTTACATGTATTTAATCGAAATTAGCTCAATAGTTTCGGCTCAACTCGTCTGCACAGATCTCAGACGATAAACAGACATTTTTAATACCCCTTTTTTGGAGTCCCCCTCCTTGGCTCCAACTTTTTATTTACTCATATGACTGAACATTATCTCATATTCACTTTTTGAAAGAGAAAAATTTCGACTGATTTCCATGCATTAAGTTCCCTAGAGACAAATAAATATATATATATATATATATATATATATATATATATATATATATATATATATATATATATATATATATGAGCCTAAACAACTGCAACCGATTTAAAATGAAATTTGGCGTCCAAGTTAGGAAAAAACCAAAACCCGAGGCGAAATATATTAGCCCTCAATTTAAGAATGCTAGCCCAAAAGTAAAAAAAAAATATCTCAAAATAGATCCCAATTATTTATAAATAGAACAACAATTTAAAACAAATGTAGCATTAAGTCACTTAAACTGAAAAAATATAGTTTCCAAGATAAATTTGGCATACATGTTCAGAAAAATCATACCCCGAGGCGAAATCAAGAAATGTATTTTAGCTCCAAATTTTGGAGCGCTACTTCCAAAACTGAAAAAACGTAAAAAAAAAAATATACCTCGAAAACATTTTCCTTCGATTTTGATTTTAAAAAACTCTCAAATGTAGTCCATTTAAATAAGAATCTAACGATATAAGCCGTTTTCCCGGGGAAAATATAGTTCCTGAGAAAATAGTTTTGAACGCGGACGGAGAGAGGCGCAGGGTTAAATTCCCCGCCGAGGAAAAATTATTTTTATAAAAACTTTTAACTTTAATAAAATGTTCAATAATAATTAAATGTACCTACGAAAACTAATAAACGAAAACACTGGGCTAAGTAATTATGCATTCTTATATGAGAAAGATTGTCTGAGTTGTCAGGGACCGGTTTATTTTCTTAATTTTAATATTAAATTAAAAAAAATTAAACAATATATATATATATATATATATATATATATATATATATATATATATATATATATATATATATATATATATATATATATATATATATTATAAATAAAAGTAAAAGAAGTCCTAATTTAATTACTTTGAAAATAACTATAAATAGAAATAGTTTCGCTGTCAACAAGCCACATAAAGGTTTGCTAAACGAGGGTTGCCGACTCAGCCCTAGAGAATACAGAAAAAATGCCTTTTTAAGAGAAGGGCATCAAGTGGTCAGAATTTTTAATGAACTCTTACATTCTAATAAGGTCAAAACATTTTTTTGAAAAATATAAGGGTTAATTTTTAAGGCAAATTGAATTCACGAAGTTTTTCTATTCCAAAGTTGTCAAAGGATTTTTCTTATTAAAAATCTAATTGGCACAGTTTCTTTTTATAAGAGGTAATAAAAAGAGCATGTGTTCCATTGAATGGAACATAACATGTTGAAGTGGAGGTTTTAAAACATTTCTTAATTCGTTACCACCATAGTCAATGAGAATTTTTCACAATTTACCCACGGTGACCACTTGAGTGGCCTAAGTAAAAATAAGAGGCTTAGGAATTCTAAATAATCACATTTAATTTATATACCAACAGACAAATTTGAAAATTATTTTAAGTGGGCAATTTTAAAAATTAATCTAATAAAAAATCTGGAAGGAAAATTGAAGTTAAAATTAAAAATAATTTATATAACAGTCCAGTACTGTCCCGACGACGGCGACGACTCACCTCTAAATTATTTGTTATTGCTAAGCTAAGGCAACCACATTTATTCCAATAAAAATAAATGTTTGTTTGATATGTTGGTCTTCAAATAGATATAAGTTATCTATATTAATATGCTTCATTTTACTTTTTTTCTAAATATAAAATTAAGCTCGCTGCTACGGGCTTAACGGCTTGTGTGATTAATAATCGCCAAGTGTCACGATGACGGTGAAGACTCACCTCGAAATGATTTGTTATTGCTAAGCTAAGGCAACCACATTTATTTCAATAAAAATAAATGTTATATAAAATTAAGGCCGTTGCCATGGGCTTAACGGCTCGTATGATTTAAAGAATAAACTACCCTGAAGCTGCTGATAGAATAAGCCTCTCACGTAAACAATATCTGGCTAGTTTGGAACGATGATTTTAAATTCAATCTAAATACATTGCAGTCCCTAATGGGAAAATATTTAATTTAAATGAATCTGGAGAAGAATTTAAAATTAGTTAGAATGGTAAGATAGTTGTGCAATTCTGCGAGATAATGTTGACAAATGAAAATGAAGGGAGACTGTTAGATAAAGGGCAAAGCACGGAGCTGTTGGTCTGAACTCCATCTGTCATCTCAGTATAATTCATAAATCATTAGGTAGGGTCAACCTGGACCACAATGTAAAGCAAACAGAAGCCCTCAACTCTATTCTTCCGTCCTTATCTCAAGGCAGATTTTTCCAAATAATTCTCGATAATGGCTGCAATTATTTCACGGATATTTTTTATTTATAATGTAAAGAAAAATCAGTCCGAGAAAACTCAGACAAACTTCCTCATATACGAGTTCATAATTGCTTAGCTCAGTGTTTTCCATTTATTAGTTTTCGTATGTACATGTACATTGTACATTTAATTATTACTGAACATTTCATCAAAATTTATTATAAAAATAACTTCTTCTCTGTGGGGAATTGAACCCGGCCTCTCTCTCTGTCCGAGTTTTTCTCAGGACTAGATTTTTCCGGGAAAAGGCTTATATCGTAAGATTCGTATTTAAATGACCTAAATTTTAGATTTTTTAAAAATAAAAATCGTTGGAATCGTTTTCGAGAAATAATTTTTTTCTCACCTATTTCAAAGTTTTTGGGGGTAGCGCCCACAAATTTAGAGCTAAAATTAATTTCTCGATTTCGCCTCGGAGTATGATTTTTCTGAACATGTATGACAAATTTCGTAAAAAATCGGCCCAGTACTTTAGGCTCCAGGCGTCTACACAAACAGACGACAGAAGGAAATTTTATAAAAAAAACAACAATTTTTTGGACTCAGGGGACCTCAAAACGTATAAATCCATCATAATCGAATTTTCGCGCTATCACAATGTTTTCTCTACTTACGACAAAGTAAAAAGATAAACAAATAAATATGACTATAATTTCGTCAAGTTAAACTGACTCAAAACATAAACGTTAATCGATATGGGATCGATGGTGACGGTGACTAAATTAAAATATTTCTAAAGATATTATTAAACTTGTTACGAACCGTATTGATGTAATGCTTTTACAACCCATTATTCTCTAATTTATTTAATTGTATTCCTCTTTTTTAAAATCTGTCAAAATCGTTAGGTTTTTCTACACGAATAAGTATTAATTTAGCAAAATTTAATATGCGCAGGAGGTTGAAATTAATCTGGGACTATCAGCCTACTTCGGACGAACCATCCAAATTTATCAAAAATCATATTAGTACTTTTAAAGATATAGCTATAAATAATCGTATGTTTGTGCGCATTTGGGGGGAGAAACAATTGAGCGCAGAATGTTCCAACTTAAAACCAACAATGGGCTAATTGTGACTTGTGACCTACCATCCAAATTTCAATAAAATCGGATGAGTAGTTTTTAAGATATGTTGGTTCGCAAAAATTGTGGACGGAGTGATACGAGACCAAAAACGTTTCCTGATGTCCGAAACGGATTTCTCTTGTGGAATTTTTGAAATCGGTGACATGTTTCATTCTTCAGAACGACCACATAAAGTACACAGAAAGTATGTGCCTTAAAATAAAACAGTTCATTCGAAAAATAGCAGGAACTTGAGATTTAGCTGAACGAAAAGGCATTCACGAGGTTTTTACATTATTAAAAGTTAGAAAATAAACAGATTTTTAAAGGTGTATTCCAGAAAAGAAAGTTCCAAAATTATTATATAAAATATTTTTTTTAGATACTTCGACACCCATAAATAATTAAACTTTTTATTTCAACAAGAAAAAATAGTACAAAGAAGTTAATATACCTTTTAAGTTAATAAATATTTAAAATTATTCTTATAAAAAGTCTGTTTTAAATTTTATAATCGTGCTAAGCAACTGTTCAGATGAGACTTCATTTTTTTACTATTTAAAAAGTAAATGACTATTATGAAAAACCAACACACAATAAAGGCAACATTTATGTCATTCCCTTGCTCTTTCTCTCTTTTATAATCCTACAAATAAAATTGTAAAACATAAACCTACAAATGCTTGTTGGTTCAAGCGTTCCCACGCAACTCTCATGTGAATGTGAGCTTTACATTTAAAATTGTAATTTTAGGGCAGGAATTTGAAGAGTATCGATTCATTGAGAATTTTTAACGAATCATTTATTGCTTCCGAGCTTACCGAAGGTAACGGAAACTATGTAATAGTTTTGAAAAACGGAAATATTTTATGTCACCGATCTCAAAAATTCCAAGACAGAAAAAATATAGACGTCAGGGAACATTTTTGGTTCCTTATCGGTCTGTCGCTCAATTTATGCGAACCAATATATCTTAAAAACTAAACGGTTTTAATGAAATTTGCATAATTTATAAGTTGTTACTTGCTTCCGAGCTTACCGAAGGTAACGGAAGCATTGTGTTCATTTTTGAGAACGAAAAACTTTTATGCCTCCGATTTCAAAAATTCCAAGACAGAAATCCGTTTCAGACATCAGGTAACATTTTTGGTCCCGTGTCTGTCTGTCTGTCTGTCGGTCTGTGTGTCCGCGAATTATGAAACATGCGACGATAACTTCAGTAAATGTCGACCGATTTTGATGAAATTTGGTAGACATGTTCATTTTACCAATGCCCAGGACGAGTTCGTTGGACAACGTTATCCGTCCAAGCGTTCACGAGCAACGCTCGCGTAAACGTGAACTTTAAATTTAAAATTGGAATTTTAGGTCGGGGAAAAAAATCTAACTTCATCTATTCAATGAGACAAACATTTTTTTCAAATACATTTTTTAGTAAAACCAACAGCGACACCGCTTTGAAGTGTTAAAGATCGCAAAAACTATTAATAGTTTTTACAAAATAAACAATATAACAATAAAGTAATATAACAATAATTGTTATAGTACATGATAGGATGCGAGGAAGCTATGTGCCACACTAATTGGCAGTCTATTTTTTTTTAATTTAGTATTTTACATACTTAGATAGCATTTTTGTTATATTGAAAACTGAATATCTCTGTCAATTCTCAACCGATTTTGTTGATTCAGGGCTCATTTTTCTTCAAAAGCAATCTAATATTAGAAAAAAATATAGGTTACCATTTAAGATTTCAAAGTTGAGTGAGATAACGCCGAAACTATGAGATAAAAATATTTTTGGAAATCATATTATAAAACTACGCGAAAATCCAAGGTGTGTTACCATTTAAATTTTTTCTCCATCTTCAAAAATAAAAGAGATAACTGGGTGAGCCAGTTTATCGTGGCCACCCTGTACATATTTATTTACAACTATAGTATATCTTAAAAAGTACTCATCTGATTTTAAATAAATTTGGATGGTTTGTCAAAAGCAGCCTGCAGGAAGTCCCTCATTAATTTAAACCGTCTGCGCTCTTTAACTTTTGCTTATATTATACTTTAATTCATGTAAAAAATCAAAACAATTTTGACATATTAAAAAAAAAACGGAGAAACAATTAAATAATCCTACCGCGGGTTTCCGCAAGCCAAGCGAATTTCCATTGGAAATTTGTAGTTCAATGTTGTGCAGTTAAAACTTCCTTCATAACTACTACAATTGTGTGGATTGTTTTAAGTTAAGAAAATTTATAAGAAATATTTTAGCTAGATTAGGGTTTTTACAATAATGCTTAGTTAAACATTAAACATAATAGTAGTAGTTTCAAAGAGGTTTAAACTGCACAACATTGAACTACAAATTTCCAATGGAAATTCGCTTGGCTTGCGGAAACCCGCGTTAGGATTATTTCAAATCTTTGTGACTCATCAGAAGGGGTAAATGACATCATAAAGATCCCATTTTTTTAGGAGATCCTCATCTCAACAGGCTTGATTTTTCGGTGCAAGTTTTATTTTGATACGTCAATTCGTTCGAGAGCTATCGTGCTTACAAGAAATCCGCAAGAAATTGTTGTTATTACTATTACTAGGCATCGCGTGGCTCTATCATTGAAACGAGCGTATTGCAATGAAATACTGAATATTGAAATTTATTATTCACGATGAATGTCATAGTTGAAGATAAGTGGAAGAGGGTAGTGTGGGGAAGAGTGGGGGTACTCGGTACAAAGCTTTACATCCTAAACAAACCTATACACTATACCAGTGGTTCTTAACCTTTTGGTAACCACGGCCCCCTTAAAATATTCAAATATAATATATAGAGTACCTAAATACCTTTCGAGGCCCCCTGGGGGGCCGCGGCCCCCCCGGTTAAGAACCAATGCACTATACGACTATAACAATCTTAACCACCCACGGTAGCTTTTAAACAATTATTATAAATGTATCTCTTCACTACGCAAAGACTTCTGCTTGTATCAAGTTGAAATTTTGCATGCCTGTTTCAATTGTGCATTAGATGGAGTATATGAAGTTTTATTAAAATCGTTACGTTAGAACGTAAGATATCGGTAAAAAGGTTGTTTTCTCTATTATAAACGTTTAGGTCCGCTTTAATAGTTTTAGCGATCTTTATTAATTCATAGCGGTGTCGCTGTTGGTTTTAGTAAAAAATGTTATTTGTAAAAAAATGTTCGTCTCATCGAACAGATGATGATAGAATCTTTTCCCGTCCTGAAATTCCAATTTAATTTTTGTACCTCTCGTTTACGCGAGCGTTGCGCGCGAACTCTTGGACGGATCACGCTGTCCAACGAACTTAGCCTGAGTATTAGTAAGAGGATCATGTATACCAAATATCAACTAAATCGGTCAACTTTTACCCAAGTTATCGTCACACGCGTAAACGTTACTGTCAGACAGACAGACAGACAGACAGACAGACAAGATGCATATTTCGTTAAATGTAAGAAGCTCGCTTACGCTCGCTTCAATTATTATTATAAAATTATTATTCGAATCGCTATGGTAACTCATGTTTTGGATACAGGATCTTAAAAAACATATTAAGCGATAGCTCACTTGATATTTTGTATTTTTTTGAATCTTTGCTGACTCATCAGGAGGGGTTAATGACGTCATAAAGATCCCATTTTTTTAGGGGATCGCCATCTCAACGAGCTTGATTTTTCTGTGCAAGTTTTATTTTGATACGTCAATTCGTTCGAGAGCTATCGTGCTCACAAGAAATCCGCTAGAAAAACACATACATACATATATATATATATATATATATATATATATATATATATATATATATATATATATATATATATATATATATATATATATATCTATATATATATATATATATATAAATGGGTGGGCATCGTCGGACCCCTGATGAGTCGGACGCGACGAAATGATGCAGGACATGGCGTAATGCCGAGCCAACATCTTAATGACGTTATGTCTGATGTTGGAACAGTTCCTATGTGTCACCGCTTGCATGGCACATCCCTTGGTGTCTCTCGCAAATGGTGTAGCCTATTACAGTGCGCAAAAACACGGTATTACTCTGCTGATGTGTTTTGCCAGCCAAGCAAGTATGGCGGTATGAGAGCACGCTCGTCTCTGATAAGTCCTATATCTGATCTTCTTGATCTAGTATAGGTCCAGAGTTGGGTGGGCATCGTCGTGCCCCTGATGAGTCGGACGCGACGAAACGATGCAGGACATGGCGTAATGCCGAGCCAACATCTTATGACGTTATGTCTGATGTTGGAACAGTTCCTATGAGTCACGCTTGCGTGGCACATCCCTTGGTGTCTCTCGCAAATTGTGTAATATATATATATATATATATATATATATATATATATATATATATATATATATATATATATATATATATATATATATATATATATATATATATATGTATATATATATATATATATATATATATATATATATATATATATATATATATATATGTATATATATATACATATATATATATATATATATATATATATATATATATATATATATATATATATATATATATATATATATATATATATATGTATATATATATACATATATATATATATATATATATATATATACATATATGTATATATATATACATATATACATATACATATATATATAAGTTTTGTAAAACCAATTTTTTCGTGATCAGGGACCCATGAAACGTATTTTGGCCACAATCCCGGCTCAAACTCCCGTCATGCCAGTGGCTCTATTAGCGATTTTTTTCCAATGGAAATTCGCTAATAAATTAGAAAATAATAGATTGTAAAAGCATAAAATCAGTAAAGTATGTGATAGGATGTGAAGAAGCTATGTGCCACACTAATTGGCAGTCTGTTTCTTTAGTAAAAGCAACAGCGACACTGCTATGAAGTGATAAAGATTGCTATATCCATTAAATCGGATTTAAATAAGAGAAAATAATGTAGTTTCAAATATCTTAAGTTCTAACGTATTGATTTTAATAAAACTTCGTATACATCGTCTAAAGTAGTATTGAAACAGGCAAGTATAATTCACTTGATACAACCAGAAGTTTTTGTGTAGTGAAGTGATACATTTTATAATAGTTGAAAAGTAAGAGTAGGATAGATGAAGTAGTTGCAAAATGTAGGTGGATGAGGTAACAGATAAGCCACCTCACCTACTACCCTACCCATCAGTATATTCCACTCTAATCTTCAACTTAGACACATCATCATAAACTATTCTCTCAATATTCAATATTTATTTCAGTACACTTGCTTCAATGTAAGACCACACAATGCTTAAGTAGTACATATAATACAAATATATCTATTATATTAGTTATATATTAGTTTGATTTTTGTAGTAATGTGTAATTAGACTGTCTGTCTACATTTTACAAATAAATAAATAAAAAAAATTAATTAAATAATAAAAAAATGCATGCACTTTATTTATTTCTTGATAAATTATTATGGATAATATATTAACAACATGCCTGACCTAGGTGAGAGATTAATAAAATATTAGAGAGTCAATTATATAATAAACTGTATTAAAATAAAATAAAGTCAAGTTAAAGGAAAATTAATTATTGAAAAACAAATATGTACATCTAATTTTCTTAAACAGTAACCTGCACTTAAATAAATTAAAATGTATTCACATTTCTTTATTTTCCATGTATGACTGTATGCATGATATTTATTTAACTTAATATAGACATTTATTTAATATAGATATTTTATCAATATGGATTTTTTTTAATACAATAAGCTTAATTATACAGGCTAGATTATGCTTTTATTACAACAAATTATTTAGTTGTTTTTTTTAATAATTAATTTATGGTTAAGAATGTGGTGGGTGTGGTAAGAGAGAATTCTACTTCAGATACAAGAATAACCAGAGCCAATACATATAAATTCTCATGTCTTTGGAACCATGTTTTGTTTTAGTAATAGAAGTCCTACCTTTATGCCTAAAACAAAAACTAACTATCAAAGATGTCAGGTCTATAATATTTTGAGACAGTGACACGAACAACAATCAACTCATTCAACATGTTCTGTATAGGACAGTATTGAGTATAATAAATAGATATAATTTCAAGATAAAAAGAACTTTTTATATACTACGTTTTTAAATTTTCTGGTGAATCGTATGTAATGTTGATAATATAATTGTTATTGTTATATAATATATAATGTTAGTGAAAAAAAAAAATAGTTCCGAATTTATTTACTTCACATAAATGACAACCATCTGATCTCAAACCTATAAAAGGACAAATCTTTGTACAACGGATCTCCCCAACACCAAATCTAAAGCGTGCCATCGATATATTTGAAATAGTATAAATAATATAATCGATATTTCCTGTTTTGCTGTCATTCAATGTTTATCTATCACAAATTTGAGACCCGTCAGAATGAAGATTGCGTAAATATGGGATATGGCAAAACAAATAAAATAACTTGCAGATTTTTTCCGAACTAACTTTCTGTACAGCAAAATTTGCTGAAAACCAATTAAATTCTGCTGAAAGATGGCTAAAAGTATTAAAATAATGCATTGTCATCGTGTTCTGAGCTATGCTAAAAGTTTCAAAAGTCTAGCTATTTGGGAAGTTAGTTAGAAATCGATTGCCAGATTTGTACCGGACAAACAAACAAACAAACAAACAAGAAAGCAAGCTAATAAAAACTTAGTAATAAATAAAACATAAAACACAATATGAGGTCAAGTGAAATAAATTTTGGACTACAGAAGAGAGGTTCAAATAAATAAATTTTTATTCAAATAAATTTTATTTGAACATTTAATTTTCTGTTATAAAGAATAAGCTCCTAGTACTAAATGAAGGGGTTGATTTTAAAGTCATGCCTCAATTTATTTTTTTAATTATAAAGTCCGTACAAAAATAAAATATGACAAAAGGATAGCAATAACTATCTAGATCACAAGACCAGTGGACCATAAGAAAATAGTGAAAGAAAGTTAGAGCAGAGTTCTAGCTTTAACTCTACTCTTTTATATTATACTAATATGAATAATATTAAAAATAGACTGCCAATTGGTGTGGCACTTAGCTTCCTCGCATCCTATCCACGTACTTTATTGATTTTATGCTTTTTCAATTTTCAAGTCATTATTGTCAAATTGGTTTAATTATTTCCCCCGTTTTTTTTTAATCTGTCAAAATTGTTTAGATTTTTTACACGAATTAAAGTATCAATTTAGCAATAGTTAAAGAGCGTATACGGTTCAAATTAATCTGGGGCTATCTGCGGGTTACTTTTGATAAACTATAAAAGTTTCATTCAAATCAGATAAGTACTTTTGAAGCTATTGGTGTAAATAAATGTATGTTTGTGCGCATGTGGAAGAGAAACACATAGGCGCAGAAGGTTGAAACTTATATGGGACCAACAATGCGCTAATTATAACCAACCACCTAAATTTCATTAAAATTGAACGTGTAGTTTTTAAGATATGATGGTTCGCAAAAATTGAACGACAGACCGACAGACAGACATGGAACCAAAAATGTTCCCTGATGTATGAAACTGATTTTTGTCTTGGAAGTTTTGAAATCGGAGACCTAAAAATTTTTTGTTCTTCAGAACGATCACATAGCTTCCGTTACCTTCGGTAAGCTCGGAAGCAATAAAATTGAAGCTGAAGCTCTCAAGAGGACCACATCCTTATAAAAATAAAATTGATTGTTTCAGAGATAGGAGTGTCAGTGGAGGTCAACATGAGGAATAAAAAGAAATAATTTTTTTTATATAAGATTTCTTATTTTAAAGCAGTTTCAGGTTTTTTTCAATAAGGCCATCATCAATGAGTGTGACAGAAGAGATTGAGAGTTATATAATTAGGGGAAGGTGAGTCCACATTAAGTCAGAGACCAGTGCAAGACTTGGAGGCGAAGACATTTTCTTTTTAGAGGATTTTTTTTTTTAAAAGTACTCTAATTTCATTAGTTTGTTGTGTAACCGCAACAGCAAATATTTTTATATGGTCTGGTTTTGACCATTTCATTTGACCAATTAGTGTGGGTGATACCACTCTGCATTAAATTATGTGCTATTAATCCTGCCAATAAAATGATCATTTCATTTTACGCTTATAGTTTTAATAACTATAAGTAAGTTCAACAAAATTTCACTAAAAAAAACTAAATTACAATCAATTAAATAAAGAGTAAGCTATAAACTAAAATGAAATAACATAATATACTTTAAAATGGATAGCTCTAGAAACATACTACATGACATTAATCATAAGTTAATTATAAATTGTTTTCTACCAATTATAGATTATATATGATTGGTTGTTTCGACTGAGATTTGGTATACGGGAGCCAACCTTATACGGGCGCCAGCCCTATACAGGCGCCAACCCTATACGGGTGCCAACCCTATACGGGTGCCAACCCTATACCGGCGCCAATACTATGCGCGCGCCAACACTATCCCAGCGCCAACACTATACTGGCGCCAACACTATACCGGCGTCAACACTATACCGGCGCCAACACTATACCGGCGCCAACACTACACTGGCCCCAAAGCTGGCTGAGTCCCGCTGGCCGCCGCAAGCAGCGGCCACGGAACCAGCTAGTTTAATACTTAAAAGTGAAGATTATAAAAAATGCTGAAACGCGTTTGTATATTTTAATATAAAATTGTGGTGAAAATATTGTTGTTACTATAGATAATATAAGAAAATACCTATTTTATAATTTAAATATATTTAGAGGTCGACCAAGAAGTCATGGAAATGTCAGGAGTGCGCTAGTGTCGTTTTTTGGTGTCATGTATAGTCAGTTTTTAATAAAATAGACCATTGTCAAAAAACACAGAATTGTTCTTTTGTTTTAATAATTTTATTTTTGATAACTTCTATATTTTTTTAAATTTTTTTTGCAACAGGCAACACTGTACCTGATAAGAAATCACTAATAATATACGATAATATCTTTATATTATTATTTATTGATTATTCATAATAATATTCTTTAAATCTAAATAGATTTTCTTCTTTCTTAATCTATTTTATTTATAAAAAAATATAATGGGGAAAAACAAACTAAAAATTCGCAAATATTATTTTGATTAATTGTCATTGAGAGCAATCATTTTTATAATAACAAATACATATTAGGTTTGTTCTAACCCCGTTATTTGTAGCGTCCTTTGCACTTGCATCATCCCGTGGATTTGTGGATCGTACAAAAATCGTTTAGGAAATTTGTGACTATATTTCGTACTCTATAAAAACAAACAAAACAGGAAACCTAACAGATTGGAAACCTTCCTGTTGTTATTCGTGAGATTTGACATAACTGCGCATGTCATACAAACTAGAAATGGGTATTGTGTTAGCACCCGACTGTACTGACTTCGGCAATACTCGGAAGTTCCGATTTTAAACGAAGTTAAGCTTTCCGTTTCTTCCGTGTTCATGACTTCTTGGTCGACCTCTAGCAGGAGGCAAACATTATATGAAGGAGAAAAAATTAAGACATTTTCACTGTACCTACTTGTTTCTTTTGTTTCCTTAATGTCCCTGTTAACTCAAAATTAGGTTATTACAAGTTAGAAAATTAGCTACATTAGAAAACTAACCAATGTGTAGCCAGAGTGAGGCACAACTAAACTCTCAACTCTCTGCAATTCAACCACAACCAGATACCATAGAGTTGGTACTTTGATTACAGGTGAATTATGAGTGTGCTAAGCACTCAGCTGTGCTGATAAAATTTGTTTCAACTTTTTTAGTATTAAACATTATTCCTTAATAAAATTATAATATTATTATAATCAGGGTGTTGTACAATTAAATTCCAATCTAACAATTTGAGATGGTTTAATCGAAGGAAGGCATAAACCAATTTGTAAAGAACTAAACATAACTATAATCTTTTATTTAATGAAAGTGCTGCTAACAGAGAAGAATAAAATTTCAGCTTTTGCAAGAAGATAACCCGATAGAATGTATTGGACTCGCCCGAACAACTATCAACAAACCACATCTAAATGTAACTACATGGCCAATAATAGTTTGGTTGGTCTACCTTAATTTTAATGCAGGTACTAAGCAATAGCATTGAATAAACTGCATCTTTAATGAAGCTTTACAATTCTAGTTTACCTCAGGGTGTAACTTTTGGAGAATACTACCTAAGTAACTTGGAGTAAAGCTAAAAGCAAAAGCTATTATTTAAGTCACTTTTGTGTTATAAAAAAAACCCTTCCTTCTTTCCAAAAAAAAAAAAGTAATAATTTAATAATAATTCAGTATCAAAGCATTATCAAAATTAACTATACACAATACTGAGGTAAAATTAATATGCAAAGCTATGAACTTATTACCTGCAGTTACAGGAAGTCTCCACTGTCAGAGTTATTGAAATTCAGTTAGTGAAAACAAGAGCTCACATTTCACATTAGAAGCTCAGTATCTCTAAAATCTTCAGGAGACAAAAAGTATGATTCCAGTTTCCAGGGTAACTAAGTTGCATCTAGAAATGAAACAAAAAATGTTTCGAGTTAGTAAAAATAAATAAATAAAATTATTATTATATAAATAATATTTTATTAACACTTGTATATCTAACTCTTTTCCAATTTATATCTGGTCAAAATTGTTTTTGATTTATTTCCTTTTGATAAAAACTGATCATTAAAGGACACGAAGATCAACTACTTTATGCACCCATCAATATGATTATTAGAGTGGACCCTTTATCAACTTTCTTGGGGTTGCCCTATTATCCGGTCTCCATGTTGTATGAGGATTCACTAGTGTCACCGACCTTACTGACCTGGTATATAAAAGTTAAAACATCTGTTTACCACAGTTTTGTGAAGATATCTGTTGACAAATGCCTGTTGCAGTTAGTTTCGCAGTTTAACTGCCTATTGCTTTGCGGTGTACAAATTTAAAAAGTATTTCTTTGTTTTTATTTGCTTGTTACAAGAAAAAAACTTGGTTTAACCAGCCACAGTATATTGATAATTTTGATAGTTAATAATTGAGTAAACTGACTAAATCTAATCATTTCTGGTATCAAGAAAAAGCAAAAAGTTTTCTTAAAAAATATTAAAGAGATGGGGGGGGGGGGGAAGTAACAACCTCTTTGATTTTTTTTATCAATGTAATATGTTATTAACAGTGATAATTGCTTAACTTTCGAAGAATCTATTATAGTGTTATCACACAATCAAAAATATCATCATGAGATATTGATTCTATTAATAGTAAAAATTAATTAATTGCATTTTCAGAATATAAATCACCCCTAAAAAGTCATAATAAAGCAAACAATCTGATTAATTATTCATTGTATTCAACTATTCCACTGGAAGCTGGATTAAAATTAAATAAAATAAGTTGATAAGTTTATATTTATTATAGAAGATCAAGTCTTAACAACAAAAACAATTACTAAGTATAAAGTAGTGCATTTAAAAATAATATATATATGTAATAGGTGAAATAAAATGTATTTGTTTTTGTTTCATATTTGAATATTGCTTCCATGCTTACCAAAGATAACAGAAGCAATGTGATAGTTCTGAAGAAAGAAAAATGTTCCAATATTCAAAGTCAGAAATCTGTTTTAGATTTTAGGGAACATTTTTGGTCTCGTATCACTCTGTCCACAATTTTTGCGAACCAACATATCTTAAGAACTACTCATCCGATTTTATTGAAATTTGGATGGTAGGTCACAAGTCACCATTAGCCCATTGTTGGTTTTAAGTTGGAACATTCTACACCCATTTGTTTCTCTTCCACACGTGCACAAACATACATTTATTTACACATATATCTTCAAATGTACTCATCTGTTTTTTAATAAATTTGGATGGTTTGTCAAAAGTAGCTTGCAGGTAGCTCCACATTAATTTAAAACGCCCGCCGCGCTTGTTACTTGTTACACGCTTAATTGTTACTTATATTCGTTTAAGAAAAACCAAAACAATTTTGACAGCAAACAACTTAAATAAATTAGACAATAATGGGTTGTAAAAGCATAGCATCAATAAAGTATGTGATAGGATTTGAGGAAGCTATGTGCCACACTTATTGGCACACTATTTTTTAATATATACAATCTAGTATTTTAAATAGACAATCTCCAATCTATAGATTTTTCATTTAAATAATGTCCATGCTAATTATGTACATAACCAATTATCATCAATGATGATAATTGTCCATAAATAACTATTAAGTGTATTATTGTTTAGTAATTTTCAAAAAATTGAATTACATATTTTATCTTTTGATCCCCTATGTGTTTACATGTCTATTTATTAAGTACTACCAGTATAAAAAGTACTGGGATCTTCTCCATATGGTTACATGCTAAATCACAAAGGTTCTTTGTCATAAAGGTGTTTGTGACAGCTTGAATTTTTGGGTAAGCTCTCAATCCTTCAAGGGTTGTGCAAAGGAAGGCCCATTCTTCAAAAGAATCTACTCATGATTACCTACACTTTCCCTTAAGCAGGTAACAAAGAATCCTTTGCCCTTTAAGGTCAGCATGATTGACTCCTTTACATTCTAAGGACAGGATTGTCCTCAATAATAACAGAACCGGGCCCTTAGTCCCCTCTTAGTTTTGATAATAAACCTTTAACAGGTTTTAGCTTCTTAACAAGGTTTTATGTTTCCCTTACAGATAATATGTGTAAATTCCCTTAATAATCATCTAGACTCTAGACTGCTCTACCTACAGCAGTAGGGTTCTAAGGAATCCTTCCTGTTTTAGCCAACTATAATTATTACCTTTATTATTTATTAACTGTTATTTTATATAAAACTTTTAATACGATACTTGATAATCACTACACTTAACACTGCAGCACAACACTTTCACCGAACTTCCTAAGGATTTCACAACCCTTTGTCTCTTCAAATAGGACATTCAGGAATTCCTCTTGCTTCTTTAAGTAAAAATTAAACTAAAGATAATCTTGAATACATCGCGGTGACGGAAGGACAAACTGCAACAGGTGTAACCTACTGTGAGGTTACCTTCCTATTCTCTTTAACAGCTACCCCAAGGCATACAGGTATCCAACGCTAAGGACCAGTTGTCGCCACATTTTACGGCTACTTTCTCTACAATGGATCAATAACATGCTCAGCAAATCACAGATTATCAGATAACAAATTATGGTTTTCTCATGAGAATTTTCTTTTATTGAAGTCAAATTTTATGCATACATAAAATATACAAATAAAAAAAATCTCATTTAATTTACCTCTTAATGCTTTTTCTAAGAAGTAAAAAAAAGAAAGAAACAAAAAGTTATCTTACACAGGACTGGAGTCCTCAGTTTAAGGAGAATCAACAAAAAACCTCTTTTCCTGAAACAAAAATCAAATTATCCACAATTATAGAAAAACATAAGCATCATGTTTATTTATATGTATTTTAAACTTTATGTTTTATGATTGGAGCTCTCATTGTTGATTAAAGTGTGATGGAACATTTTGATTTACTTTTTTAATAAGTGTAAAAAAAATACAACAGCTCAAGATTGCCAAACACTTAAATTTATATTTGTTAAAAATTTAATAGTTTATAACTCAAATATTAGTTAAACTTTAGTTGATTAAATTTTAACTTAATGTATTTAAGAGTTAGGATATGTTAATCTATCAAAATTAGGTGCTATGTTTCACATATAGTTTATTAAAATTCAAATTGAAAAGTGTATTTAAGTCTGAAACAGACAAACTATTATGAAAGTGTGCACTCATAATATTAAGTTTGGCCATTCACAAAGAAAGCTTAACAAGGTGCTGTGGAAGGATACACAGGGGATGAAGGAGACTCATCCTACAACCATATAGGGTTGGTTGTGATCTTGATTGTCCACTCATGTAGTTCTCTTTCTTCCCTGGGTGTTTTTTCTTATGCCCTTACATTTTGAAAGCCCTTAATGAGCAGAGCCACTGCTTAAAGAGAGAGGGGTATAAAAAGCCTTTCTGGTCCCTCTATACTAAATATGCTTAGTGCATTTTACTAAATTAGTATATGAGAACCTTCAGTTTCCTTAAGTTGTTGTAAAGTTGTTGGGTGAAACAAATTCTGCTTCATTTTTGCATAAATTAGCAAAACAATTTGGGGCCAAAATTTGATTCTAATTATTAAAGGCAGTGCATGTTTTTAAGAACTATCTCTGAGTAAAATATTCAAACAAGATCAAATTATCTATAACAGTAGGTTTCCAAAATATGTATAACATAAACCAGACAATTTCAAAATAACATTTTTAATATTATGAGTATCTAAATATTATTATGTGTCACTGATTAATTGAATAAAATCCTAAGAAACAAGAAGTTTGCACTTGAAGTAATAAATAACTAAAATTTAAACAATTAAATATTTTATATTATTAAATATTTTAAAAGAGAAGAGGAAGCTAGATTAAATTTATTATGGCACAACTAACTGAATTTTTTTCTTTTCTTATACTAAAAAGTACCAACGTTGTTTAAAAACTAATGCATAATTTACAACTGTTTATTTCTGCCCAAGGAGGGATTTATGATCCAGATTTAAGGAGTAAAGGAATGGGAAAGGTTGGAGAGAGGTAGTTAGCACTGGAGGAATATAATCTCAGGAGGACAGTAAACTGTAAACACTGTAGACGGTAGAACAGAGTTGGAAGGGGTATAATGACCAGAGAAGGCTTCTTCCAAGGGTAGGGGAACAAGATGAGATGAAATTTCTCCAGCTTTATTGCTTACTGTGGGGGAGAAAGCAAGGGAAGTAAGCCAAATGAGCCGTCCCAACTTGAAGAAAGCTTACTTACAATATACATTCAAGCCAGTATAACTATGCTTTCTTAAATGCAAAACAGTACAAGGACAGAAAAATAAAGACAAATTTTGTGGTATTAAAAAAAAAGTAAAAATAAATTTATAAAGAAAAGTCAAACAAGAAAAATTGCAGGGCCAACAATCTAAGGAGAGCTACCCTTTCACAAATGTAAATCTGTATTGCAGTTTAAACATTTTGACGCCTAGATCAATTAGATCCCTAAGTAAATTTAATATTTACAGACTAATTCCGAAACTATTAAACATAGAACATGCTTTTCTAATGTCATTAAGGTATTCTATTTATGGTTAAGTACATCTATTTATGGTGTACAGGGACTTACTTTTCCAGAACCTCAGCCCCTTACAGCAGACCCATTGCCCAGGCTGCTGGCCTCAGGTTTAGGCCCAATGCCCCCCTGTCCCATGACCTGTCTCAGATTTCACGGAGTTGGTCATTGAAAAAGCATATTCTATGCTAAAACTCTATAGAATCACTAAAAGGAAGGTATAAATAAATATCGCCACTTCTCGGTGGAAACCCTTTATTTAACCGGGTCATTATGTTAGGGAAGCAATTTCAGAGGTGGTCATCCTGTTCTTGTGAAGGGACATGTTGAAGTGTGAGTCCAATAATTTCTATCAAAACAACATCTCTGAAATGATTCCATTGTTAGAAGTTTAACATCCGACTCTAAACCGTAATGTAATGGTGACTCTAGCTGTGAAAGCCTTAAGCTTTAATGATGTCTTATTTAAAAGTAGAGGGTAAGATCAAAGATCATTAAAAATAAAGAGATTTTGATATGCTAAATAGCAATGTCTCCAATTAACTTACCAGCCTAATATGTTCACAGAACTCAACTGTTCTCTATAAGGGTATATTCACACTAAGGCCGCTCCCTGACTTGTCGGTACGGTATCGGTAAGCTAGTATGCCGATGCGGTAAGATTGTTTACCGAGCGCCTATATGTTTTACTGATTTGATACCGATTCCTTACCGCACGGTAAAGAATCTGTACCGAATCGGTAAAACATATAGGCGCTCGGTAAATAATCTTATCGGCATACTAGCTTACCGATACCGCACCGATACCGTACCGACAAGTCAGGGAGCGGCCTAAGGCTTAGTCGCACTACACCATGTCAGAGCCAAGCTGAGTCTCCATCGAGGCGCGGAGAGATAATGTGTTTTGAGATTTTAATGTATTAATTAACATTACACAACGGGCAGAACTAAGTCCCAGTGGACGAGTAGTGAGAAGATACCTCACTGTGCTTCCGCCTCCATGCACCAGGTGCCCAATGACATATTATATAGTATGAATCACATGTAATTATGTCAATTTTTTAAAAGACGAAGGGACATAATATCTTTATTATCTGAATGCTGGAGAACTCTTCCCACTTAGTAAGTACAGATTATGTACGAAATTAGCATTTTCAGTTCTTTATAAGAAATAATTCGTATAAAATGGTTTATTTGTGATTCCTTTTGTCAAGAAATTCACTAGCCAAAGAAATATATTTAGCATAGATTAAAATTAATATCACAAATCATAATTTGTAACCAAGAATGTAACCTTCATTTTTTATAGTTATTTCAAATAAATTTTTGAAAAGTATAAAATAAAAATCTCGAATTCTACAATGATACAATTACACTTACAAACTGAAACCCAAGTAAGTGTGACTGCAAAGATGCCTCATTTGTTTTGAACCACTCTGGCTAATAAAAACTATCTACAAAATAGGTTAAAGAACTTCCCACCTCTAAACTATCCTGGTATCTTTTATTTTCAATATAAAAATTAACGAGTAAATGAATTTCTTATATTATCTTCCATTTACAGGTTTCTAGTGAACATACCTTTTATTAATACGAAAGAATAATTAATAACAAACAAAATATATTAAGTTCGGCGTAAAATTTCAGAGATATAAGTAAGTAGTTTTCTTCCAATTAAATTAGAATTAAAACTAAAATAAGTAAATTAAAGAATTGGTTTGAAACTTTAATCGAATAAACACTCTTCGTAACGATAAACTAAAATATATAACAACATTATTAAGAACCGGCGAACGAAACAAAATAATCACAATCACGAACCGAAAACCAAAACTACGCGGCCGCGGCACTCGGCGTTCGGCGCTTAAAACAAAACACAAAATAAAAGAGGTGTCACATAAATCAACCTTTCCATAATTCACTGCTGCTTTTTCTGTGAATGTAGGCTACATTTTTTTTTGTTAAATATTAGAAATGACATAATTTGTTATATTAAATTATTTTTAATGTTTTAAGAATTAAAATAAAATGTGTATATAGAGCTTCCGTGATTAAATATGATTGGAAATAATATCTGATGAGTAATTATTTTGTGCCTAATAACTGTGGCAACCCTGATTGTCACTCGCTCAGGCACCTGTTAACATGATTGTCGGATTTTGTCTTTGTCGTGTCGCTTTGGTATTGGAGTTTCGGTCTGTTTCGGGTTAAGTTTTGTGAAGAGTTTTTGGTTACTTGTTTTTGTAATTTTATAGTTATTATTTTAATGTAATGCATTTATTGAAATACCTACATTGATGCTGGTGTCTAATTTTCCTTCCTTTTTTTATATGAATCCAGAAGTAAATGATAGTCTGGTTTCTGGTACGTATGTACTTTTATTTTTATGTTCTTAAGTCTTAAGATTATATTCGCCGTGTAAGGCTTATTACTTACTGTAAATTAACACGATCACGAGTATGAAACCCAATAAGTTTAAGTCAATTAAATTTAGGGCTCTATATAAGTTTGCCGTTTAATTCAGAAGTGTTGATAAATCGCCAGCTTCCCGTGACATTGTAAGGCTATGGTATTGTGACTGTGACAGGGTTTACCTGTTGGCGATTACACTAAACTAAGTTCAACCTAATTATGTTAATACGATATTGGACGTTAATTACTGTTACTCACCATTTTACTTATAGCAGTTTACCTGTTTATTACGACATATATTACCTACTGTTTAATATAAAGTCCCCTGTCAAGTATAATCTTCACAGGTCTCTTTTCTTAGAAATAAATAAACCAATATAAAATAAGATTGATTATTCAATCTTATTTTGTAAGTTCAATTCATTCCGTTTTGCTTCTCTATTTTTAGATTAATTTAAACTATGAGATAGCTTTATGCTGTTTTAAAACAACTATGATAAGAAGAGCTGTTCACAAAATATAAATTAAAAAGTGGGTAAATCAGTAGAGACCGGGGGCCACTAATCTAAACTAACCTTATAAGGAGTGGACCCCGATCTCTACAGATTAGCCAAAAATGGTTTTACAGCTAGTATATACAATGTGATAAAAAACTAATGGGATTGCACCTACATGATTTGGCAACACTGTAACCCTCCCCTTTGCTTCTTGTGCAGGTAAATATCTGTACTATTGTGACTTTTCTGAAGAAAAGCATTTTCTTATGACTCTGCATAACAGATGAGGAAACATTATTGGTCTGTGTCAATTTGCCAGCCTGTTCATTATCATTTCTTCAAAGGCTTATAGGTTAAAAACTACTCGTTCAATTTTACTAGTTAGTCCAGTGATTGTCCTTTATTGATTTCAAACGCCTGAGGACTACTTCTTTTATTAACAATCATTACACTTCATAATCAGAGGCAAGGAAATTATATGCTTCACTTATCGTTTGACTTTTTTTACGATGCAATGTTGGGAAGTTTGATTTTCTTGTGTTCTTGAAAATATCCCTTAAAAAATATCAAGCAAAGTTGTGTGATCAAAGGACTTAAAGAACCTGTCTCTCCCTATAATATAGAATATACAGTAGAACCTCGATAAGAAGTGTCTCAAGGGGGTTAGGGAAACAGTCTTGTTATCGAGGTGCTCTTTTTGTTGAGGGTCGTGTGTCGTGTTATCAAGGTTATTTTGGCTGTCAGTCGTGTTATCGAGGTTAATTGGCGGGGTTTTTAAGTCTAGACTTGTTCAAAGTTGACCCATTCCTGTATAGAGACACATTTTAGAGGTTGACTTCTCAAAACGACTTGTTATAGAGGTTCTGAGTTACGTTGTGAATTGGAAAAATCTGTGTTATAGAGGTTGTTTAGATAATAATAATCGCATTACAGAGGTAAATTTAACATTATTTTTTATGGCAATCTCAAGGGGATTTGAAAATTGCACTTGTAATTGAGGTGTCGTGTTATTGAGGGTCGTGTAAGCGAGGTTCTACTGTACTTGTTTATTTATCAAGCCATCTTTCTGCTTCCATAAAGCCATCATCGATCATCAGTGCCTATGAACAAATACTAAGTGTTAAAACTATGTACAAACTGTGGACACCATTCAGAAAGCTGTAGCAAACCATCTGAGAGAGATTCTTAAGAATTACTTCCAGCACTGCTCCGAAAAGTAGGAGGCTAAAATTCGTTGGACTGTTTTATCGATTCAAGCATTTTCACAGGTGAACATGGGCTTTAAATTTAAAATAGACATTTTTTGACAGGGAAAAATTCTACCTTCATCTACTTCATGAGACAATCATTTTTTCAATAACATATTTTTAGTAAAACCCACAGCGACACCGCTATGAAATGATATAGATTGTAAAATCCTTTTGATTGGATCTAAACATATTAAAATGAGAAAATAACCTTTTTAACAATATCTTACATTTTAATGAAACTTAGGGTAAAGGTGGTGCCACACATGAGGTATGCACTGAATACCTCCCACTGTTTTGCCAAATACCTTGTAGTGTGGACGGTTCCTCCCCTCCCCCCAACTTTCATAATAATTAGGGTGTATTTTTTTTTTAATTAGTGTACTATTTCTATTAAACCTAAAGATTTTCTTTTTTTCACCATAAATTCTAATTTCGCTTGGAAACGTGGTCCATTAAAAATATGGCCAAATGTATTAATAATTTTATAATTTTGAATCAGTCATATCTTAATATGATTATAATTCTTAAGGATCAGAAGTAAGTGGCTAAAATTGATTTTAGAGAGAGCTTTCACCAAAGTTGATTATTGTTTTACACGCTTTTAATTTACTTCACATGCTGGTCCGGGACAAATGTTGTAACCTAAATTCGACCCATTTTCTAACTACCTAGAAAGTTGAAACTTGCCCAGAGTATATATTTCCAATAACAATACAATCATCTGTCATTAGTTTTACTAAATTATTAGTATTAGTCTATAAATTAATAAAACATTACATTTTGCGGTAAAATTCATAAAAATTGTAAAAAACCAACCTGTGACTGTTAAGTGAGGTTGTTTCTGTTTAAACTAGGCATCGTGTGGCTCTATCATTGAAGCGAGCGTATAGTAATAAATATGTATTGAATATTGAAAAAATAGATTATCGTGAATCATGATGAGTTGATAGATAATGGGTCTGGTAGTAGTACAGCGGCTAGTAGTAAGGGAACCACCCCGACCCCGCATTCTTACTGTTCCTCTAACCACACATCTCCTTTTCAATTATTATAAAATGTATCTCTTTGCTACAAACAAACTACTGCATGTATCAAATTGAAATTTTGCATGCCTGTTTCAATTGTGCATTAGATAGTTTCTGTGAAGTTTTATTAAAATCGTTACGTTAGAACGTAAGGTATCGGTAAAAAGGTTGTTTTCTCTATTTTAAACGTTTAGGTCCGCTTTAATAGTTTTAGCGATCTTTATTAATTCATAGCGGTGTCGCTGTTGGTTTTACTAAAAAATGTTATTTGTAAAAAATGTTCGTCTCATCGAACAGATGATGATAGAATCTTTTCCCGTATTGAAATTCCAATTTAATTTTTGAACCTCTCGTTTACACGAGTGTTGCGCGCGAACTCTTGGACGGATCACGCTGTCCAACGAACTTAGCCTGAGTATTAGTAAGAGGATCATGTATACCAAATTTCAACTAAATCGGTCAACTTTTACTCAAGTTATCGTCACACGTGTGAATGTTACTGACAGACAGACAGACAAGATGCATAGTTTGTTGAATGTAAGAAGCTCGCTTACGCTCGTTTTAATCATTAAACTTTTAATGGCAAAGGTTGTTCGGTTGGATGCCTGTTCCTCTCACCTTGGGGCTACCTCTAGCATATCAAGACGACCCTTCAAAATCAGCAGTGGCTCTGAAATTTGGCAGTGACTTGTCTGTTAATATTAGTTCAAAAATCAATAAATTTCCAAATTAATTCGGAAAAATATTTAATAATATATGGTATTTTGGAATTCTACAACAATGACCACTGGCTGAGTGAGGTTAGAACAGATTTAAAGGTTTAATGTCACTAAGGCTAAAAAGTAGAAAATAATATTAGGTATATTAAAAAAATAGAAAAAAGGCTTTTATTAAAAAATGCATGAAAAAGAGAAAATAATTTGTTTAACAGCCACACTACTATGAGCAATCACAATATATGCTTGTGTGGCTAAAGGTAAAAGTGTGGGATGCTATCAATAGTTTTTCTCATTTGTTGATAGCATCCCATGCTTTTATCTTTAGTGACACTCGCATATATTGTGATCGCTCGTAGTTCTGGGGCAGTTAAACAAATTATTTTCACCCTGTTAGTGGATGTTTTATAAAAGAGTTTTTATTTTTATAATAATATTACTTATAAATAAAGTGGTTTTGTCAGCTCCTATGTGGCTGCACACATTAGTAACAATCACAATGATATCTTTTCCTCCAAACAGTTATAACACTAAATTAGGTATGCAAATTTATTTTTAACGTTCACTAACACCCCTTTGCATACATTTAAATAAATACAACACCTCTTAGGTTGAATTTAAAATCATTTCAACTATGTATATAAAAGAATGTAACCAAATTTATCTGTTGATTTTTTAATAATGAAGTTAAAATTAAATCTCTTTTGAAGGCTGAACTGTCTTGGAGAACTCTTGTGGACATGTTGATTCTTTTTTTTGTTAACATAATGATCTTAAAAGGGATTTATATGTTACAAATTTATTGAAGTTCCCGATTTCTATGGATTGATAAGTATTCCAATGATGTGTACCTATGGGCTTCCCTTTTTCAATCTCTTATGTGTTTTATTAACACAGTTTCAAGGCTCAGTAGCACCCTTCATAAATTATATTTAAGTGTTTGAAGGTAGAAAGAATATTAACGTTGATGTTTACTAGAATACTATTCTGCCACCAGAATTTTGTCCTCCTCAAATGATGCCTTTGTAGCAGAACATAGGTTTTGCAAATTTAAGATTTTATTTTTTATCTAACTTACTCTACATGATATCTTATAGAATTCAATAATAAGTCATGTATAATTGAGAATAGTGCAGCCCTAATTGTCAGTCAAAAGAGTTATGATGTCATATTCCTTGCTTCTGACCTATAGTTTAATTTTTAGAGGTTGGTTTAAGGTTAAGTGAACTATGAATAATGAATAATAATTCATTTGACTGACTTTAACAAGATATTATTATGCACTTAAATCAACAAATAATTGAAACTATGTACATATATCTTGAACACACACCATCCTAAAAAGATGCGCTGAATTTATTTTATAATAGTTAGGTGCATATTTTAAAAGAGACTTAAATACCTTCAATTTTGCAGGCATTTAAGTCAAAGTATTTAAAAAGTTTTTGGTTTTTTAAAATTTATTAACTCTTCATAAAGGTTATTCAGGTTTAAGTATCATACTTGGGATCGAAATGGAGTAAAGATGAACATATTTTTTTCAAGAGCACGCTCTTTTTCACAATTGATTGCGCTCTTGAGAAATCCAGTACCCATGATTATAAGTTAACTATGAATTTTCTTCTCTAATATCCTCCATGTTTCTATTTTTAGGCCTCTTGGAGAAAAAAATTCTCCAAGTATTTTGTTTTTCTCAAAATATCACCAATGAGATAGGCTATTGGTCATTAAGTCATTAATGTTTGTTAGATTTTTCTTTTTGATCTTGAACCCCTTTTTTTTTGGTTGTTTTAAAACTTTCCTCTATAGAATTGGGCCTTTTACGAGTATACTTGTTAGTTACTTACTTGTTAGTTCTCTCTGGTAATTATATTTGTTTTTCTAAGTTGGTTTCTTCGACCAAGATTTTGTGGAACTAACTTGAATGAAATAAACTCGTGGTGTAACATCAGATGACCAAATAAAATGGTTGAAACCTAATTTTTACTATTAACTGACAAAGTTTCGATCTTTAAGTTTATTTCCTCGACTAATTTTTACTAAAAAAATATATATATTTATTTGTGCAATAAAATCATTGTAACTCTTGAAATAATACCAGTTGATAGATATTACTAAACAAATCTTTTATTTTAATAATTGACAATGGAACGAGTTTTAAAATTGAAGTTTTAGCACTTAATGTTTCTTATTTTGATATAGATGATTTTAAGATATAGCAAACAAGTGTAAAATGAAAAACAACTATTGGTAGCATGTAATTTGAGTGATGTTGAAATAATTATTTTTGAAATATTTTATACTTAGTATACAGTGGTTTATTTCCGTCTTTGTTTTGCTAATACTACCTTCCAGTGCTTTTAGATTAGTAATCCTCTTTGATAATTATTTATCCCCGTTGCCATCCAACCGATGCTGTAAAGGTTGGAAGCATTCAGATATTCAGCTTCGGATTATACAGTTTACCAAGACAATAGGCTCAAAAAGCTCTAGTCGAATAAAACGTGGTCTTAAACCCTGAAGATAAATTAAATAATTCAAGACCATTTAAAGGAATATCTGAGGTTATATTATCAATTTTCGTCTCGGAGCCGAAAGAGGGTTTCGTGTTTGTCAAAACGAAGCGAGTTCATTTGTAGGTTATAAATTATTGTTAAGGGAGGAGAGACACAATGGTGACGGTGCTCCTTTGTATAAATTAGCATCAAAATATCAGTGGATAGGGCCCCCGGGCGGTGGCGGCCTGGGGCCCAAGGACAAAGGGACCCCACCCCCCTCCACGAAGCGGTCCAAATTAGACCCTTTCCAAGGGCCCGTACACTTATTCTTCTTTTTATTCAGGAAGAACGACCCAGCTTATTAATCCTAGGGAGGCTCTTCTCCCATTTACACCGAAATATGCCTTGCTTTTATCTACCTTCTTTCCACGACCCTCAGCTCTTGAAAGATATCTACACTCGTACCCTAAGACCATTAGTGTTAAAAATTCATCTACCGGCACGATTCCTTCCCCTACTTCACCACTTATTCACGATATTATAAACAACAGAAAATAAAACGGATACCCTCTTACTTCGAGCAGTTTCTTACAATTGTGCAAATTAGTGTAAATGAAGAAAATTTAATGCACTAAAGAAACTACTTTGAAATGCGAAATGCTTTTATTTAGTAAAATTAGTTTATTATTGCTATTACAATAGGCTCTCCTTATATTGATATTTGCTTATCCAAATGTGTATACAAAAGTAAAACTTAATACCCTAATACATTGTTTACCTGTTAACAAATATATAATGTATATGTAGGTGGATCCATTTCGGGTAAAGAATAACACTTTAATTAGGTTTTGGCAACGTTTCGACCTTTGCCGGTCATTTTCAAGCCTAAGAAAACAATTATATTTCTTTTTAAAAACATATGTAGGTTACTTACACTAAAAACGTATTTTATTGTTTCCATCTTAATAATTATATATATATATATATCTTCAGCTATCATATTTTTTATCATATATGTATTTACCTCGATTAATTTCATTTGACGTGATTGTAAAATTTTATTCGTCTTGTATTCACATAAAATTTTTGTGTCGTCCATACATCTATCTATAATATTTAAAGTTTAATTACAACACTATTGATCATAAGTTATATTACTGTTACATTGTTGTTTATTAGGAAAAACAAATATTGCAGAAATTTATAATTTTTATTTTAAATCAAATTATAATTATTATTAACTACGGGAAACAGACAGAGAAAAATACACTCTAGCGCCGGGATTTGAACCACAGGCCTCTATATTTCCAGTATAGTGCTCTACCAACTGAGCTAAACCGGAGAATGAGTTTCTCTGACGTTAATGATACTTGTCCCGAATTTAAGCTTTCAATTTTCCACAAGTCTTAGAAGTCAACATTAATTACATAGAACTAGACCGAGAAATAACGCTTATAATTATAAAGTACCCAATTAGTACCTGTACCTAGTACAATCAATTAGAAATTCATATTTAACGATTTTGGTAGTATTCATACTACGGAAAGATTAAATAGTGTTTTAATTAAACTTCTAATATAATAGATGGATGTATGGACGACACAAAAACGTTTTATGAATACAAGTCGAATTGAACTAGTTAAAATTTTACAATTTCACTTCAAATTAAATTAATCTAGGTAAATACATATGTGATAAAAATATGATAAATAAAGATATATATATATATATATATATATTATTTTTTTTTTTTTAATATTTTAATAGCCTTAAACAGCTTTTAAAAAAGTCACAAGTTAAGCGCTATAGAGAAGTTGTTTGAAGTTAAGAGTAAAAAAATCAAAGATTAAGTATCATGAGAAAAAATATGATGATTGTCAATTGAAGGAACACATGAGAACTAGGATTGATTTAAGGTTGGACAGAGTGGTAATGGAAATGTTATTATTGCAGTGGAATAAATTATTAATTTGATAGACAGAGCGGACAAGAGGGCTGATATTGGATAACTCCTTAATGTAAGCAAATCTGCTGGCACGTTTTCCTAAAGGAAGGACAATAACATGAGACTTAACCTCATGACAGCAGTAGTCACCTATTAGAGCCTTGGATAGATACAAAATTTCAAAAGCCCTTCTTCTATCGTATAAGGTGTAAAGACCCAGGGCGTTAGAAAGAGATTCGTAAGAATAGTAAATCTTATTATAGAAGAATCGAAGATAGCAAATCCTGACAAATAAACGCTGAATTCTTTCGATCTGATCAGAGCGAACTTGAAAAAGATAATAAAAAGTTTTTCTTTTAATTTTGCCTTAACTTCGCTAGGACAAATAGTTACTTTTAATTTTGTGTCTTATTCTAACTCCGCCATGTGTAAGTAGTTAGTATCATATACTTAGCACTGTAATTATATAATTTACATTTAATATAACGCGTAAGGAACTTCGTTCCTACCGGGTGTCCCACGACACCACACGTATTTTTTCTATCTCCAATATTTTGCCCCCTATAGGGGGGCAAAGGTATAAAAATGTTAGTTTTTAGTGCCTGGGGGCAAAATGGTGGTTGCCCCTAGTACGCGAGTGGATGATTACACACTTCCCTTTACATGGTACAGATCCCCCAAGTTCCATTACTTTATTTCAAACAGTTTAGATTTTATAACGGTCTAAGTGTTATTTTTTTCCTATTTCGGAAGGGTTATTTTGCTATCTTTGCCCCCCTCCAGGGGGCAAAATATTGAAGATAGAAAAAATAGTTTCAAGTAAAAGTTTATTATTTTTCACACTCCAATTTGAAATTTTGAAGTTGGGTGGCCTGGGGGCAAAGTGGGTGGTTGCCCCTTGTGGGTGATTGCATGAAAACAAACTTCCCTTTGCATGGTAGAGACCCCCCAAGTTTCATTAATATATCTCAAACCGTTCAAAAGTTAAGAGGGGGGGGGGAGACTTTTGGACCACCTTGTGTATATAGGGTACACATAGATAATGACAAATATATAAAGTAATTTATTTATTACTTTTTTTACGAAAACTTTGTTTCAAAGAATTACTAGGTTAAAAATCGATGTGAACGATAGTGAATACTTAGTGCATCTAATATAATTCTATATACCGGATTTATTTTCATGCCCTATTGATTCATTCTTTTTCTATAATTTTAAGAGGGTAGTTTTAAAAGTTTTTTTCAGATAAAGAGAGGTTAGACCTGTCCTTCTTCCGGTCAACGATTTTTGCAGACCCCGCTTCCTAGATTTTTTTTTTTGAGACATGAATGGTTGAATAACTACGGCAGCCTAGTTTAACTTTTGTCTCCTTTTGAAATAAAAATTCTTGAAGTATAAAATCCATCTTCTTTTAGATTTACCTTTTTTCTATTTAAACCTAATTATACTTAGTTACATTAACTCATTTTTAATACTAGTAGAGTGACTAATACTTCATCCTTAGTCATCATTTTTAACAATTAAATACTAAGTCTACCTATTCTCTTATTTATTATTTAAATTTAAATTTAAACTGTTTATTTACTACTTTCTCGAATACGTAGAGCATACAGAGGTAAAGCATTGTGGTGAGAAAATTAAATTTTCGAGATTTTGATGGATTTACACGTTTTAAGATAACCTGTGTTCTGGGTCCAAAAAGTGTTTTGTTTAAAAAAAAAAAAAAAAAAAAAAAAAATTCATTATTCTTCCTCTGTGTTGTCCCCTTTAATTTATATAGGTTTTTTCTTTTTACTTATGGTCTTCTGGGGTAATAAATGATACAATTTTTCTAGTTTAAAAAAAGGTGATATTTCATCCCTATATTTTCGGGATATTCTCAAACCTATGAGATCTAATTCTTCTTTCTAAGCAAATTCCTTCTATTGATAATTTGGCTTCATTTGACCTGCCAAGCAATTATTCATTATTCTTCCTCTGTGTTGTCCCCTTTAATTTATATATATGATTTATATATATGAATAATTGCTTGGCAGGTCAAATGAAGCCAAATTATCAATTGAAGGAATTAGCTGAGAAAGATGAATTAGATCTCATAGGTTTGAGAATATCCCGAAAATAGGGATGAAATATCACCTTTTTTTAAACTAGAAAAATTGTATCATTTATTACCCCAGAAGACCATAAGTAAAAAGAAAAAACCTATATAAATTAAAGGGGACAACACAGAGGAAGAATAATGAATAATTTCTTGGCAGGTCAAAAAAAGCCAAAATATCAATTGAAGGAATTAGCTGAGAAAGAAGAATTAGATCTCATAGGTTTGAGAATATCCCGAAAATAGGGATGAAATATCACCTTTTTTTAAACTAGAAAAATTGTATCATTTATTACCCCAGAAGACCATAAGTAAAAAGAAAAAACCTATAAAATAAAATAGTCTGTCTCCAGTTTAATTGAATAAAACTATAAATTACTTGGTGCCTAAACTACTGGACTGATTTAGATAAAATTTGCCCACATGTTCAGAACAATACCCCGATGTGAAATCGAGAATTGATATTTAGCTCTAAATTTAACAAAAAATTTAGTTCCTGAGAAATTAGCTAAATGAGAGGTTAGTTGGTTAGAGCGTCTATAGTGGAAATATAGGAGGCCCCTGGTTCGAATCCCGGCGCTGGAGTCTATTTTTCTCTGTCTGTCTCCCGTTGTTAATAATAATTATAATTTGATTTAAATTAAAATTTAAACTTTCCGTAGTACCAAAAACTTAAAAATGTAATTTCTAATTGATTGTACTAGGTACAGGTACTATAATTGGATACTTTATAATTATTATAAGCGTTATTTCTCGGTCTAGTTCTATTATCGTAAATGTCGATTCCTATAGACTTGTGGAAAAAATGAAAGCTTTTAATTCGGGACTAGGTATCATTAATAACAGAGGAAATTATTCTTCAGTGTAGCTTAGTTGGTTAGAGCGTCTATACTGGAAATATAGGAGGCCCGTGGTTCGAATCCGCGCGAATGGCGCTGGAGTCTATTTTTCTTTAATGTCTTGTCTGTTTCCCGTTGTTAATAATAATAATTATAATTTGATTTAAATTTGAATATTAAACTATAAATTACTTTGTGCCTAAACTACTGGACTGATTTAGATAAAATTTGGCACACATGTTCAGAACAGTATACCCCGCTGTGAAATCGAGAATTGATTTTTAGCACTACATCTGGAAGCGAAACCCCTCAAAAACTCTGTGAAAAACCACGGAAAAATTATTTCTTGAAAATGTATCCAACGATTTTGATTAAAAAAATTCTAAAATGTCATTTATTTAAATTAGAATCTAACCATATAAGCCATTTTCTTGGGACAATTTTAATTCCTGAAAAATTAGCTAAATAGACCCCCCCCCCTCCGGGGAAGGAATTATTTTTATAATACATTTTGATAAAAAGTTAATTAATAATTAAATGTAACTTCGAAAACCCGAAATTAAATTAAATCCCCATTACCAAGTAATTATGTTCTTGTTAAGAGATCGTTTACTATAAGTTGTATCGTGCGATTTTTTTAGGTTTAGGTAAATAAACAATTTCGTTATATGGTAAACAATTTAATAATTATTTCCTCATTTCAAAAATATTTTTTTAACGATGTAGAATTACCTTCATTGAAAACTTATGATTTATAAATATGAATCTCTGAAAGAAAGTAGATCTATTATAAATGAATTAATTAATATATTGTATACAATTTTAAGGATCACTTCTATAATTGAAATTATTTTATTATTTTTGTGGCACACAGTACACATTTACGCCAAAGGTATATTTATAATACCACGGGGGGTAGACTTTTTAATTATTAGTATACATAGCTTTTTTATACTTAAAATTATTTTTTATAAGAATTGAAAATATAATTTCACGTTGCGAGTATCGGTTTTAATAACGTTTCAATAGGCTGAATTGAATTTCACAAATGTCTGGAATTGACTTTGAGAAGGCTCCATCTTGTTTGGAATTCCTCTTCAAAGTCGGCTCCTCCAATAACCCCCAACTTTTACCTTCAACAAGGGTAAACTTTACTAGAAGCCTTTCACTTACGTTAACTTGAATAAAACGTGAGATTACCTCTGTAAAAGCTTTAACCAGTGTAACTACCACACACTATAACTAAACTTTTATGCTCCCTTCTTTTAGTACATATTAATTTTATGAAAGCGTTACCCATGAATTACGTTAAAACTTTTAATTATTGTGTAGATTAATTGTACTACTTTATTTTTAGCTTAACTAATAATAATAATGTTTATATTTATTTAACCCCCCCTCCTAACCCTCTCATTTAGGAGTCAAACTTAAAAACAAAATCTGAGAACGTGCTTATGACTTAAGAAAATGCCTGCAAAATTTTAATCTTTTGGATACAAAGGGCTGAATTTGATTCCCCCTTTTATATTTCATTTTATTTTTTCTTAAAAGGGTCGAATTTTGGAAAATCCCTTCTTAGGGGGAGGCTTACTTACCCCTTTGTTAACCCCTTCATTTTAAATACATTCAAAATACCTTTATAGAAACACTGTTAACAATCAAATTAACGATTAGAATTTAGATATCACAATATAATCTTGTCACATATCACCACACCTTCATGGAGGATGCATGATCCGAAGGTGAAGCCTAAATTTGCTCCTTCTCGGATCTAATTACGATAAATCCTATCTTAGTGGGAGTTAGTAAACTAATAAGAAGCCATTATTAAAATGTTAACACCCTAGGGTTTGGGGTTGATTACCCTATTTTTTTTGCCTTACTTCCTCCTATTTTTAAGCATTGAAATGTTATTCTCTTTTAGGTTTTACCCATTTTCTTTCAGTAAAACGTAGAAATCGTGTTGTTAATATTGACAGAAACACACTCTGAATTACTGTCTGGGAAAGAGCTTTTCAGTTTTTCTCTCTTCATGAAATAGAAAAATAAACTTTAAACCTTACTTTTAAAAAGTAGACAGGTTTTTAAGCTTCTTGGCAGCTTTACTACCCTGATGTTTACCAAAACATCACACTAAGTCAGCATCCTCACTACCTTCTTTTATTTATGACCTAAGAATTTATTTATTTTTTATCGTTTTCTTCTCCCTTTATTATTTCGTTCAAAGCATAGATCTTAGTTATAGAATTACATCTGGGGCAAAAATACGGACATTAATGAACATAATGTTACATCTTCTTGTAGCCTGAATTCTTTATTTTTTATCACATTTCTTTATAGCATTACTTTGAAAATGACTTGTTTAATTCAACCTAAATTGCAGAAAGTTTATAATCTTATAAAGTTCTTTACATATACAACTATTTTTTTGCAAATAAAAGAGTGGTCAATAACCTCCCCCAAATAACCCGTTATTTTTAAATACTTCAAAGAAACTAGTATACCTACATGCAATAACTCAAAATTATAACTTCTACAGTTGTAATATGTGCATTATATTAACTTTTACACTTCCCTAAGTGTTTTGTAAAAAAACAGTTCGAGAAAACTCAGACTACTTTCTCTTATAATTTCGGTCCCAGATCTCTGAAAACATGAAATGAATGTTATCTATACAGACGGACACTAGTGTCGATCTGGCTGTGACTGTGACTCCAAAAGGTGGGTACCTTTTGGAGGGTTGCTATTGAACCAGAACCTTTCAAGTAAAGTAAGAGTCCCACCCGGCAGATAGATTAGAGGGTAGACTCGAATCACCCATATAAACTCTGTGCTAATTGGGTAAAAGGTGTTAAGTCCAATTTTGGGGAAATTGGGTTAACTGCATTGTCAGAAACTAGATTTTTTCCCCTACAATTGTGTATATGGGGTTATGTAGTATCTCCTCACTATGAAGAGTTATGCAACTGTGTATTATGGGCTAGATTGACAAAACTCACTTTGCATTTGTGCATAGGGAGTGTTGCCTGAATGACTCCTTTTCCACTAATTTTTTTTGTGGATAAAGAGTCAAGTGCTACACATAGCTCAATTTCTACTAATGTTCTCCCGAAATAAAGGATTTCCACCAGACTCGATTTTGGGCCATGTTTTTCAGCACTCCCCAGGCTTTGCCCTCATCTCTTAATTCTTTTTCCGCAGTCCTCCTCCAGGTTGTTCTGGGTCTGCCAAGTTTTCTTTTACCCTGTGGCTTCCATTTCAGGGCCTGCCGACTGACGTTGTTTTCAGTCCTCCTTAGGGTGTGTCCAATTCAGCCGTACTTCCTTGCTTTTATTGTTTCCCCTACTGGGATTTGTCCACACTTCCTCCAGAGTTCTACATTTTGTGATCTTCTCTGGCCAGTGTTCGTTTAGGATTCTTCTTAGGCAGTTGTTGATGAAGATTTGTTGCCTATTTGTAACTGCTTTTGTTGTTTTCCATGTTTGGCATCCGTACAGCAGAACTGATTTTACATAGGTTTCAAAAATCCTTAGCTTGGTCCTTCTGAGCGACTGGTATTTCCATATTGGCCTTAGTTGTGCTAAAACTTCTTTTGCTTTCTTTCTTGATTCTCTGCTGTACGTCTTCATCCGTTCCACCAGTCTTGGAGATCAGACTGCCGAGATATTGGAACTGTTCCACCTGCTCAATGGCTCTGCCGTCGACCACCAGGTTTACCATGCTCCGAAAGCTAATCCTCATTTCTTTGGTTTTCTCCGTGTTTATCTTTAACCCTACCTTTCTCCCCCCCCCCCCCCCCCCGTGCTAAGTTATTCTAGTTTTCCTGTCATATCTGACAGGTTGTGTGATATGAGACAGAGGTCGTCTGCGAAGTCTATATCTTCGAGTCTTTCGGCCAGCCTCCATTGTATACCTCGAGGTGTCCTAGTGATTTTCCGCGTAACTCCATCTAGCACCATTAGGAATATGGTGGGCGATATCATACACCATTGTTTCACCCCTGTTTTGACTTCAAATGGGCTTGTCAATTTACCCTCGTTGATGACTTGGCATTTGTAGTCTTTGTAGGTCATGATATTGACCTACAAATGATATTAACCTATGATTATTGGTCTTAATGATATTGACTATTTTGGGTGCTAAGCCAAAGTTCGTTAGAGCTTTCCACATTGCTTCTCTATTTAGGTAGTCAAAGCCTTTTCAAAATCTACAAAAAATATGTAGAGGGGTCTCTGGAACTCTGAAGTCTGCTCGACGACAATCCTCAGAGTGTTGATCATGTCAACCCATGATCGATCCTTTCTCAATCCAGCTTGTTCCCTTCTTAGTTTATTGTCTACCACCTCCTTGATCCTATTATGTATAATTCTAAAAAGTATTTCGCTTGGCACTGATAGTAAGGTAATGCCTCTCCAATTAGTGCAAAGTGATAGGTGTTTCTTGTGTAATTTTATCAACTACCCTTTCTTCCAGTCATACGGTAGTGTTTCTTCTTCCCATATCATTTTTAACAGATCTTAGAGTATATCTGCAGTTGTATCTGGGTTTGATTTCAATATATCTCCGACTGTGTTTTTCTCCAATGTGTGATAGCGACTCATCATGAAAGAGGTGTAGTTCAATAACCAAACAACGTCTTCACACAAAAATTGTAATTTGAACAATTGACCGGTTTCGGCTGTTCTAAACCAGCCTTCTTCAGATAATCTTGAGGTTACTGGATTGACTTCAGGAGTACAAGTGACAAGACTTGTACTCCTGAAGTCAATCCAGTAACCTCAAGATTATCTGAAGAAGGCTGCTTTAGAACAGCCGAAACCGGTCAATTGTTCAAATTACAATTTTTGTGTGAAGACGTTGTTTGGTTATTGAACTACACCTCTTTCATGATCAATATATCTGGTCTAATATTGTCGGCCCCAGGTGCTTTTCCATTTTTTAATTCTTTTGCAGCCTTGCTTATTTCTGCATTTGTTGGTGGAGCAGTGTTAAAGCGAGCAACAATTGCATTGTTGCCTTCCATATGTTTTTAATTTTATGGAGCGGAAAACTTCACTTGCTTTATTAGCTACTGAAAACACGTGGAATTGCAATAGATCTGCTTAGAATCAAGCGTGTAAAATGGGTTAAGTGATATTAGCACCGAAATTCATAGTGCAAAATGGGTTAAGTACAATTTTACTTAAGACCTAAAGTTTAAATTTGAAATTTTTCCATCACATTTATTAAAATGTAACTTGGAAACATTTAAAATTAAAAGTTAAATATGTATCTAACAGACAGTAATATCACGTGAAATGCCAATTATTTGAATAAGCCTATTTTACATAAAATGCTCAACTTTCAATTCAATATTACTCAAATCTCAGTTTTTGTAGTTATTGCCTTTTACCTGGTTAGCACAGAACTATAAACTCATCATGATTAACTTGATTTGCTTAATGTTAAATATTTGTTGCAATAAGCCCGCTTCAATGCTTTAGCTGCGCGATGCTTAGTTAATATATTATTTGAAATCTCTTCAACTGGTGGTTGTTTACTTTTTGACATTTTTATGTTTAGGCTATGGAACATAAGTCAAAAACGTTACGTTACTTTTTAGCTTAAAAACTCAGAAAAGTGTAACAGGAAGTTAAAAAGCTATAGAGGTGGTGCAATCCAGTCTCCAGCTGTAGGGCCTTCCCTACCGCGCATCGCAGGGCAAAGAAAGTCGAAAAGAGTTCCATTGGTACCAGGGAAGTACGTAGTCGCAGGAGGTAGTTGTAGTTGCACTAGACGTTGAACTAGGCTAGAGGAAAAAAACTAACTCGAAGGTAACAGAGGACGCGACATGTAGTTCGGCTTCTTTCGGATTTCCCTCACTCTAGCCCTATAGCCCAGAGCTCTTCCACTACACTTTAACCTTAAATCAAACTACCTACTACTAGTCTAAGTCTACCTAACACTAGTACTACGTAACTAATACTAACAATTAAGTAACATTAAAAATCAAACTAGTTTTGATCTCCGAGTAGAGCACGTCTCAAAGCCTTCCTTATCTCTGTCACACTCTGTTTTTCCTCCCTCGTTCTTTATTCTCCCTTGGCTTCCTCATTATAATTGTAACCCGGAATACTTTTTTGAACTCTCTGCTTGATTCTTGGTTTTGATTGATTTAAACTTTATATTTTAGTATGGTATTGCTCACGATCTTACCGGAGGTAACAAAAGCTATGTTATCGTTCTGAAGAACGAAAAAAATTTAGGTCTTCGATTTGAAAAATTCCTAGACAGAAATCCGTTTCAGATATGAGGGAACATTTTTGGTTCCGTGTCGGTCTGTCGTTCAATTGTTGCGAACCACCATAACTTAAAAACTATAAGTCTTATTTTAATGAAATTTAGATGGTAGATCATGATTAGCCCATTAATGGCCTCATATAAGTTTCAACATTCTACGTTCATCTGTTTCTCTTCCACATGCGCACAAACATACATTTATTTACACCTATAGCTTCAAAAGTACTGATGTGATTTGTATGAAACTTTTATAGTTTATCGAAAGTAGCGTGCAGTAGCCCTACATTAATTTGAAAACGACACCAATATGTGTTACCAAAAAACGACACCAAAAAGTTACATGAAAATTTCTTACTGTCTTGCAGACTCGTATGCAAGCATTGTTTTCGATTTTCAATAAAATCAGATTTATTTTCATCAATATCTGGGAAACTAGATTTTTTCCGGGAAAATATCTTATATCATTAGATTTAAATTTAAACGGACTACATTTTTAATCAAAATCGTCTCAACCGTTTTTAGGGTCCGTAGGCAAAACCAAGGACCCTTATATTTTCCTGCGTGTGTCTGTCCGTCCGTCCTCTCGCGTGCTCTCACGGCTACACCTTTCGTTCGATCACTTTGAAATTTGGCATGTATGTGTCCTGTACCTACCCACATATTTTAAAAATATAGCGACTTAAAAAAAACATGTTTCATAAAACTTAAGGGTTAAAATGTTTTTATTTTTTTTCGACACCGTGAGGGGTATCATATGAAAGGGTACGTCGAGCTGATTACAAAAATATATAATTCTTTGGATATAACTTTGATAGGGCGAGCGTAGGCAAGTTTGAAGAGGGTGTGAAACGTGTCCCCCTCTTCTATCTCGCTTATGCGAAGTGCCAAAAACCTAAAAAATTCCTGAACATTCTTCGACCAAAAGTAAAGATACCACTTTTTGGAAATTTCGAAAAAAATATTTTATTTTTTATTGACAAAAAACGTTTTTTTATAATTATGGTCTTTTCGATGTATTTATATGGTTGTAGTCCGGCTCAGTGGCAAAAAATATTTTATCAGAGTGTGTTTTGAGAATATCAGACCCTTAGAATTGTTCAAAGTAAGCTTTTTAGCATTTTAAAAAACCACTGTTTATACACTTTACAGTTAAACACTATATAGTGTGGCCTACGGACCCTCGCTGTGTGCTGACTAGCACACACTTGACCTGTTAATTTAGGATTTTTTCAGTGTTCTTGGGGGTAGTGCTTCCAAATTTGGGGCTAAAATTAATTTCTCTATTTCGCCTCGGGGTAAGGGTTTCTGAACATGTATGCAAAATTTCGTCAAAATCGGCCCAGTAATTAGGCTCCAGCGTCTGCACACACGACAGACATTTTTTAAAAACCACTTTTTTGGACTCAAGGGACCTCAAAACGTGTAAATCCATTTAAAATCGAATTTTCGTGCCATCACAATACTGTCTCTTTGTATGAGAAAGTAAAAATGCCGTCATATATGTATAATGCCTAATTATCATGGGTCTTGCACATACATGTTTATAACAATAATTTAATATTTCCTCTATACAATTTTTATTAAATAGTTTTATTCTATATGTAATAATTAATAATGTAGTGATAATAATAGAACAATGTTCTAAGGCATTACAACAATATGTATCCGAAGAATACATACTGCTGTTGGATTCCGCTTATATTTCAGAATAAATAGACGTTTTTCATAATAAATGGAAATAAATCAAACCATTTAGAAATTCTCTGAAACAGGTTTTACTTTTGAACGTTATATTACATTAAGATCAGTTTCATTCAATATTCGACGTTAGAGTTATGAATAATGAACTCAATAATGTTTAAAAAAAAATCTTATAGAAGATAAAATTTTATTATATCTATGAGTAAAAAAATATAATACAATTTCTAAAAGACTACTCAACATAGCGGAAATTAAGTACCTGGGTATTCAACTTCCTCCGAAAAAAAGGACATTTTCCTAAATAATTAACATTTTTCCTGCAAGAGTAAATGAAACATCTTTTATATTCCTGGCTTTTGCCGCGGTTTTCTTTTTAAGAGGGAGATAGGGGGAGGGATAACCGTTAAACAGTTTCATTATTCCTGGAAGCTTTAAAAGGCCTCGACTCTCTCGACTCATGTGCCGAATATAATATTTAAATCCGGTTAATAATAAATTATCAAAAAGGAGCTAGTGGAAAACGGCTTTTCGGCGGTTCTGGGGCGGTACATATTTCATGGAGGCTGGCTCCCCTCCCTTGCCGGGTAAACATGGAATATTCAGAATGGGGCGTTCTTTGGTAAAGTAGAAGCTTTGGAATTTTCTTCCTTCATCAGTACCTGACCTTTCTCTACTATCTAAATATATAAAATATAAAACAGTTGGGGATAAATAAAAATATTTTCTTTTATAACAAGTTAACAGCTTCGGCATACAAACAAATGATATTTATAACCTTCTAAATTACTCATTGTCAAATACTTAACTTAAAAAAAAAATATATATGTATGTATAAATTAATTATTTACCGATTGACACACACACACACACACATATATTTATATATATTATATATATAGTAAAAGTCACTCTTCATAAAATCCCCTGCTTGCTTTTAAATAAAGAAAATCGAAACCGGGCTAAATTTCGACTATTCAGAAAAAGTATTCTTTAGATTTTTTTAAAAAAATACTATTCAAATTTCTTTTTCGCAAAAAAATGTCGAAAATCTAATTTTTAAACTCTCTCCCCTGCCATTTATAAAAGTCAAATTTTTCTAATTCAAATAAATGAGGGGTGGATTTACAGGTCTCATTGGGTGTATAAAATGGTCTCATGGTATTTCTTAATTTGATAAAAGAACATGAAAGCTATTAAAGGGAAAATATATTAAAATAAGTAATGTTTGAAAATGATAATTCTTTTATGAAATAAATAAAGAAATAATGTTTTACTAAAAAATAAGATTTCTTCTATAAATGATTTCAAATATTGTTGCTTCACCTAAAAAATATTGAAATAAAAAAAAAAGTCAGTGGCATACACTTTTTTGCATTTATTATTCGACAAGAAACCTTCCGCGGCGCCACTGGACTTGATAACTTTAATGTTGTTAGCGCTAAATTTGACCCTTATCACTTTAAATGACGCTGCCAATTTTCAACAAAATCGGCTAAAGGGTATTTAAGATAATACATTTTTTTTTTTAAAGAACTTTAACACTATTTTAAAAATAAGGCTACATCCGAAAAAAAAAAAAAAAAGTATACTACATTTTCGTCTTATAAGTGGGTGAGGATTTACCGCTTTCATTTTACGTACGAGGTTAGGAAACACCCTGCATATGTATATACGTATACGAGTAAATTATGTATAATCATTGTAAGAGCTAGGAATTCGAAGAAATTTTTTATTATTCGTCTAAAATTATTTTTATATATTTGCCGACGAGATTTTCTTTAGATTATTAAGAAGCTAAAGTAGATTTGGTTGTAAAAGGTCAGTAGGCTAAAAAGAGGGGGAAAATAAAATTAATAAATAAGTTGGATGCTTTCAATTTCTGTGTTGAGGGAATCTTCAGAATCCTATGATTGATTTATTGGGAAAAAAAAAGAAACTGTTCTGAAAAGAAACGGATTTCTTACGTTTCGTTTTGAAAGGGTAGTTTACTTTTTATTTCCACTTAAAAAAAGCCAGGTGAAAAGAAATTTGAGAATAAGCTCGCTATAATATTATTTCTGTATTGTGTATTTTTTTTTTTTTTTTTTTTTTTTTTTCATCGTTTTTTAATTTGTTTATTTTTACTTCGTGGTCTTGTTTGTTATCGTACAAACGATAACCAATTAATATTTATTTTTAATGTAAGAATTCATTACTTCTTTTTTATATTAGGGCTTTAATTAGTGTCAATTTGAAAGGTGGACATAATAGGTTTGTTCCAACCACCAGTTCCGAATCAGTTTCGGATTAGTCCGTGATTGACGTAATGTGCATGCGCGATCACTGACCGTTGGGAATTGATTTGTGATTTCGTTTTTGTTGGAACGCTCCTTTCTCGAACCAAACTGTTTGCCGTGGTAGGTTTTAGCACTGTTATCAGAACAACTTTTTGAGTTGATCGTTTATGTGATTTTGCGTTCCTGTGCTATCGAAAATACCTGAACTTATTAATATTAAAGATATGGATGATGGATAAGTCAATAGTTGATGAAGATAAGTGCCAGTCGCTTAAATCAGGGCCTGATTTAGGCCGCCTAGGGGCTCGCACAACAAGGGGGCGCCACACCACAAAAGTTTCATTTTCTAATGCTAATTAAGCTTGAAAGTTGGAAGTAAAACCTACATACTCATAGAGGATATGACGAAAATACATGCACACATTTTAGAAATGTTTATTTAATACATGAATTCACGATTTCATTTCAATTTACGCAATTCACACTTTTCGGGCTTACTGAGGTGAGCCAGTTTTAGTACTCACGGCACACTCGTATTCGTATTTTTATTGATATAATCCTAAATGCTCTTTTGTTTTAAAAAAAACAAATATTAATCTTAGTCCAGTTAAAGAAAGAAATATTGCGGAAATAAATCGGATTCTTTCGATATTTGTTTGAAAATGGAATAAGTATCAAAAGTCCATCTTGGAAAATAGGTAAAATTTTTATTTTTTTCAGAAATATCTAGAAAATGCCAATTATATGCACAAAAATTCATCGTCGCATTCGTACAAAAACATTTTAAAAAGAACAGTTGATTCGCAAGAAAGGAGAATACCTAATTATAATAGGCGAGCGAAATCAAAACAAAAACAATGAAGCGGAGCGGAAGGTTACGTTTCTGTTCACCCAAACTCAATCCCAAACTACCAGTCCCTGCCGCCGATCGCTGACTGCTCTGACTGGTTCCAAACTAATCCGTGATTCAATCAGAGCGTGGTTGGAACAGCCGAATAACAGTCGGAGTCAGTCAGAGTTTGAGTTTGGGCTCGTTGGAACTCTTTTTTCCAAATGTGCATGCGTCATACAGTTCCAAACCAGTTTGAAGAGTGGTTGGAACAAACCTAATGTTTAGGAGAAAATTTATTAATTGTTGTTTTACCTAGGTGAAAAATTATATATTGGTAGGGAAGCACTCTTCTCTAAATATCTAACATTAATGTGTTTTTATGAATTAGTTGTTTTGCTTTTGTTTTTAATTCCATTATTTATGTATTTTTATCATAATTTTTGTTGTTTTTTACTTTCTTATACGTAGGATATATATTATATAGAGAAAGTATTGTGATGACGCGAAAATATACGTTTTTGAGATTGGTCGAGCCTAATTACATAGGTCATTTTTATTATTATTAAGTTTATCTGCGACCTATAAACGTGCCCGAGTGCCCGGGCCAATCGCATCTGAGTCTTGCTAGAGTGAGCTCCAGGTCCGTCTCGCCGCCAGTCCGCTGAAGGTCTGAAATAAGTCCTTCTGGTCCTTCTAGAATTATTATTATTACTTTATTATTATTATTTCAAGCTTTAATTTACTTTATATAAAAAAGTTTTTTAAATTTCTTTTTACTCTCCTTCTAATTGTTAGGATTGTGCTTTTTTTTTTTTTTTACCAATTATATTGTAAAAAAGAGATCCAAAGAAAAAGAAGTAATCAATCTTCCTTTAATTTATTATGAATGGGAGGTTGAATAGACTATGAGCGAAGTTGAGAAGGGTAGAAAAAAATTAAGACAACATTGAGTAAGGGGTGTGTGTCATTAAAACCGAGGCTTGATCTTTGAGTTACCCCCATGAGGAAGGGTTCACGTGGATAGAGGAGAATTAGGCGGGTTAAGTTCAGTTTTAATTGGAGGGTGTGTATGCAGGGGTAAGTGCACACTTGTCCTGCCCACTTGCACTGTCGGGAGGGTCTTGTGCATGAAGGCAAGAATGCCTCTTGCGCCCTGACCTTTAAGTAACAGGAAGTCTACGTGCATGCTCACTAGATGTTAACACGGCGCCGTGCAAAGAGACAAAGGCTGAATGAGTCGTTGCACAAAGGCGACTAAGTTAGGGGAAGTGCTCATCTGTCTACTATGGTTGTAGCTCTGCAATTCGGCATCTCTACGAGTTAGAGCTTGTTTAAAAAACATCTCCTTTTGTCAGAGACTAGCGTAAATATAGATTTTGTTGAATAAATTACTTTACTGAGGTATCCGAACCATAACTTAAAATGATTATTAACAATATAATTGCGATACTGATAAATTATTCAAACGAAAAACCCTATAGCAAAAGGAAATTTCTTAGGATAAAATATATGCCGGATAAACTCTGCTACGACAAATTTAGTATAAAGCAATAGTTGCCATTGGCCTCTGTAAAAATTGTTTTTGTAGGGTAATTTTTGTAATAACTGGGGGTAATATCAAAATATTTTTATGTAAAATAATATAGGTTGGTTGCTTGCAGCCGAAATCAAAAGCAAATAGTACATTATACTGAAGATATTGAATACATGACATAGTTTACATGAAATTTAATATAATCCTATTGCGGTACAAAAAAAAGTTTATAAATTATAAAATGACTATTTATTTATTAGTTATTTTAAGGTGTGGCAGCAACAAAAGGAGTGTTATTCTTTAATTAATTGGTTGATTAAAGTGTAGAATTAAAACAATATTTGTTGAGATTGGAAACACTTTTATTTTGTATGAAATCATTGGGCAACAAATTTTAAAATTTAAATTGAGTGCCAATTAATAATTGGACTTTTTGAAAACAATTCTAGGTGTTACAATTAAATTATAAAACCTAGGTTGGAAATTATTTATATACACATACATCGTTAATTAATAAAATTTTCTTGGTTTAATCCGCTGTTGGCATATCCTACCCCACCCTCCTCCTGGTCCCCTGGTCCACTTGTGCCTAGTAAAAGCAACCAGTGTTTATGTTTACCTCTTCCCTGTTGAAGCCACCCAACCCCCTTGAATCCGAACGTTAATTGGGGCCCGGGCACTCGAGCCGTGGTCCTTGTAGACTGTCATCGTTGCGTAGCAACTAGAACAACTCACTCTACACGAGTAAACAAGCCACTATTGTGTAAACCTTCTCTCTAAATAAACATAGAAAATAGTCCTCCACGAAAATTTCGCTATAGAAATCAAGGTCCAGTCTGAAAATCACTTTATATCCGAGTCTATAGGTTTGCTTTAACATTTTTAATTGTCATGAATGTATACTTTATTCGCTCTGATAAAAATAAAGTGAAAAAATCAGTTTTATGCATTGACCTTTGAAATTATTTATTTTTAGTAATACATAATAATAATAAGCGGACATCCTTTCCAGGACACAAGCCTCTCCCTAAGGAGGAAAAAGTCAGTTTTGAGGTTTAAAATAGTTATTTATGTAACTAGGCAGCAAAATGGAATTTTACTGACGAGTGATTAGATTAGCCTCCGAGCCGAAGGTGAGGACAGGCTATGATAACTAATCATTAACTTTAATAAACTATGATAATTAACAATTAATTCAACAGGCAATGAATAAACGAGGCAGAAATGTTTCCTTTACTGCCTTGTTGCATACAATATTTTATCTACGGGCGGCAGAAAAATGAAACTGCTAAAATACTATCTTTATTAATATGAAATAATTAATTACTATGTGTCATATTAATAAGATAATAACATAAGTATTAACTAAAATTTAATCTTGATAAAGAAATCAAATATGAAGCTTTGGAATAATAACAATTGTGAATAGCAAACTGAAGCTATAACAACAAAATACAAAACACACGTTTATAACATACATAACTTCTTAATGAATAATGCACGCAATATAAAATATTTATTTATATTTTTACTAACAAATTACTAAAAGTATTAAAGATGATCTTGTACTGCTTAAAAGAAAAGAAGTAACTAGGATAAATCAAGAAAACTAGCTAGTCTAATCTAGAATGACTTCAACAATAATAATAATAATAAGGATGTTGGATGTTTACATGCTATTTTTTTTTAATTAAAGATCTACTATTCATTGAACTTTTTTAACAGAATTAACAAATATCAACAAATTATTTAAATATTAAAACGTTTATTTATTAAATTTTACTTATTAAACTATAATATATAATGTTATAAGATAGAGATAATAGTATAAACTGTTATTGCCAACATTATAATAATAAAAATTTTACCGCCTAGGCAGTAAAATCACATTTCTCTGCCCGAAATCAGTTCAACAATGCCTCATTTTGCTGCCACAAGTAGATAATAGTACATTACGCGTCGAGTGCGGAAAGTAGCATTTTGCATGCGAGTGTGGAGTTTGCACCCGAGCGATAGCGAGGGTAGTAAAACCACACAAGCAATGCAAAATGCCGTTTTCGCTCGAGTTGCGTACCGTACTTTATCTACGATTGTTAGATTTAAATAATAAATACAGAAAAAAATAAACTTGCTTTATGTAAGTTCGTATCTCTCTCTTGATAAATATGGCATTAATTCTTGAGTGGTATTTTTTGCCGAATAAAATTATTTATGGAGGAGTATTATTCTCCACATTTTCGTCAAATTCACTTGATTCACTCATTGTTTTTCACTAAAAACTCGATATAAACAGTTACTTTAATAAAAGAACAGCAAATTAGTTTTGTTAAATGTAAACAAACTCGCTAACCGTGCGTAAAGCTGAAGAAGAGGAATTATTCAGAACTATGAGACGCGCATGCGCAATGAATACAAGTACGTAAATAATCACTTTCTACGCATCTAAACAAAGATATAATGTTTATATTTCGTTGTTATCAATCGTAGATAAAAGTCTTTTCACTACCTTGTCCCAACACTAGCGGTCCCTAGCCACTCTATACTAATTGTCTCCAACTTTATTAACTATTTCCTCTCTCCATCTTTACATGGGTCTTCCTCTCCTTCTTTTGCTATCTCTAGGCATCAATTCAGTTAAGATTTTTGCCCATCTGTTTCTATCCAATCTACCCAGGTGACCGGTCCATTTTCACTTGGTGAGCTTCTTTCTGCAAACTCTTCAGCCTTGTTGTTTTTATTATTCCTTTGTTACTTACTCTGTCTACCCTTCTTATATTGCACATGCTCCTATAGCCATACTAATTTTTGTTGATAGTAGTTTATTACTTATCTTTTCTGAAAGAGAACAACTCACTCTGCACATGTAAACAAGCCACTATTGTGTAAACCTTCTCTCTAAATAAACATAGAAAATAGTCCTCCACGAAAATTTCACTACTGAGTCTGGAAGTGAAGGTCTGGTCAGAAAATCACTTTATATCTGAGTCTGCAGCTTTGCTTTAAAATGTTTAATTTTCATGAATGTTTACTTTATTCGCTTTGATAAAAAAGGGGAAATCAGTTTTACTCGTATGTATTGTCCTCTGAAATTATTTATTTTTTAGTAATACATAAGTCAGTTTTTAATATATGCATTACTTACTTACTTATTCGGATCCTCTCCTACCTTGTGCCATCCACGTGGTTCTTTTCCTTCCTCTAATTATACATACCCTTCTTGCAAAAATGATTTTCGTTGATACCTTAATTGCACGTTGATTGTGCAGATATACCTGCCTCCAAAGAGGAAGATGTCTTTACAGACTAATAATTACTATCAATTAACTACCTATCTGCATTTATGTATAAACGTTAACGTGGGATTGTGTGTGGATGTTCTCTATAGGCTCATTCATTTTTAGGGTTTTGTAGATTCTTCTCAAAACCCTTATGCCAAGGGTGATGTGTCCGTCGCTCTTTGGTTCATAGGGCCCGAACCGTTTAAGCTAAAGAGCTGAAATTTGAAATACTGGGGCAACTTTTTGACCCAACCACAGGAAATATATACAGATGTTCAAAATTAAATATGCGCATCCGCAATTCGCAAAAATGTTGTAAACTCAAAAATGTATATTTTTTTTAATTTTCGAGTGGGGTATCAAATGAAAGCTGCTGAAGAGTAGGACGCAAATATATTTAAGCTTTTGTAAATTTTGCATTCCTTATTGGGTAAAAAAATCAAAATATACCAAAAAAATATTTCCCCCCCCCCCCCCAAACACTATACTTCGGCTGGTCCCAAAATTTCAAAATAATTCTTGCTAATGCCTTATTGTGGGGCGATGAAAATTCCGGGAGTTCATCTCAAATTTTAAAAAATTGCCAATTTTAGGCGCGAAAATTTGAAGTGCGCCAAAAATTTTAATTTTCTAAAATTTTGAGTTGGGTATCAAATGAAAGCTGGTGAAGAGTAGGATTCAAATATATATTTGCTTTTTTTTAATTTTTCATTCTTTATTAATTTTATAAGTCAAAATATACCCCCAAAAATTTCCCCCCTCCCCAACCACTATATAACGGGTGGTCCTAAAATTTCGAAATAATTCATGGTTATACCTTATGGTAAAGCGATGGAAATGGTCTGAAAAAATTTTCTAGTCGTTATTACCGATGAAGAACATTGTGACCCCCCGGGGGATCGAACCCGGACCCTTGTGATCCCAGAATAAAATCATAATTACATAACGGGCATGCTTAATCTTCTACAAAACCCTAAAAAGTACTTGGACGCAAGTACTTCCCTTTACGATTTTTTTAAGATATTTAAACCAAATTTAACACAATATTTGTTATCTCCCTAGTATAAATACTGGTATAGTTTCATCCCCAAATGCTCACTCATTTTCAAGAGGAGGGTCATTTTCTTTTCATTTTTATAGTAGCTATTATATCTCTCAAATGATTTAGTCTAAAACCTTGATGGAAGTATGTTACTTCTTATGACATAAACATGTTCTATAAAAAGTTTTTCCAATGTGACTTTTTAAAATGGCGATTATATATGTGTTTAGAAGCTAAGTCACCTAACTAATGTATTCATCATTTCTCGAAAATTGTAAACGCTATAATAGCCAAACGTAATATAGCAATTCCTTTATTTATTTAGATGTTCAAAAAACCAGGTTTTTTATGTATCACCATTTCAATTCAAAATGCTGGACTTTCTTAATTAATATTTAAAATTATTATTAGAGAAACTCCTTAACAATACAATGTGAAAGTTACTCCAAAATTGTTTTTAGTTCTTTCTCCAAAACAAAAACAAAAAATGTAATTATTGATTTACAATTTAATGCCTGAAGGTATGGGCGAAATATAGCCAAATTTTGAAGTAAAAAGAAAATATTTTTGTTTTATTTTATTTTTTTAATTCAACTTTTAAGTTTTAAGATGGTGCCTATAATTTTTTTTTAAAGCTAAATACCCTTACTCTTCATTTTAAGTATTAAAGGTTAGAATAGAAACGTCGGCTTAGCAAGGTTTTTATTTATCTGATATTTGAATTCAAGATAGCGCATATTTTCATGTAATTTTGGTTTGAGTTCTCTTAACTCCTTAAACCGAAATTTAACACCAAATACATATCTGCTATAAGTTCGAATCCTTAAGACGTGTGATAAGAGATGTACGATGTAAATATGCAATTTAAGCCCAAAATATTTAAGCACTTACAAATAAATACTTCTTCTACACGGCTCAATTAGCTCTAACCACGGAACTATACCTATGTTCTTTGGTTCGATGCCGAGTGGTTGGTGGTTCTGCTTTTTTCTAACATTTTTTTTTTTTTTATTACAAATTTAATGCTTTGATTTCCAGTAATAATTTGTCAATTCTTTTGATTCTCTTAATTTTTTGATAGATTTACTGACAATTTATTTAATTTACCTTTTTACGAAAATGAACTCTCTTAAAATGTATGAATATTTTAAAATTATTTTTGTAACGGAAACAATATTACGTGTGAAACAGTTTTAATTCCGTCGCAACTTTATTCGACTAAAGCTTTTATTTCTTTGTAAACTTGCAGCAAAAAGAAATTGTTAAATCTATTTCATCCTTACCTTTTATTCCTTGTCTAAGTGGCGGGAAGGTATCCGATTCATATAATTTGTAGATCTAATGTGTCATTGCATCATTCAAACCTTTCCCTGTAACCAACCGTTTACAAGCCAGTTGTTTGAGAAAGTTGTAAACCGGGCGACGAAATTAGAGTGGTCCCAACTAGTTGGCTAAACGACGGTTGTGGAATCTCGAAGACTTAACTGTCCTTAGCCTTAAACTCTAAAACCGTGTTAGAGAAACAGTTAAGTTAGCGCCGAGCCTCCGGAGCATTTAGCTGCTCTCCATTGCTTCGCCCTTCAGTAACAAGTTACTACTTAGACTTCACATGAGAGAGCTTCCGCCTTTCAATTCAAGTTACTCCAACTGCCTCTGTTTCTAATTATAACTTTCGATATCAGTTTGCGTCAATCCGGCTCCGAGGTCTGCTAAGGGCTTTCCGCTACCTACTCCAAAATCTAAACTTATTGTATACAGCAATGCGGAGGAGTAAACAAGGCAAACTCGCGATCCATCTACCTCCTTTTCTATTGTCTTAAATGTTAAACGATATTTAGAGATTACCTTGTACCATGAAAGTTTATGGTTCATGGAAACAAGTTAAATTTCAATTATTTAAGAATTCACAAGATGGTAATAGCAAGTTTTTATGGCTTTCGATAGCTTTAAAATCTATATGTTAAAAAAAAATTGATTTAATTGTATCACTATATCGTTGTCGTTGCTTACTACAATTATAAGATTTTTGACATTATCATGTCTTGGTTATGCTAAATAAACTCGAAAAGCGTTACTAAAAATCTATTCCAAAAAGCGTTACACGTGTAACAGGGAGTTAGGAAGATATTGGAGGTGTACAATCCAGTCTCCAGAGGTAGGGCCTCCCCATACCGCACTTGGTAGGGCTGAAGAAATTCGAAAAGAGTTATACGTTTAATAGGGAGATGGGAGGATATAGGAGGTGTACAATAAACTCTGCCCGCTCTCGGCATGCGGTCTCCCTATACCGCGCATTGTAAGGCCTACCCACCCCTGCCCTCCCGATCGTCTGCCTGCCCCACGTCTCACTCTCTTCGCTTCTCGCTACTGATCCAGTAGTCGCTCGCGCGCCCCAGCGGCACCCCCCCCCCCCCCCAACTACAACTTTAATTCTACTGCTCCGATTTACATCGGACAAACGCCATAACCCTTAGAATTTTATTCCTAATAAACTTACATACATGACATTTATTTTGACATTTTCATGTTTAGGCTATGGCACATAACTCAAAAAGCGTTACCGTTACTAAAAGTAACGCTTAAAAACTCAGAAGGGAGTTAGAAAGCTATAGGGGGTGTGCAATCCAGTCTACAGCTGTAGGACCTTCCCCTACCGCGCTTCGTAGGGCCGAAGAAAGTCGAAAAGAGTTCCACAGGTACCAGGAAAATAGATAGTTGCAGGAACTAGTTTGTAATTGCACTAGACGTTAGGGAAAGGAAGGGTATTTTCGTAACAAGGTAACCGAGGACGCGACATGTCGTTCGGCTACTTTCGGGTCTCCCCCATTCTAGCCCTATAGCCCAGCCATTTTCTACTACACTTACAATTAACAATCAAACTAATTTTGATCTCCGAGTAGAGCACGTCTCAAAGCCTTCCTTATATCTTGTCACACTCCCTTGGCTTCCTTATTATAATTAAAAAACGAAATACTTTTTTGAACTCTCTGCTTGATTCTTGGTGTTGATTGATATAAACTTTATATTTTTGTATGGTATTGCTTCCGAGCTTACCGAAGGTAACGGAAACTTACCTGTGTGATCTTTCTTAAGAACGAAACAATTTTAGGTCTCCGATTTCAAAAATTCCAAGACAGAAATCCGTTTCAGATATCAGGGAACATTTTTGGTTCCGTGTCGGTCTGTCGGTATGCCGTTCAGTTTTTGTGAACCACCATAACTTAAAAACTACACGTCCGGTTTTAATGAAATTTGGATGGTAGATCATGATATAAAATCAATTAAGTGCGTAAGGATGAGAGGAAGCTATGTGCCACACCAATTGGCAGTCTATTTTTGTTTGTATTGGGTTCTTTTTCTTACTTTTCGTTTCATTTATAGTTTAGAACCCTCTTTAAAATTTGTTTTATTTAGTTTAACTTACTGATCTATAAATGTATATAATATACATATATTCGTATACATTTGACATTTTCATGTCTTTAATTAGGCACATAAACTCGAGAAGCGTTACCAAAAAGCGTTACATGAAAATGCCTCACTGTCTTGCTGTAGACTCGTATGCAATTTTTTTTTACATTTTTAAAATTAAAAATTAAATTTTTTAGTAAAACCAACAGTGACACCTCTATGAAGTGTTAAAGATCGCTAAAATCTATTAATAGTTTTTACACAATAAACAAAACAACAATAAAGTAATATAACGTAAGGTTAATATAACAATAGTAGTACATGATAGGATGCGAGGAAGCTATGTGCCACACTAATTGGCAGTCTATTTTTTTATTTTTGTTATACTATAATTTTTTGTATTTATTATAAAAATATGGGTGAAGAAGCTAAAAGATTTTTTCTTAATAAACTGGAAAAGAAGAAAAGTACTTTCTTTCTTCGTGCACTACATATATTTGTTTTAATTCCTATTTTACAAAAGCAAGAATCTGCACGCTCGAATTGTTTGACATTTTCATGTCTTTACTTTGGTACATAAACTTGAAAAGCTTTACCAAAAAACAACACCAAAAAGCGATGAAAATGTCTCACTGTTGTCTTGCAGACTCGTATGCAAGCAATTTAACACACACAGCTTGCGAAAAGAAGAACAATTATTTATTTATTTATTTTTATTTCAAATTAATTTTATTAAGTAATCTTTTTGAATTTTCCTATATTTCCTGAGCTGTTTCTACTACTTATAAGTAGTACGACCCCCAACTATATTTTATGGGTTAAAATAGAGTTAAAAAGCATTAGTGGAGGTCATCATGAAATGTTCTCTCTACGTAAAATATATATAATTATCTTCAAAGCAGCTTTCAGCCACTATATGGCCATCATCAGTGCCTAAACAAACAGTAATCAAAACTAATAAACATTTTAAAAAGGTAAACCGAGACAATTAATAGTTAAAACACAATTAGAAAAAATTAAAATGAATTAGTAGCAACCTTCAAAACTCTTAATTAGATCGTAAAATGTAAAACAACATAACTAAGAATGACAATAGCTAGGAAAATTAAAATTAAAATAAATAATTTTTATATTTAATGAGTTATATTAAATTAATTTTTATATTTTATGAGTTGGACATCCTTATGTCTATTAAATCAATAAAATAATTTAAATTTTCCTTGGCCGAGGCACGTCTCCCCTATCTAAGGTTTCGTTTTCCAATCTATTTGCTTAAGGAATTTTATGTATCTTTTCACTTAAAACCTTTTTCATTCCGTGCCTTAAAAAAATCCTTTATTTTATGTTGTTTCTCCCAGAACAGTGATAAATGAATGAATGAACACGCCTTATCTAAAAGATTGAATAAATCTGAAAGATTGAAGAACTGAAGTCTTTTACCAACTTGTTGACATGCCCTGGAATTTTCTATAATGCTTTAAGAACGGCTTTACGTCTAAAATCCTATTATGGAGGAAGTAGAACCCATAAACAGAATAAAAACAACTTTTTATATTGTATACTATGAGGATATTTTAAGAAGATGCTCTATTTTTACTATTAATTAAGGATAAGGACCCTAGTTTACCTTATTTTTAGTACACCTTACTGCTTCCGAGTTTACCGAAGGTAACGGAAGCTATAAGCTATGTTCTCGTTTTGAGGGGGTTTAATGGACGTCATTCATCGCAGAGAAGTGATGAATCGGTCCAGGAGGACCTTCAGACTCTTTGACTAATAGAGGAGCTGACCCTTAGGGACTGAACAGGGCGACACTCTTCTAAATGGCCTAAGGATGCTAAAAGAGCACATGGGGTGAGCTATTGCCCAGAAATAAGCAAACTTCAGGTCTGCCTATTGATACATTGATACACTATACTTGACTTAGAAAGGCGGAGGTCTGTAATCACAAAAGAAGTCACCACAAGACCATGGACCATGGACTTGTCGTGTAGGAAATAGGTAAAGAAAGGTAGGAACTTCCTCTCTTCTTTAACGGTAAGACTAAAAACTAAAACAAAAAAACACGACTAAGGTTAGATTCATAGTTAATGTTGAAATAATTAATATATAAACCGAATTACTCTCTTAAATCAAATAAAAATTAAATCGTTACTTTTTTCGAAATTTGTTCGTAATTCCGTTTTATTTTACACTTGGAAACAAATTAATTTAATAGAAAGGAATTATTTTCTCAGTAAACTAATGTCTTTTTAGGTAATAAATCATCTTCCTAAGGATACCTATTAACATTAAGTTTAGGCGCCATCGTAGCCACAGTTACACTTCCTCTATTATAATATATATATATATATATATATAGCGTGTAAGAATAAAGATGGTTCTCAAAATTAATAAATTAAGATGAAGTTAGCAACCGTAAAGTATAGATGTGAGGGAGTTAGTGAGGTACGGTCTAAAGAAAAAACTTGTTTACCAACTAGTTTCGTAAAATATATTTATAAAGATTTGACATTATTATTATCCTTTACTTCAAGGACTTAAAATATATACTGTTATTTTTTACTTCATCTTAAAGAATATTATTATTGAAAAAGAAGAAAATCAGTTTTGAAAAACTGGTTTGTCGTTTTTTTATTAGTTTAAAATGTCAGGTGAATCTTTCATTTTCTTCATTTCTCTCTCTCAATATTAAAAGTGTATCACCTCTGACGACAATGAAAGTTAATAAAGTCCTTTCTTTGAAGGGTTTAAAACTCCAACCTTCCTTTTTATTATCGTTATGTTTTTTCTCTCTCTTCTCCCTGGTTTTTTCGAGGATTTATAACAGTTGGGCGTAGGGGGGAGAGGGCGTCCCGCGAGGTTATATGGATGGAAAGCCAGTTGAACGGTTGGTTTAGTTCTATTGTTGATGTCATCAGTTTGGTCTCCTATATCTGTAGTTAATGGCCCGTTAATTCACTTTCATGGCCATAATTTACATAGTGCTGACTCTTCTCAGAGCTCCGGTAGAAATGGATTTTTATACCTGACCTTATATAGCTTTATTTTTTCCGACTTAACTGCCGACCTACCTTGATGACGGGCCTTTTTAATACTGTTTTTACCGACTGTCTCTCCTGTGACTTCACCTCTTTATTAATTTTAAAGAAAAAACTTGTTTACCAACTAGTTTCGTAAAATATATTTACATCATCAGGGTAACATTTATGAACACAATACAAGACTTAAAGAAAGTTCTATGGTAAAGTTTGGAATGTGAATAAGTGAGATTGGAGAAAACAGAGTTTAAGGATTGGATTAGTTAGAGGAACACAAGGGTGGGGAACAAAATGGAGATGAGAGGATTAACAGTAAGTGATCAGGTAAAGGTTGCAAGTTAAGGTAAGGGTAAAAAGGTGGTGGGTTGCCTTAACTTAAAGATATTACAACAAACACTTAAAAACTAAAATAACAAAAATATATATTGCACAGTGGTTAACTATAAATATGACTCTTTTAACATTTAAAGGCAAGACTAGAAAGGAAAAGAGAGGTGAATATACAAATTAAAAATTAGATATAATGTTATGATAACAGATACTGAGGTTATTGGTGTCAGTTCTAAAATTAACGGTGTTATTAGTTTTGGATATATAGTACATTTCAAGGACATTTCTTCTATAAAAATTAGGTTCTTGAGCAAGGACTATGGGATTCGAGAAATCAAACATGTGGTTAGTGGAATAGAAGTGATTAGTAAGGGCGGTTGGGTTGGGGCAGTTGGGTTTGAGGCTGTATTCGTGCTGGTATAGACGCTTGTGTAGGTACTGGGAGGTTTGGCCAATATAGGATGAATCGCATTCAGAACAATTAATTTTGTAAATGACATTGGATTTGTTTGTGAGAGGAGTTGGGTCTTTGAGAGTGGAGTATAGTCTCTTAACGGTGTTAATGGGTTTGAAAGAAATTTTAGTAGTAGGGGACTGAAGTATTTTTTTGACTTTTTCAGAGAGACCTTTAACATATGACAGTGAACAGAATTTAGCATTACTACTTTCAAGCAGGATGTTTGGAGTTGCGTTATTATTATTATTATTATTATTATTTCTAGTATTAATTATAGAGTTAATTATGTTTTGAGGGTAGTTATTATCTTTAAGGCTTTGTTTAAATAGGCAAATATTTTTGTCATGAAAGGAGATGTCACTAAGAGAGAGAATGCGATTAAGGTAGGATCGGGCAAAGTTAAATTTTTGAGTATAGGGATGGTGTGAAAAGTAGTTTAGAAGTCTTCCGGAATTTTGGGGTTTGCGGTACCAATCGGTAATTATAGAATTATCAGGTTTACGGATAACTAGCATATCAAGAAAAGGTATCTGGTTTCAGCATTTCAGTTTCAGAGGTAAATTTAAGTCTAGGATGAAATGAATTGAATGTGTCAATAACAGTTGGGATTAAATTTTCAGGGATGGCAGTAATCATGTCATCTACATATTTAAAAATAAAAGGTAAATTGAAGGGTAATTTTGGTAGGGAAACTTGAATGAGTTTGGTGAGGACAAGGTCAGCGAGTATAGGTCCTAGGCTAGAACCCATAGCAGTACCAAATATTTGGGAGTAAAATTCGTTTTTGTAGGAGAAATAACCATTGTTGAAACAGAATTTAAGGCATTCAATAAATTTAGTTTTGGATATAGTAGTGTGGTTTTGAAGGTTATTCCATTTTTCATTGACAATATCAATGACAACATCAACAGGGATGTTAGTAAAGAGAGAGGATACATCCAGTGAAACAAGAATATGTTGGTCAGGAACTATAATTGAACTAATTTTAGACTTAAACTCAAAAGAATCTTTAAGGTTGAACGTTGGATCTGAAATATTTTGTAATAAATTAGTGATTAATTTAGACAAGTTATATGTAGGAGAGTTGACGTATGAGATGATTGGTCTAAGAGGATTATTTGGTTTATGAGTTTTGACTAGTCCGTATATTTTTGGAGGGGAAGGGGCATTATTAATAAGTTTAAATTTAGTCTTATTATCTATATATTTACATTTGAGGAGGGACGTTATAAGGGTTTTAGTTTTTTTGTTGATAATATTAGTTGGATTATGTTTAAGTTTTTTATAAGTTGTGACATCGGAGACTAATATATCCATTTTATGATCGTATTCATGTTTGTCAATTGCTACTGTTTGTTTGGATTTATCGGAAGAGGTAATTAATATATTGGGGTTATCTTTTAAGAAGTTTTTGGCAGTAATAAAATTTTTATTTAGGTACGTGTCAGTTTCTGAAATGCAATAGTTCTTATTGTTTTTAGTGTTAATAAGGTGATTAGTGATAGCGTTAACGCATTGAGCTCTTTTATTGTCAATATGGTTTAAATCAGGATCATCGTCTTTAGTTATAAGGGCGACTTCAATGTCAGAAATGAGTTTAGGTATAGGAAATTGATTACGAGGAAAAGGAAGTGAAAATTTAGGGCCTAAAGATAAAATATTAGTCACATTTTCAGGAATATCACATGAAGTTAAATTGACAAACCAATTACTGTCACCAATTACCTTAACATGATTATATTGTTTTAATAAAATTGCCAATTTCTTTGTTTGAATATCTTTAGTGGTTTTAAAGATCTTATCGTAACTTATTATTTGGTGATTAATAAAATCGTTAAATAACTGATCAGGAATTAAATTTTTAATTAGACTTTTGGTGAGATTAAAATCTCTTACAAGTTTGTTTTCATTAAAATAACAAATTTTAATCTCCAAGTTTAATAATTGTTTCTTAAAATTAGTAACTTTTGTATCCACCTGGTTACTGAAGGGATGTGTGGAATCGAGAAGTGTAGTGGTGCATCTGAAGTTTTGTTGGATGTGTCTGGGCGTGATTTTGTGTTGTCGGCATTTAAGTAGAAAAATCTTTTCGTTGCGGACGGCAGACAGTTTCTTATTGAGAGACGCGTAACGCTTCATGGTGGATGAAGTGTTATTGCCATATTGTATAGTGATGTCTTCGTAGTAGCCCATAATGTTGGAGGGAAGGAAAACTCAGCCAATATGATTAAGATGAAGTTAGCAACCGTAAAGTATAGATGTGAGGGAGTTAGTGAGGTACGGTCTAAAGAAAAAACTTGTTTACCAACTAGTTTCGTAAAATATATTTACATCATCAGGGTAACATTTATGAACACAATACAAGACTTAAAGAAAGTTCTATGGTAAAGTTTGGAATGTGAATAAGTGAGATTGGAGAAAACAGAGTTTAAGGATTGGATTAGTTAGAGGAACACAAGGGTGGGGAACAAAATGGAGATGAGAGGATTAACAGTAAGTGATCAGGTAAAGGTTGCAAGTTAAGGTAAGGGTAAAAAGGTGGTGGGTTGCCTTAACTTAAAGATATTACAACAAACACTTAAAAACTAAAATAACAAAAATATATATTGCACAGTGGTTAACTATAAATATGACTCTTTTAACATTTAAAGGCAAGACTAGAAAGGAAAAGAGAGGTGAATATACAAATTAAAAATTAGATATAATGTTATGATAACAGATACTGAGGTTATTGGTGTCAGTTCTAAAATTAACGGTGTTATTAGTTTTGGATATATAGTACATTTCAAGGACATTTCTTCTATAAAAATTAGGTTCTTGAGCAAGGACTATGGGATTCGAGAAATCAAACATGTGGTTAGTGGAATAGAAGTGATTAGTAAGGGCGGTTGGGTTGGGGCAGTTGGGTGTATCCCGGTTGGGTTGGATGTATCCTCTCTCTTTACTAACATCCCTGTTGATGTTGTCATTGATATTGTCAATGAAAAATGGAATAACCTTCAAAACCACACTACTATATCCAAAACTAAATTTATTGAATGCCTTAAATTCTGTTTCAACAATGGTTATTTCTCCTACAAAAACGAATTTTACTCCCAAATATTTGGTACTGCTATGGGTTCTAGCCTAGGACCTATACTCGCTGACCTTGTCCTCACCAAACTCATTCAAGTTTCCCTACCAAAATTACCCTTCAATTTACCTTTTATTTTTAAATATGTAGATGACATGATTACTGCCATCCCTGAAAATTTAATCCCAACTGTTATTGACACATTCAATTCATTTCATCCTAGACTTAAATTTACCTCTGAAACTGAAATGAATAACCAGATACCTTTTCTTGATATGCTAGTTATCCGTAAACCTGATAATTCTATAATTACCGATTGGTACCGCAAACCCCAAAATTCCGGAAGACTTCTAAACTACTTTTCACACCATCCCTATACTCAAAAATTTAACTTTGCCCGATCCTACCTTAATCGCATTCTCTCTCTTAGTGACATCTCCTTTCATGACAAAAATATTTGCCTATTTAAACAAAGCCTTAAAGATAATAACTACCCTCAAAACATAATTAACTCTATAATTAATACTAGAAATAATAATAATAATAATAATAATAACGCAACTCCAAACATCCTGCTTGAAAGTAGTAATGCTAAATTCTGTTCACTGTCATATGTTAAAGGTCTCTCTGAAAAAGTCAAAAAAATACTTCAGTCCCCTACTACTAAAATTTCTTTCAAACCCATTAACACCGTTAAGAGACTATACTCCACTCTCAAAGACCCAACTCCTCTCACAAACAAATCCAATGTCATTTACAAAATTAATTGTTCTGAATGCGATTCATCCTATATTGGCCAAACCTCCCAGTACCTACACAAGCGTCTATACCAGCACGAATACAGCCTCAAACCCAACTGCCCCAACCCAACCGCCCTTACTAATCACTTCTATTCCACTAACCACATGTTTGATTTCTCGAATCCCATAGTCCTTGCTCAAGAACCTAATTTTTATAGAAGAAATGTCCTTGAAATGTACTATATATCCAAAACTAATAACACCGTTAATTTTAGAACTGACACCAATAACCTCAGTATCTGTTATCATAACATTATATCTAATTTTTAATTTGTATATTCACCTCTCTTTTCCTTTCTAGTCTTGCCTTTAAATGTTAAAAGAGTCATATTTATAGTTAACCACTGTGCAATATATATTTTTGTTATTTTAGTTTTTAAGTGTTTGTTGTAATATCTTTAAGTTAAGGCAACCCACCACCTTTTTACCCTTACCTTAACTTGCAACCTTTACCTGATCACTTACTGTTAATCCTCTCATCTCCATTTTGTTCCCCACCCTTGTGTTCCTCTAACTAATCCAATCCTTAAACTCTGTTTTCTCCAATCTCACTTATTCACATTCCAAACTTTACCATAGAACTTTCTTTAAGTCTTGTATTGTGTTCATAAATGTTACCCTGATGATGTAAATATATTTTACGAAACTAGTTGGTAAACAAGTTTTTTCTTTAAAATTAATAAAGAGGTGAAGTCACAGGAGAGACAGTCGGTAAAAACAGTATTAAAAAGGCCCGTCATCAAGGTAGGTCGGCAGTTAAGTCGGAAAAAATAAAGCTATATAAGGTCAGGTATAAAAATCCATTTCTACCGGAGCTCTGAGAAGAGTCAGCACTATGTAAATTATGGCCATGAAAGTGAATTAACGGGCCATTAACTACAGATATAGGAGACCAAACTGATGACATCAACAATAGAACTAAACCAACCGTTCAACTGGCTTTCCATCCATATAACCTCGCGGGACGCCCTCTCCCCCCTACGCCCAACTGTTATAAATCCTCGAAAAAACCAGGGAGAAGAGAGAGAAAAAACATAACGATAATAAAAAGGAAGGTTGGAGTTTTAAACCCTTCAAAGAAAGGACTTTATTAACTTTCATTGTCGTCAGAGGTGATACACTTTTAATATTGAGAGAGAGAAATGAAGAAAATGAAAGATTCACCTGACATTTTAAACTAATAAAAAAACGACAAACCAGTTTTTCAAAACTGATTTTCTTCTTTTTCAATAATAATATTCTTTAAGATGAAGTAAAAAATAACAGTATATATTTTAAGTCCTTGAAGTAAAGGATAATAATAATGTCAAATCTTTATAAATATATTTTACGAAACTAGTTGGTAAACAAGTTTTTTCTTTAGACCGTACCTCACTAACTCCCTCACATCTATACTTTACGGTTGCTAACTTCATCTTAATTTATTAATTTTGAGAACCATCTTTATTCTTACACGCTATATATATATATATATATATATTATAATAGAGGAAGTGTAACTGTGGCTACGATGGCGCCTAAACTTAATGTTAATAGGTATCCTTAGGAAGATGATTTATTACCTAAAAAGACATTAGTTTACTGAGAAAATAATTCCTTTCTATTAAATTAATTTGTTTCCAAGTGTAAAATAAAACGGAATTACGAACAAATTTCGAAAAAAGTAACGATTTAATTTTTATTTGATTTAAGAGAGTAATTCGGTTTATATATTAATTATTTCAACATTAACTATGAATCTAACCTTAGTCGTGTTTTTTTGTTTTAGTTTTTAGTCTTACCGTTAAAGAAGAGAGGAAGTTCCTACCTTTCTTTACCTATTTCCTACACGACAAGTCCATGGTCCATGGTCTTGTGGTGACTTCTTTTGTGATTACAGACCTCCGCCTTTCTAAGTCAAGTATAGTGTATCAATGTATCAATAGGCAGACCTGAAGTTTGCTTATTTCTGGGCAATAGCTCACCCCATGTGCTCTTTTAGCATCCTTAGGCCATTTAGAAGAGTGTCGCCCTGTTCAGTCCCTAAGGGTCAGCTCCTCTATTAGTCAAAGAGTCTGAAGGTCCTCCTGGACCGATTCATCACTTCTCTGCGATGAATGACGTCCATTAAACCCCCTCAGGACCGACCCTAGGTCCTTCCTTCTTAATACTCCGTCTTTACTCTGTAATACCTTCATTATTCTTTTATAATGTTTTTACATTCGATACCTTGAATTGATGTGATGTTTTCCAAAACAGATATAAGTTTATTTCGCTTTCTTTTTTATTAAAAAATTGTGGCAACCCTTTCAGAAACTGAGATTGTTTTATTTCTATTAAGTTTTATAACAGAATATGTATCAAGGGTCAAAGAGGAGGCTTCAATTAAATAGGCTTTGTCATTTTCCATATCTCTGAAATGTAAATATCCAATAGTTTTAATAATGGAGTTAGAATTTACTCTATGACTGAGAATTACTTAATGCTTTGATCCTCCATCCAGTTCTATTTTCATTTGCTGCATGTTTAGACAAGGAAAAGCAATCACAAAGGGTATGATATGAACCTTTTATTCACAACAGATATGAAGAGTTGAAGGGGACGGAATAAAATTGCTCTAGATATTCTGTTTTTTATTTTGATCCTACACTGGTATTCTGAAAATAATATGGTATTGAACTCTTGCTAGTAGTAAGCCATAATGCTTTATAGGTGTGTCGCTTACTGCACTGCCTCAGTCTTCGAGTTTTAAAAATGTAAATTTATAATAAGCAATATTTCGGATCAAAAAAAAAAAAAAAAAAAAAAAAAAAATACACGAACATACTATTCAGAATAAAAATGAAACTTTTTTATCATTCCTGAAAATATTTATTTGACTATGAAATCATAATAAAATGAACTCCAGGTTGGCTTTAAAAAATCCAGAGGATGAACCCGAAAGGAGAAAAGTGTTGCCGTACAAAAACAGTTTGAAATTTGAAAAAAGGGGAATTGAGAAAGAGAAAAAAGCCATTATAATCGTAGGTAAAGGCTGGGAATAAGAGAAGAGAATGTAAAAGTTTGAGATAAGACAGAGAGGTGGATCCAATTTCCTGTATCGGAGAATAGCAAGCAGATTGAGACTAAGTTTATGCTTGGTGGGGAGGGTGCAGCCACGCTCCGTTTTCCCTGGGGAGGGGGGAGGCTGCTCTCTTATTTCGCACCTGTATACCTTTCCTCCATGGCTTTTCTTTATTTTTCGGATAAACCTTCTTCAGTTTTAAATGTCTTTTTTGGTCTCTTCTCCTTGTTTATAATTATAATAGATTTTTTTTTTCTTTTTAAATCAGCCATCAAATTCTTATAAGATCCAATCCCTGCAATCCTTAATCCTACGCAAAAATATGTAATGCTTTCTTCTACGTGGTTAATCTTTGGATACATAACGTCCAAAATATTCCCTTCGCCCTTATTATTGCATCCTCTCGTTACAAGTCCTTCTAAGCCAACTCATCCACCATCACTCTCTTCATATTCCTGGCAATCTTAGGCAGTATGCCTAAAAAAAATTACCCCGTCACCATTAATCACAATATCGATGTATTTTTTGGTTGCCATTGTTTATTTTCTGTTTCCATCGTCCATTAGTTACCATGCCTGTTGTATTATTCGTTATTTAGACCAAGGAAAATAAAATACATTGAAGCAGGCTCCCATTTGACCTACCAGGGCGTAATTGGCTGAACGGGGGGTTAGTTTTTGATTACGACTAGTTCATAAATGAAAAAAAAACGCTTTAAATCATATGGCGCCCCATTGGTGACTGGTGCCCAGGCTGCCCATGAGAAATTCTGGGCTTGAATAGAAGTTTAAATATTCCTTAGTCTAATTTATCTATTGAGGCAAAGGGAAATTAAGTCTAAAGTAGGGGAGACCGGGGACGGTTGAAACAATTTTTTACTAAATCGCTTCCTGCAAAAAGATTTTAACCTCAATGTATTTGAAAGTGTGCCTTACTTGAACTTTAGTTATCAGACTAGAAATGGATGAGGTTATAGTAAGATTATCTGCATTACAAAAATATTTATAGGCATTTTAAAAATTTAGGAAAAATGTTTCAACCGACCCTATACCAAGGGCGGCTGTAACAGTTATTGGGGTTAGTTGTAACACTAACAGAATAAAGAGAATTATGTTAGAAATACTTATTTATCGAGTCAAAATCACAGAACATGAAGCAAAATAATTGAATAATTGTTTAAGACAAATGAAACAATAATAAATATTCTAAATGTAATTTGTAACATATATTTTGTAGTTCAAGGTTAATTAACATTAAAACTAATAAAATTTGACGAAAGTAAAATAAAAAGATTTAATTTAAATTATTTAAATGAAGCTTAAAGTGTAGTTGAAAATTTCATACTTTATAGCCAGCTGGTAACTTGATTGTAAACATTGTTACAACCGTACCCAGAACATGCTATAAAAAAGTTGTCGTCATAACCTCCGAAATAAACAATACAACTTTTATTTACGAAAGTGGGATATTCCTTTGTCCTAAAGTACTTTGGACTAAATTTCCCTTTGTATTAATATTTATGTAGACAAAAAAATATAAAATCTCCTGGAAAAAGAAGTTAATATAAATAATTCCCTTTCGTACAATTCACTATAAAGACAAAGTGTTAATAGTGAATAGTGTTATTATTAGTGTTTGAAGTGTAATGTGTTAATATTAGTATTAGTGTTTGAAGTATCATGTGTTAATATTAATTTTAGTGTTTGAAGAATCATGCATATTTTTTAAGGGATTACTTTCCCGGCGAAATACCACTGCTGAATTTATGATAACGATCTCTTTCGTTGACTTACACCATCCATGATCCATGTATCGATAGTACAGTTGAATTAAGATGATATTATTATTATTCCATATGCTCTGATAAGGATTTTTAATAATGTACGGCGGAGATTTTTTACTAAAATAAATAACTATAATTTATGTGATTGTGAATTCATTTCAGAGATTTTTAATTATTCCATCGTAATCTCCAAACACATATCCCCCCCCCCCCCCTTATTCCAACATTTCCCGGAAGAGCGTAAGAGGATATTGTATTATTTTTTAACTATTGTTTTTATCGAAATTGTACCAGGTTAACAGTTCTTAAAATTTAGTAGTTTAGACGGTCAATCGGACAACTTGAAAGAGGTGGGATGCTAAATGAATGATATTTTGAATGATGATATTTTTCCCCCTTGTGGAATTTATTTCCTGAAATTCTGCTGTGTTAGAAAGTTTTTGAGCAGCATGCAAAATTACTTTGCCTTGCTAGATTTTGTATGCTTGAATTCTTTCCGAACTCAAAAAAATACTCTTTTTCCATAAAAAACTAAGGGCTCTCAAAGTAAAAATGCGTGTGTTGTGTCAGCACAGTGAATATATATTATTTATCCAGTATACTGTAGTAACTTTTTTTGTGCTTTCTGGTTTTCTGTTTAGTGGGAGAAAAGGGATTATATGCGAATTTTTACGGTTCAACTATAGTTTAAGCTTAACTCTTTTTTGCCTTCTAGAGAAACTTTGATTTTATGGATTTAATCCGCAAAGCTGAGAAGAGGCTTGTCGTGAGGTAAAAGCTTACTCTCTTGTTTCAGATTTTAAAGAGCTGTCAGGCTTGAATTTGCTTTTATGTTTTTCAACAACATAGTAACATTGTGGTTATTAGTAATGATAATTTCCCTTTATTAAAAACACTAGTCTCCTTTTAAATGTAACCGTTTGGAAAATATTGCTACTTCATGATCCAGTAACAATGGAAATTTATATAAAATTAGCTTTATTTTTGTACCTTTGTTACGTTGATTGGAGAAAAACGTAATAATTTCAAGAAACAAGGTTGTTAGGGTTTCAAGAACAACTCCTAAGCTTTCTTTACGGAATATCTGCCACAACTGTGTAAATGTGCTTAAAATAGAACATGCAGGGTAAATGTAGAAAAGAAATACCTATAAGCGAAATGCCTTTCTTGCCCTGCAATGCAAATCGCTCGTATTCTTGCAAAGAAAACATTAGTTTTTATTGCTATATTATGGAACATCTTGCCAACCCTTCGGCTTAAATGGCGAGGCAAGCTGTGCTGTAGAATAGATAAGAGAGCAAATATAAATAAAAAATACTACAATTTAAAATTGTTTTTGCAAATACAAAGGCATCAATCTAATAAAGGGCATTCATAAAATATCTTTTCACCTGCAATGGTGAAAAACTATTTATTCCAACTTGCTAAAATGTAGTTATTGCATAAATGATGTCCCGGAAAAAATATTCTGAGCCAATAAGTTTTCTTTAAGGATAATGAGCTGGATTAGTAGGATCTACTTACCGAAGTATCGGGTAATAAAAAATCATAAATTCTGTCACTATAAATAAATAATTAACATAAAAATGTCTGATAAATAACAAATGTCTCAGGTGTAATAATATGTTGTCTTATTTCTTTTAGCTTTGTTTAATTGCATTTCCAAAAAACTAATCTACACAATATTATGTTTCACAAGCGTAATTAGGTAAAATGTCTTTAATTAATTAGCTTATTTATTTTAGATTGATTGATGTTTATAAAAATATTTTTCAATAAAATAATGCTGGTATTAAATACATGCTATAATGTTTCACCTATGCTCACTGAAAAGAGTTTAGAACTATCTCATCGCTAATCTTTCTTCAGCAAGCCAATAGCAAATCTATTGGAATTTAGTATTTTATCCATGCAAGTCTAGCTTTTTATTTGTTTTATCCATCGCCAGCATGTGGTTTAGTTGTCATTATGCTATTGGCACTCCAATAGAGTTATAATAGCCTTGTAAGAGCTTTGTCCTTCTATGTTGAGTCGTTGTTGTTATCATTTCATGTCAGTCTAGTGATACGTTTTTGTTGTTTTCTTTTTTGTACTTGGTGATTTGCAATTACTGATCTTTCTTCTTTAATTTTCATTGTTTTTTTTTTCTCAATATGGTTTTTCAATGCTATACCCCTCACTGATTTGTCACTATCATGTTGATTGTTCCTTTTAATTAATCTTTGATTTTGCATGAAAAAATAATCAATTTTATAGTTTTCTAATCGTAAAAGTGTCAGTAGAGTCTTTTCAAAATATCTTAGGCCGAGAAACACCTATCTTTATACTTACCTAAATGTTATTCTCGTTCTTGTAAATAAAAAGTTATTTTTTAATATGTATAAAGTATTAGGAAGATGTATGGATATTGTTCTGTTTTTATACTATACACAGAAATAAATAAAAAACAAGAAATAAAAGTTAAGAGACATATTATGTCGAAGCTACAAACACACATACTGGACATATTTTTAGTGGATTTATAAGAGTCCTTAGATTTTTTTTACTCTTTTTCTACCCTTCCACTGTAAGTGACATGCAAATGACTTAACTTGTATAAGAGATGTAGTACGGTGTTTGCTATATTCTAAGTGCAAGGAAGTCATTAGCTGAGAACACCGTATAATTTTTAGGCGTTTAAATATTTATAGGATAGGCAAGTATGTGAAACATTAAGACTTTTAATCTTGTGCAGTGTTTGCAGACTTTCAGCGGGGGGAAAACAAATTTAACTATCGATAAACAGAAAAACACTTTGATATTTGAAATCTCCGTTTCCTTCAGGTATTATACGTTTTTGTTAATAAGTACAAAACTTTTTTAAGAGAATGTTTATGATATCATTAGCTTCTCTTGAAAAAGTAAAACTTGTTCTCTCATTATTAAGTTAGAAATTGTTAATTATTTAAATGACTACGAAAAACCCGGTGTTCTGGTTACAACCTGAAAATTGCTGTTTTCAAACTGGAAAGGAAATCTACTTATAGAGAAAACTCTCTTGAGAACATTAAGGCCTTGGAAACTTCTTATTTTATTGATGATTCGACTGTTAGGTGTAAAAGTTTAAAAGGTGAAGCCGGTCGACACTTCCCACCAATTAAAAGTTACACAATGCCATCCTTCAGCTTATTATTCGAACCTTACGTTTGACTAAGTTTCCGATTTAGTGATAGAGTCAAAGGGTCGGAAGAGTTTATATAAGTAGCTAACATTCTAGACCCTACCTCTCTTACTTATTGTACTAATTAATTCTATGTAACAAAAGCTGTCCCGTTTAAAAATAAAAATATTTTTTAAAACCTAATTAAATGTATCACCTTTGAACTTTTCCATGTAGTAAATTTCACAATATCCTATAAAACTGGAGAACTTTCTAGGGCAAGGACTTCTGGACTGAAGACTTGCTTCTAGGTAAAACAATTTGTATAAGCAAAATTTATAAATAAATACATATACTTCAATACTACTAAAAATGAATCTAAGAACTTAACCTGTGACTAGAAACTCGGCGTGGCTGTGTGGATTAAATTACTTACCACGTCTGCTCGGCCATCAATGAATTAAGGGCGGCACGAGGTCGTAGGTTCGATCCCTCGCCGTAATGCTCTGATTTATATAGCTCACTGGCTCACTAATGATCACACCATACTCGCTTGGGCGGTACAAATGTACAGAGGTATGATGTGTGAAGTAGCTGGAACTCTACCATGGGGATAGTAAAATGGGCATGAAAAATGGCCTAATTGCCAGGTTAGGAACATGTGGTTCGTCCCACCCGTCTATTACTAGTATATACTAGGACCTTACTACTACTACTACTAACTTGTGACTAAGTTCTGTGTTAAGTAAGTTGATATCTATCCATTTGTTTTCTTCGTGGCCTTGGCGGTGGTAGTTTTGGCTCTGCTAAAATTATACATTAAGTATTTCGTAGTTTGTACCAAGAATCAATTCCTTAGTTACTGGTAAGTTAAAATGAAAAAGCAAGAATACTATTTAAATAACCCTGGTGGACCTCTTATTATGGATGATATATCAAAATTTATTTATTTTTAAGGTTCTTAGGCAAAACCAAGGACCCTTATAATTTTCTGTGTTTGTCTGTCTGTCAGTAACGCACCTTAAGTACCCAACCAAAAAATGTGAAACGTATAGTAAAAACCCAAACACAGGAAAAATATAGGGAAGCCCCAAAAACTCATCCCTTGAAAACAAGGGGTGGAATTTTTTTACACGGAAATGCTTCATGTAGGGCGTTAAATGAAAGAGGTGGACGCCCAGTACAAATATATATTTGGTTTCGTTTTTGTAGTGCCTTCCAATACCATTTCATCTTCGTGCCATGTATCCTTAAAAATTGCGTGTCTCGTGACACCCCCCCCCCCCCTTATTTCTTTTGCAAATCAATAAAAAAAAAGTTATTCTTTGTAAAATAAGACTCAATGTTTAAGGAATTTTCATACGCCGCAAATTTTGAAATATGAAATAAAATCCCTCCCCCCCCCCAAAAAAAAAACCGAACTTAAGGATGAAATATCTCCTTAATAAAAAATAATCTTTTATTACCCCTGAAGAACCTGGTTTTAATATTATACAGAAAATTATAATTAGAGGGTATGGAACCAATTATGCTATTGGGTACCTCGCTTTGATATATTAGAAATAATGATGTTTTTTAATAAACTGGTCAAGTGTGTGCTAGTCAGCACACAGCGAGGGTCCGTAGGCCACACTGTATAGTTTAAGTAGTACCCTATTGATGGTGTTTTTTAAAATGCTAAAAAGCTAACTTTGAAATATCCTATGGGTCTGATATTCTCAAAACACATAAACAAACTTCTGATAAAGTATTTTTTTTTTTTTTGCCACTGAACCGGACTACAACCATATAAATACATAGAAAAGACCATAGTTATAAAAAGAAACGTATTTTGTCAATAAAAAATAAAATAATATTTTTTTCGACATTTCCAAAAAGTGGTATCTTTACTTTTGGTTGAAGAATGTTCAGGAATTTTTTTGCACTTCACATAAGCGAGATAGAGGGTGGGGACACGTTTCACACCCACTTCAAAATTGCCTACGCTCGCCCTATCAAAGTTATAACCGAATAATGATATATATTTGTAATCAGTTTGACGTACCCTTTCATTCGATACCCCTCACGGTGTCGAAAAAAAAAAAAAAATTAACTCTTAAGTTTTTTTACCCTAATTTTTTTTGAAAAAAATTAAGTATGTATGACGGACGGACAGACACACGCAGGAAAATATAAGGGTCCTTGGTTTTGCCTACGGACCCTAAAAACAAAATAGTACTTCGGTAATTTCTACCAATATGTAGAAGATGAGTCATCTCTTATCGTAAATTGGTTTATATTATATTACTTTTTTTTCTCTACCATTAAGTACATGTATATTCGAATAGATCTCCAAAACCTAAAAATATACAGTGCATATTCTTATATGTACTTAAATTTAAATGACAATACATTTTTACGTTAAATTGTTACAGTATACAAAGGAAAAATCTAGATAAATACAGGATTCATGTAATGCTAGTTAAGTAGATGCATAAGAAGCATAGTGGAGACGGGCCTCGCTATACAGTGCTTGCTTATTCCTACTAACAGGTCGTATTAAAGCATTGAATTCGTTACCGCTGTTCTCTGTGCTTTATGGTGTTGTTTGCACCCTAGGGGCCCGTGTAAGTTCACGTCTTCATTACGGCCACCTGAAGCCAGCCCTTGATTTAGTGACTGCCCCGAATAGGCCTCATTTGGAGTTCTCTCGGTGTTTACCGATCCTGCCGGCTCCTTTGATAGGCCTCCTGAACTTAAACCATATTTTTTTTTGCTCGTAAAACATAAAGAACCGTGTGTTTTGAACCTTTTCAAACAAATCTGTTAGCCATTAACCATAAATAAACACAAAAATAGTTTCAGATTGATAGATACACAAAAAGTCAATTTTGGAAATATTTAGTCCTTTATTTCTCTTGTATATGCTGGTTTGGGAGGACTTTTTAAGGTTATTATAGAAATTAACTTATTAATGCAATTTTTTTTTTTTAATCATTTCACTGAAAAGTATTTTCATATAAAACCAAATTCAGTCAGGCTTATATAGGGTCGGAGTTGGACTCCTAATTTGTTAACTTTTCCTATTATAAACTTTTTAGATGATTATTTTATAGTTCTATTTCTATGTTTACCTATCCTCGAGTTTCTGTAATTCTGCCGCTTTTGTCTTTTAGTCTTAAGCCTAAAAGTGATCTTTGATCTTTGTCAATCTGATAGTAAATCTTTGTATAATATTTGTTTCCTTCCACTCATCCAAGTTTATAGCAAAGGCCTTAACTAGAAAGATTCTTTTCAGAACTTATAATGTATAGATATCACCTTGCAGTCTTGCAATAACAATGAAAGGTGAAAGGTGATTCAAAAATGTATTGCTTTTTAGATTATAACTTACTTTGGAGACTTATAACTAATAGATAACTAGGCGTCGCGTGGCACTATCATTGAAGCGAGCGTATAGTAGTAAATATATGTATTGAATATTGAAAAAATAGATAATCATGAATCATGATGAGTTTTGTATATACATAATGGGTATAGTAGTAGTACAGCGGCTAGTAGTAAGGGAACCACCCCGCATTCTTACTATTCCTCTAACCAAACATCTCCTTTTCAATTATTATAAAATTTATCACTTTGCTACAAAAAAAACTGCTGCATGTATCAAATTGAAATTTTGCATGCCTGTTTTAATTGTGTATTAGATGGTGTATATGATGTTTTATTAAAATCGTTACGTTAGAACGGAAGATATTGGTAAAAAGGTTGTTTTCTCTATTATAAACGTTTAGGTCTCATTTTTATTTTTTAATTTTTATCTTTATTAATTCATAGCGGTGTCGCTGTTGGTTTTACTAAAACTGAAAAAATGTTTTTACTAAATTATATAGTAGATAGAATATTTTTTCGTCCTGAAATTTCAATTTAATTTTTGAACCTCTCGTTTACGCGAGCGTTTCGCGCGAACTCTTGGACTTATCACGCTGTCCAACGAACTTAGCCTGAGTATTAGTAAGAGGAACATGTATACCAAATTTCAACTAAATCGGTCAACTTTTACTCAAGTTATCGTCGGACACGTAAACGTTACACACAGACAGACAGACACAGACAAGATGCATATTTCATTAAATGTAAGAAGCTCGCTTACGCTCGCTTCAATTATTTATCCATCTTGATTATACGTTTCATCAGCATCGTGCATATTTTTGGTTTATAACATTGGCTTTAGAAAAAGGTTTTTTTAAAGCAATAAAAATGCCTTATTATAACAAGCTTATGTTCTTTGAGCTGGAAAGACTGCGGTACTATGAAATAATTTTAACCCACATTCATACTGCAGTAATTAATATACTGGCCCCTTAATCTAGCTGTACGCCCATTTAATACAACAGAAGAATTTCAAATAGGTAGAATTTATGTATGCATTAGGAGTATAGTTGAACTTGGTTTTACATATGAGTATATGGGGAAGCTTATAAATCTGAACAATTATAATTTATCCTTAGTAGAAAGGGTTAAAACTTGCAGCTGATTAAGTAGGCAGTGTTTTATTTATTTTCTTTATAAGTTTCCCTATTGTTATCGCAAAAAGTAAGAAGTAAATAAATATTTTTCTCTAATCTAAAAACTAAAAAAAGTTTATTTTTAAATTAATAAAAATCTTTTCACTCTCCTCCTTTTTTAAATCATTTATATTAACTTCACTTTTGTACCTGGGTGTCTGGGTGCCTGACGTCAAAATCTTTGGAAGGCTAGTTAGCCCTCTTCGTTAGTTATCCAGTTATCCAATCGTGCTGAAACTTGGCACATAGACTCTACCAAAACAAAAATATTTTAACAAATTAATTAATTATTTTTTCAATTTATTTATATATATCTTTTTAAAAATGAATGGCATAATTAAATATTTAAAAAATTAAGTAATAACAATAAAATAAAAATTTGGTTAATTAATTAATTAATTGGTAGGTATATCAAATCTTTGGAGGGCTAGTTAACCTTCTTCCAGTCGTCCAATCGAGCTGAAACTTGGCACATAGGCTCTCTACCAATACAAAAACATTTTAACAAATTAATTAATTAATTATTTTTTTCATTGAAATAATTATCTTTTTAAAAATGAATGGATTAATTAAATTTAAAAAAAGTAATAAGAATAAAGTAAAAATTTAATTGATTAATTAATTTGTAGGTATATAAAATCTTTGGAGGGCGAGTTAACCCTCTTCCAGTCATCCAATTGAGATGAAACTTGGTACATAGACTCTCTAGCAACTTAATTTGTTAAATATTTTAACAAATTAATTAATTGATTAATTATTTAATTTTTAAATTTAATGAATTTCTTGTTGAAAATTAATGGAATAATGAAATTTAAAAAAGTAATAAAAATAAATTTAAAAAAATAATTTGTCGGTATACAAAATTTTTGGAGGGTGAGTTAACCCTCTTCCAGTCATCCAATCGAGCAGAAACTTGCCATATCGACTCTCTACCAATACAAAAACATTCTATCAAATTAATTAATTAATTAAATTTTATTAATTATTTAATTTTTAAATAATTATTTAAAATTAAAATGAATTATTACCAATACTTCCCCTCACAACCAAAGTGCAAAAATATAAAGGATTTATAATAAAAACTTGGTTTTTATGGGCTGGTATTATTTAGTTTTAGTTTTTTGCTATAGTAAATTAACAATTCATTCTTTTTTTTATTTATTTATTCTCCTCATATGATGTCTTTGGACCCACGATTTATATTCGTTAATTTTTTTAACATTTATTTAATGTTCATTAAACGTTTTTAATGTTATTTTATTACATAAAAAACAATATTAACTATATTTTGCTTCCGAGCTTACCGAAGGTAACAGAAGTTATAGAAATTTGAATAATTTGTAAATAACTACAATTACAGTAATCTTTAAAGACTTTTTTACACGATACATCATACTAGGTTTTTCGGGTAGTTTTATCCCTCACGTATTTTTAAAAAAACTTTGTCTAATCATGGTTTGAACGCGACTTCGTTCTGTTTAACGAGTGGCCTAAATTAATGAAAATTACTTACCTATAATTCTTAGAGTGTGGTGGGCTCAACACCAAAAATAATATTTATATAATATTGTTTTCACGGTTTCTTAGCATTAAGATACTTAGAGAATTCACGTGTTTATCGATACTGTTCCTTAGTGCTGGAAAATACTTCTTCCTGTCACCAGCCGTTTCTAAGTCCACGAAGACATCGTTTGGTCCATATGTAGGAGTGGTTAAGTGGACTATGGATTCTCCATTTTGGGTACTAAATTCAGCACTCAATGGTGATATTTTAACCTTTCAAGTTTATTTCTACTTAACCATGATTTTATGCCTGTTATACTCACTACGATAGTTAACAACTTATTTTTGATTTGAGAGATATATTGTCGCATTAAATTATACTGATTAATACTTATTACCTCCTTAGTGGGAGAAACTTGGATAAAAGAGATTAAATAAAAGGAATATAAAAAAAATGGTTTAAGATAATACTTAAATTAAAGAAAAATGCTTTGAAAACATCCGCATAATATTAAGAAGCCTTATGTTGAAGAATTAAAAAATAAAAATCTCTAATAAATAATTAGTTTAGTCCATAATTTAAATAATTTAAGAGGCTTTAAAAGTAAAACACGAAAGCAATTAATTAAAGAGAAAGATTATTCGTTAGTCAAACTATTCAAGAGGATTTCCTCTATATATTCAGATTTCCTTTATTTTTCTTCTATATATTTATATGTATATAGAAAATGAAGATGTAATGAATTAATGTTGATAATGTAATTAATTTGCGAATAATTAATGTTTATGTTACCAACTTTACATGGTTATCTTTATAGAGCAAACTTTAGGCTACTATTATATGTATACCACAAGTTCGAAGGAAATCCTACGCGTTTCTGATGTAAATGTTGGTGGGAACATGAAGTCCTCCGGGCTACAAGCTTCTACCGGTAAGAAAGAGATAAAAGTAGTCTTTAGATGTTTGTCCAACGGCTACTATCAGTTAGTCTTGTAATATCATGAAACCGTCAATTTGCTTCCAAACAGTATAATATCGGAAAAATATGCCCTTAGAAAATAATAGGAAGAAGGCTTCCTGATGCGGACAAGCAAAAAGAGTTAAGAGCCAACCTCTATTGTAAAGCTTGTAAGGTTGAATACACACGCTTGTAAGGCCACAGTGCACGCGACCGCCACGCACCACGAGCCCTCCAGTCAAATTTAAATCATAAATCATCTTGTGTTCATCCCAAACTATATGTTTGTATAAATTCCTTCAGCTTCATCATGGAAGAATTTATATCTTGAGTATCGATCGCTCGGATTTATTCATTCCGTTCTTCTACAAGGCTTGAATTAAGTCCTTGCCTACTACCAATTTATTTATTGCCGTCAAAGCTGAGTTGCTTTCTAATGAATTATTTGGAAATATAAAAATTAATTACTATGAATATAAAATATACATTCGAATTCAATTTTGAGTTTAACATGTAGTTCCGAGTCCCATGTTATCTCATGAATTATTAATAATAAATGGATATATTGATCTATTTTTTCTTTTTAAATAATATTATTAGCACTATTGTTAGTAATGTAATTTATTTATTGATGTGGCTGAATGAGTATATGCTAAAATTTGTTTATCAGATAAGAAACTTACGTATGAATTGTCTTGGTCATGATGTAAATTGTAAAGTTGGCATACTAAAAGGCCGAGGTAAATTCGTTTACGATGTTGGAATTACAGAAAGCCATTTAATGAAGTTAATCATAATACAACAGAGATTTATTATCGCTTAACCTGGGAAACAACGTAACTGCAATATTTTGTGAAATGAAGGTAAAAACGTCACGTGTCTGGAAAATCTGATACATGAAATGAAACAGTGTCGGAATGACAAGTTGCATATTGTACGCCACAAACTAAAGTTTAATTTTTCGAACGAACGTTAATTATAATTATTTATAGTAGATTTTTTGGCTCTACTGTAAAATGACTATAACTAAAGCAGGCCCTACACTATCAATCCACTTGATCAAAACAGCGCGTCAAGCAATGGCGTTAATCGTGATTGATAGTCTAGGAACCCGTTTGACGCTTGAGTCAAGCCTTGACGGTGATTGATGGAAAGTTTGAATGACTCAAGTGGCTGAACGGACGCGCTTTATAGTCTAGAGCAATTTTGATCAAGCATTCCGTTAGTCACCTGCTCGACACCAGCGATGGAGGACTGTCCGCTCGTTTTCGAAGGTTCGGACATCGTAGATAATAATGCCGATCGAATTTATAGAAATTATTAGCCTCCCCATTGATTCTATCGTGATTGTCCGGAGTTGTGGAAAGTTCCTTAGACCTACGTCATTTCCTCTGGATATTTTTTTCCGGTGTTTTTTTCGGTTGAGAGCAACAACTGTCAAGATGAAAAACCGCAAATCCTGATTCGAAACCATGGTATCTATACAATACTGATTCACTACAGTCCAGGAGGAGCAGTTCACTAGTCGAAAACTCCGCTACAAATGAGTGTTGATGAAAAGATTGATGGTATGCTTGATGCGCCCCAAGGCTGCTTAAAGCACGTGTCAATCAGCTTGACGCGCTGTTTTGATCAAGCGAATTGATAGTGCAGGGCCGTGTTGTAAAAGTCCGTGGAGTGTCTAAGCCTGCTAAAAGGCATAAACAACTATATGTAATTGTCCTCAGATGTATAAACCTTACAATTGACATATGCAACCAGTTAGTCACCTCTTCATATAAACAGCTACCCATTTATTGTTGCTGGGTGAACACCGAGCGGGGAGCCCAGTCCGGGAATTGAACTCAGATCTGTGGATCACCCAAGTGCCCTTGCGTCGTTGCTTCACCGGAGAAGCGTTTTAAAGTGGTAAAAATGTCTGTTTTTGTATGTCAAATAAAATTACATTTGAGAGACGAGTGTATATCACTTAAGTTAAGGTAAAAACGGGGGTTTTGGTTGTAAGTCAAGATTTTAGGTCACAAAATGAAATTAAATTTTTAAGAATAAGAAACTCAGCAACAATAAATGTGCTGCCGTACACTACGCCCCCCAAAAATGCAATTAATACAATACCGGATATTTTATTTTAATTGTAATATGGACCAATTTTATTTTTAATGTAATTTTTTTTTAGTTTAAAAATTACATATTATCTTAATGTTTTATTTAAGTAGAAACCACTCTAAGGTTTCTTCTCGTAGTTAAGTTGGTTGATGTGTACGAGTATTTATCCATGTATCGTCTGAGAGTTCCTATTGGTTATAATTAATTTCTTGAATACCTATAAACAGCTTGGGTTTCCGGTGAAATCCGCGTTACGAAGGATTTGATTTCCGACGTTTCGCTTCCACTTCAGGAAGCATCATCAGGGTTGTGGTACTCGTGATGTTGTCGTTGTGGTACTCGTGAAGCCTACGCACCAAGTTCTTGAATACCTAGTTTATTTAACCTGATAGGTGGTTATGTAGAGTTATAATAAACTTAAATACTAAGAAATTTATTGTAGATAACATCAGAAGATAATTGTCAGTTATGCTTACATTATAATTTTAAGTAGGATACATGGTCATCTATTCATTAATTTAAGATATATAACAGTAATTACTCTGTGTAACCACCTATCTCCGTTAAATAGTTATAATTAATTTAAGAATATGTTTTACCAGATGTACATTTTAAGTACCTTAAACCATGTACATACCCCTAACTTTAAGAAAGTGTATTTTTGTATCTTGGTACCTGACCCCCTAGTAATCCTTGAAAATCCTCTAACTTCATCTATGCCTAGTCTACCACCACCTCTCTTAAACCTTACACCTTCACATCCCCTCCAACTCCTCCCTCTCTTTTTCTGTCAAAAACATAAGCACTGTAAAATAATCAGCCAACTGATGATCACATTACTTAGATATTTTACTGAAGTCGAAACCGGTATTGCAAAATTGTTTATCTTATGGCCAGACTATAAAATGATTAATCCTTAGATGTGTGTTTATTTATTTACTTAGTAATGAAACCATGATATCATCCTTACTTTTGTTTTTATTCAGTATCGTAAGTAACCCAATTGAATGATTGGAATAATTTTAGCTATAGCAAAACCATTAATTGTTGAAGAATCGAATCTAATTATTGTTATACCTAGTTATGGTATCAAGGCGAAGATACTTGTGTTTTAATCAGAGTTTAGCTTAAGTTTCTAACAGGAGTTTAGTGTCTCTATTGCAAAGTATAATAAGATCTTGTTGCAGCGAGGAAATGAAGTTGTACAAAGCCATTTTGAGTTGATAAGTACGTGAACTCTTTACTTAAAATAGCTACAAATGTTTTTCTTTCTTTTTCATAGACAAGATCTTAAATATTCCTTTATTTGCATCCTGGCTTCAACTTGATTAGTCCAAAGAGTTTTAATATAGGTATTGTTCCTGACATTGCCATTTGCATATTTGTAATGTCTTAGAATCATATTCTACGTCAGAGGCGGCCAACCTTTTTCAGTTGTGGGCCACAATTGTGGTTCCAAAAAACTCGGATGGACCAACGCTCCCCCTCCCCTCCTCTTTACAACCATCTCAAAAAGGCAATGTACACAACATTCAACAACTTATATTTTGTTTGCATATTCTATAAAATAGAATAGGTAATTCAAGAACCAAAATTATAGGTAACTATTTATTTTATAAAATTCAAACAATTAGAAAATATAATAAGAGCAACTTAATATTCTAGGAATTTTCCATGAGATATGTTGGGAGATTTCGCTGATGATGCTGATCTAAGTAAATTTTTCATTTGAGAGTCGGTTAATGTCACCCTGTTGCCAGCTGGTTTAAAGTTCATATTGGAGACCGACTGCTCGCATGGATATGTCCATCCAAAACGACAAGCATATCGGAGAGGTAAATCCCTTCGGGAAAACTTCGAAATATCCAGATTATCCGGTGATTCACTTTACGTTTAATCTCAGCAAACTTTGATGTAAGAACAACGTTGTTTTAAAGGTCATTTAATTCACTTTTAATTCCAGGAGAGTACTGCTCCAGTTTCATGTCACTTCTATTGCAAAGGGGTTTATAAAAAATACCACAAAATCATTTTTCATAATTAAAGTAGAGATGAAACTTTGATTTTATATTTTTCGTAGTCAGGATCGAATTCAGTTTGCCAGCTTGTTCTTGCATGCAAGGGAAATGAGAGAAAGAGAAATAGTTTAGATGTGCAGTCATATTCCAGAGAAAAGTGAGATCCCAAAGTTATTCGTCTTCTTCAAGGAGGGGAGAGATGTGATGAAGTTCTTAATTTTGTTTTAAATAAGTTGAAACATTACTGCGTAGTTTCCTGAACTTCCAAAGACTTTCCTCTTGAGAGCAAACGAACATCACTTTGGAGAACTAGTTCTCCATATCTTCAATTTCGGGTAATGTTTTTCGAACATTTCCCGGATTTTCCTGCGATTAAGGGCAGCACGAGCCAGACGACCACCAGTTCCAGTTCCTTGGCAGAAAGTTCTGCTTGGTGAATGATGCAGTGATATTTAAGAAGAGGTCTTCCTAAATGGTTTTTCATTGTGCAATACAACTATTGTTTTTACCGACCTTGCAGGAGCCCCATCGGGGCAAACGTTGTCTAATTTTTGCCAGTCTAACAGCGATTTCTTCTAACAGCGATTTTTAGCTCTTCAAACACACTTTCGTTGTTCGTTTTTTTTAGTTGATAGAGGCCAAAGAGCTCTTCAGATGTTTCAAGATTTTTGTTAACAATACAAACGAAGATACACAGCCAAGCAGATGATTTGTCTACGCAACTTTCGAGTAAAGCCAAAAAAACTTTTTTCTACTTAGAAGCTTAGAAAATCTAGACAATCCGCCGCATTAGGGTATAAATTTTACAGGAAGCTGCTACCATTGAAGAGAGCTCAGTACTTTGTTTTTTGATTATTAATTGCTTAACGACTTTTTTTTACTGAAATCCAATTTCACTGAACTGAATTCTTAGAATCAATATCAGAATGATTCTTTGTAAAGTGTCTCTCCAAATGTTATTTTTAGGCACTGAAACATTTCCACCACGGATCAAACACAGTGATTTTGATATGTTTGCATCCGTAAACTGATACCGTTCTTCCCAATCGCTGTTGAACATTCTCTTTTCAATAAACAATCACAATAATTTAAATAAGCAATCACTACGTCCAGTAAATACAAACTTAAATATCTGGCACTAAATTGGTTTCGACCCGTTACCTCATACTGATACGTAATTCAGTTGATACACAATGACTAATTATGTACAGTGACTAATTAGGTATGTAGCAACCTAAAAAAATGCCTTAAGTTAGCTGGCCCAATTAACTATTTTTACAAAGCTTTTTTTACAGAGCTTACTGAAGGTAACGGAAGCTATGTGATCGTTTTGAAGGACGAAAAAATTTTAGGTCTCCGATTTCAAAAATTTCAAAACAGAAATCCGTTTCAGACGTCAGGGAACCTTTTTTGGTTCTGTGTCTGTCTGTCGGTCTGTCGTTCAATTTTTGAGAAGCCCATTGTTGGTCCCATATAAGTTTCAACCTTCTGCGCCTATTCTTTTCTCTTCCACATGCGCACAAACATACATTTATTTACACCTATAGCTTCAAAAGTATAACTTATCTGATTATATAACCCGCAGGTAGCCCCAGATTAATTTGAACCGTCTATGCTCTCTAACTTTGGCTAAATTGATACTTTATTCGTGTAAAAAAATCAAAACAATTTTGACAGATTAAAAAACCGGGGGGAAAATTAGACAATAATGGTAGCTCCAATAGCATAAAATCAATAAAGTACGTTGATAGGATGCGAGGAAGCTATGTGCCACACCAATTGGTAGTCTATTTTTAAGAAGGATCACTTTTGCGATATTTTGACCTCTCCCTAGGTCATTCCCAACCCAAAATCATAATTTATTTAAATATATTAATTGTGACTATCATTTATAGTCAATATTAAAAAATCAATTTTTATTTTAACTATTAATTATTTTTATCAGGTAAAAGATAAAATCTAGAAATAAGAATACAAAAAAAAATAGTGATAAAAATATTATTTAAAGAATCGAAATAATAATGTGAGATGTGTGTGTGTGCGTGTACATTGTACATGTAATGTATGCACTCTATAATGTGTATTATACTATAATGAATTTATCAAATTTGAAACACCATTTGACTTAAAATTGCATTAGCTATTGAGTCCTGTTTAAATTACCTCAGGTTTGCTGGGCCCGTTAAGCAGACGCTACATTTCAGTGAAGAGTCAGGTTTTAACCCCATATTTTTTCTTAATTATAAGAACCCAACAATCTAATATATAGTATTATGAAGAAGTTTTGCAATTATGGAATTCAATTTGGAATAACGGAGCTATAACACGATAAATTATTAGAGTTAATGTTTAATCTTTTATACAATTTCTCTTTACCTAATTTTACAGTACTTGCAGTAGGTAATATTGGAAGTTAACCTTATTCTCTTTTTTGAACAGATTTTGCATAGATTTAGTGATATTTTCGCAGTCCTCGAACAAATATATTTCTCGAACAGATACAGAGAAGAATACTGTGAACGCTTTGAAGACGACATTATAGGCTAGGTCGGTACGCGGAAGGAATAGTCAAATACTTTTTTTCGCGCGGCGGTATCATTTGCACGGGTTGTTATATTCGATAGAATGATATCTGGGCGTAGGGGAGGGGTGTATGTTCTGCCAGCTTTACCGTCTGGAAACGCCATTATATTCTGTTATATATATATATATGTATATATTCTCTCTCTCTCTTTACAGCGGTGCCTTTAGACATGACATGTATGCTTGAAGGGGGTGAAGGAGACTGAGAAAAGGGGGGAGGCTTTACGAAAGCGTGACTTCCCGGCCACGGAGGTTAAATTTCCTGATATATATTGGCAAGGCGAGGTTCGACAAGACGAGAGGATAAAGTGAAGTTTTGAATAGCATCTCATTCCGGTCTTGTCGCTTCTGCCGCGATGTAGAAGCGGGTACAAGAACATGTCGACTACCCTGTCAGACCGGGTATTGTCCGAAAAACCCGACATTATATCCGTTCCAACATAACACTTCATGTGTCTACTATATAAATACATTCTACTACAAACAACATTTTCTACTGTCGACTGTCACAAATCGAACCTCACTTTTATTTCTTTTCAATCTGTAGGCCTTTGCGTTGGTGGATGTGAGATGTGAGGTAAAGCTTCCTGAAACTGTCTTCTTTTTTTCTAAGTAAAGATAGATTCTTTCCATTAAATGTGTAGGAAGCCAATCTTTAATACAAAAACGTCAACTTAGCGGAGAAGTGTCAACTGTTTCATTTTTCAATTTCATCTTATAGACTCAAACATGATGTCCTAACTTTAAGAATTGCTTTTAAAAAATCTATGTCCTATTTAATTTTTTCTCAGAATTCTGAAAATATTCTATTTTAATAAGGAGGAGACTTGGTTTCAAATACGTATTGATCACTATCTTAAATCAGAATGGACTATTAAAAAACACTTTCACGAGGATCCTCCAAGGTTCATTAATTTATCTCAACCCGTTTAGACTTTACAACGATATATGGGATATTTTCACTAATTTCGGAAGTTATTTTCCTATCTTTCACCCCCTATAGGGGGCAAAATATTGAAGATATTTATTATTTTTCACCGTAGAATCCAAATATGTTATCAAAAATATACATTCCAATTTGAAATTTTAAAGTTTGGTGGCCTAAGGGCACAGTGGTTGGTTGCCCGTAGTGCGCGATTGCATGAAAAGACACTTCCTTTAATTTATCTCAAACCGTTCAAAAGTTAAGAGGAGAGGGGTGGGGGGAGACTTTCGGACCACAGTTATATTAATTAATGGAGTTTTCTAGTTTTGAGTAATCCTACCTTGCAAAAATACTTAGTTTTATTTCATGTATTCTTATTATAAGGTATTAGATAAAAAGTGTTTTCTAGCAAGATAAGATATGACCTCTTTTCTTTTAATCATTCTTTGGATTGGACTAGTTTTTGCTATAAATAAGTGTAATTTACTTTCTCTTATTGAGCAGGCTTCCGCAGTTTGTGATGATTAAATTCTAGGTCTTCCAGTGGTGACCGCGTCATAGTGAATGTAGGGTGGATTATAGCTTAGTTTGAATTGTTATTATTACAAGTAATACATCTGGGGGCACGTCAGTGCCCCGGCCAAGTCAAGCACAGCCGTACCATCCTTTACGGGAACTAAACAATTTTATTCTTACATTTTACCACTCTTATTAGACCTGTTAAATCTCTTCACCATACTATCTGAGAGGGGATGACAAGAGCACGCTCTCCCCATACCCAGCTCTGATGCCATCTATTTGAATTGCTGGGACTTGAACTGACGCCCTTGATCCGTGCGTGTAACTCTTATGGCACCCCTTAGTGAGAAAGAAAACTCCCCTAATTGTGCACAGTCTCGGCCTCTAAACCTAATAGAGGATATGCTTCTAAATTTAGAAGTCAGCTGACATGTTGAGTGATAGTAAGAGGGCCTACAGGATATCCAGTTCATAGCTACCAGCTTACAATAAATGCTTAGTTTTCACCCACTTCTCAAATTCTTTAAATTACTGGTCAATACTAACTACAGCTGATCTTTTTAGAGGTTTTAGCGATACCTAGATGCCCTACGCCTGGGTCTCAATGAGCTGTTTACATTATATCCTCCTGCATCCTCTTTGGTACGATTACTTGGTAACGCAATGGTTGTCCCTCTTCTTCCCATCAACGGTATAATATACCATCTGGCTTCTCCACTATCCTAGCCCATTTGACCATAATCTGAGTAAATTATGGTCACCATGACCTCTGAGAGAGCTGCCCTCTTTCCTTCTCTCATCCAGCAGTACAGTTGACCGAGCACAGGATCAGTTTCCTGCTTTCCCTTAACAGTCCCTCGCTAGTTGTAATTTTTTTTCAGCATTTTTATGGCCCTAAATATGCCCATTACATTGCTGGCTCACTCGAGGTTATCAGTCCACAGTTGCATGTTGTTTCCCTTGCCAAGCGACTGTAACAAAGGCATATTCTGCAAGTAGTAGCCAAATTTCCACCTGTCCTAACAATTCTAATAATAGAATAGACAAGTGCTAAAATTTCTTTACGCGTAGTTTTGGTCAGAGCTCGGCTCGTATAAGAAATTACTTTTCCTTTGCGATCCTGAATTCGAATTAAAACGCTTACTTGTCCCTCATTTATATTGCAGTCTTAGATGAATTATCCATCAGTTATCGGTAGCTCTAGAATAGATTTCCTCGTTAAAGCTGTTTTAGTCTTTAAACCTGCTTGACATTGCACTGCAATGTCTGCAAAGTGAGGAATGAAACGGTGATAATAAGCCGCGAACCCAAGAAATGAGGTCATCGCCTTCACATTTTCTGGCATCGGCCAATCTTGCACGTCTCTGATTTTTTCGGGATCAGTTGTTATTTTCCAGACGACATAATGCGTCCCAAAAAATGTATTTGGCTCCTTAGCAATGGACACTTCCTCGGCTTACAGTTAAGCTGACCTTTTACACAATCGTGAAATGACATGCCTGAGTTGTTCAATGACACCTTTTCGGAGAACCATCACATTCCTAACATGACATGTTCCTCTGAGGGTGCACTGTAGCTGCACCCTAGGCTCCATCCTCTCATCGTCTATAAAGACTCGAGTGGGACAACTTGATTCCATTAGAGTCATAATAGGATCACGGATCACATCATAGGAGTGAAATTATTATAACCTTTCTTGACGGTAGATTATAATCCCATTTGATTAAAAAATACATTTAAAATAACACACTTTATAGTGAATTACGGGAATCCAGCTAGTTATATAAATTTTCACGATTACTGATGAACTAAATGTCACCTGAGCGAAAGCTGTGATTAGCAAATCTTTACCTCTAAACTCAGACTTTTATTTTACAACACTCCTGCAAAAAAAGTGGAAAGCATTTGACAACCTAAATTTATACATCATAGACATAGAGTACCGATAAAGTAGGTTTCCCAAATAATCATCTATCATGAGACTTACACATATCCCTTACAAAGGCTAGATAAGTTAGATATCTTTAATTACAATACAATAAGATCCATCATGACGTGTTTTAATAAATAAACAAACATCAGAATAGCACCGCGCTGATTCAACTATGTATTTACTTAATAATATTTTTCTCTCTTTTAATATTTAGATAAATTTACAGATTATTTTTTTATTTTATATCTTTATGAGGTAGCGTAACAGCTTTTATATCCTCAAGCTTCGAGTAAGATTTAAATGATAGCAGTTTTCTGTGACTGATTTTGTTTGATTTATTTTTTTTATTTTATGAGTTTTAGTACATTTATAGAACGTATGTAGAAGTCTAGCATGAGGGAATTAAGGTGATATACTATGTCTTTCCCCCTGAATAATCCTCTTCCAGAATCTGTATAATAACCTTGTACTTGGAATCCTTATGTGTGCCCGCCCGTATCTAGAGACTCCTTTCAACAACCCTACACTGCCATAAACAGCTATACGCGAAATCCCCAAGCTATACATCTCTTTTTATCGTTCTCCTCATATTTTTTTGACCTGTCTCAATTTTTTTTAACTTTTTAACTTATTGAGAAATCGGCTAGGGGCTGTTGTAAGAGTGGAGGGGGGAAAAACTTCTTAATAGTGTCCCTATTAAAAAAAAAATCATTGTGTAAACGTATCTCCGTTTTTCTATCCGACACGATATGGCATCGCATCGCACGTTGGCCTTAGATGTAAATTAAGCACAGTAGGAGGTAAAAATGAAAATAAAATTGGATTTATATAAAATAAAACGTTCTCTGAGGTTATGTTTACTTACACTCTTTTTATTTCTCTTAATACCCCTCGGTATCTAATCAATAATCAACGAGGATTGAGACAACTATAACTGATGTCTAAAGTCAAAACGCTTTGATACCTCTAACTCTCAAGAGGTGAAATTATTCTACAAGTCGAATAAAAGTGTAATAACAGCCGAATAACAGCCACTCGTTCGCTTGGAGTCATATTATAATGAGCTAATGCAGTGTTGAAAAGAATAAATACTAACTTATCTATATCTTCGTATCGATTTACTTGAAACTCAACACGCTTGTGAAAATGCCTAGAATAAAGTATTATAATTGATTCGGCTATAATTTGCTTCAACGCGGCTATTTGATCAATGTTACCGGCTAAATTAATTAGGAAGCTAAATCTAATAAGGAGAAAATGGTAATCACCCTGACATTTTAATATTATTGGTTTTGTTTTTTTAACTGATTGCATAATTGAAAATGTAGTAGTGGTGCTTCTTTTATCGTGTTGTTTCAAGAGCTCAACTTCGACCTTTAAGACAAGTCAACAGAGTTCTGGAATATTTATTGATAAAATATAAGATAAAATCTAACCTTCCTGAGTTCTTAATCTTCCTGATCATGATCTCGCTTCTGAACTTCATTTTTTCTTAATCCCAGGCTTGTAACTATTAATTAATTATTGTTAATTTTAAACACCACAAGTTGGATTACATTATTCTAGGAGGAATACTCGTTTTTAATTTCAGTCTTAAAGTGGTAGTAGCAAGTCCAAACCCATTTATTCGAGCAATCAGCGTAGGCGCTACTCTATAATTCGATTGTAATCGCCCTGAGATATATGGGATATAATCTAATTCTCCAGATTCTTACCTTTGCCTCGGATTGTTCATAACGGTCGGACACAATCAAGATAGTTTCTCGTATAGTTGTTTTATTATTTTTTTGACTGTTCTGAAAGAAAAACTTTTTAGATGAGTCGGGTTCTCTTTGATGTTAGGAATTGGTAAAAGATATTTATATGGGGGCACCTTACCGTAGCTCTGAATAATAATACTATTAAATATTATAGAAGAGGGCGCGCGCGTTTGCTAGCGGCCTACGCACCACGCAACCCAATAGATGTGATGGATTCTATACAGATGCTGGATTTTCTTTCTTATTTCAATATCTCACCTAGATTTTGCTTCTGGTCTTAATCTTTAAACAATCAACGTACACTAATCATGAATAAATTTCTCGAATCATATTCCTAATCTATATCTCTTTTCCTAGCTCATCATAATTTAAATTTATTATTTATTAGTATGAACCAAGGATTCAAGGACTATTTTAGGTCATAATTTATTGAAGAATCATTGACTATTGAAGAATTGCATTCTTTATAGTGTGGTTAAACAGGAACTCCCTTCATTTGCTTGAGTGAATTTCATTACTTATGTAAGTTACTTATATCAAGTACTTATATTAAGTCGTTAGTTATATAGTTTATATACATATTATATAAGTTTATAAGGTTATTGTTTTATTGTTTCAGCATAGAGATGCTGAAACAATACAACTATACTAAGAGATATTTTTTTAAAGAAAGAATACTAATTTTTTTCGTGTTTAATTTTAGATCAAATTATTTCCTTCTGCTTTATTCTTTTTAAGTGCCACCTTTAAAAACATCTGGACCGACTTCTTTTGATTCAATCATAAATAAATTAAATATTATGTAAATGAGTTATGGTAACATTTTTCCGATTCTCTCAAATCTTTTATGTTTTATGATAATTAACTATTGTTAAATTTTTCGTGACTCGTTCGTTTAGTTGTAATTTTGCTTCCGAGCTTACCCGAAGGTAACGAAAGCTATGTGATCGTTCTGAAGAACGAAAATATTTTATATCTCCGATTTCAAAAATTCCAAGACAGAAATCCGTTTCAGACATCAGGGAACATTTTTGGTCCCGTGTCTGTCTGTCGGTCTGTCGGTCTGTCGGTCTGTCGTTCAATTTTGCGAACCACCATATCTTAAAAACTACCCGTCTAATTTTAATTAAATTTGGGTGGTAGGTCATAATTAGCCCATCGTTGGTCCCATATAAGTTTCAACCTTCTGCTCTTATTTGTTTATCTTCCACATGCTCACAAACATACATTTATTTACTGCCATATCTTTAAAAGTAATCATCTGATTTGTATGAAATGTTTATGGTTTGTCGAAAGTAGCCTGCAGATAACACCTGCCTAACTTCAACTTTCTGCGCACTTTAAATCGTGGTAAATTAATATGTCTTATACTATAAAGCCACATGGCTAACTGACTCACTGACTGACATTAATGTTTACCCACTTCCAGAAGAGCTAGAGACTTGCGGTTTGCGCCATTCGACGCGAAACGTCCATATTGTGAACAAACATAACTATAAAAAGTTCACTTTTCCCCCTTCTTCCCCCCTTAAAAAAATAATAATGGGTGACTTGATTTTTAAGCTGGTTTGGGGGCTTATTGCGGCTAAACGGTAAGTCGTATTAGAAAAAGGATATCAAAAGTGGTAACTGATTTTAAAAGATCTACAACTTTAGTCCTATGAGTTTTTGTCGTGTCATCATCGGTTGTACCTTAGATGGTGATAATTTTGTTATTTTTTGGGTTTTTTTTCCCCATTTTTGTCTTTGAATGGCCATAGTTTCTATAATAGTTGGCCGATTTTATTTCTGATTGTGGCGATTGAATCTCACACTAATGCTCTTTAAATTGAATATATTTTATTTCATTAGTTCATCCTACTTGGTGAGAACATGAGAGTAAACTTTTTCCCATGTGCCGTGTCACGTGACCACTTTTTTTGGTTTTTAATATTGTGTCGTATATCATTTTAAAGGCCTTGATATGTACATTAAAGCTTTTTTATTTGTTGATTTTTTAAAAATGTTGTACATGTACTTTAGTACCGATTTATAATTTTGTTGAAGGTTAAAGGGTTTAAATACTTTTTTGATATTAGGTTTTTTATTTATATGTATTTATTAGTTAAATGAATGCCCTTTTGTATTGTTTGTTTTTTAAAAATATAATTTTGGTACCTCAGAGTACAGGGGTACAAATGTTAAAGTTAATCTTTTATAATATGATGTATATCGTTGAAAAGCGCTTGCATAGTAGATTAATTTTTGTTATATTCTATTTTGCGTTATTTTTAGTTTTGAGGGGGGAAAAATAAAAAAAAAAACTTTTTATACAGCGGTTTCAACGATTTGGTTGCAGTTTTATATTTGTTTATTAAATTAATTATATGTGCGCTAACTTTTGGTGCATGTTGGAGGCTTTGTTTCTCCAACAAATGTTTAAATTTCTTCAACTTTATTAAATATTTACTGGAACAGTGCCACGCCGTTCCAACTTTTTGATTATTTTTATCGAGGTATTTTTCTTAATTCGGTCTTTTCTTTGCGAGGAAGCTATGTGCCACATTAATTGGCAGAGTATTTTTACACCTAATGACTTATTAACTCTGATATCCTTGTTTAATTTAGGCTTTAGTTTATTTTATTATTCCTATTTCTTCTTTTTCAGGTCAATTGTTTATTGTTTTGGAACTGTCAAAGGAACATGAAGATATTATTTCGTCTTTTAGCAAAGGTAATCTACAATTTTTATTTATATTAACTCTACAATATATAACGTATAATTCGTCCCTAGACTAAATTCGGGGGCATATATATATGCGAGTGTGTATGTATATTATACTTCCCTGTGATTTTTTTTTTATGACATCGAATTTTTCTGGGTCGATGAGATCTAAATTTAAAACTGTATTGTTAGTTTTTGGATTTGGAAAAACAATGTTAATTTGTATTAAATTTTCAGAAATTGCACCAATCATACCTCTTTATAAGACAAACATATCCACCGAATTTCGTATTGATATCTGCCGCCATTTTGAAAATATCGTTTTGAACTTATAAATTAAACGCTAAATAATTTTGGAATTATTTCGCCGATCGAGCTGAAATTCGCCCCAATTATACCTTTCTATATGGTAAAGATGTCCTCCCTATTTCAACTATTTCAACATGTATTTGCCTTCATTTTGGAATTATTTGGTGAGGAATGAGGAAGATTTCCGAGGCGCCCAGCATCCGATTTTTTTTAAGTAGTTCTCATTTTTGATTTTTCCGATATATCTTCTTCTAAAGTTATATGTCTCTAGCCATAATGTGTTAGGAAGAAACGACAATATACATGTATTACTGTTGTTACAACATTATATTGTCGTACTTTTTTTTTCATTTTTACTCAATCTCTTTTTACTTATTTTTTTTCACTTCACTGGCAATGCTACACATTATTATGCATTATGGTTTAGTTAAACTTTTATCACCCTTTATCAATATGACAATGATCGAACACTACACGTTACAAATTGGACACATTCAAGCATTTAGTTGTAGATCTTTCTATTTTTGTACGGCAGAGCTTCCTTATTGAAAATTTAAAACAAAGGTCTTCTTGTTTTAAGCTGTGATGGTATCGGTATAGGATGGGTAGTAAACACAAATATGGTTCATCTCCTAAAAACTAGTAATAGATAAACTTTTTATTTGTCTTTCAACTAGTTTTGGTAGTGGTGTTTATTTGGACCCATCCAGACTATTCTCTTACACAAGTTGTTACCTTCTCTAAAGTTTATCGAGCTATGAACAATAACAAAAGAGTTGATGAAACTCTTTTTACTTTTAAGTTTTTACTTTCTCATATACGTAGTATATATATTTATATATAGAAAGTATTGTGATAGCGTAAAAGATTGATTTTGAGATTTTTATGGATTTAGAAGTTGTAAGGTCCCTTAATGGTTTACAATTAACGAGCTTGTTGCCATTTAGAAAAAGAGTAAAATTAAGTATATTAATTTAGATAAGTTATCATATCTGTTTAGACAGGTAACTTATATCTATTTGAAGACCAAGAAATCAAGACAAACAATTATTTTTATTGGAATAAATGTGGTTGCCTTATCTTAGCAATACCAAATCATTTCGTGGTGCGCCGTCGTCGAACAATCACTTGAACAACAATCGTAATATAAATAATCACATGTTAAACACTTTAAATATGTTTGATAATAATTTAATTAAATTAGACTAAGGGGCTCTGGCCTCAATTCGCTTCGCTAGTTTACCCGCGGAAGGTGGCCGCTACTTAGAGAATTCACGGCTTTGGAGGCCAATGTGGCCCTCGCCTTTAGTGTCGTAGGACTCAGGGCCGTCCCTAGGGGGGGTCAACCGGGTCAAGCTGACCCGGTTGGGCGCCGCCAGGCCCCCTTCTTAACTACTAGGTGAATTTGGCAATAAGGGGGGGGGGCGACAAAGATGCCTTTGACCCGGGCGCCTAAACCCCTATAGGGACGGCCCTGCCGGGTAGGACAGCCCTTTGTGGAGGCCTAGGTCTAGGTATATGGCATTTCATTGAACTTATGAATTAAATAACGATATTAATTTATTAAAGGTAATATCAATGATTACATTCAATAATGTATTTTTTGTCTTTTAATTCATGAGCTCAATGAAATTTCCTACACCTTGACCTCCACATTGTTAAATGTGGAGATAATATATTACTATCTCCCTTGCGGGACTACTGTATAACTACTTCGTTGTGTCATTCGCTGACAGAAATCAGTTCTTGGTTCAAGAGAAAATCCTCTATGCCATATTACCTACCTGTGCCATATTAGGTACCCTTACCTTTCTCTTTATATGTGAAAGTAAAAAGGATATTTAGTCCAAAAAACTTTAAAAATAAATGAACACATATTATGTTAGAAAATTGTGATACTATCCCACAGTCTAATTCAAATTTAAAAAAATCGGGTACGGGGTACCTCGGAACTTTTCCTCACTTCAGAGGCCACTAAAGTGGCCTCTCCTGCTGCTTCGCAGCAGGAGGAAGCAGTATTGGACGTGGTCAGTACTTGGATGGGTGACCGTTCTGAACTAACTGATTTATTATAAAAAAAAACCTTATTTTTAATACCTATATTTTATTTAATTATTTGAAGTTTGACGGTATTTTGACAGATGTAAATAAACTTTGACGTCATCAAAATTATCGCTCTAATAAATAATAATATATTCGCTTATAAATTTAAACTAATTAATGGAATTTCATCGGGTTTTTTTTTATTTGTTCCTTAATTTTTTCCGGTTCCAACGATATGCTTATATCATATATGTCAAAAACCTATTTATACTTTCAATAACTTCAAAATGGTGGCCAATATCAAAATGAAATTTGGTGGGCTTGTCTGTCATACAGAGAGTATAATAAATTTCAACTCGATCAGGACCATTTTCGATTTATTATGATTTTTTTAAAATTTTTGCTGTCTCATGAGCTCTCATAAGTTGAAATTTGGCACGAATGTACCTCTCTGTATCACAAACAAGCCCACCAAATTTCATTTTGATATTGGCCGCCATTTTGAAGTTATCAATTTTTGAATTTTTAAACTTTGACAGTTAATAATACCGAAAGTATAAATAGGGATTTGACGTATAGCATATCGTTGGAACCGGAAATTAAGGAACATATAAAAAAACCCGATGAAATTCCATTTATTAGTTTAAAAGTTATAAGCGAATATAATTATTTATTAGTGCGATAATTTTGATGACGTCAAAGTTTGTTACATCTGTCAAAATACCGTCAAACTTCAAATAATTAAATAAAATATAGGTATTAAAAATAAAGTTTTTTTTAAGAATGATAATAAATCAGTTAGTTCAGAACGGTCACCCATCCAGGTACTGACCACGTCCAATGCTGCTTCCTTCTGCTGCGAAGCAGCAGGAGAGGCCACTTTAGTGGTCTCTGAAGCGAGGAAAAGTTCCGAGGTACCCCGTACCCGATTTTTTTTTTTTTTATCAATTTACTAAGTTCAACCTGAGATTCTAAAGTTGCGCGTAAATTGAAACTTTGAATAGTCCTACTTTAAGTGTATGACTTAAATAGTCTTCCAAATAGCTGCTTAGTGTGGCACATAGCTTCCTTGCGTGGTAAATCGTTAAAATTAACTACTTACTACACACCATTCAAATTGCCTTAAAAATCAGATGAGTACTTTTGAAGATATAGGTGTAAAGGGTAAATTCGTATTGACGTGCCAGGCTAAGATTTAGAGCCCCCTCTAACCACCTCTAACCACCCTTTAGGAAATTTCTTTTGCACGTACAATACTAATTAGCCGTGTAAAGAAATGTATGTTTGTGTGCATATGGGAGAGAAGAAAATGGACGCATAAAGTTAAATTAACATAGGAAAAACAATGGTGTTATTATGATCTACCATTAAAATCGGTAAGACACGAAAATTCAAAATGTTCAAAAATCAAAAATGTTAGTGCACATTTGAAAAAGAAACAAATGGGTGCAGAAGGTTGAAACTTATATGGGGTCAATAATGGTCCAGCCAAATTTCATTAAAATCTGACTAAAGGTCGACCAAGAAGTCATGAACACGGGAGAAACTGAAAGCTTAGCTTCGTTTAAAGTCGAAACTTCCGAGTATTGCCGAAGTCAGTACAGTCTGGTGCTAAGACAATACCCATTTCTAGTTTGTATGACATGCGCAGTTATGTCAAATCTCACGAATAACAACAGGAAGGTTTCCAATCTGTTAGGTTTCCTGCTTTGTTTGTTTTTATACAGTACGGATCATAGTCACAACTATCCTAAACGATTTTTGTACTATCTACAAATCCACGGGATGATGCAATTGCAAAGGACGCTACAAATAAGGGGGTTGGAACAAACCTAATATGTATTTGTTATTATAAAAATGATTGCTCTCCATGACAATTATTAATATCTGTATGGATAGGTTGTTGAACTGCTACTCCCGCCAATGTTGTTGTGTTTAAATGGACATTGTAAACTATTTCAGGTCCTTTACTGTTAAGCGTCTTTCTTCCTAATTTTGAATTCGTGTTATTATCCATGTTTTTATTAATACCAGGAAATTTAATTTACCAAAGAGAAAATTTCCAAAAACAAACCGAGAGAGGTAATAGTACAAAAATAATTCACAAAAAAGTAACGACTAAAATCCAGAAATTAAAAAGTAACAAATCAAAATTCAGAAATAAAGAGGAAGAAAAAAATTGATTAAGAAAGAAGAAAATAGATTTAAATTTAAAGAATATTATTATGAATAATCAATAAATAATAATATAAAGATATTATCGTATATTATCAGTTTTTTCTTATCGTGTACAGTGTTGCCTGTTGCAAAAAATATAGAAGTTATACAAAATGAAATATTAATAACAAGAACAACACTGTGCTTTTTGATAGTGGTCTATTTTATTAAAAACTGACTATACATGACACCAAAACAACGACACTTGCGCACTCCTCAGATTTCCATGACTTCTTGGTCGACCTTTAGTTGTAGTTGTAGGTGTAGTTTTAAAGGTTCGCAAAAATTGAACTCAGCCAGACCGATAGACCAATAGGCAGACACGGAACCAAAAATGTTCCCCCATATCTGAAACTTTTCCTGAAAGCATTTTTTTAAAAATAAAATTACTAACATATGTTTCATAAAAATTCAATCTAATGCCAGGTAAAATGAATGACATTTTTTTTTAATAACTTTTTTTCAAAGAATTAAGCAACAAATTTGGGGTTCCTAAAGGGAGTAAAAAAAGTAAAATCCAATTGTGCAATCCTTCTGACCATAATTGATTTTCATTGTACTATAATTAATGTTAATTTAATTATGAGTGAAATAGCGTATTGTAATTTCTTTATGTTTGGTACAGGAGGTCTTTTTTCATGCTAGGTAATTGACATCGCCTAAAAATCGATATTGTGTAACAGTATTCTCTAGTCCTAAAATTCTTTTAGAAAATTACATTTTTTTTGTGGCTGCCCCTGTCAATTAGTATACTTTTAAAATGGTTGTAAAAAATAAATAATATTTTCCCCCCTCTTAAACGTGAATCTAATTGGGATTTCAAAATATAAAACCTATAGATGGTTAAAATAGCCAGTAAATAAATACGTTTGCCCATTATAAATGAAATAAATACCAAAACGTCTATATATATGTATATATATATAAATATATATATATATATATATATATATATATATATATATATATATATATATATATATATATATATATATATATATATATTAGTTAAGCAGTCATATATAAATATATTTTTACGTCTAGGCTTGCTGCTAGACTTGTAGAGTTGATGTCTGAATTCATTATTCACGTTATTGTAGCGTTTTAAATGTTTATTTGAAAATGAAGTGAGACGTGACACTCATATTAATATATAAATAGGATGGGATAAGTCAATACATTTATCAAGTGTTAAATTTAGATGCATGAATTATAGTGAAAAGATATAAAGTTATATTACCTGGTAGAGAGGGTTCAAATTGAAGTGTAACTGAAAACAGTATTATTAGTTCCCACTCCTACTATAATAAGATGGAGTTTTCAGATGGTATTTTAAATGTGGAAAATCCCTAGACGATCAAATCCCACGTGAACACATCCGGTCTAGTTTATATCGGACTTGGGTATTACTTTTTACTTATTTATTTGCCAAGGAAATTCAGAGTAATAACCTCATCTCGTATATAAAATTATTCAAAGACATCTTTCTTTATTCATACGTCGTGTCGACCGATATCAACATTCTTGTTATCTTTATATAACATCAAAGACGCCTTGAGACGTGTTATTTTTGTCTGAATTTCTTAAGGTGTTGTCTTTTCCCTGCCTATTTATTTTATATGGAGAAAAAAATGGGGAAGCGATTTCGGAAATTCCACTGTGCATATTATACAACATTAATTTCGAATGAGCATCACATATTATTTGACGTATCTAACCATTTTTCTTAATGACTGGTTCATTTTGTTCTAAGGAGGTAATTTACAGGTGAGCGAAGGAGCTCGATTGTGCTGGATGAGAAGATCCGTTGTTATTATATATTATTTGCGAAGTATTTCTAATTATTTGTAGGTGGCTCGATTGTGAAGACAGTGGCTCTCAGTCTGTTGGACAGTGAGGGTCAAGATGAGGCCAAATCACATATTATTAGTGAGGAGCGGTTGAAAAGGCTTGCCGTGCTTGGATTAGGATTAGAGGCTTTCCACTAATACACGGATCTCTCTCTCAGGTCAGTCCGGACATTAGCTTTCCGGATCCGACTGCAATTATCGGTAGGCATAGAGCCACTCCGAACCCTTCTTCCCAATCAAAATTCAAACCCATTTCATCTACCCTCTCTCATATTTCGACATTATCCACTCTTGTTAGCTTACTATCTCACTTTGAAACTAGTTTAGGGTTTTGTAATTTACCTTATTCAAGCTATTGAGGTGAGTTCGGTGAGAGCTTTTCATTTAATGACCTTATTCTACCTTTTATGTTTTGTTCTCATTTATTATACTCTAATAAATATCCTTTCGTCTGATAAATTAATTACTACTAATATGTTAACCAACCTTAAAGAGTGACTCATCATTTATTAATATATTAAAAATAAAATAACATAAAATCCATGGCAAATGAAGACCACAAAGATTCTAATCCGGCGAATCATTGTGAGTGAGCAATATAAATACATACCTATGTACCTTTTGCTATCTCATTTTGTTGACTAAGTTTATCAGCCAGCATAGCAAAATATAAAATAAAACATTTTCAAGCGTAGCTTCCCTTTTTATCTTTTTTTCTAATCGCAATTATTGCAGATTATTTTTTACTCATTGAACACCGTACAATAACTATGATTGATCATGCTTACAAATCCTTAAGTAAACTTTTTTACTAAATAAAAAGGGTATTCGAGGGTTAACTGAGTTTATTAATTATTCCAGCGAAACTTAAAAACATTTACAACTAAATAAAAGTAAAAAGAAATAATAATAATACATTATTTATATTTATATGTATACACACACACACACACACACACACAACACACACACATATATATATATATATATATATATATATATATATATATATATATATATATATATATATAATAGTATTTATATATCAATATATAATACATAACTCAGTAACTAGATTACAAAGAGGGAGAACGAATTTAATATATTCCAATTTCTCCTCATATTATAAAACTAAAATGCTGATGTGTCCATTTGGAAATTAAATTTTTAAAAGAGACTTGCCAAATGACATCTATTGCCTGTCATTTAATTGAAGTTATGTATTATTTATGGCCATACATCGATGACTTTAAAATGCTGTGAATACAAATGATGTGTATATGAGACCTATGATATGTATAATTAATTGCTAGTTAATAGATCTTATTGTGTAGACCCCCGACAATTAATTACATTCAATTCCCGCTTTTGAAAGTAAAGAAAATTAATTATCACATTAGTAATTTAATTATCGTTCCATACATAATGTAAGGTGAAGGTGAAAGCTGAATGAAATACGCTCGGAGCGGCGTGGAGTCTAATATAAACAGTAATTGAAGTTAATAATAGATGAAATGTGTAGTCATTGAATGATGAATTAACCAGATTCAGAAATGTGGGTAAGCTATAGAGAAACTCATGTCTTTAGATATATTGTGGTAGCATATTGGTATACTATAGGTATTAGTAACAGTAAATTAGAGCAATCTAATCCATAGCTCCTTCTACGCTCGACTTACTTTCCTCCCAACATACTTCATTCAATTATTTGTTATTTATTGTGTTGATGTTATAAGTAAACATACTCACTCAAAAGCTGTCCGCACACGATCAATAGTATTGTCAATATGTCAATTTAGTAACAAATTTTCATCAATACTGTTTTTTTATATCAATACTAACTCCGCAAACGGTCAATATTATTGACAATACTTTTATTTATTGACAATACTATTGATCGTGTGCGGCCTGCTTTAAAGTAATCACACTATAAATGTTTTTAAAAAACAGCTTTCGTATTTATTTATCAATATTATGGTTTTGATTTATTAAGTTTTTCTTATTAATTTTCCCATTTTATTAATATTCATAATAGAATTAACTTCATTCAATTTAAAAAAAATAGATATATGTTCCAGAGAGAGGATGATGAAAAGGGGTCGTACTTTTCAAAAGGTCATGCTTCTAATTTTTTGCTATGTTATATAGGTTGGTTCTGTGGTTCAGAATCCAAGTTTTCGACTCTCTTCCTCCCTTCTGCTCTTGCTATGGCACGCCAAAAAGTGATGAAATTCCAGTCGATTTTCAGTTCATTGATTTTATCTTTTTACTAGTGTAGGAGAGACTTTTAAAAATTTAAAATTTTTATTCAAAGTTTTGAAGTAATTTATTTTCTACGGCCTTATTTTTCTGGACATTTTGATCGCCCTAAAATTAGGATTTGCATGAATTATTTCATGCAAAGTATAAAAAAGCGTATAATATATATTTGTAACCTACTCTCCAAGAGCTTCAATTTAATAAAATCTGGTCGCCCTGCGCATGTGCGCCCACAAAATTTGCAAATTATAAGATTTTTCTTGAAATTATCATCGCCCTATAATAAAGTATTTGCATGAATTATGCCAAAATTTTAGGACTAGCTGTTATAGGGTGATTGAGGGGGAATGTATATTTTATCCCATTAAACCTATAAAGATTGCATATATATTTGTAACCTATTCATGTAACCTAGCAGCTTTCATTTGATACCCCACTCGAAAATTAAAAAAAAAATTTGGTTTACAAAATTTTTGTGAATATTGCAGGCACATATTAAACTTTCTCTATTTTTCCTATGTGCCGATCAAAAAGTTGCTCCAGTGATTTAAATTTCAACTTTTTACCTTAAACGGTTCGAGGGTTATGAACCAAAGAGCGTCGGGCAGACAGACTCATCACCCTTGGCATATGGGTTTCGAGAAGGATCTGCGAATCCTTAATGATCACTGACTCAGCTCCCTTAAGAACCTTTCAATGAGAGTAAAGAAGTGTGGGGTCTATCCCAATAAAAAATAAACCACTGCAGAATGGGGGCTAGCACAATATCAATATATTTTATACATGAAAATATACTAACTAAATGCGGTGCCTTGTGACAAAAATTGGTTACCCATACGCCCTATATTTGTTTACTGACCCTCCTTATAAGGAATTCCTTTGCTTAAATAACTATAAGAAAAAATCAGATAAGAACTTTTGAAGCTATAGGTGTAAATAAATGTATGTTTGTGCGCATGTGAAACAGAAACAAATCGGTCCGAGACAACTCCGACAAACTTTCTCATATACAAGTTTTTATTAGTTTTACCTACCTACATTTAATTATTATTCAACATTTTATCACAATTTATCACAAAAATAAATTTTCCTCGGCGGGGAATCGAACCCGGCCATGTTTAAAGCTATTTTCTCTGCCAAATTATGAGCTAAAATTTATTTCTTGATTTTGCCTCGGGGTATGATTTTTCTGTACGGTATGATCATGTACGGCAAATTTCGTCAAAATTGGGCCAGTATTTTAAGCCCCACGCGTCTGGGAAGACAACAGAGGTCAGACTACAGACAGACATTTTTTAATTTTTTTTTGGACTCAGGGACCTCAAAACGTGCAAATTCTTCAAAATCTCAAAATCAAATTTTTTTGCCATTACAATAGGGTAAAGTTACCTAATATGGCATAGTGTTTTTCGGCAATAGGTTTCACCCCCCCCCCCCCCCCCAAATACCGAATTTTGTTGCACAAAAAAATCCTAGTGATAGATTAACTACTTTAGTATACTGAGCCAACGCTATAATGACTAAAGATTTAACACAAGACTACTGAGATTTTTTAAAAGGAAAAAATCCTAAAACGATGATAAAGCTATTCGCCTCTTAATATGACATACCATGGATGCCCTAATTAATGTAAGTTATCTATTGTAATTATAAGAAATTAATATGTTTAACTATGAAATGCTGAATATTAGATCGTATCGTTGTAAAGGCACCCTTAATATGGCATAGGGGTTATTTGGGACAATTTCATATGCCATAATTGGGGGAATCACGTTTTTCACATCAGTTTTTCCATAAAATAAACAGTGAGTTGAAAACATAAAACTGATGGGTGCACCTTAATCTACAAATCTACACAAAATACTGAATGTATATCTGTAAAAATATATTAGTTAAGTACTTACATTACATAAGTTTTGGCCGATCAAAAGGAATCACTATAAACTTTTGTTGTCACTAAGTTTGGGAAATAAGGCCAGGTAGGCCAGGCTAGGTTTGGGGGCTGAATCTTGAGATAACGGTGAGGGTGAGGAGGTTAAGATATATTATTATCTCCCTAGCGGGACTACTGTATAACTACTTCAGTGTGTCATTCGCTGACAGAAATCAGTTCTTGGTTCAAGAGAAAATCCCAGTGTGGCGTAGCTAGGGTATTGGCCCCCCCCCCCCCCCCCGCCGCAAAAACTTTTTGGGGGCCCCTCGCCAAACAAAATTGATGAGCAAAAAAAAAAAAAAAAACCTCTTGCTTTTAGAACGGGGAGCCCCCATTGTCGTTGATTTTGGGGCCCCCTGCCATTGGGGGGGGGGCGCAATGCGGGCCCGCGCGGGCCCATAGTTACGCCACTGGAAAATCCACTATGCCAATTTCCTACCTGTGCCATATTAGGTACCTTTACCTTTTTCTTTATCTGTGAAAGTAAAAAGGATATTTAGTCCAAAAAACTTTGAGACAAATGAACACATATGTTAAAAAATTGTGATACAATCCTACAGGCTAATTCACTATTAAATTAAGCGCTACTCTACACATTAAAATAATTCGTGACGAGTAGCCATGTACATGAGTGCCAAAAAGTTAATATGAAAAGTTTTTATCCGAATAACTGTTAACCAGAAAATCGTAGATATCATATTTGAACCAGCCAGAAATATATTTACATTTTATTTTCAAGACGTGCGATACTACACATAAACACCCACAACCTGTCGCCGTCTATAATTATTCTCCTTGAATGCTTTTAATGCCTTGTTTTGTCAAATTATTATTTTTTCTTGACATTTATAAATTAATTATTTTGAATTATAAAGGTCACTAGTTGTTATATGACTATATAATTAATGTTTTGCTAATTATAGTCACAAAGGGTTAGATTTTTTTTTTAATTTTTTTTTTTTTTTTTTGTAGTGTATTGATTCTTTATTATAAAAGGTGGAAATAAATTTCTTTTTAACACTGACTTGGAAACATAATTAATTATTAAAAGGGCTTAATAATTTTGTAAACACACCACGTAAAATTAGGAAAGAATTGGAGGGATTTGTTCACATAAAATTTTGTTTATCTGCCCTATATTTTTATTATGAGTGATCAATAAAATAGACTTTTAAATTACTGAACAAATAGTGTAGACACGTTTTGCAGCATTTCATGAAACGTTCCTCTAACAAAACTAGTCTTTTGCCGCCTAAGCAAAGAATTAAGTGAGAATTTAAACGTTTATATTTAACTATTAATCTGGAATGTTTTTTATTTTATTAATATATATAAAAACTGTATATATATATATATATATATATATATATATATATATATATATATATATATATATATATATATATATATATATATATATATATATATATATATATATATATATATTATACATACTAAAAACAGGGTTCCTATGTTATTGAATCGTTTTTAAAAATAAAGTTTTTATCATTCGCTAATAAGTCTGTGAACAAATATTGATTCTGAATGGTCAATAGCTTCTCTTTTTTTATTTAGTAATAAAAGGTCAATACGGGATTTGGTTCAACCTTTTTTAGGGTCCGTAGGCAAAACCAAGGAATTTTTTTATTTTTTTTTTTCGAACCGTAAGGGGTATCATATGAAAGGGTACGTCGAGCTGATTATAAAAATATATAATTCTTTGGATATAACTTTGATAGGGCGAGCGTAGGCAAGTTTGAAGTGGGTGTGAAACGTGTCCCCCCTTCTATTTCGCTTGATGTGAAGTGCAAAAAATCTGAAAAAATTCCTGAACATTCTTCGACCAAAAGTAAAGATACCACGTTTTTGAAATTTCGAAAAAAATATTATTTTATTTTTTATTGACAAAATACATTTTTTTTTATAATTATGGTCGTTTCGATGTATTTATATGGTTGTAGTCCGGTTCAGTGGCAAAAAAATACTTATCAGAGTGTGTTTTGAGAATATCAGACCCTTAGAATGGTTCAAAGTAAGCATTTTAGCATTTTTAAAAACACGGTTTATACACTTTACAGTTAACTATGTATTGTGGCCTACGGACCCTCGCTGAGAGCTGACTAGACACACTTGACCTATTTATTTTACCTTCCTGAGAATATGCCAGATGATTCATGAAGAGCACCATGGTCATTATCATTTGTGTATCTTAAAGATGTACCGTTTAGAGAAATTCTTCAGTAGAAATTTATATACTTTTAGTTTTAACTAAAATATTGTGAATATTTATTTATTTATTTAAAAAGGCATTTAATATAGATTTTTTTTCTAAATTTAAACATTATTATGTAATGAGAGTATAATATTTAATCAACATCCACTTTTTTTTGTTTTTTTTTTACTAAAAAATAGATATTTTATTTCTTTTATATTTAGAGATTAGTGGCAAACTCTTGGCTCCTAGATATTATTACGAGCATTTGAGTAGGCTTTGTTAAGGGTGATGCTCCAGTTCGTAATTCTGCTTTATGAGATCTCGCCAGTGTAGAATTTCACAAGTGTCAGTTGTTAGGATATATATATATATATATATATATATATATATATATATATATATATATATATATATATATTCTATATATATATATATATATACACACACACAATCCTTTTTCTTATACATCTTTATCTATCCTTGTCCTAGCGCAGTGTTGGGATCCAGAGATGAAGTATTGCCACTGAGTTCACAATAGACATTATTGTTTGTAAAGCATTGGGAACACAAGGAGAGGGCGGGGGTTGCCTTTCCTCGTCGGTTCGTGATGACAGCTTCACCCTTATCCTTCCCGTTATCCTCTGCCTTCTCTTGGAGAAGATTTCGGTCCTCGGCCCTGTCTACATCTACACTTTGCTTGTCTGCTCTAGCCCGGTCCTCCTATATATGTCTATAAAGGCCTCAAAACCCCTTTCTCTTTCTCTTCTCTTTCTCCCCTTCTCTAGAGTTGCTTTCAAATCACACTCGACTTTGTTTGTGGTACAACAGGCTCTTCCATAAAGGGATTGGTCCCTGTCTCTAGGCCGGTGTCCTTCTATTGACTAATCCACTCCAATCCGGTACACTCATCTTGAAGCCTACCTAACATTACCCAATAGCAAGTTTTCCGTATAAGTCTATTATACTCAAAAAAATCAATGAATAAGTTCAAACTAAACACATTGGAATAACGTAATTTTGACGATAATTATCACATTCATTATTCTTCTACGATATAATTTAAATGGTACATATTTTTTTAAATTTTTATCACAAATATTCGCTCTCTTTGCTGTATGTGATATACAGGGTGCGGCAGACAAACAGTACGATTTTGGCGGGGGCTGTTGGGCGTGGCTTTGAGGTGGGAAGGGTGGGGACTGCACCTACCACTTCTAGACACCCGAAAGTAGAGAAGTTCTAAGTTCTAGTAGAGAATTTTAAAAATGATTTATTATGTATTTTTTTACTCTCATAGTTGAATTTTATATAGGAATAAGTATGATTTATCTTTATTGAGTATAGAGCTCGAAGATTGTATACATACACTTCCCCATCGTCCGCACACGTACACCAGATAATTGTTTAATTCAATTTGAACACCCCACGCGTTACATTCTTTGCCAATTTGTCTTTTGTTTCTAACTCCTTCTTCTAAACAATGATAATTATTCCCTATTACTATTTATTTCCTATTATATCCTTTTCATGTATTTATCTCTTCTTATGCAGGGTGGTCCAAATGCCCCCCCCCCCCCCCCCCTCTTAACTTTTGAACGGTTTTACATAAATTAATGAAACTAGGGGGATCTGTACTATGTAAAGGGAAGTTTGTTTTCAAGCAATCGTGCAGTAGGGGCAACCACCCACTTTACCCCCATGCCACCCAACTTCAAAATTTCAAATTGGAGTGTATATTTTTATATTTTAAATAGCAGATGTGGATATTTCGGTGAAAAATAAGAATATTTTACTTGAAACTTTTTTTCATCTCCTATATTTTGCCCCCTACATGGGGCGAAAGTATAAAAAATTCAGCGCATGGGGGCAAAATGGGTGGTTGCCCGTAGTACGCGAGTGGATGAATACACACACACACTTCCCTTTAAATGTTACAGATCCCGTAAGTTCCATTAATATATTTCAACCGTTTAGATTTTATTACGATATAAGTGTTATTTCTTTTTTTTTACTATTTTCGGAAGGGTTATTTTCTATCTTTGCCCCTCCATAGGGGCAAAATATTGGAGATAGATACAAAAGTTTCAAGTAAAATGTTATTCATTTTCACCGTATAGAATCCAAATATGCTATCAGAAACATACACTCCCATTTGAAATTTTGAAGTGGGTGCGTGATTGCATGAAAACAAACTTCCCTTTACATGATACGGATCCGCTAAGTTTCATTAATTTACCTCAAACCGTTCAAAAGTTAAGAGAGACTTTTGGACCGCCCTGTATGTACATATCCATATTATGTACATATTATGTGTTGAAAACGAACAAGAGGCGAAAAAACAAACCTTGCTTACAAAAAGAAGTGAAATCCCAGTAAAAACACTTGTGTAAAAACTTTTTCATATTCGAGTTTATAATTACTTAGCCTAGTGTTTTCCATTTATTAATTTTAGAGTTTTTGTAGTTACATGTAATTTTTATTGAATATTTGATCAAAATTTATAAAAATGTCTTCTCCTCGGTGGGAAATCGAACCCGGGCTTTGTCCGCGTTTAAAGCTATTTTCTCAGGAATTAGATTTTCCCGTTTATTTGATTTTCCCAGGAGTTAGATTCGTATTGAAATGGGCTACATCTTAGAATTTTTAATCAAAATCGTCGGAACCGTTTTCGAGAATTTTTTTTTACGTTTTTACAGAGTTTTTGTGGGATAGTGCCTCCAAATTTCGAGCAAAAATTCATTTCTCGATTTCACCTCGGTTATGATTTTTCTGAACATGCATGCCAAATTTCGTCAAAATTGGCGCATTAGTTTAGGCTCCATGCATCTGCATAGACGACAGACAAACATTTTTTAAAAACCACCTTTTTAGATTCAAAATTTGTAATTCATCAAAATAGAATTTTCGCGCCTTCAAAATACTTTGTCTTTATATGAGAGTAATAAATATGTCAAATCTCACGTAAAACGTTGTGAGATCATAGGTTTAGCCAAGTCTCCCCCTGATGTCCAAGTAAGTTTTACTAGGTCTAATTTATCCACTACAAGTAAGTGATGTTGTCTGTCTGACTCCCCCCCCCCCCCACTCTATTCTCTGTCCCTCACAAACTCAAACTTTCCTTTCCCAAATTACTCCACACTTTTAAATTTAAAAACATTTCCTGATGTGGGAATTACGCATCACGAGGATACAAATGTAAGACTCTGCATAACATTTTATTTAAAAAAAAAATCTTAATATTAACCATAGAAACAATTTTTAGTAAATAACAACTTACTGTTTAACCTATTTGTGCTGAGTTATTTCCAAATAAGAAAATGTTTTTAAATTTAATCGTGTAGAGTGATTTGGGAAAGAAAATTTTGAGTTTGTGAGGGACGGGGAATAGAGAGGAAGGACATACAAACAATACCTCTTACTTGTATGTTTTTGATAGGATGGGTATAATACTAAAATCATTTTTAAATACTTTTTAATTTTTTTTTCTTTTTTTAAAAAAAAAAAATCGTATTGAATTTTAAAATCACAAAATATTTTATTAATAAATAAATAGAGTAGATATTATTGGATTTAAAATCAATGTTACTATGTACTATATGAGAAAGTATTGTTTAGGTTTGTCGTACCGATTGTTTTTTGTTACAACTGTATATTTTTATTTAAATTCTACTTTAATAGTAATTTATGCTCCTAGGGAGTAAAGTAAGCCATTATTCCCTGAGCGAAAAAGTTGGTTCTTAAGGCGAAGACAAAGGAACCATAGTCCCTAAATCCCGAGGGAAATAAAAATTGTATCCATTGCACAGTTTTTATTTATTATTTTAATAAATAACAATAATTGTTAGCACTTTTAATAGCAGATATGTCAGTGATTTGATTAGGTGTCGAAAAACAACAACTACTTATGACTTATGACTCACCTAATTTATTAATGATTTTTAACAACTTAGACTACTTACAAGGTTAGAAGATGTTCCAAGATAAGGAACGAAATATTACCTTATAACTTATAAATGAGTTTTGGAACGAAGTTCCTTATGGCACGTTCTGGAGCCCGGGAGTGAATCCGAAAAATACGACCAAAATCACCGTCACGCAAAAAGCGTCACGAAATCTACGGATGACGATGTGTAAAAGTTGACCGACTTAGTTGATGTTCATTTTACCAATGCCCAGGACAAGTTCGTTGGACAACGTTATCCGCCCAAGCGTTCACGCGTAACGCTCGCGTAAACGTAAGCTTTAAAAGATAGGAAAAACTGTTATTAAGGAAGCCTGTTACTTGACTTGTTTTGTTATATATGTCAAAAATGTCACTTTGTTTTGTAAATAAATAAAATATAATCATGTAAAATTTCACCCTTTTCAATTATTGTTTCTATCATTGAGAAAAGTATTCGTATATTATTTAAAATGGAAAGTGCACCAATAGAATCGTCAGAAATTGGCAGTGTTGACTGTGTTAAATTATTAACCAGTAAAACTGTAAATATATAATTATAAATTGATGTAATAAAATAATATTGCTCATAAGCGGATCAAGGGATTTTTGTAATAAGTTTTATGTAATAATTTTACTAATAATAATTTTCTAATTGAGTCAAAAATATTTATTGGAACGAGTAGTTAGCAACGTATCGTACTTAGCAGTGTGATTTTATATTTTGAAAAATGTAAGGAACTTCGTTCTTACCGGGTGTCCCGTGACACTACACGTATTTTTATTTACCTCTATGGATACAAAGAGTTTATAAATATTACAGATATAAGAGATTCAATATTAAAAACAAATAAGAATTAAACTCAAATAGAAGGTTATTTAGATGCAGGTTATATATAATGATAAACAAGGTCGAAGAAGCAGTGTCCCCAACCTGATTTCAACAACTTCATTACATCCATTCATTCTCTATTATTTATAAAATAATTACGTTGGCAAACTTTTTCTCCCTGGTTTTACTTTTTTCCCCTAATATATATATAATATATATAATAAATCATATTGAAGAAAAGACTTACTTTAGTCCCTCTAAACTAATCCAAAATCATAACCTTTTCTCCCTACTGGAGATAAATTACTTTATTTATTTGATCAATATGATTTTCCTAAGTGAATAAATGACAGATCATTTAAGAAAAATGTTTTCCTTTTCTTTTTTTTAAGGATAATTTTTATATTATTTATTTTCTTCTATATAAAGCATATCAAGCTTGAACGACGCATGTCTAATGTAGAACACTTATCTATAAATAAAAAAAAGAATACCAACGCTTGACCGTAAAAGAAAAAAGAAAATGTTCTCTTAAGGCCTTTACTTTTTTCTTAGCGTCGTCCAGCGTGGTAAATCTATTTCTAAACTAGTAAGTCTTTTAACATCGCCTTAGTAAGCTCTTACTTTAAAACTTTCAAAATAGTTACTGTTCTTTGTGTATATAACTTCAATATAACAGACAAGAATAACAACTTATATATTATATGTTCTTCTATTTGAAAAAGAACAACTTTCAGCTGGATTTATGATCATGGTAAATTTGTCTTTTTTTTTATCTCACATTTAGCACTATATATTATATATGCATAAAGATAGTGCTTTGCTTGCTTTTACAATTTTGGTGGACGTATACGTTTTAAATAAAGTTTGGTGAATCCAGAATCTATGCTCTAAAAAATTATATGTATAGGAGCAGAGAGTGAAAAGAATTCTTGATATTAAGTTCACTGACCTAAAACATTTATTATTATTTAATTCCTGTTCAAATACGAATATAAGGTATTCGGGTCGGTTAGTTAGGTATGAAGAGGGGGGATGTGATGAGCGAGTTTTTTTCCTTCTCTACCTCTAAATTGAAGCATTAAGACCGAAATGATGATATAATATTAGCCGTAAAAATTTGAGATAACTATCACTTAAATTACAGCTTTAGTTTAAAAATGTGTTTCTAAAGGCCTTCATCGTTACGTTTTTAAACTTGATGTTTTTGTTTTTATTTTACTCTTTACTTTATGTCACAATAGCTATAACGTGTCTTCTAAATAAAACATGTTATTTAAACGTTTCTCTTCGTTTATGAGCTTATTTAAGTTCTGTTGGAACAAGGCAAAATATAATACGTCCGATTTTACATATTTTTCAGGAAGCTAACTCTATTTTGTGGTGAAATATCAGTTTTTTATAAATACTTTAATCTAAATGACCAACTACTTTATCAAAATACTTGGTGTTTTTTATTCACCACCAATGAAAATGTGGTGTTATTGGCCAGTTTTTCTTAAAAGTTTCCTCATTTACTCCGAATGTAAAATAAAAAATCGGGTACGGGGTACCTCGGAACTTTTCCTCACTTCGGAGGCCACTAAAGTGGCCTCTCCTGCTGCTTCGCAGCAGCAGGAAGCAGCATTGGACATGGTCAGTACTTGGATGGGTGACCGTTCTGAACTAACTGATTTATTATCATTCTTAAAAAAAAACCTTATTTTTAATACCTATATATTATTTTATTATTTGAAGTTTGGCGGTATTTTACGTCATCAAAATTATCGCACTTATAAATAATTATATTCGCTTATAACTTTTAAACTAATTAATGGAATTTCATCGGTTTTATTATATTTGTTCCTTAATTTTTTCCGGTTCCAACGATATGCTTTATGTCAAAAACCTATTTATACTTTCAGTATTATTAACCGTCAAAGTTTAAATATTCAAAAATTTATAACTTCAAAATGGCGGCCAAAATCAAAATGTAATTTAGTGGCCTTGTTTGTCATACATTCGAGCCAAATTTCAACTCGATCAGGACCATTTTCGATTTATTACGATTTTTTTAAATTTTTGCTGACTCAGCAAACTGGGTTCAAGATGGCGGAAAAAGTTGATTTTCCGGGCAGGTCAACTACAGGTTAGGACTGATTTTTCTGCCTAGTTTCAACTCTCTAGGTTAAATACCTTGGGCGCTACGATGATAACACACACACACACATACATACGTCATGCTGAAAACCACTCAGGAGGTCTTAAGAACACCTAAAACGGATAATTCCGTTGAAATCTCAAAAAAAAGTTTGGTGAAAACAATACTTTTCCTACTATTAGTAGTGAGAAAAAGTAAAAAGGTGGCAGCGTATGACAAAATAAAATATAAGCAATTCGAAAGTAAAATTATTTAAAAAAAAAAAAAAAAATTAACGCACAGAGCAATTAGTTTACCTATGTAGAATTTAAGAAATATATTTGATGAATTATAGTGATCTATTTGTTATCAGAGTTCTAATCCTGCTTATCGTTCAAGTTATTTTGTTAGCGTTGTATAATAGGTCTACCTTCTCATAAATTGCTTCCTCCAAGAAACTTCATTTCAGACCTATTATATTTAGTCATGTCGCGTACCTCGGCAACTCCTAGAGATAGGGTTTTGTCTCCGACGTCATACTGAGAGCTGCCACGTAGTGTAATAATTACTAGATATGTTAATAATCCAAAACAATTATTGACTTAACACATGTTTAAAAAATAAAAGTATATTTGTATTATAAGACATTTGCACTGTAAATTGTACAACAATTCGTTTTTAGGGTTTTGTAGATACTTCTCAAAACCCTTATACCGAGGGTGATGTGTCCGTCCGTCCGTCGCTCTTTGGTTCATAGGGCCCGAACCGTTTAAGCGAAAGTACTGAAATTTGAAACACTGGTGCAACTTTTTGACCCAACCACAGGAAAAATATACAGAAGTTCATAATTAGATTTGCGCATGCGCAATTCGAAAAAATGTGGTAAACTCAAAAATTTATTTTTTTTTTAATTTTTGAGTAGGGTATCAAATGAAAGCTGCTGAAGAGTAGGACACAAATATATATATGATTTTTTAAATGTTGCATTCCTTATTGGTTAAATAAATCAAAATATACCCAAAAAAAAATTTCCCCCCCCCAACCACTATAGATCGGCTGGCGCTAAAATTTTGAAATAATTCATGCTAATATCTTATTGTGGGGCGATGAAAATTCCGGGAGTTCATCCCAAATTTTCAAAAATTGTTAATTTTGGGCGCAAAAGAGTGAAGTGCGCCCAAAATTTTATTTTTTTAAAATTTCGTGTTGGGTATTAAATGAAAGCTGCTGAAGAGTAGGACACAAATATATATATGCTTTTTTAAAATTTGCATTCCTTATAGGGGAAAAAAATAAAAATATACCCCAAAAAAATTTTCCCCCCCCCAACCACTATAGATCGGCTGGTGCTAAAATTTCGAAATAATTCATACTAATACCTTATAGTGAGGCGATGATATTTCCGGGAGTTCATTCCCAGGTTTTAAAAATTACCAATTTTGTGCGCGAAAATTTGGAGTGCGCCCAAAATTTTATTTTTTAAAAATTTTGAGTTGGGTATCAAATGAAAGCTGCTGAAGAGTAGGACACAAATATATATTTGCTTTTTTAAATTTTTAAGTCAAAATATACCCCCAAAAAAATCCCCCCCCAAATTTTATATAATGGCTGGTCTTAAAATTTTGAAATAATTCATGGTTACACCGTATGGTTGGGCGATGAAAATTTCCTAAAAAATGTAATTTATCTTGTCGTTATTACCTATAAAAAATATTGTGACCTCCCGGGGGATCGAACCCGGGATCCTTAGGATCGAAGAAAAAAAATCATAATTACATAACGGGTATGCTTAATCATCTACAAAACCCTAAAAAGTACTTGGACGCAAGTACTTCCCTGTGATTTTTGAAGTAATAATAAATTACTATAATAGATACTTATTTTAGGATAGAAAAGACTATATATGAAATTTTATTCATTTAAAGTAAGTTTTCGTTGTTGTTTTAAAATATTTTTTTTTTTAAATTATTACATGCATGTGTACGTAACTTCAATTGGTGGTCTTCGTTAACTACATACAGTATTATTTTATTACCTTTGTAACTGCAATAAACATTTGCAATGACTTTTTAGTCCGATGAATCTTTGTTTAAAAATTGTTTAAAAAAGAGTCAGATTATACAAGCCTTCTACTATTCGACCACATTCTAGCACTCTGATGTTAAAATAGGAACATCTATTTAAATTTTATTTATTGATTTAAAACATATGCAATGATTTTTCGTAGTTACTTATAAATGGTTATGTGTTTAATTCATTTGCATGATACCATATTCAATTTTTTATGTAATTATTTATTTTTCAAATTATAGTTATAAGCTAATCTATAAGACTATAAGTAATTTTACCCAAGGTTGCCTATTTAACCAGCATAAATAATATTGTGCAATAAGAATCACAGTGTATCCAACAAGTATTGTGTATTTAGAAGATTGTATTTCGGGTATTGCTAGGTATATTTTCCACTGCAAGGGGGAAAATATCACCTGAGCAAATATATTTACAGTTCAAACAAGTTGTGCCATTACAGAGCTGGGCCCTGGGGGGAAGCGAGGCAAAGGCCCGTTCCTCCCCCCCCCCCATCTAACTCTGAATCGAATCTCCTACGTATATATTGTGGAAAGCTCGTGTGTACTTTGTTGAGATGCTTGTTTCTTTGTTCTCTATGTGGGCCTATTTAACTCTTGTTAGCCTTAGAATTTTATTTCCCTTCACTTTAGGGGGAAAACACAAATTTTATTTTCCTGACAGTTTTGCCTTTTTTTTTTGTTGTTGTTATTTTGTTCTTGTTTTATATATTTATTTAAATTTAGGAGGTCGTGAAACAAGGAGGAAATACGTGAAATCCCTTGTTTCGTTTTATTTTTCTCATGAATATTATACTTTGTTTGTAGTTGTGCGCATGCTTACTAGTAATGTGCCCTGAATATTTTAGACTTTATCTGCAACCCGGTATTTCATAAGTTAATTAGATATATTTTATGGACCAAATGAATATTGTTATAAAAAATATTCTTCTCTTCATTCAGATATTGGATTATGATATAAAACGACCATTTTATTTTTTGATTATTGTCTTTTTACCCTAAGATCCTCGACAGTGCTTTTCTCCAATGTGTGATAACAAAAGCGACTCATCATGGAAGAGGTGAAGTTCAAAAACTAAACATCGTCTTCACTCAAAATACAATTATTTTTTGTTTGTTTGGTTTTTGAACTACGCCTCTTTCATGATTTGTACCCTAAATAATTGGGAAATAAAATTTTATAGCGAGGATTCAGTCAAAAAATAAAACAAATGATAATATGAGACTTGTCTCTTTGTATTGTTTTGCCTTTTCTATGTATCTACCTATTTATTATACATTATACTGAACTCTGACACCAATACCATTCTTCATTAAACCTTGAACAAAAATAGTGAATAGTTATTTATGTCACTAGGCAGCAAAATGGAATTTTGCTGACAAGTTTTTTAAGTTTTAGTTGCGAGCCGAAGGCGAGGATAGGCTAAACAAATTTACTGCTGAGGCGAAGCCGAGGCAGGAAATTTACTATTTTACTGACGAGGCGAAGCCGAGACAGGAAAACGTTAATTACCTGCTGAGGTGTAACCGAAGCAGGTAATCTTTAAACGAGCCAGGAATGTTTCCTTTGCTGCATAGTTACATACAATATTTTATCTACTAACGGCAGAAAAGCTACACTAAAGATTATAGTACCTGATTTAGAGGGCAATAAACTTTCCTTGTATGATGTTGCAATATTTGCAATTTCGGGTGGCGTGTTATCAAATAAGTCTTGCACAACATTATCATCCATATTTTTATTTAAACTTCAAAAACCTAATTAACAAATTTATCAAAATAATAACAGAAAACTATTAAATTATCTTTTTTTGATAGATAAAAGATTTAAAACAATGAAAGTTGTAAAAATCGAATTGATGACTCGAAAGTTTGAGTAAGTGTAATGACTCAAAAGTTAAAACAAAACAAAGACAAATCAATCAGTGTTGCCACTTTTTTATTAACAGCTGTTTTTTATCTCAAATTTTAGCGATTTTTTAAAAATAATCACTGTGAAATAATAATATTAGTTTTATTATTATAATTTTTAAAGGTATTTTCAAAAAACATATAAATATTTAGCAGAATATTACGCTTAAATATACAAAAATGAACAATGTGGGAGAGTTCATAACCAGAGATGTAACTTTTTCTTACAATTTGGCAGCCTGTTTGTTATTTTGCTGACACTTTGAACTTTTGCTGACACTTTGATATTTTGCTGCGTGTTTTTTGACTTGTTACAAAAGAATCAAGAAAAATTACATTTTGCAGATTGAAAACAGTACAACAATGCCTAATTTTGCTGCCGTGAGTAGATAAAATATATTTTCCGAAACGTCGACCATCAAAAATTTGGATCTTACTTTTGGCTGATCTTCTCTAGCCTACATTTTTATTTCATTATTGACATCCACCTACTCCTTAGTTACCAACATTCATACATCATTATTTAAACATCGATTAAATTTGGAATATTTATTCAATCAAATCACTTCATGCGGTAAAATCGCTCTAATGTGTGGGTTGATAATTTATTTCTATCTCAAATCAATTTACTTTTAAGAATCAATCAATAGGAGTTTGATTGATTGAATCACGTTTTATCGAAAAAAAAAAGTTGTTTAGTTTATTTGTTTAGGTTAAAATGAATATAAATGATTAAAAAAAAAAAAAAAAACAGAAGAAAATAAATATATTCCAACTTTTGTTTCCTCGTTAAAATCCATTCTTGCCATCGTGCTACAAGTTACTTTGAACTGGTTTAAAGCAATTTTATTTTGAAAAGCAGTTACTTAAGACTTTTAGTTTAAAAAGCTCACTTAAGGGGTAAGTTAGTTTCAAGTACCTAGTTAGAGCTTTAACTTTTGTTCGAAGTTCTATCTCCTCTTATGGGCCCTTGAAGGAAAATCCTTCAAAAACTAATTCTTAATGGTTTTGAAGCCCTGAATGATTAACTACAACTTAATGCAGGATCTTTGCCATCCTAGTTAGCTGCTCCTTCTCTTGGTTGTGAGGAAAGCGTCTCGGAATAATATAAAAGGAGCCTTATCTCTTGTTTACACCGCCTCCCTCTTTGCAAGCTTTGCAACGGCACCAGACGTTTTATTAATTTACTTTGACACTGAAAATGATAAATAATTTATGTTTTTACTTAGTGTGTTTAAGTTGGGGAAATTTAGATGTCGGAAACATCAAAGCTTCCGAAGAGAAACGAAAATCTACTAATTGTGGTTTCTAAATCCTCATACCACTATTATATCCAGATGTTGTGTATTGAATATTATATTTATATATAACTGATGACTTTAGTGACTTCTGTGTAAACAGTAGCTATTGGTTTTTTTTTTTTACTAAAAACTACTTTAATTTGACATATAGTTCGAAACTTATGATGGAGTTAACATGTATTATTTTCACCTTATTTTTCTACTACAAGTGGCATTTTGGTGCGTAAAATAGATGGGTGAATACAGTATGTAGAGTTAAGCCATAAATTCAAATTTACTTTACAATATTACGTAAATAAATATTCGATATTTAATATTACTTTTTATTACTTAGGTTGATATTTTATTTTTAATTGGAAAATATTGTAGTAATATAACTTGTACATTTGTTATCTTTATTTAAACTCCGAAATCAAAATAATAATAATGTTATTGTTGCTTAAAGTACAATTTTAAAGTTAAAATTAGGTACAGTAATAATCAAAAATGTAAAAATAATATTTATATTTGAATTGGCTAAAAAGTTGATAGACCATGATTTTAAATTTGGAAGATCTGCCTGCCTGCTGTGGGCCTGTTGTAAATGTATCCAATCGCTCTACACGTTTCGGCCATTAGCTACCACCTGGGTCACTTCTTGATTAGCCAATCACCCATTGAAATAATATATTCTTTTTTTTCCTTCTATTATTTTAACAAAATGTTATTTATCGATAAACCATTATGAATATTAATGACATATATAATATAGTAGAATAACATTTAATATCTAATGTATCTAATACCTTAAAAGGTAATCACATACCCTTGGTTTTTGCTTTTGAAAATAATTAATCAACTTTTATTTGAAATTTTTGGATTATTTATCTTTTGTTTTATAGAGGTTATAAGTCATAAAAATGCAATAATATTTTCTCACCAATTTTCATTAGCATAACTATCATGAAAGGCTGTAGAGTTGCTTCAACTAATGGTAGAATTTTCTGGAATTTTAAGCAACTAGAAAAATGATGTAGAATCTAGAATAAGACCAAACTGAACTCTTCTTTCAGATTGTTTTACTTTGTCCCCCAGTTTATGATGAAATGTTTAACGTACTTCCAGTCGTGGGAGCCTCTTACTAAATTAACGTTGTGTTATGAATTAATTAAAGATATATAATATTTAATTAAATATATGTATATAATATTCTCTCTGATAAATTCCCTTGAATAATCATGGAACTAAGTTATATTTTGCGTACGCGTTCTCTAAAATTCTAACAGCTAAAATATTGCATGTATAACAGTTAGTCTGCTCTGACTATTTAACCTAGTTATTTTACAACTATATTAAAAGGTTAAATGTAAAACCAAATAAATTTCTCTCCTCTTGAGAAATTTTCAATAAAATTCCCATATTAATAAAATTCGGTTGAGTTGATCTGGAAGTTTGCATGAAAACCATATTTTATTCTATGATCATGAAAGTTACCTTTTAAGAGCCAGGTATGTGGAAAATGTATTACTAAGTTAAGCCAATGATGTCTGTCGGAGGTCCAAAGTAGTTACGGGGGGGAGTCGCTTCTTTGACCTCCGAAGTTGCATTCAGCGTTTCATTTTCAAACCTAGTTTAGAGGCATTTCCAAGTTAATATTAGGTGCTCGGACGGAAATTTGTTTGTGCCAACGAAGTGTATTTTGCAACCTGCCTCCACCTACAGTATGTATCCGTAATTTGCTCTTTACAAAGTTGGACCCGTCATTTCGTCGGAACTTTACCCTCTAACATTTGCACTCTTGGCTCTCCAAACATCACTAACAAAATTAAACTGTCTATCCGTTTTAATTAATAATAAATTTCTTTTGAACTCGTCTTTGAATGGAGGCTCGGTTATAAATTACACGTCTAATTAGTTATTACTTTAAAAAAAAAAAAAGTAATTACTTATTACTTGACAGTAAAAGAATTCGGAAGTCCACAAAAACAGATGGAGATAACTCATTTCGTTCTTATTCCCTTTTGAATTTTTTAAATTCATATTTGGATTGTGAATTTATTTAACTTTTGAAATATATATATATAGTCCATATGTGTCGACGTTGAGAATTTCAATATTCTTAATGACTATTATGTTTTGTAATTGATGGAATTAAAAATATAAATTAATCAAGTGACTACAATAAAACTAACTAACTAAACTAACTAACTATCTATAAAACTTCGAGGTTAAATCAATGAACCCAACTTTAAAAGTAATTCGAGATAAATATAAATTTGGAAAAATAACATTTTTATTTTAAATACTATTTTAGAATGATAATACTTTAAAACAACTTTCTAACATATCACTTACTTTGTTAATTTAATTGTTCATGTTTACATTTTTTCAACTTAAAAGGACATTAAAACCAATTTGAAATTTCTAAAGGATTCTAGTATACGATCAGTGGAGTACAATATAGGAATAGCTATTTTCTCCAAACTTTTTTTTCATATTAATAAATATTATATTTATAATATAAATAGATTTTGCTCTGAAGAACGAAGTCCAATTTCTAAAATTCCAAGGCAGAAATCTGTTTCAGACTCCGGAACGTGAGTCTGAAACATTTTGACCGTGTATGGGGCTGTTTGATGTTTGCGCAAACATAATGTTTGGCGTGTATGGCCTAATTTTCCCGACATCAGGTTTACGCAAAATGTTTGATCGTGAATAGGGGCCTTAATTGGCACTGATGATGCACCTCCATCAACATTCTTATTCCTCAAGTAAATTAGAATTGTTGTTTCTTATTCTCTAGAATATAGGTCCCCATCCATACACGATCAAACATGTTTGCGCAAACCTGTTGTCGGGAAAATGTAGGCCATACACGTCAAACGTCATGTTTGCGCAAACCTCAAACAGCCCCATACACGGTCAAAATGTTTGCGCAAACATTTTGATCATGGGGGTCATTTTGGTGTATGAGGGCCTTAAGACGCTGATTCCGTACCCCTCTCAAAAATTATTAGCTTATTCTTGATATCATGTATATGGCATTAATAAATATTACATAAGGCATTGTACCTTTATTAGTCATCTTCATCATACCATATTGCATACATAACAATAGACATAATTATTTCTTGAAAATCAGCAGGTTTAAGTGTAGCATAGGTGCGGCATTTCTTTTTTATACCTTAATTATTAGCTTATATAAATAGACTGCCAATTGGTATGGCACATAGCTTCCTCCCATCCTATCTAAATTTTATTGCATACTTTATTAATTTTATGCATTTACAAGCCATTATTGTTTAATTTGTTTAATGTTTCCTCCGTTTTTTTAATATGTCTAAATTGTTTTGATTTTATACTTGAATTAAAGTATCAATTAAGCAAAAGTTAAAGAGCGTAGACGGTTCAAAGTAATCTGGGGCTATCTGCGGGCTACTTTCGATAAACTATAAAAGTTTCATACATATCAGATAAGTACTTTTGAAGCTATAGGGGTAAATTAATGTGTGTTTGTACGCATGTGGGAGAGAAACAAATGAGCCTAGAAGGTTAAAAGTTATATGGGACCAACAATGGGCTACTCATGACCTACCACTCAAATTTCATTAAAATTGGACGTGTAGTTTTTAAGATACGTTGGTTCGCAAAAATTAAACGTCAGACCGACAGACAGACACGGAACCAAAGATGATCCTTGATGTCTGAAACGGATTTCTGTCTTGGAATTTTTTAAATCGGAGACCTAAAAATGTTTAGTTCTTCAGAACGATCACATACCCGTTACCTTCGGTAAGCTCGGAAGCAAAAAGTAATAGTTTGCAAATTTGTACTTGAAAATGGAGAAAAAAAATTGTTTGCAGACTAAGTTTTGGTTGCAATTGCTATGAATTAGAGTGGAATAATGCCGGCATTGAGGGGTGGGAAAGGGGAGTAGGGTTGATATCTTCGCCTGGGGACAAGCTCCCCCTCTAAAAGCGTTCGGCCAAAGTTGAAATATGGACCTTTTTTATATGGTTTCAAAAAGGGGAGTGTAGGGGGCAATTAATGCTCCCTTCCGATATAAAATATGTCGCTGTGCTTCTAATTATTCATGTATTCATAGATTTTGGTGGCATTTTTTGCCTTGTTTATCGCAAGGGTAGACCTAAAAGTTATTACTAAAACCAGATCCTCAATCAAGTCTTGCCAATTTTTAACGTTCTAAACAAACTAATTAATACATTACTTTTGTTTTTTTACTTTTAGAGTTCAAAGAGTAGTTTGAAAAATTTAATCCATAGTTTATTTGTGATTAAACAAAGAGAAGCTGTAATTTGGTTTATTTATGTTGTCATATACTTAATTTATACAGGGTGTTTTGCTTCGTGATGTTAACACTTTAGGAGGTAATTTTACACCTAAAAAGGAAGTCAAATAATTTATATATATATACTATGGCATTTTTCAATTTATTTGTTATATTCTTAAAAAAAAAAAAAAATCGTGTGGTGTCGCGGGACACCTTTTTCATTAAATATAAATTATAAAATCACACTGATAAGTACGTATACGTTGCTAACTACTTGTACATGGCTGAGTTAAGAGACAAAATTAAAAGTAACTAACTGTTTGCACCTAGCGGAGTTAAGGCAAAAATAAAAATAAACAAGCAGCATTATTTGTAATATTAAAGCAAGTGTCTTACAATAAATATGTATTGAATATTGAGAAAAATGTTAATCATGATGAGTTTATAGTTAAAGAGTATGTTTGTAGTATATAAGAAAAATAATTGTGTTCTACCTACCCGGCCTACTAATTTAAAATATTAAAAAATATATCTCTTCCCTTCTAAAAAAAACTTCTGCTTCTATCAGGTTGAAATTTTACGTGCCTGTTTCAATTGTACTTTAGACGATATTATGTAAGAAGTTTTATTAAAATCGTTACGTTAGAACGTAAGATATCGGTATAAACGTTGTTTTCTTTATTTTAAACGTTTAGGTCCGCTTTAATAAATTTAGGATCTTTATCACTTCATAGCAGTGTCGGTGTTCATTTTACTAAAAATATTTATTTATAAAAGTTTTTGTTTCATTAAAGTTAGAATTTTTTCCCGTCCTAAAATTCCAATTTTTAATTTGAAGCTTCCGTTTACGCGAGTGTTGCGCGTGAACGCTTGGGCGAATAACGTTGTCCAACCTACTCAGCATGTGTACCAAATTTCAACTCACTCGTTCATATTTTACTCAAGTTATCGTCATCGGTAGATTGACTCTTGGTTTTGTGACGGTAATTTTGGTCGTTTTTTTGGATTCACTCCCGGGGTCCAAAACGTGCCATAAGGAACTTTGTTCCAAAAAATTGTCTACCCTATCTTTCCCATCCCATGAGCATGAACATATTAGAATTAAACAACTACAGGCGGTTTTTACTTACTTTTAATAGTTCTAAGGTCCCCTAGGAAAGACAATAGTTACCTTAGAAGAATGGGATTCACTTTTGTGAGCCTCAGCGAATCGGGGAGAGAATCCTTCATTTAGTTCAAAGAAGTGTAGTAAAAGCTTCGAATTTATAACGTAGTTCTAAAACCAGCTTGGACCTACGGTCTAGAAGTGTGGGGCAGCACCAAGCCTTCCAATTCCCGTCGTCTCCAAATCCTGCAGTCAAAAATCCTTAGAAAAATAACCAATGCTCCTTTTTATGTTTCTAACCTAACTCTCCATGAAGATTTAAATGTGCCTTTTGTCCGAGATCTAACAGTATCCCTATATAGAAAATTCCATGAATCCATATCCCACCATCCTAATCCTCTTGTACAACTTCTGTCCTCTCAGTTTATCCCAAGCAAGACGTTTGAAGAGGAGATGGCCTAGAGATCTCTTATCTTAAAATATTGTTTTCCCTTATATTATGTTAAACTTCTATAATAATTAATCTAATCCACTTCATCATTGTTTTATCATTAGATATTCTGTATTATAAATATTTTACTATATGTATTTACTGCTAAGGAAGTGTAGTCACTGGACTACTTCTTCTTCATGTCTTTCCCGCCACATAACATTACTATCATTATCACTTATTGCAATTTAAATTGTAGTTGTGTTATTCAAAAAATAAAAAAATAAAATTAATTAATTAAAAAAAAAAAGAAGTGTAGTAACCATTTTTAGTGGTAGAAAATCCGGAACGTATGAAATCTTTGCTTTTTTGAAACGTTTTATTCTTGCCTGGGAATTACTTATCGTAATAAAATGTGATTGCTTGTCTTACTTAGTCACCAAAATAACGATTCTCTTTTAAAGCATAGGAACAGCTAAAGTAGGATTTTCAAAATGAAGGGGGCATTGAAACAACCGTAATAATAGTTCTCATTAAGGTTTGAGGAATTAGTTTTTAAATAGCTTCATTTAGGTTTTCAACTAGGGGCGTTCTTTAGTGGCCCCCCCGGCTTGGAGTCTTAAAACAAGAAAACGAGACTCGTTCTAACGACCTATTGTCTGTAAAACTAGCAGTAAGCACAGTTAACTACCAAATAACCTACACTGAACTTGAAAACTTATTCTTTAATAAAAAAAGCTGGATATTATAGGCTTGTGCAAGAGCTGTGGAGAAAGAAGCCGCCTTTCTCTCTTAAGATACCAATACTTGTTTGAAGAATTTAATTTCCTCCACCCATGCTGGAGTCGTGAAAATAGACTGCTTCTAGTTGTATAAAAACAATTAGTCTAGAGTTGGTTTTGGTGTCGGTAAGGCGGGGTCTGTGATTAAGTTAAGCGCTCGGGTGATCACTCGGGAGCTGTAAAAGGTAGAATCAGTGCACCCTAAATCATCTATATGGTTACCGTCTCACAAAATCTCGATCATCATCGCACGGTTTTCTTTTTACCACCCTCTCACGGCTTATTTTCAAAAACTATCTAGAGCTTGGGCCTTTTTAAACAATATATCGAGATGGGTGTCTCGATTATCAAAATCTCTAGACATTATTACTACCCAAGGAAGAACAGCGTTAAGCCACTAATAAAAACTCACCAACTAATCCTGCTCTTGTTTGTTCCCTTTGATTAAAAAAGTGTAAAACCGGATCAACCCCTAATCAACACGTTCCCATAAAGATTAAACAAAGAGGCTATCTATTTTTTTTTTTTCTTCGAGATTAATGATAACTTGCTGTGAGAGTTAGAAACTCATTAATTATGTTCTCCCCTCTTGGAATAATATAGTGACGACGTTTTAACGAACTGACAACAATCTGCAAAATACCAAGAGGAATAAATTTCAATATGCAATCGATAAAGTTTAAATGTTCTTGTCTACTTTGTACATCGCCAAAAGGTTATAGTTTTATATAATTGTGTATCTAGTGTTAATTTTTTTCACAAGTAAATTATTTTTATCACTTTATATGAGACTAAATTATATTTAAAAACAAATTTATTCTCCTTTTTCCATCGTGCTTTAAAGACATCTTTATTATTTTCCCATGAGTAAGTGAAACTGATTATCAAGCTCGTGGACTCGTGTGCTTTCTTTATCACGATAATTGTAACAATTTAATTTAGACTTTTAGATATCTTGTAACTTTGACAGGATACTCCCCATATGGCAATGTAAACCTTGTTCAAGCTATATCTATTTCTTGTTCTTATTTGACAGGTTCTCACAGTGTTTGAGCTTGCTCGTGAAGGAGGTCCTATAATTATGTAATTGTTATCAAGTGTTGTACACATGCTAGCGTCCCATCACGCTGAACGACGTGTGTCTTAAATACATTCGTGAATGTCTTTCCCTTCATGGCAGGGATTTACAATCTAAAGGTCACACCGTTTAGTTAATGATGGATTAAAGAGAAAAAAATCAAAACTTATCGGCTATTGCATGTCGTCTTTCCTTAATCTTATAGAATTGACCAATCAGGTAGACCTCCTTTGAACTTTAGTGATTTAGCAACTTTTTTTTTAGAGTTTAGTTTTTAGAATTAGTTTTTTTTTGGTAGAATCTTTTAGGTGTTTGGACGAGTATGTATATTTTTATATCTTTTTATAACGTATTGTGGTTTCTTTTAATCCTTGAACCATTGGTGATTTACTTTTAAGCCGAATTCGAATTTATTATTATTGTAATTTTTCTTTATCATATAAAGAAAATATGTATATGATTGGGTTTAATGACCTTGTTATAAAATATATATATATATTCATGTATACTATAATCTGTGCGTTACAACTCGTTCTAAAATGTCTCATGTTAGAGTACATGATTACTTGATCCTGTGTTTTTTATTTGTCAGTTGTTTCGTGTTTTCTAGGTTTACATTTAATTATGAATGAAAATTTTATAAAATGTATCATAAAAAATAATTCCTCTACGGTGGGAAATCGAACCCGACTTCTCAACATTTGCAGTTATCATTATTTGTTCAGGAACTAGATTTTTCTTTGGGGAAATTACTTATATTGTTAAATTCGTATTTAAATCGCGTAAATGTTTTAAATTCATATTTCTTTCAGAATTTTTGGGGTTGTGCTCTCCAAATCTAGAGATGAGATTCATATATATATATATATATATATATATATATATACTACGTACATGAGAAAGTCTAATTAACGTTTAATTTAACGTACATTATATTTTCTAATTTTCTCAAAATTTCAGTCTTCAGGGATGAAGTTAAAAAAAAAACATTACAGTTTTTTTTATATCATTTTTATTTGTGGCAAATTTTCGCCCACACTGAAACTTTGAGAAAATTAGAAATATAAGAGATTAACAGAAGAATAAATCATATTTTTTTCTAATTAACGTGCTTTTAATTCAATGTAATATGGTATTCCTTGCCCTTTTTTATTATTTTTGATTTAGGTAGGGTTTGTTATGTTGCTTTTAACTTCTTTATGGTGCTAGTGTCCCAAACTGAATTTTTGTTAAAGGATCATATAGGGCCTATTAAGAAGTGTGCTTGAGTGATTTTTAGCCGGTTGATTTGAGCTGTTAACGCCTCAGGGACTGTTAAAAGCCTAAGGGAGTAGTCGTACTCGAGCGTCACTTTTCTATACTCAACATTGTTATCTAGGTTTGTTACCGAGATCCGTACCTTGTTATACCTGGATGGTCCAATTACGGCATTTTCAGTTCTTTGTGCCGGGCCTAGAATGTGTCTTCTACGTTTACTAGCTGTCGTTCTCAATTTAACTTACGATATCGGTATTTTTATAACTTTTACTAGTTTTAACTATCGCTAAGAGTAAAGACTGAATGGTCTTTTTCCCTAAATGTTTTATTCATAATTTATTATTTATTTTTTTGATTATGTATAATCTATAATATCTATTATTATTACGTCTATCGCAAAGTAAAGTATGATGTATCTTTTATACGAATATTATTTTTGAGCTTACGAAGGTAACAGAATTTTTTATATCTCGTAAGTCATAAATTCCAAGACGGAAATCCGTTTTTAGACGGACGTCAGATCAGAGAACTTTTTTGGCCTCGCGTCTGCCTGTTGGTCTGAAGGTCTGTCTCTCCAATATTTATGCGAATCAACTTATCTTAAAAAACTATTCGTTTAAGAAATTGAATTGTTTGTCAAAAGTAACTTTTATTTAGGCCACAGTTATTCATTTCATCCGAATACGGACATACTATTGCTAAATTAATACTTTTACTCTCGTAAAAAGCAAAATAAATGTTTACTGATTTATAATAAACGCAGAGAAGAAAATTAATAAATTAGACAATAATGAGTCGTAAAAGCTAACATCATCAAAGTTTATGTGATAAAAAGTGAGGCAGCTATGTGCCACACTAGTTGGCAGACTATTTAAAATATGTTAAGATTTGTATCACATTTTGCTTTCGAGCTTATCGAAGGGAACAGAAGCATTGAGGTCGTTCTGAACAGCGGATATTTTTATGTCTCCGATATCATAAAATCGTAGAAAGAAAGTCATTTCAGACATTATAAAACATTTTGGGTATCGCGACTTTCTGTCGGGTTTTCAATCGGTCTGCATTTTTAATTTAATATTTTTTAAATTTTTACTGCATACTTTAATAACAACTCGTCTGTTGTTTATGAAATTTGAGTGATAGTTCACAATCAGCTCATTGATAGTCATATATTAATTTTCACCTCGCATATGATTTCTCTTCCGTATGCACACTAACTTTCTTTTGTTAACACATATCTATCTTTAAAATTACTCTTCTGATTTTAAAGAAATTTGGCGGATGATTTTTCGAAAGTAGCCCATAAATTGCGCCTGTCTTGAAAAAACGATGTTCTTGAAAATGATGTTCTGCTTTTATAACCCATTATTTTCTTATTTATTTTTTCCTCCATTTTTTATTTTTTTAAAAAAACTGTTAAAATGGTTTTTATTTCTTCTGAGTTTACTGAAGATAACGGAAGCTCAATTTTATTTACAAAAAATAAAAACATTTTTCTGATTAAAAAAATTCCTAGACAGAAATTCGTTTCACACATCACGGAACATTTTTGGTCCCGTGTCTGTCTTAAAAACTACTCGTCTGATTTGAATGAAATTTGGATATTTGGTCATAAATAGCCTATTATTGGTCCTATATAAGTTTTAACGTTCTCCTCTTTTTTTGTCTTTCACATGTGCACTAACATACATTTACTTACATCTACATCTTCAAAATTACTCATGATTTTTAATAAATTTGAATGGTTTGTCGAAAGCCGTTCGCAGATAGCCCCAGATTTATATCAACCGGCTGTGCACATTAAATACTGCTAAATTGATACTTTTATTTGTGTAAAAAATTAAAACAATTTTACATATTTAAAAATGACTGCCGATTTGTGTGGCCCACATAGCTTCCTCGCATCTTATCACGTACTTCGTCGATTTTATACTTTTTGAAGCCATTATTGCTAATTTATTTAATTTTATCCCTGTTTCTTTAATATGTCAAAATTGTTTTGATTTTTTACATGAATTAAAGTATCAATTTAGCAAATCTGGTGCTATCTCCGGTCTACTTTCGTCAAACCATCCAAATTTCATAAAAATAAGATCAGTACTTTTAAAGATATAAGTGTTCAAATGTATGTTTGTGCACATGTTAAAGAGAAACAAATAGGCACAGAAGGTTGAAACTTATATGGGGCCAACAATGGGCTAATTTTGACCTGCCATACAAATTTCATTAAAATAGGAATTGTTGTTTTTATGATGCATGCATGCTGGTTCTCAAAAATTGAGCGACAGATTTCTGTCTTGGAATTTTTGAAATCGGAGACAGCTTCTGTTACCTCTGGTAAGCTCGGAAGCAAAATGCATTTTTTATTTATGGTTTAAATAGTGGATTAATTGGTGTTTAAAAGCTGCTTATACTTCCTCCAACAATTATTTAACTCTACGGTCTACTAGGTTATGGGATATTATAGAAGTATACTTAATTAGTATTGTTTTTTAATAAGTATTATTGTATGTTTTTAATAAACCGATCAAAATTTCTCTTTGAGTTAAGTTTCACAACATCTTGGTAAAGCAACAGTGTAAAAAACTAATTATTGTGTGTTGTATTTGTAAACTTCTACGTTAGAATGCAAGCTTGTCATAATTTGGTTTTATTTATAATTTATTGTATCAAATAAAATTAATCGGTAATAAATAGAAGTGGTGAGAAATTGTGAATGATTTCAGGCTATCTTACTTATAAGTATTACCAGCTAGCTTTAAAAAAGAAAATAAATAATAGGACCGGGCTGGCTTCTTAGTTGCCCTTTTATTTCTTTCAACTTTACTTTTATTTCTTGAAGCCACATCTTCTGTCCGTGTTTTCCTGTATTATTATCGAAGCTTGGATTCTCTCTTTTCTCTTAACTCGGTGGGTAAGCAAACGGCATTTGGTGCATTGCGGACGAAACGAGATGAATCCCAGTCTATCTAACTGAAATATATATATATATATATATATATATATATATATATATATATATATATATATATATATATATATATATATATATATCTTTGTGCGTTTGAACATGGGGGAGGGAAACGTATGTACACACATACTAACACATCTTCAATATCCTCGTATGTATATATACTAAGGATATTTACTACTGCTATATACAAGGAGAGTATCTTGTAGATGTAGTCTGGCTTTACCACCACGTGTACGCCTCGTCGTAAACTCACATATAACTGGACAAGGGTAGCTCAAACTTTATCCGACCTCATTTGTTTTAATAATTCTAAATGGACCTTTAAAATGTTAGCAGGGAACCTCACTGATTTCGTTTAATTTTCTACCCCAAGAATAATTATTATTATCGCTGCAGATTTTAAACTTCCACTCCTAACTACACTACACGAGATTGTGCTATTTAAACCTTTTATATGTATTAAGGATTCTCTGCTCCCTGATTTTAACTACACTACTACCTAGTGGAAACACACGGTTACTGACTCGCAGACTAGTTTAGAACTTAATTAAATGAGGTAAAACTAATTAAGATGCACAAGATTAAATCCAGTTGCTTAACATCTTAAGAATTATAGAGTGAAAATTATTTTAATTTATAATAAATATCATGGAAGTATTTGTATTATAATAAAACATTTAAAAATGAATTCATGCTATTTAAAGTAGAAAATTAATATCCTAATTTAGTCTTATTCTTTGGAATAAGAAATACAAAATTATTTTTACGGAATAGAAAATATGATTTTTATTTTCTCTTAATACTTTAATCAAATAAACCCAATTAAATACATAATCATAAAATTGTGTAGACATTTATCTATTGAGCAATGGATCATAAAGTGGTTTTCTCGAAATCTTGCTTTGATTATAGAATTCTTCAACAAGAAAATGCTGACTATTATCCGTTAAAATTAAAAATTAATGCTTATATAATGTAATTTTTGAAAATACTAAGATGTTTTTACGTGACTATGTTTTTTCTTTAGGGCCCTTTCTTAATATTCACAAGGATTGATTTTAAGTTTTCACTCTTAGAGAAAAAGCGCAACAAGTGACACGAGGGTGTATTATTAAAGTGAATTATATTTTATATTCTTTTTGGGAGAGAGGGTGGCTAGCGGTGCGAGTTGCTAACCACCCTTCTATTCCCTGGCCCTAAGCTATCGTTGGTTGTTTCGTTTGGTTGCTGCAGGCCCCCCAAGTGTTACCTTTATACCTTAGGACAGGAAAAGGTTATTTTAACCTTACCCCGCTAGTACCCCCCCCCCCCCCCCCCCGTCTTGTTCCTATTCTATGATCCTTTTCTCTTACCACACCAGCACCTGTTACCTTCAACCCCCCAAAAACTCTTATACTTATTCCAATTCATCTCTAATCTTTAAAACTCCATGGGCATGGGTGAAGCAAAGAAGCTGGTTCGAACTGGTCTTTCATATACACCTGAAAAATATAAATTAACAAATCTAGAATAAGATTTTTTTTCGTTTACCTCTGTTTTTCAACTTTTTTTTAACGCTTTTCTTATTACTTTTTTCTTAAAACTTTTTTCATAATTCTATTCAACTTTTTTCATATTTTCTCTGATAACTTTTTTTCATATTTACAAAAGAAACATTTTTTAATTCAGGCATTTTATATTTCATCCATTTTTTTTTAACGTTGAAAGGATTCTTAGAATTCTTTTGATTTCAAATATTAAATTAATATTTTATTTAGCATTGTTATTATTAGTTTAAAAAATTTCACAGTTCCTGAATTCTTTGTGTTATTGATATCTACCAACTTTGACCATTGTTCTGCTTATTTATAGTAATATATATTTATAATATATATATATATATTTATTTATTGAAGCGAGCGTAGCGAGCTTCCTACATTCAACGAAATATGCTCCGTGTCTGTCTGTCTGTCTGTCTGTCAGTCTCCGCAGTTTTACGCGTGTGACGATAACTTGAGTAAAAGTTGACCGATTTAGTTGAAATTTGGTATACATGTTCCTCTTACTAATACTCAGGCTAAGTTTGTTGGACAGCGTGATCCGTCCATGAGTTCGCGCGCAACGCTCGCGTAAACGAGAGGTACAAAAATTAAATTGGAATTTCAGGACGGGAAAAGATTCTATCATCATCTACTCGATAAGACGAACATTTTTTTCAAATAACATTTTTTACTAAAACCAACAGCGACACCGCTATGACTTAATAAAGATCGCTAAAACTATTAAAGCGGACCTAAACGTTTATAATAGAGAAAACAACCTTTTTACCGATATCTTACGTTCGAACGAAACGATTTTAATAAAACTTCATATACACCATCTAATGCACAATTGAAACAGGTATGCAAAATTTCAACTTGATACAAGCAAAATTCTTTGCGTAGTGACGAGATACATTTATAATAATTGTTTAAAAGATACCGCGGGTGGTGAAGATTGTTATAGTCGTATAGTGTATGGTTTGTTTAGGAAGTAAAGCTTTGTACCGAGTACCCCCACTCTTCCCTACACTACCCTCTTCCATTTATCTTCAACTATGACATTCATCATGATTAATAAATTTCAATATTCAGTATTTCATTGCAATACGCTCGCTTCTATGATAGAGCCACGCGATGCCTAGTATATTTATAAATATGACCCGACGGTCGTTGACCAGGGTTGTTAAACGTTTGTTAACAAACTGTTGTAAACAACTTTATCTATGGAAATATAAGTTTTTTCTATTCTATATAAATATGTATGTATGTATGTATGTATATTAATGCTTCGAATTAGTTCTGTCATGTAGGCTATATCATTAAATAAATTACTTAATAGTTTAATATTGCTTTAGAGCTTACCGAAGGTAACGGAAGCATTGTGTTCACTTTGGGGACGAAAAAACTTGATATCTCCGATTTTAAATTCAAATACAGAAATCCGTTTCAGACATTAGGGAACATTTTTGGTCTAGTGTCTGTCTGTCTGTCGGTATGTGTGTCCACGAACCCTTCTGTGTGTCTGAAACGTGTGACGATAACTTGAGTAAAAGTAGACCGATTTTGACGAAATTTGGTAGACATGTTCATTTTACCAATGCCCAGGAAGAGTTAGTTGGACACGATGTTATCCGCCCAAGCATTCTCTTCTCGCGTAAACGTGAACTTGAAATTTAAAATTGTAATTTTAGGTCGGAAATAATCGAATTTCATCTATTCTATGAGACAACATTTTTTTCAAAATACAATTTCTTAGTAAAACCAACAGCGACACGTCTATGAAGTGTTAAGCCGCATCTACACATTCGCACGAGTGAAGAGGCGATGGGCGAGGCGAATTTATAAACGACTCACTCGTCATTCACCTCGTCGATCGCCTCATCACTCGTTGCGCTCGTGTCTGGAGCTGTTTCCTGGCACGAGTCAAAGGGTTGCAACGCGAGGCGATGCGATGCGGCCTCAGTGTTTACACAGTTGCAGTTCAGTTTCACAACGAGCCCTTATCTTAATCACGTGTTTTACTTTTTTTCTCTTTAATTGGAGAATAGAATGGACAAGTTTTTGAATTTTTGGAAATGTACCATGGTGAACCAGCTATTTGGGACCCAAAAAATCCACTACATAAAAACAAGAAAAATTTCACCGTTTCATGGGTTCGAATATCGTCCAGCTTTTAATTTTTTAATATACCGATTAAAGAGTTAGTAAAAAAAAAAAGAATTCTCCAGAATTCATGTAAAAAGCATTTTTACAAACATATTTTCCATACTTCATCTGAAAAAAGCAAAGCTTATTTTTTTAATAATATAAGTACAATATAAGTATTCTATGCAAGTATCAAAATAAAATATAGGTTAATTAATACTTCTGTAATAAATTGGTTATATTGACTGATATTTTGCGGTAATCAAATATAATAAAATAATATTTAGTACACATAAATACAAACACACTGTTCAAAAATAAATATAGTTATAGCAAAATTATAAATAAACTTTTAATAAAGTTTATATATAACTATTTTCATTTAACTTAATCCACCATTGTGTTTTTATTGAGTGTACTAATTGCCATTAATTGCGTTGGTTGTTGAAAGTCGCGAGCGCGAATGTATAAACGGCCACTCGCGATGTGGGTATGATTGGACGAATAGGCCTCAACGAGTGCCGGCGAGGCACGAGCGCGAATGTGTAAATGCGGTATTAAAGATCGCTAAAACTATTAATAGTTTTTATTATGGAGAGAACGCGGGGAGGGAGATAGATGAGGGGAATAGGAGGTGGCTTGTTTCCCCCAAAACTACCTAACTTGGCTCTCTATTTGACCTCCCTCTTCAATAGCACACCGAGCCCAGGGACCTCGAGACCAGGCGACCAGGCTTCATTTGCTATCTGAACACTGTTGTATTCACTTCTGTCCTCACGTTATCGAACTGCTCTCAAACTATAAACCTACTCTTACTCCTACCGATTTTTGCTTTACGAATTTGAACACTTTGAATATTGCCACTGCTATTTTCTTTTAGTTTTCTTTATTTTACATACCCTCATCAACATTATTTAAAATAATGTTCGTATAATTTAAAAATAAATAAATATAACAATAAAGTACATGATAGGATGCGAGGAAGCTATGTGCCACATTAATTGGCAGTCGATTTTTTATTAGTTTTATACAGATATTACACTGTCGGTCTTAAAAGGGACGGACTAACATTCTTGTTAATTTTCAGAATTATCGTGCTCACCCATCTCTAATATATCTAATTATATTTATATAACTTGTCTATATTCAACACCAAATAAAAATTTCGGCTTCTTCAGTTTATCCTTCTTTCTACTTTTATGATTTCTATTTTCATGATTTCGATTTTTCCAAAAGGCTTTTTACAGGGTGTAAGATTTAGTGAATATTACAAATTATTATAAAAATTAATATTACGAGTGTTTCTAGAACCCTCTGGGACTCAATATTTTAAATTTTCGAAAGAAAATTGTCTAAAAAATAAAATAAAAACATCATTATATTCATTTTGATTCCGTCTCTCACTAGCTCTTCTTTTGCCTGTTGGGGTTTTGTTGTCGAAAAAGGGGATGATTTATCAATGTGACAAGCCCCTCCCTCCTTACCGCTCGCCCCCGTTCCGTTTGTACCAAACGTTTCGACTAATTAATCATTTGTACTCCTTTTTTGAGATCCCTATGCTAAAAAAGAACCTTTTTTTTTCTTTTCACTTTTATTCACCAGAGCGTTCTCTTGTTGTGTTTTTTACCTCCTTTCTTATATTTTTTTTTTTGAGGTGATTTTTTTCTGATAAAAGAATGTCGTTAAAAAATTTAAAAATACAATTCGTTATTTATAATTATAAAGTTATAAAAACAACTCTTACTAGATTTATAATTGATTAATTTATTGTAATAAATTTACTTTTGTGTATAGATATATTGAAATTCTCATAGTGAGTAGAGGGTCAAATAATAGTGAGAGTGTATTGATTATTTTCAACCAACTATGTAGTGAAGTTTATGGTGAGCTTATTATTGTTCTTTCTGCGCCCAACTTTTATTAATAGTATTCAATATTAAAGTTATTTATTTATTACTTTTTTTAAAGGGCGAAATCTAATTACTTTTCTTTCTAAGAAAGTATTGTAATTGTAGGTACGAAATTTTTTGAGATTTATAGTATTTACTCAAGAAATTAGTAGCGAGAGAATTCTTCTTGAATATTTTATTTAAATGTAAACTTTAGCTTTATGTTATATAGTGTAAAGAACAATTATTAAGTTTTGACTTGAAAAATAATATTACATCGTTATTAAAATTTTAATTGCATTTAAATATTATAAGGACAGTTATGATTTTTTTTCTTAATTTCTGGGATTTTATTACTTAGTGTAGCGATATTCTTTTACTTTTGTTAAATATATATTTTAATTAAAAGGTGATATTTATCTGTTAATTTAATTTTTATGTTCGGGCCACCTTCAGAGTCATAAAGATAAGGGTGGATATTATTTCGAAATGTGTCATGGAGTTCATAATTTCGATTAGAGTGCCCCGGTTAGGAAAATAAGAGGGACATACTTTTTTTTTTCTTGCTCTTTTGTTATTCCGGATAAAACTGCGGAGGGGGATAAATGACAGTGGAAGAAGGGGTTTTTAAAGTTAGGGAGAAGAAACGCTTATGACTTTATATTGTATTCGGCCGTAAAAGTAGGTATATTACTTTTCTCGAGTGCTTTCTACTTTTTCCTGGAAGGCCGTAAAACTGAAAAGGCCCTGGAGGAAGGAACCCGTTGTGGAAAGAAGACAAAAGGTCAGGTCTGGGAGTTCCGGGCGGCCGGAACCCTGGCACTCGTAAATTCCGGAATAAACAGAGAAAAAGGGCCGTGGAAGAGGGGAGTTTGGTACAAACTACCGGAGACCCTGTTATGAAAACTGCCTCAACACATGTTGAAATAGTCCCTGGCTGTACCTTCGTTCTGAAATTTTATCTTATTATCTGATAAAGGAAAGCGGCTTCATGAGAAGTATATATACCCTTTGAATCAATATTGACAATAATAAAACAAAAGACAATAAAGAAAGACTGCCAACAAAAACTCGACGATATTTCTTCGACAATACACATATTTTTTGGACTTAAACCCCCAGTCATAATCCTGTTATTACCCTACTTATATTTTAGCTATTAAACATAAATTAACTGTACAAAACACACTGATACATAAACAAATGTAAATGTTACATAAACAAATATAACTGTTCATTAATAAATGTAACTGTTACATAAACAAATGTAACTGTTAAATTGTTTTATCTTTACTTATTTTTTAATAATACCAATTGAGACTTTGAAGAAGGCTTTGACTTTGAATCTCGGATGCTAAGGGTGTTGGCAATAAATAATTTCTTATCAAAAATTATTATTTGATTTACGATTTAAATTAAAATATATTTAAAAGTAGTCTGCCAATTTGGGTGACTAAACCATACTACACTATGATATTTAGACCTGTTTCTACCCAGTAGGGCACACTTATTTTTAAGTAATATGAAATATGCTTAGACGGTTTAAATTAAAATGATACCATCTGTGGGCTTACTTTCTACAAACCATCCAAATTTCGTACTTATCTAATTTTGTAGATATAGTTGTTAATAAAAACAGGATTGCGCACAAGATAAATGCAGCAATGGGCACATAAGGTTGAAATAATATGAGACCAAGAATGGGCAAATTATGGCCTACCATCTAAAATTCATCACAATTGGACTAGTAATTTTTTATATGGTGGTGCAACATGTGACAGACAGACGAGACCAAAAATGTTCCCCTAGGAATGAAAGACAATGCTTCCAAAAGTAATTTGAAAAACGCTTAAGCTTCGGAAGCGTTTATTTGATATAAGGCAAACGAAGTAACTGTTGATGTTCAGTTTTCAGGTTATTACGATTGCCCTGAGGTATATGTTAAGTGATGATCCTTCTGCCCTGTTATGCTCCAGCAGTGCTATTATTTGCTGTAATTTATATATATGCCTGTCCATAGGTGTATATGCGGTAGTAAATTATTAATGATTTTTCATTGTTTTTGCAACCAATTATTTAGAGCTAATAATTAATTTAATATATTATATATTAATTTCTCGAGGTTTGATTTTCTGAAAATTTAATCAAAAATTTAATCGATATTGTTTTTTTTTTTTAAAAATGATGATTTTCTCATTTATCCAGAATAAATTCTTTAAAATTAGTATACCCCGAGCATGAGAAGTGATGACAAAAATCAAAAAGTAGTTTCTAGTAATTACTTAAATCTGTTAAAATTTTAAGAATTTTCTTGTGCGCTATTAATTTTCATTATATATTATGAAAAGATAATATCTATAAACACTGGAAGGATATTTTAAAAAATAGTCTGACAATTAGTGTGGGGCATTTCATCATCGCTTTCTATCGCGTACTTTTACCAACCATTATTGTCTAAAATATTTAATTTTTCCCCCGTTTTGCTTCCGAGCTTACCGAAGGTAACGTTAGCATTGTGATCGTTTTGAAGGACGGACATTTTTAATGTCTACAGTTTCAAAAATTCCAAGACAGAAATCTGTTTTAGACATCAGAGAACATTTGTGTCAGTCTGTAACTTGTCCAACATTGTTGCAAACCAGCCAACCAGCATATCTTAATAACAAATTGTGGGATTTGGATGTTAGATTATAATTTGGTACAAGTTTCAACCTTTTGCGCCCATAGGTTTCTTTTCAACTTGCGTACCTATATATCTTTAAAAGTACTCATCTGAACGTTTAGAAATGTAGATGATTAGTCGAATATAAACCGCAGATAATCCCGTAGTAATTTTAACCATTTGCGCTCATTTACCAGCTTTTAAAGGGTGGGGGTTAGGTATTAAATGAATTAGACAATAATGGGTTGTTAAAGCATAACATTATTAAAATATGCGATAGAACGTGAGCTATGTGCCAAACTTATTGACTGATTTATGAAATAATCTTTCAATTTTTTGTCATGAATAAAAGTATCCAATTAGCAATATTTAATGCGCGTACACAGTTGAAATTATTTTTAAAGATGTAGGTGTTGATAAAAAGAAGTTTGTGCATATTTAGAAGAGAAACCAGTGTTCGCTGATGGTTGAAATTAAAAGGAGATTAACAATAGGCTAATTGTGATCTAACATCTAAATTAGACGCGCAGTTTTTAAGAAATGGTGGTTTGCAAAAATGTTAATCGGCAGACAGACCGATAGACAGTCACGAGACCAAAAATGTGCCCTGAAATCTAAAACGGATTTCTGTCATGGAAGATTTTTAATTTGGTGACATAAATTTTCAAAACGATCAGATGCTTCCGTTACCTTTGGTATGCTTGGAAGCCATATACATAGTAACCAATGCAAGAATATAGTTAAAGGGGTTTAAGTTATTTTTAATTTGCGAAAAAAAAATATTGAAAAGTACCTCAATTTTGCTCTTATCGATGCTTATAACGTAACCGTTGAATAAAGTTTATTTGTAGACGTGAAATTCGAGTCAATCATTATGCTGAAGACTCTTTGATCTAGTTAAGATAGGATGGATTGCCTTGCTTTTTAAAGATTATCAGAAGTGGAGGTGGGATGAGAGAAAAGAGTAAGTAAAAGATGAAGGCAAAGTATAGCTGAAGCATTAGCACACATTTACACTTTGAGTTTCCCTTGCAAACTCCTTTTCGGATAAAGGAGTCAGGACGAGGAGGCCCCTTCTTTTTAGGACCGCCTGCCCTAATGAGGTCACCACAAAGGACTGGGGGGAGTTCCTTAATGATGTTCAAGAAAAGGTAAATATCCTTCTTTTTTGGGTTCCCCCTCTCTTTGCCTCATTATTATTGTAACAAGATTGTCAGAGCTAAAGGTATCCCTTTCGACAAAGGAACCTTCCCTTCCTCTTTAGCTCTAATCCAATAACTAAGACTTCAATATATTGATTCCTTACCCACAATCCTTTTTTAAACAATGCTTTCCTACCTTCCCAGTTCATTTAATAAATGTAGTCCTGTAATCTTGGATATAAGATTTTTTTCTTCCTCCTTACAACTGAAAAGAGTATGCAATAAAAAGAAAAGGTTCCTGCAACCCAGGGTATAACCAGAAATGGAATTTTCTTACCACTTTCATGTTTTTATTATAATCATTTTCCAGATTTAAAAACTATTTTTTCAATAAGAAGAGAATGTAATTTTAGGTTTTTTGCCTTATCATTATAATATTTAAAATTCAAAACGAGTTATTTGCTTTGTTTTTAGTAAAGCTAAGTTAATTAATATAGAATTTGACAGAGGGATCAGAACCCATTTTCTATTACTTTTTATTAAAATGCTTGAAGTCCTTGTTAATTTTCAAATTACTTTATTTTAGTTTAAATTTCTACTGAGGTGAGGCGTTTTCCATCAAATTAATTAAACTATGTTTTAGAAATTTTGAAATAATAAATATATGTATAAGGAATCTGTTAAAGGAAATAATCTCTTCTTTTAGTCAGAGCCAATTTTCCGTGGTAAATGGTTCTCATTAGACATCAGTGGTAAATGGTTCTCATTAGACATCCGTGGTAAATGGTTCTCATTAGACATCCGTGGTAAATGGTTCTCATTATTCATCCGTGGTAAATGGTTCTCATTAGACATCTGTGGTAAATGGTTCCTTTACGTTAACAGTAAATAGACGGATGGGATGATCAAAGTCACTCCTTATGACACTGTCCTGTTTTGGTGCACACGTAAAATTATTATGGGATCATCTTCGGTCTATATTCGACTGATCATCTAAATTTCTAAAAGTTAAGATGAGTACTATTAAAAATATATACGTGCGCAAGTTGAAAATAAACCTATAAGCGCAGAAGGTTGAAACTTGTACCAAATTATGATCTAACCTCCAAATTGCACAATTAGATATTAAGATATGCTGGTTGTGGCTGGTGCACACGTAAAAAAAAACATGGCTATGTATATATCTATCTTTTCTGTATTGAAATATTTTCCATTTATTTTTATTTCTTCTTATAATAAAAGTATAGTAATGGCGCGAAAATTCGATTTTGATGGATTTACCCGTTTTGAGGTGCTCTGGGTCCAAAAAAGTGGTTTTTAAGAAAGTTCTGTCTGTCATCTTAGCAGACGCGTGGAGCCTAAAACTACTGGACCGATTTTGACAAAATTTGGCTCACATGTTTAGAAAAAAATCTTACCCCGAGGCGAAAATGAGAAATGAATTTTAGCTCCAAATTTGTGGTGCTACCCCCCAAAACTGTGAAAAAAAAGTGAAAAAAATTATTTATCTAAAACGATTACGACGATTGGATTGTAAAATTCTAAAATGTAGTCCATTTAAATAGGAATCTAACAATATAAGCCGTTTTCCCGGGAAAAATATAGTTTCTGAGATATTGATGAAAATAAATCTAATTTTGGTCAAAATCGAAAACAGATAGTATACAAACTACCTGTTGAACGCTGTTTAAATGTTTAAATACAGTTTCAACAATATGAGACAGTTTGTCCGAGTTGTCTCAGACTGATTTTTTTTATTATTGTTATTCTTTAAAAACATTATCCTCTGAATTCTTCTTAAATTAAGCTTCTGGCCAATCACCATAAAATAATACTGTTTGAAGCAAAGATAAAATACAATTTAGTGCAAATAATTAGTTTGCAATAATTAGAAATACATGGATTTAATATTTAGATTGAATTTGAAAAGAAAATTAATAATTAGTTTTGTGAATGTTTCATTTCGAAATTATAAGTTAATGATTTTTTTCTGTTTCAGGTCCTCGTGGTGAAAGCATATTGCAGAATAGCAATTTTAATAAGAGAAAGCAAAACATTCTTCATAGTCATTAAAAGACGAAGAAGAGTAATTGGTTCCATGGTTTTAAGTAAGTATTTTGGTGTGTTTACTCACATAAATAAGTGTCATTTTTAATGAGGCCCACAATATTATTTTTTGAAGGTCTATATCACATGTTTAGTCATTGGGATCAAGCATTCCTTCTCATTAAATTAGCATAAACCCTGTGAATTTTCGTAAATTCGCCTGGAACATATGAATGTCTACCGCAGACGTTAATATTAAGAATATCAAATAAACTTGTGTACATATTTATTATTAGAATTTCCCTTTGTAAAAGAACCCTAGTCAACCAATTTTAATTAGATGTTACCATCGAATGTGGAAGTTCTTAAATTAGGAGAAAATAACAATTATTATTATTTTGAAATGGACCATTATCTGAATTTTTAGAAGCAGGTATGACTCATTTTGTCATATTCTTTCTGTGCAATTGCTATTATGACAAGCAACCTTGACCTTTTTTAGGAATTAAAAGCCTATTTGATGCTAGATTTGCTGGGTTTTAATTTAAAAACATTGCTAACAAATAAGAGGGCAAGATTAGTAAAACTACAATAATGACTTTCAGGAATTATCTTCTTTTTTTTTACTTTTCCTCACCTATGCTAGGAAAAGTTATATGTTCACCCTAAATATTTTTTTTCGAAATTTCAACTGAATTATCCGTTTTGGGTATTTTTAAGACATCTTGAGTGGTTTTCAGCTTGATTTCTGTATGTGTGTTATCATCGTAGCGCCCAGGGTATTTAAACTAGAGAGTTGAAACTTGGCAGAAAAATCCGTCACTACTTTTCGTTAGTAGTCCGCCATCTTGAAACCAGTTTGCTGAGTCAGAAAAAATTAAAAAAAATCGAAAAGTGGTCCGCTTGAGTTGAAATTTGGTAGGAATCGAATCTCTCTGTGTGACAAACAAATCCACTAAATTTAATTTCGATATTGGCCGCCATTGACGGTTAATAATACCGAAAGTATAAATACGTTTTTGACATATATCATATCGTTGGAACCAGTAAAAAATAAGGAACAAATATGAAAAAACCTGATGAAATTTCATAATAAGTTTTAAAATTATAAGCGAATATAATTATTAATTAGTGCGATACTTTTGATAAACGTCAAATTTTGTTTACATCAGTAAAAAAACCGCCATAATTCAAATAATTAAATAAATGAAATAAAATAAATAAAAATAATTTATACATTTTTTTTTTATAAATGATAATAAAAAAATTAGTTAGTTCGGTCATCCTTCTAAGTACTGACCACGCCCAATACTGCTTCCTCCGCTGCGAAGCACCAGGAGAGGCCACTTTAGTGGCCTCCAAAGTGAGGATAAGTTCCGAGGTAGCTTATTTATTTTTTTTAAATGACAAACTGTGGTACCACCTGAAAATGGAAAGTGTAACTTTTTTTATGAACTTAATGACCTTTTTTGTATCGATAGCTTTTTATTATCATTATTTTTTTTTTTTAAGGAAAATTAAGTTTATCTAATAGAATGATTTGTATTCTAGATCGATTTAATATAGTGCTGTAAAGAAGTTCGGAGTTTAAAGTACTTTTATATTAATTGAGTTATAGTTTGATTAAAATCATCAATAAAACTTTAATATGTAAATTTAGCAATATGTTCTTAAAGAAGTGATGGTTGGTGGAAAACGGCTACTTCCACTTCCACCCTACCTTCCTGAGGGTCGCAGCTCTTGCATACACGGTCCAAGCCCTTCCACACACGGTCCCTATCTATTTCAGCCTAAACCATTGTCTTGCCAAAAGTAATTTATTGAGGAAACGTAACGTATTTCCTTTATCCGGTACCGGATCTACTGTAGTTTTCCTCAGCCCGTACCCCGTTCTCATTCGATACCTTAAACTCGACGATTTAATCTAACTATGTAATTTATTTCCAGTTTACTAAATGGTGTGTGATTTCCTTCCCAAGATTCATTCCATTCTGATAATAATTTTATTTGTTTTTCGATTATAATTAATGTATACTTTTATCAAATAAGTTTATATGAAGTCTTCGGGTTTAATTCTGTGGCTTTTGAATTTATATTTTAGATTTGGCTTCAATAAATTTTTACACTTTTTTAATTTCCCCATGAAACAACGAGTAGATTAAGTCATAAAGTCATAACATATCCCAAAAACTGGCCCTATTTATCAATGTGATCATTGATCTATCTATAGCATTAGTCGCCAATCGAACCCGGCTTGTTTTTGGTAATCAAATATATTATTCTTGGATGTTTATTTCCATGATGTTTTGCTACAGATTGAATACTGGTTGAATGCAGTTTTTGGATCTAAAGTGTCCATGGAAACCTAAATTCAATACGGATTAAATACGATACCGATCCCGATACGATACACTAAATTCTGGGATCGCATCTGGATCGAGTTGCGTGGAAACACCTGAACTCGATCCTGACATGCGCAGAACGTGGGCTTGAGCGCACCTAGCGTATTTCTGTAGAAACTGTAGTAAATCTGTCAAAATACGTAATAAAAAACATGGTTATAAGTATAAGTTATAACAGGTGAAGGTTACAAAATTATTTGTAACCTTTACCATAAGTAACAAAGAAAAAATTTTTTTTTTTTTATTTATGGATTCAATACCACTCATGAAAACACCTAACTTGTTAAATCCAAAATCAGGATTCAATCCTTATTTAATCACATGGAAGTAAAAACGTAGTAAAAATTTTAATTTTAAAAATTTTAATAACCTTCACCCTATTATTTACATGACGTTTTTAGCTTACAAAAACATCAAAATTACAGGAATAACATACATTGTCTCTCCATCACATAAATTGAAACTGGTTTATTAAACAAAGCTGCTTCAAGACAACGACGTGAGGCAATGATGATGGCCTTTGAGGCTGCTTTATTTAATAAACCAGTTTCAATTTTAGTGGAGAGACGATTTATGTTATTCCTTTAAGATGACCGCCATAGATCCTATCTAACATAAAAATTAAATCTTTTGTATTCATTTTTATAAGAGTCACAAATTAAAGTTTGAAAACATAAGATTTCTTTAATGGCTAAATATAGTACAGTTGCCAAAATGAGAAACAAACAAATCCTGCTTATTTCTGTTATTTGGACTTTGGTATTATTCTTAAAAGAAAGGGCAGTATTTTTTTTTACTACGTTTTTATTAGCTTGCTTTCTTGTTTGTTTGTTTGTCCGGTACAAATCTGGCAATCGATTTCTAACTAACTTCCCGAATAGCTAGACATTTAAAACTTTTAGCATAGCTCAGAACACGATGACAATGCATTATTTTAATACTTTTAGCCATCTTTCAGCAGAATTTAATTGGTTTTCAGCCAATTTTGTTGTATGGAAAGTATGTTCGGAAAAAATCAGCAAGTTATTTTATTTGTTTTGCCATGTCCCATATTTACGCAATCTTCATTTTGACGGGTTTAAAATTTGTTTATAAATAAGAGATAAACATTGAATGACAGCAAAACAGGAAATATATCGATTAGGTATATTATTTATCGATTATAATATTTATATTATTTCAAATCTATTGATGGCACGGTTTAGATTTGGTGTTGGGGAGATCCGTTGTATAAAGATTTGTCCTTTTATATAGGTTTAAGATCAGCTCTCTAGATGGTTGTCATTTATGTGAAGTTAATAAATTTGGAACTATTTTTTTTTCATTAGCATTATATATTATATAACAATAACAATTATATTATCAACGTTACATACGATTCAATAGAAAATTTAAAAACGTAGTATATAAAAAGTTCTTTTTATCTTGAAATTATTGTATCTTATGCCAGGAATTAATATCTTTAATTATTGAACTACTGATTTTTTTAAAATTTAATTTAGAGAATTAAAGTTCAATTTATGAAATATTGGGATTAGATGAAACATTTTTTACCAAAAAAATAATATTGCTGAAACCTATTATTTATTTGACCTGACTTAATAGTTCTCATTGCTTAAATGAACCTTTTGGTATTTACAACTGTGTTGTTGAGCTAGACAACATACGCTACATGACAGTGAGGGCGTCGAAAAGATTATAAATTGTTTGGTAGTAATGCAACGGGATGTATGATTAATTGCACAATTAATTATGTCGTTGCCTAGTGCACTGGGAGGTTATTGTTTGTGCAATCAGCTGTGATATCCCTGCTTGCGGCTCAACGTGCTTTGGGAATTTGCTTTAGCATTACCCGTCCTGAGGCCACAAATCCTGTCTAAATTGCATTCCAGACGCCATTCCTAAATAATATATTGTCCAGAGATGCTCAAACGATAATATTCTATCAATTTCAATAAGGACTGGGTGCATACCCTCCAACCGAGTTACCCAATGAAATACGATGATAATTGTAATGAATTGTTCTGTAAAGGTTCATTTTATTCTCATCAAGCTTTATGATCCTTCTGGAATTTATTTATTAATAGGATTTATCACCACCTTTAGTTATAAATGGCTTGGTTAAATATAATCAGCTTTAAAGGCTTAACTTGATCGTAAAGTAGGATTATTATTTTAATTAATGTACACAATGTACGCTTCGAAATAAATTTAAATAAGCAGTGGTTGTATAGGAGGTCTTATCAAACATTAGAACATAGTACACAATATGATGTTTTTATTTATAATCAATAATCTCCTTCTAAAACAATGTATGCATTTATAATACTTAATTCTTGAGTTGTATTTTTTGGCGAATTAATTATTTCTGGAGGAGTATTATTCTCCACATTTTCGTCAAAGTCACTTGATTCACTCATTGTTTTTCACTAAAAACTCGATATAAAAAGTTACTTTAATAAAAGAACACCAAATTAGTTTTGTTAAATGTAAACAAACTCGCTAATCGTGCGTAAAGTTGAAGAATTCCTCTTCTTTACCGCACTAGTGTGGTAAAGAAGAGGAATTCTTCAGAACTATGAGACGCGCATGCGCAATAAATACAAGTACGTAAATAATTACTTTCAACGCATCTAAACAGAGATATAATGTTTATATTTCTTATCAATCGTAGATAAAAAAATTTTCGGCATAGCACCATCATGGACATGAATCAAATAGAACATAAGTTTTTATCTTAGAGGATTTTGATAACACCAATTTTTTTTTTTTCTATGCATATTAACTTGTTGAGTTAATCCTTGTATAAATAACAAAATAACCCTCATCAAAATTAAATTTTATGTTTATGTTAAATGCACGTTAGAACGTTGTAAAAGTTTAATTAGTTGTTAGAAATGTGAGTTAATGTAATTTTCTCTCTCTTGTATAATTTACAAATTATTTGAAAGAAGAAAATTGTGGCAGCGAAATATGTAATTTTTCATTTGCTATCCAAGCAATCGGAATTCAAAATGATACGGATGTTTTAAAAGTTTATTCAAACAGCGGGTACTGGGAATTATACAATCTAAGCACCTCTTAAAGCAAACTAATGGAGAAATAGCTGTTGGGGAACATTCATTACCCATCATACGGAAAATTGTTTTTATCCGAAAATGGATAAAGGGAATGTGTTGGTGAAATCCTTTCATTGATAACTCAAGGTTTGTCCGAATTCGTCTGCCGTGTTTTTCTGTCTCTACGTGTCTAATAACCTGTCGGTATTAGGATTTCTCATTTTTCCGGTAAATCGGTATAGAGGTCCGATAGAGTGAGGCACGACCTCAGCCTGCCCCGCTTCTCTGATTGCTTTAATCCTTTTTTCCCCTCAGCGTCGATTCCAACAATAAGAGCTCACCGAACATTAGTACAAGCTAATCGAAATTACTTGCGGGACCTCCCCGACCACCGTCCTACCTAGACTCATGCGGACGATGAAAGATTCCATCCGGCTTCTCGTCTCTCTCTTTTTTCCTCTCTCTGTAGAACGAGGATTTATACGAGTACGTAGATGTTTTTATTCTTCTCCTGTTCTTCTATTGTTTTTAGGATTCGATTTATGTTTTTATCCAGGTCGTATATTTTTCTTGGTGGACAACGACTGGATAACCCATTCAATTTTTATCAGCTTAAATAAAAAATCCATTTATTCTCAATCGGTTTGTTAGTTATTTCAAGATATTTTCTACGGTATAAATAAGTAAAAGTATCAAAACAAAGTAGCTTTCTTTGTCCTCTTGACAATACGATTTATATTAAGAAACAAAATAACAACAAGGGAATAATATTTCGAAAAATAAAAAAACGAATTAATATTTTATTTCTTTTAAACAAATTATGTAATTTTTTGTTTCCTAATAATTGCATATTTAATGATTAAAGAAAAAATTACACATAATCAGTTATTGTAAAGTAATTTAAAAAAGCACTTTAAAAAGACTTAGCATAAAAATGTATTGCTCCAAAAGTATAAAAGCTAGAACAAAATGTTTGGTGTCGTTGTAAAGCTGACAAATTTTACAATAAGAAAAGTGTAATTTTAATTTTCATGCCCTCAAATTACTTGACAAACAACGTATACAAATTTTATATTTAAGAAAAAAATTAAAAAATCAATTGCTTTGCGGTTCTATAACTTGTAAAAGAGCCGAGCATAAACTATTTGGACTTCAGGAAAAACTTCCTTATTTACTAACGTTTCGTTTCGATCGATATTAATATTATTAGCCATTCATTGGGCGAAATTTTTATTAAACTTCGCTGAAAGTATAAAAGAAACGTGTGTATTCCTGCAATTCTTGACTTACAGGTGAGTAAATAAGTAAAAACAAGCTAGGTTGGTTTAGTATACCCATCTTTGTGCCAACAATAGCTACAATAAACATGTATCTTTTTCACTTTCAACGAAGTTTACTAAAAATTCTGCCTTATGAATGAATGGGTAATAATATTAATATTAATCAAAACGTTAGGAAGTTTTTCCTGAAGTCCGAAAAGTTTGAGCTCGGTTCTTTACAAAGATATGGGACCTCAAAAAAAAAAATGTATAACATTTTTTCTTAAAACTAAAATTTGTATAACATTTATGTCATATAATTTGAAGGAATGAAAATGAAAATTAAATTTTTCTTATAGGAAATTTTGTCAGCTTTACTACGGTACCAAACATTTTATTCTAGCTTTTATACTTTTGGTGCAATAAGCATTTTTATGAGCAAAGGTATGTAATGTTAAAAAAATCATGAAATTTGATTTTGTGGGAGAACGGTTAAGATTTGACCCATGGGTTATATCGTGTTTTTTGTAGCCCTTGAGGCTTAGAACACTCTACTTCATTTTTTCACATATATCGCCAGTCACCCTGTATATATATATATATATATATATATATATATATATATATATATATATATATATATATATATATATATATATATATATATATATATATATATATATTGATATATATACATATTTTATGGATTTAATTCATAAAGCACCGATTTATATGTGTATATCGCTGTTTTAATAGAATCATACATTTATCCGAAAAAAAGGAAAGAAACATCAAAAATGTTAGATTCTTCGTAAGATAATTTAAATCAGTGTTTTCCAAGGTGAGGGGGGGGGGCGAGTTTTTTCTGTGTTGTTTTGATTTTCTTAAGAGCCAAGTGCGGAGGTAGGAAAAAGCAATCTTTTTAATTAGCTTATAAGATTTTTTTGTTTCAAATTAAGACGCAATTAATGAGTTTGAGTGGTGGAGGAAATTTATAAGAGGTAAAGAAAAGCATCTCTACACCAAAAATAAATATCTATACCACTTGCTTACAATCACAAATGGCCATCATCAAAGCCATGAGCAAAAAGTTTGATTGCCAAATTGAGACTTAAATTTCAAAAGACCAAGTATCTGCCTCAAATACTAAACCAGTATATTTATTAATTGGCTTTTTTTCTTTTTCACTTCATTTCGTCTCACCGACTCAGATGAAATCAACATTCTGATATGTATTGATTTTCTCATATTATCTCCTCTTTACACTCAAAGTTTAATAAGAAACGTGGACAGCTTGTTTCCGACTAATAGAAATTTCTGAAAAATCAAATTGCAATTTAAGTAATAAACATTTATTTTGACGGTAATAAGTTTTTAGGGTCAGTAGGCAGAACCAAGGGCCCTTATATTTTCCTGCGTGTGTCTGTCTGTCGCCTGCTCTCACGGCTACACCGTTCGTCCGATCACTTTGAAATTTGGCATATATGTATATAGTACCTACTCACACATTATAAATATATAGCGACTTGTTGGAAATAGGTCCGCCCGAGATGAAAACAACAGAAAGAAGATCCTAATTGAACGACTTTTGTGTAAGCATAAAAATATAAAAGTGATGCGTTAATTCTGACGGGGAGTTTATTAGGTTTCCGTTTACAAAAATTTTAAAGATGGTTTAAAGAAAATATACGAAGATAACGAAAAAAATTAAGGAACAAATATAAAAAACCTCGATGAAATTCCATTAATTAGTTTACAAGTTATAAGCGAATATAATTATTTATTAGTGCGATAATTTTAATGACCTCAAAGTTTGTTTACATACCTGTCAAAATACCGCCAAAATTCAAATAATTGATTAAATGAAATAAAATAATGTATAAACATTAAGAGGCCACTTTAGTGGAAAAGTTCCGAGGTGGCCGTACCCGATTATTTTTATTTTTTATTAATCTTCAATAAGTCATATTTTTTTGTTTAGTCTATAATGGTAATCACTTTTTCTAATTCTTATATATGTATTATAACTGTGCCCCGCTCCCTCCAGCCAGGTTAAACAAATTCTGTGTATTTTATTTTGAAGAGGGGCGCATTATTTGTAGTAGCCCATGGGCACCCAATATCTTAGAACGGTAATTAAAACAGCCCTGGGTACGGGGTACAAAAGTCAAAATAGTATTTACCCTTCAAGATGCATGTCGTTGGAAAGCTCTTTAAGAGTACAGTAATTGTTGTTATGTACACTTTTGTCACATTTTCATATAAGAAGAAGGGGGTAAAATGGAAAAAACACTTTTTTATTTTTTGACCCTAAATTGTCAAAATTTTACCCAACGAACTCATACTTTCATTTGATATTATTTACTGAAATTTGGCATATATGTATATAGTACCTACCCACACATTTTAAAAATATAGCGACTTAAAAAAATTATTTTTCAAAAAAATAAGGGTTAAGATATAATTGGTTTTTCTGGAGACCGTGTGGGGTATCATATGAAAGGGTACGTCGAGCTGATTACAAAAATATTTAATTTTTTTGTTATAACTTTGATAGGGCAAGCAGTGAGCGTAGGCAAGTTTAAAGTGAAGTTGGTGTGAAAAGTTTCCCCCCTTCTATCTCGCTTATGTAAAGTGAAAAAATTCCTGAACATTCTTGGACCAAAAGTAAAGATACCGCTTTTTGGAAATTTCGAAAAAAAAATTAAAATAATAATTTTTTTTTTTTTTTTTTTATAATTATGTTGTTTTGGATGTATTTACTGGCAAAAAATACTTTATCAGAAGTTTGTTTATGTGTTTTGAGAATATCAGACCCATAGGATAGTTCAAAGTTGCCTTTTTATCATTTTAAGAAGCTGCGTCAATAGGTACTACTTAAACAATACTGTATTGCCTACGGACCCTAGCTCACACTTGACCTGTTTGTCTCCATAATCTTTTAAAATCAGCCCTTGTGGTGTAAAGAGAGTGATCAGGTTTATTTTTTAATAGAGGCCGGACCGGTGGATAATGTCCCAAGAGTCTCTTATTCTCTTGGGAAGAAAAAATAAATGTAATTGAAAGAATGTATCATGTACATTTTTATTTTCTTTCTTAAAAGGTGACCCACATTTGGGTTTAAAAAAAGCTATGGCACTTTTAATATTGTCGTTTAGAAAATGTACCTAAGAAAGAGAAAATTACGAAAAGATAATTTAGATGTCACTGATTTTTTTCAAGATTTTTATTTACATCCTTTTTAAAACATGCTCACCATAAAAGAAAAACCAAGATGTATAGAACTAAATATTAATTAATTACTGTGGAATTGTTTTACTGTTGGTCTATTTGAATTTTGTCTCAAGGTATTCATAGCACGCGTTTTTTGGAACACTTAAGCATAATCTATGACTATCATAACAGTTTACGCCAACCTGAATGAAACCTTAGTCTCTTCTTTATATTTTTGTTTTAATTTTTTTATTCGTCCATTAACATACTTGATATTAAATACACTCTTGTTTTTCATTCTCAAAGCATCCTATTAGAATATTAGTTTTGTATTTTAATAATATATTTGGCTTTGTTCATAACCTGTAAGAAACGCTCAACAAGTGCTCAAGGAAGGAAGAGAGGGGGAAACTTACAGTGATGTTTCCACGGCCACTTTTATCTATATAGCCCAAACGCCCGTAAAAAAACGCTTGCCATGGACCAAACATTAATATTCTACTTAATACTTAATAAGGCAAATTAATGCCATTGCTGCAATTATGTAGTATTGTAATATATATATATATATATATATATATATATATATATATATATATATATATATATATATATATATATATATATATATGTGTGTGTGTGTGTGTGTGTCTGTATATATAACGAATAATGGTTTAGGAAAATTGAATCTTTGTCTTAGTTGTGTTGGAACAATTTTTCTGCATTCATCCCGCAAGGAAGAAACATTTGCAAACTCACTATTTGCTTAAGATTTCAAATACAGATCTCAATTACCTAACAAAACTTCTTAATTAAATTACTTTCGAATTTCTTTGTTGAAAAAGAAAAAAAATCCCACTTAGAATATATCACAAAGTTATTTTGCCCTCCTAAATATTATTAATATTTTCTTTTCGGAATTAGCCAAAGAGTTTAAAATGCCTCTATCTAGGGAAAACTTTACAAGTTGTAATAACATTGATATTGTTGCCGTCTCTGAACACCCATCCGACCAGAATAATTATTCCTCATGACTACGACTTCCATATAACGGGTTAAAATCTATTGAAGATTGTTTTCAAAAGTTATATATAAAGTCAAGTTTAATAAGAATAACGGGGTCGGAAGGGTAATGTCGTTATATTCGTAGGCGCGGAGAAGTTGACAATAATCTCCTCCCGGGCATACTTAAGCTTTGAAATCCCCCAGGCTTCTTGATGACAAAACTTGTATAATCCATCAAACTTTAACTAATTACATCATATCACTTGACGACGCGACGTTGCGCGTGGCAGTCTACGCCCCTACTCCGCATCGTATTATGAGTGCAATATGACTATCATATCCCTCCTAGCTACCTTATTTAATGCTTTAAAATTGTTTTTAGTTTAGTATGTCACTAAAATAACTAAACTTACAAAACCTTGTATTAGTAAGATAATTAATTTCCAGCCATGAAATTAATTTGATTTTAAGTAAATATTGGATAACTGGGATGCAGTGGGATAGATTTTTTTTCCTGTAGTTATCACCTTAAACTAACTAAAACCAACAAAGTTTTTTTTAATAGTTCAATATCTTTTCCACTCATCCCTGTCAGGCACTCTTTGCCAGTTACTCTTTCGCAAGATATCTTCGTCCCGCGTCTTTTAACTCACAGAATACCAAACGATCATATATTTTGTTCATCTCTGGTCTCCACACAGTGCTATATACCTTGCCCATCTCCACTTCCTTTTTGTTACTATTAGCGCTCGAGTTTCGTTTCTTTTCATAGCCATGCGTTCCTTTTTCTATCTATTAGCGATAACTTCAACATACTCCTTTCCATCCTCCTTTAAGATACTCGAAGCTTTTTTACTACGTTCTTTCTCAGCGTCCACGTCTCTGATCCATAAAAAATTACCAATAGCACACACGAGTTCCACAGTTTTCTCTTTGATTCCATACAGACGTCGGATCTGAATTAATGCCTGTATCTATTAAATGCTTTTCATCTTTGGGCAATAATACGGCTGATTTATTTTTGTAAAGTAAACCATGGCTGACTTTTTTTTAATGTATAACATTTTTAAAAACTATTGGAGGACGAATATACAATACTTGATGGAGTTTGGCACTATCTTATTGAAGACCGTGGTGAGGTTCTCTCTCGACCTGGAGATCCCAAGTAGCCATTTTATAAACACTTAAATTTATTTAAATCGATTGATTGGTTTTATTTTTATTTATTTCTTTTACCTGGGATTAAAATGAATTCGAACTACAGCTTTTTAGGGTCCGCAGACAAAACCAAGGATCCTTATATTTTCCTACGTGTGCGTCTGTCTGTCCGTCCGTCCGTCTGTCGCCTGCTCTCACGGCTACACCTTTTGTCCGATCACTTTGAAATTTGCCATATATGTGTATATAACCTACCCACACATTTTAAAAATATAGCTACCCAAAAAAATGTTTTCAAAAATTTTAGGGTAAAGAAACTTAAGGGTTAAAAAATAATTGTTTTTTTCTGGAGACCATGTGGGGTATCATATGAAAGGGTACGTCGAGCTGATTTCAAAAATATATAATTTTTTGGTTATAACTTTGATAGGGCGAGCGTAGACGAGTTTGAAGTTTGTGTGAAATTTGTCCCCCCCCCCTTCTATCTCGCTTATGTAAAGTGCAATAATTCTGAAAAATTTCCTGAACATTCTTCGACCAAAAGTAAAGATACCATTGTTTGGAAATTTCGAAATCAAATTATTTTGGTTTTTATTGACAAAATACTTTTTTTTATGATTATGTTCTTTTGGATGTATTTATTTGTTTATAGGCCGGTTCACTGGCAAAAAATACTTTATCAGATGTTTGTTTATGTGTTTTGAGAATATCAGGATAGTTAAAGTAGGCTTTTTAGCATTTTAAAAAGCTCCATCAATAGGTACTACTTAAACATTACTGTGTTGCCTACGGACCCTCGCTGTGTGCTGACTAGTACACACTTGACCTGTTTATTTTAGACTATTTATTTCAACTAGTTAGTTTATTTAGGCATGAGATCTAAGGGGCTCACTTAAGTAGGTACCTACTTGTATACTGATAGCAAATGAGCTAAAATAGAGAGTATATAATATTATAATATGTACTACATTAGATAGGAACTAATTGATACAATTAGATAGGAACTGTCAATTTTCGAAAATAATTTAGGTAACAATTACATATTAATATTTATTGAAATTGGATGCTTTCTCATATGTATATAGGTATATTTATTATGGGTCAACCGGTTGTGCATTGATTCTATATCCGTTAGTCAAGCAATTCTAGATTCGATTTCCTTCTTTGATTGAGGACCCATGTTCGATGATAACCCACCTAATAGCGAATGGGTAACTACTTAAAACGAATGACGTCCGTTGGTCTTGTAGACCAAATAATACAGTCAATGGTTGACGCGCTGACCCCATGTCACGCATCACTATAGAGCAATCTGGTCAGACTTGGCTGATGAGCAGCATATTATTTACTTTTTTACATTTTTTGTTTACTTAATCTCACATATCTAAAATAATTATGGAGTTTAGGAAGTTTGAACGATGTTTAGAAAGATGTTGTGTAGAGGAAAACTAAATAAAATAGGATTATATCCAAAGGAGTTAAAAATGCATTAGGAGTAGAATATGGAACTAGTTCAGCTACAAAACTGTCAGTTTGGTAGATTGCAGGTAACAAGATCAGAGTGATAGGAGGGGTTGAGGCTTGACAGAGTGGAGTTGTGGGATTTCCTAGCAGATGGTGCCACATACAAAACTTCCTCGTTGCTTACCTTGGTAACATAAAAGAATATTGTATATTATATATTACTTATACTTCCAATACAACATAATTTGATAAGGACTACCGATCACACAACTGTTATGGTGACCCATATTTTAGGTCATACTAAGTATTTTTTTGGGGGAATCCTAACAAATTTTCTGTGTCCACTGTATTATTTGTTTTGAACCACTACATCCTTATAGTGTTACTTGCTTCATTTAACCAAGATTATGTGGAACTAATGTGTAGGATATAAAACCCGAAAATTTAAATTAATCAGTTAATATTTCTTTGATATTTGATGAAAAAAAACAAAAAACTATCTTTGGAGAGAGGGAAGTTCATTTAGTGCTTATTGAAGCATCATGCATACACTCCTGTTTAAAATTAACAGATTAAAAAAATAATTTTTAGCGGGAGTGTATATTTATATATACAGCGAGTGACTAAATTAAGAAACAAATTCTTAAAATCTAAAACAATTTCATTTTCTAAAAAATGCTTTTATTTTAAATAAATAAATAAACGTAAGTAAAAAGAGTCGAGCACCGATAGAGTGGCACCCAAGGTCCCCAGAGCTTACACCCTTTGATTTTTGCTTGTGGGGTTATTTAAAATATAGTCTACATAGGTAGAACACAAAATGTAGCTTTGAAAAAACAACTTAGGTACGAAATGCTTTATATATATATATATATATATATATATATATATATATATATATATATATATATATATATATATATATATATATATATATATATATATATATATATATATATATTATAATATAAATAATGATACGAAATTAACAATTGTTTAAATTTATATTATTCAATTTTAGACTAAAAATGTATAAATAACTCACATATTTTTGTATTAATTTTAACAAGCTTTTTTCAATTTTCAATTGAATTCAACTTTATCTCGTTAAGTGTTGTGAAATGTTATTAGATTGGTAAACTTGTGGCAAATTATTTCCATCTACTTTATTGTGAAATTGCAGATTGAAACGTTTAAATTGAGGTCTAGTTATATAGCTGTTTGAAATCTTTTCAATAACAACTATTTTAAATGCGGTCTAACCTTTAAAATATTTACAAGAAGTTTTGAGGCTCGATTTCTCTCGAATTTATCAATATTTAGAATCTAAATTTTGTATTTTGTATAGGATTATAAGAAAGGTAGTTTAATCGGCAAGGCTAATTTCAACTAAGACCGCAAGTTAAGCGGAAGACAAAATCAATTTGTATTTCTCCTTTATAGCTCTTAAATAACTATGCCTTTGAATTTATTGTTTTACAGTTAGATGCTTCGGATATTAGTGGCTGATTTAGTAGAAAACTTAGTAATAGATAAGTTTGTATTTGGTACGGTCTAACTAATAGCGAAATATTTCTCCGTGCGCCGTATCACTGATTACCTCTCCCCCTTTCCTCCTGATTCAGTGCTGTCGATTTATAAAGGAGAGGGGGGAGGCGCTACCGATTCTTATCTCTTTAATTAAAAACGTTCCAACCTAACGGCCAAATAGAGTTGATTGGTCTCGAACTATAAGACCTTATAGTTATTACTCACAAATTAATTCATTTTTGTGTGTTATAGTTTTAAAATCTGTTATGGAACGATAATAGACTGTAAATTAGTTGAAAATAACCTATAACAAAAATATATCCAATCATGTTATGTCAATAATGAAATATGTTATCTATACCACATCGTAGATTAAAATCAAGTTAACCAAAATCGCTTTTATAATTATTATATTAATTTATTTTGTTATAGGATTTACATACTATTTAAATTGTTGTGATGAACATTTCTTACTTACTTGGCCCTCCTTATTATATTGATATTTTTTTTCCTCCTTTTAATTAAACGGGTATAATTGAGTTTTCATTTCAGAGACTTGGGATTTCAAAAGTTTTTGGAAAGCATTGGTTTTTTTGTGCTTGTCTAACAATAAAGCGTAAATTTGACCTATTTGAACGAAATTCGGCACATGGAACCTCAGCATGGTTGGACTAGCCTATATGGGGCATCATGTATAGAAATGCAAAAACTAACATATATAATTCATACATAATTATAGTGTTTGCTGTATATTGATATAAATTGCATTATTTATGTATTCTTTTTCATTTCATACTCTCTTGAAAAACCAGATATGCTACATCGAAGCCCAGGTAATCTACAACAGATACATACGCCCAAGATTCCCAAAATAGCCTGTATACTGCTGTGTCTCAAAATAGAGGACTGAAGATGGAAATTGTATTAAGAGAAAACTTATGAAATGAAGAAGAATCCATAATTGGTGCATTTTTTATCAATATATCAAAAAGACTTTAATTATATGTGGCAGTTTTTTTCATTTCTATACATGATGCCCGGTATAGGCTAGTTCAACCTATGTCTGTAAGTTTTCCCCAAAAAATGGTTCCTGGTCTATGTGAGTTCATTATAAAATAATGTTAAACTTCAATAAAATTACATCACAGCTCGAAAGAGCTTTTAGATGCAGAGCCGTTCAGTTTGAGCACGATGTTGGTCGGATATAGATGTGCATGAATGAATATTGGAATATAGAGATGTGAATCGGCTTCAGGTAGTTGTAGTCTGTAGAGTTGTGTCTCGAAGAACGTGATGCTTCTTCCTTCTCTCTCCAGAGCCCGGTCTACAACCATTATAAGTAACTTAATAGGTTTCAACTTAGAAAGCCAAAATCACTTAACCCATTGCAAGTTTAGGGAGCCGAGTTAAGTGATTCCGAGACAAAGTAAAGACCTTTCCCTGGGACTTGGGGGTTGAAAGGACGTGACTCTAGCCTGTGACCATCACCCTTGACCACCCACTTCCTCCCGGTGAGCTTGACCATTATCTATCAGTGTTGTATCTGTCCATTTCCCCCTTAGACACTTTGACCGGTGGACCTAGACCGACAAACAACTCTCAACTTATCTTTTACAACTCTACGTGTCTTAAGCCTTCCCACCAATCTTTCTCTAGGAATAATGCCTTCATCACAGAGGCAACAATAGATTTCTTAGTGGATCCTACAATCGATAAATTGTAAATAAATAGTTTAAACAAAGTTTTGATTTCTTTCGGAATCAATTAAAACAACGGACACGTTGAAATTTAAATAATTATTTAAAGCCCTTAAAACGATATGTAGTTGCACTTTTCAATTTTATATTAAATTTGTTGTTAATTAGATCTAGCCAACATTAAATATTTCGTCTAGTAGATTTGACTTGACGAAATAGGAAAGACGTGAAAATAGAAGCAACTAAAAATGTCACGTAATTTTTTAATTACAAAAAAATATAAATATGTGTGAGACTCCTACGGATTAGAAGTGAAACTTAAGTTATAGAAACAGTTTATTTTATACATTGCTCTCTTTACATTTGTAAGAAATGGTTATGTGGAATTTAATTGAAAAATAAAATAATTTCAACATTTTAGCGAATAATGAAAAAAAAAAAAAAATAAATAAAAAAAAAATATATATATATATATATATATATATATATATATATATATATATATATATATATATATATATATATTGTTTGCCAAGTTCAACTTGCAAGTTGATTTACCTATAAAAAAATCTTTCACTTAGACGAGTCTCGAATCACTAACTTCGGTACATGCAATTTCGTTTCATCTAAGCCAATTTACTCTACCTGCCTAAAGAAGTTTCACTTTAAAAGTAAAAGACAATTTTTAAGACTTATAGGAGTGGTGTTTAAAGGCCAATTAATTTAATTTATAATATAGACTTACTATATTTTAACTCAAAGTTAATTTAGGTATTTGATTTTGTGGAGTCACTGAGATTTTCTATCTTGACTTCGGATGTTTATTTAACCGACTATGACGTTGTTTATCTCAGTACTTGGCTGTATTCGTTACGGTACCGTAACGATTTTAAAAAGGCCCTTACGGTTGAAGGTAATTTTACGGGTCTAGACCGACAGTTTTTGTTCGAACCTTCTAACCTGATTCTTTGTTTAGCCGCTCAAACGACCGTAAAATTAATTCCTTAAGAAAAAAGATGTTTACCAATATATAAAGAAAAATGTAAGTAAATAGAACAACCTTTATTACCCTGTAGCTTCCTTTAAGCTTTTCTCCCATAGAAATTTAGTATTCTTCGTTTTTTGTTTATATTAAAATGTATATACATTTTTAAAAATTATACTTATTAAATATTTGGCTGTCTCTTTCTTCCTATGAGTTAATTAGTAAGAAAGTATATCTAATTCTCAACACACAAATAACTAATCAGCATTTTAAAGCTATTAATGCATTGACATGAGTAATAAGATTTAAACTAAAGAAAATTAAACTATATTTGACCCAGCCTTGCATCGAAAACTGCTAAAGTGAATTTAAAACCAAATGTAAATGTATGGTCTAAAGCTTATTAAATTTGAAAGTTTTCGAGAACTTAGCCAGCCTCTCTGTAATTTTTATAAGGGTATCCAATTACTAAAGTTTTTTAAAAGTTCTAAAGAATGGTAAATATTGTATAAACTTTTGACAGGGAGTTTATACATACATACATACATATATATATATATATATATATATATATATATATATATATATATATATATATATATATATATATCAGCAATTTAATACCGTGTTTTGGCACACTGCAAAAGGCTACACAATTTGTGAGAGACACCAAGGGATGTGCCACGCAAGCGTGACCCATAGGAACTGTTCCAACATCAGACATTGCGTCATTAAGATGTTGGCTCGGCATTACGCCATGTCCTGCATCGTTTCGTTGCGTCCGAATCATCAGGGGCCCGACGATAGTTAGTTTGATTGATTATTTAGTTTGATTGACAATGCAAGGTTAGCTAAGTGACGTCATTCTAAATCCAATATGGCGATCAGCAATAGATGAAGCACGCCCATGATATGGGTATCAAATGAAAGGGTTTGCTGAGAAGAATACGAATAAAAGCTTGTTTTAATTTTTTTTTTTTTTTTACCATTTAACTTATTATAAAACATTATTTATTGAGGAAGTAGACTTGTTGTTTTGTGAACAGTAGATCTTGCTTCCAAAAAGAAACAAAATCATATACATAATTTTATATAGACTCAAGGAACATCCATGCCAAACTAAAGAAAATCGAACAACGCATGTGGTCGTGTAATGTAGGTATTATTTCATTAAAATATGAATCTAGTAAAAGTAGTTTTTCCGGGAAAGATCTAGTTCCTGAGAAAATTGTTGTAATATCAAAGGGTCGATTTCGAGCTTGAAAAGATTTATTTTTATGGTAAATTTGATAAAAATTTTAATAATAATTAAATGTAGCCACAAAAATGCGATACAATTAACAAATGGAAAGCACTGTACCAAGTAATCATATACCAGTATATACTTTTTACTTTTCCTCACTACCTATTGTAGGAAAAGTATTGTTTTCACCAAAACATTTTTTTTCGAGAGTTCAACGGAATTATCCGTTTTGGGTGTTTTTAAAACCTCCTGAGTGGTTTTCAGCATGACCTCTGTAGGTATGTTTGTGTGTTATCATCGTAGCGCCCAAGGTATTTATCCTAGAGGGTTGAAACTTGGCAGAAAAATCAGTCCTTACCTGTAGTGGTGCCGCCCGGAAAATCAACTTTCTCCGCCATCTTGGACCCAGTTTGCTGAGTCAGCAAAAAGTTAAAAAAAAATCGTAATAAATCGAAAATGTTCCTGATCGAGTTGGAATTTGGCACGAATGTACCTCTCTGTATGACAAACAGACCCACCAAATTTCATTTTGATATTGGCCGCCATTTGAAAGTTATATTTTTGAATTTTTAAACTTTGACGGTTAATAATACCGAAAGTATAGATAGGTTTTTTATATATAGCATATCGTGAAAACCGGAAGAAAATTAAGGAACAAATATAAAAAAAAAAAACCGATGAAATTCCATTAATTAGTTAAAAGTTATAAGCGAATATAATTATTTATTAGTGCGATAATTTTGATGACGTCAAAGTTTGTTTACATCTGTCAAAATACCGCCAAACTTCAAAGAATTAAATAAAATATAGGTATTAAAAATATGTTTTTTTTGTAGAATGATAATAAATCAGTTAGTTCAGAACGCTCACCCATCCAAGTACTGACCACGTCCAATGCAACTTTTCTAGAAAAGTTCCGAGGTACCCTGTACCCGACTTTTTTTATTTAATTAACAGGCACAATAATTAATATATAATACTTAAATTCATACACAATAATGATTGTTCTTATTTGTTCTTACTTATTTATTTTTGTTTATAATGTTGTTGAAGTGTACATTGGTGTGTGAGTTTAATTACTTGTTGTTATTGGTGGTTAATTAAATTTATTGGATGATTATAAATGATATTTGACAAATGCAATTGCTGAATAGAGATATGCAATCACAAATGGTCTGTATTGTTGATGTTCACGCATCGTTTGAGAAATTTATATCTTTTCATTGAGAACAGAACATATAAGAAAAATTAATTTTAAATGTAATAATTTGAAATATATACATTATATATATATATATATATATATATATATATATATATATATATATATATATATATATATATATATATATATATATATATATATATATATATATATATATATTATAATATTATAACGCGCCTCTGTTTTGATATTTTATAATCGAGAGTTAAAGGTTTTATATTTATTAACCATATACAGACCTTTATATTAAAAAGAGGCAGTTTTCAGATATTCAAATATAAAAGATAAATCAACTTTTTTATTTATAAATGTCTTTCAAACGATGTGTAAAGATTAATAGTATAGATAGGATGTGATCGTATATCTCTAATCTATAATTATATAGGTATATCTAATATCTTGTGAGTTTAATTGTACCTGAATTTTATGTAATTTAATTAAATGTTTTAGTTTAGAAGATAAAATCATTTCTAGAACTTTTTTTTATATACATAATGCCTTTTAAATATCTTCTCAAAGTTATTTAAAGTGACAGAAGTTCTTTAGCCTTTTGTTTATGTAATACTTTAGTATAATTTAAACGTTTCTGTGTTAAATGTTTGATAATTCTTGTTGAAGATGATGTTAAATGTTTGATAATTTTTGATGAAGATGATGTTAAATGTTTGATAATTCTTGTTGAAGATGATGTTAAATGTTTGATAATTCTTGTTGAAGATGATGTTAAATGTTTGATAATTCTTGTTGAAGATGATGTTAAATGTTTGATAATTTTTGATGAAGATGATGTTAAATGTTTGATAATTCTTGTTGAAGATGATGTTAAATGTTTGATAATTCTTGTTGATGATCTTAAATGTTGGATACAATACAAATCAATTTGTCTTAAGCCTCGTACACACCAAACGCGCATTCGCAAACAGGGTTTGCAAACGTTTGCAAACAACTGCAAACACGACGTCCACACCGGACGCGCATTCTAGACAAACAGGTGTTTGCAAAAGTTTGTCCTTGTTCCCAGTTATTTTTCATTACTTTCTTATACACTACACCATCAAGTACTAAATAAAACTATATTACACTTGCATTAACTTTGTAATATGGCAAAAATGAGGTATAATTATCAAAATGAGGTATAAGCCGGCTTATTTATTATCAATGGTGAGTTGGTAAAATATTGCATTAGTAAAAGAAGACTAAGAGTCTGGAGTTTCTCCTCGATCATCCCTGATTTTAGATTATTATTCCTACTAAAATACTAGAAATTTTATTCAAATAGAAATCTATTCTTTTGTGGAAAAAATATAAATATTAATTTAATATTTCGTCTTATGAGGGCCCATAGGAGCTTCGGGCCCATAGGCCTGTGCTTTAAGTAATAAGCTTGGAAGCAATATAATTATTTTAAAAATAGTATGACGCATTTTTGGACTTTTATGTCATATATATATATATATATATATATATATATATATATATATATATATATATATATATATATATATACAGGGTGTTCCAGCTCAACAGGGACACAGAGCAGGGTGTGATTCTATATCAAATTTGCTACCAAAAATGTTATATTATTACATGTCCTATCGACCTTCGTTTTCGAGATATATCGATATATACATAGTTTCGATATATTTGTGAATTTTGCAATAAAATGCTCTGTAACTCAAAAACTAATATAGCTAAAAAGATGCGGTTTTCACTGTTGGAAAGTGCATTAAATTCCCTTTAAAAAACCCTAAACATTTACTCGTGTAGCTCCATTTGAAGTGAGAATATAACCATTAAAAACTAATAAAATATTTGATTAAGAAATACAACAAAAATATGACCCTCCATAACTTTGTTGTTTGCATGGTCAACGTATATTTCTGAATAGCTTAAAAACTACGCCAACTCATAAGCTTTCTAACGACGTAACATATACTGTATTCTACTAAAAAGTATGGATCAGAAAAGCAAAAATATTGCGAATAATTCGCTAAAAAGTTGAAATTATTTTTGTTGAATAAAAAATTAATTCATTATTATAATTTTAAATATCGTTTTTACTTAACAAAAAAATTAATTGTACTGATTGCAACTGTTTTGAGCCATTTTTTTAATGATTTAGGCTAGTAAGAAAATGAGGCTATAAATCTTATTTACAAGAAATTGTGTTATTTTAGTGGTCATTAAGATGAGTAATAATATTTTTTATTATATCATACATTCTTTCGCTTGTTTCTCTCCCCCATTTGCAATATTTTTACTTTTCTGTTCTATACTTGTTAGTAAAGTACAGCATATGTAACGTCCTCGCACTTCTGCACTTCAAATTTGACTGTGTCCCAGAAGTAAAAATCAGTGGGGTTAAGTCAGGTGAGCGTGGTTGCCAGATAATAGGTCCACTTCGACTTATCCAAAGTCGAAGGAAATTATTATAAAGCCAGTTCCTTATGTCTCTAGCATAATCAGAGGGACAACCATCTAACTGCAACCACATGTCTGATTTCATATTTTAAATGTTAATAAAAATAAAGTACATATCAGACATAATATTATGACATATACCACTGAATCAGCATAGGACGTAAAACATAAGAAGGGAGGGGGGAGAAAAACTAGCAAAATAATAAATGATATAATAAAAATATTTTAGTGAACAACTCATCTTAAAGACCACAGAAACCGACCACAAAAAACACTATTTCTTGTAAATAAGATTTATAGCCTCATTTTCTTACTAGCATATATCATTAGAAAAATGGCTCAAAACAGTTGCAATCAGTACAATTAATTTTTTTGTTAAGTAAAAACGATATTTAAAATTATATCAATGAATTAATTCTTTATTCAGCAAAAAAATGTTTACTTTTTAGCGAATTATTCGCAATATTTTTGCTCTTCTGTTCCATAATTTTCAGTAGAGTACAGTATATGTTACGTCGTTAGAAAGCTGAAGAGTTGGCGTAGTTTTTAAGCTATTCAGAAATATATGTTGACTATGCAAACAACAAAGTTATGGAGAGTCATATTTTTGTTGTATTTCTTAATCAAATATTTTATTAGTTTTTAATGGTTGTATTCTCACCTCAAATGGAGCTACACGAGTAAATGTTTAGGGTTTTTTAAAGGGAATTTAATGCACTTTCCAACAGTGAAGACCGCATCTTCTTAGCTATATTAGTTTTTGAGTTACAGAGCATTTTATTGCAAAATTCACAAATATATCGAAACTATGTATATATCGATATATCTTGAAAACGAAGGTCGATAGGACATGTAATAATATAACATTTTTGGTAGCAAATTTGATATAGAATCACACCCTGCTCTGTGTCCCTGTTGAGCTGGAACACCCTGTATATATATATATATATATATATATATATATATATATATATATATATATATATATATATATATATATATATATATATATATAATAAGTTATAAGATTATTGTAGACTATGGGGGGTAAAAGTTGATTTACAAAAAACTAAAATTATGATATTTTGTAGAGGTGGTAAACGTAGTAAGAATGAACAGTGGTGGTATGGCAAAGAGAAGATACAAATAGTTAACGAGTTTAAATATTTAGGTTTAACCTTAACACCTCAACTAAGTATGGAAAAACATTTTAGTGAAAGATTAGGTATCGCAAAATTTGGACTTAATCATATGTGGCAGGATTTTAAATGTAGAAATGATATTCCTTATTCGACTAAATTAAAAGTGTTTGCAGCTGTATCTCGTTCGTTATTATGTTACGGTGCTCAGGTATGGGGATGGCAACAATCTAATACTGTAGAATCATTACAAACTTATTTTTTTAAAAAATTATTACATTTACCTCAAAATACACCAAACTATATGATATACATGGAAACGCAACTATCTTCTTTATTTTTGTTTACGTTAAAATTACATTTTAAGTATATTCTTAAAGTTTTAGAAATGCCGTCTACAAGGCTCCCTCACTTTTTAGCCAAAGAAATAATCGCTGCTGATATTTATTGGCATAAAGCTTGGAAAATTCTAGACAATCAGTACAACTTAGAGTTATTTACAAGCAATAATACTGAAGTTAATGATAAAAAAGTAGAGAATGCTTTAAATAAACTTACCTTAGCTTTTCAAAACAAGTATAAAGAGGATGTTGCAGTCTAGATATTATTATATATACAAAACTATAACTAATTTATCACCTTCTCCTAATAATATTAATTATTTTATAGACGAACTTGATATGTCAACAATAAGTTGGATATTCAAAGCACGAGGTGATGTCATGTATTTAGAATATAAACCATGGATTGACAATAATGATCATACTTGTAAAATATGTAATAGTAGAGAAGAGGAAACTGGATATCATTTTATAGCTCGTTGTCCTGTATTATCGGAATTTAGAGTACAATGTTTTGCTAAGAAAATTCTATCTTTTGAAGAATATATATCTCAGCTCAATGGAACTAATTATAAATTATTAGTCAGTTATTTAAAAGTAGCTTGGAAATATAGGCACCTTATAATATCCGAATTTAATTAAAATTTAAAATTAGTAACTAATAATAATAATCAAACAAATCCAGTAACAATCTAAGTAAGGTTATTATTCGTGCAACTTTTTTAACAGTAACATAGTAAAATTAGATATTTATTCATTTTAAATTATTTTATTTTTGCATTAATACAAATATTAAGAAGCTTGCTTTATAAACATATTACACATAACTTTTCTTATTTTGGAGGTGGGTTGAGTTTGATTACACCATAGACATATTCAGTTTTATTTTTTTGCCATAATATGTATTTTATTTTTTAAATTTTGTTAAGAATGTTTAGCTTGTTTATACTTATTAAAATTGTTTATAAGGTCTTAGATTATAATTTCATTTACTTTTTATCATAGTTATATTTTAAGAACACGTTAATATGAACATATTTATGTTCCATTTTTGTTCTAAAAACAATTATTATTTATTTGTCCATATAAAGAAATAGTTGGTACGTTTTAAGAATTATAATGTTGGCAATAGCTTTTGAAAAGATGAGAAGAATCAATTTATTAGAGGAACCAAAGGTTAAAGTACCTTACTATTGATAAAATAGAAATAAAAATTAATCTTTATCATAGCACCAAAATAAATATATTTACTGCATGTTCTTTGTAATTTTTATAAATCAGTTATTAATATAAATAAATATGGGTTAGATTTATTATGCATGATACTATAATAATTAACGGATTATATTAATTATATTTCTTTATTTCTATTCTAATAAAATAAATTAATCAGTAATTGCATGGATTACGAATGAACTGTTTATTACTACTATAATTTTTATATGCTATTATTAAAATCAAAGTTATTGTAATATTAAATATGTAATTGTGAAAGCAAACTCTAGCGACGGTCTTTTGACTATGCTAAGAAATGCTAAGATGTTAATTAGATTGTTAATATAATATTGTATTTTGAGCATGTTAATAATAATAATAATAATAATAATAATAATAATAATATATATATATATAATATATATATATATATTTTTATTTTATTTTTTTTATATATATATATATATATATATATATATATATATATATATATATTAATCTATTTACTTCCGGTTATATCTTTAATCTTGGATTTACATAAACTCGTCTCTAGTTTCAATCACTATTTATTAATTAGTGTATATTATTAATTATAATATAGTTATTTGATGCTATAGTCATAATAATACGAATGAAGAAATATACATTTCCCGGGTTTTCAAGTCAAACCACTGGCTATTTGAGAATGCTCAAGGAGTTGGCTCAAAAAGTGTCCACACCAAACGCGCACAAACAGCAAATATCCTTTGATGTACCGACTCTACCCGGAGCACCCGTAAACACAAACAAGCATTCGTACGTGCGCGCGGTGCCGTCCACGCCGGACGCGCATCCCTGTTTGCAAACACGATGCGCGTCCGGTGTGGTCGCGGCTTTACAATTGACTGTACTTTAAGTTATTAAAAAAACAAATTTTTTGTTAATCAACTTTATGGAATAAGTAGTGTTAATATTAATTATTTAGAATACCGTTTAATAATTTCAATTTAAATATTTTTAAAAGTACGATTATTTTTAATTTTCAAGGTATAAAGTAAAGTAATTTTTTTATTTTTTTATTTTTTTTTTTTATATAAAACTTGCATTTTACAGCTTGCGCTAAATAAGAAAATAGAAAAACGAAAAAGAATAATTGTATTTGGATAGTATTCAATTTATTAAAATCTGGATTCTTCTCCGAGTCCCTTCTCACTTCGCCTAGTAAATTAATAACCAACTTATAACAAGGAAGGGAAATTCAAATTAGATCATATCCAACCTCCTTCTCCTTCCTCTACCCAATTTTGATAAACTTTTTTAATTTGTGTTATTAATTTCTCGAAACTTATTTGGGTTTATAAAGTTTTAATTATCAATTAGTAAAATCTAACCTCAAGATGACATAATCTCCCAGTTTAAAAAGTTACAACTGATAAATCTGATTTTTTTTTTTTATCATTTATATTGTTACTTTTTTCAAAAGTTGACTATAATAATAAGTATACTTTTGTCGCACATTCTTTTACTAGGAATAGGACGTGTCATTGCTTGAATTAAAAAAGAATGTCTCGTATTGGAATACAGTAATTCATAGAATAATTTTGCAAAATTTTTATGATACCTATAATTGAAATGTCCATCTAATTAAACACTTAAATTAGACACTTACTGGTACATATATATATGTATTTCCCAAAAAAGTAGCTTTTAAAAATTTCCGTCTTTAGTCTGAATGGCGCGAAAATTCGATTTTGAGATGTTGATGGATTTAGACGTTCTGAGGTCCTCTGTGTCCAAAAAAGTTGTTTTAAAAAATTTCTGTCCAGACACATAGAGCCTAAACGCTAAGCCGTTTTACCATAATTAATTTTCTAATAGTGTCAACTTGATATTATTGAAATTGAACAAATTCTTAGAGTGATGACTGTATAATAAACCTGTAAACATTAAATTGAGTGCTATTTAATAAATTAGATAGACATTTTGTATGTTAAACAATTATATAATTCAATGAAGTAGTGTATTCCAATACGATTTAATAAATAATCTTATTGAATTTTAACGTTTTTGAAAATAATTAAGTCCCCCCCCCCACCCTAATTAAACGATTAATTTCAATAATATGTATGTTCTTATGTGGTTAGTTTGCTAGGTACCCTGCTTGTATTTTTATCTTGACTTTTCTTCTACAAATTAAAATCATAAGACGCGCACAACATAATATTTCGAGCTTTTTTAGGATTGTTCGGAATAGTATTCTAGTGCTCGTCCACCCTCAAAGATGGCCGCTGGTGACCTCATCATTAGTGTCGTAGGGCTGCCCTATGTGAATGTCTAGGTTTAAAAAATTGATTGAGCTTATGATTTTAAATAAAGGACAATATTAATTTACTATACACCTTTGACTACACTACCGTTTAAATTAATACAAATGAAAGCACGACAACCCTACTGTAAGCTCAAAAATAATATTCGGTTTTATGACATGACCGCTACCCATTCTCTTTACAATATAATTAATAACCAAGACCAATAATGTGAAACTTCGTAGATTTTTTTTATAAAAATAGTAAAATTAAAATAAAATTCCCTAAGTTATAGGTTTTGTTTGGATAAAAAAATACGGTGTATATAATATTATATTACTAAAAATTATGAGTGTTTTTTTCCTCTCACGTTCCATCTGAGATTCAGTAATTAATACCTAATTTGGGCGATAAAAACTAAAATTGATAATAATCGCATGTAAGCTAAATACGAGTAACCACGGGTTCGATTTTGTAACTTTTTTAAGATACGCCCAAATTTTACGAATATCAAACTGGGATATTTATCAAATTTGTTAGATATATCCCTTACCTTTTTAAGTCACAGTTTAGTAAATATCTTCCTCACTAGACTTATTTGTTTACAAATTTTTTTTTTAATTATATTGAAAGATTACGCTGGATGTATGTGCTAAAACGAATTTTGAATTAAATGGTATAATTTTAAAAGAATAATAATAAAAAAAAAAAAAAGTTTGTCTAATTTAAATGGAAGAATAAATAATGAAGGAAGGAAGGATTGCATCATTACACACTAACCGTGAATTTAATTAAGACCATTTTTAATTTGCATTTATGGGCATCAGCTCTTTTATGGAGTAATTGTAGAAATTATAATCAGGGGTCTTGTAAATACATTTGAGAAGCTAAAATTCATCAATTTAAATTATTTTCTAGTTTGTGGTATATTATTAGTTGCTTGTTTGTATTGATTTCCCAATTAGGTTGATACGAGGTTCTATGATTATCTCAATTTAATTATTTGGAAGACCCTCTGCACTCAATCGCTGTTATTTTTCCAAGCCGAAATAATTTGTTTGTTCTTCTAGTTAGAGCGGAATAAGGCGCTGAAATTAGCATACCATTATATATTTGATCTTTACTTTAAACTAAATTGGTATTTTCATTAGGGGAAGAAGGTTTTTGTTCGTTATTTCGTAAACTCGGAGGAAAAACAATTTGAATGAATGGAGCTTTAAAAGTTGGTCCGGTTCTGTTTGCAAGAGTGGGGACCGAAACGAAGGGGACGACGGTTGTTTACTCGCAAATTGAAGCTTTCTCAGGACACGATTCACTTTGCCTTTTTGGACCCGATGAATTTAACATGAGGAAAGAGTACGGCCAAGGCTTCGAGACTCGCTCCGAAGAGTCGAAAAAGGTTCGGGTAATTAAAGCAATGGCTAAATAATAGCTCGACGCTACCGGCTCCACGGAACCGACTTAAAAACATTCCCTTTTGTCCGATTTTGAGCAAATATATGTTTCTACAGGTTTATTTCGCGTACCTCCTACGCCTCGGGCCACTTGGAACTCATTCAAGTCTAAACTAATTGTAAAATAAATAGAATCGTTTTAATCCTACTCTCATTCCGGTTGATTTCACGAGCCGAATTATAACTGGGAGGGGGACCTCTCCAAGTACAAAGAGGGCTCGCTATTCTGCAGTGGAAACCCCTTTTACTTTGCTTTTTTCTCGACAATATATTGTTTAATTTTGAATCCCATTCTTTTAATCTAATGAATAAACATGTATTATATTCGAACTACTACTTTAATTTTTATTATAAATACAGTCCTTACAATAGGTAACCTCACTTTCCTTTACCCTTCCTCTTGCCTTTAAAATTATGTTTTATGAATTTTTAATAGTAGGAAGCTGAGGTTATTAAAAATCTATATTTCAAACTAGTATTTATTTTTAATCTTTTCCTTTAGCTCTATCAAATTGAAATTAAGAATAGAGGGCTGAAAGTGTTTTATAGGCTGTACAAAGACTCAAAACTTTTATTGTTTAATGTAGATATATCCATTTATTAAATTTTAAATTTCCATATTTTATTGTTTTTAATATCTTTTGGGATTTTATTTTTACAGACATATTATATAATTCGAATTTTCCGAGCAATTTTGTATTGGACCTATGTATAGGATATTGGTGCATTTATTTACTATGTGTTGGTCTGTAGAACGTAAGGTGTGTTAAAACAGAAAACAAACATGCATTTTTATATTAATTTTTACAAATTGAAAGTACTAAACTATATTAGTCTACCATTATCAATAGTATTCATAATTGGCTTACAATGAAAATAACCCTGTTATGATTAGCGCTAATTACGTTAATTGCATGTTAGACCTAGAAATTGGTGTACTCATACATATTGCAAAATTAATAGCGTAATTGAACATGTAAATTTAGTTAACAATGTAAGGCAATGTATATTATGTAATTTGGAATTTAACATTATAACTGACTTTATCGTGTTTAATTGTTACTAACATATTAAATTTTCTAAAATATTTAATATCGTTGTTATAACATGGCGTCCTAAAACATTCCATTTTGAATTTAACTTTTTTTTCTCAAAAAGTTACTCTGAAAAGCTAACACTAAATAGTTGGATAATAATTGGACTAATAATGTTATTAGTCCAATTATTGTTAAACCATAAATGAAATATATAAAAATGCTGACATTTTATCGTCTTAATAGTTATCATCAGTGTATTTTTAATTTTTATTTCAGGCTTGGTGTCTATGAAGTTGTGGGAAGAGTGGTTGGAGGAAAGTTCATCCAAGGTGTATCGGCAAAAGAGGTATAACTTCTTTCAACTTGAGGAGGGTGTTGGATTATTAGTTATTAGGGTAGGGTGTGAGAGGTTTTTGCCCTACATACATCAAATATTTAAATAACAATAAAAAATGAAGAATCATAGATTGGGAGTATATTCCTGAATTATGAGGATTTGTGTGATTTAGTTACGTTTATATATACTTTTTACGTTTTTTATGGGTTTGTCCAGAGGTGATGTATTGAGGTTTGCTTTCACGTTGAAGCAGCCTATATTATAATTTTGAAAGGCTCTGATGATTTTTAATTGTTCTAACTTCTTTCCTTTGTCACAAGTGTTGTTAAATGTGTGGTTATTATAGTATAGATGAAGTGTTCCGCGAAGATAATGGAAACTATGTGATCGTTCTGGGGAACGAAAATATTTTGTGTCTCCGATTTCAGAAATTCTAGGACAGAAATCCGTTTCAGACACCAGGGAACATTTTTGGTCTCGTGTCTGTCTGTATGTCGGTCTGTGTGTCCGCGAATCCTGAAACGTGTGACGATAATTTGAGTAAATGTCGACCGATTTTGATGAAATTTGGTAGAAATATTAATTTTATCAATGCTCAGGACGAGTTCGTTGGACAACGTTATCCGTCTAAGCATTCAAGCGCAACGCTCGCGTAATCGTGAACTTGAAATTTAAAATTGGAATTTTAGGTCGGGAAAAATCGAACTTCATCTATTCAATAAGACAAACATTATTTTTCAAATACAATTTTTTAGTAAAACCAAAAACGACACCGCTATGAAGTGTTAAAGATCGCTAAAACTATATTAATAGTTTTTACACAATAAACAATTTAACAATAAAATTAATGTTAATATAACAATTAATTACATGATAGGATGCGAGGAAGCTATGTGCCACACTGTCTCTTTATCGTTAAATTTTTGCGAACTATACATATCTTAAAACCTTCACGTCCGATTTTAATTAAATTTGTATGGAAGGTCATAATTAGTCCATTGTTAGTCCCATTTAAGTTTCAACCTTCTAAGCCTAATTGTTTTTCTTTAACATTCTCACAAACATACATTTATTTTCACCTATATCTTCAAAAATTACTCATCTGATTTTTATGAAATTTGGATGGTTTGTTGAAAGTAAACCGCAGATAGCACCAGATTAATTTCAACCGTCTGTGCTCTTTAACTTTACTTCATTGATTCTTTAATTCTTGTAAAAAATCAAAACAATTTTGAAATATTAAAAAAACGGGGGACACAATTAAAAATATAATGCCAATTAGTGTGGCACATAGCTTCCTCTCATCATATCTTGTACTTTATTGTTAAATTAACATTAAAATTATTGTTACATTACTTTTTTATTGTTATATTGTTTTTAGTGTAAAAACTATTAATACTTTTAGCAATGTTTAACACTTTATAGCGGTGTCGTTGTTGGTTTTACTAAAAAATTGTATTTTTAAAAAAAATCTTTGTTTCATTGAATAGATGTAATTCGATTTTTTTCCGACCTAAAATTCCAAATTTTAAATTTAAAGTTCATGTTTAGGCGAGCATTGCTCGTGAACGCTTTCACGGATAATATTGTCCAAGAACTCGTTCTGGGCATTGGTAAAATGAACATGTCTACCAAATTTAATCAAAATCGGTCGACATTTACTCAAGTTATCGTCACACGTTTAATAATTCGCGGACACACAAACCGACAGACAGACAAACAGACAGACACGTGACCAAAAATGTTCCTTGATGTCTGAAACGGATTTCTGTCTTGGAATTTTTAAAATCGGAGACAAAAGTTTCTCGTTCAAAACACAATGCTTCCGTTACCTTCGGTAAGCTCGGAAGCAAAATTAGACAATAATGCCTTAAAAAAAGCATAAAATCAATTAAGTACGTGATAGGATGCTAGGAAGAGATATGCCACACTAATTGGCAGTCTATTTTATCATTAGTGTGCCAAGAGTGTACGAGTTCATATATCCTTATTTTTAGCTGGCTTCCTGTCTGCCCAAGTCACCTCCGTCACATGCATCACGTGGGAATTTTTATACTTAGCGTTTTTTTAATTCGTCTAATTTGTCTTTACCCGCGTTTTTCTAATTCATCTAATAATTTCCTATAATAATAATTTCCTATAATTTTCATCTAATAATACCTATAATTTTTTTTGAAGAGTTACATGTTTGTATGTGGGTGAATTTATACTAGAAACCACTGGTCTTATCGGTGTTTTGTTTTTATGTATTTTAGGATATCCTTTAAGTTAGGGGACTCATGTTTTTGAGTTTATAAATGAGTTGAGGATTTAAAATTTCTTTACAATTATTTAGTGTTTTCTTAGTTGTTTCGTTTACAAGATCGAAATAACTAAAAAAAAATATAATGATGACTGTTTAGTCGGAGATAGTCTGTATTTTTATATATTTTATTTATGGTTTGACAATGTACTGATTAATTGGACTAGCAATAATGTTAGTTTTTTAATTACTTTTTTACCTAATATTATCATTATAAAATACTGACTCTGCGTCTAGGATATAGGAGTCCAACTTAAGTATAGGAGACCAACAAGACTATGTGGTCTCTAACATTATGCAGACTGCAGACTCACCTTCACCGTTTCTTAATATAAATATCTATATACTAATATAAAATTAAATACAACAATGTTTGTTGGTATCTACTTTCGCCATAAGGGTTAGGTCTTACGAGGATATCCGTTCTCATGAAAAAATGATTCAAATAAATGAAGTGCTTTATTCGTATGAGCAATTATTATAAAATATTTAGAGCGAAATTGTTTTTATTAATTTACATCACAAAAGAAATCATTGGTCCTTCACCCTGAATGAACCCCTTAACCGTTAACTTCAGTGGCGCCACCGCCAACTTGTGGTATATTTAAAGTGCTCTGAAAAATTATATTGCTCTACATGCTTGAAGTGGGTGGTTTTAAATTAAAAGATCCCCCCATTGATAATCGATTATTGAAAAACGCTTATTATATCGTTAATCTTTTCTTCTTAATACAATGTTTAAGCGTGCTGAATGAGGTGGATTATAAGGTCAATTTACCGCTGAAGTGTTGATTCCCTTGCTCCAATACATGTAGCCTCAATTTTTCCGTTTTGTAAAGCAATTAAATTATTTTTAAAGAAACCCAAATTTAATTACCGAGATAATCCTATAAAAGCCATATCATATCGTTTATTGTTTAATGGATTTACGAAGAACCAGTTTGGATAGTTTTAATTAATCGCTTGTAAGATGTTGTATAAACGAAGTTGGAGAAGAGTTCAAAAGAAATAAAAATAAGAGCACTATATATCCGTTCAAAGAAGCGTATAGGAAAAAGGTGGTAGATAGTTTATTGAGTAAGGGTTATTGAGAGAGGCAGTTTATTAGCTTGGAAGATGGTTCAAGCTTGAGTTTAGATGAACCCGTGGCGTCCACGCGACCTCGCAAACTGGTTGCTAACGAGTGAATAGGGAGGGTGCAGTTGCGTGCTCCCGTGCTTCTCTTGCGTTTTATAAATGAAATATGCCTCTATAAGAACCAGTAACGCCTTACTTGGGCCGCCCATAAACATAACCTTTAATCCCAGAAGACATTTACTACTTTTAAAAGTCCAACTTAACCTGCGTGAGGTGTTAACTACAAACAGTACTTAGTAGGAATAGATTCGTAACACTGTATTCGTGAGTGAAATTAAAATGGTTGGAAAGTAGTCTTGTGATGATCTATAAATAGTTTGGATTATATACCTCTCCATCTTTCGTGGTAATCTGAAAATGATAATTCTTTAGCAAATCTTCACTCCACTCCATAAGATTATTCTTAGCATCATTGGTTGTTGTTTTTACCCAGTTAAGTAGGTTTTTCAGTTCTCATTTAATTTTAATATAATAGATATTTAGCTTTCAGATATTTAACAAACACGAGAATAATAAAAGAAAATCTAAAATATTTTTTAGATTTGATAAAAGTAAGACTTTTTAACCATAAATTCTTGAAGGAAGTTGTTTTATAAATTAATTATACATCCCATACGTCAGTGCATTTATCCATTTTCCAGTTCTTCATATTATATACCTTCAGATAAATACACCAAACTCATTTCTGTTAGGCTTTTCTTTAATTTAATATATTTAGTTTATTTTGTATGTGTGTGTATAACAGGTTGTCCATCTTAATTGTGCCTTCGGGCAATGAAAAGTTATGTCTGAGTATAACACATTTACTGGGCTTTTTGAAAATATCATAACTGCGTTTGAAAATTTAATCGTAGTTTTGTATATTAATTTACAATTTAATTGCTGTGAATATTGATTTTGCTTTTATTTAAATGTTTTGGATAACCAAGATATAGGTTATTCCGTTGAATTTTAGCTATTTGTGTATTTTATCAGGAATATAATACTCGATAAATATAATTGAAAATTGGAGAGGGAGGGATCCCATGACCTCATCTCTAAGAAGACCATGGACCTTTTTACATTAACGTAGCTTAACAGAAAATATTCAAGGGGGTGGGTGGTAGTATCTTTTTTACTTTCTCATATAAAGAAAAAAAGTATTGAAATAAAGTATTGTGATGACGCGAAAATTCGATTTTGAGATTTTTATGGATTTACACGTTTTGAGGTCCCCTGAGTCCAAAAAAGTGATTTTTACAAAATGTCTTTCTGTCGTCTGTCGTCTGTCGTCTGTGCAGACGCCTGGAGCCCAAACTACTGGGCCGATTTTGACGAAATTTGGCATACATGTTCAGAAAAATCATACCCCGAGGTGAAATCGAGAAATGAATTTTAGTTCTAAATTTGGGGGCGCTACCGCCCAAAAACTCTGAAAAAAACATGAAAAAAAATTATTTCTCGAAAACGGTTCCGACGATTTTAATTAAAAAATTTTAAAATGTAGTCCATTTGAATACGAATCCAACGATATAAGCCGTTTTCCAGGGAAAAATCTAGTTCCTGAGAAATTAGCTTAAAACGCGGGCGGAGAGAGCCCGGGATCGATTCCCCGCCCAGGAGAAGTTATTTTTATGATACATTTTGATGAAATGTTTAATAATATTTAAATGTACATTTGAAAACTAATAAATGGAAACACTGGGTTAAGTAATTATCAATTCGTATGTGAGAAAGTTTGTCTGAGTTGTCTCGGACCGATTTATTTTTTTAGTGGCAAATTAGGTTCTAAGCCTTTCGACAATGACATTTACAATGAAAAAGGTTGTAAATAATGAAATTTCCATAGCCACAATATATGCATTATTTGTTTGACTTCCAATGAAGCTGAGGACTTGTTAGCAAGAACAGCAGTGTGGATAATGAGTTAATGGTTCTACATGGATCTAGTTATAAAGTCCCTACGAGGGGTACTTACAAGCAGATTGATAAAGTAATAAAGAAAAAGATGGGTTCTCTTGGCAAGAAGCCACACAGTCAGAAGGGTTTTACAAACAAATGCTTACAACCGGCGCGGCAGAAGGAGTAACCGTCTTGGTTCAATGGACAGACCAACAAAGAGTTCCAACCTTGATATTAGCAATTTATATTTAAAGATAGAATAAATAAAGCTTATTCATTATTTGCTACATGTATTATCGAAGAAGGCCAGAATACATAATTATGTTTTATAATAAATGTTCTGGCTAGGGAGAGGCACACGTTTTGTTATATTTTTAATTCAAAATCTATCGACTTTTCATTTAACTATTTATCAATTTTTGCTTCCAGATTCCCTTCTTTTTATAAAATGTGTAATTTCCAAAATAATATACTAGTTAGTATTTGAGAAAACTATATTTTCGCATACTTGATGAATTGAACGTTAACAATTTTATGATGTTTGCCTGCAGGAACCCCTGAATTCATATTTATATTTTCTAATATTAATTTTCATTTACACATTTAGTCATTATTTCATTAGTATCATAATTTATTTTTCATAAGACTCCGCTTTTTAGTAATTTACTGAATGTTTATTATTATAATTATTTTAGCAAATCGATGGTGTTGCGCCAAAAGGGGCAATCTGCATTTTATATTTTAATTCTAAAACTTGAAAAGCTATAATGAAAAGTTGATATTTGAATGCCTTATTTATATTTTATTAATTTAAAATATACTTGGATACCTAATTAATAAGTCAAAATAACCAAATTTATTTTATTAATTATAAATAAAAAACAAACGTGATATTAGTTGCAGATTTGCCCTTTTGGCGCAACACCATCGAAATACTCTGAAGTTAAGAGTAATGTACTAAATCACGTGGAATTTTCTAACTTTTGCTCTTAACTAATAATAGAAGTTATATTCCTCTATTTCTCTCCATTCATAAGAAAGAAAGATTTTACCCGGGTAGGATGAGATTCTAAATTATAACTATGCTATTCAAATTAGTAAGAATGTTATTTACAAACAGGAACAACTAATTCATTCTGTCCGATAATCTATAGAAGAATAATCTAGAATCTGTCGAGAGTCAGGGCATGTCTATTATGATTTATTTATTTAAAGCAGCGCCTCTTTCACTGAGTAAAAAGGTTCTTGAATGATTTGAATGACATTTCGCTGTCAGAGCGTCGTTGTAGATTAAGATCGACGCTTGGTTATCGGCTCGTCTACTACCAGCCCGGTGAATAACGAGGGCAACGCTTCGCTTTCAGACTCTCCCTGTAATTTGCATTTCGACTTGGGAATCCTGTCAAAGCCGTCGTTTTGACCAAACTTTAAAATAATATTTGTATATATTTGTTTGTCCAGCTTGACAGGTATACTAAATGTTTACAATAAAATTTATTCAAGACTTAGAAGACTATTCAAAGGAAAAAATATGAATAAAAAACTAACTATATTGTTATTTTAAAAGTGGTAGGGGCACTAAGTATAAGTCGTAATTGCTATAAAAAAAAATCGGTCCGATAAATCAAACATAACTTCTTCATAAAAATATTGATACTGTATTTAAATCCCATAATATCTCTATATTTGTTCACAATTAATTTCCTTCAATGGGTACTTCTTGTATAAATAAAACCCTTAACTACACATTCATTTAGGCGAAATTTCAACCCCTCCTTAGGTCAAGCTGATCTACATTGCTAAATTATTCAACTTTTATAATTATAATCTAATCTTTGTAGCCTTTTTTTTATGGTGCCTCTTAGAGAATGTGTTTTGCCATTCTCAATGTCATCGCAGTGGGGGGGGGGGGGATGACATTTTCATGGAAACAGGAGGGGAAATGAAAGAGTGTTGAAGGTGAATTTTTTTAAAGGAAGAAATAGGAAAACAGCTAAGGAAAAGGAGAACTGGTGAATGAGGAAGCCAGTGAGGGGGAGGGGAGGTACATAAGGATTATAAAAATTTTGGTTTTACTTAATTTGATTAATTAATGTAACTTTATTATTGGTCAATTGAAATCACAGCGGGCTGGCACAGGGGTAATTGATGCTAGATATACAGTATATATATATATATATATATATATATATATATATATATATATATATATATATATATATATATATATATATATATATATATATATACAGGGCTCGATTTGAGGCGGAACGCGGCGGAACGGCGTTCCAGGACCTCTCTCTCTGATAAATAAAAAATAAAATTATCGGCACTAAGATTTTTTTTAAATCCTTAGTTAAAATTTTGTTTGTCAGTGAGTGACTACAAATTTGATTAAGGATATCATATATTAAACTGACACCATAGTATTACCCTAGACTAGCTCGCAATTTATTAAAAAAGGTTTTTTTTAATAATAATGAATAATAATAAATTCTTTATTTTCCGTTTTATACATAGTAACAATTAATATTCAGATAAAGCAACGAAAACGAGAGTCTTCAATAGCCAAAATAGGCTAGAGCCAAGACTCGAAAATGGCTGGGATCGTATGAAATAAGTACAGTGCAGAGACAATGTGCCGAAACTCGCCCTGGGCGAGTGAGAAAGGGAATGTTTTGTTGATTTAATTATTCGTATAAACCTAAGTACCTATTTATTTATTGAGAGTATTATAACAATACGTGACAAGCTACCCAAGAAATTGTTTATAAAAAATACTACTTAAAATGATATAAATTTCGACACGAAACCCACCTGATTGTAGAGTGGGTTTATGTCTAAAATTGCTTAAAATGCTGTTTTTGAACGTTTATTTTTCAAAATTTTCCCGGGGGGGAACCCCCGGACCCCCCTCTATAGGGGGGGGTGGGGGTGGTAGAGAGAGTATAGGTTGTAGTTCCGGCACCTCAATTTCTAGAAATCGAGCACTGTATATATATATATATATACATATATATATATATATAAATATATATATATAAATATATCATATAGATGAGTAAACTAAGCCATTCTTGCTTTTTTTAAATGCTTTTATTTATTTACTCACCTGTGAGTCAACAATAAACATGTTTCCTTTTTACTTTCAGCTAATTCTACCTAAAATCTCTTAATTAATTGGTAATAATATTAATATTGATCGACGTTAGTAAATAAGGAAGTTTTTCCTGAAGTCCGAAAAGTTTAAGCTTGGTTCTTTATCAAGTTGTGGAACCACAAAAAAATGATTTTTTTCTTAAAAATACAATTTGTATACATTTTTTGACATGTAATTTATTTTTTTTTTCCTTTGTTCTAGATTTTATACTTTTGGAGCAATCAGTGTTTTTATAAGCAAAGGTATGCGATCTCAAAAAAAATCATAAAATTTGACCTTGCGGAAAAACGGTTAAGATTTGACCCATAGTTTATATAGTGTTTTTTGTTGCCCATAATACGTAGAACAACCTACTTCCTTTTTTCACGTATATCGCCAGTCATCCTGTATAAAGCATAATACACTTAGACATTATATCTTTTTTAATTGATTTATTTTTAAACATATTTAAAGAGTGGTCTGCAGGTGGGTTTCTACTTTTTTTTATCGATTTTCGACAATTTCAATATCTCGGAAATAAGAATTTCTCCGGGAAACCACTTAAGTGAAATTTTAAATGAATGTACTGAACTTCATTTTTGAATTTTGACACTTTTTCGAGAAATCAGTTTTTTGGGGGTAGACAAATTTTGGCTACATATGTGCTTTCTTCTACTGCCAAATTAATTAAAAATTGGTCCTTTAGTTTAGGCTTATACGTCTGCACAGACTATAGACGACAGTCAGACATTTTTTTTAAAAAACTACATTTTGGACTTAGAGGATCTCAAAACCAATAAATCCATAAGTCTAAAAATCTTATTTTCCTGCTATCACATTACTTTTTCTTTATTACTACCTTTATGAAAAACTAAAAAAAGAACTTACAAAATTAATCTCATAACGTATGCGAGAAGACCGCTTCTAAGATAATGTGAATCCCATCGTTTATAAATATTTTTTTTCTGAATATATTTTCTCCCTAATCTCTCCGTAATAAAGGAATTTTAAAACTATAAATAAATTCTAATAAAAATAAAACCTATTATGAATGACCTCTCAATTAACATTTTTATCCAGTTAATGTTGAAAAACCGTCGTGAATGAATAAAATATAGATAAATTATGCCTGCATCTAATAGTATGAATAAACTAAGTGAAGATTCGTTATTTTGTTCAAATTTATAGTTTATAATGAAACCTAATTGAATATAAAGTAATTGTTTTTATGAATTAACTAAAAAATCCTTTTTAACACAACGATAGAGGTATTCATAACGCGTCTAAATTTTTAAAATATGTATAATAATAGTTGTTACTAAAGTATTTTCATAATCCCCTACAAAAACCTAACCGTAAAAAAGGGTCAAGTTCCTGACCCCCTTCCCAAATAAGTCAGCCTGTTACTGTAGTAATATCTACATTGTGGCCAATTCGGCTCTTCCTTTAGTCCCATAACTTCACTTCACTCCTATTTTCATGAGCAACAGTGCTCTTTACATTTACCCAGTTTCTTTCTGAAAGAGGAATCACTACTATGATTGGCTGACTATTTTGTGAGGGGGTCTGGAAGATGTTTCTTTTCTCTCCTGCCACTCACGTAACTCCTATGATAGTACATAATGCCTTAATGAGAAATTGGCCAAGTGTTAAGGAATAAAAATATAAGAGCAGTGAAGCTCACGAAAGTAGAAGTGAAGTTAGGTTATAGACTAAAGAAAGAGCAAACTTGGCCACATTGTAGTTATAACTACTTTGATAGGCTGACTTTTTTGGGAGGCCCTTTATTCACGATTTGGATTAAGTTGGGATATCATTAGTTTTTTACGAGGAACTGGAGGGAGCAAGGCACCTAAATTTACCCTATATATACATTAAACAAGCATTAAAATCTGTCAAAATTGATTTTTTTTTTTTTTTTAGGGTTTTGTAGATTCTTCTCAAAACCCTTATGCCGAGGCTGATGTGTCCGTCTGTCCGTCGCTCTTTGGTTCATAGGGCCCGAACCGTTTAAGCTAAAGAGCTGAAATTTTAAATATTGGTGCAACTTTTTGACCCAACCACAGGAAAAATATACAGAAGTTCAAAATTAAATATGGGCATGCGCAATTCGCAAAAATGTTGTAAACTCAAAAATTTATATTTTTTTTAATTTTCGTGTGGGGTATCAAATGAAAGCTGCTGAAGAGTAGAACGCGAATATATATAAGTTATTGTACATTTTGCATTCCTTATTGGGTAAAAAAATCAAAATATACCCAAAAAAAATCCCCCCCCCCCCCAACCACTATACTTCGGCTGGTCCTGAAATTTCGAAATAATTCATGCTAATGCCTGATTGTGGGGCGATGAAAATTCCGGGAGTTCATCTCAAATTTTAAAAAATTGCCAATTTTGGGCGCGAAAATTTGAAGTGCGCCAAAAATTTTATTTTTTTAAAATTTTGAGTTGGGTATCATATGAAAGCTGGTGAAGAGTAGGATTCAAATATATATTTGCTTTTTAAATTTTTCATTCTTTATTAATTTTATTAGTCAAAATATACCCCCAAAAATGTTGTCCCCCCTCCCCAACCACTAAATGTTGACTGTTTTTTTTAAAGAATTAACTATTTATTTTCATTTTTCTGAACATGAATACCACATGTATTTTACTGTATTTTAGGCACCACGCGTCACAGACGTTTTTATTAAGCAGAGGAACTTACTATTAGTGTAAATCTGTAGAGTAATTCGTGTAAATCTCTTATTAGCAATAATAAATAGTATTGTTAGTTATAAATACAAAACCCTAATTTGGCGCAATCAGAATAATTTCCCTCTATTGTATATACATCGTTTATGATATTGTATAAAAAGAAAAAGAATTTTAGCTGAATACATTTTAGGTTGCTACCAATCCTTTATTCCTGAAGCTCATCAAGTTTTATTTAAAATACTTAGATAAATCAAATAAGAACTTTACTCTACTTTTTCATTTTACTCCTTGCTTCCTTAAATCTTGTAAATAATTAAATTTGATAAGCTTAATTAACTGGTAGATACTTTAAGTTAAATTCCTTCGTTCAAATAATTGAACAAATGTAATTAATTTTTATTAAGTTTCAAGCATTTGAGGTAATTTTTTATTTATGCAGCAATAATAATCGGTTGATTTAATTATGAAATCAATCACTTATACCAATTTAGTTATATTTTATACCTTTAATCCTGAAGTTATTCAAATTTTATTTAAAATACTTAGACGAATGAAAAATAACTTTACTCTACTTTTTCACATTACTCCTTGCTTCCTTTAATCTTGCCAATAATTGAATTTTATAAGCTTATTTAACTGGTAGATAATTTTTTTAAGTTATTATCTTAATAATAGGAGCTTATGGTTAAGCTTTTATAATTGTTGATAATCTTTTTGCCTAGAATTTAATTATTTTTATTAAGTGTAATATCTTTTATGCAGAAAAAAGTAAAGAGGCTTTAGACAAGTATATTGCCAGAGTCTATATCATTAAATTTTATTGCAACTAAAGGTAAAATAGAATTCACCTCCTTTAATAAATAAGAATCTAAAGTATTATAACTTTTGCACTTAATATATACGTTCAATGTTTACAAATATAAAATAATATTAATTCACAATCGAAGCTAATAATTATTTTATGGTACTGTTCATGTAATCGATTAGCTTATTCCTTCCGAGCTTACCGAAGGTAACGGAAGCATTGTGTTCACTTTTGAGAACAAAAAAATGTTATGTCTCCGATTTTAAAAATTCCAAGACAGAAATCCGTTTCAGACACCAGGGAACATTTTTGGTCTCGTGTCGGTCTGTCCGCGAATCCTGAAACGTGTGACGATAATTTGAGTAAATGTCGACCGATTTTGATGAAATTTGGTAGAAATATTAATTTTATCAATGCTCAGGACGAGTTCGTTGGACAACGTTATCCGTCTTAGCATTCAAGCGCAACGCTCGCGTAAACGTGAACTTAAAATTTAAAATTGGAATTTTAGGTCGGGAAAAAATCGAACTTCATCTATTCAATAAGACAAACATTATTTTTCAAATACAATTTTTTAGTAAAACCAAAAACGACACCGCTACGAAGTGTTAAATGGGGGGTCCAAATTTGTAGTCACTCATTGACAAATAAAATTTTAACAAAGGATTTTTAAAAAAAAATCTTAGTGCCGATAATTTTATTTTTTATTTATCAGAGAGAGAGGTCCCGGAACGCCATTCCGCCTCAAATCGAGCCCTGTATATATATATATATATATTATATTATATTTTTTAGATCAATATTACTTTTTTTAATGTTTAATTTTTTTTATTGTTGATAGTCGGGTGAAAAAAAAATATATTAAAGGGCTTCTAATAAAGAAAATATACTCAATTACATTAGATGAACATTCTGTTCTAGATTCTAGAATCAAAGAAATGAATCTAAAGATTGGGTCTTTGCGTAAAAGTATTATAATAATAGCATGGGTCTCAACTCTGAAGAATGTTTTCCTGGGAAGCTGAATGGAAGGTGTATCTGGCACGCTCTCATTTTTGAAAGGAAACGTCTGTTTTTATCATGAAAATACCTTTTGATTTGCCCAATAGCTGTTGATTAGGTAGAGTCGTCGCTGCAGCGTATTCTTGACTTCATTCACTAGCCCGTGACTAAGTATCTTAATTCTCCTTATTCCCGCAATTTGCTATTTTAAAGTTAGGTTTTTGTCATTTTGAACCCTTTTTTTCTATTATTCACAGTCTTGATTTTGTTCGAGGCAGTTCAGAAAGACTCAACCTACCTTCCTTTTTATCTTTTTAAATAAGAGGTATCATTGTTATAATTTAGTTTTCCTGCTTCTCTTCTACTCTTTATTTTTTACATTTATTCTCTATAGAGTTAGAAGAGGGTCTTTTTAGTTTGGAAGGAAAACGTAAGGCTCTTAAGTAGTTTTACCATCTTCTCAATTACACTGTCTCAAGGGGGGAGAAGGTAGTACAAATATAAGTGGAACTCTGTAGAAAGAATAGGGTCTTCACTTTCCTGCAGTAAAAGAACATGATAAATAAAAAAAAAAATTACCGAAGAAGACAAGAAAGAAAACTGGGAGGCTCGCTAGTATCACTGCATAGCTGTCGAGTAATGAGGTTGAACCTTTTTTTTTTTTTTTGCTGCCTTCATATTTTCCCCTGTACCAACATTTGTTATGCCTTGTAATATCTCTTCTTTCTCTCTTGTATCCTCAGTCTAGAAGCCCCTTTCCGTGTTTCTTTAATTATGATGCAAAAATAATGCAGAATCTTGTCGCTCTACCGTACACACATCATGGTCTCTATGTAGTCCTATTTTTATTTTTTTATTACATACCTACATTGTTCTTTATTATGATTTATTTTTTAAAAAAAATAAGAATAATTATATTTTATAATCTAAATAGGGAATGTGATATTAAAATTCATAATATTTTTGCTCTTCCTTACCTATAAAAGATAAGTAGTGTTTTCAAACTAAAAAAACAACGAAATTTCAACGGAATTATTTACCCATTTTCCGAGTTAGCAAAATTTTCCAAAAGTCGATAAATTCCAAATTTTTGACCGATTTTATATCTTCTAAAGACAAACATTTCAACAGAATTTCGTTTTGTTTAAGCTGAAATTGGTATCAATTATAAATTTCTATAAGATTAATAATTCCTCCACATTTCAACTTGACTATATATATATATATATATATATATATATATATATATATATATATATATATATATATATATATATATATATATATATATATATATATATGTATATATGTATATAATATTTTTATTCAAACAAAACTAAGTAAAGTAATTTTTTAGCAAATCGGCCTAGGCCGTAGAATCTAGATCAATCTAGATCAGGTAAGTCCATAAATAATATTAAACGTTCATATTTTTAAAAAATATAAATAATTAACATGAATATTTTCTTTTTATAAATGTACAATAATAGCATTTTCATATTCAAATCTATTATTAATTCATTTTAAGCATGTTTTTACTATTTATTTAATTTCATTTTAATAATTAAAATTTCATATATACTTTCTGCATCGTTACTCTCTCTATATATATCATATATATCATATATATATATATATATATATATATATATATATATATATATATATATATATATATATATATATATAATATATATATATATATATATATGTGTGTGTGTGTGTATAAATACACATATATCATAAATTTGTATGTGTGTCAATAAAGTATTTGGAGTTGATTATTACAATAATTGATTTATTTGCATTAATTTAGGGCTTGTTTTTATTATAATGTAGTCGCTTCGACGCGACAGCCGGTTTTTTACCTAATTTTTTACAGTGTAAATAAAGACCATCTGGTGCTTTGGCTAACAGAGAAATAACTTGATGGCCTTGATTCGATGCATATTAATTAATGCTCTGTTTAAGAAATAAACATTGATTCTATTAACGGGAGATTGTCTCTCTTTATTTTTATTGTTTTACGTTTATTATAATTATTGTCTAAAGCATAATAGAATTAGGGTATTAAATAGTGTCTAATCAATGTTTACACGTTCAGCCCAACAGTTAAATTGAAATCTGCTCCACATAAATTCAATAAATATAATTAATACCACTTAAATATAATTATTGTGATCAAGGCTGGTTTAGCCGTCTATTTTTAGATATTCTTTGTAGATATATTTAAGGAGAAACATTTACATCATTAAGGTATTCTAGAAGTCCTACTATTAAAATGAATTTATTACAAAATACGTTGCGTTTTAGTCTTTGGCTACTGGTTACATATGTGAAACTTTCAAGTCGTGTAATAATTTAAGTGTCTTATTTTAATCTATATAATTTTATATTAGTATTTTAATTGAAATTATAATTACATACTTTGTTTTATTTATATGATAAATTGTTGATAGTTTACCTGTTATATACGTTTGAAAAATCTTAATTCAAATTGTGTTTAATGTATTAATAGGTTATTTTATTTGTCATTTAACTGCTGAGTAAGTGGCAACACTGTTTGTCTGGCATCTCGGTGCAGGCCTCACTCACAATGGTCGGCCATATTGGAAGTTTACCAATTAATATATTTTTCTATTTACTGACCGTATATATATAGTGTTTTTCTAAAGTGAACTAAATATTTGAATTTCATGTTACGATATAATCCTTTTTTATAGTTTGTCGAGAAAAATTTGATGTTTCTTTTTGTGGGTTGGATTATGTAAGAATGCCAGTGATGTGATCTTGATTGATAACGTTCGCCTACACTTTGTACTCGTAGTTTTTCTTCCGGGCTAATTAAACTAAGTAATTGTTAAACAAATTTTGTTTTAGGTTATATATATATATATATATATATATATATATATATATATATATCAGTTAATTAACAGTACGGAGTTTGCTTCTATTCAAACAAATAATCAAAAGGTTAGTGTTAATATTACAATACAAATTGCGAAGCAAAACCGAATAAAAATTGTATTGCACAATTTAATTATACTTTTAGTTTTTCACATACTCCTATTAAGGAATATGCTTAAGTCTTAATTCATACGGAAGAATTAATATTAACATTCAAGTTCCTCAGTCTTTATGGTGGAACTTTAATGTCTTATGTTTGCATACATTTTCATATTCAGTCCTCTATTTTTAGACACAGCTGTATACAGGTCGATTTTGCTAATCTTGGGCGTATCTATATGTATCTTTCGCAGATTAACTGGGCTTCGATGTAGCGTATCTGGTTTTTCGAGAGAGTATACGAAATGAAAGAGCATCCATAAATAATGCAATTATATTTGCAACACTTTAATTATATTTATATGCATTATATTTGTTATTACCATGTCTGTACGTGATGCCCCAGATACGCTACATCAACCGATTTATAAATAATATTTTTAATGTTTTTTTTTTTTTCTTTTTATTTTGTTTCAGATTGCAGAAAGTAGTGCGACAAATTTGATTATTCTTGTTAAATATTAAGTAAATTTAAAGTTCTTTTAATTTATTAATTTAGCAAACGGGATAAATAAATGTTTTTAATCAGTTCTGAGTTGGACATTTCTCTGAATGATCTTGGTAGGTCAACGCATTGACTAAGTCGACGGTTTCTTCGATTCATTTAAGCTGGTACGCATTCAATCTTTTATTAATTAATTAATTTATTTTTTTTACACCAATGACTTATTTTTTTGTTTTAACTGCAAATTTCATATATTTTCAGTTCTTTATTGATCATCTAACTTATTATTTGGTGAACATTTACGTTAAAGCCGGAGACTAGAATAAAGATTAACAGAAAATTGAATCGCTAAATGTTAATCACATTATATTGGCTATTGGTTATTTAGTTATTATTACTCTACGAGTATAATATCTCGTATATTGTGTGCAAATGTTTTAGGGGAAGATGTAGCCCCCTGAAAGGGGGGGGGGGGGGGGAGGGGGCTGCAGTATTTCTCGTCTCTACCACCCTACCTGACAGTTACCAAATCCAAATCTATTCAGGAGCTTACTTAGCTCCTATTATTTTAACACCCCCTAGCTACCCTAATGATCATAAATAAATGTTTTCAACAGGTAGCTATTATATAAGTATTTATATTAGCTCCGGCGTTTATTTGTTTAGTTTGACAGAATCGTAATTCCCAATTCCAGATACACTGCTGAACTCTATCAACGCAGAATGTGTTTAGGCAAAGTAAAGAAAAATTAATATTGTAAAAAATTTCTGGTAGAACTACAGTGTTTGGAGCCCCTACCCGTTATCGCAAGTCGGTACTATCGATTGCTATAATGACGTCATACATCGATACATCAAAACAATGCATGATTTGCTAAATTTTATACGTTTTAACAAAAATTCGTTAGTTTTGTGTTTGATTCAATTTTAACTTTTTTTTGTTTGCCCTAGAATTTTCAATAGGAAATGTTCATTCAAAGAACACTCCTGCATATAGATCAGGTAGAGGTCCAAATCGATGTTCAAAAGAGTTTAACGGACAAGATATATCGATGTATAAAGTCTCGTAAGAGGTCGATAGCGAGATAACGTGTTATCAGAAGGGGTGGTACACTGTAGTTCAACCAAATTACCTTATTTTAATATTGGTTTAGCTAATAAAATAAAGATAAAAACAAAATAAAATATTCTTTTATTTAAATAAGAAAATTCAATTAAAGAAACTTACTTTGAAAAAATCAAGGTATTAAGCTCTACAGCTCCTTAGCAGGTACTTTTACTTTAAAACAAATTAATAATATCTCACAGTTAATAATTGCTGCAAATAAATAATTAAATTAAATTTTGAATAGGCTTTGAAGAGAATTTAGAAATGAGGTGTGTGGATGGTTTTGTTTTTAAATCATGAAATCATGTCGTGATATCGTATAGTTTGGTATTGCGTTGTGCTTTGAACCCTACAGCCCTTTATCAAACCTAATTCGTAATATCCACTAATAACTTTAAGAAACCAATCATTATATAATAGTAATAATAAGAAAAGGGTATGCGTTAATATATATATATATATATATATATATATATATATATATATATATTTCAAATAATTTAATTTAATTATAACGAAGGTAAACAACGTTATTAGGATAATAATTATATTCCTTGTTTTCGATAATATAATCCGGTAGTAATATGATGAGGTACTTTGTTTTTGTAATTCGATGATGATTTTTTTTTAACCTTATCGTCAAACCGGTTATTATTGGACACCGCTTTTAGCCTGAACTCGAGGGGAACAAATCATATAACTTGTGAATACTCGCAAAAAAGTCAACCTTTATTAATTGGTTATAATAATGTATATCAAATGACTATTTTCAGGGAGTACTTATTATGATACGTAGAGGGTAAAATTTGCCAAATTATTGCCTTGTATAAAATGACTTCATTCCTAATCCATTATTTTTTTTTCAGTGATATATAATTAGTGATGATTCGGTTGTTAATGTGATTTTTAGAGTAGAAAACTGGTATTCAAATGCCATATAAATTTGGGGATTGGTTAACATTTATTTTTTATTTTTGTTAATCGGTTCTGGTTTCATATAATTATGCTTATTGTTGGTTTTCTGGTAGTTATAACTTGTGCTTACGGAAGCCTAGAAAATCATTATTAATTATATTGTTTTTATGATGAGGATTTTTTAATTCAGAGAAAGAATTTTTAAGAAATTCTTCCATTATCTGACTTGTATTTAAAATAAATCTTTTTAGGATTATATAAGTGGGTCCAGAGTCCAGAATGACTAACGTCTAACTGATAGTAGTAGATTGGGTAGATTATTTTATCATTTTAATATAAAATGCTATTTTTTTACGCTTTTAGTTGACTTCACATGTTTGTCAGGGACAATTCTTGTAACTTAAATTTGGCACATCTCCTGACTACCTAGAAAGCTGAAACTCGCACAGATTCTATATTTTTGATGATAATACAATAATCATTCATTAGTTTTATAAAATCGTTTGTATTAGCGGATAAATCGCTAAATATCTTGTAAAAGTTTGGCGGTAAAATTTAAATTAACATGTAAACAAATACGACCAGTGACAGGTAAGTGTGGTTATTTTAATTGGAATCATTTAATTTAAAATAGGAAATATTTCTTGGTTGGAACCCTTATTCTCCTCCTGTCACCTTGTGGCTAGGACAATCCCTAGACGTAACTCAGCCGCAGGATAGAGCAAACTCTGGCGCCCCGCTGCCCCCTTTTTACCCCTCCCACGCCTTGGACGTATGATACAGTTTACCTCCGGTTCTACTGGACCGATTTTTTTCGAAGATTTTTGATACATCAATAACTACATTATAATATTATGTTTCACTTGCCTATGAGAGACAAATATTGTAATCAATTTTTGACCCTCTTCAAAATCAGCTATTACTCTGGAATTTGGCAGAGAGACACGTTCCGGATGACAATGATAATTAGTGATTGTAAAAAAATCTCATGTTTTAGCCGATAAATCGAAAATTTTATTTATATGGAGAAAGTTTGTCTAAGTTGTCTCGAACCGATTTTTTTATTTGTTGATCGCGCTCACGAAGAAAGTCTTTGTCTAGGTCTGTGACATTCACTAGCACTAAAAAAACATGATGCTCTGAATTAAAATTAAACTATTGTCAATACAATGATCATTTTTACTTTTTGAATTTTATTTTCAAACTTTCATAATATCTCGGACAAAACAACTAACTTAGCTTTCGATAGGAGATATATGGGAATCATTTTATAAATTTTGAATATTAACTGATGTCGACTGTTTTTATTAGTAATATACCTCTAAAATAAAAAATATTCTTATAAAACCTTTTAATAATAAAACCTAATTTAAAGCAGTAAAAGTTATAGTAGTATAAATAAAATAGGGTTATATATTATTTTCTCTCTACCTTACTTTATTCATATTTTCTCGAGCTATGAGTACTTCTAAGTAAAGATATGTTTATTCTTGAATATACTTTTTACCTTGAAATAACAATCCTACTTAAAACGATACTATTAAACGATAGATTTTGTGATTTTTGGCCGCTAGAAAAATCTACTAGTTGTTTGATTCTACTATATTCGTCACTCTCCCTCTGTTTCTATCCATTAAATTTTGTTATCCTTTTTTTAAGGGATTATTATAATATTATTTCACAAACTCTATCTAGATCTCTTATTCCATGGTATTATTTAATGATAAGGGAATTTTTATTGACGTACTTCTCTTTAGGCTTGGATTCATAGCCTAGGCTGATTTAGATAGTTCGCCATTTTAAATATTAGTTTTAAATTTACGTGTAAATATAATAATGTTTCTGCACTTCTATGACTATTCAATAGTCATTCATTAGAGGAATTCATTTTCAGTTTTAAATTTCTTTACTTCTCTTCATCATTGGAATATTTGTTAGGGTCCTTAGGCTAAATTGAGGGCAACTCGGCCGAACTGAAACTTTGCCGTTATGGATTGTGTAATAACCCAAAGACAGAATAAATTAAAAATACAGGGGAGCAACAAAAAATCTAGAATTTTTATTTTTAAAAAATGCGTAATAGGGGATATCTAATGAAAGAGGAGGACGGTGTGAGTGAAAATATATATATTATGTAGTTGGTTTCGTTGTTGTACCTCTTCATCTTTGCGTATTGTGTCCTTAAAAATTATATATTTCGTTTCCCTCGACTTTTTTTTCAACAAATCAATGAAAATATCTATAAAAAACAGACATTCTTTGTCAAAATACAAAAACTTTTTTTTAGGAATTTCTTCTATGCATAAGAAAACACGTTACTCTAAAAATAAAATAAAAAAATTTATAAAAAAAAAGAAGACCACTCATGCACCATGACTTAATGAGGGAATTTTCAAAGAAATCTGCTTATTATTGGCTTATGATAATATAGGAAAATTTTGGTTTAGAATTTGGATGGGTGAAAAAATAAATTGGTACACCGGGGTACGGGGTACAAAAGTCAATGTAGTATATACCCTTCAAGATGCATGTAGTTGGAAAGCTCTTTAAGAGTACAGTAATTGTTGTAATGTACACTTTTTGTCATATTTTCATATAAGAGGGCGTAAATGGGAAAAATATGTTTTTATGCTACTTTTGACCCTACATTGTCAAAATTTGATCCCTAAATAATTGAATTAAAATTCTGGCCAACTCATACTTTCTTTTGATGTTATTGACATTTTAACAATAATAACAATTTTTGAAGCCATGGCAATAGCTTAATTTTCTTCGAAAATTCGCTAAAACTTTTGAACTGTTTGAACTGGAGACGTCTGAGATGTTTCACTGCATTTAGACGGAAAAAAATGTGTCCAACGGTTTTTCTTTCTCATTATTATAATAAATAGCATTTTAATACAATTTTGATGTCCGCCATCTTGAAATGACTAGTCCAATTATAGTGATTACAATTATGATTATAGGTATGCTCATGTTATAGTTATGGTTAACGTACTCAAAATTAATTAAATTGCCCCGTGTGTGTACTGCATGCACTTACTTGACAACTTTAATTATCTTATGAAACTGTAAACTACACTTTCAAACATGTTAATCTGTTCTTTTCTTTGATCTGTAAACATAATGTGTATAGGGAAAAACATGGATCAGACAGATGAAACGAAATGTAAATACTTTTTAGCTCTCTTTAGAAGAATAAAAAATAATAATGTAAAGGACGGTTGAGAGTAGATTAAAGGCTCGTCAATGCAAGTCTATATTTATACTTTGAAGAACGAAATGAATCTGCGAGTGTCACGTTTTAAAGAAGTTGACTGTAAATTTGAAACTTTTCCCCCTCACTCAACAGAATAAAGTACTTTTGAAAGAAACAAAATTGGAGGTGAGAGACGGAGGAGAATTATCGCCGATCGCAAAGGTTGTTAAAACATATTAGTGAAAGCATAAGATATCTTTATTTGCACACACACGAAAACAAACACACATACGTATTATATATATATATATATATATATATATATATATATATATATATATATATATATATATATATATATATATATATATATATATATATATATATATATATAACCGCTGGATGGCGATGATTACTGTTGAAATTTTAAGGAGTGGAGGTTGGGTTTGTCACATGGTTCTGACAGATCCGTCAATAAGGGGAGAGATGTGAGTTAGGAACCTTTACACTCGGTCGGCTCACTACCGTCATCGTCGCTTAACAACGCTTTACTTTACCACGGCCTTATAATTTAAAGGACAAAGTTACCTCTCTCAATTTTACCCTTTGTAGGCAACTAACTCCGTGTTGTCAACGTGGGTATAATTTAGTTGCAGAATGCTGTGGACGGCATCGTGATTGCCAGAAATCCTTCTCCCGGTGTTAACCAAAACTTTATTATATACTTTTGTATATGGTTTCTCTCTCTCGGTTTCCTAAATCATTCTCTTAACATGAAATCTCACGACATTATATAACATTAATGTATGTTTATAATAACACATACTTTTCAACTCTGAATAATCAATGACTTTATGAAGTTAGTTGACCATTAGAGATATGTTAGAGTTTCAGTGGAGAACACCTTAAAGAATCAAACAAAATGTTTAATATCTGCTATCCGCTATTGTTAACTTTTTTATTGAATGAATCTATGAACATACAGATTTTTATTTTCGTATTACAATAAGAACTCATTCATGAACAAATATTCAATCTAGAGATACTCAGGACTACTAAATACTTTTACGGAATAATCATATTCGAAGTATTTGGAACCATGATGGTTTAATTTCGCTTGAACATCATCTTACAACAGGACCTTTCACCTATCGATCAACTAAACCAGTTGTACAGACTACCAGACACATTAAGACTGGCAGGCCAGCCACTATCTGAATGATTTCGCTTAGGACTTTGTTTAGACTTTCTGATCAAATTTTAAATATTTATATGCTCAAATTTTTGAGGGAAGATAAGAAGCTCAGATAAAATGTGAATGTATGAGGGCGAGAGAGGTTTGGTGTGGCAATCCACTCTTTTGTACTTCAGAAGTGCCTTAGTTCCTTAGTAAGTAGTAAGTTGCCTTAGTCTCGAGCCTTGAATAATTCAAAATTCTTTGGCCATGATTACAATGAACTTTGAAAGTTTATAAACACTTTATTGTTTAACAAATAAAGTTCCTTCATTTAGAGATACAAGAAATGTAAATGGTTGGTTGCTTAGAAAGCTAAGAAAATTCTATTTCTCTAGCTAAGTTGGTTAATTGTGATAAGGTGTATTAATTTTGGAGGGTTACACCCTTTAATTTTTGGTTGTAGGTTCCATCTCTACTGAGACTCTAGTGTTTCAATTTTCGTTTGACCTAAAAGCTACTATAACGGGCTTAAATACAAACGACCCAGGTGGACCTGAATCCAGAGCTTGTACCTATGTAGACTTTATTTTAGCCAAATAAGCTGTTTATCCTGTAAGTCTTTAGGGTTTTAACCACATCATAAACTTATCTGAAACTGTCTCATGGGGTATTCAAGAGATTAAATAATTTTACCCAGTTGGGAATTCCAATTTACAAATAATAATTGTTTTCTCTATGACTCTTATTCAGTGATCTTAGGAAGAATTTACTAGGATTTATTGTTATGTAAATTTGTGGTAGACCACAAGAGAATGATTTTATTGAAAATATATGCCAAATTTGATCGAATTATTACAAGTAGTATAGGCTCCTCACGTATGCACAGACGACAGGGCGCACTGGAATACATTTTAGAAATTAGGGATTTTATTATGTTTAAATCTGCCAAATCTCAAAATATACTCTCACAATACTCTCTGTGTATATGCTATAGAGTAAATATAGGAAATACATCGCAAGTTATTTACTTTGTGTCGGACTGCATATTAAAAATGATACGTCAGTGTATTTCATTGATACATCACCGTTTTTTACTATAAGATAATATTTAATATTTATATTTAACACAATTAATAATACTATGTAATAGGCAGGTTAAGTTTTCCCTCGCATTTAGATATCAACAATAGTTCATATTTTGATCTTCCAATGCCTATTGAAGTACCTACATTTATACTCCATATACTAAAACCCTAAGTAGTTCTTCTACTTATAAGGAGATTTATTAAACATATTTTATACATGGTAGAACGCATAAATCAAGATCGTGTGACAGGTCTAAACTTGACACTAAATATATTATTTCTTGTTTGATCTAGTGCTCCTAGTTCTGGCTATTAACCAAGATTAGGTTCGACTCATTATACTAAATTGACAAAAAATCGTTTACATATTTATCTTTTCCTGTAAGTTAGTCTAAAAACCTTAAAAAATACTTAATAATAGTGATTAATGTGAGAATATTAAGCGTTCAATCTTCATATGATTTCATTAGTCAAATCTATATTAACTATTTTACATTAAATTATACTTTATTAAAAGTCAATTATCCTAAACATCAAAGGTTTCCTTATTTAAATCCGTGATCTATTCGTTTTTCTTTTTTCTTTTTAAAAAGTTTTGATGAAATGTATAATTTAAAACAGATTATTAAAATTTTTACAGCGTTTAAGTATTATTTAATAGGGTATGTTAATAGATATAAGCTTTCGGCGTTATTCCTTTATGTACAGATTAAAAAGGAATTGAGTTAGATAAAAGTTTAATAAGAAGAATAAATGTTAAGATAATAATAGAAATTAATGATATAAATAATCATCAACTATAACAACAGCTTACTTACTAATCAAATACAATACTAGTTCTTTTATCTTCTATATTTAATTTATCTTGCAGGTTATTTCTTAAAAATATGAAGAAAATAACTATTAGTTTATATTATCTTAGAACTTACACGATTAAGTAAATTTTGCTTCCGAGCTTACCGAAAGTAACGGAAGCTATGTTATCTTTCAGAAGATAGAAACATTTTAATTCTCCGATTTCAAAAAATCCAAGACGGAAATCCGTTTTGGCATATGGGGACATTTTGGTTCCCTGTCTGCCTGTCGGTCTTTCAGTCTGTCGTTCAATTTTTCTAAACTAAAATATCTTAAAAACTACTTGTTGGAATTTAATATTTGGATAGTAGGTCATACTTAGCCCATTGTTGATCCCATATAAGTTTCAACCTTCTGCGTCTATTTATTTCTCTTCCACATGCAAACAAACATACATTTATTCATTCCTATACCTTCAAAAGTACTCATCTGATTTTTATGAAATTTGGATGGTTTGTCGGAAGAAGCCCGCAGATAGCCCGAGATTTATTTCAACCTTACGCGCTCTTTAAATTTTGCTGCGGTACGTTTATTGTTAATGTAAAAAATCAAAACAATTTTGACAGATTAGAAAACTGAGGGAAAATTAAATAAATTGGAAAATAATAGGTTGTAAAATCATAAAAGTATTAAATTATACGAAATAGGATGCATGGAATCTATGTGCCATACTAATTAACAGAGTATTTTAACTTGTACTTAAATTCATGGATTTTTACAATAGTTCTCTTGTTTTATATATACATGGTGGTTCAAAATCCCCCCCCCCTCTTAACTTTTGAAAGGTTTGACATAAATTAATGAAACTTGGGGGATGTTTTCATGCACTCGCGCACTAGGGGCAACCACCTATTTTGCCCCAGGCACTGAAATCTACAATTTTTATACTTTTGCCCCATATGACGGGCAAAATATTGGAAATAGAAAAAAATGTTGAAGTAAAATATTCTTATTTGTCACCGTAGAATCCAAATCTGATATCAAAAATATACACTACAATTTGAAATTTCGAAGTTGAGTGGCCTGGGGGCAAAATGGGTGGTTGCTCCCACTGCGCTATTGCATGAAAACAAACTTCCCTTTACTCTACCATGTAAAGGTCCCCCAAGTTTCATTAATTGATCTCAAACCGTTCAAAAGTTAAGAGGGGAGGGGGGAGACTTTTGGACCACCTTGTATATTTACATAATATTATACAAATGCCTCATGCGAAGAATCAATGCCTATTATTATCATATAGGCCAAGATTAAATGAAACGCCTAAATAGTTGCTTTTTGAAAGCTTTTATAGAAAATAATCAGGACTATATATTATAGTTCATTCATTGTATTATAAGAGTATCATAAACTTCAAATAATTATCAACAATTAGTGTGGCACATAGCTTCCTTGCATCCATTTTCGTATACTTTAATAATTTTATGCTTTTACAACCCACTATTTTTAAATCCGTCCACTATTTTAAAACCCCTGTTTTTAAATCCGTCAAAATTGTTTGGATTTTTTATATGAATTAAATACCAAAATTTAAAGAGCAAATATGTTTCAAATTAATCTGGTGCTACCTGCTGCCTACTTTCGACAAACTATCTAAATTTCATAAAAATCAGATGAGTACTTTTGAAGATATAGTTGTAATAACCATTTTTAAAGTATATTTTTAATTTTATTTTTAATTTTATTATTTTTTTTTTTTTTTAGTAAATTGTTAATAACTTTATTTCGTCTCAATATTTTTCGATGATACCCAGTTTACAACATGCGGTAAATTTTAATACACACCACTGCATAAAAATAAATGTATTTCGTTTAGCCAATTTAGCACTTTAAAAGTCGGACTCCTGGTGGCAGACATACTTACATATAGACATGAAAAACGTTAAGGGCGGATTTGGTTTTCTATAATCTACCAAGTAGTTCATAATCTTCACCAATATATGTATAAAGTACTATATGAATCGCAGTTTAAAGGCTATTCATTACAAGCTACTCTATTTTATTATTAGGAGCTAACAAAAGAACAATTTTTTTTTTTTTTTTTTTTTTTTTTTTTTTTTTTAATCTAGTGTGAAATGTTTTTATTTCTTTATAGGTATAATTATAGAAGTAATAAGAAACATTTTTTTTGATCTCTCCTAACTTCCTTCGAAAACTACTTTAGTTTGAAATAATTGGCTAAATTATTTATTTTTGATTACAAAGAAATCTAGAATTATTTGAGTGCAATATTATTTTATTTAGATTAGATTTGGTTTAGATGTGTTTTAGTTTTTATTAAACAGGAAGTGGTTATGCCAGAAGGTTCATTTTTATCATACAACTTTCTACTAAACCTATCTCATCAAGGAAGTGTCGAGAGTGTGTTCAAGGAAATGTCTTTTTTCTATGGGTAAAAAAGGTCTCAAGGTCAAAAGTTAAGCTACAAAGTTTTGATAACTTTAGATTAGTGAATTGTTCTGAAGCCTTGGCTTTTTTATTTTTCGTAGAGGAAGATATAAAACACGGTTTTTATAAGAGGTTACAAGGTAAGAGAAGGGTAAACAGATTTTCTAGATCTAGGATCCCACAGGTGAACTGGACCGCGGCAACAAGTTGGAGTGAGTAATCACACAAAGATTACCTCTAGACAAAGAAACACATTCCGACTAAGTACTGTATCCCCGGAGGAGTCCAAGCCGAGAGCTAACGATGGAAAAAGAACTATGCTCTGTGGAAAAAAGATGACCTTCATCCTTTCGGAGGTAACATCAATGAAACTAATCCTTGGATACTTGACTACCTGGGTAGGACCTGAAAACTCAACTTCTCCAATTCTTTCTTCTCTTCACCAACACCCGTATAATTTATTGTTCGACAGCAAAAAGGCAACAAAACTATTAAACAAACAAGTGTAAAAAAAGTTCGAAGAACAACTAGAGGGTACAAGGGTACAAAAAACAAACTAGATATCGACATGGGTAACACATTTTTTTACTTCATGTTAAAGATACGAGTAACAATTTGAAGGACCCTTGTTATTTCTGTTGATTTCAATTGTTGCCCTTCCACCAAGGCGAGAGTGATTGAAGTGGTAATTACTTCTATACAGGACACAAGAGTCGTTTATTGGAATGGAAATTTCTCACAGAGAGAAACACATTTCGGGTCGTTGAGATTAAGGACAGTACGGAGTCAAAGGAATCGTGACATGCTTGTTAAAAATAAGTGTTGAAAATAATCAAATTAAAAGCAAGCTTAAAAGGTGTGGGATGAGCTTCGTTTAGACTTTTAAAAAAGAAGACTTCAACTGAACTCTGTTTTTACTCAATCTTTATTAAATTTTAAGAGCTCAAAAAAATTATAAAAATGTGTCGGATATATAAAAAAATTCTCGTTTGGTAAAATTAATTTAGAATATCGACACTTCTCCGTTTTCCTCCGTTCTTTTTCTGACACAATATTGTTTATTCTTGTTATGTTAAATAAACCCCTTTATATTTATTCAATACGTAGTGAAATGACCAACACTGGGCATGTCATAAGATTTATTTTTAGGTTTGTTCCAAACAAGCATTGTACTGTCTGCAGGATCGTCACGGGCATGCGCAATGGATAAAAGCCGTTCCAAACCGACTTGTGACAGTTTCGTACCGCCCACGATACTGTTCCAACCCGGGCAGGGATCGTTTGCGAACCGTTCACTGTACGGTCCCAACAATCCTCTGACAATACCATGTACTGGTTTGTATGACAGTTATGTCAATAGTCACAAATATCAACAGCAAGGTTCCTTAACTTTTAGGTTTCCTTGAATGTTTTTAATACAGTGCAAATTATAGTCCTAAACCCGTTCCAACCTGACATGATTTTATTACAGTGCAATGTTAGCGCATGCGTATAAAACCTGTCCTAAACAATTCCCGAACGATCCACGGGACGGTACAAATAGGGGGGGGGGGGTTGGAATAAACCTTTTGTTTGTCAAAAAATTAAGATTAAAATTTCATTTTCAGTTTTAGTTTTCCTTAAGATTTTAAGACTTACTTCTTTTGTAAATGTTAAATTAATAATAATTATAATAATAAAAGTGCATTTTATAACTAAGATGTGTGGGAGTTATTTTCAGCAACATTACATACGTGATCAACGACCATCATTGGAGTTTTTTAGAGCTTAATAATTATTAATAGTTAATAATTATTATACATTATTTAACAGAAAATAACAATAACAATGCTTAGGATATCTGAGCGCTCGGCAAGGCCAAGTTCCAGTAAGCATGCATTGTGTTACTTCAATGAACAAATTCACCTGATTTTTCTTAGCCTCATATCCATGATTCCTCTCAAGATGGGCTTTTGTTATTTTAAACATCGATTAAGCTTAAGTAGACACTGTAGAAAATTGAGCCCTTCGTGTATAGACTTTTCAAAAAGGGGGAGTTTCAAAGTTTCCATTTTTGTTACTGACTGATTGACTCACTCACTCATCATAAAAATTACAAGTAACTTCCAGATTAGCTAGAAACTTGAAATTCAACACAATTGTAGCTTGAAAGGGCCTGACTAAAAAATTCCAAAAATGGACGCAACGTTTACGTTTTTTGTGAATTAACGGTTGATTTTGAAAGATCTTCAAGTTCGATTCTATGACTTTTTTCTTAACTCCATCGTTCTTTCCTTAGTTGGAGCGAGATTTAATAATTATTTAATTTTGACTTTGAGGCCTTAGGCCCAATTTACACACAAGTGGCGTATGGAACTGGCGTGGTTCTGGCATGGCGCTTGTTTGTGCCACCTCTATGTTAACTTATGGCCTAATGTACACTGGCATGGCGTGGCAGAGGGTGGCATATGACGCGTCCACCACGTCAGTCCGACGCCAGCCGTGGCTTGTCAAAGTGGCGCACCACTGGTGAAACATTCATTTTTTTGTCTTTTGTTTTCTTTATGTTTTTTGTTTTTAATATAAATAATGATATAAGATAAATATGCTAGAATTTTGTAATAGCATTCTTCAGACATCCGATAATAATTTTGAAAACGATCTGGGTGCTCGTTTAGCTCTTGCATTACGTCGAACGCTCAACCAGATTTCCATTCTCTAATCACTCAAATGCACCCAAAACTTCCTTCTCGAAATTTGCATACTGGCAATATTAATAACATCCAACAAATCATGCTCGTCGTCATCAGGAAAACGACGTCCTGGACAAAATGTAGCAGTGAACTAAACCTCTTGAACGCCATATCTGTGTGGATAAAACGCAACACGATCAGTCCCACGCCATAGCCATACGCCACTCGTGTGTGAATTGGGCTTTATAGCGTCCAAAATTATTGGCCCATTTTATTTCTGGTCCAAATCTCACACTAATGCTCTTTAAATCGAGTATTCATTATTTTATAAATTGTTTTTAAGTATTGAATCCTTCTGAGTCTCTTCTCACTTTCTCTTTGATGATGATTGGTAAATTATGACATGTTTTTTACGCTTCTATTCAGTCAAGATTTGTTTGCTTGCGCAAGAACAAGGCAAAAGAAAATAAAGGTCAAAATGCAGCAAATGTATTTGCAACACGTGTTTTGCAGAAGGTGTAATACTTTTAATAGATTTCTGCGTGTACAGTCACACGTAGAGCATATATATCTCACCTGTTTTATAAACGGATTATAATAATTTTATTATAATCTAAAAGTCTAACTACATTCCTCTTCGTCAGGTTATAAATTACACTGAACGTAACTCCGCAAAAATAAATGTGTATTTATATCCTTTAACAATATATATTACCTTGTTATTTATCGAGGTTTAATGCATTCATTAGCTTAATGCTTTCATATCTAAAGGTATAAAATATACCCAACTGAACAAAAGTTATCAAGATTTTTTAATTAGCTATATTAATTAGGCTTTGATTTATAAAAAGTAAATTAGCTATTGAAAAAAAGTCTTCTATTCAAGAATCTTTTATTACATAATTCAATTATAACATTATACCATTAAAGTAAATTACGTTTTGATAAAGTTACTTAAAGAACCTTTATACTTATTACTATTACATACACCTTATAGTATGTCCCATTATTTACGATTACTTTTTATTTTATTTTTTTGACATGCTAATTGCTAATGCGTTTTAGTTTTGGTCCCTAACTTTTTTCGTGAATGAATATATATTTTGAAATTCTAAAGATTTACAAGTCGAGCACAGCCGTAATCCTTTACTCGTAACATCTCAAGGCATTTTGGACTCCCCTCTATTATCTTATTTAAGATACTTAGATTTGTAAAATTAATTTTAAGTTAGAGTTCAGAGTTCATTACAAACTGAACCAGAAAAAAATTCACACCTCTACCCATATTAGTTCATATAAGATATATATGAGCCCAAAGTTTTGTTATTACGTCACTGATCTATTGACTTGTCATAATTCTAAGGCACTTCTAGCAATCCTAGAAACTTGAAATTTTTTATGTAGGTGGAGTTTATTGTACAAATAAAGGAAAAAGACAACATCTGAAAAATCGGTTTTTGCCCCTCTCAAGGCTAACTTACGCTACTAGCTCTAGATACTTCTCTATTTTACTATAGATAGTAGAGATTTTCTTAATAGTCCAGGAGATAGCGTGCAAAAAAGTGTCTGACTAACATCAAGCTAGAATTGTACATGCAAGTCAATCATTCAGCGCCTTTTAAGAATATGTGGTCGGATAAGTTCGTCTGCGGGACATAGCTTGGCAATAGGCGTTTGAAAAAAACGAACCGGTGGAGAGCGGCCATGTCTCACCAATTATAGTGGACAATGTGATTTTTATGATCCTGAGTACAGAATTAGTTAGTAGACCGAAAATCAAGTTGATGTTAGTTTGTCCGTTGACAGGTGACCACGTTGATTTTAAGTAATATTTGAATAACTAACCTATAAAGTGTGAAAATAACATCGACTTGATTTTTGGTCTACTAACTAATTCTGTACTAAGGATCATGAAAATCACATTGTCCACCATAATTGGTGAGCCATGGCCGCACTCCACCCGTTTGTTTTTTTCAAACGCCTATTGCCAAGCTATGTCCCGCAGACGAACTTAGCCGACCACATATTCTTAAAAGGCGCTAAAAGATTGACTTGTATACAAAATTCTAGCTTGATGTTAGTCAGACACTTTTTTTTGCACGCTATCTCCTGGACTATAACTATTATTTTACTTTATTAATAGAATTTTATATTGGAATAAGAGTGATTGATCTTTATTGAGTATTGAGCTCGAAGATTGTAAACTACTCTTCCCGCTCGACCGCATTCGTACACCAGATAATTGTTTAGTTCAATTAGAACACCCCACGCGTTACATACTTTGCCACGTTGTTTTTTCGTTTAAACCCCTTCTTCTGAACAATGATAATTTTTTCCTATTATTTCCTTTCCTTGTCTTTTCTATCTCTTCTAATATAATATGCAAATATTATGTGTTCAAAAAGAACAAGAGGAAAAGAAATTCATCCAGTACAAGTAAGGGATGTTGTTTGTCTGTCCCCCCCCCCCCCCCCCCCCCCTTTCTATTTTCTGTCACTCACAAATTAAAACTTTTCTTTCCCAAATCACTCAACACGTTTAAATTTAAAAACATTTTCTGACTTGGCAATTTTGCTGCACGAGGATACAAAGTTGAATACGACACTACATAACATTTTATTTTAAAAAAATCTTTACATAAACCATAAGAAAAATATAAGTTAACAACAAACTGTTCAACTTTTTTGTGCTGAGTAATTACTTGCTGCTTCCACTCACTAGATCATCTTTCCATCATTTGGTCGGCCTTTTTCTCCTAAATTTCTTCTCTCTGCACAATATGTCACTTGGCGTCCACCTCTCTTTGTTGGATCTTGTGACATTCTAACAATAAGCTCTGACTCCAATGCAGATTTTGCAAATATGGTACGCAATTGGCGAATGTCAAATGTTTTCCGTTTATTTGATACCCATGTCCTTCCAGTCTAACTTCTGATCAGGTTAGGCTTTTTACTTTTGACTCTGATTTAATTTCATAAATTAAACTCTCTTCTATAAATTTAATATAACATTGTTGGAATATTCTCGAATCATATTGTTTTATTGTCTTAATAATACAAATGAAAGTATTTCCGTTCATATTTGTCTTTTAAAATGACGATGAGTTTTATAATGCTTCTTTTTTCTTTCATTCATTTTCACGAGAATTTTGTTTGGCTTTTTAATTAATAAATTTCCCCTAGCTTCATAATTGGTAATTATGCTTTCATCGCAAAATGTTTTGGTTGACAAATGAATGACGCCATTATATATACATTTTTTTTTTATTCCTACTAAAATAATTTCTACATCATAAAGAAAATGACTAATTTGAAGTCGTTGTTAAGGTGGCAATTATTTGGAAGCATCTGGCATGCTCTCGCTGTAGGTATTTATTGTTGGCCCAGCTTTCTGAGTGGAATTTAAAACACATTCCCATTATAATTCTTATGTACACTCCTGCAAATGGGACGAATACACACACATTTATCTTGACCTCACATGTAAAACAAATAGGGCTTTATGTTGGTGCTTTTTCAGTGCGTCCATTTATTTTAATCCTTTCTCTTTTTTTGCTAAGAGTGAAAGTTAAAGCTGTAATAGGTAGGACCCTTACTGCTTACATCCTGCTTCTGCATTTTTAGTGGTGAAGGAATACTGTTATCTGCACTCTGTCTTATTTTCTTTTAGTAAGGTTTGTAAATATAATATATATATATATATATATATATATATATATATATATATATATATATATATATATATATATATATATATATATATATATATATATATATATATATATATATATATATATATACATATATATATATATATATATATATATATATATATATATATATATATATTATATATACATATATATAATATAATACCATTTATTGCATCATTAGAAAATTTACAATACATATACAGATATATCCATTTTTAATTTATATATATGCAAATCGGTCGAAACCGTGGTTCCCTTAATGGGATTTGGGTTGGTTGCATCACAATAATTTGAAACATCGCCATAAATATAACGAGGTTTGATTACTTATTAACAAATACAATATACATAAAAATAAACACTTAGCAAATATAACAACATTAACACAAATTTTAACTCTACTTTAAATCTGTTTTAAAAATTTACTATTTAAATTGATTAATAATTATTCACTCAGCATGCATTTTTTTTTATTTATTATTTGTTTATTTATTTATTATTTATTTATTTATTTATTTATTATTATTATTAATTTTATTTATTTATTTATTTATTCTTTTATAATTCTTATTATACACTTAGTATATATTTATTGTTTAATTAATGATCTGCTTATTAGCTACTAATTCATTATATCTTTGTTAATTAAAATATTTACTTACTACGACATATAACCTATTTATTTTATTTTATATTTTTTTGATATTAACATATAAATTTACAAATATATGTAAATACCTAATTTGCTAATGTTATTATTTATATATATCATTTTATATTTAGTATAGATTTATTTTGTAAGCCATTCAGAAGAGCAAATTGTTTGTGCATGAAAATCATTTAGGTCTCGTCAATTATTTTAACCCGTTATTAATAATCTATAACTTATTCCAACCAGTCATAAATAATAAATATACACATTTCGGAAAAATCCACCGCAAATGCTAATTTTGAGGTACAGGGACATATCCTTGCTAATTTACGATTTACCAAACTAGATTTAATATTAATAATATAAATTATAAAATGTTGCCAATGAAAATTTTAATTTAATTTAACATTGAACTTTATTTAACACGTTTAAATGGTAGGTCTCAAATAATAATTACATTTAAATCAAATTATAATTATTATTTACTACGGGAAACAGACAGTGAAAAATACACTCCCGCGCCGGGATTTGAACCACGGGTCTCCTGTATCATGGTTCACTGTCTGTTTCCCGTAGTAAATAATAATTATAATTTGATTTAAATTAAAATTTAAACTTTCTGTAGTATGAAAACTACCAAAAACTTAAAATTGATAATAATTACAGTGGTCGTACAAATTAAATGACCTAAACACGATTTTAAGAGAAAAACGTGTTGGGTATAATAGCATTATAAGTCTTTATAGGGTTTGTTTCAAACTCTTAGGATTAACCTGTAAGCAAATTTAAAAAATGTAAGTATCAAAATTATTTTGATTTTGGTCTTTAACCCAGCCACATTTTAATAAAAGGAAGAAATAAAAACCCCAAAATCATTATGCTATTAAAATAAAAGGTGCAAATTTTACAAAATACCGATAACACTGAACCGATTTCATGATCTTTATTATTTTCTCAGCCTTTTTCAATATTGTTAATAGCTGAATATGTCTGCACTAAAAATAATTTGTATATTATGAAATCCTTACCCCAAAAATAAGTAATTTTGCAATTTGTGGGGCATTTATGTAATTTAGTTTATAGAATGATTACTTAGTGCATCACTAACAAATATAAATTCTAATTTATCAATATATCAGGATAGAAAGACATTATATACGAAGGAAGTATTGAAATATACTAATGATTGATATACATTTTTTAAAGCAACTTACGAGTATAGTGCATTTAACAATATATGAAATACTGTCAGACCAATATATCTTTAAAAGACTATTAAATAAAAAAAAATTGAAAATACTGTCATAAATTTAAGCTCTACATTTAGAGACGCTGTCCGCCAAAACCGCGAATAATCAAGAAACACAGTCACATTTTGATTCCTCGCGTTTTAATGATGCTTTTACAACACATTATTGTATAATTTATTTAATCCTAACCTCCTTTTACTTTTCTGTCAAAATCTTTTTGATTTTTTATATGGATAAAAGTACCAATTTAGCAAAATTTTATGTGTGCAGTGCAGTCGTTGAAATTATCGGTGGGCTACATTCGACAAACTTTCCACATTTCTTAAATATCAGATACTTAACAAATATAGGTGTCAATAAAAATAAACAATTTTGAGTTGCATGAGAAAAAGAAACCAATGAGCGCTAAATTTTCAAGATATTAATGAGAAAAAAATTGTGTTACGCTGAAAATTAAAAACGAAATGTAATCCTGTTACACATTTTTTAGATATGCTTCATAATAATTGAAGTAAATTAGATATTATTTTATTTAAATTTTTTTAATAATGTTTTAATGTTTGTTCGAGTTGGTGGGACCGATTTTTGACCGGGTGTGCTTTTATCGTCTGAAAAAGTGGGTAAATAGGTTAATAATGTATATAACCAAAAAAATGATGAGTTCTCCTTCATAGAAGGCATTTCCAACGTCCTCTAAAGAAGATATTATAATTGCAAACTCAGTACTAGTGTCTCTGCAGGCCATCAACTGTAAATATAATTTAATAAAATTATTCTTTTCTATCAACCTTAGAATTTTCTATTTCCTTTGTTGGAGAAAAAATGTTATGAAATATATTTTAGTCACGGTTTTCATTCTGTTGCCTTACCGTTTCGTACTATTTACAGATGAAATATAAAATGATTGCCTGATTTAATATTATGAGATAATGGGCCTGTCATCCTCTCTCCCGCCTCTTTCTTTCTCGCTATAAAAATCTGGTCGGTTCTGTACAATTAGGTCTGTTTGTATTCTCAGTTCGATTTTTTGATTTCTTCTCTTTAAGGGTCTTAGGGTTGGGATTGGAAACGTACAAATATTTCCAAGGGGGGGTTTGAACCCAGTCCTCGAGGGGCTCCGGCCAGACTTCATTTCTGGAATATAAAGCAGTCACGCAACTCAGTTATTTCTTAACGACCCTTATTAGTTCTGGGGCTTCTGTGTCCTGACTTTTTTGGGGCACCCTCGCTGCTTTTTAACTTCTGTTTTATATTGAGGTTAGTCAAATAGATTATTGTTATTTTGAGAACATCTTCTTAGTAGACTCTTCCATTAAGTATTGTATAAATGGGTGAAACAAGAATGGAAATCGTCCCATACACAATATTGCATGTAACCTGATTCACTTAACTTTTTAATGTTATAGTCCTCTTTTTAATCAACTTTGAGGAAGGGTCGTAAAAAAAATCTGAAATACGATATTTCTTTCCAATTCTCATTATATAATAGAGTTTGCACAATTAAAATCCAAACGCAATTTTACAGAAGTGTATGATTTAAGTTTTATTAGATTACAAACGTGAATTGTATTTCTATTTAAACAATTTATTTTTTACTTTCTTTTATCATCTCTATTTTTGTCACTGTAATCTAAATAAGTGTTAATTATAAATAAATAATTTATTTTATTCCTCACAATAACATACATAATATAATATTAGCATATACTTTTATGCATATATATGTATATGATTTTTTTTTACATAGTGTGGGTGAGCGCCCCCAAAAAAGCAGATGCTTAAACCTGGGGGCGGCCAAATAAATGTATATTATATAAATGTATTAAACATTTTAGCTACTTCTTTCAGTCTTTAAGTGAAAAAACAAGCAAACAAATAAAAGTAATTGTATTCGAGATCTTATTTACAAAAACCCATTGATTGAACATTCAGAGATACTTTATTATTAATGGTTACTAAAATGATTGTTTGTTTTGTGGCACCACTTTATAATTGTGACTAGGGAGGTTAATAAAAAGTATCGGAACATATTGTCACCACAATTTTATATTAATTATAAACTAATTCTTGTATCCAGCTATAGTAAATGTTCCAAGTAATATTAATGTATTCAACTAGTAAATGTATCCAGCATTACCGACCATTTACTAGAAACCGATCATTCATTTGATGTCAATAATTTCGAACTACTACACACATGTTAAAAAAAAAGAAATTTGACTTTTTAGAAAACTTGGAGATTCAAAGAGCTACCCAAGACACAAATATAGAATATTTTAATGAAAGATCTAACCTTAAATAACGCTTGTAAAACCTATATAAAATAACGTATATTAGTTTAAGGTACTCATAATTTAGATAGTAAAACATGGAAATTATTGTTTAGCTTTAAGCTGTTGAAAAATAATGTTATACCTGACCTAACCTTAATATCCCTTACCTTTCTTTAATCTTTCTATACCCCTATTCTACCCCTACTTTGTACTGTTATTTTAAGTCATATAAGCTTGTAAAGTAAATATGTAGCTAGAGGTCGACCAAGAAGTCATGGAAATGAGAGGAGTGCGCTAGTGTCGCCATGTAAAGTCAGTTTTTGATATAATAGACCACGGTCAAAAAACACAGTGTTGTTCTTCTGTTATTAAAAATTTTATTTTTGATAACTTCTATATTTTTTGCAACAGGCAACACTATACCTGATAAGAAATCACTAATAATATACGATAATATCTTTATATTATTATTTATTGATTATTCATAATAATATTCTTTAAATCTTAATATATTTTTTTTTCTTCCTCTTTATTTCTGAGTTTGATTTGGATTTAGAACAGTTGTGACTGTTCGTGCTGTATAAAAACAAACAAAACCGGAAACCTAACAGATTGGAAACCTTCCTGTTGTTATTCGTGAGATTTGACATAACTGGGCATGTCATACAAACTAGGAATGGTTATTGTCTTAGCACCCGACTGTACTGACTTCGGCACTACTCGGAAGTTCCGATTTTAAACGAAGTTAAGCTTTCCGTTTCTCCCGTGTTCATGACTTCTTGGTCGACCTCTAGTAGTCTTTACACTTACTTTGTTAAAACTTAACACTGAAGATGATATAATAATATGTCAAACGCGTTTGTTTATAATTGATATAAAATTGTAGTGACAATATTGTTATATTACTTTTTATTTAAACTCTCTAGTCATAATTGTTTATGGTTTATATTGATTTTTTGCGTTAAATAGCATTAAACATGTTTAATGCTAGCAAAGCTAGTTTGTAGATCGCGTGTGATGAAACTCATTGTAGTTCAATTAACAATTCATTTAAATAATTATAGTAATATTATGTAAAATAATAATATAAATGCATAGAGGATAGCTAGAAATCGCGCTGCTCCAATTTTGAAATGAGATGTCGCAAAATATGAATAATTTACAATATTTATACTTCTACTATCTTCTAGTTCTATCTCGAATTCATCCGGTTAGTCTGCAGTTATTATGCAAGAGTAAAGATAACTAGATCCCTTTTGTAGAAAGACCCTTTCCGCTCATCGTTATGCGACGACAACTATATTAATTTCCTGTACATTGCATATTTCTAAAATTTTGCACCTTCTAGTGCTAGTAAGGTTTTTAGCAATGTCTCGTAAGTCTCTTTAAAAATACCTTAAACTAATAAAATGAATTTGTCCTGGAATATTAATTAATTTAAATAAACAATGATTCTGATTTTTATTTATATCTATTTTGTTTAATGACATTTTTAGAATGCAAATAAACCTTAACAGTATTTATAATTTATTAATATTTTTACTTTATCACATACATATTGCGTCATATATGATGAATATATACTGCGTTGTCTCATATAAGTATTGTGATGGCACGAAAATTATATTTCTAGATTTTGATGGATTTTCACGTTTTAAAGTAAAAAATATGGTTTTTAAAAAATGTCTCTCGTTTGTGAAAACGCGTGGAGCCTTAATTACTGAGCAGATTTCGATTAAATTTGGCAACATAATAATAATTTATTAAATGCCCTATTTATAGGCTTAAAATTAACTTAATACAAAAAATTAGTAGCCAATAGCTGTGTGATTGTAAATGTGGCATTTAGCATTCATATTCAGAAAATTCATACCACGAGGATAAATCGAGAAATTAATTTTAGCTCTAAATTCGGGTTTAACCACCACCACCTGGTTACCTACGATAGAGCTAGATTTTTGGTTTTAGGTGAATTGTTTACATTTTCCAGACATTTTTACTTCCGAGCTTAACAAAGATAACAGGAGCTATGCGATCGTTCTGAAAAACGAAAACTTTTTTATGTACCCGATTTCAAAAATTCCAAGAAAGGAATCCGTTAGATCTGTCATTTGTCTGTCTACATTTGTTTCTCCACAACATACATTTATTTACACCTATAACTTCAAGTAAGTAACTTCGAAAGTAGCCCGCAGATAACCTCAGATTAATTTTAAAAGTACACTTTTTAAATTTTGCTATGTAAAAAATCATAACAATTTTGACAATTTAAAAATCGGGGGAACACTAAATAAATTTGACAAAAATAGTTTGTAAAAGCACATAATCATTAAAGTATACGAAATAAGATGCGAGGAAGCTATGTGCCACACTAATTTGCAGACTATTTTAATTTTGTGTTACTCTTTTTTGGTACTAATATGAATAGATTAAATATACGTGTTAAAACAATTTGTTTCGTTACCCATTTATTAATTTATGTTATGCTTGACACTCATCGATAGAGCACCACTGTTTTAATTTAGCGTTACTTCATACATTTAGTTTTATTTAGCTACATCGAATTTCGTTGCTTGACCTTCCACGCATAAGACCAATTACAAAATAATAATAATTCTTTTCAACACCCTATGAAGTTTAGTTTGAAAGTTGTTAATACTGTTTTAAGACCAGGGGAAATTGATTACCGCCGGCACTATGGAGGATTACTGCTGAGTGCTTAGTTACTTTGTTTGAAGAGGTTGGAGTAGGGATTACCTTTTTATAAAGGCTTTCTGAGGAAGGTCAAACTTGCCTCTTGTCTTCCACTCTTTAATATACAAAGCCGTAGCTTTTCCTCATTTCAGCTCTTAGTCTTTCTAATTGTTTTAAGAGTAAATTGAATTAATGGGATGATGACAACAACTCACGTTCACCTTTTCTTTTTATTTCCTTCTCTTTGTATTTTTTCTAAACCCTTCTAACGTATTTAAAAATATATAATATATATTTATATATATATAAGAAATAATTTATTTTATAAAATATTTTTTTATGTGAGAGTTTTTGATCTCCTGCATTCTAAAATGAGATACACTAATTATGCAATGTTGTAATTATTTCCTTTACTATTCAGTTTTTAAATCACCTAGCGACAATTTTCTAAATTAATTTAGTAAAAGTCTTGTAAAGGTACATTAGGGAGCTTAGCAAATAAATACTATTGTGTTTAGTGCTAGTCCTCTGAGTGATGATGATGGAGGGGGGGGGGGAATCAATACAATATATTATTTGTTTATTACTTTTAAATTTTAACAAAGGTTGTAAGAATTATATTTTGATCATAAAACTGCATTTTGATGCAAATACTCTAATTGTTTGTTATGTTATTTTTTTTATATTTTATCTTTTTTATGCGGGATTTTTAAACTGACAGACGGATACATAGATGTAAGGGATTACAGTCATAGCTAATTCTTTTTAGAGTTGAATAAAATTTGTAAATCCGTCAAAGCCCATATATTTCTTCATATTTATCTGAACATATTTTCCTTTTCCTTTTTTTAGTGTGGAAAGCAAAATTGTAGGACAAGTGAAAATTACAAATAGCAAGTATCATAAAATAGTCAACTAAGTGTAGACAAACAAAGAGTTTCATTATCTCCTATGCAACAGCCACTATAAGGATCCTAAACATATTTATCATTTTTTCTCTCGTCCAAGTTTAGTTGTAGATGTATGGGAGTTCTATAATGCAACCTGTATCACAACGCTTAGCGGAAGAAGATAATTTTAGCTTTTATTTATTTATCAAAGTTGTCCATAATATGTTTAGAACATAGATTGTTTTAAAAAACAACGGAGTGTCCGAGCCAGCACAGGAAAACATTTTCACATTCATATATTTATTTTAGTAGTCCCCATTCGGCAGTTTCAGATACAAAATCCATATATATCCATGGGTATATATTATAAATAGTCCTCATGCTTCATTTTTGATCTCACAATCTAGATTTATTCCAGGAAATTGACCAAGACCTTTTTTAAAATAATTAATGACAGTTTTGGCGGATTGCACTCCTAAATTTGAAACTAACATTTAAGTCTTATAGAGATAATAAAAAAACAATTACAGGATAATAAGAACTTTTTATATACTACGTTTTTAAATTTTCTGTCATCGACCATAAATTTGAAACCCGTCAAAATGAAGATCGTAAATATGGACATGACAAAACAAATAAAATAACTTAAATCAAATTATAATTACTATTTAGGGAGACAGACAGAGAAAAATAGACTTCAGCGCCGGGACTCGAAACCACGGACCTCCCCCTCATATCTAGTGTGTGGGAGCTCTAACCAATTAAGCTACACTGAAGAATACTTTCCTCTGACGATATCGATACCTAATCCCGAATTAAGCTTTCAAACGTTTCTAAAAGTCTTAGAAGTCTATAAACGACAATAGAGACAATGAGAAAAACGCAAATACGAGAAATTATATATATATTATTTGATATAAATTAAAATTTAAACGTTCCGTAGTACGAATACTACCAATAACTTGTAAAAATTGAATTTATAATTGATTGCACTAAGTACAGGTACTAATTGAGTACTTTATAATTACAAGCGTATTTCTCAGTCTAGTTCTATTGTCGTTTGTTGACTTCTAAGACTTGTAGAAACATTTGAAAGCTTAATTCGGGATTAGGTATCGGTATCGTCAGAGGAAAGTATTCTTCAGTGTAGCTTAATTGGTTAGAGCTCCCGCACACTGGATATGAGGGGGAGATCCGTGGTTCGAGTCCCGGCGCTGAAGTCTATTTTTCTCTGTCTGTCTCCTTTTATAAATAGTAATTATAATTTGATTTAAATTAAAATTTAAACGTTCTGTAGTATGAATACTACCAATAACTTGTAAAAATAAAATAACTTGCGGATTTTTTCTGAACTAACTTTCCATACAGCAAAATTTGCTGAAAACGAATTAAATTTTGCTGAAATATGGCTAAAAGTATTAATATATAGTGTTATGAGCTATTCTAAAAGTTTCAAATGTCTAGCTACTCGGAAAGTTAGTTAAAAATCGATTGCAAGATTTGTACTGGACACTCCTACAAACAAACAAACAAACAAGAAACCAAGCTAATAAAAACGTTGTAAAATATGTCTTGGCTACTGTGTTTTTCAAAGGTTTCAAAAATATGTCATCTGACCACATTAAATTTACTTATTAAAGATAGAATGTAGCTTGTAAATTAGTTAATTTGTTTAATCAAACAAATGAGCCGACAACTCTGTAATTATTTTAATGTAAAAATCTAGCTGGATTTGAGAAAAATTTCATATATTTTAAATATGGTAGATCTATCTATAATAAATAACAAATTAATTAAACAAATTAAATATTATTATAATTAAACAAATCTTTTAAGGTCTCATGTCTTCTTTCATGCCTTCTTTTTTTAAAACTTTTTTCTGTGTATTGCATATTGCCCCATGAATCCTCGCTTTTTCTGCTCAAAAAATCTGTAAGAATAAATAAAAATTATACCGGGTTATTCAAGTAAAACATAGTCTAAGTACAAAGCAATTGGAATTTTGTCTAAAGAATTGATTTATAAGCATAATATATTTTCTTTTTTCACCATACATTCCTGAATACAGGAAATTCGCAATGAATGTTTTCTGGAATCATTTACGGAAGCTACTGTTGAAAATACGGACTAACACGACCATGAATGTGTTTCTCCCTGACTCGGCTGGCTGTTTTATCTTTATGGGATGGATAGGAGCTACTCTCGTAAAGGGATCTAAGCCTCTACTATACTGTATTCCCCTTTAGTACAGTAAAATTCCAGTCCCTCTCCCGCCCGAACAGCGGTTTTATAGCACTGTACCCCAATTTTATTCAAATGAATTGCTACATCCCTGACAATGAATATTGCGTAATATTTCTAATGCACTCTTTCTGTCTGAAAGTTATTGGAGCAGTCCCAATAATTATTTATTTTCAAATACAAATGACTACGTATATAGGACATTTTTTCCAACGATTTTAACTAACAATGCCAATTAGTGTAGCACATAGCTTCCTTGTGTACGCACTTAAATGATGCTTTTAAAAAACATTATTGTCTAATTTATTTAATTTTGCTTCCGTGGTTAAGGTCAGGTGGTTAAGGATAGAAGCTATGCCATCGTTCCGAAGAACGAACAATTTTTATGTCTCCGGTTTCAATTATTCCAAGACAGAAATCCGTTTCAGACATCAGGGAACATTTTTGGTTCCTTATTTGTCGATCAGTCGTTTAACAATTTTGCGAACCAACATATCTTAAAAACTACTTGTCCGATTTTAATGAATTTCCGATTTGAATCTATAACTTTTTAATTTTTTTAACTTTTGTTATTCAATTTTTAAACCCTTGCTAATAGTTCATAATTAGCCATTGTTGCCGTATGTTGGTATACGTTTCAACTTTCTGCGCCAATTGTTTTCTCTGCCACATGCATACAAACGTACATTTATTTACTTCTATGTCTTTGGAAGTAGTCTGTTTTTAAAGAATTGTAAATAATTTGGATGGTCTGTCGAAAATAGCTCGCAGATGGCCCCTAGATTTATTCCAACCACCTGCGCACATTAGATATTAATAAATGTATACTTTATTCATGTAAAAAACAAAACAATTTAGACAGAGTTTAAAAAGAGGGAAAAATATTAAATAAATTGGACAATACTGGGTTATAAAACCATAACATCAAAAATAATAAAATACGTGATAGGACGCAAGGAACTAATTTTTTTTTCCGCTATTTTTTAATTGAAGATCCCTTTAACAACGGGTTAGTTGTTTTAATTTTTGACTAGAACTAATTTAAAAAATCCGATCCGAATAATTCATAACGTACTTGTGTGCTACTTAACCTTAGTAAGTTGAATCAATATTTGTGCCATTACTTTCAAGGTTATTTAACCTTGATATATTTAGTATTTATTATAAGGATATAACAGGATAGAATTTAAGGAAAACTAGAAATATCCGATTGTGTGGTCCAAACGACCTTAAACTTGTGTGTGTGCGAGTAATAAAGATATGGTGGACTGTGAGAATTGGTAAGCAGAAATATCGTATATTGAGTAACAATTGGTTAATGTTAAAACTCATGTAATATAAAACGAATGTTTGGACATGAACTTGATTTGAGTCGAATGTAACTAGAACTGAGAGGGAGAGGATACAACCAGATAAGGGATTGTAATAAGGTTGGGCAAGAAGTTAAAGTTATTAGCAGTTGGCGACAGAGAAAGGAAGAATTTAAAGAAAGTTCTTATCACTTCTACCAGGTAGCGCTAGGGACTGAACACAGAGTTAAAATAGTATCTAATCCTATATTTATCATTTAAATATTAAAGTACAGTTGCTGTATACATAGATAAAAGTAAAAGAAAGATGAAAAGTTATTTTTGAAACATTATAGCCTGCCTTTCTTCTTTAAAGTTTAAAGCCTTGTTCTACTCATTTTTAATTCTTAATCTTGATTTCTTTCTCATTCCTCTGACTCTTTAAATTGGTATTCCTACTAGAGTTTATACTTGTGTTTAATTTGTTTTATTAATATAGTAGATAACCTTTTACAAAATTAATATATTATGTCCTTTGTTATAGTTAACCTGAACGTGAATATATGTAAATATATATGGGGATATCAAGTACCCGGCACTTAATATTTATGTTTAGTTAGCCGATTAGTTGTTATATAGTTCTTTTTTATACATTTTTTTCCCAGCCTTTGCTTTAGATCTTTGATGGTCCGAGAAACGTTTACTTTAATTACTCGATATTTTATATATTTTAGATAACAGATTAGAAATAATAACTTTTCTGCTAACATCACCTTGTTTACCTATGGTCAACTACCTTGACTATTCGAAAGGGAAATTGAAAAAAAACAAACTGAGTTTCCTTATTCAAAGTAACTCATTAATTAGTAAAAACGAAAAATCCTACGACTCACATTAAAGTATAATCACCTTTAAATTATTTGTTAAAAAAAACCGTAAATAATTGTACTGCGGATTTTAAATCACTCCTAAGCTACAAATTAACAGTTTTATGAATTCATATAAAAGTATAGTTATATTCTATTTGTTTGAACATATATATGTGGGTGTGTGCGTGTATATATATATATATATATATATATATATATATATATATATATATATATATATATATATATATATATATATATATATATAATGTATATATTTCAAATTATTACATTTAAAATTAATTTTTCTTATATGTTTAAAAATAGTATGACGCATTTTTGGACTTTTATGTCATATATATATATATATATATATATGTATGTATATATATATATATATATATATATATATATATATATATATATATATATATATATATATATATATATATAATGCACATACACATGTGAAGCATAAATGCACTCTGTTTGTTGGTAGAGAGCTGAGCACCTTTTCTAAAGTGTCAAGTTAATTTGCGTATAGTCTTCCTCTTAGAATTTCATAGATTAATCTTTATAATTTTATATTAAACTCTTGCAATTCAATAGCTTCAAGGATAAATCGATAAAAAAAATGGCTGAATAAAATATTCTATAAGCTAACAACAATATAGAAAACTATTTACATCTTAGAATTTATAAAAGAAAATATAATTTTTCTTTAGTCAGTTTGTAGTTGACATTTATGTATAGTTCTTTTTGATGGCAATCATAAAGTTCGATTTTATTCAACACACTATTACCATTTTTTTTTTTTTTTACCCTCTTGGCTTTTTACTTATGGTAAGTTGAAGTGAATTGTTTTGAAACAGCTATAGAGCCATGTTCTAGAGCGGATAGGTGCCTTGTTACTCGGAACAATGCCAAGTTCTCGCTTGATATGTAGTCTAGATACTGAAGTTTTGAACAAGTGTTATCTCCGAACTATGTCAGTATTAGGCCAAACACTTCACATGGTAATTCAATAATCGATTCCCATTATTTATTTCATACTAGCCCATATCTTATCTTATATCCTATTACAATATCATATATTTAACTGTTTGATTTTCTTCTCTTGGCATTTGATTATTTGTCTGTTATTTAATTTTATTGGTTTTATTCTTTACTTGCTTGTAAAATTCGTTTTTGTATGTAATTTGTCATTCGTGTTTCAATCAAGAGAAGTGTTATTTGTTTCGTAATTTCTTTTAAAGGCCGTATTATTTAAAAAATAATTGGAGTTTTTTTTTCCAAGGAATTAATTTCATTTATGCCTTTGTTGGTACATTTTTTACTACGTTTTTATTAGCTTGCTTTCTTGTTTGTTTGTCCAGTACAAATCATGCAATCGATTTTTAACTAACTTCCCGAGTAGCTAAACATTTGAAACTTTTAGAATAGCTCAGAACACGATGACAATGCATTATTTTAATACTTTTAGCCATCTTTCAGAAGAATTTTATTAGTTTTCAGCAAATTTTGCAGTATTGGAAAGTTATTTCGGAAAAAATCCGCAAGTTATTTGATTTAATTTGACATATCCCATTAGTATTTACAATCTTCATTTTGACGGGTTAAATTTGTGATTTTTTATTAAGAGGTAAACATTGATTGACAGCGAAAAGTAAACAAAGAAATAAATTAATTGACGTGTGCCCAAGGATCTTATATAAAGGGGATAGAGGGTTGAGGCAAAAAAGTGACCCCATGAAGATATGTAAAATATTAGCTCCAATGGTACAAATTACCTTCCTCTTGGTTATAGGTTACCAAGAATTTGTTTATAGTGTCAGGTTATAACCTGTTAAAAAAGGTAATTTGTCCCAGTTCAAAGGTCGTGGTGCATGCGCAGTATGATTTTTTCTCCAATTTCTCTTACCTTCATGGGGTCACTTTTTTGCCTTAAACCCCTTCTTAACATTACATCCGCTTTATATAAGATCCTTGCGTGTGCCACCCAGGTTTGTTTAAACTTGTGTCCTAGGTATAGGTTTAATTTTTCTGCATCTATACATCTTTACTTGTACACATTTTTCTTCTCTTACTGTCCCTACACAGGGGCATATCAATGCCACGGTTTAGATTCGGTGTTGGCGAGATCCGTTGTACAAAGATTTGTTATTTTATAGGTTTAAGATCAGCTCTCTAGATGGTTGTCATTATTATGTGTAATAATAAAAGTAAATAAATTCGAAACTACATGTGTATTTTTTTCTCACGAACAATATATATAACAAGGACAATTATATTATCCACATTACATATGATTCAACAGAAAATTTAAAAACGTAGCATATAAAAAGTCCTTTTTTATTTTGTAATTATTTATATTTATTCTTTGCAGACCTGAAACTAAATATACATATACATATATAAACATGCTGCATTTAATATGATACCATTGTCTAAGGAAAATCATCCTCATTGTCATCTTTTAGAACTCTCTTTATACTATGTTTTATACTTTATATGATAGCTTATAGCCTTACTCTTGATTAAGGTTCTGTTATTTATGGCTTTAAGTAGAACATAGGGACTCAACAATATTGCTCCTTGAATTCCAATCCCGGACAACCTCAACCTGGTTAAACGTTCTGCTATCCACTCTCATCTCCCTGTCTATGGTCCTCTTTCAGGTTTCCCTGAGAGATCCTTTAGGGCTCTAATCTTGGGTCATCCATATAGCAATTTGTGGTTACATTGGAGTTAAAAATCTCTGGTCTCCCTTCAGTCTGTATCGTGGTAAGATGTTCCCGAATAACTGTTGTTGATTTAACATGATAATTTGTTTGCAACAAATATCTTATAGACCTTATCTGGATAATAAAAATTTATGTAGTGAGTCTATTCGGTGTTCTGATCCATAGAAGTCGTTTCCTTGGGGGGGGGGGGGGGAATCTAGTTTCCGAAATACTGATAAACCGTTTTTTATTATTATAACTATTATCGTTATACCTCAAATAATAATTGTGGGTTCTTTGATCACCACCAGGTTTGGTACTGTATAGCATGACTGGGAGAGCATTCCTTAATTCCATCTTCATGCTTCCATCTCTGATTTTTTAATAAATTACTATATCTCCAAAATTAGTGTAAAATTCCAAACCGATTCTTCTTTTTCCTTCCTCTCCTTCACCTTCATTTTCATTTGATAATATGTTTTCCGGGCTAGGTTGTTCACATTTTCACGTTCTAGTTGTTCTGCATACAGGTTTAGACATTTCAGTTATAATTAATAGACATATTTATTTGATAATTGCGATACTTTTGGACCTGCTTTAATTTGTAAACGAGTCTATACAAAAAAACTAGAGTATACTTCTGCTTTAGTACATGTCTTGTATATTTTTTGCCTTATTTCTTTTTTTTATCAAGTCGAGTAAGTAAGAATGAGAAGGGATAGACTCAAGTATACCTGTAGAAGGAGGTAGATGTCTCCCCCCCCCCAAAAAAAAGAAGAACCTGCGTGGGAATAGGAAGGAAATAATATCTTCCACTGCACCCGTATTGGTTTTTGCTTCCGAGCTTACCCAAGTTAACGGAAGCTTTGTGGTCGTTCTGGAGAACGAAAATATTTTGTCTCCGAAAAAAGCACTCACAATAATTTTTAAATATTATATTCACACCTTATTTTTTATCTAATAAATCCCTATATATTCGGGAAATTTATTTCAAATTAAACTTGAAGAAAAAAAAAAAATAAATAATAAAAATAAAATCTAGGAAATTGCACAAATTATTGGTTTTAGATTTTTATTATTTTATATAAAGGGAGTTGAGAATATGGCGGTCGTGTCAAAATACTAAAGGTGTTTTTGAGAGTTAGTGTAGGGCTGTCGTACATTTTTATTTATAACTAGCTGGATACCCGTGCTTCGCTACGGTTGTGTTTAAATTTAATAAGTTTATAAACTACCAGGAAAGCATACAAATTATTTTACTATGCGAGAATATCTAGATTCTATCCCTCCTAGTTATATCCCCCACCTCTTTGATAAGATCATTTGCAAATATCCTAAATTTACCCCCTCCTAAATGAAAATATGACAAAACTGTACACATAACAACAATTACTGTACTCTTAAAGAGCATTTCAACGATATGCATCATGAAGATAAAGGGTATTCATTACTTGTACCCCGTACCCCTTTGAACCAAAAGTTATAGTTCGAAAATTCATGTAAACAGTTACATTCCCCTTGCTTTGAAGGTCAAGTGTGCAAATTTTCTTCGAGATCGGAATAAAACTGTAGATTTGTATAAAAGAACATGCATATGTACACACATATGTTGACTTTTATATACGTATATAGATATAGATATAAATTTCCATTTTACCTCTCCCCCTTCTAAATGAAAATAAGACAAAACTGTACTTAAGAACAATTACTTTTCTCTTAAACAGCTTTTCAACGATTTGTATCAAGGGTATCCATTACTTTGTCATTTGTACCCCGTACACATAACAACAATTACTGTACTCTTAAAGAGCATTTCAACGATATGCATCATGAAGATGAAGGGTATTCATCACTTGTACCCCGTACCCCTGTGTACCAAAATTTTAATTTCGTAATCTCATGTAGGCAGTGACCTTCACCTTGTTTTGAAGAAAAAGTGTGTAAATATTCATAAAATTAGGATAAAAGACATACCCTCATACGGATACACTTCTTTTTATATAAGATATAGCTATATTTTTTAATTATACCCCCCTCCTAAGTGAAAATATGATAAAACTGTACATAACCACAATTACTGTCCTCTTAAAGAGCTTTTCAACGATATGCATCATGAAGGATGTTCATTACTTTAACATTTGTACCCCGTACCCCTGTGTACCAAAATTAAAATTTTGAATATTCATGTAGACAGTGATTTTCCCCTTGCTTTGAAGGTCAAGTGTGCAAATTTTCATAGAGATCGGACTAAAACTGTAGATTTGTATAAAGAACATGCACACATGTTGACTTTTATATATGTATGGCCGCCATCTTGAATCAATATGCCCGATTGGTAAACTATTTATCAAAAGTTACTAATTTCATAAAAGGAAGCCAACTTCTGAATTTCAAGGTTTTAGTACTATTGGTTCCCGAGATATCGTCTTGTCGAATTTTGTATATAAATGGCCGCCATCTTGAATCAAGATGGCGGATTTTTAAAATTTCTTAGCGAGCACCTAGGAGGTAAGAGGAACACACCTACAAAATTTCATGGTCGTAGGTCCAGTGGTTTCAGAGATATCGTGATGTGTCAGTGAGTCAGTGAGTGAGTGGTATTTGGATTTTATATTTAGATTTTAAACGGTAATGCATTGATTCCATAACAAATTAATATTGTCTCTGTAACCTCAATGTATTTTCCTATTCTGTGGCCTCCACATAGTGTTATTCAGTGACACTGATGGTCATTCCAAGCGGTAATTCGCTGGGGAATGGCCGCCTTCGGGGGGAGGACGAGTGAAGCGAGCAAGGGGGAAGAGACCCTAGTTTTTTAAATAATTCAATTCCTTCATTAATTGACAGCGAAATAGACAGACGTATGTAGTATAAAATATAAAGTGAATAAAATAAGTATCATAATAACTTAAATTTGGATGAAAATATTGTCTAAGCTCGTTTAAGTTCTTTTGGCCCATTCGCACTATTGCACTTATAAGCAATGGAGTTGCGATTCTTGATTTTTTTTTAATTCGTTATTTTTTAATCTCATTTTCTTTAGCATGTAATATTTTATTTATTTGCATGCGAAAAAGTCAGAACTTAATCCAATTTGAAACTAATATATACTTTTAATTCGTTTTTTTATGTTTGACATGGCTGGTCCTCCCACTCCATCCTGTTGCCTTCCTTATTAGCTTTATTTAAACCTGTTTCAGGCATCGAACCGATTCACACTCCAACTAATCCAACTGCATTTCTTATAATAAAAAAAAATCATTTTTACTTTCTTTTTTTGGACTACTTTCTTACATTTGTCTCAATTAATAACACTTAATTTATGTTTTATTTATCTTGATACGGGGCATACAATTCATATTTAGCCAATTGAATAGACATAACACTAAAAAAAATGAAATATGTTGAGTGTTTAAGTTGTTTCGATAATTAAAGTATAATAATATCCGCAGACGTGGTAAGCATCTTTTAGTGATTACAGGTGTATAGCTATTACAGACGTAAAGTAATTTTTGCATGAAAAAGTTATGAAGAAATTGTACGGAAATTAATTACAATTTATGAAAGTATACACTTTATACAAAAATTTGTTTTATGTGTGGTTTCAACCTACATATCTTCCTTTAAATAACTATTGCCTCTAGTCAAAAGGTATTGTAGATAGAGTCAGGTGTGGTAGTTGTGTTTTTGGACTATTTATCTTGTCGTTAATTCTTAGACGTAGAACAGTGGCTATGTTTGTATTGTATATTTAACTCATTAATTAATATCACTAATAATACATAAAGATTACAAATTACATTAGCAGGAACTCACATTATGTATATTGACAATTATTCTAACCGTAGAACAAATCAAATCAAAACATTGACAGGATTGCCAGTAGCAACAACAAATAACCTAGAATAATAATATAAATAATAAATATACATCAATTCTCCCCCCTTATTTTGTTTCTAATTATTTGATTGATGTGTCGTCGCCAGATCTGTCCGTTGTCCATCTGTAGCACGTACTGTACATCTCCTTCCTGTTTCAAGACTCTTCCAAATTCCCATCTTATGTTATTTTTGGAGTAACTTCTCGTCTGTATTCTCTCCCCCGCTTTAAGCTTTCTTCTTATTATAGTAGCATTTTTTTTTATCACTTTAAACTTTCCATCATCGGTCATAAGGTCTAATCTTGTTCTAATAAGTCTTCCGAACATTAATGAGTAGGCTGAGTGACCGGTTGCATTTGGTACCTTCCTGAGCTGTTGTAAAATCCTGCAAAGTTTTTCTTCTTTGTCCCCCGGCTCTCCTTCAGATGACTTCAAGGCTCGTTTTACAGTTTGTACAAATCGTTCAGCCTGACCATTAGATGCTGGATTGTATGGGGCTATCGTTTTGTGGGTGATACCATTATTGTTTAAAAAAATTTCAAATTGTTGTGACTTGATAGTTTTTTTATTTCATAAAGTTCTCCCTCAGATTCGGAGTCAGTGAAAACTTGGTTGATGTTTTGTCCGGTACTTTTCTTGATACAAACTTTGGATAAGTGTCCAGTTTTCTTACAGTATCCACAGTCCGTTGTTTTGAATCTGCATTTATTCGCCCGGTGCGAAGTATCCCCACAACGATAACATTTACCTTTCAATATATCAAATTTTTGATTAAATGCTTTTAGCAGTGTATCACGGTTTTTCATTTGGGTTGAATTATTCTTTCCAATCTGAAAGATTTGATTGTCTGTTCGAGTGTCATTAATCGGATTAGTAATGTAAACGTTTTCATTTTTGGATAATTCAACAGCCTTAGCAGTTTCTAACAATTCACTAAAAGTAGGGGTGTTTTTGTCTTGTAAGAGTTTGGTTCTTATATCTGAGTCTCTTAACCCTCTAATAAATTGTAGCCTCAGAAAAGTCTCAGCTATGGATTTCCCGCATGTACATTTAAAATCACAATTAGCTGAAAGCTTCTTTAATTCTGTAGAATATTCAGATATAGATTCATGTAGACCTTGGATTTTACAAATAAATTTATGTTGCCGGGCCCATATGCTCGGTTGTGGGTCTAGATATTCTTTTAGAAGTTTAACTAGTTCATCATATTCTTTATCTAACGGGCTATCTGGTGAACAGAGATCTCTTAATTTTTGGTGTATTTTTGGAGTCAGAGCATGTAGTAAAATTAAGACTTTAGTTTTAGGGTCATCTTTATTCTTAAACAACATAAATATTTCCAATCTTTGAATAAAGTTATTAAATGTTTCATCCTCCTGGTAAGGTATGAAGTTTAAATTTGATGTACTTGGTGTATTGATTGGAGTAGTGTACGTAGTTGCAGTTGTATTTAGTTGATCTGTTTTAATTATTATATCTTTTAAATCTTGTAGTTTGGTCTTAACCTGAATGTAAACATTTTCAACGTCCTGTTTATATTGTGCCACAATTTCTGTTTGATTTTCATCTGTGAGTATTTCTATATTGTTTTGTGCCGATTCAAATCTGTTCCATGTATTCTGTAAAGTATCTAATCTAATATTAATTTCATTTAGTGTAATCTGAGGATTTGAAGTTATTGTATTTAGTGTTCGTGTAATATGACTTTTGCAACATGATCTTATTCTTTTTAACTTACCTAATTCTTGTTCATCTTCTGTATCCATAGTGTTCTATTCTTCTTTTCCCTCGTCGCCAACTTATTGTATATTTAACTCATTAATTAATATCACTAATAATACATAAAGATTACAAATTACATTAGCAGGAACTCACATTATGTATATTGACAATTATTCTAACCGTAGAACAAATCAAATCAAAACATTGACAGGATTGCCAGTAGCAACAACAAATAACCTAGAATAATAATATAAATAATAAATATACATCAGTTTGTTTTTTAACTGCTGGTACTTCAATATATAATAATATAGATAATAGGCAACACTAATAATATCCACCATGAATCTCAAATTGCAGTCAACTTTTTATCAGAATGCCTAACTACATTCTACTATTGTAACAATTATATTTATGAATAACCTTTTAAACTTTAACCAATATCAGTAGATTTATTTATGAATAAGAAATATTGATTTCGGATAAGTAATCATTTCGGATAACAACTGATTTTTATGAAAATTTGATGGTTTGTCGAAAGTAGGCCTGGAGATAGCCTCAGATTAATTGCAACCGTCTACTTCTCTTTTTATTTTGCTAGATTGATACTTTAATTCGTGTGAAAAATAAAAACAATTTTGACAAATTGAATAAATTAGACAACAATAGGTTGTAAAAGTATAAAATCATAAATTTATACAAAATTGGACGCGAGGAAGCTATGTGCCACACGAATTGGCAGACTATTTTAGTTTATTGATTAGTTAAATCAATCAAGATGCATATTTTGTTGATTGTAAGAAGCTCGTAAGGTCGCTTCAATAAGTTAAATTAGTAAATTAATTTAAGTAATTAACTTTGTTTATTAACTAGTTAAATTAGTAGTACCTTTTAAGTTTCCTTGAGGTTGTTTAGGAAACTACCAAAAAGGTGTGCTGTTTTAGAATAAAACTTTTAAGTAATTTTTTTTGTGTAGATTTTAAAGACATTTGTTGGCTCAAAAAAAAAAAAATAAATAAATAAATATATATGTGAAAAAATAAATAAAACTTAATTCTTATATATATATGTGTGTGGTCAAGGTATGCTTGACCACTATATCAAAACTATTTACTTTAAAAGTTCACCGGGCTGTGAGTAATCGAACAAATAAACTAGTTTAAATCAATTTTTACCAAAGAATAAAGTCATTATTTAAATTACAGACTTTTTCTTTTGTCTTCTTTTAGCTTTAAAATTGCATTAACTTGTTGTGAAACCGGCTTTTACATTAGTTTCAGCAAAGATTCATTCTGAAAGAGATGACTTGAGTTTTGCTTTGCTTAAATTTCCTTTCAGAAGGTAATAAACATAATTTTCTTTTTTAACAGTTGTATAAGCTTTACGAAGATTGGGAATATTATTAATACTTTATTGCTTTTGCTCAAGTAAATTGGCTTTGTTGAGAGTGAAGAAGTTAAGAGATTGTCATAACTTAAGATTTGTAATTATTTACAATGTAATATAGTTTTTGTTTATTTATTTATTTTCTAAAAAGAACGAGCCCATGCTGAGCTTTTGTGGAACATAATTATAGAGGACACTCAAAGACCTGAAATAATTATTGTCAAATAAACTGCAATATCTATATATATTTAATACAGATCGATGTATCACAATGAAACCTAGCGACATAAGTAGGTAAAGAACACTTTTAGAATTTTTACCTACCCCTATGGCTCTGGGTGGAACTATATTAGTTTACAAAGTATGTATCTCTGCCTTATTTATATAAGAAATTATGTCAATATTTCTATAGCCCTAATCAATTAATTTTAGAGAGGCGATAGTTCGATGTCCCATAACACTTTTTTAATAAAGATATTTGAAAACATAAACCATCTATGAATAACAGCCACGTCTCTTAATTGAAGGGGCCTTGGCGCCACTAGATTGTACAGTTTATAGATTTCTAATTTGTTTTAATAGGACTAAATGATGTTTTCTAGCAACAAACACAATGTGTGTCCATCTACTTGTAAAGACAAATAATAAGCCAAATTTTCGTTGCAATCCAATAAATAGTTCTTAGTTCTTTGTAATCTTCTCAAAATATCTGTTTTAGTTACATACTCGTATATGGCTAAGCGATCCGGTAAAATTTTATAATCTTCTGGGCTGAATAAAAGGAAAACGATTGTAATTGCAAACAGTTAGTTTTTAATTATTCTTGCTGTCAAGTGCGAAAAGAACATTAGTAAAATTTTGAGTGATGCCCGAACGTGTAAATGCTTAGAAACAAAAAAAAATTTCGTCTGATGAATTTTCTCATACTTTTTCTAGTTAGAAAAAAAAGTTTTTACTCCATTTAATTTTGACTTGACTTTTCGACATTGCTTTCAATTAAATTTTACTCCTAATTGCCTCGTTCTTTTCAACACTAGCATAAACATACTCTAAGCTACCTATAGTTTTATTGTGTCTGTAATCTTACTCTGAAGGATTTTCTTTGTGTTTTATCTTGCCTTGTATGTTTTATTCGCATCTTCTCTAATGCATGACATATCTATCACATGTCACGATTTTGATGTATTGAGTGAAGATTTTCTAGAAAAGGTGTCTCGCCGCATGGAAATGATATTGCTCTATCTCTTTTTGGATATCACTGTAGCATTTCAGAACATGATTTAAAAACATGAAAAATATATGTGTCCTTATGTAAAGCTCCCATTTTATGCTACTAGAAATTACTTTCCCGTCCATTTGCCACGTGAAACTATTACTTATGTCTAGTTCAATTCGTAAACCTTCGGGTAATAGATACTCTACCTAATATTTTTTTTACAAACTGTTTATTTTTTTATTTATTAATAATGATATTATTTAAGATAATTAAGTGACTTTATTGTCCTCTTTAGTAAAATAGTACATTACGCGTCGAGTGCGGAAAGTAGTATTTTGCATGCGAGTGTGGAGTTTGCACCCGAGCGACAGCGAGGGTAGTAAAACCACACGAGCAATGCAAAATGCCGTCTTCGCACGAGTTGCGTACCGCACTTTATCTACGATTGATAGATTTAAATAATAAATACAGAAAAAAGTAAACTTTCTGTATGTAAATTCGTATCTCTCTCTTGATAAAGATGGCATTAATTCTTGAGTTGTATTTTTTGGCGAATTAATTATTTCTGGAGGAGTATTATTCTCCACATTTTCGTCAAAGTCATTTGATTCACTCATTGTTTTTCACTAAAAACTCGATATAAACAGTTACTTTAATAAAAGATCAGCAAATTAGTTTTGTTAAATGTAAACAAATTGCTAATCGTGCGTAAAGCTGAAGAATTCCTCTTCTTTACCGCCCTAGGGTGGTAAAGAAGAGGAATTCTTCAGAACTATGAGACGCGCATACGCAATGAATACAAGTACGTAAATAATAACTTTCTACGCATCTAAACAAAGATATAATGTTTATATTTCGTAGATAAAAGTACATTTCGTGACTTATATGAACATTACTGTAGTTGATATACGATTAATAAAGTACAACTATTAATATGTATTTAGAGCATTAATTTATGCAATGCTGCGTAGTCATCGTACCTTCGACGTGTAAGCATTGCTAGGCCAAACATGGTTTTTTATATTCTGCGTGCAAAATCTGAGGTTTATCATTTCATTAAAGGTGTTTAAGCTTCTTCCGCAGTACTATAAAGTAGTTAACTTCATATTAGCGCACCATTTAAATATTGATACTACAAGCTTTTTAATTATATAGGCTATTTGAATGAGATGCAATGAATGTTCTCTCCAGAAAAACAATGTCCGAATGCTAACGGCTATGTGATCTATCATTAACTGAATTTAAAAACTAAATAAATTATCTTCCATGTATAAATAAGTAGCTATTGCTGTTATTCTTTAATTGATAAGTGATTTGATTATCCTTAATTTGGTTTGAATCCTGATCTACATTGTACGCTAAATCCTTCTTACGTTCGCATTAGTGCGTGTAATCGACGAATAGGTGTTTTCGTTCTACTTTGTATTAAGTTCTAAATATATTAAAACAAGGAGACGTAGATTTTTAGTAATTCAATTTGTTTAATCCTTGAAATATAATCAATTATTGTTTCCGAGCTCACCGAAAGTAACGGAAGCAATGTAATCGTTCTGAAGAGTAATAATTTCAAGATAAAAAGAACTTTTTATATACTACGTTTTTAAATTTTCTGTTGAATCGTATGTAATGTTGATAATATAATTGTTATTGTTATATAATATATAATGTTAGCGAAAAAAGAATAGTTCCGAATTTATCTACTTCACATAAATGACAACCATCCAGAGAGCTGATCTTAAACCTATAAAAGGATAAATCTTTGTACAACGGATCTCCCCAACACCAAATCTAAGCGTACCATCGATATATTTGAAATAATATAATCGATAAATAATATAATCGATAAATAATATAATCGATATTTCCTGTTTTGCTGTCATTCAATGTTTATCTATCACAAATTTGAGACCCGTCAAAATGAAGATTGCGTAAATATTGGATATGACAAAACAAATAAAATAACTTGCGGATTTTTTCCGAACTAACTTTCCGCACAGCAAAATGTGCTGAAAACTAATTAAATTCTGCTGAAAGATGGCTAAAAGTATTAAAATAATGCATTGTCATCGTGTTCTGAGCTATGCTAAAAGTTTCAAATGTCTAGCTATTCGGAAAGTTAGTTAGAAATCGATTGCCAGATTTGTACCGGACAAACAAACAAACAAGAATGCAAGCTAATAAACACGTAGTAAAAATCATTTATGCCTCCGATTTTAAATATTTCAAGACAGAAATAGTTTTTAGTCGTTAGGCAACATTTTTGGTGCCTTTTATGTCGCTTTATGTTTGCGAACGAGCTTATCTTTATATCTACTCGTTCGATTTTAATGAAATTTTGATGGTAATTAATTCAACCGCCAGCGGACATTAAATATTATTTTAAGATATAGCTGTAAATAAACAGGAAACTTATATGTCACCAACAATGGGCTAATCCAAATTTCTCTAATCAAACCATAACTTAAAAAAGATAAGTTGATTCTCAAAAATTGGGTACTTCTTTAGATTGTTACTCCCCTATGATTTTTTAGAATATAAATGACTTTGATTAAATACCTATTAAGACAAAGGGATGTTTAGTCCAATGTAATTTGGGACAAAGGAGTATGACACTTCTGTTTTATAAGAGGATTAACAGTCTAAAGAAGAACAATCCGAGTACTTTCTTTAGATTGTTATTCCCCGCTGTTTTTTTTTATACGGGGAGTAACAATCTAAAGAAGTGCCAAAAAGGGTACAACACACAAGACCAAAAATGACCCCTGATGCCTGAAACAGATTTCTTTCTTAGAATTTTTGAAATCGGAGGCATACAAAATTTTCGTTCTGCAGAACGATAACATAGCTTCTGTTATCTTCGGTGAGCTTGGAAGCAAATTTAGCGTATAGTATATAAAGGTACGTCAAACTTGAACAAGCATTTCTCTTATTTATAGAAAGGGGAAAACAATTAAATAAATTAGACAATATTGGATGGTAAATAATATCAATAAAATACGTGATAGGATGTGAGGAAGTTATGTGCCAGACAAATTGGCAGACTATTTACCATTTACCTTATATATTCCAGAATGTCTTTAAAATAAAATTTTATAATTGAATTGAATAATTAATATTAAGCTTTTGTCGTTATAGAACGCACCCTTTATAAATGTGATAATATATGTTATATATGTGGTGTATGTGATAACAAGTTTTTGATTAACACCTTTACTACACCAAATCTCTTATTATTAAATTTTATATTTTAGCTAAATCCATAAGTGAGTAAATATGTGTGATTACAATATAATAAAATTATATTATTATCAAATGAAGAGGCAGGCGCTAGGTGCTTATTTTACCTTTGAAACAAAAACAGGGTGAAATCTGAGTAACCCTGCGGAAGATTTAATAACAAGCTAGGCAAACAAAGAAACTGTTGGGAGAGGTTAAAACCTAATTTTATTCTAATTTATGGTTCCATGGCTTTGTAAACATCTTTGAATTTCTTGTCTAACCACTAAGAATCTAAATTAACAGAAGCAACTCAAACGATCTACTAATTAATTTAATTATGACGCCGAAAGAATGATTGTCAATTTAATTTTTGCTTCCGAGTTTACCGAAGGTATGTGCTCGTTCTGAAGAGAGAAAATTTTTCTGTCTCTGATTTCGAAAATTCCAAGACTTACATCCGTTTTAGGCATCAAGAAAAACGTATTGTTCCTATAACATATCTAAACGAACTACTAGTCCGATTTTAATGAAATTTGGATAGTAGCTCATTATTAGCCCATAATTTGTCCCTTATAAGTTTTTAACCTTCTGCGCCTATTTGCATCTCTTTCACATGCGCACAAACATAAATTTATTTACACTTACCTATATCTCCAAAAGTACTTATCTGACTTTTATGAAATAAAAATCATTTGTTTTTTAGAAATCAGTTGGTTTGTTTATGGTTTGTCGAAAGTAGCCTGCAGATAACTCTAGACTACTTTCAACCGTCTGCGCTCTTATAATTTTGCTATATTGATACTTTAATTCAGATAAAGATACTTTAATTCAGATAAATCAAAACAATATAGACAGATTTAAAAAAGGGAGGAAAATTACAAATTCTACAATAATAGGTTCTAATTGCATAAAATAAAAATGAAGTATGCACCATAGGTCGCGAGGAAGCTATCTGCTACACTAATTGGCTCGTTTTTTTTTTTTATAAAAATATGTATAATCTCCTGTAAATATGCTAGTGTTTTGGTTTTTTTTCTATATTCTCTATATGTGTATATTTGTATATGAAGTGAAAGTTTAGATTGATAATAGCTGAAGTGCACGTTATTTTAAACGGGATATTTATGTTAAACCCTCTTACTTGTCTAGAATAATCTAGGCCTTAACATCGTCTTGTTTACCCATGCCAAATCTCAACGATACCGATAAGAAATTTAATGTGTTTTTTTTTCTCGCATTTGTAGAGGTGTAACTTCTTTAGGGTCTAAATTTATTCAGATGAAATGAACAGTGAAATACTTCACTAAGTAAAAAAGATAAAATCACGCAATCATATGAGCTAAATAACTTAGTCTCCTTTTACTGAGGATGGATTATGACAGTGTTTCAAGCCGGTAGTTTGCAAAGCTGTAGCATGTCAACGCGGCATAACTTTTCAAATTGTAGAACGTATGTGTGCGGTCACTTTTTGAAATATAACTACAATTTTACAATGTCATTAAAGTTATACTCTAGTAAATTAATTTGGCATTATTACATGTTACCTACAATATATTTTGCTTAAGAACATTATTCTAAAAAAAAAAAAAAAAAAAGTTTCGTTAGCCTTTAAAAAAATTATGTGCATGTAAAAAATATGCAATAAAGCTTATAAGCTAATTTTATGGGTTTAACGTACTTTTTTTTTTCTTTCAGAAAATATTGTATAAATAAAACACACATATTTTTAAACAACATTAATTAAATATAAAAATAACTATTCTTTATCATAATGTCATCATTATTATTTACACTGAGAGTAAATAAAACTTATCAGCCTAATATCAAATTTTATTTCTTAATTAGATTGAGGCAATGTTCAAATAAGAAAATGACTGCTAATTATACATCATAAAGTTAAGTACCCATAATTTTTTTGATATCATCTATGATCTGTTAAATAAATATTGATTCCATATAAAGCATAATTATCATTTTTTTTTTTTTTTAAATAATAATATATCATCAGTAGCTTAATAGCAGTCGCTCGTCAGCTTTTCATCTTGTTCAAAATTTATTTTTATGCATATTATTATTTGTTATCCCATTAAATTAAATGTAATATTATATTGATTTGTATCTAAATTATAACTGTATTGTTTGCTAAGCTGAATTAGTTTTTTAAAAGTAGGTGTCCTTGAAAGTATTTTGGAAACTTAAAAAAAAAATAATCGAGGACTTATTTCACTTATTTTTTTATGTATTTTAACTTTCATTATTATTTTTGAAAAAAATAAGATTATTTTATTTAAACATTGGCTTATTGTTAGCAAGAATAATATTGCAGGATTTTACAAAACTGATGTTTAATTCACATAGTGGTACTGATTTGATCTCTCCCGAGATATGTATTAGTTGTGATATTATTTAAATTTAATATATATATATATATATATATATATATATATATATATATATATATATATATATATATATATATATATATATATATATATATATATATATATATATATATATATATATATATATTAGAATATTACATGTATAAAATATTGCTGAGCATAAATATTCATAATGCTGTATTATACATTAACTTTTTTTTTGTTTTGAAGATTATTATTAATTTAATATTTCATTATTAAGTTTTTAAATTAGTTGTGTTATTTAGCTTATTATTGTTTTTTCATTCGTTCTATTTTTTTACGTTATCTCCAATGAATATTATTTTTATAAAAATGTTAAATTATACTACAATTTTACGCTAAAGGTCATGTATCATACAAATGTAAATAAAAATCAAACAAATGTAAATATATTAAGGCGTAACAACGACTAATAACTTTGGCTTTTCCCCGAGGGAGCTCCACGGTGGGTACTGCTGTTATTCTATAATTACGAGTGACATTTCACGTTTTTTTGGACGTAGTTTGAAAATATTCGTGCTCCCAGTGTTTTAATATTTTACAAAGTTAAGTGTTACGGTGACAATCGCAATGTCCTCCTTGTGCGGAAACTTCGGAGCACTGTAAAAACGGTTCGTTAAACGTAAAAAATGAACATAGCGTTTCTTGTCTGAAATTTTATATTATTAAATTTTGATGTGATCCTCAATTGGTCTCCGAGTTGGGGAAGCGAGATATTCATCTATAGGTTTTGTCTAAACCGTTCGTTGTACGTAAAAAATAAATAAGACATTTTTTGTGGGAAATTTGATAATCTTGCTTTTTGAAAATCACCTTAATTTGTCTCCGAGCCATAGGAAGCGAGATATTCGTAAAAAGTGGTGCGGAGACGGATACTTAATATTCACAGATATTCTTCGCCCTATAATCCGTAAACCGCGCCCATTGTACGTAAACAATGAATTAAACTTTTTTTATCTTTAATTTTGATAACTACCTTGGTGTATTAATATCTCGGTGTATAATATCTCGCTTCCTATGGCTCCGCATAAGAAGCGAGATATTCGCAAAGAACCGAATTTGTTGACCTTTGCCTTTGATTATCTATTAACGCGACCACGATCTCGTTGCCAATTTTGAATATGTTTTCTGAACGTCAAAATGAAGCGATCAAAAAAAAAAATTTTTTTTTTGGAACAGAAGCCATATTTATGACTAAAATAACTGTACTAATTTATTTGTCATAAATTATTATTTACTTTTTTTACTATCTTTTATTTTATTTTCTTATTTATAGTTTTTTTAGTAAACTTAAATTATAATACTATACCAATATAGATAGTAGCCATGCCTTTAGTTAATATTTTTTCGATATGGTCGCGCTAATTTTAAATATTTGCTATTAATTGCCAAGAGGAGCTAACGGTAATAACTTTTCCCTATCTAAGCACTCCTGGCCCTGCAATTTTTCCTACAATGTCTAAGACTAGGATACTCCCCTATAAAGTGAAATGCATTGTCTCTCACGTTACTTTTGCGTATAATCTAATATGATCTAAGACTAATGTGATTCTAATTAATCGGAAATGGAGAAAGAAAAGCATCGTTTAAACTAAAATGGTAAAATATTGTTACCTCCGTCTGCTGGTCAATACGTCAAATACCTAGAGTTGAGTTCTAAACTGTCAATATTTGAGGAATAATGGAAGAAAGTAAACCCTTTGTTTTTATTTCTTTTCTTTTTTAATACGCCATGTTATGTTGTTGGAACAGAAAAGTTGAAGGTTTTTAGTCACACGATAAAATTTCACATCAATATAGTAGGAAATAGAATTATACATGATTAAAATCACGTAACTTAGAATTCCCTCGAGAAAAAGGTATTTAAGTATGGTTTGAAAATTCTGAATGATTTTTCATGATTGCACTTCAGTTTTACTGAGAACTTGTTTATACTTAATGCTTGTCTGTCAGTTCCTTGATGTGCCATTAATTCTAAACTCTATACAAAGTAAAAGTTTGTTGTTATTGTACTACTGAAGGAAAAGATAAGTGTTTTTAGTTTTCATCTGTTAGGTTGAAGATGAAAGTATCTTTGTTCTCTTTTTACTTGTTTAAATTGAACTCCGTCGATATTGGAACAGAGGAGGAAAGAAGAAGGGATTGTTGATTGTTTAGGTCGGTTGAGAAGTGAAGAGAAGGTTCGGGCTGTGTATAGTGTATAGCAGACAGTAAGCTGAGATTGTAAGGCAAACGTCAGGTGGGAGACGTCAGGATATAAAAAGGATACCCTTAAGAGTTGAAGTGAAGAGGCAGGAGTATTCCTAAAGTACCGGACCCTCTTGGACTATCAGGTAAAGAAGAACAGGTGTCCTGACGTCATTACCATCTCATCCGACCCTGCAGCCCTGCTTCACTCCCTTCAAAAACTATCTACAAACAGAAAACCAAACAAATGTATGAACTTACTTTATCAACTAAAGTTCATTTCTTCTAACATTATTGTTTTAGTTTCTTAAAATTTATTTAATCAAAGAAAGTTGTTTCTTAGTTTTCTTTTGAAATATTTTAAAGTTGTGAGAAACTTTTTCAAATGAAATTTAAAAAAAAAGACTGTAAGAACACTGAACTAAGTAATAATAACAATTTGAAATTGGTTCGTAAACTTGCAGCCGGAGTTTTTCCGTAAACATTGCTATCTTATATCATTAAACTGATTTCAAAAGGAGTTTACTGCCTAAAGCTCTAGTCTAGAATATATAATCTATTACATTTAAATAATAACAATAACTATTTTATCACTGTTTGCTTTGTCTTAGAATACAGTATAAAAATGTACAATAGATATGTATTTAATCATATTCTTAATTTTTAAGAGCTTATTTTTCTCACGCAATGGAAAACAAGATAAGTAAGAACAGAAAGAGAATTTTATTTTTCTAATTTTAAAGAGATCCTAAGCACGCAACTTTTCATTTAATTTAAAAGAAAAGAGGATGTCTTATATTTTAGAAATATGATTTATTTCACTTGCTTTTTTATTTAGATAATTTTGCTTTTAAAAACTCTAAACAATATTAATACCTTTAAAAAACAGAGGCTTCCGCGAACTTTAAATTACATTTCTTAAAGATTATATAAAATTGTTTATGTTAAACTATAATTTCATCTGCAGCTAAGCTAATGCAATTATTGGATTATAAGTTAAAAGCATATATTTTTAAACTCATACACAATATATGTATGCATCGTTAACATTATTAGCTTGTATTTAAACTTCTTATAAAGTGTAAAGTACGCAAATTCAAAGGAAAGTTTTGAAGAAGAGCCGTTAAAAGCAAAAGTATAATCACATAATGTATTATTTAGACTAGCTTATTGCTGATAGGTAGAGAATTTCTAGAACAAAAGAGGTTAGGAATGAACTAGAAATGGGAAACTGATAAGAACAGTTACAAAATAATAATAAATTTATAGCTTATAACATTAGAAAATAGCATCCTTAATGATATATATATATATATATATATATATATATATATATATATATATATATATATATATATATATATATATATGTGTGTGTGTGTGTGTGTGTGTGTGTGTATAATTAAAGTATAAGTGCAAAAGGGTTTCTTCAAATAACTCTTCATAAGCAGCAATTTAGAGAGAACCTAAGATAGCTTGGATGAGACTTACTTTATTATGTTGAACTTTGCAGTGGACCTGTTTTTCCAAATGCTTTTCTGTATTCTTGTGACATATCCATATCTCTCTTGCTTGTCAAACTACTGGTTTATTTATTATGGTCTTTGAATAATGTAATATTTGTTGTATTATTGGATTATAATAAATCAATTATTTATTTATAATCAACTTCTAGCACATGAGTCGGCACGTGTTTACGCGCCAAGATGTCAATCGTCGCCTCACGCGAAGTGTGGCATGCTGCCCTATTATGGTGAAACCAAACATGTTCACTATCCACATTTTCAAAGTGCGTTCCTTATGGGTGTCCCAATGTTTGAATCTAGGGGTATTTTTTGACATCCAGCCAGACATCTGCGAGACTGCTATTGGAAATTAGGTTGAGTGCGTAAACGAAACTAAGTGTGTTGTTCCAGATGTTTATTTCCCATTAAAATCGGAATATGTAAAATTAGATGCATTTTTATTCAAATGTGACTGATTTATTCATTTTCAAAAAGTGTCTTCTTTATGGTGCACCCTATAGACTCCCTATATAATACAAAAAATAGTACCTATATCTGTTTGACTCAGAAAAAAAAAAAAAATGTTATTTTAATACCGATATTGTTCTTGTAAGTTAAAGCTTATAGCTTGAAATCAAAACTCATTTACGTTCTCCCATAACTGGATTTAAAATATAGATAACTCCATCTAGAAGAATTTCCTTTCTTTTTTTTTTATCAGAGGATTTTCAAAGGCATGTAGCTTTTAATATTGGTTGTTTAGATCACTTGATGTTATTGATGAAATTATATTCACTGAAACTTGTTTTAGAGTTAGAAAAAATGAAATAATAGGGGGAAAAAATAGTAGCCATATATTTGATTTTTTGGCGAATGATGTTAGTATTCAAGCAAAATTTATTGGCTCAGGAGTCAGGGCCGGATTTCCCGATAAAACCCATGAGGCCTCAGGACATCGAAATATGGGTTGGGAGGGGAAACAACCCGCTTAACTCTTTTCCTTTCTCCGGTTTTGGACAAGTCCATAAGGGGAGCTTTTCCTCTTATACAGTAACTTTTAAATTCAATGTAAGGTCATTCACATCGAATTAAATGATAGCGGATTTACTGCAAGCGTCTACCTGCAGTCAATCTACTGCTGTGGCGTTTCAGTTTAAGTCTTTATTTATTCAAACTGTGAAAGTTTTTGGTAAAAATTTGTTGGGCTTGCTCATAGTGAATAATAGTTCGAGTAATAGGTAATTTAATAACACTTTAACAAGTCTACTACTTTCTAGTAGTTAAAATTACATTTTGTATAAAAATAATTTCCATTCTTTTTAATAAGAAATCAATCAAATTTTATCAAAAAACTGAATATTTTTACCTAAACTATAATTATTGTCTTTCGTTCGTCCAGTTAATCGTAATTGGTTTAGAAAATTTGGATTCTTTTTCATTCTCTTCTTCACCCAACCAATATGTTTACGAAAATGTCGCTTTTTTACATTTAACTGAAATAATATGTATGAAATCTTATAAGCGTACTACGAAACATCTTGTATGTAATTGTATTAGAAAGTATTCTCCGTACATTTTGAATTTAAATCGAGGTGAACTAATAATTATCTTTTCATAGCTTACTCTGTAATTATACGAGGGTTTGCAAGTGCTTAGAAAAAAGGCAGGTTGTTCTCTGAAAGCACGTTACTTCATAATCTTAGCTTGAACCTACCTTGAATAATAAAAACAGGTTGTACCAAGCTCCAGTTACAACCTGTCCTATAAAGTATACAACCCCTTGTCTTATAGAATAAAAATGTCTTCGCACAAAATCTTAACTAACGACTATAACAAAAAATATTAGAAAATAACCGGAGTTAAGAGTTAAAATTCTTTTGTTCTTTGTCGGAATATAATCTTTAATACATTTATAAGTAAAATAAAACATTATTAATAACTATAATATTTCCTAGAACATTACATTTATAGGAAAGATTAAACCGGGGGGTTTAGAAATGTATTTAATAGTTTAATTCAAGAATTTAATTTCTGTAATTATTTCATTTTGTGGCAATTGACGTGAGGTATTTTAATTGGTTGATTTTACTTTTTGTATTTGAATTATTTCTTAGAGGTTAGGTTAATTTGTTTGTGTTTGTGTTTAAATAAATACATTACCCGTATAAATATATCTATTTTTTAGGGTATGTTTATGTTCAATTTATTTACTTAACTTTATTACTTATATATTCTAGTATATATATATATATATATATATATATATATATATATATATATATATATATATATATATATATATATATATATATATATATATATATATATATATATATATATATATATATATATATATATATATATATATATATATATATATATATATATATATATATATATATATATATATATATATATATATATATATATATATATATATATATATATATATATATATATATATATATATATATATATATATATATATATATATATATATATATATATATATATATATATATATATATATATATATATATATATATATATATATATATATATATATATATATATATATATATATATATATATATATATATATATATATATATATATATATACTCGGAATCAATAAGTATATATTTATATATACTAGAATATATAAGTAATAAAGTTAAGTAAATAAATTGAACATAAACACACCCTAAAAAATAATAAGTTACGGTATAAGTTTACGGTGCAACTGCCCGTAGAAGGATTTCCCATTTGGCAATTGTAAATCTGTGGCGTTATTTTATTGGGAGCTAATGTTCTTTACTGTTTCCTTTTTTATGTCACTTTTCTAGTGAAGTTGCTTTTACAGTGTGTCCACGGATAGAGTTCCCTATACGTTTAAATTCGAAAATCTTTCAATTTTCGAAGAAAAGTAACTCCTCATAAAATCTCCTGCTTGTTTCTGAAATAAAAATGTATAGTATTACATTTTGTTTCTAAATGTACCTAGTACCCAAAAAGTCAATTTTATAAATCATAGAAGAGGAAACCGAACCAAATTTTTGCTGTTCAAGAAAAAGATATTATTTATAATTTTTTTAGGTGCTGTACCAAATTTATTTTTCGCATAAAATGTCGAATCTCAAAAAGTCATTTATAAAAAGTCAATTTACCTGATTCTAATGAAGGATGGGTTGTTAAAAGTTTTAAAGAGTGCATTAAAAATTGTGGTATTGCTTTTTTTATAAAAACCAAATGAAAGCATTTATAGGGAAAATATTATTTATTTCTTTAACAGAAGAATTATAATTTTCAAACATGAATTTTTCTTCTTAATTGATTTTTGCTTTAACAGCTTTTATGTTGTTTTTATCAAATAAAGCAATACCAAAACTTTTAATGCACTCAATGAGACCTTTAAGTGCAACTTATTCGACCCCTAAATTATTAGAATCAGACAAATTTTACTTTTTATAAATGACGGGGTGAGGATTGTTTTGAAATTTGATTTTCGACGTTATTATGTGAAAAAGAAATTTGGAATAGGGTCTAATAAAAATTATAAAGAATACTTTTTTCTTGAATAGTCGAAATTTTGTCCGGCTTCCTCCTGTAAGATTTTAGAATATTGTACTTTTCGGGTACAGGGTACATTTTAAACAAAAAGTGATACTATAAATCTTCAACAATTAAAGATTTTATGAAGAGTGACTTGTCTTCGAAAAGAATTTTTTTTTTTTTTGGGAATTTAAACGTGTAGGCAACTACATCCGTTGACATACTGTATGAAGACTGTGTAACTCAAGTTGAAGATAATACATAAATTTAAATCCTTTAAGAATTTTGTAGACAATGGCGATAACCACTAGTGTTGAAAGACTTTGTACAATTAGCTCACTTTGCTGTTGATTCAATGCAAATTTTAAGTTCGTAAGGAGTAGATAACCATTAGATGTTAGATGTAGAGTTCCCCACACCTGCAGTGTTGACAGGAAATCGAACTCCAGATCCCACCGCAGTGGCCTTGAAGATCAGGCAGTGTTAATTTTTTGCGTTGGAAAAAGCCACACATTATAAATCCTCTCACTGTTCATCGACGTTCTCAATCATTTGTTGGTCCTTTTTCCCTTTATTGTAAAGTTAGGTGCTTGCTCCTTTGATTTGTTCGCCCGTGTAAATAAGAGTAGCTCTGTTTTAAACTTTTATATTTTTGTGTAAGATGAACCTACATTGACCATTGACCATGCCTAGAATTCCAAAAATGAAGCAAAAAAATCAACAAAAATAATTAAAAAAATGATAATTATTATTTTATTTGTTAGATTGTTTTATTTTTACAATCCAAAATTGTTTGTCCTAGAATTAAATAATTATAACTTTATAATTTGCTGCATCCAATTATAAAAGCCTTTTTGTGAAGCCCGTTGTGCAATACTCCATTTACACCTATCTTAGTGTTATTCCTTATTGAACATTTAGAAAGTATAACATCAATTATACTCTATAACTTTTAATTGTCCTACATTCACAGTTCATTATTATTATTATTATTATTTTATTTTATAAATGTTGGTATTTTAATTAAAAAAGAATCTGTAGCCGTATCATTCTTGCTTTTCTTTGTCATGAGATTTCTACAAAGGAATAAGGAAGGCAAAAAAACAAATAACTATTCTTTGAAGTACGCCGCAAAAACAAAAGGATGTTTCAATTTTTTACCGAATTTATTATAAATAAAGTATTTCGCTCACGTTTGAATAAAAAAACAACTAAAATTGAGAGAGAATATTTTCTGGATTCTTAACAATAGTTTTTTTCCAACAAATATTTATTATTTAAACTTTTGGATTAACTTTTTTCTATTGTTGAATTATTGTTAAATTGTATTTATTAGATCTTGAGTCAACAATCTTATTAAATTTTCATATTTAATTGCTTCCAAAGTTACTATGTGATCGTTCTGAAGAACGAACATTTTTTACGTCTCCGATTTCGTAAAAACTCCAAGGAATCCTTTTCAGACATCAGGGAACATGTTTGGTTCCGTGTCGGTCTGTATGTCCGACACGGTCCGTATGTCGCCCAATTTCTCCTAACCAACATATCTTAAACACAACTCGAACTATTTTTATGAAATTTGTGATGTGGGTCACAATTACCCCCATTGTTGATCCCATGTAAGTTTCAACCTTCTGTGCTCATTTGTTTCTCTTTGTTCTATTTATTATTGTTGACAAACGGAAGGTTGAATGTAGATTCATATATGTATACAATTATTTCACTTCAACCTTAACTATTTATGTTTCAAATACGAGTAATTTAGAGTTATTATTATTAAATAATAATTAAATTTTTGGAACGAAGTTCCTTATGGCACGTTCTGGAGCCCGGGAGTGAATCCGAAAAAACGACCAAAATCACCGTCACAAAATCACCGTCACAAAATCACTGTCACGCAAAATCCGTCACGAAATCTACCGATGACGATAACTCGAGTAAATGATCACCGAGTTATTTGAAATTTGGTACATATGTTCATTTTACCAATGCCCAGGCTGAGTTCGTTGGAAAACGTTATCCGCCCAAGCGTTTACGCGTAACGCTTAAAACGTAAGCTTCAAAAAGACGGGAAAAAATGTTATTAAGGAAGCCTGTTCCTTGACTTGTTTTGTTTATTTTTGTTACATGTCAAAATGTCACTTGGTTTTGTAAATATAGAAAATATAATCACGGTCAAAAGTAAAATTGATCTGTGCTGACGCTTATTTCAATATATTAGGTATATTATTATAATACTGCGTATTTAATCCAAGAAAAAATTCTAACTTCATCTATTTAAGGAGACAAAAAACTTTTTTAAATATTTTTTTTAGTAAAACGAACACCGACACTGTTATGAAGTGATAAAGATCCCTAGTGGACCCAAACGTTTAAAATAAAGAAAATAACGTTTTCACCGATATCTTCCGTTCTAACGTATAGCGATTTTAATAAAACTTCTTACACAATGTCTAAAGTACTATTGAAACAGGCATGTAAAATTTCAACCGGATTCAAGCAGAAGCTTTAGAGTAGGGAAGAGATATATTTTATAATATTTTAAATTAATAGGCCGGGTAGGTAGAAAACAGTCCTATTTCAATCCAACATCCTTTAACAAACATGCTCTTTAACTATAAACTCATTATGATCAACGTTTTTCTTATATTCAATACATATTTATAGTAAGACGCTTGCTTTAATGATACAAATAATGATTTCCTTAAGTCTTGCTAGATACAAACAGTTCGTTACTTTTAATTTTGTCTCTTTTCTAACTCCGCCATGTATAAGAAGTTAGCATTTATATTTAATGAAAAATGTAAGGAACTTCGTTCCTACCGGGTGTCCCGCGACACCACATGTATTTTTTTTACTTACTTATTAATATTATATGTAACATATATATTATACAGAGTGACCCCATAAAATGTCAACAAAACTGGTGGATTCTATGGGTGAAATGCAACAAAAAATGTCGAATATGCATATGCCCATTTCTCTATAGTTCTTTCTTTTTTCAGATTGGTATTCACGAAAATTTCCAAAAATTGCATAATATCTCAAAAACTAAATGAGACTGAAAATCGGGCTAAGGGACAATTTATTTTCAAATTAACAGCTGCTAAGCATCTTTTAAGTCCTGTTTCATTTAAAAATTTTGATTTTTTTTTAAAACTTTGACCACGAAATTCCTGATCCTTCTTCTCCTAATTGAGGAATGTAAGAAGTGTGGCGAATTCAGAAAAAACGAAGCTGTTCCGGTTCCATGTTTATAGAAACGTTTTTGTTTCCTATTTCGCTCAGGTGATAAAAATGCTTGTGGATCGTTGTCCTTTACACATCTATATCTCCTATATATATATATATATATATATATATATATATATATATATATATATATATATATATATATATATATATATATATGTGTGTGTGTGTGTGTGAGTGTGCCGTGTTAGGTCTATAAATTCATAATAATTATGTCATGTAGGGTCGGTTAATTTCTGTCTACTTAAAAGGGTAATTTACTTGCACTTTGAAGTAGTTAATTATTACACTATTACAAATTTTCTCCTCTTGTTTGGTTTGGCCTTTTTGATTGCTTCTGTATCGTATTATTGGTGTTATGTAAAAATAATACAAGGTATGCTGCTAAAAAATTATAGAAATTGTTTTTAATAATAAGTGTCTTTATCCATACATACATTGTTAAACCTAACCCAAGGCCATGAGAAATAGTCTACAAGGATGAAGATGCGGGTACTATGATAGGATCAGAGTTTAGGATCAGGTTTTTCCAAAGCATATCTCATATACCTGTGCAAATTAACTTTGTGAGTTAAATGGATGGAAAGAAAATCCTTTTATGATCTTTGATACCTCTTAGAGGTTTACTCGTAAAAAGTCATATTCATTTAAAAGTGATGCATTTTAACATATTCGTTGTGGTTTAAGAAGTGTTAGGTCTAGCTTAAACGATTTACAAGTAACTTGAAGACGAATGCCTATTAACAAATCCATCAATAGAAGTGGTACTTAAATTTAACTTATGACTATCTTATCCATTACTATGAACAAATTAGCTATAAAAGCGGACATTTACGATCCTAAGATGAACCATTAAAAAACATTGTTCACTATCTCCTTTGGAATGTCGTCTATGGCTATTCTTATGTATTTGTTAGTAGATTTAAGAGGGCTTTGAATTCTTAGCCCGTATGCTCTTTACTGGATAAATCATTTGTTACCTTCAATTGTTCGTGTGAATGCTTTGTTCATTATTTATCCATCGAGGATGATATATTATTGATGCAGTGAGAGACAAAATAAGTTAGTTATAATATAGATCAATGGTACGCAGAACGCAGAATATAATTAAATACCATTGGTGTGGGAGCCTAGTTTAAGCCACTAGGTTTCAATCACAAATGGTCATGCTTACACAAGGGACATAATATTGGCTTAATTTCTTAACATATCGTCGTTAAACCAGTTTTAGATTCACTCAGACTTTCATTACTTCTTGCAAATGATGTCCTAATAATTTATTTTAATGCAGGTTATAGTGTTATTAAATTTCATCTCTTTTTGTTTTACAATAATACTTAAAGGAATACCTAGACTAAAATTTTAATACATGTAAATACATAAATGTTCTACGATTTATATAGTAAGTTAATTCCACCTTGATTATGTAGAACTTAGTCATAATAAATATAACCTCCATCATTAAATTTGATTATTTAATTTATAAATTCTCAGTAGCTTTTTTTTATTATTAAAAACCGGTTTCTACCGATTTAATTCATGATTTCATACATTTTGACGTTCACTGCTTTTAATTTTTATTTTTTGTCATATAAAGAAAAAGTATTGTGATGGCGCGAAAATTCGATTTTAAGATTTTGATGGATTTACTCGTCTTGAGGTCCCTTAAGTCCAAAGTGGTTTTTAAAAAATGTCTGTCTGTCTTTTGTCGCATGTCGTCTGTCTGTCAATGAAACAGCCTAAACTACTGGGTCGAATTTGACGAAATTTGGCATACATGTTCAGAAAAATAATGCGAAATCGAGGAATTATTTTAGCCCCCCCCCCCCCGAAAACTCTGATAAAACGTGAAAAATAAATTCTTGAAAACGGTTCATACGATTTTGATTAAAAAATTCTAAAATGTAGTCCGTTTAAAAACGAATCTAACGATATAAGCCGTTTTCCCGGGAAAAATCTATTTCCTGAGAAAATAGGTTTAAACGAGGACGGAGAGAGACCAGGTTCTATTCCCCGCCAAGGAGGTTATTTTTATGATACATTTTGATAAAATGTTCAATAATAATTAAATGTACCTACGTAAACTTATAAATGGAAAACACTGGGCTAAGTAGTTGTGAACTTGTATTTGAGAAAGTTTGTCTGAGTTGTCTCGGACCCTATTTTTTTTTAATACTCATACATTTCGTATACTACTATTTATTCCTAACATTAGTACATACATTAATTTATTTATATATTGATGTTTAAATTTTTAAGAACTTAACATAAATGTTAAATACCTTGTTTCCTTGGCTTTTAAAACAGTTGAGATATCAATGGAATTACATATTTTAAAGTCCCTTACTAAAAAGTAGGTGAAAGTGGTTTTAAAAACTTACTTCTGTCATCTCTGTATTTAGACAACTAACTAAAACTACTTAACTGATTTCGATTAAATATTATATACTTATATTATGGAAAATGATACCCTGAGGAAAAATCTGTTAGAGGAAGATTAAGGTTTATTTTTGAGGACACTCCCCTCCCTTTTAGAACTAATAATATGTAATATGTTCCTGGAAAATTATAATACAGAATAGGGACTACCACAATAAAAATATTTATATCACATTGTTTTCCTGATTTTCCTTGTTTTTTTTGTTTTTTTTCCACAAATAGTCAGAGTTCTTGAAACGTATGATAAATATCAGGCCTTTACATAGTAAAGAAACAATTGAATTAGGTATGCTGATAATACAAACTTATTTTACATTTATAATGAATGTCTCATTTTTCTAACAGAATATACTGATATGTAGGTGTCTAAATAGAAGTCTCTTGAACCAGTTAAAGTTTTTATATTTTTCGAGAATTCAAGACTTTGCCTTTATAAAGCCGACCGAGATTAGCGAATATGAGGACCACTTCGACTCCCACTCAAAATAAAAATAAAACTTTGAAATCTGAATAATCTTTTAGAATTCATTCTCCTTTACAATTTCCATTCTTTTTATCTTCAGGTGAGATACTTTTGGGTCGGATTTCCATCATATAATCCATAACTCTATTTCGAACAAATCTTTAAAAAATGATAGGTGTGTTTCGAACTTATATGAATTATTCACTCGAATATTAAATTTAGCAATACATATATATTTATTAGAAGTTAGCAATCAGATTATATTTATGTTTAATCTATTCCAACTTAAAGATTTTATTTTAAGCTTAGCTAAAGAAACCATAATTTTTTCGAAAAGTTTTTAAATTATATACATACATCTTTCTTTTTTTTCTTAAATCTCTTTCAAAGTTGGTTCCTTTTTTCCTTTAATTTCTTTTACTGAAGCATTCTTTTATATTGTGCTTTATATTTTTTTTATTTTATTTCCGTGAGGTCATCTTAAGTCTGAGGACATAAATTATAGAGATATGCGGGTATGCTTTAAAAATAACTTTATGGTTTTTCCTACAAAGTCCATTAAACAACTTTTTTTTGGATAAATAATAACAATAGCAAAACAAATGAGTAAAAATAATGATGTATTTGTAACGATAAAATTAGAAAAGCTATTTGGTTATATTATGCTTAACACTTTTCTACAATGTATCTTTTGATCTTTTAATGTGTACTTATTTCAGAAATTAATAGTTTTGTTTTAGTTATGTATGTTGTTTTAATATACAGGGTGATCCAAAAGTCCGGAAACGGTTTAATATCCCCGGGTATAATTGAGATATTAAGTTCCGGTTTGCGGGCATCTGTATCATTCATTAAAAACTACTTTTTTGGTGGGTAATAATTTTTTCCGTCATGTTGGTTGCCGCCATATTGGATTCAACTTTGACATTTTTAATCGGAACACCCATAAAGTGATTCATTTTTGGAAAGGTTTTAAAAAAAAGAAAACATTTGCCGCAAACCCGAGCTTTATATCTACTCCCGTTCCAAAATGGCGGACACTCAAAGTTTAAAAAATTACTCTTTTTACTGGTCTTATATTACTTTGCTTTGTAAGTTCCATCGCATGTTTCAGTTACCCCAATTTTGAACCACTTCCCGTCTTCCAATCTTCCCCAAATTTTGCACATGGAAACAATTAAGGTGAAGAATACAGAAACAAACAAAAATTTGACCAGTTTTTTAAAATGGTATTTTTATATTAATTATTTTGTTATTTTCAATAGTTTAGTTAGATAGAAATAAGTTTACTTTGAACTATCCTATGGGTCTGATATTCTCAAAACACATAAACAAACTTCCGATAAAGAATTTTTGCCACTGAACCGGACTACAACCATATAAATACATAAAAAAAGACCATAGTTATAAAAAAAAACGTATTTTGTCAATAAAAAATAAAATAATATTTTTTTCGAAATTTCCAAAAAGTGGTATCTTTACTTTTGGTCGAAGAATGTTCAGGAATTTTTTCAGATTTTTTGCACTTCACATAAGCGAGATAGAAGGGGGGGGGGGGGGGGACACGTTTCACACCCACTTCAAACTTGCCTACGCTCGCCCTATCAAAGTTATAACCAAAGAATTATATATTTTTGTAATCAGCTCGACGTATCCTTTCATGTGATACCCCTCACGGTGTCGAAAAAAAAAAAAAAAATGTTAACCCTTAAGGTTTTTTACCCTAATTGTTTTTAATTTTTTTTTTTTTTTAATTCGCTATATTTTTAAAATATGTGGGCAGGTACAAGACACATACATGCCAAATTTCAAAGTGATCGGACGAAAGATGTAGCCGTGAGGGCAGGCGACAGGACGGACGGACAGACACACGCAGGAAAATATAAGGGTCCTTGGTTTTGCCTACGGACTACGGACCCTAAAAATCGGTCCGAGACAACTCGACAACTAACTTTCACATATAATCCCGGTCCCAAAAATATTTTGTTTTTATTTTTATTTTTAACGTACAATTAAGATCATAGTACCTAATATTAAATTCAATCTTAATTAAAATATGGTTATTAATTGTGCCTAATTACAAAAGTATTTTTTAAATAATAAACTTATTTAACAGCGATACTAGTATTTTATTTTAACAGCGATTCAGGATGTTTTATTCTTTATAATTTAATTAGACTCTTTTCTATAAAGCGTTTTGAAACCAATCTATTTAGGTATTTCATTTAATCAGCATAGCCTACACGATAAAAGGACACAAAGCCACTTATTTCTCTAAAAGGGTAAAGGCTAGTATTTTATGTAAGTTGAGATGACGCAATAATTTGATTTTGAGATATTCCGAATACATAGGTTTTTTCTGTAGCTAGGATTCTAAACTACTGAACTGAATTCAGAAAATGAATTTACATATTACCCCGTGTCCAAATCTAGAAATGTATTTCATATCTAAAGATATTTTTTAAATAATTTATTTGTAGCAGTTAATTCAAATGCAATTGCAATTACATTTATATCTCGCTACCCGGAATAGATTGATAGTTTTTTGAGGTATTGAATCAAAATAAATAATATAATCCTGCTAGAAATCGCACCAGGTGTGGAGGATCACTTTTTTTTTATTAATTAATTCATAGAATAATATATTTTAGGAATTAAATTCAACGTCGCTGTGTTAATGTGAAAGTCTTGTCCGAATGTGCTTCCTATTTTATTTATTTTTCTAAAATTATACATAATGAATTAAAAATTGCTTTATAATTCTAATGAAATGAATAAGTAAATCTTGTTTTCTAAACAAAGATTAAATCATTATTCTATTTTGAATCTTTTGTGATAAATATTTTGTTAATGGTTATGTAGTTGTTTAGTAAATTTTAAAGTTTTTATTTATTTAATTTATTTGATATCTTAAGCTGTAACTATATCTAAACACACACGAAGTCTAAATTATTGATTTCCAAAAAACCAGTTTGTTAGAAAACCGTAAAAACTTTTGATTATATACTTCTGTTGAAACTATGTTTGGTTATTTTGAAAACAGAAATTTATTTTGTTATTTTTCCTGACAGTTATTACTTTGTTAACATATGGCTTTGAATTATATATCAATAAATTATTAGGTAATAATATTATTTGGCGCCAGGCGTCAAGATATATTATTTTCCCTGTTGTCTGCTTAATCAAGTCACGCCTATATCTTTTAGAAGGTTGGCCAACTTATTTGTCTTAATCTACGCCAAAACTTGATCCTTACTGAATTAGAAAAAGTTATAAAAAAAGGTTTAACTGTTATTATTTTCTGTCTTGGTAATATATTAACTGAATGTAATTCTATTTGACATACTCTTCTATACCCTTCTCTAAAATTTGAAATAAACAAAATTTTTTATATACCTATATATTTACTCTTATTTTTATTGATAATAAATTTTTGAATCTCATTAATTATTATAATTATGTAATTTGTATGCATAAAAAAACCCTAGTTGAATGATAGAATGGGATTTAGATTTTACGAGGGTAAATAAAGTATTTTATTTTTTATTTATTTTATCTTGTCATTTTCCTCTCTGATATTGCACATTTCATATAAAATAATGAAAAACGTATTACATATTAACAAAGTGGGATTGAAGCACATTTTCTTTAGAAATGAAATATAACGATAAGGTATATAAATAATACTAACATTTATAAGAACAACATAAATATAAATAGATATCATTTTTGATGTATGAAATGTAAAAGCACTAGGAGGAATCTGAAACATATTATATTTGGTATCTGAGATTGATGAATCGAGGGCAATTCTGTTTTCTTTTAATATATTTACCCATCCCCCCTTGAAATCAAGATTTTACTCTATGATGCTTAGATTTTTATTTATTTTTTTAAATAAATCAAATCATATTTTTGCTATTTTTTATTTCTTGGTGAACAAAATGTATTTTAGATCAAAAGAGAAGTTATTATATTTTTTAAGAGGAAGGCTGTAGCTGTAGACAACCATATTCAGGGTTTAAAATATGGCAATATAACAAAGAGAGAGAGAATATATATATATATATATATATATATATATATATATATATATATATATATATATATATATATATATATATATATATACAGGGTGTCCCGGGTCAGGACCGACAAACTTTGGGATGTGATAGTACAGTTAATTTTGAGTAAAAAAAGTTCTATAAACCATGGTCCTATTCTCATTTGTTTTCTAGCTATCTTATTTTTAACTTTTTTTTGTAAAACGTGACTTTGACTTAATAAATTGGCAATATCATTGGAAGTAATTAAGCTAGAATGATAAATGATATACCACCTGAAATAGCATGAAAAATTCTTAAAGACAAACATCATTTCAGCTATCAAATTTCATTTTTAGTCACACGTTAATTCGTTAGAACTTGAAAATAATAAAATTTAATTAAAAAAAGAAAATGTTCGAGCTTGTATAACTACTGTATTGTATTAGATAACTATGGGTGCAAAACTCTTTAAAGTTTGCGCATTTACTAAGCTTCAAAACGATACTAATAAATTTAAAATATTGCAACTTAAAGTATCCGAAATAGTGATGAAATTCCAAAAAAACATGTCCCACTGTAAGCTGAGATAGGGTTGGGGGAATGGGGAAGTGCCCTGAAAATGCAAACGTCGGGTGATTTTTTTTCTTTTTCTTTTAAGTTGCTCCAGTATAATAAAACGTTAAAGTCAGAGTTTAGTCGTAGTACCCGTGTGGTACCAGTCATGTTACCAATGATACTACCTTCATACGTGAAGTCATAGCACCTGATGCATCTTATAATTATTATTTTTTTTTTTTTTTTAACAAATTAATAAGCTAAATCAATTAATACAGTAAAATTTTGGTTATGTTAAAAAGAATATCATAATAAAAATAATAAATTATCGTAATAAAAATAAATTATTACACCCTTAATAATTATAAGATGCATCAGGTGCTATGACTTCACGTATGACGGTAGTATCATTGGTACCATGACTGGTACCACACGGGTACTATGACTAAACTCTGACTTTAACGTTTTATTATACTGGAGCAACTTAAAAGAAAAAGAAAAAAAATCACCCGACGTTTGCATTTTCAGGGCACTTCCCCATTCCCCCAACCCTATCTCAGCTTACAGTAGGACATGTTTTTTTGGAATTTCATCACTATTTCGGATACTTTAAGTTGCAATATTTTAAATTTATTAGTATCGTTTTGAAGCTTAGTAAATGCGCAAACTTTAAAGAGTTTTGCAGCCATAGTTATCTAATACAATACAGTAGTTATACAAGCTCGAACATTTTCTTTTTTTAATTAAATTTTATTATTTTCAAGTTCTAACGAATTAACGTGTTACTAAAAATGAAATTTGATAGCTGAAATGATGTTTGTCTTTAAGAATTTTTCATGCTCTTTCAGGTGGTATATCATTTATCATTCTAGCTTAATTACTTCCAATGATATTGCCAATTTATTAAGTCAAAGTCACGTTTTACAAAAAAAAGTTAAAAATAAGATAGCTAGAAAACAAATGAGAATAGGACCATGGTTTATAGAACTTTTTTTACTCAAAATTAACTGTACTATCACATCCCAAAGTTTGTCGGTCCTGACCCGGGACACCCTGTATTTATAATATATTTATAAATAACAAAGTAATGCTAGAAAACAGTTATATTTTAAGAGATGTAACACTTTAACTCCGATAAAAAGGTAACCCTCAGCGAATAAGACTTAACCCACACCCTTCCAGTCGTCCACGCGGCGTTTTTTACCCTTGTTTTAGTCAATTTAGAGATGAGCAAAAAAAAAAAAAATGTAATTACTTTGGCAAGAAACTTTTGATTACTTTTTTTTTACCAGTAACTTATGTAATTTCGTGTGAATGAAAACAAAATCACTTGTTACTACACAACTTTACTTAAAATTTTTTACTACTTGTGCTGCCAACCCTATCATTACCCCTTGACTACATTTAAATCACAATCTAGGTCAGCTGTCCAATCTTCATTTATTTCAATGTAAACCTGCATTTTATAAAAGTAATTACTGTTGTAGCGATTAAATTACAGAGCATGTAAATACCTTAAATTACAGATATCAGTTCTATTAAATTCAAAAGAAGCTTTACTATTTTATTAGATTTGATAGATTTGCAGCAATATTTTGATATAGTAGTATTTTTTTAATAATACCGATTCGAATTTAAATAAATTCAAGTTTAGTAGAACTATAATTAAATTACTAAATAATCTGACCTAATTAGTATTGATTTTGCTTCATATAAATAAAAATGGTGTATAAATTTTAAAATCTTTTCAATTACTACAATTAATTTAATAAAATTATAATATGATTAAAAATTCATTCGTCCTTTAATAACCTAATGCTGTTGATCGGAAATAGAAATTTAGTTTGTTTCAATAATACGTCCATTCTATTTTTTTTATCAAGATTTTTAAAATTAAGAACATTAATTTTATTTTTGTCTGTCATTTCCATTTGCAATTATTAATTCTACTTATTCATACAGCTGCAGTTTTAGTGATTTAAGCCCTCGAAACCAGATTTCTTTTCAGTAATTAAAGCTTAAATCAATGAATGTGGGAGTATAAATGAAATTTCGAGGAGAGTTTTTGCACGGTGTGTGGGCGAGATATCAAGTTTAAAAAGAAATAAAAATAACAAACTGCAGATTAGGAAACTGCTTTATTGTATCCTTAAAGTATACTCATTAAGTACGTTTTTAAAAGATAAAATACGAGTATAATGGTAAGTATTAATATTATGGTTTCTTCCACCATCTAGTAAATGTCATTTAGAACTGGTTCCATCATATAATACTTTTTTCTTAAAAGCCCTCCTAGACAAATAAATTATTTCGCTTTGCACACACTTATTGGTATTTCATCCATTTCTTCTTATATATATTTTTATTTTTTAAATAATTCTTTTTCCCTTGCTCCTATTTTTAAACACATAACTCCCTCATATCCTATTTCAAATTTCGTATCGTATAATCAATTTTTCCTTGAATATTCTTCATTTCATACCTTCATTTACTCTCTCCTAAATTTAGACAGTACAATCACAATTCTAATAAATACAAATGACCATTTATCGAAACAAATAAATAAATTTTTCTTCGCTGTTTTAATGTTCCAAATCGGTGACAGCCGTGGATGGTAACCTGTTACAGATTTGGATTATTTTTTTAATTATTAATAATTAATTATCCTAATACTGAATCTAACTTAATATAATAACAATGTTATGAGTAGTATGAACAACATACTACTCACAACATCATGTTTCCTTTAATTATACATCAAACTATGTAAAATGATTATTATTTTTATTCATTTGTATTTTCTTTTAAATAGCATTAACCATTTACTAAATAAAATATCATTATGCATAAAAGAAAACATCATCGTATCACGAAACTTTTGGAACGAAGTTCCTTATGGAACGTTACACCTTGCGGAGCCAGGGAGTGAATCCGAAAATAGCGACCGTCACAAAACCACCAAACCGTCACGAAATCGAATGATGACGATAACTTGAGTAAATGATGACCGAGTTAGTTGAAATTTGGTACACATGTTGATTTGTACCAATGCCCAGGATGAGTTCGTTGGCCAATGTTATCCGCCCAAGCGTTCGCGCGCAATGCTCGCGTAAACGTAAATTTCAAATATAAAATTGGAATTTTAGGACGGGAAAAAATTCCTACGTCATCAACACCGACACCGCTATGAAATGTTAAAGATCGCTAAATTTATTAAAGCGGACCTAAACGTTTAAAATAGAGAAATCAACATTTTTACCGAAATCTTACGTTCTAACGTCACGATTTTAATAAAACATCATACACAATGTCTAAAGTACAATTGAAACGGGCATGTAAAATTTCAACCGGATTCAAGCAGAAGCTTTAGAGTAGGGAAGAGATATATTTTATAATATTTTAAATTAATAGGCCGGGTAGGTAGGAAACAGTCCTATTTCAATCCAACATCCTTTAACAAACATACTCTTTAACTATAAACTCATTATGATCAACGTTTTTCTTATATTCAATACATATTTATAGTAAGACGCTTGCTTTAATGATACAAATAATTATTTCCTTTTAATTTTTCCTTAACTCTTGCTAGGTATAAACAGTTCGTTACTTTTAATTTTGTCTCTTTTCTAACTCCGCCATGTATAAGTAGTTAGCAATGTATACGTACTTAGCAGTGTGATTATATAATGTCTAAAGTACTATAGAAATAGGCCTGTAAAATTTTAACCTGATACAACCATAAATTTTTGTGTAGTGAAGTGATATATTTTGAAATATTTTAAATTAAATTGGCCGTGCGTGAGGTTTAGGGAACAGTCTTTTTCTCTCACTATACTACAACCACCCCCCGCTTTAACTATCAACTCTTCATGATTTAATTTTTTCTCAATATTCAATTTATATTTATTGCAAGACGCTGATAAAAATATGCTTTTCTTTTAATTTTGCCTTAACTCCGCGATGTACAAGTAGTTACTTTTAATGTTGCCTCTTTTCTAACTCCGCCATGTATAAGTAGTTAGCCAGTGTGATTTTATAATTTATATTTAATGAAAAGCGTAAGGAACTTCGTTCCTAACGGGTGTCCCGTGACACCGCATGTATTTTTTATATATTTTTAAAAAGAGGTTTTTTAAATTAATCAATGTTTAATTAATTAATTATACTCTTAATTAATTATAAAATTTAATTTATTTGCAACCATTCTTGGCAGTATGCATTTTGCATCCTATTCCATTTGACTCAGCTACTCCTTTCACATTCCAACTTTCACTTTTTTCGAAATGCAAATGTGTTGCGGAGGAGTTCTATCTATACTTGTACCTATTATTTTCATAAATATTTTATATAAAGCGTATAGCAAACAGTAGATAATAGATTATACCTAATCTATCTTCTTTTTAAAATAAAAGAACTAGCTGAGCCTCATGCCAAGTCTGAGGAGGTTTCTTTCATGTATTTTAAGCATAAATTATCAGCTCTCTTAGTGCATTTCTTAAAGTTTCCTTCGCGCCTTTATTTCTTCACATATTTTCTGTCTTTTTTAGCTGTCTTGCCTTTCCTGTCAACTTCTTCGTTCGTTATTCCTGAAGTATATAGTATGTGTATACTTATTGCAGAATCCTCTTCACTACTAGCGTTATTTATAGTTGGCTCCACCTTTTCTTTCTACAGTTCTGTTTAAATCATTCTTAATATCTATACAGTTTTCCCCTTTCTCTCCTTTATTACCTCTCCTTCTGTATTCCTCATCCATGCTATTACCCCGTCCAGTGGCTCAGGTTTCCACTATTGCTTTAAGCTTCCCTTATTTTTCTATAACGTGATTTAATTCTGTAATTTCCTTTTTGATGTTACAGTTTAACATTTTCTCTCTGATTAATTTTGATAATTTAGTTCTTTCGGTATTATCATTTTCTAATTTTCTTCTGTATTTCATTATTCTCCGTATTTCTTTCGGCAGTCTAAATTTACCCTTTTTATGATCGTGATTTTTCGTTCATTCACTAGTACTCGATTTTATTGCATTATTTAATTTACAGCTCGTATTGGTCTATATCCATAGTTCATTCATTTCTTTCTTAATTAACACCTCATATTCAACGTTTTCTGTAGTCTCGAGAAACAATATGTTTTGTTCTAAAGGGTTTTTTTGTTTTTTTATTTATCTTAATTCTGTTCTTCCAGCTGTGTGGTCCCTCCCATATCTACGTTTTCAACGAAATAATTTATTATTTCTTTTTTATTACAGATAATAAAGTCTATATCGTTTTTATTTTTATACTGTCGGGACTCGCCCACATCCATTTTTTATCCTCTGACTTCTGGAATAGGTGTTCCTGACATATAAATTATTATTTTTTAAAAACTCTAGAAGCATTTTTCCCTGTTAATTTCTATTATAGTTATAGTACCCAAATTTACTGACTAACTCATATCTGTGAGCTTTACCTACTTCAGTATTCATGTCCCCAATCATCGATGTAATCCTAAAGATATCTATACATCTTCCAGTTTAAGCTTTAGCATAACATAGAATTGATCAATCACAATTTCTTCAGCCAATTGACGTTGAAACCTATATTTGAATTATCAGGACCCTTCCTCCTCCGTGTTTTTTTTTTTTTTTTTTTTATCTAATTCCAAATAATTTATGAGTCTATGCTTTATAGCTGCAAATATCTCTTCTTGCTTCTTTTTTTCACTAGTAGTAGTAATCTAGTACTTCCTACTAGAACGGGTAGGACGAACCACTTGTTCGAACCTAACAATTAGGTCATCTTTTAGGCCCATTTTACGCCCCGTGGTGGAGAGTTCCTGCTACTTCACTCATTTCTACATTGTACCGCCGAAGCGAGTATGGTGTGGTCAGTAGTAAGCTATATAAGCGTGCGTCAAAGCGGGGGGAAGAGTGCCCCATTAGGGGGCGTCCCTCGCCCTGCTCCGTCCTCGAACCATAGATATAAATCACATCAACATGACACGGATCGGACCCACTACAGTCGGACCACATCAAAGAGTGGGGGAAGAGTCCCCAATAGAGGGTGTCCCTCTCCCTGCTCCGTCCGCGATTCATAGATGCAATTCAGAGTATCATGGAACGGGATCGAACCCACGACCTCGAGTCGCCTTGACTTATTGATAGGTGGGCATGCGCCTTAAGCCCCTCAGTCACGCTGGCTCCCCCTTTTGTTCACTAAAACTCCAGTTCCGTCTTGTGATCCATTTCCGTTCCAATAGAATTCGATATCACCTTCTAATAACATTATGCGACCACCTTTTCTTCTTACTTTACACAATCTGATGACATCCCACTCGTAATTAGATAATGCATGTTACAATTCGTTCGATTTGTAATTTCCCCTTAAATTCTGGCAATCGAAGGTGATTACTATAATGCACTGTGTGCATATCCATTATTTTTCTAATGATTGCTGTTCTAAGGACTAGCTTATGTTCCCTCTCCCTTCTGAATAATTATTATTTCTTAACTTTTATCCGTATATACTAAAAATGAGGTTATTTATTTTTGTTGTGTGCTTTTTGCATTTTTTTCGTTTTATTGTCTTTATCTGCCTTAAAACCACATTCACAGTTCTATCTCTGATAGTTAAAATGTAATGATATTAACATACATTTTTAAGAATGTTTGATGTTTGTAAAACATATATCCCTCCTATCAATAAATAATAATAAATAAATAATTTTATTAAGACATATTTACAATGAACATTTTCGTTTTGATTTTATCAGAGCCAGTATCAAACATAGTTTGTTTTTTCCTCGGCCTGCAAGATTTAAATAGTAGATACAATAATACTTTAGATAACAATAACAACAGTAACAAAAAGGGGGGAAAAATTAACAAAAACCCTCTAACTTAATGGTAACTATGGTGAAGGTTAATAGAACATATAAATAAACTGGAATATAACAAAAACAAATGGTTTGATAACAATGATTAGATACATCTGAGATTAAAAATAAATAATATTGTAATTAATACATATTATATGCTATCTAGAAGTATATGTTTGATTCTTTTATGTTTGTATTTTTTGTACCTATTTCTTAGATCACTGATATTGTAGTTGCCTATATTTTTGATTAGTTGGTTAGCCTGGTTGTCTTGACACTGCCTGAAAAATTTTTGGGTTAGCTGAAAAATAAATTGTTGAATGTCAGGAAGATTTAGCTTGGCGTGCATTTCTTTGATTCTTGTGAATATTGGGAAATTACCAATTATTCGACAGCATTTATTTTGTAGTCACCTATCAATAGAAATTTAATCATAGTTAAGGTGATTCCAACAAATTGAAGTATATTATATTTAAAAAAATGTGTGTAACTAATTTCCTGTTAATTTGTTATAACTCTAGTATAACAAATTTAGGCTTCATCGTGAGATATCGTAAATAAAATTAATGTAGCAAATGAGATTAATTTCAAATGTTCGGTATTACAAGTGTAAACATTATGGAACGCATTTATTAGGTTGTTGTTTGTCCATTTCTTTACAATTATAAGACAGATTAACTAATTAATAAATTTAATATTTATTGGTATAAAATTTTAGATGGTTAGGCTATGAGTATTTTATACGTTTAGATTAGAGTTCCTAGGTGCAAAGCGGTTTAGGGAGGTTGGCGTTGAAAGGATCTTCGGGAAAGATTAAAGTAGTAGTAGAGGCAAGAAGGATACGCATGTAATTAGACACCTGGGTTGGTTAGATAATTTAAAATTGATTTTGAACCAATGAATATTACAAAAATGTAAAGAATACATCATTAAACATTTTTTACATGAAATGACTTAAAAAGAAACGACTGTGTAACTACACATTCTTTAAGTAAATTTTCGAGGAAGAAATTAAACCATGGAAAAAAATTTTATGAAATTATAATAATTATTAAAATAACTGCCATATATTCTAGAAAATACATTTATCATGTCCTGAAAAAAGTGTCTGACAAAAATAAATCTTTAATTATATTAACGGATAAATAACTAAAGGTGAATGTGTTTTTCAAGAAAAGTGATTCAGAATTTTCGACTTGTCTATATTTTTTACGCATTTATGCATCGTGGAAATCAATTTTTGTATTATAAATATAATTTATCTATAATTTTTATATGAAATATAAACATTTTATCTCTGTTCAGATGCGTAGAAAGTGATTCTTTTCGTAGTTGTATTCATTGCGCATGCGCGTTTCATAATTCTACTTTATTTCCGCACTAGTGTGGAAATAAAAAAATAATTCTTCACCTTGTCGCACGATTAGCGTGATTGTTTACATTTAGCAAAACTAATTTGTCATTTGTTTAATTAAAGTAACTGTTTTTTCTGTATTTATTATTAAAATCCAACAAGATAGATAAAGTACGCAACCCGTGCGAAAACTGCATTTTGCTTTGCTCGTGTGGTTTTACTACCCTCGCTATCGCTCGGGTGCAAACTCCACACTCGCATGCGGAATGCTACTTTCCGCACTAGAAGCGTAATGTACTATTTTTTTTAAATTGATATTTTAATATTATTCTATATTTAATTATAGAATATTTAACTGAAGTAGTACACTCATGAATTAAATTAATCATCTGCATAACTCTTGTTAAAACCAGCTACTAAAGATGGTTTGATTTGATACTTATCATATTTACACTTTGACTTGAATTAAGTTATGTAACTTCTGCAAAATCGGTTAAACAACTAACAAGGTTAAAACTTGTTGCTGTTATCAGAGGAAAAAAATTACTGGCATACCATGAGTATAAAATGAATTATTTTTATAAAGGTTTAACTCAGAAATCCCATATCTTCATTTTAAAATTCGTCACATATCTTATTTAGTTAGTCTGAATGTTAATTAGACTTAGAGATAGAAATTAAAGTCAGTACTTTACTTTTTTTGCTAACATGTTTCAAGATACTTTTTTAGATGATGAGATTTATTTTCTCATATATCTAACCCTTTATAAAAATAATTAAAGGTAGTTTAAGACTGTAGTTTTAAGTCCTTATTAATTATCTTACTTAAACACTTAAGTGTTTTTACTCTCTTATCTTCCACTTTGGTTAATTTTTATATTTTCGGTTTATTTTATATTATCATCGGCATAATAATATAAATATTAAAAAAAGAGAGTTGTTAATTATTTTATTTACTGCCAATTATTTTGTTATAGGTAATTATTTCTTTATGGGCAATTAGTTATTCGATTATTAATGGGTAATTTATTTGTGAAGAATGCTTAAATTAAAGAAAACCATAAAAATGAAGCAGCCTCAGATTATTCGTTTTAATTTTGAGAGGCTGCTAAAGACGACAGACGAAGAATCATTAAAATGCCAAAGGTCATTTTGGCATTTTAATTTTTAATAAAATTAAAACTAGATTGGTTATTTTTTGGTCTCTAATAATGTTATCTAAAGAACTTATAATATTTAGATGTAAAGGCCAATAATAATAATAGTGTATTTAAAATTACTGAGTATCATCAATGTAATACCGTGTTTTTGCACACTGCAATAAGGTACACAATTTGTTTTAATGAGAGACACCAAGGGATGTGCCACGCAAGCGCGGCACATAGGAACTGTTCCAACATGATCAAACGTCAAAAGATGTTGGCTCGGTACTCGGCATTACACCATGTTCTGCATCGTTTCGTCGCGTCCCCCTTGGGGATGCGACACATCTCGTGCGCTTGCGTGGCACATCTCTTGGTGTCTCTCATTAACAAAAATTGTGTACCTTATTGCAGTGGCAAGCAAAAACACGGTATTACATTGCTGATGTGTTTTGCCAGCCAAGCAAGAATGGCGGTATGAGAGCACGCTCGTCTCTGATAAGCCCTATATCTGATCTTCTTGATCTGGTATAGGTCCAGAGTTGGGTGGGAAAGCAACATGACTAACTTAATAATAATTTGTTTCCCTCTTTCTAGTTAATCTACTTATAAACCAATTAATTACTTTGATCTTCTGGAATTTGTTTTCTGCACATGGATTCCTTTGCTAAATCTATAATAGAAAAAAACATATAGGTGTTAAAGCTATAAAGGTTAACCCATTGATGAGTTTTTACTCCATTTCCTTTTATCCTCTATCCTCTGTGATTTACTTTCGCAACCTAAAAAACAGCTACAGGATAAATAATTTATTGATGGTAAATAGAAATTAAAATGGTGAAATAAAGAGTTTTTTAAATAAGCGAAGCTTATAAAGTGAGAAGTCAGGATAAGTTTGTTGAACGTTATAAGGTTGAGGGTTAATTAAATGTTTTAAGTCCAAGTTGAAGGTAAAGAAGGGTGATTTTGACCTTGAGAGAATCTTGAGTCCAGAGAGGCTGAGATTTGCACCTGCCGCTATGCATTCCAACCAGTTAGTTAGTATCCTTCCCTTACACTAGGTACCTCCACCTTATAGCTTCACTCATTTTGTTTTTACCAAATATTTATCCTCACCAAACTCGCAATTCAATTAAATTGTTCGTTTGGTTTACCTATCATGATTACAGTATGCTCAAAACTTAACTTTTATGGTTACATAAACTTTAAAATCAAATATATGTTTCTCTAGCAAAAACAAGGAAGCTTTAGTATCTGAAAATATGTTTCAGCCGAGTTATACATTCATGCAACTCTGAGCATGATTTCTAGTTGGTTACACTTCAATTCTAAAGAGATATAATTTTTTTTCTTGTTTAAAGTTATGAACTGGATACTTTTTTGTGATGTTATTATTGAATTGCCATTATAAGCAATAGTTATAGCAACTACATTAATATATTCCCATTTTAAAAGTATTGTCTTTATACAAATCTTGAGAACTTGTTGTGTGATAAATTTGTTCGAAACTTTCTACTTTATATTGCACATGCTTTATTTGCATTTTGTACTGTACGAGTACAATAATTTATCCTTTTTATTTTCTCATATAAAGAAAAGTATTGTGATGCTCCGAAAATTCGATTTTGAGATTTTGATGAATTTACACGTTTTAAGAATCCCTGAGCCCAAAAAGGGGTTTTTATAAATTGTCTGTCGCCTTTGCACACGTGTGGAGCCTAAACTACTTGGCCGATTTTGACGAACTTTGACATACATGTTCAGAACAATCGTACCCCGAGGTGAAATGGAGAAATGAATTTTAGCTCCAATAAATATCCAAATTATTAGAATCTAACGATGTAAGCCGTTTTCCCCGGCAAAATCTAGTTTCCGTGATATTGATAAAAATATATCGCATTTTGTTGAAAATCAAAACAAAAAGTAAACAACTACTTTTTGATCACATTTTAAATAATATATGAACTAGGCATCGCGAGGCTTTATCAATATATATTTAATATTAAGCAAATAATTAGAATCATGATGAGTTTATAGTTAGAAAGTATGATTGGAGTAGACGGTAGCGCCGGGTGGGACTCTATACACGTAGAAGGTTCTATAGGAGGGTTCCTAAGGTGGGTTCACAGTCACAGCTAGCGGACCGACACGCGAATCTGCCTATAGATAATCATATTTTCTAAGATCTGGAATCGAGATCATATGAGAAATTTAGTCTTATTTGTCTAAGACTGATTTTTTATTTTATGTCCCAATCTTCATGCATTAGTTCATAAAAAATAGTATTATAAAGATGCACGGCTCACCTCAAGTATTGACCCAAATTGCTATTGGTGTTCGGACTTCGGAGAAAGCTTCTCCACTAACTTAATGCTGTTAAGCAAAGTAAAAGGATATTAAATATTTGATGAGTTTAACTTTAGGGATAAGCGTGTCCCAGACTATTAAAGCAGTTTGCCTGAATCAAAAGTCCAGACACCTGCATTTATCTTGATCTACTATTGTGTAAAGTGGTTGATCCAACAATCCTATAATGGAACTGACAACCAGAACCTGACTAATACATTTTCTATAAAATTTTTCGTTATTTCTTGGCGCAGTCTATTTAATTATAATTATATTTTGTGTCCATATTAATATAAAACATACATTTTTTATATTCTTTTCCTTTCGGAATCGCCTTTTTACGATTTTTTTTTATAAATATTATAATTGTTTAATTAAATACTATTTAATTATATTGATGTTAAACGTTAATAAAATAATGCTTCATTGACAATAAATAAGTCTTATTATTATTATTTATTATTTTTTTCTTTTTTTTCTTTTAGGTTGTCCTTGAGTCATGACTAACACAAATTTTCTTGAAAAGGGCAAAAGGACATCGCAGAGAGTGGTGAGTTGTTTAATGAATCTTAATATACTTTTGTTAAATTATTTATTTGTTTATAATTACACTCAACCTACCAATTATAATTGGTATTAGTGTGAGTGATATGTGCTGAACTGTTGATGTGTAAAACGGTGATATCCTACGACAATTTTCACTGTGTTAAGTTCAAGAGTCTGATCAAACCAAAATGATGAAGTATCAGGTAGTTGGTATTAGCTCAGGTGCTCAAATATCTCTATAACATTCCGTTACAAATTAAATGAATAAAGTGATTAATTCAAGCAGTTTTAGAATATAGAATAAGAGCCAACCTGTAACCAACCATCGCTTAACTACATAATTTATTACATTAGAACAAACCGTGGGATTCTTCTTTAGTGACACCTAAAACATTGTGGTTGTTTTTATATTTGATTGGAAAAAAGAAGTTTTAATCGTAATATAAAGTTGTTAATTCCCGGGTTATCTTGTTGAACAATTAAGTGAAACATAATAAGGCGTATGTCAGATGAGACCCGTGCTGACTTTTTGTTGTCTCTAATGAAAGGCCAATGAGAGAGGAGCTCGGTGCGGAGTTGCGGTCGCCCATTATTAACTCTCCGATTATCCCGTCCTCGATGGGGGCTTGGATTACCGCGGTGAAGAAACGTCATCCTCCGGTCATTACGATGGAATTCCGGTAACGGTCGTGCGGTGTCCTCCTGTCCGGAGTTATTTTTCGACAACGTTTATGTCAGCCCGTATCTAGGTGCGCCGGAGCGTCTCCCTAAATAAGGGACATCTTAAGATAATTAGTGCGGTGGGCCCAAACTACTCCTAGAAATACGAGGCTATTGCGGTCAGGAATAATTTTTGAATATTTAACTATTTATCACCATCGAGCCGTCGACATCGACCTGACAAATTATTTTAAAATATTACAGTAGGGTAAAAAAATTATATATTTAGGAAGCTTCTGTCATTAAAAAAAGAAAAAAAACTTCCGACTTAACTACTTGTCTTACTTCAGCTAGAATCACTGGGAGCGTCTTAAATCAGGATAGTGTCTCGAATTATACTACTTGCTTTGTTTATAACAAATTAGAGCTTTAAACGCAATGGGCTCTCGGAATCAAAATGAAAATCAGGGATTGCATCAACCTAAGCTATTGGAGGTTTGAAAAAGTCCCGCTTTGAAACTTAAATGAAGGAACTAAATTAAAAATTTTACTTGGTGGTAGAGAGGCAAGTCCACCAATTCGGGGAGGACCTGCAAGAGTCATTAAGTATGCATTAGTAAGACTTACTTTGCCTAAGGGATCCCATCCGGCCCAAGTAACTTAACCCAAGTAACTTAAATTAATAATATCGACCCGTATAAAAACTTTTTTTTCCTCCGACTCCATAATCCGATTCAGTATTAGACGAATAGGGTGACTGTTTATTTAAAACTCACCCGTTTTTTTAACGGCCATCGATTTTTTCATTAACTCTCTTTCTAATACGATTAGCTAAATAATAATTATGATTCTAAATTACGGAGAATCCTGGTATCGACCGAGTCGGACCTAGGTAACTGATTCATTCCTCTTACGTTTTAATGGTAGCTGTTGCCTTTTTTTATCCCCCCTCCCTTATTTTAATGGGGACTTTGTTTTAAATGCTAATTAGTCAGATGGTTGGGCCAGTAATAATTAATCTTCATTAAGAAACAAGAAGCCTTAGCGAGGCGAGGGGGAAGGATGATCCGATTCGAAAAGAGCCAGCAGTAGACTCGGCCAAAGACTATTTAAAATTTTCAGACTGGAAACAGCTATTCCATCTTCCCCAATCTTTTGTACGATGTATCTTATAAAATTCATAATTTTAAGTTGCTTCAGTCTTAAAGGATACTGCGTTTTTAAAGTCCTTATTATTGCAACCAGTTAGAATTTTTAGAGCATTTATTTGTCTAGATTTATTTTTTTTATGTTTTTGCAGTTGTGATATTAAGTGTTAAAGAAAAAGTTCAAGTATTAATTTAATATATTCTATAACATTTTTGGTAGGATTCTACCAAAAATATTATTGTGGCAGCTAAGTAAATTTTCCTCTAATATTCGATTGGTTTTATTTAGTACTCTAAAATATAGTATGTATATGTTTATTTATGATATATCTTCGGACTATTTTATAATAATATAATTGTTTTTATTTTTATATAATACCTCTCCTATCAGAGCTAATGTTTACTTTTTACTTTATCATAAAAAGTAAAATTATAGTTATGGCACTAAGGTCCTGTGAGTCCAAAAAAGTGTTTTTTTTTTTTTTATATATAAAATATCTGTCTTTTTTCTGTCGTAAAGTACTGGGTCGATTTTGACGAAATTTAGCTTGCATGTTCAGAAACATCATAACCCGTGGATAAATCGAGAAATTAATTTTAGCTCCGAATTTGGGGGGTGCTACCAGAACTTCTGATAAAAAGAGATAATAATTATTTCTCAAAAAAGGTTTAACGATGTAGTTGATTTAAATACGAATCTTACAATATAAGCCGTTTTCCCGGGAAAAATCTAGTCCTTGAGAAAATAGCATTAAATGCGGTCGGAGAGGCTGGGTTCGTTTCCCCGCCGATAAGTTATTTTTATGATAAATTTTGATAAAATGTTCAATAATAATTAAATGTACCTACATAAATTTGAAACTAATAAATGGAGAACACTGTTGGGCTAAGAATTTATGAACTCGTGTATGAGAAAGTTTATCTGAGTTGTCTCTGACCGATTTTTATTACCTATTATATACACTAAAGTTTGATACTTTGGTATAGCCGAGTCTGCATTTCGTAGACCCGCCTATCTTTCGTGTATTGCTGCCGCAACTACCATTTTAACAACAATAATAGTTTATTAGGCTGAAATCACTTTTAATGCATTCTACAAAATTTTAATATTTTATTAACAGTTTTCGTGTCCGCTAGAATTCGAAAAACTCCTAATAAACTGTTATTTTTCCTTTTGTTTGCTAGAACTCAGTTTTTACGTTTTTGGTAATCATAGTGTGTTTTTTTCGTATTTTTTTGTGTTTTTGTTGTTCTATTATATTGTCCTTTTGAAGGTTGTGTATTCATTTCGTAGGATTTCAGCTGTTCCATGCATATTTCTCACATAGGACCTAGATAACCCCCTTATTCCATTATTTTTCGAATGAGTGTAAGGGGTGGACATTTTATGTGTTTTTTTTTATAATAAACTTTTGACTTTATTAAACAGTTGCAACAATAAGTTCATAAAATGTAAATAGAAACAGCATAAAAAAATTACCCGAAATCAATTGGACCTCTAGAAAAAATAGGCTGTTATAAGTGCAGATACATTATAATTATATCCACTACAATTGACGGGACATGGGCGCTCTCGACCATTTTGGTTTTCTCAAATGTCTATTGCCAAGCTATGTCCCGCAGACGAACTTAGCCGACCACATATTTTTAATAGGCACTAAACGAGGATTTAACGATCACTCCACTGTTTAGTAAGAAATATTAAGATTTTGAAACAGATTATAATGAGCGAATTAATATCGACCCAAAAAAATAGTGTTCATCTGACTTTCACCTATATTTTAACTTCCTCTCTTACAAGATTTATAATATCCTACCCTCTCTTGTAGGAAAGGAAGGAAACTTGGCCTACCTCAACCAGTTTACAACTTTCAAACTTTGATATTAGTTAGAATTCAAACACCGATCATAACATTATTGTTACTAATTTAGAGTTTGAAAACGAAACTAAAATATTATAGATTGTTGAGTATATTTTGTGGCTTGATACGATTTGAGTCAAGTGTAATAACAGTTGCCTATATATTTACATTGTATAAATTATTCTTTAGTTGCTATCGAACGTAATAGGGAAAGATTTTATCCTTTTAATGCATTAGTTAATAATTTATTTTTGATTGATTCATAATAGCAGTTTCTGTATAGTATAAATGTTTGGGAGGTATTATTATTTGAAAGATGTTTAGGGGCCAGAAAAGAGGGGGGGGGGAGTTGTTTATTCAAAATATCCGACGAAAAAGCTTGATGAAAATCAGTTGCAAAAGAAAGCTTCGGGCTCTTTTCCCCTTCTCTCGCGTCAAAAGAAGCCCAACAAATGATAGCTTTCTTGAAGGCAAGCTAAGCAAATTAGTTTATCGATCTTTCCACTGTACTAAGTAAAGAAAGGTTGATGGAAAGGGAGGGCTCTGATACAATGACTTGGAATGAATCTATTAACAGGTATGTAAGGAGGACAAATAGATGCCTTTCTCTGATGCAATGATTGATGATGGAAAATGCTCCATTATACTTGTCCTTTGTGCAGCATATATGCTAGCCAACTAGCTCAGCACCTCTCACCCCTTGCTTCCTCCGATTTAGCTAATTATGCGAAACATCCTTAGCATCTAGACCTTACCCTGTTCCCTTCACACGTTCCTTGGCTACCTAATGGACGGAAACCCTGATAATGCCGACTTGACGTACTCACCTTTGTTCCTCCATGATCGGCATTTGTCATGTTTGCAAAATGGATCCCTTTGTTTATTTAAGATATATTATTATTAACGTATATACACGAATTATCAGTGACGATTAAAAGCATTAATGATGCAACATTCACTTCTAACAAAGAACGTGTGAACCACTTAAAAGAATGATGACGAATCGTTTTATATACAAAAGGTAATGAAAAGGAAATGATCCGAATAGAAAATGGTTTACCTATGGTAGGTATAATGTTGATCATATTAAAGACTGAGTACCTGATTCTAGCTATAAGTTGTTGACTTACATAACCCTTTTAAACCGTTTTAAAAAAAAAATGCATACATTGGATAAGGGTATTGGTATGTGCTTTTTGCAACAAAAATGTTCTGTATCAATTCAAATGCGTAAGAAAGACAAGTAGAAATTATCTGCAATTCATAAAGTAAACATAATAATAAAACCAAATATTTATTGTTGATAAGCCAATATGAACAGAATATTTTACATTATTTAAGATCAAAAATGTTCTGTATGAAGAGAGTTTGGTAAGTAAGCGTAGTCTTTAGACGATACGCTTGGCTCTACATCGGGTATCATTTTTATAATGTAATTTTTAACTTGTTTTCTGAAAGCTTGGGCAACTTTATCCGGGTTCCCTCCTCTCGTTTTTGGGAGCAGACTTATTTGGAATCATGCTAGATCCAAACTTATTAAATTTAAAGATTTTAAATTTTTATTATTTTAATTATTTCATAATTTTTGAAAACGTTTCAATGTTATACCCCTTTATATATATCATGTAGCCATCAGCAAAATATACCAAAATTAATTTTAAAACTCTAGTAATTTAATACCAGAAAATCTCTTTTGAGGAAGCCTTATATATATATATATATATATATATATATATATATATATATATATATATATATATATATATATATATATATATATATATATCCACCTAATTTATTGAATTATTAAATAATATGATTTTAGTTAAATTAAATGTGTACCAATATCTATTTAAATTTGGTTGATAGTTATTAATCGAATTTTGCTTTTTAGGGTCCGTAGGCAAAACCAAGGACCCTTATATTTTCCTGCATGTGTCTGTCCGTCCGTCCGGTCCCCTGCTCTCACGGCTACACCTTTTGTCGGATCACTTTGAAATTTGGCATGTATGTGTCTTGTACCTACCCACATATTTTAAAAATATAGTGACTTAAAAAAACTATTTTTCAAAAAAATTAGGTTAAAAAAACTTAAGGGTTAAAAATTTTACATTTTTTTTCGTCACCGTGAGGGGTATCATATGAAAGGGTACGTCTAGCTGATTACAAAATTATATAATTTTTTGGTTATAACTTTGATAGGGCGTGTACCCCCCCCCCCCCCCCCCCCCCTCCCTCTATCTCGCTTATGTGAAGTGCAAAAAAATCTGAAAAAATTCCTGAACATTCTTCGACCAAAAGTAAAGATACCACCTTTTGGAAATTTCGAAAAAAATATTATTTTATTTTTTATTGACAAAGTACTTTTTTTTATAATTATGGTATTTTCGATGTATTTATATGGTTGTAGTCCGGTTCAGTGGCAAAAAAATACTTTATCAGAGTGTGTTTTGAGAATATCAGACCCTTAGGATAGTTCAAAGTAAGCTTTTTAACATTTAAAAAAAAACACTGTTTATACACTTTACAGTTAAACACTATACAGTGTGGCCTACGGACCCTCGCTGTGTGCCGACTAGTACACACTTGACCTGTTTATTCAAAGTTAAAAATAATCTTCTTTGTTTTTCCCTTGTTTAATTGGATCAGATTTTTTTACCCAATGTTTACAAGTTTTTCTACTAAATTTAAGTTATACCCCCTCTTTTCTTGATTTTTTTCCCATTATTCTTTTCTTATGAAAGGGAAAAATTCCAAGTACTTAAATTTAGAATGTAAAAGAAGTGCCTAGTGAAAGAAAAGAAAATTTAGGAGTTTTTAAAAAGGGAAAACGATCCGAGACAAGTATAAAAAAAGCAGAATATTTCTTTTAAAAAGATAAGGGTGTTTTCTTTCAACTATTCTTTGACAATTTTCAATTAGGGCCAGTTACTGGGGATAATCCAGAGGCCCGCATCACCTTCGCTTGTAATTAAACTTTTCTTATAGGGCTCGGCGCAAGAAGACGCGATGAAGGAGCCCCTCAAGAAAAACCCCTTAGCCTCCTTCTTTCTTGCCTTTGATCATTTGAATCTTAGGATGGTAAACAGATACCGACCTCTCTCCCTTTTCCTAACTGTAATCACCGAGTATCATTGAAAATTCACCCGCAGGCAAGCCGTTTATTTCACACTGTTTGGCCTCTAAAGAATCACAAAAGCACGACTAAGCACCGTTTTAAATAATGACCAAAGTCTCATAAAGAATGATTGAATCCCTGCCTAATTTATTCTCTTTTTTGGTAATTGAATGAATATCAATTAAAGAATCAAGGATCATTATCTCTTATTTGTATTGTTATTCATGATGCCCTTGATATTAAAGGAAAATAAACAAATTAAGAAAAATAATTCTTGAAATATTTTTGTTTCTCTTTTGGTTACCCTTCAGATATTTGGGCTATTGAAAACATCTATATTATACCGATAATTATTTCCGATTGAGTTAAAAGAAAATATTTTTTGGATTTTTAAATATGCAAAAAAATAGGTATAGGAAATAGGTTTTTGTTACGAACCACATTTACCACACTTCATGATACTGATCACTGATCCTCGCTATCCTTAAAAATTATTTACTCTAAATTATGTAAAGTACATCCAGATCTAGGTATCTGTAAAAATTATGTAATACTTAAAGCTAAATTTAGTTACTTTTCTAAATTTAAATCGAATAAATGTTATATCTAGGAGGGTATGGTTAAAATATTTTAGACTCTAAATTATTTATTGTTGAACACCATTAGTATTGAAGTATCTAAAACTAATCTGCAACAGCAATAAATACATTTTTTAACATATGCTTTGCCTTTAAATAGAGTTATGCTTTTATGTCTTATTCAAGAGTTCTTCAGCAACATTACATACTAATTTGGAGTAAAATGGCCCAGAATTAAGAGGATAATGTAGGGTATAATAGTTAAGGTCAAGCCTGGAAGAAGCCTACCATAATGACTCCTCATTCCCCTGAGTATTTGGTACTTGATCCAGGAAGACGGGGAGGTAGTTGTTGGATACGGTAGAACGTTAGAAGGTTTCTGATGGGTTTGGATGTGTTTAAAGTTTATAAATTTGTTGTAATGAGAGGGCACAGAAAAGTTATTATAAAAGCGCGAAGCTCAGGATGAGGCTTCGATTGGATCGATAAAGACCACGAGGAAGTATATACTGATGATGGTAAGATCAAACTCTATTACTGTTATTATTAGGGTGCAGGGTTAATAAAGGCCACTCGGAGGTGTAATTTTCCTTACCGGGAGTGATGTAATTAGTTTTTTGGGGTGCTTCATCGTCAGAAACCGGTAGGACTATATGCTACATGACAGGATGCTTCCTACAGGTACACTCGAAATTTTTTAATATAATATCTTCAGGCTTCGAAATAATAATAAATGTTTTCAATGCATTAAGCGGCCCCCAACTGAAAAACCTTCAGTTCATACAGAGACTATTGTGATTCTAGATTAGGTCCACCACGTTGTTTTCATTTGTTCAATAATACCATTTACAATTCTAAAAAAAATAAACCTTTTTGTATTTTCATAACAATACCAGCTGTTAAATAAATATTCATTTAAAATATTTGTATTTCAGTTAATGATGAATTGACAATTTTTCAATTGCATTTTAACTACTATGTCCTAATACACTTTAGTTTTAGACAATCCATCTAGAAAATTAATTTAAAAGGGACATTATCACAACATATCAAATACAGTTCAACTAGGAAATACATTTTCGCTGGCTTTATATTAAAATGAAACTTTTTTTTTTTTCAGTCAAACCTCAACATAGGAACGCTTGTCTCGAAAATTTACGAAATAATTTTTCTTCGCATCTTTCTTTGAGACCAACATTACTGCTTATCACATGTTCTCTTTGTTCGTGGCCATGATCCGAAATTCCACAGCTCTCTCCTTCCTCTTTAACCTTTTGTCTTTTTTCAGATCAATAAGTTCCTCGTCGTTTAAGCTGAATACTGTGTCATTGGTATACTTAGCTTCCGAAAAAACCCCTAAGGGATTTTACCTCTTACTTTACCTTCTCGGAAATTGCACTTAGGCCTTTATCTCACTCACAATAGATAGAGTTAGGGTATTCTACTACTTCCATCGGCGCTTAAATGTCACTCCTAATTTTAATTTATGGTTTGAAACAAGGTTCCCTTATGAATTTACTACCTACATCAGATATCTCATTTAGTGAAGGAGCCCAGAGATTCAGGAAAGCGAGATAAGGTTCAAATTACTCTCTACGTAGCGATATAAAACCTAGAGCTCGAGATCAAGTTTCCACTCAAAGGATAATTACTGATCTAGGACATTACGGCTAACGACCAAGCTTCAATAAGTTAATCCAATCAGATGTTAGCTCCCTTGAATTGCCTTGAACCTTTGCCAACTTGAGGGAGCTAATCTTCAATTAAATTCCTCTGATTCACCTCGTTTTAATCTAACAATATAAATTCCATTTTCTGGCCCACTTATTTATCCAAATTATTATAACATTCATACAGGTTGAGGTATATTCATTTGTATAAATCTTAGAATAATACAATATATAGAAGGAGGATCACTGATAACATTGAAGCCAACTTTGTTTGTGTCCCTTAATCCGCGTTCTAAAAATTCATTTTTGTAATTTGTGACGTCATAACTCTAAAATTATTTGCCTTCGGTTTTTTAATTTAATTTTTTATTAAATTATAATTATTGATAGTCAGTTTAGTTTATTGTAATAGTTTATAGTTTTATCTTATTTTAGCTTGAAATATGCTGAAAATAATGTTTATTATATCATGCCGTGCGAGGTGAAAAAATTGACGTCAGAGTGAAACGTAAACAATAGCCAATGGCAGGGTTTTGTCTTCTTGATGTTTGTGAGCGGGCTTTGAATAGTTACTAAAGCATGGCCAACCTTCTCCTGTTTAAATGAAAAAAATGAGTGTTGTTATGTTGGCAGCCTGGTCTTAAGGACACAACCTCTCGGCAAAAGTTGGCTTCAGTTTCTTATCAGTAATTGCTTAGGATTCCGATTCTATGCTCCTTCTATATATAGTACTAGCTGAATACCCGTGCTTCGCTACGGGGTGTTTTATTTTAAATTTAATGGATTTATACCCCCCCCCCCCTCCCGTGTCATTTTACATCCCTTGGTTGAAATTGGAATTATCTTTTATTAATATACAGCTTTAAATCCAAAATAAGAGCTCTTTCTCAAGTATTAACTTCCTAACTTTTGAAGATCGGTCTGGGCTCAATTCCCCTTCTTTTCTTACTCTGTCCTTATGTTCCCCTTAGGGATAAAAAAAAATTAATAAATACAAAATTTTAGCCCAATCGGATAAATGTACAGACACAACAATTATTAGTTTTTTATACATAGATATAGATATATTTTTCCATTTTACCCCCCTAAATGTACATAACAATAATTTTACAGCACTCTACAGCACTCTTAAAGAGCTTTTCAACGGTATGCATCGTGAAGGGTTTTCATTACTTTGACATTTGTACCCCGTACCCCTGTGTACCAAAATCAAAATTTCGAAAATGCATGAAGTCAGTGACCTTGCCCTTTTCTCCTTGCTATGAAGGTCAAGTGTGCAAATTTTCATTGGAATCGGAATAAAACGGTAGATTTGAATAAAGAACACACACACACACACACGCACCCGTTTGCGCGCGCGCGCACACACACTTACGTTGACATTTCCTTTTTACCCCTCTCCTAAATGAGAATAATGACAAAAACGTACATTATAATTACTTTTCTCTTAAAGAGCCTTTCAACGATATGCATCATAAAGGGTACCTATCAATTACTTTGACATCTGTACCCCGTACTCCTGTGTACCAACATTTTAACTTTATAATCTCATGTAAGCAGTACACTCATAAACACTTCATTTATATAAGATGTAGTTGTACATATTTTTCCATTTTACCCCCCCCCCCCCCCCCCCTAAATGAAAATATTACAAAACTGTACATAACAACAATTACTGTGCTTTTAAAGAGCTTTTCAACGATATGCATCATTAAAAGTATTCATTACTTTGACATTTGTACCCCGTACCCCTGGGTACAAAAATAAAAATTTCGCAAAAATCCTTTCTTAGTGGATGCCTATGATATGAACGAGTATATCCTCAAAATTTCGGGTCTCTCGGTTAAGCAGATTTTGCTGTGCGTTGATTCTATGTCAGTCAGTCAGTCAGTCAATCAGACATTGCCACTTATATTATAGATTATTCTTAGGTATAAATACTTATTTGGTTTGACGTTGACAGTATTATAATTTCCCTTTTTTGCCGCATTAATAGATTAATAGTGTGTATTCAAATCTTTTAGGTTCAATGGATAGCTGAAATTGCTAATGGCAATGTTGTTTTCAGTATTTACATTCGTAAAGGCGTCGTAATCTGTGTGTTCTTCTTTTTAATGGAGATTTTTTTATAAAATCTTAGGATTGACGTGAGAAGTGTCCTTTGATTACATGCTTTTATTGCAGAACTGAGTTTTTGTGGTTACTTGTTTTGGTTGGGCCCCATTCGCGCTGACCAAAGAAATCTGATAGACGCAGCACAGGTGATAACAGTCGAATAATAGAGTTGGAAACGAACTTGTTGGTATCAATGTGGTTAGCTGTGAACGCTGCGGTTTAGTTCAGGGCCAACTCTCATCGTTCGTTTGCCTTACTTAGTCAATCTTTATCGGTGTTTATATAACATGTTATAATACTTTTTTATTCGATCAAAATAAATAGTGTTTTATAGCTAAGATAAAGATAGTCATAAATTTGAGCTGCACGTTATAAATAAAAAGTGATAAACTGACGTCATAGGACTTAGCTTCTTAAGTTGACTAGGTTTATGAGCTCAGCTTCCCGCTCATAGAAATCACATCTTCCCTAAATCATATGAGACGTCACTATCTAGTTCTGTATTAGTTGGATGTACAGTTCAAGGATGGCTAGGTGTAGGAGGTGATTGAAGTTTTCACATAATAAACTGAAGGGATGGAGGAACGGAAATAGTAAACTGAACCCCTAGTACAGGAAAAATCGATCAACAAAACTGCTTTATCAGGGTTAGGTTCGGAAAAAATCGACCAACAAAACTGTTTTCATCAGTGTTGTTAGATATTGTTTTTGTAATAGCTATTTGATATAATATATTAACAGGTATTTTTATTACTGGTCTTATATTACTTTGCTTTGTAAGTTTCATCGCGCGTTTCCGTTACCCCGATTTTGAACCACTTCCCTTATTTCAATCTTCCCCAAATTTTGCACACGGCAACAACTAAGGTAAAGAATACAGAAACCCAAAAAAAAGAAATGGCGTCATATTTATTTGCTTTTTAAGTTTCATCGCACACCTATTACCCCAATTTTGAACCACTTCCCGTCTTACAATCTTCCCCAAATTTTGCACATCGAAACAATTGAGGTGAAGAATACAGAAACCAAAAAAAAAAAAAGTTAAAAATAAGACCAGTTTTCAAAAATGGTATTTTCATATTAATTATTTAAAAGAGCAATATCTTGTAAGAATATTTGTATCTACTATTGATACGAAAAATAAACATTTTATCTCTGTCTAGATGCGTAGAAAGTAATTCTTTTCGTAGTTGTATTCATTGCGCATGCGCGTTTCATAATTCTTCTTCATTTCCGCACTAGGGCGGAAATAGAGAAGAATTCTTCACCTTATCGCACGATTAGCGTGTTTGTTTACATTTAACAAAACTAATTTGCTTTTTGTTTAATTAAAGTAACTGTTTTTATCAAGTTTTTAGCTATAAACAATGTATATTTAATGATTTTGAAATATTTGTTTTCTATATTTATTATTAAAATCCAACAATTGTAGATAAAGTGCGGTACGCAACTCGTGCGAAAACTGCATTTTGCTTTGCTCGTGTGGTTTTACTATCCTTGCTATCGCTCGGGTGCAAACTCCACACTCGCTTGCAAAATGCTATTTTCCGCACTAGACGCGTAATAATGTACTATTTTGTTTAATACATGAGTGAATCAACTAATAAATTTTATTGTTAAGACCAATTTAGTACCCTGTCATAGTTTTATTTATATTCAGTTACATATGGCAAAGAATTTGAATAACCCCTTTATTGTATCGACCTCAATTGCATAAACTCAAATCAAAAATATTATAATACAGTAGCTTAATAGTCTCTTGTTTTATTAGAATAAAAAAACAAAACAAATGGTAGTCTGAAATTGAATGGGAATCAAATTAGTTGAATGTATTTTATTTTGTTAGTATGTTTAAAAATAAATTTATCAAGTTTGCTCATAAAGTTTATTTTTTGTTTTAATAATAACCGTATGGTTAGAGATTATATCCTCAAATATAAAATTATTTTAAATGGTAGACATTTTAAGGGGAAGATAAGTGGACTATCGAACTTGCCTTTGTCTTCTCCTTCTTACCTGTTACTTGTATCCGTTTGTTTTTACTAATTTTCAAGAACAGCTGGATGGAGAATAATAATATACGCACATAAATGTCTACAGTATTAATAAGGCATTTCGAAGTAATAATAAACTATTTTAATTTTAAATATAATCAAGCATCTTTGATATTGTAATAATATAAAATAATAATTTTCAAAAATATGACACATAATTATATATTAATTGAACCTACTATTAATGTATAGCTAATAAATTAATTATTAACAACACTTATGTATTATTAAATTGTAGATTAATACATAATTACATTATCAATTAAATTATTTTAATGGAAATATATAAAGATAGATAATTGCATAAGGTTTGGTTTATTACTAATTTTGGTGTTAAATCTTTGATTAGTTAAACGAAATCTATAATTATGTTAGGTTATCTATGCTTATATTTAGGTTCATTTGTTATTAGAAAAATGGGACTTGGTGAAGGATGCATCATAAATCTAGCGTCTTTATCTACTCTAATTGTATTTTACAGCTTACTTAATCATTTAGTTTATATATTTGAATTTTCAAAGAGACAACCAACCTGCAATTGTACTGTGTGAATTCTTTGAATGTTATGATGATTTTCCTGATTTGTTCATATTCCCATAAATTTTAGTTGAATGGGTTGCTAGAAAGAAGCTAAACAATAGAAGCATTTTACATCTACTCTAAAAGTGTTCTTTTTCCTTAGATTTACAGTATACGCACATATAGTTTTTAGAATTTTAATAGGAATAAAAAGTCAGAAACAAGTTTTATTGTTAACTGTGTTATTATGGTTTGTTCATACATCCCCTTAGGTGGCAAAATATGGAATTGAAGGAGAGATATTCCAATGGAATATTTTCTTTATGTATAAAGATGAATTGTATGTATTCAGCTGAGACTTGAGTCGGTTTTGGTCTGTTTGTCATGAAGCTTGTTGATGGGGGTGCCGCTGGTTGAAGGGAAACAGAATGAACCGGGAGGGGGCGCCATTTCTCATTATTTTTATGCCTAGGAGGGGTTTTTAGCTGCAGGGGATTGAGCAACCTTAAGAATGAAGAGGGCTACAATGAGCCTTATTACTAAAGCCCATCTCCAGCCCAACACATCAATAAGAATTCTCTTCGCTCCCTCGCTGCCTTCTCCGCCCTCATCCCTTGTTTGGATTTTTTTTCTTGGCGGAAGTAACTCGCTCTTTTCATGCCTACACTCGAATTTGCGGACGCACTTCTTGTGCCACCTCATTGTTTCGAACACACACTCGGGTGAGGAATATAAAAAACTCGCGCTTTTTCACTGACAGCGACAGTGTGCATGGTCTTAAGGGAAATCATTATTTATTCTGACTCCCTATAGTTTCTAAAAATCTGGAAGAAGGATTTTTTGGAAAATCTTCTAAATCCCTTGAATGGCAGTGGCCTTTTATAATTAATTATACCTAATTCCCTCCGCAATTAGAAATTTTGTTTATGTATACTAACTTCTTTTTTAAATCCTTTATATTAACTTCACTTTTGTGGATGGCTGGGTGCCTGTGTGCCTGCCGGCCGTCAAACTCTTTGGAAGGCTAGTTAACCGTCTTCCAGTCATCCAATCTAGCTGAAACTTGGCACATAGAAAACGAAAACGAAATACAAAAACATTCTAAAAAAAATTAGTAATGAAAATGTCTTCTAATTAATTGGTAGGTATATCAAATCTTTGGAGGGCGAGTTAACCCTGTTCCAGTCATCTAATCGAGCTGAAACTTGGCATATTGACTCTATCAATACAAAAACATACTTAATTAACAAATTAATTAATTAAATTTTACTTATTAATTAATTTTTAATTAATTATTTAAAAATAACATGAATTAATGCCAATATTTACCCTCACACAACCAAAATGCAAAAATATAAAGGATTTATAATAAAAACTTCGTTTTTTTGGGCTAGTATTATTTTGTGATTAGCCTGCGTTACGAAAGTTTGTGGCTTCTACGAAACGATTTCTTCGGCCCTACGTCCCACATAAGGGATTGAAGGAAATAAGTCTCGGGACGGGATCGGGGGGATTAGGATCGGAATATAATTTTTCTGAACATGTATACCAAGTGTTTTTTTTTTTTTTTTTTTTTTTTTTTAACTATTAGTTTGCTTCTTTTAGGCTGTTTGACCCTAATCAATAAAAAAAGATTTATCAGGCCAAAATGCTTAAGAATTTATCAAGAAAATAGATTATTTTGTGTCGTACGAAGTTCCTTATGGCACGTTACAGCGTATGGACGGTAGTGAATCCGAAAAAAACGACCGTCACGAAATCGACCGATGACGATAACTTGAGTAAAAGTTGACCGATTTATTTGAAATTCGGTATACATGTTCATTTTACCAATGCCCAGCATGAGTTCGTTGGACAACGAATTATTTATTATTATTTTGCCTTAACTCCGCTAAGTACAAATAGTTAGTTACTTTTATTTTTTTATCTTTTCTTACTCCATCATGCATAAGTTGTTAGCATAGAGAGGAAGTATTGTGATGCGATGGGGAGACATTTTATTTTGTGTCTTTGATAGATTTACACGTTTTGAGGTCCCGGTGTCCAAAATAGTGTTAGTGCAGCTGCGAGGAGCCTAAACTACTGGGCTGATTTCGATGAAAATGTATATCTCGAGATGAAAATGAATTTTAGATGTAAATGCGGGAGTACTGCCCTCCAAAATCTCTGATAAAAATTATCGTTTTCACCGGGAAAAATCTTGTTCTGGAGTTAGCTATAAATGCCTAGGGTGGGTGGTTGGGTTCGATTCTTCACCAAGGAGAAGTTCTTTTTATGGTAACTTCGCTAACTTGGTAACTTATGGTAACTTTCCGTTTATAACGAATCTAACTTTATCGTTTTCACCGGGAAAAATCTTTTTCTGGAGTTAGCTATAAATGCCTAGGGTGGGCGGTCGGGTTCGATTCTTCACCAATGAGAAGTTCTTTTTATGGTAACTTCGGTAACTTGGTAACTTATGGTAACTTTCCGTTTATAACTAATCTAACTTTATAGTTTTCACCGGGAAAAATCTTGTTCTGGAGTTAGCTATAAATGCCTAGGGTGGCGGTCGGGTTCGAGTCTTCACCAAGGAGAAGTTCTTTTTATGGTAACTTCGGTAACTTGGTAATTTATGGTAGCTTTCCGTTTATAACGCATCTAACTTTATCGTTTTCACCGGGAAAAATCTTTTTCTGGAGTTAGCTACAAAGCATAGGGTGGGCGGTCGGGTTCGATTCTTCACCAAGGAGAAGTTCTTTTTATGGTAACTTCGGTAAAATGTTGGATGATAGTTAAATGTAAAAATTTCGAAACAACCAATATATGAAAACTTATATGGAACAAGTAATTGTATATGAGAAAGTTTAGTACGAGTTGTATCGTACAGGTTTTTTACTTTGTGTCTTGTCCTTCTTTTTTATCTATGTATGTAAATCATATGTGCTGGAGTATTTTTTTTTATTATTCTGGTTCTTTGAAAAGTTTAAATTACGGATAACCTTTTTTTGTTCTTATACTTTTCTTTTAAAAATTTGATTATTTACAAAGAGTTTTTTTATGTTCTCATATAATATAAGAAAATAACAAGTTTCGCATATATTTTTCTAGATTACGTTTCATTTATTCAATTTAAAAAAAGACGAAATTCTAATCGTAAAAATTGCCTTTCATGTTGTACTGTTAAAGAAATTTGTTTTTCATTTTTTTTCCTCGGGAAATAGGGTCATAATGAAAAATACAAGGCAAGTTATTCTGAATGAGTGTTGGGAGTTTTCAAAGCTCCGAAGTAAAAACTCTGAAAATTTGTCAATTGAATCTGTTTTTATTGAGTTTGCCCTTATGTTTTCACTCAAACTATTTTATCGAAGTCAAAACGGGTCGGCGGAAAAAACGAGATGGAATATAAAAAAAGTTGTACAACTGAATCTTGTCTTTGTGACCCAGTTTACATCGTTAAATGAGTAGCTGAAATTGCTGTTCGTACTTTTTTTTTCTTTTCTATCTCTTTTTTTTTTTTTTTGAAGTAAAAAAAAGAGAGTTTTTATTTATGTAACTAGTTTTACATATTTTGTTAATAAATCAGTACAAGTGAGGAAAAACTTATTTCGAATTTTCAACGAGCTTTTCACTCTCTGTTATGTGTTAAACAAATTTATGTTAACTGTGCTAGCTTCCGTAGAGTAAAATGTCATGTTAGCAATAAGTGTACTTTGTATTACACCATTAAAAATACATCATGTTTTGATCTCCATCATGTTAATTTTAAAATAAAAATATGTTTGTGCAATATTTAATATTTATAGTAGAGTAGCAATAACCAGAGGTTGATGAAATGAATACAATTATTGATTGCTATCCTTTGACGTGCGCTGGTAAAATTGAAATATTAATTAATAAACGTAATTATAGTAAAAATATCTTAAAATCATAATGTATGATTGAACATTAATAACTGTTTAGCTATTAATTTGATAATGATATACACTTATGTGACTTGTACATAATATTATTATACTATATTTCTGAGTTCATCCTACCACTCGCACTAAATAAAATGAATACTTTATTTATTTTATTATTTTTAAATTCAAACTTACTGTCAATAAAAATTGAGTTTTTTAAAAAAAAATTACCAACAAAACAGCTTTCAGACTTTATAAGGCCATCGTCAGTTCTGATTGAGAAAGAAATAGAGTTACAATAATTAATGAATGGAGAGTCTACTTCATGTCGGAGATCAATACGAAACTCACGTGAAATTTGAAAATTCAAAGAAGGAAAATGTTAGATTTCTTTGATACCTCATATGATTTTTTTTTTTAACTCTTTCAAACGTGTGAAATCTATTTCTGTCTCATATGGATTTTGAGATAGTTTTAAGTAGACAAAGGACATAGGCGCTACTTAGCGATTTATTATTATAATGGATAAGGGAACAGATTTTTTAATGTGCACATGTATTCACAAATAATATTTGCATCCTTTTCCATTCTTTTCAATCATTTGCTATACTAGCTCCCACATGACTCCACCACACACCTTCTTTATTTCATCGTCCAACTTCATGTGCTGCCTTCCTCTGTGCCTTTTCAGTTCACTTGGGTGCCAATCTATCAGTAGTTTCGTCCATCTCAATGTAGTCCGCCCATTTCTACTTTCTTTCCATTACTACTTTTCCTATATTGTCTAGCCCTGTTTGCTGTTTAATCCAACTATTTATTCTTTTGTCTTTTCTTGTTATTTTTAATATAATCCTTTCAAAAGACTTTGATCTTTCTAGCAGTTGCTTCTTTTGGAGTCCACGGTTCCTCTCCGTAGGTCAGTACTGTTTAGCTCACACCTGGTCCATAGCCTCGGATACCTGTACCGTACCTGTTATACGATCTCCAGGTTCTACAAGCTTGCCCCTGGACCTTACATATATATTTTAAACTGCCTGGATGTATAGGTAAGAACTCTTAAACTCTTCACTTACTACTATCGTTCTTTCTTTTTTTTTTTTTGTAGATTTTGGCTTATTCAGCTTTATACCTATTTCACTTGTAACTTCAATAATTTCTTTTAGCATTATTTCTTCTTCATTTTTATTTAAAAAAAAAACAAATTTCGTCCTTGATTCTAATAAATGATCAGTCGATTTAAAGGTCTCGTTGAGTTCATTAAAAGTTGGTGTATTAGAAACATTATCATTTTCAAACATGATTTTGCTTCCGAGCTTACCGAAGGTAACGGAAGCATTGTGTTCACTTTTGAGAACAAAAAAGTTTTATGCCTCCGATTTTAAAAATTCCAAGACAGAAATCCGTTTCAGACATCAGGGAACATTTTTGGTTCCGTGTCTGTCTGTCTGTCTGTCTGTCTGTCGGTCTGTGTGTCCGCGAATCGTGAAACGTGCGACGATAACTTGAGTAAATGTTGCCCGATTTTGATGAAATTTGGTAGACATGTTTATTTTACCAATGCTCAGGTCGAGTTCGTTGGACAACGTTATCCGTTCAAGCGTTCACGCGCAACGCTCGCGTTAACGTGAACTTCTAATTTAAAATTTGAATTTTCGGTCGGGAAAAAAATCAAACCTTATCTATTCAATGAGACGAAAATTTTTTTCAAATACATTTTTTTAGTAAAACCTACAGCGACACCCCTATAAAGTGTTAAAGATCGCTAAAAAATGTTAATTGTTCTTACACAATAAACAATATAACAATAAAGTAATTTAACTTAAATGTTAATAAAGCAATAAAGTAATGATAGGGTGCGAGGAAGCTATGTGCCACACTAATTGGCAGTGTATTTTTTCTTTAATTGATTTTCCCATTAATTGCTTTCATGTTGTTTTTATCAAATAAAGCAATACAAAAACTTTTAATGCACTCAGAGAGACATTCTAAATCGACCCCTCATTCAATTGAATCAGACAAATTTTACTTTTTATAAAGGAGGGGGGGATTTTTGAAATTCGATTTTAATATTTTTATGCGATAAATCAATTGGAATAGTATCTAAATAAAATTTTATGGACACTTTTTTCTTGAATAGTCGAAATTAGGTCCTGTTTGCTCCCGTATGATAGTAGAAAATTGTACTTTTTGGGGACAGGGTACATTTTGAACAAAAAGTAATTCTATAAATCTTCATTTAAGAACAAGAAGGAGATTTTACGAAGAGTAAATTTCCTTCGAAAATTGGATTTTTGGAATTTAAACGAAGGCAACTCCTCAGGAAAATATATACATGTATAATTGTTTTTTAGGGTCCGTAGGTAAAACCAAGGACCCTTATATTTTCCTGCGTGTGTCTGTCCGTCCGTCCTGTCACGTGCTCTTACGGCTACACCTTTCGTCCGATCACTTTGAAATTTGGCATGTATGTGTCTTGTAAAAATATTTTTTTTGACTTAAAAAAAATATTTTTCAAAAAAATTTGGGTAAAAAAACTTAAGGGTTAAATTTTTTTTTTTTTTTTTTTCGACACCGTGAGGGGTATCATATGAAAGGGTACGTCGAGCTGTTTACAAAAATATATAATTCTTTGGATATAACTTTGATAGGGCGAGCGTAGGCAAGTTTGAAGTGGGTGTGAAATGTGTCCCCCCCCCCTCTATCTCGCTTATGTGATTTGCAAAAAATCTGAAAAAATTCCTGAACATTCTTCGACCAAAAGTAAAGATACCACTTTTTGGAAATTTCGAAAAAAATATTATTTTAATTTTTATTGACAAAATACATAATTATGGTCTTTTCGATGTATTTATATGGTTGTAGTCCGGTTTAGTGGCAAAAAAATACTTTATCAGAGTGTGTTTTGAGAATATCAGACCCTTAGAATAGTTCAAAGTAAGCTTATTAGCATTTTAAAAAAACACTGTTTATACACTTTACAGTTAAATACTATATAGTGTGGCCTACGGACCCTCGCTGTGTGCTGACTAGCACACACTTGACCTGTTTATTTATAAATCAAATATCGCTTTTAATGGTAGAGGTTCTGGTATTTTTTGAACTTGTCACAGGGTATTCATTTTCCCTTTTTCTCATAACTGTGAACCATTAATACACCTATTTGTAATGGCAATTTTACCAGTGAAAAATATATTTAAATTTGTTACAAAAGTATGATAATTTTTAAGATATTTCCTCGTATCAATTTTTTAATCTATTTTAACAAATAAAGTCACTTAGATAAATCTAATTTGTAAACTTTTGATCTTAATTGTTTTTTTAACTTTTATGTGATATATATAGCTATATCCTATAGCTTTATGAAAATTATAATAATTATATATTCATTCATATTTGGCCTTAAGGATTAAAAATTAAATTACCTTAAATGTATCTCAAAAACATTTATAGGGTGTCATAAAATTATTCTTTATACCATCTTCAAAAGCGACATTATAGTTTTTTTAATGGCTCATTTTTTACATAATACATTTTATCTATATAATTATAATATAAAAAGAGATAAACGTTGAATTAGGTAATATTAGGAAGAAAGTTATTTTCCCATTATTAAGATTAGTTGAGACCGTGCGAGCGGATGGAGTAATGCTGTCAAAACTTCTAGACCATTTTAATGAAGTCATGCAACGTCAGAAAAAAACATTCTCGTATAGATTGCTTGTCAGAAAGATCAGATTATTCGCGCTAATAAAGAAGCAATAACATTGCCTCTTCTGTATTAAAACTTTCGATAAAATGCAAAACTAATTTTGAGTGAAGGCAAACAAGATTAAAACTTTACACCCTTTTAATAATTAGAACATGTTAGTGGTAATGAACATATCCCTAATTCTATGGTAATATTTATTTTAAACTCGTCAACCTTTGGAGTTTTTTTAAAAAAAAACTTTTTACATTTTAAATCTGTTAAAAAATTGTTCACACCAAGTTGGAGGTTTAACTATTTTTTTCTCCTACTGATACTTTCTATTATAAGTTTTACTTTCTCATATAAGGAGAAAGTATTGTGATGGCATGAAAAATCGATTTTGAGATAATGATGGATTTACACGTTTGGAGTCCTAAAAAGTGGTTTTTAAAAAAATATCTGTTTGACGTCTATGCAGACGCGTGGAGTCTACTATTGGACCGATTTTGACGAAATAAGGCAGTCATGTTCAGAAAAATCATACCCCGAGGTGAAATCGAGAAATGAATTTTAGCTCAAAATTTATGGGTGCTATCCCCAAATAACTCTGAAAAAACGTATAAACAAATTACGTATTTCACAAAAACGGTTTCCATGATTGTGATTAAAAAAAATCTAAAACGTAGCCCATTTAAATACTAATCTAACAATATAAGACGTTTTCCCAGGAAAACTATAGTTTCCGATATATTGATGAAGATAAATCTATGAAGATAGATCTGGGACCCTGATTACACGAGAAACAGTCTGAGCTGTCTCGGACCGATTTTTTATAAATCACTTCGACAGCACGAGGGTGCATTAGGGGTCCCCCATTTCTTCCCCCATTTGTTATATAAATGTGAATTTTTCTTTGTTGTTGATTTTTAAATAAAAAAATCAGACCAAACAATTTTTTTTTTCTTCCATAAAATTATAGATACAATATTGGTCTTATCAAAAAATATTTTACAATTTTTATTTGGGAAGGAGATTCATATATTTGGAATAATATTGCCAAATTCAAGGGACGCTATTCCTTGGATGTTGCACTCTTACACTGTGATTGTGTGATCTATGGTAAGAGATTATTATTTTTATTTTATTTACACAATTAGAGCAATCTTCTCCTTTGAAATAATCTATAATTGTTCGTTTTAATTATTATTATTATTTTTTATTTTTTTTTAATATTTCATCATTAGGGGAGACCGGGGCACGTTTTCCACATTTTCTTTCCTTGATTTTTCTGTTTTTTCCAGTTATGAAAAAATGAGTTTTATATCAAAATAATCGTTGAAACTTGCTCTACAACCTCGTGCAACTTGTAATTATTAGGTAATAAACGGTTTCTTATAAAATGCAGTTATTTTCAGTTGTAACACAGAGGAAAATGTGCCCCATGTACGGGGCAAGTTTTCCAGTGCCATTAAACTAAATAGGGGTAAGTTTTCCAGCTGCCAAAAATTTTGAAAGAAAGGAAATAAATACATTTTATTTCTGAAAATAAAGGATTAGTGGTTTATTAAAAGTAATATAAAAAAAAAATTTACTCGCTAATTGAACAAAGTCAGATATAAAGGATTATACAAGGTGATAAAAAGATTAGAAATAGTCTTCATTTTCTGAATCACAATGAATATACACAAAAAATAAAACTTCGCCATCAGTGCAATCTTCGTGCGCCCATTTCTTGCAGTTTGTGCACCTCACCCACTTTTCTTTATCCTTAGATTTGGTAAAAAGTTTAAAGCAATAAATGCATACACAGACACACTGTTCATGTTTTCCATATGGAAAGCGTGCCCCACGTACAGGTGGCAAACGTGCCCCGTCGCCATATTGGAACTTTAATTTAATTTAAACATGTCAAAACAAAAGTAATTTACAATATCAATCACATCACTAGATTAAGGAGATATTCTTCTTATTATACGATGTCGCAAATAAAGCAAAAACATAACTCACTTATTTTTTTTTTACTTAACCAAAAGTAGTTTAAAGATTGCTTTCCTATTCGAAAACAAAAAAAGTTGGCCCTGGCGTAACTAGTGCACTGAGACGGCTGGAGTGACGTGATAAACGCAGTAAAGCATGGCGGCCCTTCCGAGTTAGTCCGCGGAGCATTTTTCTGGCGCACTGCTGAAATACGATCGGGTGGAAAACCTACCCCTATGGAATACGTGCCCCGGTCTCCCCTACATTTTAAAATGTTCTGCCAATTAGTGTGGAACATAGCTTCCTCGTAATATAATGTGCTCAAATGATGTTATGCTTGTAGAAACCACTATTGTCAATTCTATTTTATTCTTTCTTTAAATATTATTTAAATCCCATATTAACTAATTTAATTAATTTATTGCTTCCGAGCAAGCTATGTGCCATTCGCAGACTATTTTTATACATAATTAAAGTATTCAACAAGTGTTCAAGGGGTTTACTTTTTGTTTTCGATGATATCAATGAAATCAGATTTATTGTTTCCGAGCTTACCGAAGGTAGCGGAACCACATGAAACCTGTGTGAAATTCTGTATATCAAAAGTTCCAAGGCAGATATCCGTTTCAGATATCAGGGAACATTTTTGATACCTGTCACTAAATTTGGCGAACCAACATATACTAAACCCAACACAATACACGTCCGATTTTAAAATAATTGGATGGTATAGGTCATAATTAGCCCAATGTTGGTCCCATACGAGTTTCAACCTTCTGCGTCCATTTGTTTCTCTTCCTCATACGCACAAACATACATTTATTTACACCTATATCTTCAAAAATACTTATCTGGCTTTTATGAAATTTTGATGGTTTGTCCGAAGTAGACCGCAGATAGCCCCAGCTCTTTAAATTTTGTTAAATTGATACTTTAATTCATGCATAAAATCTAAACAATTTTGACAGATTTTAAAAACTGGGTAAAATTTAAAATAATTGGCTATAAATGCATAAAATCATTAATGCAAGCTAATGGAAGCAAAAATATGCCTCTCTAATAGGCAGACAAATTTCATCAATATCTCGGGAACTTGATTTTGTCTGGGAAAACGAATTATATGGTAGATTCGAATTTAAATGGACTACGTTTTAGAATTTTTGAACAAAATTGTCGATACTCTTAAAAAAAATTTCCACGCCTCAGAACTGAAGGCTTAGTAAGGCCTACCTTTTACCTTTCGTCTCTTATTACACAATCAAGCCTTTTAATTAGGATCCGTTAGAAAAACCAAAAACCTTATAACCTGTATCTCCAAAAGTTCCCAGCACAAACAATTTGAAACTTTTCAGTTATGGTACGTATAATAACCCAAACAATGGAAAAATAAAGGAAAGATAATTACTGTAAAACAAGGGGCTGAAGTTAAAGGGGCTGAACATTGTTTTATAAATGAAATCCGTCATGTTGTTAATGAAAGAGGAGAACGCCTTAAGTACAATTATGTATTTGGTACAAATTTATCTTACCCACGTGTATTATCAAAATCTGCGTGTCCATTGTTTTAACAAATCTTTCATAAATCAGTTATTATTTGAAATTTTTCATATTGTGTAATAACTCCTATAAATAGCTCAACCTGAATTTTAATAAAATGAAATAGGATAATTTAAACAAAAATCACTGGTCACTGTCAATATATTACCCTTCATCTCGTTCAAAATTATTACAAAATTATTCGTTATTATTTGCAATTTGAACCACACTTCTTAATAAAATCTTTCGTTACCTTCAACAATGAAAGGTAGTTTGCCTTTGCTTATTTTTTAATTTTTAAAAAGATTGAACACTTTTTCAAATAAATAGTTGTTCCTGAAGTCCCACGTAAAAAGGGTTTCGTTGGTATCCTTAACATAAAAACTAGTTATATTAAGGAGGGGGGGGGGGGGGGGGAGACGCAAATGTTTGATGCTTTTTGGTTAAAGGCGTGGAAAATTAAACAATTAACACGTGATATACATTTTTGTAATCTACTCTTTAATACCTTTAATTAGTTACCCCACACAAATTTTCAAAAAAAAGATTCTTTTTTTGTGGTGGGAATTATCCGCCGTATTGGATTCTCGGTTAATCAGTTAAAATTGCTATTCTAATTTTTCCTATGGTCCAGCAGACCGCTTGGCATATTTTTATACTTCTAGTAACTGCAGAAATTAAACATTTTTCACATGTTACAGAGGGAGAGGTTCTTGGTTCAATCCCCCAGGGTCACAACGTTTTTTATCGGTAATAACGAAAAGGTACATTCATTTTTTTCCGAAAATATTTATCGGTCCATCATAGGGTATAAGCGTGAATTATTTCAAAATTTTAAGAATAGCCGTTATAGGGTAGTTGGTGGGGGGGACATTTGTATTTTTGTATATTTCCATTTATAAATACAATAAAAAATAAAATTTAAAAAAATGTTTTTATATTTTTGTACTCTTCAATACCTTTCATTTGATACCCCACACATAATTTTAAAAAATATATATCTTTTTGAGCGACATGAATTATCCGCCGTATACCTAGCCGCCCTGGATTCCGCCTTGGATTCCCAGTAAATCAGTTCAAATTGTTAATCTTATTTTTTCTATGGCCCACCAGACCGCACATTATGCATATTTTTCTATATTTTTAGTAACAGCGGAAATACCATGTTAGGGGGGGGGGCACGAAAAATGTCGATGTTTTTTGACAAAATGGCACCGAAACTTGAATAATTTCCCTAAGTGGTATATATTTTTGTATTCTACTCTTCAATACCTTTCATATGATACACTCAAAATTTGAAAAAAATATTTTTTTCGCATGACGTGAGTTATCCGCCATTTTGGATTTGAACAGCTGATAATTTTGAGTTCGCTATATTTTTCCTGTGTGCGCGTCAAAACGATCTTTAATATTGGAAAGTTTCATGTTTTTATCTCTTTTTATTCAAAAGTTATTGGAACCGTACAGAGTGACAGACAGACAGACACATGAACGAAACTATAAGGGTTTCTTTTTTTGGTTTAACCAACGAAACCCTAAAAACAAGAAAATAATATCATTTAAGGTTTAGGAATAAGCAGGGATTTTTATAAAGATTTACTTCTCCATAAGGATACTTTATCTTGGAGCACATTGTGTGTGTGTGTGTGTGTTTGTGTATATATATATATATATATATATATATATATATATATATATATATATATATATATATATATATGTATAAGTCAAGTCCTAAACCTGTCAATCAAAACGTAGATAAAATCACTGTAATATAAAGTTGACACCGGCGCCCGGGGCCCTAGTGGCCGCGGGGCGCACAACCGGGGGATCGCGAGCTCCTGTCATAGCCCCGACCAGTCCCGGGGGCAAAAGAAGTGGACCTGAAACTAAAAACTCCTACCAATCACGGTCGCCAGTCTCTCTTTGACGCGAGAAGAGACAAACTCGCCATGACACTGAGTCGGCGACGCATCTACCGGCGTCGATCTCACGGGCCATCTGAAACAAAGCATAAAGCATCACACTATCCCGATCCTAGTGGCCGGAGGTGACAACCCCGCCGGCGGAATACAAGGATGACTGACAGTGGCCCCCTGTCAGTGGTAGGGCAAAAGCAGGATAGTGTGGAACGACTGTGCGTGACAACCGCACAGTGGCTAAAGGGAATAAAGGGGAAGGTCTGGCAGTGGCAGCCTACCAGAGAAAGGACAAATGACCTCCTGTGACAGCCAGGAGGCGGCCGGGGAAAGAGGGAGAGCCGGAAGGTGACAGCCCAACCAGCTGTATGCATCAAAGGGGGTCAGGCCGAACGTGACAGCCGAACGGCGGGAACTGCAAAGGTTAGGCCAAACGTGACAGCCGAATGGCGAGAGAACAAGAAGGACGGCGCTGGGAGTGACATCCCCACCAGCTAAATTGGAAAAGAGGGCTATCCGTGACGCCCGGACAGCGAAAGGGAAAAAAGGCCGCGTCAGAGGTGACAACCCCACTGACTAAAACGAAATGCTGGAAAGTGACAACCTAACCAGCTAATGTGAAAGGGCTGACAGTGACATCCTGACAGCGGAAAGGGGACAAGCGGGAGAGCAGAACGTGACAGCCGTACTGTGACCAGACCAAAAGGGAAGGCGCTGGAAGTGACATCCCACCAGCTTATTGGAAACAAGCCAACCGTGACACCCGGTGGCGCGTTAGGAAAAAACCTAGGGGGCCGGAAGGTGACAACCCAACCGACGGATGATAAAGGGAAGGCTAACAGTGACCACCTGCTAGCGGCAAGGAAAAGCTTAGGCCGGCTACGTCTGACCACGACGTAGCAGAGGTAAAAGAAGAGTGAGGCCAGAAAGTGACATCCTAACTGGCTGCAGACAAAAAGCCGGGCTACAGTGACATCCCATAGCCGGACGTGCAACAAAGGGTCCCACGGGTGTACATTCCCTCGCGGAGGAAAGGACGGGAGTGATAGGGAGACGGGTCCTGAAAGAAAAAAAACACTACTCCATATTAACCTGTATAATCACGTCAAAAGAGAATACATACATATATAAATACACGATAGCACGACAAGGGAAGGACCTAGCCTAAAGGGAAGGGAGAGAGAGAGAGAGAGGAGAAGTGGCCAAGCCGGAGGCTCCGGAGCAAGTGGCACTGAATGAAGGCTCCGGGCTGGGTACCTAGCCTCTCTCCCCACCAGGCTCCCCAGGGGTGCGGGAGGGAGTAGGCCCGCCCACTAGGCTCCCCTCCAGTGGCGCTGGAAGGGGAAGCCAAGGCCCGGGGTCCTCTACCCCGCGCACCCCGACGAGCCCCGCGGCCCCCCTTCAACTACAAAAGGTCAAATCATTCCGGCTGAACCGTGGTATTGGCTCTCCGAGGAAATATGTCCGTTGACAATACTCCCCCGCTTAGAAAGCCAATACCATGGGTCAGACGGAATGTTACATCAAATTCTTTAAACGTCTTAATTCAAAATATCTTTACATAATTCCATTTCAAAATAAATCTAACTTATAACATCAAGTTTTATTTATGAAAACAACTACATCTTCCCTTTACAAAAATTTAAATCTAATTACATCCTCAAATGAACTTTTCTTTTCACAAAACATTTTAATTAATTAATATTTAATCAATTTTCTTTCTTCTTAAATTAAATTTATAATTATAATACATATATTATTGGTAACAAAATCTAAACAAATAACAAATCTCACAGTAACTAATAAATCAAAATATAAAATTCAAAGGAATTTAATTTTCTTTAAATTAATTACAAATTTATTTAAGTTAATTTTAATAATATTAATGACTAAATGGTGACTCACTGCGGAATTGGCCCGGCGTGGTTGTAGTCGTCGTCCTCCGGTATTTAGGCAGAAGCTCGGGGTCCTCTCTCGTCACTCGACGAATCTCTAAGGACGTGTGTCTGCCTTGAGCTCGTCCTCAACGTAGGGTCGCTCCTTGGGGAAGACTCTAGACTCTCGACAGTGATCCTAATTAGATGAAGTCCGGGTCTGGATGTGAGCAATGGCGAAGTGCATCCAGATATTGGTTGTTGCTCTCGCTGAAATAGAACTCCGTCTCTCCTAGACGTGGCTCATCCGCCCGGATGAAAGATTCAGTATTGTACATGTTGATGTCAAGTGTTTCATTACTACTACACACGTTATTTACACTAACACTATACACTTGAACTTAACTACTGTGCGGAGTAACTCTAGCTAGCCCCCTCAACCTCTCTCTCGTTCTACAACGACGATGAGGGTCAGCGGTTCGCAGCAGGAAAACGATGAAAACGTTTACAGACAGCACATCGATAAATAACAATAACAACAAGAGAGGGGGAGGGAAATCAACAAAACGGAAACGATTAAATTAACAGGACAATAATAAATATATAAACCTAACTAATAACAATAACCAAACAAAACAAGAGCACAGAGCTCGACTAAATTTACTCCAAACAAAACCTAACATCATAACATAAATAAGTTAAATAAATAATATAATATAATTTAATAACAATACATAATAGTCTTCTCCTAATCAGTTATCACAGTAAATGCTCTCTCTCACTTCTAACTCTATACGTCGGCGAATGGTTGTCGTAACCTCCAAGAAACTGATTATTAGAATAACGGGTCTTGGACGTAGGAACCTGGCACTGAGCATAACTTCTAAATGTAGTAAAATTATAAGCTCTCCTTTTGGGACGATTAGCGTTCGTGGGCTTTACCGGAGAGGGATAATCAAGAGTATTCCTCGTGGCTCTCACTATGTTACTACTCTGAGAAGTTTGAGGTTGCGAGTGGGATTTCTCACGAACATCGCAGAACTTACAATTACGGATATAATCACGGATGAATTTCGTCATCGCCGGCCAATAAACCTTGGGACGGATGGAATCACACGTCGTTTGCACAGTGGCATGGTTATTGCCGTGAAAATGGCTCGTAATAGCTGAGCGTAAATGCCGAGGAGCGAATATTCGGGGCTCTTCGTCTGCAATATAATAAAGATAATTATCTATAAGGGCAAAATTCTTCTTTTGGCGGGCCCAAACACGACGCTGCTTGGGGTGGCGTGGTTCAGTTGTACCACGTAACCAATTACACCTTAACTGTATCTCTTCATCATTCGGTTGCTCCTGATGAATCTTCTCCCATAATCCTTGGAAATCGCCGTACTTTTCCTCGATGCTGCAAGGTTCAGGTACTCGATCCCCTGAACTTGGCGATGGCATGGTGGCCGCGAACTTACTCCTACACTGGGGACGCTTTACAGAGTCATCACTAACCGGAGTCTGTCGTTCTGAGAACACACTACTCTCATCACGACATTCGGTAGAAGGTGGATCCCGCTTCATCTGCCCTGCGGCTGCCTCTGGCGATACTTCTTGACGTTCTGTGCGCCAGCTTACGACAAGAGTTCTCTTACGCCCGATGACACATCTTCTGCGGCTGTAGTCGATGAGTACGTCATTCCCGAGTAGCCAGTAATTTCCTAAAATAATGCTAGTGGGGGAATCTTCAAGGACGTACGCCTTTACTCGGAACACTTGGTGTCGAATAGTAAAGGTTAAATTAACCTGGCCCAATGTTCTACCTTGGGTTGACTGTGTTAACTTGACAGCCTTTTGCTCGGTCGATAGCCACTCAACAGCGGGGTTCTGGGCCATCTCTTCACTGACGAAGTTACATGATGCTTGGGTGTCGATTAACGCCGTGGAAACTCTTCCTTCTCCAACATGAACATCGATGCTCGGATATTGACAGTCGTCGGGTCCGAATATATGAAGAAGACGTTCCGGATGCGTGGTCTTCGAAGGCTGTTGTTGTGACTGTGGCTGCTTAGAAACTTGGGGTCCTCTGGGTCCAGCATTCTGAGGAGGTCGTCTCTGATGAAACGAAGGAGAAGGCTGTTGTGAAGGACGGGAAGCAGCTGCAGGTTGCTTAAATACCGGCTCACTAACGACGTGTAAGGATTTCTGGCGGTCCTGCTCGATCTTTCTCGCCAAGGCAATGAAATCACTCACACCATTAGCGGTTCCAAGCCGAAGAATGGGACGTAAATTAGGATCGACAAGTTCGATGACTTGATGTATGTAGGTGGACTCTGGTTCATCTGGGTATAAGCGTCGAAAAACGGCGAACTTCTGTTGTAGGAAAGGTTCAACTAATTCTTCTTCCTTTTGGTTATCTCCGTGGAAACTAGCTCTCAAAGCGGAGATTTCGCTAACCGTGGAGTACCGACCGGTTAGAAATGCACAAAGGTCTTCCCAGGTAGCGTCAGTAAGGCAGAGCTGGCGCCAAATCTGATGCACGCCGCTCCCAAGATACCTGGTGGCTACCTCCACCCAGCAGGAGCGTGGGACTTTATTTTCCCTAAGCCCGGACTCCCACTTCTCAATTATTTTCACGGGATCCTCGAAGGGTAATCCCTCAAACGTGGTCATGACATAGTCAAGGAGTTTAGGGTTCCAAGATGCCTTACTCCTGGATGCCGCGTCTAATCTCTCCATCCGCGCGATAAACGTTTGAAGCAAATAACGGTTGTCTGCCGCTTGCTGCAAGAAAGCCGATATCATGCCCGTTATCTGCTCACCCGGCACGGAGTTACCGGGTTCTAGAGGTGCTGAAGAAGCTGGGGCCGCATTTACTTCGGCCTGGGACACAGTTGGGAGAATTAATGGATCGGATTCCATGGCAGGTAACTTAACGGCGTCACTAACTTCCTCCGGACACCAGAACGAATGGTCACCTGGATTAGCTCCAACACTTCTTAAGGCATCCTCCAACCGGATGTATAAATCACTCGCACTACCTTCGGAACTTAAACCACGTTTGCGCAACTCACGTTTCAGTTCTTTAACGGTGAGTTCGTCAAGTCTTTTCGAGAACATTCTCACTTAATATTAATTAAAGTCTTTAACAAAACACAAAAGTCACGATACAAAATTTTACGGTAACTTAATAAACAAAACCGGACCGTCACCCTAACAACTACACCGACCAAACGGACAGGTCTCCTGAAAAGGGAAAGAAACAGGACAATGAAACAACGGGGAGACAGGAACAGGGCAACGCAGAAACCTCTACAGCAGATTCCTGGTGCCGCAGAACAAATCAAGGGGGGAGGGACAACGTGGGAAGTAACCTGGAAACAACGCAGGAAAACAAAACAATCGGTCCTGTCACGGTCGCCAATTTGACACCGGCGCCCGGGGCCCTAGTGGCCGCGGGGCGCACAACCGGGGGATCGCGAGCTCCTGTCATAGCCCCGACCAGTCCCGGGGGCAAAAGAAGTGGACCTGAAACTAAAAACTCCTACCAATCACGGTCGCCAGTCTCTCTTTGACGCGAGAAGAGACAAACTCGCCATGACACTGAGTCGGCGACGCATCTACCGGCGTCGATCTCACGGGCCATCTGAAACAAAGCATAAAGCATCACACTATCCCGATCCTAGTGGCCGGAGGTGACAACCCCGCCGGCGGAATACAAGGATGACTGACAGTGGCCCCCTGTCAGTGGTAGGGCAAAAGCAGGATAGTGTGGAACGACTGTGCGTGACAACCGCACAGTGGCTAAAGGGAATAAAGGGGAAGGTCTGGCAGTGGCAGCCTACCAGAGAAAGGACAAATGACCTCCTGTGACAGCCAGGAGGCGGCCGGGGAAAGAGGGAGAGCCGGAAGGTGACAGCCCAACCAGCTGTATGCATCAAAGGGGGTCAGGCCGAACGTGACAGCCGAACGGCGGGAACTGCAAAGGTTAGGCCAAACGTGACAGCCGAATGGCGAGAGAACAAGAAGGACGGCGCTGGGAGTGACATCCCCACCAGCTAAATTGGAAAAGAGGGCTATCCGTGACGCCCGGACAGCGAAAGGGAAAAAAGGCCGCGTCAGAGGTGACAACCCCACTGACTAAAACGAAATGCTGGAAAGTGACAACCTAACCAGCTAATGTGAAAGGGCTGACAGTGACATCCTGACAGCGGAAAGGGGACAAGCGGGAGAGCAGAACGTGACAGCCGTACTGTGACCAGACCAAAAGGGAAGGCGCTGGAAGTGACATCCCACCAGCTTATTGGAAACAAGCCAACCGTGACACCCGGTGGCGCGTTAGGAAAAAACCTAGGGGGCCGGAAGGTGACAACCCAACCGACGGATGATAAAGGGAAGGCTAACAGTGACCACCTGCTAGCGGCAAGGAAAAGCTTAGGCCGGCTACGTCTGACCACGACGTAGCAGAGGTAAAAGAAGAGTGAGGCCAGAAAGTGACATCCTAACTGGCTGCAGACAAAAAGCCGGGCTACAGTGACATCCCATAGCCGGAGGTGCAACAAAGGGTCCCACGGGTGTACATTCCCTCGCGGAGGAAAGGACGGGAGTGATAGGGAGACGGGTCCTGAAAGAAAAAAAACACTACTCCATATTAACCTGTATAATCACGTCAAAAGAGAATACATACATATATAAATACACGATAGCACGACAAGGGAAGGACCTAGCCTAAAGGGAAGGGAGAGAGAGAGAGAGAGGAGAAGTGGCCAAGCCGGAGGCTCCGGAGCAAGTGGCACTGAATGAAGGCTCCGGGCTGGGTACCTAGCCTCTCTCCCCACCAGGCTCCCCAGGGGTGCGGGAGGGAGTAGGCCCGCCCACTAGGCTCCCCTCCAGTGGCGCTGGAAGGGGAAGCCAAGGCCCGGGGTCCTCTACCCCGCGCACCCCGACGAGCCCCGCGGCCCCCCTTCAACTACAAAAGGTCAAATCATTCCGGCTGAACCGTGGTATTGGCTCTCCGAGGAAATATGTCCGTTGACAAAGTAAACATTAAATTACAACTTAAAATTCTGGTAAGGTGCATTATATTATTTTGAACGATTTGTGAAGAGCTAGAGTGTAATTTCGTGCATCAATTTTTACGTCAAGTATAGTATATTTACTGCATTAAGTGTAGAACTTTTATATTTTTAAGTGAGAAACGTTTATATTTTATTTAAAAAAAAACAAAACTGTAAATTGTTTCTAACTGTGAAAGAAACTTTTAAAAGACATATTTATTTCTACTAATTGTTGTAGATTCAATGACCATCAGTACATTCATTTTTAACCACAGACAAATTAATAATCTGGGCCAACTCTTACTACCTTTGACTATCGGTATTTCTATAATTTCGACCGCAAATCCGTTAGAGTATTCCCAAGGATATACTTTCACCTTGGGTACTCATTTAGTAGTCCTAGATCTGTCACTACAATTAGAATATCCGTTCTGATGTCTTTATTTACTTTTTCTATAATTTTTCATTGTTTTCATTTCTTGTTTCTGTAATAACCTGCTTACCTGAGCGTACAGCAGAACGGGCCAGGTTCCTGTAAGAATGCGTATATCTTTACTTGAATCAATTATCCCGGTATTTCTGATCCTCATATCTCTTCCTCTTAAGATGGGCTTTTTAAATTTGAATCATAGATAAACTTAAGTTGCTTAGGAAGCTGTAGAAAATTGAGCCCTTGATATTAAGCTTGATAGATTAATATTAAAAGAGATGAAAAATGTCCACTTTTTGAAATTTTGCCATCAGTTCCTAGATATTCTGGAAGTAATACTATATGTGACTTCCAGAATATCTAGGAATTTGAAATTTGCCATATTTGTAGCTATAGCCGTGTAACTGATGGCAAAATTCCAAAAAGTGGAAATTTTTCATCCCTTCCCCTAATAAAATAAAATAAAAAGTGGCGGCGCGACGTTAAAGTATTTTGTTAATTAACAGTCAGTCTTATCGAATAACTGATTACACAAAAAGCTACTGATTTTGAAAGATCTACAAGTTTGATTCTATTACTTTTTTTCGTACCTCCTCCGCTTGTACCTTAGTTAGAGGCAGATTCGATTAATATGTTTTTAATTTTTGGCTTTGATCTCTCATAGCGTCCACAATTATTGACTGATTTTGGAACGAAGTTCCTTATGGCTCGTTACACCGTCTGGAGCCCGGGAGTGAATCTGAAAAAAACGACCGTCACGAAATCGACAGATGACGATAACTTGAGTGAAAGATGACCGATGCGATGTAGTTGAAATTTGGTGCAAATGTTGATATTACCAATTCCCAGGGGATCGTTGGACAACTTTATCCGCCCAAGCTGTCGCGCGCAATGCTCGCGTAAACGTAAACTTTATATGTAAAAATTGGAATTTCAGGACGGGAAGAAATTCTAATTTCATCTATTCAATGAGACAAACAACTTATTAAAATTTTTTTTTTTTTAGTAAAATCAACACCGACACCGTTGTGAGTGTTAAGATCGCTAAATTTATTAAAGCGGACCTAAACCTTTAATTAGTTAGCCTAAACCTTATAAGTAGTTAGCATCGATATTGTGTTGCATATCATTTGGAAGGCATCAATTTGTACTTAAAGGCTGTATCATCTGTTTATTTTTAAAACATTTGGTATATATACTTTCTTAAGCAAGTGAAGTTGCTGGTTTCAGCAACGTTGGTGTGGAAAGGAGTGATATCCTCAGCAAAAACCAACCTAACCGTGAAAAAGTTCCAGACCCCCCCCCCCCCCCCCAACTATATTGTGGCCAAGTCTGCTCTTTCTTTAGTCCATAACCTCACTTCACTCCTACTTTCATAAGCAAGACTACTCTTTTATTTTTATTGCTTAACACTTGGCCCCTTTCTTTTTTGGGAGGAAGTCTGTAACTTTTTTCTTCTGAGTTCTCTCCTTATCTCCCACATAACTCCTATGCGACTCCACTGATATTTTGTGCCTCATTCAGAAACTGCTTTGGTTTTTGCTGAGTATTTTATATTTTTTTCAAATCGCCAAAAGTAATAACGTGCTGATTTAATACTCTAAAACAAGAATGAATTACATAAATTAATATGGTGTGTCAATAACTGCCTGGCACTGTGTGTGTGTCAGTGTTTCATCAATTTAAATACCTTTTTAGTTAGCAAATAATTGTTTTATGCAATATTTAATTTATTGTTATCATTCGACTCAGATCACTACAAAACATGGTTAATCTAATCATATTTGGCTAACTTATCTAACTTCCTTATTAACCCTATTCTAACTTAATAAAATTCGTAGAAGTCATATTGTCTGAGAAAAGATCTAATTTCAAGCTACGGCTCCACTGATTTTGGTTCAAATCCCTTCGTTGGATCCTAGAGCTCATACAAAGAGCGAGAAAGGGTGAGGCACTCACTTACCTCTCTATTTGGTCGTTGGGGTAACAAAGCTTTGATTCAACCCACGGCTCTTAATTTAAATCCTTTCCTGGAGTCAATATTAAGCCTTTGTAACATACCTAGCTAGATCTTATGAACCCTATAGAGTTGAAGGTTATTCAGTAACCCTTGCCTGCATTAAATCCGATGTAACTCGTACCTTTCGTCCCTTTAGAGTGCTCTATTTTACTCAGGACTAAATTAGCAACGTTCCACTGGACAAAAGCTAATGCAAGCACATAATTATCTTTGGACTTTATTCTCCATTTTAAAATTTCTATTATTTTCTTATCTTCTCTGCATCTTAATTATGATTAATTATTTTTAAACTTTCATAGATCTTGGTTGAAAATCAGGTTTGGGAACCCTATGCTTTGAAAAATAGTCTGTCAAATAGTGTGGTACATAGCTTCCTCGCGTCCTATCGCGTGCTTAAATGATGTTAACTTGTACCCCATTATTATCTAATTTATTTATTATTTACCCCTTTTTGTTAACATTTTTTACTTTTCCTCACTACCTATAGTAGGAAAAGTATTGTTTTCACCAAATAATTTTTTTTCTCGAGATTTCAACGGAATTATCCGTTTTGGGTGTTTTTAAGACCTTCTGAGTGGTTTTCAGCATGACGTATGTATGTGTGTGTGTATATGTGTATGTGTGTTATCATCGTAGCGCCCAAGATGTTTAACCTAGAGAGTTAAAACGTGGCAGAAAAATCAGTCCTTACCTGCCCCCATCTTGAACCCAGATTGCTGAGTCAGCTAAAATTTTAAAAAAATCTAAAAATGGTCCTGATTGAGTTAAATCAGGACTCTGTATGACAAACAAGCCCACCAAATTTCATTTTGATATTGGCCACCATTTTGAAGTTATCATTTTATGATTTTTGAAACTTTGACGGTTAATAATACCGAAAGTATAATATCGTTGGAACCGGAAAAAAATTAAGGTACAAATATAAACAACCCGATGAAATTCCATTAATTAGTTTAAAAGTTATCAGCGAATATAATTATTTTTTAGTGCGATAATGTTGATGACGTCAAAGTTTGTTTACATACCTGTCAAAATACCGCCAAAATTCAAATAATTGAATAAATGAAATAAAATAAATGTATAAACATTATTTAAAGAGGTCACTTTAGTGGTCTCCGAAGTGAGGAAATGTTCCGAGGTTCCGTACCCGATTTTTTATTGTTTACATGACTGAAAATATCAATTTAGCAAAATTAATCAGCGTAAACGGTTGGAATAATCAGGTCCATCTGTGGGCTACATTCGACAAACCATCCAAATTTCTTAAAAATCAGATGAGCACTTTTAAAGATAAAGGTGAATAAACCTTTTTTGCGGATGTGACCAATGGACTAAATATGACCTACCTACCAAATAAAAGTTTTTAAAATATTTTGGTTCGCAAAAATGTTGGAGTGACCGACACGGCACCAAAAATTTTCCCCGATTTCTGTCTAGGAATTTTTTAATTTGAAGACGTAAAAATATTGTCGTTTTTAAGAACGTTCGAAATGCTCTAGTAAGCTTGAAAGCAATATAGTTGTTTATCATTATAGTTGTTAATATAGTTTGTTACCTTTGGTAAGCTCGGAAGCAAATATTAATTTGGCATTCTGCCGCTTTAATTTGAAGCCTTTGATTAGTCAACATTTTGAGCAAAACTCTTTTTTTTCCTATTAGTATACAGTTGTTCTTACTTTATTTTTGTTCATACAAAAGAAAGCAGTGTATTCTCGTTAATAATGCTTCATTGTAATTTATTACGAGCTGATGCTGGAAAGGTTAAAGCTGGATAGGTTGAATGTTTTGTTGAAGTCTAACTTTAGTTTAGGGTGTAGGGTTTTTTGGCCCTACAATTAAGCTCCAATTTCGGTTATTTCGAATGTCACCGAATTAAGGGTGAAAGGTATCGAAATTTTAGACTGCGTATAAAAGCCTAGGGGGCTAATAACCTCAGTCCCCTGGCGATTTCAATCTGCTTTTTGCCGGAGCACTGGCGGAGCCCTAACGCTGGGACTCATATCCCCATGTGTGGAGTGCCCCCGCCATCCCATGGAATTTATGTGTTTTAGTAAACACGCACACTTGAACCCACTCATTGTTTGTCTATTGTGGGGGTTGGGGAATACCTATCCTTTCCCTTCCCCCATTCTATTTTGACAGTGTGGAGGTTTTTGCTTTTGTCTTGTTTTGTTGTGAACCAATTTGCAAAGCGGCTATAATTGGCTTCGCCTCCCAATGTTTTGATGTTGATGACGTCAAATACCTGCAATTTTTATTTTACTCTTTTTTCTCTCTTTTATGAAAATGCATTTGAAGCTACATATATATATCCTGTTGTGACGTTTCAGATATCTTATCTTAAACTTGCTTTCCACTAAGTCAATGAGGCTTTATTTTGGCCTTAGCCATTGTTTTGTTCGAACCTATGTACTTTTTGTTTTTATAATACGACTTTATTAAAGTAACGATATTTAGTCCGTGATCTCTTGAAAACGCCCTTTTGTGATGTAGAGAGTTATTTAATTGTGTTATGTTTCTAATTTTCAACTTACTGATTAAAATATAATTTTCTATCTTTTTGGTCCTAACCTGAGCAAAGGTTCCCAAAATAGTAGCATCAGCTAATTATTTTGGAATATTAATAATGGACTACCCTTACACTTTTCAAATAAAATGTCCACTGAATGCAGCTAACAACTCATTGTAATTATGTGTTATGTTGCATAGAAATATAGGCTTAAAATTAATTTTTAAGCACATTAGAAACATAATAATATTTGTACATAAAATCTAAATTACTTACTGACCATCTAGAATTTCTCTCTATAACTTGAATTATTTTAATTTTTCTTGATGACGGTTTATATACCTGTCACATTAAGAAATATCATTTAACAGAACACACTACCTACTTCGTAGCGAAGCTCGGTTAGTTAGGGCCAGTAATTTTAGGTTTTCTGTTCGATACAAATACGTAAAATGTGGTGCGGCGACGGATACTAGATATTCCAATATATTCTCCGCCCTATATTCCGCAAACCATCCGTACGTAAAAAATTAAAGAGACTTTGTTTGTGGGAAATTTTGTTATCTTTAATTTTGATAACCACCTTGATTGGTGTCCGAGTCATAGGAAGCGAGCTACTCGGAAATAACCGCATTTGTTGACCTTTGCCTTTGAATATCTATTACCGCGACCACGATCTCGCTGCCGATTTTGAATATGCGTTTTTCAGAACATCAAAATGAAGCGTTAAAAAAATGATATCAACTTCGATTTTTTTTAGAACAGAAGCCATATTTTTGACTAAAATAACTGGACTATTAATAATTTTAATAAAAGTGAATAATGAATGAGAATTTAATTAATCCAACATTATAACAGGTATTTTGTCCTGTTGGACATTCTAACGTGGGATGTTTTCAAACTAAGTTATTATTAAATCGTTTCGTTTCAATTCACGTTGTGGACATCAAAGGTTGCATTATTACCTACTTTTAAGAATTTTCCTCCTTATTGTTATACTTGAAATTTTAATATGATCTGTGAGGTACGGAAAAAGGATGTCCCATTTTTCATTACATGGTCTGGAATATTTATACATTCATGGTATTAATTATTATTCCTCATTTGAATATTATAATTTATGAATTTGTATTACATTTTTACTTTTCCTCACTACTAACAGTAGGAAAAGTGTTGTTTTCACCAAAAAAAAATTTTCTCGAGATTTCAACGGAATTATCCGTTTTAGGTGATTGAAGACCTCCTGAGTGGTTTTCAGCATGACGTATGTATGTGTGTGTGTATATGTGTATGTGTGTTATCATCGTAGCGCCCAAGGTATTTAACCTAGAGAGTTGAAACTTGGCAGAAAAATCAGTCCTAACCTGTAGTTGTGCCGCCCGGAAAATCAACTTTTTCCGCCATCTTGAACCCAGTTTGCTGAGTCAGCAAAAATTTAAAAAATCGTAATAAATCGAAAATGGTCCCGATCGAGTTGAAATTTGGCTCGAATGTACCTCTCTGTATGACAAACAAGCCCACTAAATTTTATTTTGATTTTGGCCGCCATTTTGAAGTTATAAATTTTTGAATTACTGAAATTAATACTGAAATTACATATAGGTTCTGACTTATAGCATATCGTTGGAACCGGAAAAAATTAAGGAACAAATATAAAAAAGCCCGATGAAATTCTATTAATTAGTTTAAAAGTTATAAGTGAATATAATTATTTATTAGTGCGATTATTTTGATGACGTCAAAGTTTGTTTACATATGTCACAATACCGCCAAACTTCAAATAATTAAATAATATATATGTATAAAAAATATGGTTGTTTTTTTGTAAAAATGATAATAAATCAGTTAGTTCAGAACGGTCGCCCATCCAAGTACTGACCACGTCCAATGCTGCTTTCTCCTGCTGCGATGCAGCAGGAGAGGCAGTTTAGTGGCCTCTGAAGTGAGGAAAAGTTCCGAGGTACTCTGTATCCGATTTTTTATTTTATTTTTTTGTCTTTATGTTCTTAGTTTTATATTTTGTTTGTAAATTTCATTGGCTACAATTTCGGATTCCCTTTACTTTACTACTTTTAACTTACACGCATAATTAGATGTTTTGCTAGAAATTTATTTTTTACTATTTTTGTATCTTAATTCTTAAAACTCATGTCTCATGTGAAAGTGTCAGCGTATTTTTAAATATTCTTATCTGGTTTTGTTTGCTCATAATTAATGTACAATTGTATGTTCAATGTACAATTTTACCTCTTAAGAGAACCTGAAGTGCGATACACTATACACTGACAGACCTAAGGACTAAGGAGTCCCCAGTCTCGGAGTACGATATACAGACAGGCCTGAGGGGTCCCAGGGTACGATAACAGTGTAGGTACGATAAACAGACAGACCTAAAGAATAGTAATCAGACACAGACTCCTATAGAAAAAAATAGATTATCGACGACGCCGCTTAACAATAAGGTGCATACGAACTTATTTTACTTAAAACAAAAATAAGATTGTATTACTACATATATTAAACACCTTACTTCGCAAAGCAAACTTATACTCCCATTTATTATTTTTATACTTAAAAGATAATAACTAGCTAACCTTGAACTATTTTAATATTAATCGACAAGACATATTATATATAAGAACCCATTCACGAATAATAGATGCATTGTTTGTATAGGAAGTATAGTTCTGATCATAAATACGTTAACAGATCATTAAAGTTTAAGCACAACACTGTTTGTTTCTTATAAGGAATGAGTGCTCTTATATGTATAAATGAAAGGGCAGCATTTTATTCTTCTTTGTATAATATGTGTTTACTCGTGCGTAATCATGACTCTGTTTTGTTTTAATAGTTTACTTATTATTTGCCATATAAAGTAAATATGCAGGTGAATTTCTAAAATAAATTTGAGTTATAAGAGTCCAGTCATGCACCATGACTTAATGAGCGAATTTTCAAAGAAATCTGCGTTTTATTGGCTTATGATAATATAGGAAAATTTTGGTTTAGAATTTGCTCGGGTGAAAAAAAAAATTGGTACACAGGGGTACGGGGTACAAAAGTCAAAATAGTATTTACCCTTCAAGATGCATGTCGTTGGAAAGCTCTTTAAGAGTACAGTAATTGTTGTTATTTACACTTTTATCATATTTTCACATAAAAGGGGGGTAAAATGGAAAAAACACGTTTTTTGACCCTATATGGTCAAAATTTGACCCCTAAATGGACTCCAAAAATTCTGGCCAACGAACTCATCCTTTCTTTTGATATTATTGACATTTTAAAATTTGTTTGAAATTTTTAAGTGCATCCCAAGGGGAGATATCGTCTGGAGTGACACATATATACATATATACATACATACATAAAAAAAAGTGTTAAATTTCAGGAATCGATTCAGAATGGTCTAAAACGGATTTCCATGGAAAAATTTTTCAAAAATTCGCATTACAAAAATTTTGAAGCCATTGCAATAGCGTAATTTTCTTTGAAAATTCGCTAAAAGCCATTCTATTTTAATAGAGTATAGTTAACATATACGATACGTTCTAGTAACTACTTTATTGAAGGCAATTAATGCATGTAAAATATTATAGTTAGAGATGTAGTTTTTTGCTTCCTTTATTTAGAGACAGACAAAGAGAAATTACATGTTTACAAAATTGTTTTTAATATAGGTGTGTTTATAGTCTAGATTTTTATCCTTGAAACGGCACAATTACCTTGATATCCCTTCTCCCAACGATTATTTATATTTTATAAAGAAAATATTTTATATATATATTTATTTTATATATATATATATATATATATATATATATATATATATATATATATATATATATATATATATATATATATATATATATATACTTTTAATTTGAAGTATTAAAACTACACTAAATTTTATATATTGCTTTAATAATTTTAATATAAATACAAAGTTCTGCCTGAAAATAGTAAAAATGTAAATTTTTAATGTTTAACAGGTCTAGGGACTTTATCAGGAATAAGCAGTATTGTTTTACAATTTCATAGCTTTTTGTATCCTATATTTGCATTTACCATGTTTGGTTTCTGGTCCACCTGTGGGTTTATTTATGATTTTCCTTCACTTCTACTCATTATCTTTCCTTAGCCCTCCATCGTTCTTCTAACCAGTAGAGAAATATAACAAAATTGACAGTTTTTAGCCAAAATTAATATAATTTAATGAAATCGTGTAGTTTTGTATTATACAATTCTTAATTACCCTTAGAAAACTATTATCATTTTACTGTTGAATAAAATGATAATTGAATAATCTATCTAAATAGATATTTAAATTAATTTACCTTAATTTATTTTTTTTTTCAAATTATAAAATTAAGTCCGTTGCCACGGGCTAAGTTGCTCGTAATTAATAATTCAGCTGCTTGGAACCTTGGAGAAATTTATTATGTACACGAAATCATGGCACTTTAGCAGCTCGTATATTTTTACATAGACGCCCTAAAACCAGCTGCGCTGTATGCCCTTTTTAGGGTTTCGTTGGTAAACCAAAAATCCCGGTCGTTCCTGGGTCTGTCTGTCACTCTGTTCCAATAACTTTTGAATAAAAAAGATAACAAGCATGAAACTTTGCAGAATTAAAGATTGTTTTGACGCGCACACAGAAAAAATATAGCAAACTCAAAATTATCACCTGTTCAAATTCAAAATGGCGGATAATTCATATCACGCAAAAAAAAAAAAAAAATGTGGAGTATCAAATGAAAGCTACTAATGAGTAGGTTACAAATATATTTACAAACATTAAATATATATATATATATATATATATTCCTTATTGCATTTATAAGTCGAAATATACAAAAAAGTCCCCCCCCCCCCCACTACCTTGTAACGTCTATTCCTAACATTTTGAAATAATTCACGCTAATATCGTATGGTATTAATACCTTGTGAAAATATACGGAAAACAATTTTTACCGATGTATATATTAATATTCGTTATTACCGATTGACAATTAGTGTGGCACATAGCTCCCTCGCATCCTATCCACTTACTTTACTGATTTTATTACAAGCCATTATTGTCTAATTTGTTTAATTGTTTCCTCCGTTTTTTTAATCTGTCAAAATTGTTTTGATTTTTTATATGAATTAAAGTATCAATTTAGCAAAAGTTAAAGGGCGCAGACGATTCAAATTATTCTGGAGCTATCTCCAGGCTTCTTTCAACAAACCATCAAAATTTCATAAATATCATTTCAGTACTTTTAAAGATATAGGTGTAAATAAATGTTTGTTTGTGCACATGTGGGAGAGAAACAAATGGGCGCTGAAGGTTAAAACTTAAATGGGACCAACAATGGGCTAATTATGGCCTACCATTCAATTTTTAATCAAATCGGACGTGTAGTTTTTAAGATAGGTATGATGGTTCGCAAAAATTGAGACAGACAGTCACGGAACCAAAAAATGTTCCCTGATGTCTGAAACGTATTTCTGTCTTGGAATTTTAGAAAACGGAGACCTAAATTTTTTTCGTTCTTCGGAACGATCACATAGCTTCCATTGTCTTCGGTTAGCTCGGAAGCAAACATAAAGTTCTTTGTATTTCTGTATTAAATTATACTTTAGTATTTGAATAAGTTAGCATTTTGATCTCAGTTTTCAAAGCCATTGTTCTAAATTATGGATAATTAAGTGCAAAATGTATTTCGTATCACTTCTTCCTTCTAAATTTTCATTTTAGAGGATTAACTTTTAATTAAAGAGGAATAATTTGAAGAATATCCTTTGTGTAACATGGATTATACGATATCCAAGAATAATAAAAATACTTTTTTTATTTCGCTATAATATATTATTTCATAATGTTACATACTTATTCGCTCTTATTAATAACTGAGCTATTAGCTATCTTCTTCACCTCACGTTGAAATGTTTCCTTTCATCGCGATGAGAACAATCTTATCTTAATTTTCTGTATAGAAGTTTCTCTTCACGTACCAAAGAACGGAGTTTTATTTTCCTACTGGTAGCAAAGACGTGGCTACGTGACGCTCACTAACGGTGGAAACCAAAGGTAGAAGTTGTTTCATACTAAAGAATAATGGCATCATCTATGTGAAATTACTATTTTTAGTCGAATATTTTCCATCCTTTTTTATCATCTATAGTGGACAGAAAAGTTTGTTTACTTATTTATTGAGTCAGTCAATATAGGATTTAATTAAAAAATAAATTGTGATTTTTGTTTCTCTTATATTCGTCCCCTTCTAGAAAACTTGTCAAAAACTTCTTTAAATTTATTTATACAGTACGCAGAGATTATCTAACCATCTAGCTACTGATTTTACCATTTTTTCTCTAATACATTGTTTGCGTTTTTCAACATTTTGATGCAATCGCGAGTTATAATATGATATATTGATGACTAAGACAATACTTAGACACACTAACACACACATACATTCACAAGCTAATCTTGACGTCAGAAGCATTTTCCTATATAAGCTGACCACACCCAAGACTAGCTGCACTGCACTTCATTTTCATTCATTTCTTTTGCCACTGTATTATTTAATACTTTTAAGGTAAGACGTTGGTGTCTCCAACTCTTACCAAATATATGAGACAGTTTATGTAGTTTGTAATTTTGTATGTTTATCTCAAAATAAACTTTTTAAAAAAACAGTTCAGCGAGTGGTTCACTTAATTGGCGCAGTCGGTAGGACAGCCCTGGATTAGCTGAGAGGATATCAGCTAAGTTCCGTAGGATTAGCCAGGACACACCTAGAATTTCGAGACTCTGTGGCCCAACCTGTTTCTGGACTTCATCGAGAACAACCAGAGCGGCTGGACCTTTCTCCACAGTTTCTCTTCTAAACATGATATCACTCCTACTGTGAGTAAATTTATAATTTGAATGATATATTTGTAAAGGAATATTGATCAAGGAATAATAATCAAAATACTTAAAGTAATTTTTTTTATGAAATAATAATAATTTTTTTTGAAATAATAAATTTTTATATATAATAATAAATTTAATAATCATATAAAAATGGCAGAACAAGCCGTGAATTATCAGTTGCTGAAATTATTTATTGACACTATTCCAGCATATAGTGGAAACGTAAACACACTATCGATATTTTTGAATAACGTTGAAAGCCTATTGACGCAATTCGGCAATAGGGCCAATCCCGCTGACCCTATTAACACATTTTTATTCAGGGTAGTTGTTGGAAAGTTATCCGGACGAGCTCTGGACCTAATTGGGTCCAGAACCGAATTAAATACATGGGGAGAAATTAAAAATCTATTAACTCTTACTTTTGGCGATCAGCGTAATATTGATTGCCTCATTCAGGACCTAATGTCCATAACTCCCAACAGAAACGAAGCTCCATATGATTTTGGCATGAGATGTCAAGACGCAAGATGCTTGATTCTTTCCAAATTGAATATGCTAGACATAACAGAGGAACAGAAAAGAATCCGAATTGAGGATTATGATGACTTAACACTAAAAACTTATATTAGGGGATTACAAGGTAATCTGCAAACAAATGTAAGATTGAGAAATCCTAGAAATTTAGAAGTAGCTATGTCATATGTGATAGAAGAAGAAAATTTTCTTTATTCTCTTAGAAGGGCATCTAACACCCAAAGTAATTATAGTCCTCCACCGAGAGTGACTCCTATGAATAACAATAATAACTTGAGTAACAGAAATAATAATAACTATCAAAGAAATAATAATAATAATTATCAAAGGTATAGCAATAATAACAATTTCAATAATAATAATTCAAGGAATGACAATAATAATTATAATAATAGATTTAACAATCAAAATATGAATAACAATTTTAACAGATTTAATAATAACAATAATCAAAATATGAATTATAATAATAACAACAATGGGAACAATAACAATAGGTTTAATAACCCAAATATGAATTACAGAAACAATGGTTATAACCAAAATAACCAAAATAATTTTAGGAATAATAATAATTATAATAACGGATATCAAAGAGGACAAGGAACAAATTTCCAAAATAATCAACCAAATAGAAGTCCTCAGAATATTAATAATAATAACGCAACTAAACCTAATTTAAATACGGCTACTCCAATGGAGGTAGACCGAACAAGAAATACTAGGATGTTCGCCCAAGAAGTGGCTAATACAAGTGATTTTAATGATAATCAAAATTCAAATTTTGATGCTGACAATCAGCAAAATGATTATCCTTTTCACGAGCCAGCCTCTCAAAACCAAGAGAGCTGATAAAAAAAAAAATTGATGAAAGGAAAATTGTAAAACCTAAAGCAACTGATAATAAAAATAAAAAAGAAGTTAAGTTTGTAAAAAGAAATAATACTAATATAAAAATTAATTATCAACCAAATGATTTACCCTATATTGAGGTACCAGAATTTAATATTAAATTGTTAATTGACACAGGTAGCTCTAAAAGCCTGTTAAGTCCAGACTTCGTAAATAAGTATTTTAAAAATAAAATTATAAAAGAAAAATTTAAAATTGAGACAGCTCACGATGTAACGGAGCATAATTATACATGTAATATTCCTTTGTTTAAGATTTTTAAAATAAATGATATGCATAAATTTTATATATTTAGATTTAGCCCAGAATTTGATGGCTTAATTGGATCTGAGTTATTAGAGAAGCTACATGCTTCAATTGATATGAAAAGTAAATGTTTAAATATGCCAAAGGCGAAAATTCCTATTATATATAGATGATTATGACTATAAAATTATCTATAAACCAGGTTTGCAAAACTCCAATGCCGACGGTTTATCAAGAGTAAAAATAAATGTTTTAAACGACGATGATAAAGATTCAGTAATAAATAACCCTGGAGATGCAGGATTCTCTGCATTAAAATACCTTAAAGATTTAAATGAAAATACAAAGTTAACTGAAACTAAACAACCAAATTATGATGAAATAATAACATTACCACTAAGTGATGAAAATATTGACGACTTAAATTCCACACAACATACTAACAGAGTAAATGACACTAGTGATGGAATACCAATTTTAGACGAAATGTTAAATAATAAAAAACATCAATTTATTGTACAGCCTAATATTTATCATAAATTAAACATCTCTCAAGATGAATACGAGGGAAAACAGTTAATTACGGTTAAAATTCCCCTAGAAAATAACGACGATATAATATTTGAATTTTTAAGAGACTATGTGTCTCCCAGTCTCACTTATCATTTGTATTTTCCTACTGATATTTTATATAAAGATTTTTGTAGAGTATATTTAGACAAATTTTATGGTAGTAAATTAAAACTAATCAAGTGCACAAAATTGTTGCATACAGTTAAAAATAGGGAAGATCAAATTGAATTAATTCAAACTTACCACAAAGGTAATACAAATCATAGAGGTATTAACGAAACATTAAAAGCTTTAGAAAGAAATTATTATTGGAAAAACATGAAGAACTTAATTACCCAAATTATTAATGTTTGCGAAACTTGCATGCGAAACAAATATGCTCGAAAAGAAATTTATTCACCTTTAGTTTTGACAAGGACTCCAACTCGTCCTTTTGAAGTTGTCCATATTGACACTTTTGTTTTTGATAAAAGAATTTATCTTACTTTAGTAGATGCTTTTACTAAATTTGCCCAAGCCATCCAAATTGAAGGCAGAACAGCAATAAATGTCAGCAAAGCTTTAATTAAGTATTTCACTTGCTTTGGAATACCTAAGTTGTTTATAATGGACCAAGGTCGAGAATTTAATTGTGAAGTTGTAAAAAATTTACTTGACCTCCACAAAATTAATATACATTTTACCACAGTTGGACACCACGATTCAAATTCAATTGTAGAAAGGCTACATAGTTCAATTATCGAGCAATTGCGTATTTTAAGGGAAACATATCCCAAAGAAATAGAAAATGACTTGATGGATTATGCTATCATAGGTTATAATAATTCAATTCATTCTGCGACTGAGTTTACTCCAATGGAGCTTGTCTTTGGACAAACAGCTCTTAGATCGCCAACCGAAATATTCTTACCTTCCCAGTTCTATGGAAATTACATAGAAAACCATAAAAATAAATTAGATATAATATATAAAAATGTATCAGATAAATTAAAATCAAATAAAGAAAAGGTAATAGAAAAACATAATAAGTTAGGCGAAGAAAACAAAGACATAGAAGTAGGTCAAATAGTTTACAGGAAGAACACCCAAAACAGAGACAAAAAGAATTTAAAATTCATAGGTCCATACGAAGTAACAGAACTATTGGAAAACAATAGAATCAAAGTTAAAAATAGACTAGGTAAAACCCTTGTATTACATGTAAAAGAGCTAAGACGGCCTCCTGTCCAAAAAATTATTGACTTGACGGATTCACCATAATATGTAGGTGTTAATTTAAATATATATATTGTAATCATGTATTCCCAAAAATAACCTAAAATTAAGATATATTTCATAATATTATATATATTGAAAATACGTCGTATTCAAGTTAATCATTTAATTCTTATCTCACAGGATGCATAATATGAATCAGACAGCTAAATAGCATTTTTGATACAATGATATCTATATATTTTGCTGATAAGATGTATCAATTCAATGGAATACTATCTAGAGTGAAGGAATTGTAAAATAAGCACATTATAAGATAAAATTATTTATGCAATTATAGAAAATGATTATTACTTAAAAACACTTATGAATCATTTACGTATTTTATTAACCTATTCATTTTAATTATATTATAAAAGAAAATATTATTTTGACTTCTATTTAACTATTTTAGGATACTTGATCTATTGATCACTGGAATCTACGGACAAACAATCAAGACAGACTTAAACAATAATCCAGGATTACTTCCATTAAAATTGGGTAAAGCCCAAGTAGAAGTAGATAGTTGGAAATTTATCCAAATTATTAAATTAGATGAAATTATTCAAGAATTTACCAATTTAGAATTATTTTATAAAAGAATAAGATCATCGGCAAGGGATGATAGTGGAAAATTAAGATATGACATTGCTTTTAAAACTATAGATATATTACATGATAAAATTAAAAAACAATTAATACAACTAAATCCTATACTTGAAGAAGGAACACTAATTAGACCAAAACGAGGACTTATTGATGGTTTAGGTACATTTATAAAAACTATAACAGGAAACCTAGACTACAGTGATGCACTGAAATATGATAAAATTATATCGAATCTAGAAACTAATCAAAACACTTTAAAGGCAGTAATATCTTCACACATTTCATTATTTCAAAACTCAACTACTGAAATCACTAAGAATATACAAATATTAGCTAAAAACCAAAAACTTATTGAATTAGCTTTAAATAAAATTTTACTAATAAATCGAACAGTATCTATTGATGCTCCATTTTATTTTCAAATTATAATTCATCAAATAAAAGATAACTTTCAATTATTATATGATACTTTAGAGGAATTTCATGTGGCAATAACATTTGCTAAATCAAATACTTTTCATAATTCAATTGTCGATCCAAAAGACTTATTAGATTCTCTTAAACAAGCAGAGTCTACCTTAGGATCATATAAATTCTTATTAAGGCCAAATTTAGAAAATTTATTATTTATAGAGGAACACATTAACATTAAAAGTTTTATTAATGGAAAGAACTTAGTATTTATTTTGGAAGTTCCATTAGTAGATATGTATGATTTTGATTATTATAGATTGTTATCTATTCCTGTATATCATAATGTAAGTAAAACTTATGTAACCATTTTACCACAGAGTGATTATCTATTGTTAAACGATAAATTTCATACTTTTACTAACTCTCGATGTAAAACTGTACATGAAAAGCTATACATTTGTAAAGACTTAGTAATTCACCCAATCACTATGGATTGTTGTGAAACAAATTTAATACTACATCTAAATTCAAATAATATATGTAAAGTTAATCAAGTCAATTTAAATGATATATATGTAAACAAAATTGACATAAACAAATGGATTATATCTAGCTCAAGAATATTAGTTACAGAGAGTTGTAATGACAATAAAAAATTGTACTATTTAGAAGGAACTAATTTAATTCAATTAGATAAAAATTGTAATTTAAATTTTAATAACTATGTACTAAAAACTCTCTCTAACACTAACATGTATTATAAAAATATAGCCATCCCACAAATGAGTATACCTGAGCAAGTTAATTTTAATAATCAATCTAAATCTTTAAATTTACATCCCTTAGATCTTCAAATTGGAAATGTACTCCAAGAAGTAAATTATCAAAAAGAAATATTATCTCAAATGTCAGACCCTATAAATTTTAAACGCATAGACGTTTACAGTAACTTCTTTATTGTTAGCTTGGCCCTAACCCTTGTTATATTTGTGATATTTAAATGTTTTAAAAAGAAAAAGATAGAATCAACCCCTTTGACAGATTTTGGACATTCTCCCCAAAATCTTCAATCTCAGGTGGGACGAGTTATAATATGATATATTGATGACTAAGACAATACTTCACTACATTCACAAGCTAATCTTGACGTCAGAAGCATTTTCCTATATAAGCTGACCACACCCAAGACTAGCTGCACTGCACTTCATTTTCATTCATTTCTTTTGCCACTGTATTATTTAATACTTTTAAGGTAAGACGTTGGTGTCTCCAACTCTTACCAAATATATGAGACAGTTTATGTAGTTTGTAATTTTGTATGTTTATCTCAAAATAAACTTTTTAAAAAAACAGTTCAGCGAGTGGTTCACTTAATTCGCGTTTTTAAATATTTTAAGAACTTATCTGATAAATTGGTTATTCAAATTAATAAAGACAAAAAGTATAAAGTTTTTATGAATAAAAAAAGCTTTGATCTACATCAAAAGTAGGTTGTTGCAGTCTAATGGTTGGTTTTATTTGCAAGTAAACTCATTTTCCATCATGCTTAAGGATAGTTTAATTTCTGCACTTATTTATCTTCATTTAAAGGGAGGAATTTTGACTCTCCTAAAGAATAGACAAAACGCTGAGAGGTGACGAATCTCTCTCTATTTATGTATGACGATTCTTTTATCATAGATATGTTTTAGCTCTGGGGGTTCACGGAGGATGGAAGTTTCGTCACGCAAAAAACGATATGAAAACTAATAGAAGGTTTATGGGTTTTCACTTCTTTTTATTATAGTACTATATTTCGCCCATAGAAGTTTTAAATTTTATATAAAATTATATCAGAGCTCCTATATTCCCAAAATTAAGTTAATTAATCGGCTGGTGACGACTACTTTCGGACTAAATAGCAGTTATAATGGATTAATGTTTTATAATATCACACCTTAAGATTCATCTACTGTATCAATTATGTAAATGTATAATGATTTTCTATCAGCTTTTCTATAACTAATTCTGTACTCAGGATCATGAAAATCATACTGTCCACCATAACTGGCGGGACATGGCCGCTCTCCACTATTTTGTGTTTTTCAAATGCCTATTGCCAAGCTATGTCCCGCAGACGAATCCAGCCGACCACATATTCTTAAAAGGCGCTAAAAGATTGACTTGTATGCAAAATGTTTGGTTGATGTTAGCCAGACACATTTTTTGCACGCTATCTCCTGGACTATAACGTTTGTAAGTAAAGTTACTGCATAGCTTAAGACAAAAACAAAAGATTTAGTTTGTTCTTAATTAATAAACTTCTTCTTTTTTTTCTTAAATGCATGTAATACTTAATTAAATATTTATTCTTGTCGTATTCTATTGTTACTCTCTCTTACAATTTTTTTTTGTTTTAAGTTTGTATCTAAAAGCTAAATATCTCCTGAATATAACTCAATGTAAATATCATTACGCAGAGATTGTCTTACTATCTTGCTACTGATTTTACTATTTTTCTCTTATACATTGTTCGCGTTTTCCAAGAACTAACCTGATCCATTGTTTTTTCAAATTAATAAAGACAAGAAGTATAGTGTTTTTAGGGTTTTGTAGATTCTTCTCAAAACCCTTATGCCGATGGTGATGTGTCCGTCTGTCCGTCGCTCTTTGGTTCATAGGGCCCGAACCGTTTAAGCTAAAGAGCTGAAATTTTAAATACTGGTGTAACTTTTTGACCCAACAACAGGAAAAATATACAGAAGTTCAAAATTAAATATGCGCATGCGCAATTCGCAAAAATGTTGTCAACTCAAAAATTTATATTTTTTTTAATTTTCGAGTGGGGTATCAAATGAAAGCTGCTGAAGAGTAGGACTCAAATATATATAAGCTTTTGTAAATTTTGCATTCCTTATTGGGTAAAAAAATCAAAATATACCCAAAAAAAAATTCCCCCCCCCAACCACTATACTTCGGCTGGTCCTAAAATTTTGAAATAATTCATGCTAATGCCTTATTGTGGGGCGATGAAAATTCCGGGAGTTCATCCCAAATTTTAAAAAATTGCCAATTTTTGGCGCGAAAATTTGAAGTGCGCCAAATATTTTATTTTTTTTAAATTTTGAGTTGGGTATCAAATGAAAGCTGCTGAAGAGTAGGACGCAAAGATATATATACATTTTCAAATTTTGCATTCCTTATTGGGTAAAAAATCAAAATATACCCAAAAAAAATTCCCCCCCCCCCCCCCCCCCCAACCACTATACTTCGGCTGGTGCTAAAATTTTGAAATAATTCATGCTAAGGCCTTATTGTTGGGCGATGAAAATTCCGGGAGTTCATCCCAAATTTTAAAAAATTGCCAATTTTTGGCGCGAAAATTTGAAGTGCGCCAAAAATTTTGAGTTGGGTATCATATGAAAGCTGGTGAAGAGTAGGATTCAAATATATATTTGCTTTTTTAAATTTTTCATTCTTTATTAATTTTATAAGTCAAAATATACCCCAAAAATTTCCCCCCTCCCCAACCACTATATAACGGGTGGTCCTAAAATTTCGAAATAATTCATGGTTATACCTTATGGTGAAGCGATGGAAATGGTTTGAAAAAATGAATTTTTCTAGTCGTTATTACCGATGAAAAACATTGTGACCCCCCGGGGGATCGAACCCGGACCCTTGAGATCGAAGAATAAAATCATAATTACATAACGGGCATGCTTAATCTTCTACAAAACCCTAAAAAGTACTTGGTCGCAAGAACTTCCCTGTGATTTTTTTTATTTAATATATATCCAAATTTTTTTTTGTTTTTTTATTTCTATAAAAAATACATAGTCTACGGACTTTATTACTAACTAAAAGGAAATATCACATTAATTAATCATTTTTTAAGGATATAATTTAATAATTTTCGTCAGACGAATTATATGAATTGAATACTTAGTTATATAACATATTACACCTATAATATAATATTTGTTTTTATAGATGACTAGTCGTAATAGTGTATTTGCTGCAATCTCTGTTATATCTCCTCATCTATCCAGTTCCAGGAGTATAGGCTGGCTCACTCTTGTCATCGGAGGTCTATCAAAACAAGCTTTTTGCAAAATTTGTGATTCCGGTTCCCAAGGTTTAGTGATTAATAGGTAATTAAGTGACTGATGACCACCACATAAAAAATGAGTGAGTATTAGGGAATGAAACCATACCAGTTTTTTGACCAGGGAGATTACCAACAGACACGTATATGTGCTGTTAGAACTGCATACCTTAAAGCACTGAGAATTCTATAAAGAACACATATGAACCCAAATTAGTTTGTGTATATATATAAATATATTTATGTAGGTGTGTGACAACGGAGAAATTAGTTCCGTCCAATTATAAATGTGATCATTTATCTAATTTATAAATCTTTATAGCTTGAACGGCGAAAATGACCGAATAGGTCGAATCGTCGCCAATTACGAAAAAACATTTAAAATTATTTATCCTTAAGAGATTATTTATCCACCATATATATATAAATATATAATATTCTCCCCGATCTGATCGCAATCTTTCGTTATTTGTTTTATGATATTCTTATCGGTTTTCCTCAATCTAAAATTTTAGTATAGGTGTATATTAACGTTAAATGGTAGGGGTTTAAAATTTTACAACAGGATTCCTTTAGTAGCCTGAGGAACTTGGCCCATTGTCGATTAAATTATTTGAACTGAAATGATTATACAAACAAGCTTTTTGTTTTTTTTTAAATATCTGACGAAAGGATAGATTTTTCGCGTCGTTATATGAGGCTGCTGTATGAGTTTTTTTCCATTTTACGTATCAAGGTATCGATTTATGTGAATAAATCGCGGTAGTTTATACATAGCCTGTTTCTAAGAAGAGAAACAATAAGGCCGTGCTGGCCCCGAGGTTCAAGGCTTGAAAGTTTTTCAGCGCCTATTTTTCACTCATGTCTAGAGCTTAACATCGCCTCAGGGAGGTCCAACAAACAACTTGTCTTCATCTTCTTTTCCAGTTACTGCTAAAGCTGAAAGACAAAATAAGGACTTTGAAGTGAGTACTGTAATAACGAGATGCCACGCGCCAGATTCCTTTCGCTTTGAATATCCGAAGTCAGACTCTATGCAGTTCTGATTATTCTCATGTACCCATTCTTATAAGAATTTACTCCCTTTTTCTTAGAACTACACTTATTATTTCAGGACTGTATTTTATTTTTGTACTTCAGCGGCTACAATTATTCTTTTGTAGCTCAGTGGATGCCTTCTAAACCATAGTTAAATGAAAGTCTTTGCCTATCTCTTGCGTAAATATTTGGTTTTGCTTAGTTCTACAATTTGATAATTTACATTAGTAGTAGTAGTAGTAGTAATGGGATTCTTAACTTCAATCAGTTTCGAGAGTTACAATAATTGTTTTTTATTCTTATAAAAAAAACCAGTATTTTAGGGAAGATGGAAAGGAATAAGTGAAATGTATGCACCGATGTACATATCTATTTTTTTTTTTTTGTTAATTGTTTAACTACTCAATCAAGATATTTATATTTAGGAATTTAAATATTTATGTTATTTTTATGACTTTGTATTAGAGATTTACCCTCTGAATATAATAAATTTGAAGTAGTGCAATTCGTAGATAAATCATATTTAATTTGTGGAGAAGTTCATAGTATGAATTACTATGCACGCTGATCCTTATGATTTTTTATTATAATAAAAAAATCAGAGGGAAATACAAAAGTACAAGTACTTTTTAGAGTTTCGTAGATTTTTAAGCATATGCGTTATTATACTATGAAATAACATTTTTTCCCCCATCCTTTATATGAAAATAAAAAATCAGTCAGAGACAACTCAGACAAACTTTTTCATATAAGAGTTCGTAATTACTTAGCCCACTGTTTTCGATTATTAGTTTTCGTATGTACATTTAATTATTATTATTACAAATTTCATCAACATTAATCATAAAAATAACTTCTTCTCGGCGGGGAATCGAACCCGGCCTCTCTCCGTCCGAGCTTAAAACAATTTTCTCAGGAACTAGATTTTTCCCGTGAAAACGGCTTATATCATTAGATTCGTATTTAAATGGACTCAAAACATGTATATCCATCAAAATCTCAAAATCGAATTTTGGCGCCACAATACTTTCTCTTTATATGAGAAAGTAAAAAAATCGGCAACTCAGACAAACTTTTTCATATAAGAGTTCGTAATTACTTAGCCCACTGTTTTCGATTATTAGTTTTCGTATGTACATTTAATTATTATTATTATAAATTTCATCAAAATGAATCATAAAAATAACTTCTTCTCGGCGGGGAATCGAACCCGGCCTCTCTCCGTCCGAGCTTAAAACAATTTTCTCAGGAACTAGATTTTTCCCGTGAAAACGGCTTATATCATTAGATTCGTATTTAAATGGACTCAAAACGTGTATATCCATCAAAATCTCAAAATCGAATTTTGGCGCCACAATACTTTCTCTTTATATGAGAAAGTAAAAAATCGGCAACTCAGACAAACTTTCTCATATACGAGTTCATAATTACTTAGCCAATGTTTTCCATTTATTAGTTTTTGTAAGTACGTTTAATTATTATTGAAAACTATATCAAAATTTACCATAAAAATAACTTCTTCAGGACGGGGAATCGAACCCGGGCTCTCTTCGTCCGCGTTTTATACTATTTTCTCCGGAACTAGATTTTTCCCTGGAAAACGGCTTATATTGTTAGATTCGTATTTAAATGTACTACATTTTAGATTTTTTTTAAATCAAAATCGTCGGAACCGTTTTCGAGAAATAATTTTTTTCACGTTTTTTCAGAGTTTTTGGGGGGTAGCGCCCCCAAATTTGAAGCTGAAATTCATTTCTCGATTTCTCCTCGGGGTATGATTTTTCTGAACATGTATGCCAAATTTCGTCAAAATCGGCCCAGTTGTTCAAGCTCCAGGCAGGCGTCTGCACAACGACAGACAGACAGACATACATTTTTTAAAAACCACTTTTTTGGACTCAGGGGACCTTAAAACGTGTAAATCTATCAAAATCTGAAAATCGAATTTTCGCGCCATCACAATACTTACTCTTTATATGAGAAAGTAAAAATATAAACAAATTTAGGCGGAAGGCCCCAATCTGGGTTGAATCTGGGGTCTGGTTCGATCCCCCGAGAGGTCACAATATTTTTTTTATCGGTAGTGACAAGGTAAATTCAATTTTTTCGGGAAATTGTCATCGTTCTATGATTTGTTAATTGCATGAATTATTTAAAGATTTTAGGACTAGCCGTTGTAGGGTGGTTGGGTGGAGAGGATTTTTTGTTTGGTATATTGTAACTCATAAAACCAATAAGGAATGCAAAATTTAAAAAAGTATATATATATATATATATATATTTGTAACCTAATGTTCAGGAGCTTTCATTTGATACCCCCACTCAAAATTTTTAAAAAGTATAAATAGTTGAGTTTACCACATTTTTGCGAATCATTCATGCGCATGTTAGATTTTTATCTTTTCTATGTTTTTCCTATGTGTGGGTCAAAATTTCACTTCAGTATTTCAAATTTCAACTTTACCTTAAACGGTTCGGGAGATATGAACCAAAGAAGATGGACAGACGGACACAATCACCCACGACCGAGAAGGATCTACGAATTCCTAAAAATGGGTTATGCCCATTTTTAGAAATCACATTATCAAAATCGAATTTTGTTACATCACAATACTACCTCCATTTGTTGAGTGGTTTTTAGAAAATGTCTGTCTGTCGTCTGTGCAGACGCGAGGAGGCTAAACTACTGGGCCGATTTTGTCGAAATATTAAAAAAATCATACCCTAAGGCGAAATCGATAAATAAATTTTAGCTACAATTTTGGGGGCGCACACAAAAACTCAAAATCCCCCAAAAACTCAAAATTATTTTTCGAAAACGTTCCTGAAGATTTTCAAAAAATTCTAAAATGTAGTCCATTTAAACACGAACCTAACAGTATAAGCCGTTTTCCCGGGAAAAATCTGGTATCCAAGATGATTTTGTTCAAAACCGAAAACAAAAAGTAATTAACCACCTTTGAACACATTTTGAATAATATATTAACCAGGCATCGCGTGGCTTTATCATTAAAGCGAGCTTAATCCAATAAATATTTAATATTAAACACATTAATAATTAAATATCAGTTTAAAAGGATGATTGGAGTGGACGGTAGTGTCGGGTGGAACTCTTAATTCCCTTGGAAGGTTATATTGGAGGGTTCCTGTTCCTAAAGGTAGTTCACAGTCACTGCTAGCCGATCGAATCGCGTGTCTGTGTCTGTATAGATTACAATATATTCATGTTTTCTGGGATCTTGGACGGAATTGTGTAAGGGAAATGTAAGAGAAATGTATGTAAGGATAGTCTGAGTTGTCTTGGACTAATTTTATATTATTGTTTTGACTACATTTTTGGTTCCATGTCTGTCTGTCGGTCTGTCGCTCAATGTTTGCGAACAAACATCTTTAAAAGCTACACGTCCGGTTTTAATGAAATTTGTATGGCAGATCATAATTAGCTCATTGTTGGTCCCTTATGAGTTTCAACCTTCAAAATTTGTTTCTTTTCTACATGCGCACAAACATACATTTATTTACACATATAGCTTCGAAAGTACTTATCTAATTTGTGAGAAAATTTTGTAATTTATCAAAAGTCTTAGAAAACCCCAGGTTAATTAGAAAACGTCTGCGCTTTTTAACTTGTGCTAAATTGATACTTTAATTCAAATTATATATCAAAATAATTTTGAAATTTAAACGGGGGAAACATTTAAACAAATTAGACAATAATAGCTTGTAAAAGCATGAAATCAATAAATTTTGCTTTTGATTGGTGGATGCGAGGAAGCTACCAATTGGCAGTCCATTTAAATTAGGCTAATGCAAATGCCGCTACATTTTTAAAGGCGTTATAGTTTTTTAACGCCTTTAAAAATGGGTTAAACTTTTTTTTTAAGAAGAGAAAATATTCATTCATTAAACAAAATCATTTATATAAATATAATAATAATTTTAAAATTATAATAAAATGAAAATATTTAAGGTTAGCAAAGAATGAGTTAGTGAGACTCCATTTCTAAATTCTTTAAATGGCATTATTGAATACATTTCAATGAATTTAGGTATTCATTTAGCAAAAGTTAAAAAGCTCTCATGGTTGAATTAATCTAAGGCTATATGCGGGCTACTTTCGACAAAACTTCATAAAAATCAGTTGAGTACTTTTGAAGATATAGGTGTAAATAAATGTCTGTTAAGGCAGAGAAGAAATAGAGAAGCGCAAATGGCAGAGAAAAAAATAAGCACAGAAGGTTAAAACTTATATGGGACCATCAATGGGCTAATTATGACTTACAATCCAAATTTTATAAAAATCAGACGAGTAGTTTTTAAGATGATGGTTCGCAAAAATTGAGACAGACAGACACGGAACCAAAAATGTTCCCTGATGTGTGAAACGGATTTCTGTCCGGAGAAACAAAATATTTTCGTTGTTCAGAACGATCACATTGCTACCGTTAACTTCTGTAAGGTCGGAAGCAATAAAAATAAACACTGCCAATTAGTGTGGCATATAGCTTCCTTGCGTTCTATTTTGTATACTTAAAGATTTTATACTATTTAAACCTATTATTGTCAAATTTATTTATTTTTCCCCGGTTTTTTAAAACTGTCAAAATGGTTTTTGATTTTTTAGATTAATTTAAGTATCAATTTAGCAAAATTTAAGGAGCGCAGATGGTTGAAATCAATCTGGGCCCATCTGCAGGTTACTTTCGACCAACCATCCAAATTTCATAAAAATCAGATGACCTTTTGACAATATAGGTGTAAATAAATGTATGTTTGTGCGCATGTGGAAGAGAAACTAATAGGCGTAGAAGGTTGAAACTACAACAATGAGCTAATTTTGACCTACCGTACAAACTCAATTAAATTGGACGTGTAGTTTTTAAGATATGTTGGTTCGCAAAAAATGAGCGACAGACCGACAGACAGACTCAGAACCAAAAATGTTCCCTGATGTCTGAAACGAATTCTGTCTTGAAATTTTTAAAATCGGAGATATAAAATATTTTTGTTCTTCAGATCGATCACATAGCTTCTGTTGTTACCTTCGGTAAGCTTGGAAGAAAAAAAAAAAATAATAATAATAACATACGTTTTTTTTTGTTTAGATAAATAGCGAATGAACTCGACGATTTATAAAGATAATATTTATTCTAACATTTTCATAATAACATAAGTACTGGTATGGTGTTATAACAAATTTGTCTGGCTTTAATACCCCAAGACTAGGAAATAAGATTAATGAGATAACATTGTTGAATGGTATACCGTTAGTAGCATTTATTATACTTAAAGTTTTATTTTTTGTTTCGATTGGCCTGAAGCATTATCATTAGCCATAGATCTTTACATTTAGCTATCGTAATCTAAAGCAATTGCGCAATCACTCACCCTTATTCTTTCCATTTCTTGTTCGGCTCTTTGTGAACAATACTATTGAAGTAAGCTGAGCTATTAGGAGATTGGTATACAGATTCACTAAATCTAGAGTGGATAGAGGGGTGTCTTCACACTTTACGTAATGGTGAAAAGGGATCGGGAAATCGGTATAAACATGAACTGGAGTAATGTGATTTGTGTGTACAATGAGAAGTGGGCCGTTTTTCCTGGACCCCTCAGGTTTTTGTTGGGAATCCCAGGAAAATGTTGGGCTGACGTGGTTTTTAAATGAAAGCCTTGCGGTACAAGCACCTCGGGCAGAGGCCGGTACCCCCAATTAGGACGGACACTCTTGGACCTGTGAATAATTTCGAAGGGTTTTTACTCCCTACCGGTGCTCTCCGGGGATTCGCCACTCTTTTAATAATGGATCCGATACAGGGCCACAAGCTTTCCGGACCGGCGCCATTCCCAATTGGAACGTTTCAGGCGGAAAATAAAAAAGCGGAATATATTCACCGGTAAGGGAGTTTTGGTGAAAGGGATCGGTTTTTTTAAAAAAATGCAACTGGCTGTAGAAAAACTTTTTACTGAAAAGTAGAAAAAGGTTGATGCTGAATTTTGTGCAATATTACATTTACAACTATGCTACGATTTTCTCGTGAATGATTTCTAATGTAAGGTTTTCTACAGTGTTAAGTATGTAAGAGGAAACTTTAAAATGTTTACCTATTAAGGTAAAAACCTGAAATATACAAATCATTTTTATGAAAACCTTAATTGAAAGTAAGTTAGAGCTTATTGCGCCGGCTAAGAATGTCTTCTAGGTGAAGTCTGTTGTATTGCTTTGTTTAGTTTAGGTACAGCTTGTCTCAAATAAATAGGTTTCCCGGTATCGGTTCTATTTAAAATTATAATTTCTCTGGGATAGTATTCGTAAAGATAAATTTTAAATAATATAATTACTCATAGAAGATATTTAATTAAATAAAATGATTCGGACATTGTCTTTTCAGTCAGTAAAATTATTCGTACGGAAATTACCGCAAAATTATAATATCTCAAACTTCAATTCTAATGAAAGGGAAACGTTCATTAAGCCCATCGAATAATTGGTGACAGTTAACTCCCGCGATCTATTATTAGATCTCCTTCACCCTGTAAACCAATAAGGAAAGAGCTATTACACTTAGGCGTGCTAGTGTACTAACTCCTACAAAAATTTAAACCTCTATACATTTTATTCTAACATTTTTATTTATTTAATTTGTTTTCTGATAATGGTAGAAAAGACAACGTAGCTTAAGTTACATGACAACCAAAATTTGTGTGGTATAGTGTTTTAATTGTGAGTGATAGAACTTGCTTTGACCATGAACATAAATGATCCATTGGAATCTTGTAAATGTATTAAGACTGAGTAGTCTCTATTAAATATCGATTGAACTATTAGCTTTATATTAGAGGTCGATGTTTAAATTACCAGGATCACCAGACTTACATGAAAATGGTATTATGTGGTATGTGATTTGTATACAGTTCCCCCTAACGCATATATGTATGCTTTTATAGTATACATTTACAAATTTCCCTTAATGTTAATTCTATTTAATTGAAATTTATAAAAGCTATAAAAATAAATGGAGTATAAACTTGTAGCGTCAAATTAAGTGGCTTTGTGCAGTTAATTTCAGCTTTTTCTTTAACTTAAAGGTCAATCTGTCTCGCTAATATATATAGTTAAGATTATTTTAATTGGTTTTCATTTATTTATCAATAGATATTTCTATGTCTAATATACATATATAAGATTAATATACATGATTACCGACTTAATAAACTTTAAGTCGAAAATAAACCATAAAAATCGATTTCAATTACTTAAAGGATAAATGATAACCCGAGGTGAAATCGATAAATTAATTTAAGCTATAAATTTGGGGGCACTCCCCCTCAAAATCTCTGAAAAAACATTATTTCTCGAAAACTTTTCCGACGATTTTTAATTATTTTTTTTTTTTTAAATGTAGTCCATTTAAATACGAATCTAACGGTGTAAGTTGTTTTCCCGGGAAAAATGTAGCTTCTGAGAAAATAAGTTTAAACGCGGACTGTGAGAGGCTGGGTTCGATTCCCTGTCGGAAAGGTTATTTTTATGGTAATTCTAAACATTTTTTAAAGAAATAAACCATATACATCGATTTTAATGTCTTAAAGGAACATATATTCCAAATTTCAAGAAAAAATAAAAATTTAAAAATAAAACTTTTGAAAAAAGTCTAAAAAACATTATTTTTAAATTAATAACAATTTTTTTTTTTTTTTATAAAAAAACAACTATATATATTTATTTTCCCAACTTGAAGTAACATTCATGCCAAATTTCAAGATAATAAAAAAAAAAAAATGTTTTGTTTTATTTTTTTAAAAACTTAAAAATGAAATTCATTAAATATAAAACTCATACGTTGTTTTTTGACTTCAAAGAAAATCTATGCCAAATTTGAAGAAAATCGAATAAAGCGTTTGGTCGTAAGCGCGTAACAAACATTTTCTGACGAAATGCAAAACGGTCTAGTACCTGAGGAAGACTGGGGAACAAAAAAGTTAAAACATAGACCTCGCTTCGCTCGGTCAATGAAGAAAACATACCTAATACATTTGATGAAGTTATATAGCATCAAATGAAAAAGACGCAGTTAGCAGCAATGAAGATAGAACTTAAGTCAACGAATATGAAGTCTGGGAATTGGTTGATGCTCTACCAGAAACAGAATCAATTAAATACAGGTGGGGTTATGCAAAGACTCGTTTAAGAACAGGGAAATTTTATTAAGAAAGCAGCTATCTGGACGAAAATTTAAAAAAAAATCTCCCACGGACTATATTTAATCATATAAATTTATTTAAACATTGATACTCTTAACTATTTATAAAATTTAATATTTATTTAAACATCAAAAATATAATTTATTGATATTATAACTTATATTCACTTTATGCAATAAAACATATTTATTATTGAATAAGATGACAGGTATCTAAACAGATTCCCTATTTTCTATAGGAGGGAATCTGTTTAGATACCTAACCTCTGTTGGGTTTTAAATCATCTTGATAGATAGATGTCAATATATAAATTGACAAGATTATATTGAAATCAAAATATATTTTTCTGCATTAAAGCTTAGAAGAGTTTGATTTATATTGTCACAGAAACAAGATCAAAATCGTCAAAACCTTTATAATAAAAAATATTATTTCTTTAGTTTTTCTGCATATCGACTCAACAGAATAGACTTTTTAAAAACCTTATTCGTTCGTTGAAAAAATGTTTCTATTCTAAATCTAATTCTTTTTGCATCTATTGCGTTTATAATAATTATAATCATTATTTGAAATTTCCTATTTTATTTATATTGTGGTAGTCGATAAAATATTTTTTTTCATGACACGAAAAATTTGACTATATATATATCTGACCAAAAACCACTTGTGTAGCAAAAAAAAAAAAAAAACACCCCGCCAAGTCTGTGGTCCAAAAAAGTTGTGTAATCAACTTTCTGTCCCGCCAAGTGATGTTGGCACTTTCTCCTGACCCAGCACTGTCAACTTAGATACTTATCAGCTTCTTCTCGTTGGCGGTGTGCCTTGCCATTTCCTCAAACTGGAATTTTAGTATTCTTCAAACACCAATACAATTTCTTGTTTCACCTTCACGTTTGCCACATGTGGTTTGTGTGGAAAGATAGTTGTTCACCTCATAGTCTTAGTTCTAGACAACTAGTACTAATATATGCAGGCACACATTGGAGAGGAAAGCCTTTTAACAGTGTTGTTGAACGCTCTTCTCGATGCCACAATGTTCATTGCTGTAGACCTTTCCCATTATCAAAAAGCAAATAAAATTGAAATAAGTAATATACAAATTAAGCTTTCAAGGAATGACCCCATGCAACTACTACTTTCTTTGCAGAGGATGCGTGGAATACAACCAGTTAACTTTGGGTAGTACTGCAGGCACACCGCCAAGGAGAAGAAGCTGATAAGTATCTAAGTTGACAGTGTTGGGTCAGGAGAAAGTGCCAACATCACTTGGCGGGACAGAATGTTGATTTCACAACTTTTTTGGACCACAGACTTGGCGGGGTGTTTTTTCATTTTTACCACACAGGTGGTTTTTGATCAAATTTCATGACTTTTGTACGGTTCCTATGGATTCTCTAAACTGTTTATTCCCACTCATTAGAGTCAAGTAAAAGTGAAGTTAAGAGCTTGACATGGTCTATGGAGATTGGAGAACTACGAGACCTATGACATTCAAAGAACTTAACATTCTGATAGTAGGAGCATATAAAGATTTTTAGCAGCATTTGGCCACCTAGATACACTAACATTGCTATCATTTGCGCATATCCAGCTGGATGCTGACCTTAAATAAGTAACGAAGTAACCCCTTAATATTGTCTTACCATGATGGAAAATTGCAGCGTTAGCTTCGTATGTCTTATTGCAGATAGTTATATTGTATATACACGGTATGGTTCATGTGTCCAATGGGTTTCTACCCATTTTGGACTGTTTGCTAGCTTGGTTTCTCGCTCCGCATTCAGCGTAGAAATGAGTTGAGGGGATGTAGGGGGGGATGAGTTGATGGATGGGGGGGGGGGGGGGGATTGCACTAGAGCCCTAGATGAACCAATAAGCCCTCATTCATTAAAATCGGTTCAGTAGTTTAGGCTGTAGGTCGTCGCTAGCTTGGTTTCTAGCTCCGCGTTCAGCGTAGAAATGAGTTACCTAATTGTTTTTGATCTAGGAATGCACTAGGGCCCTAAACGAATCCAAAAAGTCCTCATTCATTAAAATCGGTCCAGTAGTTTATGCTGTAGGTACGTCAACGTTAAATAAAGGAAGAATAAGAAGAAGATCAAAACAACCATTTTCAAACCTATTTTTCTCTACTTCTGCTTGACCGATTTTGACCCTTTTTTTTATTTTCATCTACAGGACGGCCCTCAAAGATATTAAAAAATTATTTAGGTAGCATGCACTTATTTCACGCTGCAGATTCTCAAAAACCCCATTTGTCACCTACGGTATATATACACTGGCAGCTTTTGTGAAATTTTGACTTGGCGAGGCGAAACGCTGCTGAGTTCCTATATATATATACAGTATGTCCCAGGATCGACTTGACGATACGTGAAGTGACCTAAAAATTTCATTTTTCGACAAAAAGTCATTCTTGATCATCCCTCCTGCATGTCTTCAAATGAAGATTTATCGCATTAAAAATTTTGTTCCATGTACCCTGTTCCTAAAAATTACGATTTCTTAAAATCGCACAAGAGGAGACTGGTCTAAATTATAATTTTATGAAAAAATGTCATTCGTTATAAAAAATTATATTTTTCAAAATAAGAAAGAATATACAAAAAAATAATCATCGTATTTCACTCCCCCCCCCCCCCCCCCACTTACCCCACTTTAAATAAAAAGAAAAATTTAAATTAAAAAAAAAATTAGGAATCGTTTTGAGTACAACAATGATTGTTGAATAGACATTTTTAGAATTAACATTTTTATTATTTATAGTGAGGTAAGCGGGTAGGGGGAGGGGGGGGGGGGTGTGAAATTTAAATGATTATTTTTTGTATATTCTTTCTTATTTTGAAAAATATAATTTTTTATAACGATGACATTTTTTCATAAAATTAAAATTTAGACCAGTTTCCTCTTGTGCGATTTTAAGAAATCGTAATTTTTAGGAACAGGGTACATGGAACAAAATTTTTAATGCGATAAATCTTCATTTGAAGACATGCAGGAGGGATGATCAAGAATGACTTTTTGTCGAAAAATGAAATTTTTAGGTCACTTCACGTACCGTCAAGTCGATCCTGGGACATACGTATAATATATATCGTGCAATCGAATAAATTGCCAGTTATAACTAAGAATCTTCGCTCTTCATCACCCGGAAGACCGCTATACGCTAGCGCTGGGGCGCTATCTGCTCTCCAATCAGTGTCGGGGCGTAGATTACACTGAGCTTAAGCATTAAAAGAAAATATTATTTTATTATTAAATGAATACGTTACCGTTTTAATTTGATAAATAGATAAGTAATACGTCAGTCCTACTACGCTAACGCTACTCGATATTACGACGCGACGTGGCCGCCATTTTCTCCATCTTATAATATAATAATAATCAACTTTTTGATTTTGAATCTATGTATAAAACAAAAATAAATTTTTATCTGAATATTGGTCAGAATTGCAAATTTTTTGGATACTTTCTGATTTCATACATTACGAAAACCAGCCTTAATTTTTTGCCTGTTTGTAAGTCTGTAAGTATGTCTGTCGCCGCAGGATCGCTTTTATCAATGTCTGGTTGTAGCTAGTGCATATATAGAAATTTGTTGCATAGAAATGTTAATTTATGTAAGAAGTCCAAATCCAGGTAGACGACCGATGACCTTACTCAAAATGTTTTGCTCTTGATTTTTTTTTTTTTTTCCTTTAAATAAACATTATTATTATAGTAATAAATTTATCCCCTTTCTCCAATCACTATGCACTTTTAATAAACTTCTTTTTTTTTCTTTTAAGAAATTTAGGAGTTCGCCCTTTTTATAACTTCAGGTCAGTTATTGGAATAATGTATCTAAAATGTTATAATTTTTTACAATTACTTTTAACCTAATACCTTAAGCTTTACAGTGATACAGTGTAATTTGAAACCATTTTAATTTTAAAACATTTCAGATGAGCTGTACTACATAGCTACTGTATTAATGAAACTATTAATGAATCCAATGCAAATTCCAATGAATATCCAATATCGTGAAAATCAAATTAAAATTCTCTAACTTATGGTTTGTTTTTTTGCACACATTTTAGGGTAGCCATTTTTATTATCTCTATCTCATATCAAACACATATATTTTAACACATATAATCAATTTATTATCTAAAAGAATCATATAATTTCTGATAAAATTGTTTGGCCTCAGTTCTATATTTTAAATCATCAGAGGTTTGCTACGGCTCCAATCTCCCTGTTATTCAATTAGCTCCGGCAACCGACAGAAATTCAATTATCCATTGTGTATTATAAACCGCAAGAGACGTGCTGGCATGTGCGAGAACCATTCTAATTTTTTTTAAAAAATATATTTGCACTCTCTTGTCATGCAGATTAGTTAATTTCTTCCCTCGGTGCTAAATCATAACCCAAATAATAATCTTTTTTTCTATAACTTCATACAAAAAAAAAAAAAAAAATAATAATAAATAAATACATTAACTATAATGAATTGGGTTACAAATAAATTGTTGTGTTAAATTTTTATTAGGTAATATATTTTTTAGGTTGAGTTGGCTTTAGGGGGTTTAAGTTATAAATAGAAATTGATCTGTTCCCTATTAGTCTTTTAAGACAATGATGAATAAACTTGTAAATAGGATTTTAGGCTCGTGTTCTTATAGCTTATGTCGTGGAGAGTTAAGAGCTAGGACTTTGGCTGCTTAACCCATATTGCTTTTAATATGGGTTGTGTAGAACGCTTGTTCAGGTTAGTGATAAACACAGAATCAGGTACATCCAAATACTGGTTGGCAACTCTATGGCTATAATGCCTCAGGCCCTTCCTTTTAGCCACCGCCTTTCCTAATTAGTATCTAAAATTATTTCCTCTGTTAAGCTTCGGCTGTAAATCTTTTGAAAATAAGTAAGCCTGTCGTCGACCCCTCCCCGGATCTTGTGCTTCAAAATCGGTAGTTTATTTAAACATTTTTTACCTTATATCCGTGTTATTCGGAGAGATATTTGGAAGGTGTCCTCGGTACCTGTAAGCTCTTTTAATGGACAATCAAAGCCTTCTTCGCCTCTTAGTTAAACTCTAAGAGAAAATATATTTTTTATTTGTTAATAGTCTTGTGATTTTCTATTTCATAATGAATAAATAAATAATACAGTTAGCAGAACAGTCTTAGTATTACTTAAGAAAAAATATTTTTGTATAATCTAAATTAATATTTCTTTAATAAAGACGAAATCAATTTTATAAAAGTCAAAATCCGAGAAAAATCTAGTTTCTGGGATATTGAATAAAAATTGAGAAAAAATAAGGAATTGAACCCGACGTTATTAAACAACATATGGAATTGACAACAAGAATCGATTAAACAACAAGAAGGGGTTGAAATCCGACGTTTTGCTTCCACTAATGGAAGCATCTTCAGAGTCGTGGTGCATCGTAATTTTTACTACTTAAAGCAACAAATATATCTTGTTGTTACTTCAAGTAAACATCACGTTGAACCTCACCCCTGATTATGCTTCCAGTAGTTGAAGCGAAACGTTGGATTTCAACCCCTTCGTATCACGGATTTCACCGGGAAACCAAGCTATATATTTACTACGAGTCAACCTGCGAAGGCCTACGCACCAACATTTATTCTATTACTAACTATATATCCCCGTTCTTAGTCTAGGCATGAAAAAGGTAAATTTTTTCATAAAATCCTGTCGTAAAAACATTATATATATATATATATATGTATATATATATATATATATATATATATATATATATATATATATATATATATATATATATATATATATATATATATATATATATATATATATATATATATATATATATATATATATATATATATATATATATATATATATATATATATATATATATATGGAAATTAACTATCCAAATAAAAATACATGTATATTTGTTTAATTAATATTAATATCATTAGTATAGTTAAAGAGAAAAATAATTATTTTTATTATTTATGTAAAAATGTAAAAATAATGTAAATTACAAAAATAAGATAATCCTTTTTTCTATTTATTAAAATATAATAAAAAATCCACAACTTTTTATATATAACCAAAATTTTAAATCTGAATACTTAGTACAATTATTTTCTCAGAAAGAAAAATGTAATAATAATAATGTAAAAAAAAAAAATGAATGGGCTCTGAGGTTGGTGTACAAAAATAGGTCAGATATATAAGGCAAAGCAATTAAAGTCTTGAAAAAGGGTTTCACGCTTCTTTGGCCTTATTGCCTCCCTTTCCCCGCACGATTGGATGAAAATTGATGATTTATATTATTATCCCATACATCTAGAATATAGAAACTAAAAACTTTTTCACCAAAAAAAAAAAATTAAAATCAGAATTTATTTTTCCAAAAGGTTCATGTTTTTTTACTCCCAAAAAATAAATGGTTTTGACGAGGTGAATCTAGCAGCCGTCTTCAATGCTTTTTTCATCCTTTTTTTTTTAGTTTAATTTAGTGCAATATAGAGCGGTTGAGTGGTGAAAAGATTCATTATGTTTCTCAATACCAGTGGGAGATTTGTAAATTTATAGGGTTTTTTTTGGCCTTTCTCCCTCTTTTTCCTCCTTTCCACTCATCAAGGGAGTTTGAAATTTGCTCGGAAAAAATTTAAACGAAGATAAGGAAAAATCTCGGTTAAAATCAAATATATTTTTCCAATAGAAAAAGTATAAAATAGATTTGGTTTATTTATTTTTATAAGTAGGTAAAATTAATCATTTTATTTTATTTTCTTTGAATAATAGTTAATTTCTTTTAATACTTGAAAGAGTGAAGAAAAACTCTGTTATTAGTTTATGTGTTATATGAAATTGTTATTTTAACATAAAATTAACTTTTTATTGTAGAATAATACAATTAGTGACATTAATTGAACAATAATTAACTTCAATTTGCATTTAATTCAATATATTGTTGTTGAAGCGATGGTTTATTTACGGTGAAATTGGTAAATAAACAAATATGTTTAATGAATATGGTAATTAATAATTTTAATGTAGAGCCAATGGTTATTTTTTTAAATTTAACCAAACACTAATGACATTAATAGACGAATTAATATTCCTTTTATAGTTAGTTGAAAGATATTATATTTGCAATAGAAGCCCTATTCATATAAGTTTGAATGGCCCCGAATTCAATGATCTAATACATTTAATTGTTCTGATCATTTTCAATTATTTAGCTCATATGTAGTTGATAAATTATTTATAGAAATTAATTATTTGTTAAATGGAACAAAACCATGAGTGTATGGTTTAACCCAGCCCATATTAAATTAGAACCACATCTGGAAACTCCGCTGCAAATGTTATTATTAATAAACCGTATTTAAAATATTCTATTAAACGTTGAACCTCGAACTTCTATATTGGTTGGACATTTTATGTCATTAATAGACCTATTTAAATTTAAAAATTGCTTAAGTACATTTTATTATTGTTTTCTTTTTTTTCTTTTTTAAGTATATTTCTATTATTTCTATTTTTACTTCCGAGCTTACCGAAGCTAACGGAAACTATGTGATAGTTGTGTAGAGCGAATTTTTTTTGCCTCTAATTTAAAAATTAGAGATTTCAATCAGGTCACATTTTCGGTCCATGTCTGTGTGTCGCTCAATTTTTGCGAACAAACATATCTTAAAACTATTCGTCTGATTTTAATGAAATTTGGGAAGTTCATAATTAGCCCATTGTTGGTCCCATACAATTTTCAACCTTGTGCACCTATTTGCTTTTCTTCCACATGCGCAAAAACATACATTTATTTCACCTATATCTTCAAAAGTACTGATCTGATTGTTATGAAATGTGGATGGTTTGTCAAAAGTAGCCTACTGATAGCCCCTGATTAATTTCAATCGTCTTCCCTCTTTAAATATTGCCAAATTGATACTTTAATTCATGTAAAAAATCAAAATAATGTTTTACAGTTTTATTAAATTCGGGAAAATTAAAGGAATTTGACAATAATGGGCTTTAAAAGCATAAAATCATTAAAGTATACGAAATAGGACGTGAGGAAGCTATCCGCCACACTAATTGGCATTGTATATTTTGTGATCTTGCCCTACATTATACACCAGAGATTCTGATGTAGTGAAATTAATAAAATTTACTTTCCTTAAAGAAAATAAATAAATCAAACTTATGTGGGATAAATGGTAATGTAACGTACGTACCAGATAAAACATGTCTATTGCTGTTAAATTGTAAATTATACAAAAGTTAGAGTCTATTTTACGCTAATTGAACTTGAAAGATTGTAAGTAGAAGCCCGCTTTGTACAAATTAAATCAAAGATAATGATAACGAATCCTTAGAATTCAACTATCAAAAAATTTAATTTCAAATCTCAGTACATATTTTTTGATAATATTACATTAAAATAAGAATTAGTTATAATTCCACATGCATTGTACCCTTTTTCTTTCTTTCAAGATGAATATGCTGAACACTTAAGTTGTAGTAAGGAATTGTTTAGATCAACATTTTCTAGATACATGGATAGCTCTGGCCCCACACAATATATATTTAGATAGAACGATATGTGATAATTTCAATAAAGCTAGTTCGGGCTTAGGTTGTCAATTGCTGTTTACATTTCTAAAACGAAACTCAATGAAGTAGCTAAAAGATCATCCACATTTGAAAGGATTAAAATCCAGGAATAAATTAAAAACATTTTTAACTCCACTGAATGTTCTCCATGTTCCCAAATTTATCTGAATTATGATAGGATATTTGACATACTTATTGTTCTGTGATTTTAATTCATAAATTTCCTTCTTTAATTGTATATTTGCCTCATTAAAATTTGAATATTTTCTAGAGTTAATTGATTTTAAATCTTTCCTAGTTAATTGATCCTAAATGCATATTATTTTTATTGGAACGAAGTTCCTTATAGTCCAGGAGATAGCGTGCAAAAAAGTGTCTGACTAACATCAAGCTAGAATTTTGTATACAAGTCAATCTTTTAGCGCCTAGCGCCTTTTAAGAATACGTGGTGGGCTAAGTTCGGCTGCGGGACATAGCTTGGCAATAGGCGTTTGAAAAAAACAAATCGATTTAGAGCGACCATGTCTCACCAATTATGGTGGACAATGTGATTTTCATGATCCTGAGTACAGAATTAGTTAGTAGACCGAAAATCAAGTTGATGTTAGTTTGTCCCTTAACATGTGACCACGTTGATTTTTAGTAATATTTGAATAACTAACCTATCAAGTGTGAAAATAACATCGACTTGATTTTTGGTCTACTAACTAATTCTGTACTCAGGATCATGAAAATCACATTGTCCACCATAATTGGTGAGACATGGCCGCTCTCCAACGGTTTGTTTTTTTCAAACGCCTATTGCCAAGCTATGTCCCGCAGATGAACTTAGCCGACCACATATTCTTTAAAGGCGCTAAAAGATTGACTTGTGTACAAAATTCTAGCTTAATGTTAGTCAGACACTTTTTTGCACGCTATCTCCTGAACTATTATCACATTCTGGAGTTCGTTCACATTCCTGGCACGTTCTGGAGCCCGGGAGTGAATCCGAAAAAAACGACCAAAATCACCGTCACAAAATCACCGTCACGCAAAATCCGTCACGAAATCTACAGATGACGATAACTTGAGTAAAAGATCACCGAGTTAGATGAAATTTGGTACACATGTTCATTTTACCAATGCCCAGGCTGAGATCGTCGGAAAACGTCATCCGCCCAAGCGTTCACGCGCAACGCTGGCGTAAACGTAAGCTTCAAAAGACGGTAAAAAGTGTTTACGGAAGCCTGTTATTTGACTTTTTTTTGATTATTTTTGTTATATTTGTCAAAAATGTCACTTTGTTTTGTAAATAAATATAATATAATCATGTAAAATGTTACCCTGATACAAGCAGAAGCTGTAGAGTAGGGAAGAGATATATTTTATAATATTTTAAATTAATAGGCCGGGTAGGTAGAAAACAGTCTAATTAAATCCAACATCCTTTAACAAACATACTCTTTAACTATAAACTCATCATGATCAACTTTTTTCTTATATTCAATATATATTTATAGTAAGACGTTTGCTTTAATGATACAAATAATGATTTTCTTTTAATTTTTCCTTAACTCTTGCTAGGTACAAACAGTTCGTTACCTTTAATTTTGTCTCTTTTCTAACTCCGCCATGTATAAGTAGTTAGCAATTTATATGTACTTAGCAGTGTGATTTTATAATTTATATTTTATGAAAAATGTAAGGAACTTCGTTTCTACCGGGTGTCCCGCGACACCACACGTATTTTTTATTATTTCATGGTTTATGTTTGTTGGAGGCCAATCAGTAGTTGACTGTGCATTCAATGCTAGTACTTACCGTGTCCATATCTATGGGTAAGCCTGATCTGGAAGCTTCTATAACCGAATCAAAGCCTTTGGATAGTTTAAGATATTCTTTCGCTTTACGATAGTCTTTAATATGGGGTATTAATTCCTTGTTTTTAAAATTCAAGCAAAAAAAAGCGCCGTATAACATAATATCATGGTATAACTTTTACATTGATTAAACTATAATGATCATTGATTATATTTAGGACCCCAGATAATATTTCATCTCTAAAACTCAGATTTATATTTTCTTCTTAACCTCTAGCATTGAAATTCTTTTTTGAAAAAAGTCTTGACAAAAAGAGACTTGATATTTTATGAATAGCAGCTGCAGCAATAGCATAGTAGCTGCTTAAAGTATCCATGTCGGTAGAGTGGGGATCCAGTACTAAAAAATACGATTATTTTTAATCCAATTTTTTTTTTTATTATTATTATTTGTAACTTTTTTCTCGGCGCGTTACTTGGTAACGGTCCATTTCATTAATCAAATGACTTTTGGGCATTAAAAGTGGCTTCACAAATGGAGTGTAAATAAACCTCCTTCTTTTTTGGATGGGGAGAATAGAAGAGAGTAAAGGGGTCGTTGGACAAAAAAAAAAATAATATAAAAACCAAGTTGAAAAAACAGAAGGGACAGAGAAAAGAGGAATATAAGTGGGACAGTAAGAGAGCCTTGAGATACTCCCTCGTACTGCTCCGTTCAACCATCACTACTTACATAAAAGAATCAACTGTACCTTGCTTTTTTATTATAACCCTTTGCACAAAAAAGGGAAATGTTTTCTAAGGGAGGAAAAAACGTCAGACTTTTAATTAGACATATTTTTCCTCAACTCTCTCGATAAATCAAACTGATAAATCGTACAAAAAAGAAGAAAACCACGGAAAAAACTGAACGAGAATAACACTGACAGAGAAGTGGGTGGAAAGTGAATCTTTTTTCTCCCTTATACCTTTTTCCTAACCGATTTTTTTATGCTCTCCTATTCTTTAATTGAACCTTAGTTCATAGCGAAAAGACATTTATTTTTTTATTTTTCTTCAGAGTTTTTTTAAGAATATTTTCCTTTCAATTTCTCTCTTTTATATTCTTTCAGATATAAATATTAAATCAATACCTTATTTTTTATCTTAGCACCAGTGTTTCCTTTTCAGTGAATGTATTATATTTATGTTCTAAAATAAAATTTATTCCTTATATTCAATTTCGTTCTTGTTGTTTGTGATACTAAATTATGCTACGCAAGCTAAATAATTAAAATTATGGATTGTTTATGAACTTAAAATTAATAATAAAACATATTTATATTTAATCAGAGTATTCTACGCAATCTTAGAGTGCATCATTTGGATATAAAAAAAAATGGACATTGGGCGTCTCAGAACTTTTTTTTCTTTTTACCAAATAATTCCAAAATGTTGGCAGATATCAAGTTGAAATATATAAGAATTATTTATCTTATAGAAAGGTACAATTGGTGGAAATTTCTGCTCAATCGGCGAAATAGTTCCGAAATTATTTAGAGTTTCAAAGTTCAAAAGACGATATTTTCAAAATGGCGGTAGCGGTAGATATCAAAACGAAATTCAGTGGAAATATTTTTCTAGAAATAATTGGTGACAATTGCCAATCGGAAATTTTTTTCGGATTTTTGAAATTTTTTGAGACTCAGTAAAATGGATTAATGACGCCACAAATGTGTGATTTTCCGTTGAAAAATAAGTCTTTACATCTAATAATTATACATTGTTACCGGGATCTAGTTAAACTTAATCCTTTAGTACATTATAGCCGAATCTGGTTGAAAATCAGTTTAGTTATACTACTCAGAGTAAAGTTGGCAATCTCCATGGCTTTGTTTGGATTTAGAAATCTTTAAGACGGCTTTAGAAGATATACTTTGCTGAGGATTTGATAATAACTCTTTTTACTTTCTTACGTAAACAGTACTGGGTGGGCAACAAAAAAACGCACTTTTTTGAACACTTATAGCTCAGCTTTTGTAACAGATAGAGATATGGGGTTTGCGGGGTCTGAAAACTACATTCTTCTGCTTTAAATTTCATAACCTATAGCTGAAAAAACTATTGGGTGAAAGCCATGCAATGACTGTTTTAATTAGGGTCTTAAAAAAAGTCGTTATCCGGGTAGTAATCGTCGTCTGGTATTATAGTTTTGATAGAATTAATGATCATATGGTGGGGGGGGGGGGGGGTCTTTGTAGGTAAGTGGGAGGAGTCCCTTAGTGTTATAATAAACATTGAAGATGTGTTAACTACAATGTTGCCTGAAATTGAAGATGCCAAATTACACGTTAAAGCAAGATGATACCCCGTCCCATCGCTCCTTGCAAACAATTCAATACTTGCAAGAGAATTGCCCACTTCATTTAACCACACGAGTGGCCGCCTAACAGTCCAGAACTAAATCTAATTGATTACTCTGTCTGGGGTTGTTAAGAACAAAGAGTATACGTAGGAGGCAGAATAATGGACGTTATTAAACTTCGAAAGAGGATTCTTCCTGCATGGGATGATATGCGTCAATCAACTATTGCTGGGGCAATATCCCTCTGGAGAAGGAGAGTGCATGCTGTCGTAAATGAACTGGGAGGACATATTGAACCATACAGCAAGTAAATCTGTAATATACGCATTGGTTTTTTTTTTTTTGAAATTTTGTTACATTCATTTTTAAATACATTTATTTTATCAAAACTACTCGGACAACGACTTTTTTTAAGACCCTAATTCAAACCGTCATTGCATAGCTTTCACCCAATGGTTTGTTAAGTTATAGATATGAAATTGAGCTGAGCACAGAAGCTGAGCTGTAAGTGCCCACTCTGTGTATTATATTTATATAATATAAAGAAAGTTTCGTACCAGCTTGGGTTCGTACCTGTTTTTAAGGTTCAGTCACTAGTGCAAGCAGAAAAGGTTTAGCGCAATTATTTTTTCTTTACAATTTTTTATGTCCGTACCTTTACTATATTTTTGTGCGTCATGCTTTTTTATTTTTGTTGATTTCTTTACTACATAACCAAATGCTTAAGTTTTTTATTATTGTAGGAACAAACTTTTTTTTATTTTGTTACAGATAGACTCATGTTTGGCTGTTTATTAATTTTTCGCTATGATAAAGTTCAGTGGAGACCTATATGCTGAATTTCCTTCTGTAACGTGTCAGTACAATTACCTATTTCGTAAATAATTTTGATGATTGTTACATACTTATCCTATTTTAGTATGACTATTTTTTTACTATTACAATTAATAAAGTTTAATTATAGCTCGAGGACCGTATATCATTCCTTGCCTAACATTATATCTAGTTATTATTGAACCTTGTTCTTGAAACAATAGTAATACTTCATACATCTTTTATAAAACAAACCTTTCAAAAAATAAGAACGTGAAGATAAAGGATTTAATATTCTAATAACACTGTTTTGAGATGAAGCATAAATAGAGTTAGAATTCTTTGTTTGCTGAGAGGTGTTTATGGCCCAGTTCGAAAAAGCAGTTAATATTTTACTCTGGCACCTTTAATTTTTTCTGTACTGATAATTTGTGCGTTTCAACGAAAGAGTTCATTGAGGAGAAAATGTGTTGTGAGGGATTTTTAAGTCTTAAATTACTGTAGTCGAAGGAGTGAACTTATCTAGAGTTAGAGAGTAGGCTCCAGGAGGCCTTGCTAGAGGAGTTAATAACAGGTTTTCATCAAACTATCACACTTGTTACCGAATCCATCCTGTGATATATTGGAATTAGTTCTGTTTTCATGTTCCTCCTGAAAGATTCTTCTTTCTTTTGGTTTCTTTAGCACGCACACCTTTTAACTTAACGGCTATGGTTATGATGTTGCAAGTCCCATTTTGAGAAAGATTGTATGATTTATCTTCATTTCAACTTGAAGTTGAACTTAGAAGTCGGAAAGAAAAATGCAAAGTAAAAACATTTCAAATTATGAATTAAAATAGCAATAGTAAGGCTGTAATGTAAACTTTTATTGAGAGAAGTATTAAAAATAGAGAAACCTATTATGATAAGAGAAGAGAATGGGACACTCTTTTGAAAGTAAAGGCGCGTCCACACTATGCCAAGCGGCAAGGAATGGCAAAGCCAATTGGCATTGCCAAGTGTAATGTGGACGTCTCCCTTGGCATTTGCTATTTGCCAAGCTTGGCACAAAACGTGCCACTTGACATGCCAAGCCGAACCCGACGATTGTCGGTCCGGATCAAAGAAAGCCAGATGGCAAGAAGTCGTAAGTCGGCCAGACGGCTTTGCCGCTTAGCCTTGCCAACTGGCATAGTGTGGACGCGCCTTAATAGTGTTTTTTTTTTTTTTTTTTTTGTAAATTTCGAGTTTTACAGGGTCTTTTTCAGGGAGTTCTACTGGGTCTACTGGTCCATATGTAGGATCCCCCTAAGACTAAACTTTCTTAATTTACTACACTATGGACTGAATTTTTCACCATAAAACCAATCACTTCTTGGATTTTATCAGTGAAAATTTCGCTTTCATGCTTACCGAAAATAACCGAAACTATGTGATCGTCCCGATCCCGAAGAACGAAAATTATTTAGGTCCCCGATTTCAAAACTTCCAAGACAAAAACCCGTTTTATACATCAGTTTGACTCCGTGTCTGTCCTTTGTTCTATCTGTCTGTCGTTCAATTTTTGCGAACCAACATATCTTAAAAACTACTCATCTAATTTTATTGAAATTTGGATGGTAGGTCATAATTAGCATATTGCTGGTCCTATATAATTTTCAACCTTCTGCGCATATGTTTCTCTCTTCCACATACGCACAAGCATACATTTATTTACACCTATATATCATCAAAAGCTATACAATGTAAAATTAATGTAAAAAATCAAAACAATTTTGACAGTTTTATAAAACGGGGGGGGGGGGGGAGGAATTAAATAGATTTGACATTAATAGTTTAAATAATTAAATTATACAAAATAGAACGCGAGGAAGCTATGTGCCACACTAATTGGCAGATTATTGTTTTTTATTTCTGGTTAGAAAATTGCAGACGTCAATTTTTTTAAATCCACTTTTTTGAACTTAAGGATGTTAACATGTGTAAATCCATCTTATTTCACAATATTTCCTCTTTATATTATAATACGTATATTATCAGAGGAAAAACAAACAAATGAAGAACTAACTAAAATATGCATGAAGTCTTAATTGTTGTAGAATTGTGGGATTGATTGTGCATCACTTCCTGCCTTGATGAGCTCATTCAAATTACAGGTGACATCTCTCTCAGCGGAAATTCATTGTCAATGCCATCTTTCTACATCCCTCTCACGAACAACCGAAAACCCTATTGACATTTAGTCCTTTCATACCCGACGCTAGTATTAGGTTCTTCTAATTGTCCTTTTAACTTTATGGTATTCTTATGTGTATGACTTAATTATTGTCTATACATTTTTTTATATTTTTTTTTAAAAAAGAGATTTCTTTCTTTTGAGTTTTGTCTCTATTATTTAAAAGAATTTCTTTATTGTTTGTCAATCCGGGAATATTAGAAAAATAAGCTTGTCTCTTGGGTTATATTGTTTTAAAATAACAATAAACCAAAGGTGGGTACACAATTATAGATACTGGAAAACATGTTGATAAAACAATGGCAAAAAAAAGGTATATCCGCTTCTTTATGTTCAAATGTCAGTCATTTGTATTCAGTCACACAGATATTAATCATTATGCAATTTTCAAAGAAACACATATGTGATAATAATTTCAAGGGATTAAATACAAAAAACACAATATTGATCATAATTGCTCATGCACGTATAAACAGTAAACATCCTACTATTTATCGCAAACTATTTAATGCTGTGACATTTTAAAATGCACTCTGCATAAATACACAGGACATTACTTAAAAAAAAGAAAAAAATCAATTACAACTAACAAATATTTATCTCGAACAGGAGAAAAATGAATAAATACAAGCATTAAAAAATTAGTTTGTTTTGAAATCAAATGGAGCAATAATTTATCTTTTTCGTCTGCTTTTCACCATCTTCACAATTATTATCGGCAGTGTTGTATTACTCATATAATTGTTAAAATTATTTTCATAAACACGAAAAAAAATTAATATGAAATTATTTTTAGTCTACTTAATAAATAGTTTTAAGACTAGTACGTATGCTTTTTTACCCTATTATTTTAAGAAAATTTGAAGTTTAAAGACACCGAATACATTTTATCGACAGTACTTATTTAATCTTGAGGCAGTTGTACACTTGGATAATGATCGTTGCGTAAGAACCTTTTTTTTGGCTCCGTACTGTTATACTGATGAATTGAATTCTTGTGAGTGATTATGATTATTCGACAAGCATAAAGTAATTATTTTGTTAATAAGTCAGAATTAAAATGTATTGTGCGAGTTTCAGGACATGATTTAGGAATAATCATAATAAAGCATTTAACAGAGTTAAATTAAATAAATTGGTAAGGCATGAAGTCTCACGTAAAAAGGGTTTCGTTGGTATTGTGAACACAAAATTAGAAGGAGGGAGGGGGAGAAAAGTTTTTTTTGACAAAATGGCGCGCAAAATTAAACGTCAACCACAAGTGTAATACATATTTGTAATCTACTCTTCAATACCTTTCATTTGATACACCACTTAAAATTTAAACAAAATATTTTTTTTCGAGTGACGTGAATTATCCGCCATCTTGGATTTCCAGTAAATCAGATCAAATTGCTAATCTTGTTTTTTCTATGGCCCAGCAGACCACACATTTTGCATATTTTTTTATATTTTTAGTAACAGCGGAAATACGATTTTAGGGGGGGGGGGACACGAAAAATTTCGATGTTTTTTGATAAAATGGCGCCGAAAATTAAACACTATCCCTAAGTGGTATATATATATTTTTAATCTACTTTTCAATACCTTTCATTTGATACCCCACTCAAAATTTAAAAAAAATCTATTTTTCGCGCGACGTGAATTATCCGCCATTTTGAATTTGAAAAGCTGATAATTTTTAGTTCGCTATATTTTTCCTGTGTGCGCGTCAAAACGATCTTTTATACTGGACAGTTTCACGTTTTTATCTCTTTTGGTTCAAAAGTTATCGGAACCGTACAGAGTGACAGACAGACACAGGAACGAAACTATAAGGGTTTCTTTTTTTTGGTTTTACCAACGAAACCCTAAAAACCAATTGCATAATTGATAATTTTTTCTCTTCGACAGCCATATCTTCTTCTTTCTAACTATGCTTGCGAATCTTAACATTAAATAACTGCAACAAATAAATGTCGGAATTGGTAATTAAAGATTAGCGGTCAGTTCGTATTCTCAGACTAGTAGTCAGTGTTTTTCATGGTTGAGTGCTGGGAATGGAACTGAACTGTGAATGAAGATTGCAATCCCTTTGAATAGCTAGTACGATCTTGATCAATGTCGATGACCACCAGCGGATGACGGCCCACAGGAAAGCCCCGCTCCTAACCCACACAGTTGTCCTACTGTTTCAGTTCAATTGAATAACTAGCACTCTGTCGACCGCAAGTCTGTCATTAAGGCCCAGTACAACGGAATGAGGCAGAATCGACGACGTATAGATTCACTCTGGTATTTTTTCGCGTGACGTCGGTTTAGGTAATGACTGTGGTGATTTGGCCGCTACCTCCTCCCTCGAAGTTCTATCAGGGGCAGTTAGAGCGCTCTTGGTCTATTCGCGTGTTTGTTATCGTTTGTCCGGTGCCCACATCGTGATAGTTACACTGCAACATCTGTACCTGTCTCTCTACTTTTTTGTCGGAGGTAAAGACAAATAATGTTATAAAGCCAGAGGTATACCTATCCATTTATCAAGACATCAGCTCTTAACTTAATGGTACTACCCTACAGACCTACTGTCCTTCCTAAGACCTGTCGGGATCCAAGTTACTTACTACAATGATAGAAGTGTGCGATTCTTATTTTTTCTGACTTGACTCAATGTAATTTTTATTTGTCTGGTTACAGTCGTATGTAATATTTTTTCTTCGCTTGGAAATAATATATTTATTTATATTTTTACCTTATTATTTTCTTGATTTAATTTTTTTTTTTTATATATTAAATCCAATCTTGTAACATTTCGTGTTAATCTGTGCGTCTTTTTTAGTTTTCCACGGCTGAAGTGATTACATTAAAGTGTCTTAAAGATTTTGTCATTTTACTTTCGCTACTGTACCTTCAGGTTTATTTAATCATGATAGTAGTCCAAGCATCTCCTCCTCTCTAAATCCTCTAAAATTCTGTTTATTGTAACATTTAAATAGTTATGTATTGATTATTGATTTATAGCTTCTGAACTCCTCAATGTATAGCGATTAATCTTTGCTGTAATGGTCCAGGCGCTTCGCGTCCTAACAAGCACTTAATATTGAACTATTAATTGTAATTTGATGCTGACCCAGTCAGCAATATAGTATACATACATTACTTTATAATTTAGTTTAAATATAATTGTGCCCTACCATTTACTATGCATACTTTTGAATTGTCTTATCTACATGCTAAACATTTCTTTTCCTCAGCGAAACAAATTTCATAATATGTTGATCTATTGGGTGAGTCACTATCGATAAAATATCGATAGTTGGTTGTTCAAAAAATCAGCGGTCGTGTTTTAGCAGTAAAGTAAAGGCTCTTCATATACCAGATTAGTTTCTGCACTGTAACGCATACTGTACGCCCTTAAACAGGAGAGCATATTTTCCATTGTTTAATTAACTATTTAGCCGAAGGGATATTTATTTATTATTTAATAGCACTCTTCTGTATCAAAATTATTTATGACCCTTAGTCTAATTATCTTTTTGCATCTTATCCCAATCTACATTAAACTCAATATATCTTTGTCGTAATAGTTATTTAGACAAAGTAATATAAAATGTCCTGTGTATAGAAGTAATAATATCGCTTAGTCTATAACTATCTAAGACAAATGGATATGTAGTACATTGTACTTTGGGACAAAGGAATATCACACTTCATAAAAACTATAATCATGTAAAAATAAAAGTTTTACCATCCCTTTGTGTTAATAGTTAATTAAGTAATATAGGGACAATACCTTGGACCTTGACCTTCTTTCCCTTTTGTGGACCGGTTCGTCCCAATATTAATGTACAACTGTTGAATTATATTAAAAAAGTGACTGTTTGTCCAAAGGGATTCTCATCTCAAACATAATTTCATTGTGCAATACTTAGGGATGAAAGCAATGAACTAGACAAATGCTTTGGATTTGATACGGTCTACATATATTAAGTTGTCTAAAACAACTTTCTTATACATGAAGGACAAGTTGATGCTGGCCCAAATACATCCTGTAGCTCTATCTAGCCAAAGATTCGTTTGAGACATGATGATTAATAGACATTGAGAAGAGAAATCTTCAATGACATAAAGATTCGAATTCCACAACCAATAACTATATCAATATATGATATATTTATCGATGTGATATATTTATGATATATTTATTATGAATATATATATCGATTTATAATTAATAATATATGTATACATCGATGTGTGAGTGTTAATTGATTGTACAAATTCATGGAATTCCTAATGTTTTAAAAATAGTTTTTGTCTGCTGGAATTAAAAGAATGGATTTAATTCTTCTTGTGAACAAAAAATCTGAAGAATTTTTTTTGTTTACATAATTTATTTTCTAGTTTTGTAATTTGATGTTACTTCTATTGTATATTATGTGTTTTTGCAACCATTTTTAGCTATCCTGGGGGAATTCCCTACCCGTAAAATCTCCCTTGTTCCAACATTTCCCTTAAATGCGTAAGTGGATATTTTATAAATATTAACAACCGAAATAGTGCCAGGTCGAAAGTTGTTAAATTGTAAAAGGGAAAAGTAAAAAACCGAAGCCAATCGTACGTGCGTCTGCAAGAACACATTATAAAAACACTAATATGTAGAATTAAATATATATTTGTTCGCATATGTTTTTTTTGTAGTTATGTTGACATCTGTCTATGTCAATATAACAACAAAAATACATGTTTGTTTTGATTCGCCTTGTGCTTACCTTTGTAACTAAATATATAAAATAGGAGAGCCCGGAATATAGAAAATCTGGGGACTACTGACAAATCTAGAGCTGTTATAGGGCGACTAGGAAAAATAATCATGTAAATCTGGCAGGCCGTTCTTCCAGGTCAACTATCCATTGAAAAATGTTAGAGTTTTAAATATATAGATTATTTTTAAATTACTAACCAATAAACAAAGACGATTAAAAAATTTCCTTTCTTTCCGGCTTACCGGATCATTCTGAAGAACGAGTTTATAAATAATTATAATGCAATATGTTTCGAAGAAGACCTGTTTTCACCAATACCATAAAATCCCTTCGGTGTCGGTGGAAATGTTTCTCAATTTGTTTCGTTACCACTAGTTATTATTAAATTTAACCCTCTAAACGTTTAACACTATTTATTTTAATAAATATCTTTGTAATTGATAAAAGAATATTAGATGTCACCTGCACCAACAGCTACTGGTTATATAATTGTGTGTTCGTGATTTTTGTATTATGATGCCCTCAATATTTGTGTACACTTCTCTCACTTAATAGTAAAAATTTGGCAGATAGTTCAGATACAAGACTGATATTGTTTTGAAGCACGAGTAAAAATAACAACTTTATCAAGTTACTTCTGTCGAAGTAATCTTCTTGGAATACATTAGTATGGTAATCGTGAAGTCGTGGTAAAACATCTTGCTGTATTTAAAGTGAAACATAATATGTTTGGAGTTTTCTCATCCCCAGTCTAAGATTATGTACATTATAAAATTTTCTCCATGTCGAGCTGGATCCTTGATATTTACATTCAGCCTGATCTGTTGGAGGGTTGAGTTAGAGAAGAAGCGAAGAAGAAGAAACAAGTCGTATCATACCTTTAGAGGTAAAGTTGTGCCTTTAACTTCCTTCTGGCTTCCGCTCACGAGATATTTCCTCAGACAGACGACACGGACAAATACAGTTAAAAGTTTGGCTGTACGACCCTTTCGAGTCTCTAAGAAGTGAATTCTGACCGTGGAATAGAGTTGCGTGCGCATTTCTGTTCAGTTTATTCGGTTAATCCTTGAAACCCGCTCTTTCTCTTCCCTTAATGGCAAAGTTAACAAGTTGTGAAAATATTTCAGGGGCGAGTCCCAAAGTATCCTCCCCCCGCACCCCGGAGGATCGGATAGAAGTACAAACACAGTGAGCGCAGTTAAACGCACTCAGGCTGCGGAAGAGAAAAGCAGGATGTTTCGGTAAAACTTGATATATCTGGGCGAGTCCTTTCCTTTCCCGCCCAGCACAATCCTCCTCACTTTACACTTCCATTTCAAAACATCCCCTAGTGAAAACCTTTCACCCTTGAACTAACATTTTATCTACAACACATCACTTCTACAAACCCTTTCTTCTTGTGGCATCCCACTCGGGGTAATTTTTAATACATCCCTTGCCCTACTTTATCTTACATATGCAATTCACAGGAGATGAGTTGCTGCTTCTATATTTAGAGAAAGAAGTGTTTTCTATAGAAACACCCACAAGCTACAAATAAAGGAGATTAGTGTGTGTAAATTCGAGTAGATCTTTCTTTATGAATTGTAAAAGAACTGACTTCATTGATAATGCCTCAATGTCAGGTATGTTCTTAAGTTATATTTCATTAGGAATATAGCAAGTTACCTGTACAGGTTTTCCTGTTAGGTAAAACATAACGTGTATGGCCGGCTTAAGGCCCACCCTGCCTCTACCTGTATAAACCTTTTTAATTGAGAACGGCAACACCGATTTCAATTAAATTTTCACTTGCTAAACTGAACTATAATTATTTATTGCAATGGAACTTAAATACTAGTTAATAATGCTGCTCCTGGTCTCGGTGGAACCGTAGTACAACTCTGCTAAAAAGTACCTATTCTCTCAATAGCCTACCCGCTCTTCTATTATTTTAGTTTATGTTTTAGATAAGAAGGCTTTTCCGACATGCTTAAAAAAGCTGGTGTTTCATGAAACTCTATTGGAGTAGAACTGTAATCTGATTACCGTTGAGTGTCTTGATGGTGTCCAAAAGAGAATAATTAAAAACTGTATGAGGAAGCCAATCAGGTATAATTTAATATCGGTCGGACCAACTCTAACCAAACATTCTCGTACGTGCAGTGATAGCGAATGTAAATATACATATATTTTATTTATTTGAATTATTACTAAAATTTTATTAAAATAATTTGTCCCCACGGGGAGTCGAAAAGGGCTAATGGGCAATTTTTTATTTCCAGCGAGGTCACATTATTTCTATTTTTTATGGTTAGACAATTAGATCAGCGCCTCTCGAGCTACGAGCATTTGGCTCACAATATTTTACATCTTAATAAAATATATAAATAAATATGTTAGAAATAGTGTGAGTCTTGACTCCTTATCTAAATGAGTTTTGAACTTCTTAGTACCTATGGAGATGTTTGTTATCTTGATCCGTTAAGGTTGTGCCTATCATTGTTTCTACTGAGCTTCTATTAACTAATTTTTACTCAATCTTCTTCAATCTGGCTGATAGTGTTGGGTCCTTGCGATTAAACTCAGGATTGTTAGTCTGATTGAATCAATCATATTGTCAATCCGATTGAACGTCTAGGGGCTCGTTTAGACCGGTATGATCCACCCGGAAGCGGTGCACGAGGTGAAATGAACCCCGGGTGAATGCTAATTCTGAAAAACTATACATTAAAAGCTATTGGTAATTCTTAATGCACGAGTAATTTAGATTCTATTTGCATTCTTTCAAATTACAATATACACGTATTAGCATTCAATTGTAAAAATAATAGTTTTTTTTCTTTTACAGTTTTATTTAGTGAGCAGCATGGCTCCTGTTCCGTCCTCAAGAAAGGGATCATATACCTCGCTGAAACAGGTAAGGTTTTGTAAAATATCGTTGTTATAATAAATATGTATAAACTAGATGTATGTAATTGTTGTAGATGTTGTGGTAATTGTTTAAAACCTGGCACTTTAATTGGAGCAATTTTAAATAGGAGATAATAATTGTGTAGGTTCACTAGGTTTTACATACATAACTTTACTTGTTGGATATTATTCATAACTAGCTGGACGCGTGCTTCGCTAAGGAGTGTTATTTTAATTTGATAGTTTATAAACTACCAACAAGAAACATTTAAATTATTTTACTATGCGAGAATATCTAGATTCTATCCCTCCCACTTATTTCTATACCCCCTCCTCTTTGATAAGATAATTTGCAATATCCCAAATTTACCCCCATCCTAAATGAAAATATGACAAAGCTATACATAACAACAATTACTTAACTCTTAAAGAGTTTTTCTACGATATGCATTATGAAGGGTATTCATTACTTTGACCCCGTATTCATTATACGGTCATCTTTATTAAACTAGGCATCGCGTGGCTCTATCATTGAAGCGAGCGTATAGTAATAAATATGTATTGAATATTGAAAAAATAGTTAATCAAATTGTAAAGTTACACTTAAATGTCATATCCGCTTTCTTGCATTCGTGGTCTGAAAGTGTTAATTACGTATTTCCTAGTTAATTAGTATAAAAATTAACAGAATTATGAAAAAGAACCATCTTCTTCCAAAAAAAAAATGTCACTTTTACACTCTACTTTTTAATTCTTCTTCTTTAGTATACAAATTATATAGTTTTGTCGTGAATAACTTAATCTATGGGTTTGTTGCTACCGGCAATTAGAGAACGGTTCTAGACCCAGTTCAGGATTATTTAAATTATAAAAAAAAAAAAATTATTTAGTGGCCTCACTATCTTCCTAATATTTCATATTTTCTTCTTGTTGCACTTTTTTATTTCAATAATTAACTTTACACGATTGTCACTGATCTGTATTTCCGATATCAATACAATAATTAGTAATTATTTTTACAAAATCGTTTGTATTAGCCAATAAGTACTAAATTTCTGATAAATTTTGGCGGTAAAATTCAAACAAAATGCGAATCTCCTTCCATGGTGTCTAATGGGTAGTATATAAATAGGTCCCTGGTTTTATGTTGTAAAAGCATAAAATCATTAAATTATAGTGATAGGATGTGAGGAAGCATATGCCACACTAATTGGCGGACTATTTTTTGTTTAAATTTAGTCATTTTTTTAAAAAAATATGATGTCCCTTGGCTTATCAAGATAAGCCGATGGTTCTAACTTAAAATATTCTGTTTAAGGAACGCGATTCTTTAACTAATTTTATTTTAATTTAATTTTAACAATCGGGTTATCAAAGTATTTCTCTTTAAAATGTTCTTGAAAATTATTTTATCAGCAGTAATTTATTTGATGTGTCTATGTAGTTGGAGACAATTTAGTCGTATAACCGATGTAAAGATCAATCATACAAGATTTCATTTAATTTTGCGAATTATTTTATTTAACCTTGTGACATTTGACTCCCTTAACTATCTGCTTGATTTAGATACGAATTTATTTCAATTTCGATTGATTTTTGCAAATATTTTCAGTCTTCTTCGTACTCTCCATTGGTGCAGGTTTTCCGATTGCATTGTTTGTTTCAACATTCAAATTTATTTTCTGGTTAAACGTAATTTCCTTTTGGAATTGGTGCTGTTAATTGTTTTATTTGTACTAAGGTGAGTTTAGATTTTAATGTTTTCTTTTCTATATTAATAATAAATATCTACCAATTAGTGTGGCACATAGCTTCCTATTTCGCATAATTTAATGATTTATTGATTATTATTTAATGATTTTTGAAAACCTATTATTCTCAAATTTAATTAATTTTCCCTCCGTTTTTAATTCTGTCAAAATTGTTTTTGAATTTTTACATAAATTCAATTTATTATTTTATCAATCAATTTAGCAAAATTTAAAGAGTGCAAACGGTTAATCTGGGGGCTATCTGTGGGCTACTTTCGACAAACAATCCAAATTTCATTATAATCAGATGAGTTCTTTGGAAGACATAGGTGTAAATAGATGTATGTTAGTGCGCATTTGGAAGAGATGCAAATTGGCTCAGAAGGTTGCTTGCGCATATTATGGGTCAATAAATGGGAAACTTATATGGGACCAACAATGGCCTAATACTGACCTACCGTCCCAATTTTATTAAAATCGGAGGAGTAGTTTTTAAGTTGTTGGTACTCAAAAATTGAGAGAAAGACATACAGACAAGGAACCAGAAATATTCCCTGTTGTTTGAAATGGATTTCTGTCTTGGAAGTTTTGAAATTGGATATATAAAAGAATAAGTTCGTTGTTCAAAACGATCACATAGCTTCCGTTATCTTCGGTAAGCTCGGAAGCGAAATATTTATTGATATAATTTCAAATCGGCACGTGGCTGAGGTACCCTTTGTGATTCCAGAAGTGCCAATATTTAATACTTCGTATTTTATTATTTGATACTTCTTCGTTTCGTGATATCCAGTCTCATATTCACTTCTTTTTACAGTTATTTTTATTTAAAATACAGAAAAATGATATCCCTATGTCCAAAAATTCTCTTTTGACAATGAGAAAGGGATATAATCTCTTCCGAATATGATAGTAAATATATCCCTTTGTCTAGATCTATAGAATATGATGTGACTGGACACCACGAAACGAAGAAGTACCATTTATTTCTTAGCTTGTAATAATTTAATTTATTTTTTTCTTAATAATAGGAATAAAACCGAAAATTAACAGGTATGACTTAAATTATTAAGGCATATAAATAATTGATGTTTTAATTTGAGTACATACTGTGTTTAATTTATTAAATTAAGGAGATTTTTCTTAGCGATAATTAAAAAAAAAGATTCTTGTAAAAGATTTAATCTTTTGAATATTTTTGAAAGAGTGGCTAAATTTAAATAACTACCTAGATAAGCGGGCAGTTTTAAATATATCGTTCCCTAGAAAAATGAATACTTTAGTTAGTTTATTTTACAAACCAAACATATTTAAATATTCAAATGGTTAATGTAACATTCAATATATTATTATCAGTATTTTTATTTAATTATTTGAATGGTTTAATAAATTAATTAATCACAATTTTTTTAAACCTTTTTCTTAATTAACGATTGAGAATTAAAAGAGCAATAAAATATTTTTTCTTGTAGAGCAAGGTAAATTTAAGACCTAAAAAAGAAAATACATGAATCCAATTATTCCACCGACAAAATTTTGAAAGAACTCAACCTTTTTGTATTGTTATCTATATTCTTTAATGTAGATATCGTAACTTTTGTGCAATATTAATGGTCTTTGTTGATCCTAAAATTTAAAAAAGAACCTAAGCGGGTAAAAAATGGTTAAAGTTTATAATGCTTTCGAAAAAAGGTATAGCTGAGTAAATAAAGACTCGGTTTCCATACCGCATCTACTTCTAAATAACGTTCTGGATGTGTTGCCCCGTTTCTTTGTTTGTATAGATGGTTTGATTTGAAATATTCGAAAGTGATAAACTAGCTTGAAACGGTCAAATTATCTCCAATCAGAGGTAAAGAAATAATAAGCGAGTGGAGTTGTTATATTTACTAATTATAGCATTGTGTGAGATGTAGCCGGTGCCCGAGGGCTGTTCAGGACCCGGGTACTTGTCCGATAGTTTTTCGGGTCGCCTCGGGTAGTGTCGGGGATTAATAGGTTTTTCGTGTACAGGACGCAGAGAAGGGTGGCCGGTTCACGTCTCCCCTACAGATATTTTGTCAATATTAAAATCCCCAGATTTTTCTCTTTCTGTTTATGCCCAATGGGAAAGCTCTGTTTCCTGATCAAGTAATGGATGATTTTGCTAGTTTATTTTCGTCCTCCTCTTTCCTATTTACGTCTTCCTTCTGTACCAGCTGCCTAATGACTTTACATACAGTAAAAGTCAAAAAGGATCCACGAGAACAAACGATCCTACTTAAGAGATAATGGTGGGTTTCCTTCCGGCATCGTACCTCTTGGAAAAGGTCTTTGGAATGGGAAAGATCTGTTTTCTGATCAAGTAATGGATGATTTTCCTAGTTTATTTTCGTCCTCCTCTTTTTATACCACCTGTCTAACGACTTTACATACTGTAGAATCAAAAAGGATGTACGAGAACAAAAAACCCTATTTAAGAGATATGGTGGGTTTCTTCCGGAATCGTACTCTTGGAAAAGCTCTTTGGAATGGGAAAGCTCTGTTTTCTGATCAAGTAATTGATGATTTTCCTAGTTTATTTTCGTCCTCCTCTTTTTATACCACTTGCCTAACGACTTTTCATACTGTAGAATCAAAAACGATGTATACAAGAACAAACGAGAGAGATACTTAAGAGATAATGATGGGTTTCCTTCCGGCATCGTGCCTCTTAACCGGAACTTTATCACTTCGCTAATATGTTATGTACACAAAATCAGAGACCCTTGCGATACTCTCCTGTCCAAATATTTCTCCTTCGGGACTCAAGTGTATAAGGTACACTTATAAGGTTTACCTACTCTCTTCCAAGTGGGGATCCTAACCAATTATTTTCGAAAGACTGTATTTTTGAGAAGAGATATTATTGCTAAGAATTGCAAAGAAAAATATGCGTTTATCTTATCTTCCAGCGTTAATCGAAATCTTAAAAATGCTCTTGCATTGAGAGCCGTTTAAAAAATTGGTTGCTTTATAAAAAAATGCGAATTAATGGAATTTGCTGCAGTTCTTTCGTTTACTGTATTCAACTTGACCGGTTATAGTAAATAATAACTTATTTATATGGAGCTATATCTGTAAACGGATCGGAAATGTTTTCTCCTTTTTTTTAATAAAGATAATCATTAGTGAAACATGAAGTGGTTATAAAATAAGCGAAGGGGTACCATTTGCTACAAACATGGGCAACCTGTAATAATAGAACTTTGTTAATATCATTCCTTATTTCACTAATATTTATAGTTATATGAAGTCACGTTTTTCTGCTTATTGTAAGCCAAAACGTAGCTAATATAGTAAACAACAACACTCACTCTCACACGCACTCTCGGTCTCTTGGATTATTCCCGCATTAAAAGGCTTATCCATTAGTTTGAAATAAATATTTTATTTTAATGACCAAGAGTAGGTGACAGTAGTACAAAATTCGATGTCAAGTATTATTTATTTTATTGTTTCTCTTCTAAAGAGTTAGTGAATGCATTTACAGTCATATTTATCCTTCGAAATTCTTTTATTTTAGTTTTTATTTGGTCCAAATTTAAATTACTATTATTGGAAAATTAAACAATTTGAACAAATTTAAAAAAAAGGAAAATGGAAAAAAAAGAATTTTTATACTCTTAGTTTCTGACATTATAGCTACTCAAAAAGACAACAGGTAATAGGGAATACAATAACATTGACAACGTGTGTCTAAAGTGTTCCACGCAAATTTTACGTTTGTTATTATTGTCAAAACATCAGATATTTAAAATTGGACTGACTAATCTTGAGTTGCAATGGGAATGTTAATTACCTTCGATTCGAGGCACTTTCATATTTGCATCACAATTTGTAGAATCACATTCATTTTATTTTACTGGCAGCAGGTTTAAATAATAACTTCTTTAAGAAATTCCATTCTCTTTGTTATCAAACTCCAAAATTATTAATACATTTTAATATCAATTTATATTTTCGATTAAGTAAAATAAGAACATTTGTTAAATTTGGAAGCATCCGATTTATTATTATAGCTTAATATTTAAAAAAAAATCGGGTATGGGGTACCTCGGAACTTTTCCTCACTTCGGAGGCCGCTAAAGTGGCTCTTTTAATAATGTTTATACACTATTTTTATTTATTTTATTTTATTTATTTAATTATTTGAATTTTGGCGGCATTTTGACAGGTATGTAAACAAACTTTGACGTCATCAAAATTATCGCACTAATAAATAATTATATTCGCTTATAACTTTGAAAACTAATTAATGTAATTTCATCGTTTTTTTTTTTTTATATTTGTTCCTTAATTTTTTCCGGTTCCAATGATATGCTATTTGTCAAAAACGTATTTATACTTTCGGTATTATTAACCGTCAAAGTTTCAAAATTCAAAAATTGATAACTTCAAAATGGCGGCCAATATTAAAATGAAATGTGGTGGGTTTGTTTGTCGTACAGAGAGGTACATTCGTGCCAAATTTCAACTCGATCATGACCATTATCGATTTTTTTTACATTTTGCTGACTCAGCAAACTGGGTTCAAGATGGCGGAAAAAGTTGATTTTCCGGGCGACGCCACAAGAGATAAGGACTGATTTTTCTGCCAAGTTTCAACTCTCTGGGTTAAATACCTTGAGCGCTACGATGATAACATACACACACATACATACATACACACACATACATACACACACACACACACACACTCACACACACACACACATACATACATACATACTTACATACAGACATTATGCTGAAAACCACTCAGGAGGTCTTAAAACCACCCAAAACGGATAATTCCGTTGAATTCTTAAGAAAAAAATGTTTGGGTGAAAAAAATACTTTTCTTACAGGAAAAATAATAGTAGTAGTGGTAGTTAGGAAAAATAATAATATCGTTTTGTTCACTTAGTGAAATTTGAATCCTAATAGCTGATTCTTAATTATTTAATTGTTTTATAAAATGAGCAGTTGAAAACGTGTAATTACTTCCTGATTTTAATAATTAATTAAGAGAAATCATTATTGTATAATCGTAAGTTGATGCATATAGAAGAAGCGAAGGATAATTATACGAATTAAATCAGCGAAAAATCCAAAGTAAATACGCTGAATCCCACAAAGTTATCTCTTTCAGAGAGAAATCCTCCAATTACCGTGACAGACGCCAAGTGAGCCGAACTTGCTTGTTAACTCATCTTATAATCACCTTAATAAAGGTTAACAAATGCAAAATCACCAAGAATTATTTTAATTAATGGGGCCCAACTGAGTAAAATGGCAACTCTTAGTTTCAACTCGGGAGTATACACGCTGGAATATTTGCCTCATCCTCTACTTGAAATCTTTGCCAGAAAAACTCCCCGTATATTATTAATTAAAAAAAAAATCCGTTTTTCTCTACTGATATTTTTTCTCTCTCTGAAATAAAATCTAACAATTATTAAATTAGTTTGTATGCATTACTTTAACAAGTGAGAGAGAGAGGTCGTCCTTGTCTCTAGACCGTCTGATTAATTTGATAATTATAATTTAATTAGAAATTAGCAAATTAACTGTTATAAATTTGTTCTACTACGGTTTAATTTCAGGTCTTTTTTAGAAGAATTAGTTAATACAAATTTTAAAATTAATTAACTATAAAAAAAATCATTATGACAACTCGAACAAAACTTTCTCATTTACATAGTGATAATGAATTTTAATCCCATAATGTCTAAATAATTAATTTATTATTAAACATAATTTAAAACGATTTTCAGATAAATTATTCATTTTTATCAATATCTCGGAAACTTTATTTTTCCCGAGAGAACAACTGAGAATAGATTTTTGGGATGTCGCACCCCTAAATTTATAACTAATAGTATATTATGTTACTAGGCTGTGAAGTGAGTTTTTTCTTTACCGCGGCAATTACATTTACTGTCGAGCGATGCGAGACAGTAAATATTGCCAAGGTAAAGAAAAAACACTTCACAGTCGCGTAGCATATGCTATTTTTTCCGAGGTAGCAGACAATGAAAAAACATTAAATACTAATCCCTAATCAATATATAATAATAACAAATATTAGTACATACTTAAGACTTAAAAAAAGAAACCTTAAAAAGAGGTTACACTATATGAAAAGATTAATAAAACGCATTGACATCTAGCGGATTTTAATCGTACTAGAAGCATTTCTACAAAGACTGCAGCGGTACTAACGGAAGTTTTGACAACTACCCGCCGGACATAAAAAATCTTTTAGTTCCTAGGACGTAAAAGATTTTTTCTTTACAGCTAGGAGTAATGAAAAGATTTTTTAAGTCCACGTAATGAAAAAATGGATTTTAGCTATGTCTTTTAGGCTCTAAAGTTACTATTTCACAGCCTACCACGGAAAAAATTTATTTCTTGATTTCGTCTCAGGGTATGTTTTTTAGGTTTCTGTATGAAGTACGAAAAGAAACCTTACTGACAGACAGACAGTCAGATCCGTTATTTCTGTCTGCCATGTTTGAATTCATAAACTTCCCCATAGCTAGGAACATGAAATTCGGCACACAGGTGCATCTCGGCATTTGAGACAACTGTACACTTTTTGGAGTTTTTACACTTAATATTTCAAAGACGCGGGCCAATATGTCGGGCGACTAAAAAAAGTTTTTTGTCACCATGACAAGTTATATATTAATTTAAAGGACTTGAAGTGTAGAAAAAGAATATGCAACTATTAAAATTTTACACTTAATAATTTTAACTTAATCGTACAGAACCCGGAAATGATTGCCTCTCGTACTTTCGTGAAGCACGCCTTACTTGTTTTCGTATCATATTTGCCGTATTTCATCGAAATCGGCCCAACAGTTTAAGCTCCACGCGTCTTCTCAGACGACAGACAGTTTTTAAAAACCATTTATTTTGGAATTATAGGTTTTGGAATTACATAAAAATCTTAAAATCGAAATTTATGTACACGCCGCGCCGGTATTGTATCCTGTTTCATCCCTTCCATATCGTTCCGTGTGCGGGCAGCCTAGTTATTCTTTGTCAATCTTTTTCACATGTCAATTATGTTAAGTTGAGATAGTTAGCAAAGTAGTCATTTAACATAGTAATTTATAGTTAATTGCAATGGTACATTAAATAACAAGAAGTAATATTTATACTATTATAGGGTTCCTTCCTTTAAAATTTGGTATTTTTATACCGAGGTATAGAATTAAAAAGGTCATTTGACCTTTGGGTTTTTGAAGTTTTTCACAAGCCTACTCCAAGGAAACTCTCACACGTTTTCATTTTTTTTTTTTTTTTTTTAATAATAATACTCACTCCTTTGCTTTCTTTGACCCTTTTGTTCAGAGCCAGGTATTTACTTCTAAAGCGTAATGTTAATGTGTTTCTTTATAACAGTGTATAAAAAGGGCGTTTGTTCTAATTCCCTTATACACCGAAGAAAATTAAGCATACTTTTTTTTAAATTTTACTCTCTTCGATATTATTATTACATTTATTAACACTAAAGGTTTTGTCGGAGCAATCACAACACTATAGGTTATAAAGACTTCAATAAATTTAAATAAAATCCTTTTTTTTAAACAATTTTTATATTAGGTACCTATATAAATGATATTCATAGACTTTATTTAAGTTTTTTTTATATATATGAAAATAATATTCTTGTGCTTGCTAGGTTTTTTTTTTAAAGAGTTTAGTTTTTTGAACTCTTAGGGGGTATATATATATATATATATATATATATATATATATATATATATATATATTAATCAACCCGTTATTATACATTCTTGACGATATATTTTAAATTCAAAGTCTTATCATTTTATTAAGTTAGTTAGAAAAGCAGAAAAGAATCCAAACGTTTCCCTTTTAACCAACCGATGCCTGATTTTCATTTATCGTATCTGCCTACATTTTAAATACAATTTATTCGGCTTTAGAACAAAGGGTTAGTGACAATATAACTTATTTGAACCTTTTTAGACTCTTCTATTTAACTTTACTTTTTTTTTGTTTGTTTCCAAATCTTGTAACCTAAATTTGACCCACTTTCCTTGCACAGATTATGTATTTCCCATGATATTATAATGATCAGTCATTTTACAAAACTTTTACATAAATGTATATAAAGCGTGTCATTTTTTTTTTTTTTTTTTTTTTTTTTTAGTTTACTTGTTTTGTGATTTTTGAAAAGTAATAACTTATTAAGAACCTTTTAGTTTTATACACATGTAGCTAAACAGTTCTATGTTTCTGAACGTAACTGGTACAGATCTGGTTTATATTTGGTGGTTAGGGTTATAATGAAAGAGGAGCGGTATTAACTATTCTGGCTTAGCCGAACAGAAAACCATCATCCTTAGGGTTCAATGTATAGTGCAATGTAAAGCAATTACTATCAATTGCCGATACCAATTAATACTATCCATTTACATACAATCTATCCCTTAAACCTATTTGTAGGGTGCACACTCAGCTACCTTGCAGTACATATGGTCATTTCGTGTATGCAGTATCTCTACACTTGTTGTTATGCAAAAGTGTTTAACAAAAAGGCTTTAACTTTAAGTGCACAGGATGTAACAGGGCAGATAAAAAAAAAGCTCTAGGCCGCATTCCGTCCTCCAACTCTAAATTTAGCTTTGTAGAACACTTTACGCTACCCACTATCTAAAGTAAAACGTTTTTCGCTCTGGGAAAACACGAAAACGATTCCGATTTTGATGAATAAGTTCTAAAATGTGTTCCATTTAAATACTTATCTAACCATATGTTGTTTTGCCGAGAAAAATCTAGCTTCTGAAAAATATCTATAAATTCAAAGGATGAGAGGTCGGGTTCGATACGCTGCCGTAGAGGAGTTATTTAAATAAAATATTCAATATTATCACGAAAACTTGAAACAAATAATATATAAAATAAAACTAGAATAAGTAATTATGTACTCGTGTAAGAGAAAATTTAATAGGAGTTAAAGGATTTTTGTTCAATCAATTTTTTGCTTTTCGGGCCTTATGTAGGTACTGATAGCCATAAATTATTGAATTTATGTGTTTATTATTTATTTACGTGTTTTTATTTATTGAAATAAAAACACGCCACATAATCTCTCTTTCATTTAATTGTTTTTTGTTTTTTTCCAAGTTATTTTAATTTTTTTTTTGTTTTAAAGTACATAGTTTAAATGCATGGGGGTGCTCACTTCGTTGAAATTTGTGTAGTTATAGGATTTAGTATAGGATCTGTGTTCATTTTGCCGAATTACTTTTGGTTGTATTGCTGTGATTAAATGTGACCCATCTACGTCACGTTACAATTTCAAGTAGCTCTCCATTATGCTATTCATACATCGAGTGTAAATTCACATGTGATCCATTTCCTTAGTGCTGCGATCATAATGTCATTGTCAGGTTTCCATCACGAATCTGGGATATTTACTGGGTTTCGTATCGGGATATAGAGCCTAGACGTTTCACGTTATCAGAGAGAGGTATTTTGAATATGGGTTACTATAGTGTAGATAGAGGAGTGGTAAAGTGGTTATTGCGGATCCATACCCGGCCCAGACCTGGATATGAACCAAGTCTCGAATATATGCATATTAGTCCATATCTGTCACCTAGGAAGGGCCCAACCATTGAAGTGTTAATCCCTAGCTAATGGTACCCTCTACCCTACCTAGTTCGTCTCAACCAATCAATTATTTAAATGTATATATTCAACTCTCTCGACCCGCCTTCCATCTCACTGAATCGCCAATATTGAAAACCCTTCCAGATTGAAATTGTATACCCACACAGATCTTAGCGCAAGAATCAATTCAAATTGTCTTCCCGATTTTTATCGATCCCTAGCCTGAACTTTATTTGTTTATTAATTTTTGTATATTTCTTGTCCATTAAATATTTCTTACGTAAAGGATTACAAACATAAAATATATTATATGCACTTTTATTCAATATTTGTTTATCTTAAAAATATTTCTTTGCCAAAACTCTATTTCTAAAAACTTAATTTTTTTTTCATTTATGTTAGGACTAACTTTAGAGCCCACTTGTGCCTGTGTGAATAAAGTTTATTCATATTTTTGTTGTTGCTTTCCTTTGATGTGAACTAACTTTCAATAATTCTGTTTTTGTAAAAGCTAAATTTACCTATATCTGGTAATTTAAACAATAACTTCCTTATACATCCTTTCTACATCTATAAATTAAATTGTAACTTTCTTCTTTTTTTGTCCTAAATTTGTAAATTTGTCAAACTAGTTATAGGATAATAAAAACTTTTTTCTTCATATATTTATTCAAAATGTAATAAATATTTATTTAAATTGAGACGAAATTTTCGCAAATAAAAGAAAACTGACGACTTCATTTCATATTCCGGTGGAAAACTTCTTCAAATCAGTTTAAAGGGTAAACATTCTGTTAAAATTTGTTTAAGGCTTCTCTAAGAAAGGGAAAGGAGCAGGTAATGGGCAAAATGTTATCATCTGAGTAAAAAAAAAACTTTTTTGTAGGATTTATTTTGGCAATAAGAAAATAATATAGACGAAAAAAAAATGAATATATTATACAATATTCAATTTGGTATTCATCGGGTAAGCTTAATCAGGACCTCTGCTGATGTTCTAGGGATTTTTTTCCTTACCTTATTATTCATTGGAATATGAAACTTGAGGACTTTACTTGCATATTGTCCAGATAAACTTTATTCCGAAAGGAACAAAAGTTTAAATTAGATTTTATATTAAGATCGAACTGATGACATTAACGGTTTCTTTTCTTTTTTTACGACCCCCTAACCCTAACCCTTCAGCCTGTTTTTCTTTGAAAAAATCGTTACACGTTTTCTCCTAACAGTTTTCCAAACGAAACAAAAGGCCTCTTTTTCTCCCTGATTCGGGATGAGGAGGTAGGAAAACTTTCATACTCTAATTTTAATCTTCAAGAGCTGTGGGGGTGAATAGAATAAAAAAAAGGAAAAAGCTTTCAGGATATTTTATTTTTTTATACAGCCCGAATTATAATTTAAAATCAAGAATTTCGACCTTTTCCCTTGCTATTTGAATAGCAAATCGCTCGAGGAAGAAAGTAATTAATAAAATAAATAAATCAATATTTCTTGATTAATCTTGAAATCTCTCAGTTTTGTAATTTGTTAAAAGATGTCGCTGAAACTTTTTGGTTTCAAAGATATTATTCTATTGAAACCTTGTGGTTTTAGCTTTTCAGAACTTTATTAATGTAAATTTTAAGGAACTTGAAAATTATTAAAATAACTTTAAAAAAACATAATTAAACAAGCTCCGCTGAAAGAGAGATTATATGTGTCGTGTTTTTATTTATTAAATTTAATCTTCCAGCTTTAGAATGTGCAATATAGGTAAAACCCAAAGAGTAAACTGATTCAGCTTATTATCAAACCGTAATGGTTTTGGCTCTTTAATTGATCATGAAAAACTGATAGTGAATAGCCAAAGCCACGCAGGCCCGCCCAAACGAATTCCGGGCCCCTAGGCAAATATTTTGTGAGGGACCCTTTTGGTCTCAACATACCCCCCCCCCCCCCCCCCCCCCCCCGTCAATCCCAAATATGAGATTTGCCTTAACCATGACACCTTCTTTTGAGTGTTTTTTTTTACTTTAAATCTATTTACATAAATACAAGTAGACTGCTTTCACACTGACAGTGTGTGTCCCAAGATAGAGTATCCGAAAGGAAAAATTGTCTTATTTTTGGGTTTTCGAAAAAAAGTCATTCTTTATAAAAACTCCTGCTTATTCTTAAATCTCTAAAAATGACAAAATTTTCTTGATTTTTTGTACAGGATGTTCTGTTTTTTTAAAAAAAACTTTAAAATATGACCATGAGCAAACAACCCTTATTTTTGATGGTATCGAAAAATATTATTTATAAAAGTGGTTCAGAATTGCAAAAAACGTATAAATATTAAATAATAATTTATTTTAAGAATTATTAAATCGCTCTTGTTTTGACTCTGAGCTACTGTTCTGATGGTCATATTCTTCATCAGTCTCTTCGTGAAAACGTTTTCTTGTCGCCTTCCTCTTCTCAGAAAACTCTGCTTTTGTTGGCTGGCCAACGCCAGCCAAATGCCAACAAATGCTTAATTCTTCAATTATGGAACTAAATTTGTTTCTTTAACTAATAATTTCTTCCATGAGGTTGTCAATATAAGAAACTTCCTTGTCTAGAGTCACTTCTCTTACTTGCAATACTTTGTTACGGTGGCCTGAGTTTTTGGCCTGAGCCCCTGGGCATTTGCCCCCCCCCCCTCCCCCCTCTGGGTGGGCCTGAAGCCACGTTTGACATCAAAGTAACAAACAAACACATTTAATTAAATAATTAAATGACTATTTAAATAAACTAGATTATTTTAGAGGTGCCAATGTGTATTTGTGTTTATACATATATATCGATGGCTAAGAAGTGATACCCAGTATCTTCAAAATGTCAGGTTTACTGGAGGAACAAAAAAATAAATTTACTTTAACTGTCTTTAAGTTCTTATAAATTTTTTATAACATGTAACTCTTCTGAAACATTGGTAACTGTAAAATTATAACAGTTCATAAAATAATGCAGTTACGAGATCTCACTGTGTCACTTCTTTAATAAAGTGCCCACATATGAGGTCTCACTTACGAATTAGCAGCTCAGTTATGTGGTATCACAACTAACCTTCACCAAAACACACACACCAGAAACACATACGAGGTTTAGTTCAAGCTATAACATAACAAATTGTTTGCGAATCTGATAAGAGATGTCACGACTGTCCATTTTCTATATAAAGGTTTTTTTTCACTTACCAGATCTCGCATGTACTTGCCGACAAGCCTCCCAAGGCCAACATAAATAATACTACTAATATAATATAAAGCTTTATTTATAAAATTAATTACTCTTTTTTTGTTATTTTTAACAATATAAGCCTACCCCATGGCCTCACTGGGCCGTCAGGGGGAGGTTACGAAACTACAAAGGTGCAGATTGTGTGTAAAAAAATAAATAAATAAATAAACATAAATAAAAGAAAACAAGCAAAATATTGAAGTAGTTGAGTAGGGAAAAGATGAATGTCCCACATATAATATATTATATTGGGTTTATAAGAGAAGAATTATTCCCCTTCGGGGGGGTTTGTGTTTGTAGGTTTTAGTCATGCAGGTTATTTGATATGTTTTGGTGTTTATTTTTTAGGTGAAAGTGCATTTTAACGTGTTTTAAGTCGAGTTAAAATTTTAATAATGTAAAGTAATTAGGAGTTCAACGATAGAGAGTAGTAATAAGTATTGTGAGAGGTGTTCAAAGCAGCCAAGGAAATCAGGGCAAATAAGATCTAATATTTGATAGATATTGACTTTATATATTGCTCCTGGCTTGGCCAAGCCAACATAATGAAAATGGAAACCTCAAAATCACCATTTTGGTAGTTACGAGGTATTACTTCTTAGCCATCGATGTACAATATATATATTATAGTTATTCTATGATAACTACAATAACATAATAAGAATTTGCTATTTTGTTTTACTAATCAATTTGAATAATTTATTAAACTGTTACAAGATTGTTAGTTTTGTGTGATTGTTTTATTTACTATGCACGTCTTCTATGACTTAAAAAATTGGATAAGAGATTATCATTGTATTAACATATTATATTATTCCAGCATTATTTAACATTAATACTTCTATTTTAACTTAAAATTTTATTTTATTATTAATCTATTTTATGATATAACAACATAAATGCCAGAAGCAGAGCCCTCACTCTAGTATTTTTTTTACTGCCGAGGGCTCTCACGTCACAAAGGGTATAAATAAGTTAAATATAAAAAGGTTAACAAGTGTAACAATTATTAAATTTTAATATATGAACATATTTATACGATGTTAAAATAAAGACTATTATTATATATACATACATACTGTAATATTTATAATCACTAATGTTTGTTTAAACATAACTTATTTATTTGCGACTGTTTGTCTGTAATAAATACAGACAAAAATAAGCTTGCTGTATGTAAGTTCGTATCTCTTCTCTTGATAAAGATGGCATTAATCTTGAGTTGTATTTTTTGCCGAATTAATTATTTCTGGAGGAGTATTATTCTCCACATTTTCGTCAAAGCAACTTGATTCATTCATTGTTTTTCACTAAAAACTCGATATAAACAGTTACTTTAATAAAAGAATAGCAAATTAGTTTTGTTAAATGTAAACAAACTCGCTAATTGTGCGTAAAGCTGAAGAATTCCTCTTCTTTACCGCGCTAGCGTGATATAGAAGAGGAATTGTTCAGAACTATAAGATGCGCATGCGCAATGAATACAAGTAACGTAAATAACCACTTTCTACGCATCTAAACAGAGATATAATGTTTATATTTCGAATCAATCGTAGATAAACTTCTTTTCATCACTTTTACTTACTTTTAAATGCAGTATGAAAGATATATATGTATATAAAGAAAATTTTATTGCACAACAAGGAGATTTTAAAGAGCGTTTGTTAGTTCTTTATTATATTGAATTTTTGTGCTGATTTCAGTAATATGCTTGGTCGACTTATTCAGTACAAATGATTTTAGCACCGAAAAACTAAGGTATAGTAATGGTCTGTTGTAATGGTCTGAGCGACCATTACACCAGTATAGACTATGGACTTATTTGAGTAAGAAATATATTTTTTTTTTGTTCCAAATCTTTGTTATGTTGTGTTAAGTCTAGTCCAGACTGGGCAACTATCGACGCATAGAACAATATTTCCTCGTTATGCTCTATACCGGGCAACAATTATACAACCAGGCAACTATCGCCGGCAACTCGACAGCACTCCGTTACCATGCTGACCTGAAACAGAGCGGGGAATAATTGCCAGCAATGCAGTTGCCAATATGTATTGAACCAAATGCTATCTATGTGTAGAACCAAATATTGACCAATAAAAGATTACCACTATTGCCCACAGTTGCCTACAAATGGTTGTCGTCAATGTTGGCAACAGTTCACATCGTTCATATCTTTATTTTGTTTGCTTAATTCATATTGTTGTTCCTTGAAGGTTCTATTGACTGGCTAAAGGCCAAAATTTGGTGTAAAATTCTTATTTATGAAAAGGCGTTCGTTTTTGTCTTACTATTGATATCAGGTCTATTTGCACACTTATTCTAAAAAAAAAAAAAAAAAAAAAAAAATGCAGAAAATACCATGTATTTTAGTGCGGTAGAATCAGCTATTTTACTCATAATAATAATAATTAGTGTTAATATTGTCTCGCTTCTCGTAGAAACAAAACCAATCTTGGTTTGTTTGAATTTTGGTTAAGCCACTCGATTATCATTTTATAAGGAATTTATGATGTAGCAAATTATTTAATATGTAACTGCTCATAAAATATTCTTAATATTATTGTTACTTTCTCTATTATGTTTAGCATGTAAACAGTTTCATGTACCATTGTCTTTAAACGGCATAATTTAACTATAGTTCAATTCATCACATTCCTAGATCTACAACATGTATGATTTTAAAACAATAGTCTCTACAATAGAGGCAAATACCTACTCACTGGTGTGAATTGAAAGAATCGGACTTTTTGATGGAAAGAAGAAAATTAAATAATAAAAAATCGGTCCGAGACAACTCAGACAAACTTTCTCATATACGAGTTCATAATTACTTAGCCCAGTGTTTTCCATTTATTAGTTTTCGTAGGTAATTTTTTAATTATTATTGAACATTTTATCAAAATTCATCATAAAAAAAACTTCTCCTCGGTGGAGAATCGAACCTGGCCTCTCTCCGTGCGTGTTTAAAGCTATTTTCTCAGGAAATTGATTATTCCCGTGAAAACAGCTTATATCATTAGATTCGTATTTCAATGGACTACATTTTAGAATTTTTTAATCAAAATCGTCATAACCATTTTCAAGAAATAATTTCATTTTCATTTTTATTCAGTTTTTGGGAGTACCACCCTCAAATTTGGAGCTAAAATTTCTCGATTTCGCCTCGGAATATGATTTTTCTGAACAAATTTGTCAAAAGAGGCCCAGTAGCTATGGCTCCAGCGTCTGCTCAGACGACAGACAGACATTTTTAATACCCACTTTTTTGGTCTCAGTGGAATGTACCATGAAAAAGAAACAAGAATTAACACCTTAAAGAAAAACCGTATTGTGAAAATGGATTTTTTAAAAAAAAAAAAAAAAACTTTTCCTTTAACACACACTAGTATGACGCATCATTCCTAATACTAATTTGTTCAAAGGGTAGCTTCTGTGTCAGTAGATTTAATCTATTCCTCGAAATGCTTGTTTAGTTTTTAAAAGAGTTTTTTGTTGATATGGATTCATACTTTTTTAACATAGACTTTCCCAAAAAAATTCTGACTTAAAGCAAAGATCGAACACAAAAAAGTGAAAAATACGTTTAGCTTTAGTTTCACTTAATCTGCTATTCAGACGTAGAATAATTCGATTAAATTGATGGCTGAAACGTCTACTAGGATAAGTCTTACGTTAGTCTCTGACATAGTTTGACTTGCCAACTGCATTTTTTATTTCATCGGAATCGGTATGTTTTTTCTTTAACTCTATCTTTAGTTTTCATTTTTATTTTACTTCCATTTTTGCTTTTATTAATCATTTTGTTGTAATTTTACTACGTTTTTATGAGCTGGCTTTCTTGTTTGTTTGTTTGTTTGTTTGTCCAGTACAAATCTTGCAATCGATTTTTAACTAACTTCCCGAGTAGCTAGACATTTGAAACTTTTATAATAGCTCAGAACACGATGACAATGCAATATGTTAATACTTTTAGCCATCTTTCAGCAGAATTTAATTCGTATTCAGCAAATTTTGCTGAATGGAAAGTTATTTTATTTGTTTTTACATGTCCCATATTTACAATCTTCATTTTGACGGATTTAAAATTTGTGATTGTTTATTTAAGAGATAAACATTGAATGACAGCGAAAAAGGAAAAGTAAACAAAGAAATAAATTAATTGACGTGTGACAACCAGGTTTGTTTACACTTGTGTCCTAGGTATCGGTTTAAGTTTTCTGCATATTTACTTCTTTACTTGTACAGATTTATCTTTTTCTTTTCTTTTGTTACCTTCGGCAAACTCGAAAGCAATCATATTTTTATTGAAAAATGAAAATTAAGAAATCAAATTCTTATATTGCAAAACTTTCTTGTGTGGCAAACGTTCTGACCATGTTTGGTCGTGAAACTTAACTTTTCTATGATAAAGTTTTTTTATTAACTTTAAAAGCTTTTTTCACCCTCTGAATATAAAAAAAATAATGACTTAATGAAAACACAGAAAAAAAAGATTTCAGACTTTTTTCAAAGATCTTCGAACCACTTCCAATTAACTTTATTATAATAAATAAGTACAAATCTATTTGACTATCGTAGTTTTTAATGATTTCATTTTTGTTTTAAATTTAAAATAATTTTAACAAGAGTAATTTTATCACTTCCTTTCAACATAACTTTTTTATTAATAATATTCTGCGCTCTCTGCACTTAAAGTGAATTCCTTCAAGGAATGGTTCAGCTCAAGTCAGGTTCTTCTCCTAAGATGGAAGTAAATATAGCTAAAGTCTGGGATTCGTTGTTCTCAGAAGGTCTTAAGTTATTATGTAAATTAAAAAGTGAATTATTTATTATTCTGCTGTGGTCATGCTGTGGATTAATGAATGTTATTGACAATGTATTTATATTTCATTAATATATCGTGTAGTATATTCTACGTACACCTGTTTAGTAGTATCTTAGCGCACCTAGTTTAACAATGTATACGGTTCTTATGCTGTTAATATCATTGGAGTAAAAATCTAACGTTTTTAAATGAATGTGAACACTTAATAATTCGGTGGTTGCTTTTATATTTGTTCTTTATTCTTTGTGAAGTAAAAAAAAAGCATCTAACACAAAATGGAGCTTTAGGGAGACTAACTTATTCTTAAGTACGTATCCTTCTCTGGTTCTATTCCGTACACTCTCTAGCTTAGGCTCTACCGCCCTTTGAGGTTAGGAAAAACAGTAAAATTAAAATTATACTGCTTCTAAGCAAGATATAAAAAATCTAATCACAGGCTTCATTCCTAATTTTAATTCTGCACAATTTGAGCCCTATTTCAACTTCCTATGATAAATAGTACAGGCGCCATTTCAATACAACGATAAAACTCGTTGTATTAAAATGGCGCCTGTACTATTTATCATAGGAAGTTGAAATAGGGCTCAAATTGTGCAGAATTAAAATTAGGAATGAAGCCTGTGATTAGATTTTTGATATATTGCTTAGAACCAATAACATTTTCAATTTAATGATTTTTCTAACCTCAAAGAGCGGTAGAGCCTTAAGAAACCCTTGGCTTTTTTGACCCAAGTCCTCAGCCCTATACTGTTCTGTTTGTAAAAAAAAAAAAAAAAAAAAAAAAAAATCTGTCTGTAAACGGAGGAATACATGCCCCACTCCAAGATCCCTTGAAAATAAAAACTTTTTAATAGTGTACTTGGTTGGTATCAACCATGGGACCAATTAGGAAACTATTTTTGTATTAATGTTTTATTTATTAAATACATTTTATAGAAAAAATATTTATTATTAAGGTTGAAAGCATTCTGGATAGTTTAACTCTTATTGATTATTGGTTTTCAAACTAATATTACAAGTAGAGAGAGATCCAGCCCCAACTCTGAATTAAAAAACATTTTATTTAAGGCTTATCTGTTTTTATAAATAACATACTATAAATTAAATCCTAATACATATTTAAAAATTTAAATCTTTTCATTAAGTGCTATATTATTTTTATTGGTTTTCTTTTTTTTAAAATACATTTTTTTATAAATATTAAACTCAATGCTATTTACTTGTCCACAATATATCATAAGGTTAAATAAGACCTGCCGTGTAAAAATGCTATCCCATAATCCCGATAGCACCGTCAGACCTTTCAGTCCTAGTTCAAAATAATTTAATTCATGATAATTACAAGGCACAACAGTAAACATTTAAATGAGTGGGTGTTGATGCAATAGGTAACAATGGCTTTTCGCAGGTCAGCTATATGCCCCATTTACCAGACCATTCTTTTGGCAACAAATAATACCACTTAACCTGGGTGCACATTAAGACGCAGGGTGGGAAATATTGCACCACACGTGGCCTACCAAATGCTGGCGGATCTGGCGTCTCAATTCTCGTGGTCTCGTATATGTTTGCTGTTAAAAAAAAGCTGTGCTGTCCTGCCCTGCGCCGCCTGCTTTTCAATGTGCCCCTGGGCTAAAACTTTGTTTATCAAAAGGTCTAGTTAATGTTAATAAAACATTTGGCTACAATAGATCTCACTCACTTATTTTTATTTTATTAGGATTAAATTGGAAAGTCATTAACTTTTGCGCTACAGTAAGTAACAACGTTAATTCCTTTTTGGGTTAAGGCAGTGTTAGGCAAAATCTAATTTCCAAAAGTTCTATTTTCAGCATTTCTCTATTAAATGTTTAATATTGCTCGTCTAGTGAAAGAGCGAACGAAAAGTTGAATGCAAATCAGGTCATCGCGTGATGTATGAAAAGTTTGCGGGCTGTAGACGGGAGGAAAAGCGCGAGAAAGTGGTTAAATTTGAGGGGAGGAATCCTTCAGAAGTCTAAGGGGGTGGGCTTTGGATAGAGGAACAGACTTACACAGGGTTGAGACGGCTCAGAGCAGGGGGAGCTTTACAATTTCGCTTCTATGAAGATGCAAATATGTATGCTCCGAGTTACTTTGACTTGTTAAAGGCTAAGGGACGGATAGGCTTTCATGTGGAGCCTTGAAGCCTTCTTCCTTAGGGATGTGTCAATGTGGAATAGCTAGTAAACGAATCGGTCTGGCCTTTAGCTCTATATACATGTAAATGAGTGTTAGGTTTAGCCCTGCGTTAGAACCCCAGCGTTATTAACCCTCGCGCCATGTTACAAACATGTTGACCCTACACACCGATAATAAACAGGGGCCCTCTCAAACCCAACACATTTTCATTACATATTTTGACACGAAGCGTGATAGAAAGAGGGACAGCAACCCTCTGGACCCAACTTTAAACAAACCACATCAAAGAGTTCTACATATTAAAACCTGGAAATTATACGCCGATATTTATGTCCCTTTTCTACCTTTTAAATTTAAATTTCTCCCTTTTCTCTTGTTATATGGAATTTTATAATTTAAAAAAATGGACTCCTTTAAGTATAATTTGCATTACAACCCCTCTTTTTTTATATCAATAAATATTATTATTAACTTGATTGTTGCATATATACATTATACATATAAATATATATATATATATATATATATATATATATATATATTATATATTAATATATATTCAATTTTTTTTATATTAGTCCCTATCAAAATTTAATTAAATTTTTTTTTTTTTTTTATAAAAAAATGAAATAAGAAAGAAGTATTTATATACATATTTCGAAACTTAAATTGATCTCTACTCTCTTTAAATGATTGGGCATTAACTTCGTGAAATTTGACACCCAAGTCAGTTGCATAGGCATATTATAATTAACCAGATACATGGGTCAGACACATGCCTAGATATTTTGCCCAAATTAATTTAGAATTGAAATAATGCAATTTGATGTATTTGACAAAATAGGCTTCAGAAAAACTGACTATGTAATATATCAGGTAATTTATTTTGACGCCTTTTAATGTTATTTTGAGGTTTTATAAATTGATAATACACATATTGAAATGGACTGGACTTTGTAATATATACTAGTATAATAATATTCTTCACTTATTTTGGTTTCTACTCCACTTATAAAAGAATGGATTTAAGGGAAGTGCAATTATTTTTCGTGAGCCCTAATTTTTCGTAGAACAATAAGGTAGAGGCATATAAAAAGACTTACATGACATTCGTGCTAGAATATATGCACCTCTCTCCACTCATTATTACCCCCCCCCCCCTTAAAAAAGGAGGTTATAAACGAATTAGTAGATGATTTATAAGAGATCCCCAATATTTCTACTGTCTAGGTGGTACAACAGGGTTTAATCCAGCACTGTGAATGCCGTAAAAGAATTTGTACTAGGATAATTTTACTTACTTGTAGGCTAACATATTAAGAAAAAACAGAAGCTTGTAGAAATCATTCTTTAATTCCCTTAACTTTAATACTTGTAGATACTTATCATGTTGTTACACCAATAGTAATTGTTAGAACATAACTTCTGGTTAGTCATTATGAACCTGTTTTCGTTTTTCTTGATGTCCTTCATATTCTAAATATGTTCAGGACTAGATTATGTAGTTTTCCTTGTGTATCAATTTGATGTAGTAAATATGCGAAGCAATTAACTTGTTAAGAAAATAGAATACATTTCCATAAATATTCAATTATTGTATTATAACTTTATTTATTATAATTAACCTATAATTATTGACCTGTTCTATATCCATTATACTGATGTCAGTTTATTGATGGTTTAACAAAATGTGACTGCTTAACTTCTTAATTTTTCTTATAAGTAGTATATACAGTGAGAAAGTTGTTTAAAGGCGCGAAATTTCGATTTAGGTGCACTTTATGGTCCCCTGAATCCAATAAAGTGTCTGTCATCTGTAGTCTGGGCAGACGCGTGGAGTATAAAATACTGGGCATTGAAATTGTGGTTTATTGCCAAAACACTGTTGAATTTATACCCTGAAGCGAAATTATTGCCAAACTAGAGTAACCCTATAATTAAAACTGTCTTCATTAATATAGATATAACATAACATGTTTTTAGGGTCTAATTATATAGTTATTGTAGATGGAATATAACATTTACCAACTTATCACATTAGAAGCTGAACTTTTTCATTAGTTCAATTATAAGTAAGGGGAAGTTTGTGAGAACTTCAATATGCCTATCCAAATTTTATATGGTTCAATAGCAAGTAAGATCACTTATTGTTTTTATCTTCTTACCTATTTTTTTTTTTTTTTTTTTTTTATTATTTTTTTATCACATTTAAAGTGTTTTAATTTTCGTTTTCGCTGAACAATCTACCGCAACAAGATTCACTTAAAAAACAGTAAGAACATAATTACATACTAAATTTTGGAAGTCTGTTTTTCAATTTCACATTACATTTTGTCTAATTTAAGATTATACAGATATATTGAGCATAGAGATTGCGCGTAAATTCGATATTGATAGATTTATAATTTTGGTTTTCCTGATTCCATTATGCCTTAAAAAATCAGTTTTTTTTAACTTATGAACCGATTTCAATAGAATTTGGTTACCCCCTAAAACAAAGGCGTTCTTTGATTGTTGCTTCTTTAAGGAGAAAGTTCTTCAACTAATATATATAAATTAGTAGATTGTTCCTTGTAGTATAAATTCTTGATTAGTTGGGTCTTTAAAGGAAACTTAATATATATATATAAATTAATAATTTACATCATATATTTATTTATTTGTCTTTTTTAAATTGTTTTCAATTGTAGGGATGGAAGTGAATATTAATGTTGTTCAGTTAATGATGTGTGATTTAATTAATTTATGTTAGTTCATTCTTATAATTTTTTTTAATATATATAAATTAAAAGTTATTTATATCAACTTTTTTTAATTCTAAATGGAATAATATACGACATTTATACGATTCTAATTCAAACAGGGAAGTCCTAGTTGATGGCACACATGAATATATAATGTGTGCATGAATATTAATTATTTATGAGTAAAATTCAATTTCAATTATCATTACAATTTTCATTCATAATTTAAATAAGCATTATATAGACACCCAAATAAAAATCCAATGTATTACCTACAAATCCAGTTATAAATTTATAATATGATTTAATAGGATTTCGAAATGAATTTTCTATCCACTTTCCTTTTTCAAATAATTTATATTCATGAAATTTACACTTTGTTATGGATTTTATTTAAAAATTGAAATAAGCAGTCATTCATTTACATGATTATATCGTTTTTGTTTTTTTAAGAAAAAATATTTATTAACTAATGAATTAAAGCATGCTATTAGATTTATTATTAAAAAGTAGTTATTATTAAAGTAGTTTAAAATGCTAATGTAACATTGCTCTTTTAACTTTATTACAATTTTTAAACGTATTAAAATAAATAATAATTTATTGTAGGTAAAATATTATTAGAAGTACCAAACTTGTAACCTGTTTAAAGCATTCTTTAACCTGTATAACGAACTCTTAAAGTGATTTTTTATACAATAATTTGTGTGGTTAGGTTACTTATAAGAATCCTTAATAATTGCCAATGACGATACACGATCAAACATTTTTTGAAACCGTGGCCAGTGTCTATTACCAGCTTGTAGAAACCTATGGTGCCGCGGTAATGACACGTCAGCATGTTACCAAGTGGGTTAGGTTATTAAAGGAAGGTCGTACTGACACTCGCGACCCAAAAAAGGAGTGGGGAACCATCATTATTCTGTCATTTCAGAAAAGCTCCTGCAGCAGGTTGAAGAAAAAGTTCGCAATGATTTTGTTGATCGATTTTACGCCCAAATAGACAACTATCAAGGCTGCTGAGTACTGTGAGACCCTTAAGAAGTTGAAAAAAAAGACAAAACTCGAGGTGCGTCTCTCCTTCATGCCCCCCCCCCCCCCACACCGCCCGGCTCACTAAGGACCTGCTTGTTTCATTTGGATGGGATATTGTGACTCACCCACCCTACTTCCCGGACCTGGCACCATCGGATTACCATATTCTCACTAAATTGAAGGAATTTTGGGTAGGCAGCGATTTTCTAACGACGAGGAGGTCAAGAAGCTGTGGAAAAAGTGGCTTCGAGAGGTGGAGAGTATACGACGAAGGGGTACAAAAGATCCCGACGACGATAATGTGGAGAAATAATAACATATTTTGACATATATCCTGTAAATTACATCAAAATATATTCATTTTTCGATTTTTAACGCGCGTTGTAACTTTACTTTCCGGACTTCGTAGTTGGGTTTTAATAAAATTTGGATGGTAGGCCCAAAGATATTTTTTTCCCTCGAAGATAATTTCAACCTTCTGCGCGTATTGCTTCCTCTATCGCAACCTGTTTTTATTACATTCCATGTTCCTAAAGTTCTCATCTGATTTTGATGAAATTTAAATATTGAATAAAAATTAATATGACCCCACTGAAGATCGAAACATATCCAAACACTTACACTTTCAATTCCCAGTAGATCAAATTATTTTTATGGATTTGTTAGTGCGTACATCTTAAAATTTTTAGCGTTACACCCATGTGATTTGAACCAGATAGGTGACACGAGAAGCCATCAAATTACTTTATATCTATGTATATGAAAAAGTAAAAGGGAGGGGGGGGGGGAGCGGTCTCGTTTTAGGTACTTTTTTAATTAGAAATTAGTGCTAACAAAAATATTTATCGAATAATATGTTGTGATCAAATAGCTGCGGTTTGTAGTAATAAGAGCTCGTAAGTTCTGTCTGACCACTGGGTATGTAAAACTTTTAGAGTTGCTTTGAAAACAAGCTTTCCCGATATTATATTTCATACTTGATTTTGCATCGAGGGCGATCAAGTTATTATCTGTTTCAAATTCACTAAGGAATAGAGAGCGGTTTATTCTATATTCCTCTGTAATTTTTGAAAACATGAAGATTTTAGTATTTATAGAAATGAATATTTATTCTGTATTGAATTTATTTCATATATTGACTATTAAATATAAAGTTTTAGTTAAATTATACTAAATTTAATTAATAATAGTACAAGATAAAAAGAACTTTTTATTTACTATGTTTTTAAATTTTCTGTTGAATCATATGTAGTTTCGATAATGCAATTGTTATTTATATATATATATATATATATATATATATATATATATATATATATATATATATATATATATATATATATATATATATATATATATATATATATATATATATATATATATAGTCCACAGGCCACCATAAGAAGTGAGTCGCTGATTGATAAAGTTTTCTTACCTTATGGAATCGCTTATTTATGCCGTGTCCACCGATGAATTGGGTATATGGCAACTGGGGGCTGGGCTATTTCTTTTTTGTTGACATGCCAAACTTGCCCTTCTGCGGGAACATTGAAAAGAGATAGATAAAGTTTTGATTTTCACAGGATCGTTTAATTAAATTATTTCAAAAACAGTGGTAAAGGTGGCCACCGATACGAGTGGGCCGTTTTCTTTTCATCGTCCCCGCAGCGCGATATGTTTGGGGCGATGGCCACCCCAAACGGCCCACTCGTATCGGTGGCCACCTTTACCACTGTTTTTGAAATAATTTAATTAAACGATCCTGTGAAAATCAAAACTTTATCTATCTCTTTTCAATGTTCCCGCAGAAGGGCAAGTTTGGCATGTCAACAAAAAAGAAATGGCCCAGTCCCCAGTTGCCATATACCCAATTCATCGGTGGACACGGCATAAATAAGCGATTCCATAAGGTAAGAAAACTTTATCAATCAGCGACTCACTTCTTATGGTGGCCTGTGGACTAATATAATGTTAGAGAAAAATAGTTATTTATGTAACTAGGCAGCAAAATGGAATTTTGCTGACAAGTTTTTAAGTTTTAGGCTAAACAAATATACTGACGAGGCGAAGCACAGAGGCAGGAAATTTACTATTTTACTTATGAGGCGAAGCCGCATAACATTGGTTGCCATGGTTTAATAAATTAAGTGAATGAAAGCACAAGATAGAGACAATTTGCAGATTATAGGAATAAACCCTGGGATTTTCAATATTATTTACATATGTCCAGGAAAAGAGATTCTGCACTATGTGTACAGTGTAACGCAATCGAAGATTCAGAACATTCAGTTATGCGCTGCAAGAAATATACAGATAGAAGAAGAAAGAATTTATGATCGTCATTGTTTACCCACCATACTAATATATAATTTTTTTTAATAATTTAACAAGTGACTTTCCTCCGGTCGACGCTCAACGTGACGTTTATTCGCACTCCCCAAATCAAACCTGACATTGCCCAATCAAAACATAGAAATGACAAGTACTGTCGGTCGGTCGCGCGGTCCAAAAGTCTTGACCTCTGAACAAATCAGTGGTGGCTTGATTTCTAGTAACAGCTTGATTGACATCGGGACGTCTGGCGACCCATTTAAACTTAGTCATCAGAAAGTATTCTCGTAGTATCAGAAAGTTTTTTGATGGCTCACATTCATAGAGGTACGTGACCAATATAGCAGCACTAATTAATTAAAGTTTTCATTATGCTAATGCATTCACAAAATGTAGTTGAACGCTATTGCTTCCGAGCTTACCGAAGGTAACGGAAGCATTGTGTTCACTTTTGAGAACAAAAAAGTTTTATGCCTCCGATTTTAAAAATTCCAAGACAGAAATCCATTTCAGACATCAGGGAACATTTTTGGTTCCGTGTCTGTCTGTCTGTCTGTCTGTCGGTCTGTGTGTCCGCGAATCGTGAAACGTGCGACGATAACTTGAGTAAATGTTGCCCGATTTTGATGAAATTTGGTATACATGTTTATTTTACCAATGCTCAGGTCGAGTTCGTTGGATAACGTTATCCGTTCAAGCGTTCACGCGCAACGCTCGCGTAAACGTGAACTTCAAATTTAAAATTGGAATTTTCGGTCGGGAAAAAAATCAAACCTAATCTATTCAATGAGACGAACATTTTTTTCAAATACAATGTTTTAGTAAAACCTACAGCGACACCCATATAATGTGTTAAAAAATGTTAATTGTTTTTACACAATAAACAATATAACAATACAGTTATAAAACTTTAATGATAATATAACAATAAATTACATGATAGGATGCGAGGAAGCTATGTGCCACACTAATTGGCAGTGTATTTTTTGTTGTTGTTGCTTTTTTTCGTTTTTAAATAATAATCTAAAATCTAGGACGATCGAGGTTTATATTAAAATTAAAAGTTAACTTATCTTATCTGAATAAATAACTTAGGTTCCTTCGCACTAAGTTATCTCATCTGGTTTAGCTGTTCTAGATAAGGATGTCTGTTCCAAACTTAACTTGTCATATCTACTTCCATCTCTATCGGATGGGTTGTCTTTGCTATATTATATATATTTTTCTTTCTTAATCCCCCTTACTTATTTTTCTCTATTATACTTTATTTTTATGTATTCTACTAATTTCACCTTCCTTTATAGTGGTTATCTTTTCTACCTTCCCTTAATTTTGAATTCATATCTCTCCATCTAATAAGAATATCAAGCTCAGTTGTTCTTGATTCGCATATTGGTTGGTGCCTGGCGTATAGGTGGGTTTCTATATATACAGCGTGTTACCGACCTAAACAAAATTTTTGTTTGGGTGAAACTAGATCCGAAATAGAGCAAAACGCCTCCAAGCGCACTTTACAATCTCAATGCACTTATCCACTCCAACTCAATTTCTTTTATCTTTTGACTATATTTTCGAACTCAGCGTTATATTTCCTTTAAAACTGGAGCATTTTTATTTTTGGAAATTATTAACTAAACACCGAAATAACAGTTCAAACGTTCAAAAATTAGAAAAAATAATTTTTTTTAAATTCTTTGAACGCTCACTACTTTCCTAGAAAAACTCTTGGAGGCTGTAAAATCTTACAAAAACTTCATCATTTAATACTCTTTTGAACGGTATAAATAACATTACGATTCCGTATATATTTCATGGAAAAATTCAAGTTTGAATGCAAAAAAATGTCACCTACAAAACTTTTAGCAGGTGTGGTACCTACCTAAATGCTTGGATGGAACGAGAAAAATCCACAGCAATTTTTTCAAATGGAAATTTATTACATAAAACATTTCAATAGAAAACCACTTTTGGATACGAACAATTAGATTAAGACATTTAGAAGTAGTTTGGAAGTGGACCAAAGTGGTTTCCTCCGTAGCGAATGCAGGCTCTTGCCCTTTTTCGGACCGACCCAACCGTCACACGCATAGAAAAAATATCGCGAAGTGTTACTGACATAAGGACGAATTGCATCCCTATTATTTCACAGCTGGACAATGTTTGGAGGAAAATGATCCTGCACATCGTATCGGATTTTGCAGGTGGTTGTAAATACCGATATGGAACAGTATCATTTCCTAAGATAAATTCTGTAGGCAGATGAATGAACATTCACGTGGGAGGGTGTGTTGAACACACCCTCCCACGTCCCATTGTCCATCAACACACATAATCGTCACCACTGGACCCTTAAAAACCCTAACAGGACTCATAGTTTATCATTCCAAACTGATTCACAGTCAACGTATACCCATATACCAATAGCACCCACCCGGGTGCTATTGGTAATATTGTGATCGGGCCTTTCATGGGTTGCTCTGCAAAATTCGATACGATGAGCGGGATCATTTTCCTCCATGCCTTATACAGCTGTGAAATAATAGAGATGCAATCCGTCCTTATTTAAAGTAACACTCCGCGATATTTCTTCTATGAGTGTGACGGTGGGGTCGGTAGTCGGTAGGTCCAAACAAGGGCAAGAGCCTGCATTAGCAACGGAGGAAACCACTTTGATCCATTTTCAACTACTTCTAAAAGTGGTTTTCTATTTAAAAGTTTTATGTAATAAATATCCATTTGAAAAAATTGCTGTGGATTTTTCTCGTTCCATCCAAGCATTTTGGTAGGTACCGCGCACCTGCTAAAAGTTTTGTAGGTGACGTATTTTTGCTCCAATTTTATAGGAAATTTAACGCCGATTTCGAAAAAATGGTCAAAAGATAAAAATAATTGAGTTGGAGTGGATAAAATCGGTTTTATTAGCAAAAAAACGTGTTTTTAAAAAATAAAAAAAAAAAAAAAATAAATAAAAAAAAAAAAAAATATAATATCTCGGCCAAGGATTGAGATAGAAAAGTGCGTTTGGTGGCGTTTTGCTCCATTTCGGATCTAGTTTCACCCAAAAAATAATTTCGGTTTAGATCGGTAACACCCTGTATAGGCCAAACTCGCGTTCGAAAAGTGTACGACTCAGTGTGAAATAATCCTGAAACTTCGTCTCATTGTCCATGAAGTGTATGGTAATTAAAAGGCGATAACACCCCTCTTCTTCCCGGGTTTTATAAATCGGATTGATTGGGTCAATATTTTTAATAACTGAAATATCTTATCGCTAGCTTCCTCCCCCTACAGTGACAAACACATAATAACCGAATCCATACCGAAGCTGAATTAAATCTGACGGCGGACGCTAGGACTGCAGCCGCAGCAGAAGTGACATTCCCACCTCTCAATCCGCCGTACGTGCAGACGGTCGCCTAATAAAAGTCACGTCAAGCGTCGACCGTGGAAAGTGACGCGTTAGATAATACGCCCCTTCTTATTATCTCAAGCCAGTGTCGGCTGAATGCCAAAAAGAGGATTTATTTTATTTTGCATAGAGGTATATAATATCCTTAAATTGTTCTTCCTGGTCTTTAAAAAGTATATACTCCTTTTTTTTACTTTTAGGTAAATAAGTAAAAGTTAAAAAATCAATACTAAATTATTTTGTTATGCAAATAATAAGTCTGTTTTATTAGTTAAATTGTTCGGCTAAAATAAACTTTCAACAAAGTAAAAACTGTTTACTGTAGTGCGGAAGCGATTACAGATAATTATCTAGATCTATTTAAACCAGCTGTAACTTTAGTAAAACTAACAAAAAATTAAAGATTCTTTCCAATCCTCGAGAGAAAGTAGCTGGGAAAGAGTTAGCAAGTTTTTCAAATTTCACTTGTTGTTTCAACGTTTCAGAGTTTGTTGATAACTCCCCGACACTGGGACTTAAGTCTTAGCCTGAGTTATAAAGTTCTAATCCCTCAGACTGGAGACGATCCCTCGTTTATACGCTTCGAGTCTCTGTTGACCCATTTTAAGGACTTGCCTGCTTAATTAATACTTTCTACGCTTCTATCTCTGTTTGAAATTCCGCTACCTACTTCATCTAAATTGTTTTTCTTCTCTGACTTAATCTGCAGTTCATTCTTTAACTGATTAGGCTTCGTTAAAATAATATAAGTAATTTAAATGGATGCGGGTGGGGGAAAAAACCTAGTGATGCTTCGAATTACAAATCTTTTACTTTGGATTTTTTAATCCAATCGAAAGGAAATCTAATTATAGATTCTTTGGTTATATATACATATATATAATACATGTGTTTTTATAACGCCTATACCTTAATAATATGACTTTTCTAATTCAAAACAAAGTTAAGATGATTCTTACTAGTAATTTCTTAGAGTGACTATTAAATCAATTAGTAAGATTAAAGTTAATAGTAATTGAAGCTAATTTTAATTCCCTTAATTAATGAAGTCTCATATAACAAAGAAGCTCAGAGAATAGAATCAAGCTTTATTAAACAGCATAATTTTATCAAACCAATTAATTTGCAACTTATAGCCTTAATTTGTCTTTCTGCAATATTAATAACAACGTAATATCTCACCTCCCATTTGTGCAAAAACAAACCTCTTCTCTTATACATGTGTTTGGCTAATATATATAACAGATACATCTTCTGCCAATAAGGTATTCCAATAAAGCGTAAACATATATTTTTCTGCTGATTTCTTCGACGTAGTGGGGTTGTCCCAGTGAGTACCTAGACGAGACGACTAGATGTTTAAAGTTATCGTAGGACTTTCTTTTCCCACCGATGTGTTCGCATTTATTACACTATACATTCACTATCGTATTCATTGGAGAAGTTAGGTTTTCTTACTCCTCCACTGTACAATATAGTTTTATTAAAAATAATCAAACTTGTTGGACTTTCCCTGCGATAGTTAAGCCTTATACTTTTGATGTCCCTAAATCCATAAAATCTCTTTTTGAGTACTTTTATACTTTTTTTTAACTTGGTTGGATTTTTTTTCTGTAAAAGAAAAGGCCCTTACAGAATTTAATATATAAACGATTAGTTCAATTGACATTCATTTATTCGAAAGAAAGATATTGACAATATGCTTCCAAGGGTTTGGAGAAGGCAGTATGTTGCCATAGCGTCATGTTTAGTACGTATACATTATGTGAGAAAAAGCATGATAAAATAACAGTTTTACAATTAAAATATTCAAGAACCTCCAAACATAAATGATTTACCATATGAATGAAGCATGTTTATTCTTTAAATTAATGTTTGAAGATTTTGTTTTTGTTGTAAATATGTAATTGGAAAATGTAACTAAATACATAAAATATTGAATGACGTTTATTTAAATCTCCTCATGTTTTAACTTAAAGAATAAATATTTTCTTGCATATTTGCATGACTCGAGATTTTACTCGTTTTTTTTACAATGTTTCTTTGAATGTGATTATCATCAAATAATAGAAAAAAAACTTGCGAAGAAAGTCGATTTCTATTTGCTTTTTAATATAAGAAACTAATATTTGCAGTACTGCTTTACTTTTTCTGACTTAACTTCTGTACATAAATGTAAAAGTTAGCTCTGTTACTGGGGAGATTGTAAGAGGAAGCTTACAAGGATTATTCGAGCTTTACTACAAAAGGCAAAGGACTTTGTGAAAAGTTGCTCCGGCGTGGCTCTGGACAACAGAGAGCTTATGTTTACGTAATCAGGACCTCCTGCCCTTCTATACTTACAATTTAAATAATAAGGGAAAGGAGTCTGAAACCATTTTACATTAAAGAATATTTTGTTCAATTTAGTTTTATTTAGGATCTGAGTTAAATTTCTAGTTACTTTTCATCCTCCACATTATAGCAACTACAATATTTATTATTATAGGAGTTTTGGGCTCTTTTTTGTCCCCCCCCCCCTACTCCTACCGGGCGAGCCTTCAACTTTTATGGTTGTCTGCCCTAGTTGACAATTATGTAGAATTGTAAAGGTTAAAAAAACCAATGTGATACAATGTCTGTTAGAATTTGTTCAAACAGGTCTCGGAGATCGAACAAGGACATATTTTCTAATATGTGGCAGCAAATTAACATCTATTGCACTAATACCTAGTAGACTGATTGATTTTTCCTCAAAACTCAATTGAGATAACAACAATGTCTACATATCATAATTTTGGGCCGAGTTCAAAGAAGTATAAATATAAATATATCTATAAATAATGAGGTGATTAACCTTCCGCGTGATTTTTCAGCTTTTTGTGCACTAATCAGTCTTGGGAGATCAGAAAACCCCATAAAAGTTGAAGGGTGCAATCCTGTGTATACACAAAATCGCCCGGTATGAGTGGGGAGGGGGGAATAACAAATCTATCTTCTATATATATAAAAGTCAACGTATGTGTGTGTGTGTGTATGTTTGTTCTTTATACAAATCTACAGTTTTAGCCCGATTTTGATGAAAATTTGCTCACTTGACCTTCAAAGCAGGGAGAATATCAAGGTCTACATGAATTTTCGAAATTTAAATTTTGGTACACAGGGGTACGGGGTACAAGTAATGAATACGGGGTCAAAGTAATGAATACCCTTCATGATTTATATCGTTGAAAAGCTCTTTAAGAGTACATTAATTGTTGTTAAGTACGTTTTGTCATATTTTCATTTAGGAGGGGGGTAAAATGGAAATTTATATCTATATCTATAATAGTCAACGTATGTGTGAGTGTATTCTTTATACAAATCAACAGTTTTAATTCGATCTCGATGAAAATTTGCGCACTTGACCTTCAAAGCAAGGGGAAAATCTCTGTCTACATGAATGTTCGAAATTTAATTTTTGGTACACAGGGGTAGGGGGTAAAAAAGTTAAAGTATTGAAAACCCTTCATGATGCATACTGTTGAAAAGCTCTTTAAGAGTACAGTAATTGTTTTTACGTGCATTTAGGGGGGTAAATGGAAAAATATATCTAAAAGTCAACGTATGTGTGTATGTTCTTTATACAAAGCCACAGTTTTTGTCCAATCTCGATCAAAAAATGCACACTTGACCTTCAAAGGAAGAAGAAATCACTGTCTACATGAATTTTCGAAATTTAAATTTTGGTACACAGGGAACAGGGTACAATAATGAATACGGGGTCAAAGGACTGAATACCCTTTATGATGCATATCGTTGAAAAGCTCTTTAAGATTACATTAATTGTTGTTGTGTGCAGTTTTGTCATATGTATTTTCATTTAGGAGGGGGTAAAATGGAAAAATATAGCTATATCTTATATAAAAAGAAGAGTGTCTGTATGAGGGTATGTCTTTTATACAAATCTACAGTTTTATCCCAATTTGATGAATATTTACTCACTTTCCCTTCAAAGCCAGGGGGAGGTCACTGTCTACATGAATTTTTGTAATTTAAATTTTTGTACAAAGGGGTGCGGTGTAAAAATATCAAAGTAATGGATTCCCTTCATATGAATCATATCGTTGAAAAGCACTTTAAGAGAAAAGTAATTGTTGTTATGTACAATTTTATTTAGGAGGGGATAAAATGGAAATTTATAGCTATACAGGGTGTTTCACGATAAATGTTACAAACTTCGGGAGGTGATTCTACACCCCAAAAGCAACAAAAAATTTCCTTTTGACCCCTGTCCGATTCTCAAGTATAAGGAAGTTATTTCGGTTTTTCTGATTTTTCTGTAAAACACGAGTTTTCTTCATAAAAATGGTCATATCTCCCAAGCTGTTGGTGCTAAACCAAATTTGAAACTACCATTGAAAAGCTCATTAAATTTCCAATAAGAATGCAAACCTTAAAAGTTTCTAAATACATTTCTAATCATTTCAATACAATCGAAATTGGAAAAATAATTTAGTTTCTAAAATTCTGAAAATGTTATTTGTGTTTGAAGCAAAAACAATTCTTCAGCCTTAGCCTGACAAATTTAACCAAAACTTCCCCTTTTAATAAGCTTTCCAACGATATACTCCATTTCGTGATTCCGTTAAAAATTGGTAGAGAAATTCAAGTTAGAACGCGAAAAAACGTGCGGTAGAGGCAGAACGGAGAAGCTAGAGGAGGCTTACAAACCAGCAATCCACACGCATATCCCGCGATAACTTTCGAACGGTTTAAACGTGAGATTCCAAATTTGACACCAAAACACCACCGAAGTTGTTGGCCAGGAAAATTGGTTTAGTGGAAGTGGTAGAAATTTAAACTTGAAACGTTGAAAAAATGAAAAAAAATAAATATTGGTTTTCAAATAATAATGGCTTTTTTTTTTTTTTTTTTTTTTTTTTTTGTCACGTTGTTTGGGTTTATTCATTCTGGATCGGTGTTATAATGGTGGTGTTTAAATTTGAACCACTTCCACTAAACCAATTTCTCTGGCCAACGAAGTCGGTGGTAGAAACCGAGTAAAGGGTCAAAAGTGGTGATAGGTTGAAACAACTAATTTTATACTACGATCATGACTCCTTTATATCCTTTGGTTTTATCTGTGTAATATTAACAAATTTTTGATCAGAGTATCTCTGATCAAAAATTTGTTATTATTTTCCACGATTATTAAGCCTTTGTGTTTTTAACACCTTTACTTTAGTGCAGGGTTTCCCAAACTGTGTTCCGCGAGGCCTGCCAGGTGTGCCGTGGAACCCAGAATAAAAAATAGTCAAATCCAAACTATTTAGAACAAAATAATGCCTGTAACCTGAACATTAGGCCCACGGTTTAGTTCTAACAGAGATTCAATGTTGACTGCGCTAAAATATCATGAAACGAATTTGTCTTTTGGATTTGCTTCAACATCAAATGAAGAGTTACCTGAGATGACACCCTGAGGTATAGAATGTCATCTGCAGAGAACAGCTATCGAATTAAGCCATGATTCCATCTAAGTTAAATAGTAGTCTTGGTTAAAGTGTCATATAATCAAGCATTTATTAACCTTTTAATTTGTGTTTCCATGAAAATCATGGTAACTGTTTATGATGGGTAAAAGCCAAAATAGAGTAAAAAGTGATTTATAGACATGTAATTTTCAAAAATTTCTCCCCGTACCCCCTAGACTCCCGGGTAAGTGGGAGACCCAGAAGACCTATCGACGTGGGGCCCAATATGGCTCTCGGCAGCCTTGCATAAAGTAATAGGTGTGCCACGGCTATTAGCTATTTTTTTTATAGTGTGCCGTGGGCTAAAAGAGCGTTATCTCAATAGATTCAAAGAAACAGTCTCTCCAATAAACAAGTTTTATTATTTACATTATTGTATGTGGAGATACAGGTTGTTTGATTTCATCAGCGTAGTATTTGGTCCTGTCAAATTATACATGGTTCCTTGTCGTTTCTTCTTTGTAGTTTTTCTTGGAAGCTGGCACAAATAGTGTCTCCTTGGAAGCCAGCATAACTTTCTGTTACACATCTGCTGCCACTAAATCAGTTCCCCTTTCAAGACAATTATTTTCTGGGCCCATTCATTATACATTGTCTCGTTCTTTAGTAGCTGTTAGCACAGTTTCCTTCATCCCACTTTTTCAATAGTTTAAACAAGATTTCGCCATGAAAGGGGCAATTTTAGCTGAAGCTTAAGAAATTCTTGAATTATTTCATCTCCACTCAAAAATTGTGGTTGTCCACTTGACGATATGAGAGATTGTTTTTTAGTGGGTTCTATTACGATATTACCCCCATTTTTTAATCAGAATATATCTTCCTACACTTATTATCAACTTACATTTGTTTTTTTATAAACCTTTTAAGAACGATAATTTTCGTGAAGGCCCAGTTTGCCATTTGCTGTTCTCATAGTAGCTATTTTCTTTCGGCCTAATCACTTTTCACTCCAAATTTATTCGACATATAAAACATATGTTAGATCGAACTGACATTTAAGAAGATAAAAGACACAAAACAACTGAAAACAAGTTAAAAACAATAGATGGTTGACACTCAAACAAAAGAGGGTTGGTAAGAGGGGTGATAAACGCAGATCATAATAATACAATAAATGGAAGGCAAAGAGTGAGGAAGAATGATTAAGGGTACTTTCCCCTCTAAAAAGCAAAATAATATTGAAATGCAAGAAAATAATCAAAATATAATTATACAAAACCCATCAAAAAACTTACCAAGATTAGAAACAGACATCCACATCAGATTTGGTCTTTAATAATTATTTTGCCACAAAGCACGTGGCAACAATCCATCCCCCTCCCCCTACCCAGCTCCTTCAGCTATTAAATCACTAACAAGCACTCATGTCATCTAACATTCGTCACTTTGTTCCAAATTCTAGGTCTATTGTGTTTTAGGTTTCTGTACAAAGTAAAAAAAGAAACCTTATATAACGGCTCTGTCTGTCTGTCTGTCTCTCTGCCCGTTGGTGTCTGTCCGTTGGTGTTTTATTGTCCTAAAGTACATTGGACTTACATCCCTTTGTCTTAATAGTTATTCAGCCAAAGTATATTCTAAAAAATACGTGTGGTGTCGCGGGACATCGGGTAGGAACGAAGTTCCTTACGCTTTTTATAATATAAATTATAAAATCACACTGCTAAGTTTTACGATACTCACTACTTGTACATGCCGGAGTTAGAAATGAGACAAAATTAAAAGTAACTAACTATATGTACTTAGCAGAGTTAAGGCAAAATTAAAAGAAAAGCATTTTTTTATCATTGGAGCGAGCGTCTTGCAATAAATAATGTATTGTATATTGAGAAAAGAATTAATCATGACACATTTAGGCTCGCGTTGATAAATTTAGCAATCTTTAACACTTCCTAGCGACGTCGGTGTTGGTTTTACTAAAAATTGTTTGTCTCATTGAATAGATGAAGTAACATTTTTTCCTTCAGATGACCGCTAAAGTGGTTGTTATCGCACTCAAAATGGTTACGCAAAACAGCAGATTCCTGCACTTACTACTTTACCACACTCTTATACTTTACCGCACTCATTTTACTTTACCGCCCTCCACTGCTCCAACTTTCCTAAATCTAAACAAAGATTAAATAATCCAAATTATAATAATAATAACAATGTCAGCTAATGATAATTTTTTAACTAACCACATGATTTAAACACTATATGTCAATATAAAAATATAAAAAAGTAAAGATAGACAATCCAGTGGCGTATCCAGCGGCTAGGTCTAGAGGGGGCACATTCTAAGTCAGTTTAGATTGGGGGGGGGGGGATTTTGGAAACAAGAAAAGGGTACTACTTATTCATCAAAACCCCCCTCAAAAAAAAAAAAAAATCTCCGCGCCCAAGTAACAATAACTGTGTTTAGAACGTATTCGTTAGAAAATGGGGCACGTGCCCCCTGTGCCCCCCCCCCCCCTGGATACGCCACTGAGACAATCTAAAAAAAGAATCAAATGTGATGAGTAAGTGTTATGATGAAAAATAATACCAGCGCTTGGTCTGGTTTTCTAAATCAGGCAAAAAAGGCAACACTGGCTATTAACAGAACAGCTGGTTAGTTGATATTGTAAAACCTCATCAACATGTAAGATGAACTCTCTATTATTTTATATTTTATTTACAGATTAAAAACTAACTGTAGGAAAAATGTAATGTGCAACTCGAGCTTTTGCTGCACTCGAGAAACCTTTCTGCCCTCGCCGGCGGCTCGTGCGTAAATATTTCTCTCGAGTGCAGCAAATTGCCACTTTGCGCACTAGTTGCACAAATAACTAATTCCAGTTCACGTTTACGCAAGCGTTGCGGGCGAACGCTTGGGCAGATAACGTTGTCCTACGAAATCGTCCTGGGCATTGGTAAAATGAACATGTGTACCCAAGTTCAACTAAATCGGTCAACTTTTACTCAAGTTATCGTCATCGGTAAATTTCGTGACGGTTGTTTTTTTGGATTCAATCCCGGGCTCCAGACGCCGCAGCGTGCCATAAGGAACTTCGTTCCAAAAACATAGGGGAGTAATTAATAAGTCTTAATAATATTAGTACCTTTTGATGAATATTATGAGTTAATATTACAAGTATATTTTATACTTTTCGGTACTCCGTATTATTACGTTAGTTCTCTTATTGTCTGAGTCTAAGAATTCTGATAAATAAGATAATCCAAAAGATAGATAAAACATAATACGAAATTCAATGTAAAGATTGTTTTAGTTCTTTTATTGATGAAAGGGGACACAGATATCCAAGTAGATTAATTATAGATGTAGGGAGTAGCTATATATTAGGTAAATAGCTTTAATACATATTGGAAACATTAGTCTTTGATTTTACAATTTCAAGTCCATCATGCTTATAAAACTAGAAATTATTTAAATATTTAATCTTCCACGCATATCTTCTATGTACATATAGTATTTACTTGGTTCTCATGTTTACTTTTTTTTTTTTTATTTGATTATTTAAACATTAGTTAATTAATTAACTAAGCTTCATTTTTGCGGTTCTGTAAAATTAAATTCACATTCAAAATATTAAATTCTCTCCAGTTTTAATTAATTAATGATTTGCTTCGTAACAAATATATCAGTGAAGTTTGCTTTCTCTTATATTTTTAAGTCGGATTATTAATTTTGTTCGTGACGTAATATTGCTCCTGGGATTACCTTATTAGTATCTGCAGCACATAATAAAGCAAATGAAGCTAAAATATACGGATATTTTTAGCTATTAATGTTTCTTGTTAGATTTATCGTCCTAATTTAACTTACCATTACGTATAAAGTAGATTTTATTATATTTTTTATAGCTTGAAGGCGTAATTATTCAATTTGTATTTGCAAAACTGGTATTATCTACTTTGAGGTTAGAGTAACTAACCGTTCTTAAATCAAGATAGCTTTGCCTCTACAATGCATCTTCGTTCGACCATAAACTCTGCAAACTATCCTTTTGTGCTCTTTATAATTAGCATAATTTAGTGACTGTTATTATCTGCCAGAAAGAAGGAGCTAGACGGCAATCTTAAGTATACCTTGTGAACTATAGCTTATTACTGCGAGTTTCAGTTCTTAGTGGAACTTTATGAAGAAAAAAATAAATAAGTCAAAGTAATATTTAAGCAGATCAGCAGATGTTTTATAAATAACCATTTACTGTTATTAGCATTTTTTTATATTATTAAGGAAGCATTCCTGAATAAGCACGCTACGATACAAACTTTTTTTTAAAAAAAAACCTTTACTCTGTTAATTCAAGTTTGTTTTATGTATAATTTTTCTCAATGATTCATCTTTTTCTAATTTTGCACCGAACTTTTTCTAGTATTATTTTTTACGTTTGTGTAATTTATTATCTATTTCTATATAGTAGGTGTATACTCATGATTACTTTTGTTAAAATAAAGAAGAAGAATAAATTTATTAATCTCAGAGACAGAGTGAATAAGAAATGGTTGGTCTCGTCTATTATACAAGTACATAATTGCTTCATATAGATGATAAGGTGTAGAATAAAATTGAATTAATTCATATTTACTCGAGCCTTTTCGACTCTTCTTAAGGTCTTCCTCAGTCTTTATTTATACAGTGTTGCACAGTACAGTGGTATAAAGTTAAAATTTAAAACAAAATCTGTTTCCATAAGAGAGCGTCAATATTAAAAATGCCTAAATTAAAATTAATTCCAATAACAAATGATATATCTTACTACTGGTTAACAATTAACAATTAACATTTAAAAATATAGGTCTATTATTGCTTTTATATATATGATATTATATATATATATATATATATATATATATATATATATATATATATATATATATATATATATATATATATATATACGTGCGCTCTTCGTGTGATCTTCGTAATCCAGCATAATCGGCGCAGCCTTTTAAGATAGCGGCCATTCAAAAGTTTGTATGTATTAGCTCTAACTTCTAAACCGTTTATTATAATATATAATATCATGAAACAAACGCTTTTAAATGTAATTTTGTCGTCCAACGCAATGAAACTCCAACTACTCCGAAATCTCATTAAACCGTCACCAAGTTATTAATTAGGTATTTAAAATAACAATTTTTTTTTTCTTTAGGGGGATACTTTTTCGTACGAAATATGCTTTTAATAAAGAATAACTGAGTTTTTTTTTTTTTTTTGTTTATTTGGTAAAACAAATGAGGGGCATGAAAGGCGTAATTTTTAAGGACACATAGCTCCAATATAAATTAACACAAAATCGAAAGCAAATATATATTTGTACTCGGGGCTTCCTCCTCTGTCATTTAACACCCCACATGACGTGTTTACGTTAACGCATCTATGTTTGGTTTTTGAGAGAATTTTTTGGAGGCTTCCGTATATTTGGGTTTTGTAGATTCTTCTCAAAACCCTTATGCCGAGGGTGATGTGTCCGTCTGTCCGTCGCTCTTTGGTTCGTAGGGCCCGAACCGTATAAGCTAAAGAGCTGAAATTTTAAATACTGGTGCAACTTTTTGACCCAACCACAGGAAAAATATACAGAAGTTCAAAATTAAATATGCGCATGCGCAATTCACAAAAATGTTGTAAACTCAAAAATTTATATTATTTTTAATTTTTGAGTGGGGTATCAAATGAAAGCTGATGAAGAGTAGGACGCAAATATATATATGCTTTTTTAAATTTTGCATTCCTTATTGGGTAAAAAAATCAAAATATACCGAAAAAAATTCCCCCCCCCCTACCACTATATAACAGCTGGTCCAAAAATTTCGAAATAATTCATGCTAATGCCTTATTGTGGGGCGATAAAAATTCCAGGAGTTCATCCCAAAATTTAAAAAATTGCTAATTTTGGGTGCGAAAATTTGAAGTGCGCCAAAAAAATTATTTGTTAAAAATTTTGAGTTGGGTATCACATTAAAGCTACTGAAGAGTAGGATTCAAATATATATTTGCTTTTTTAAATATTTCATTCTTTATTGGTTTTATAAGTCAAAATATACCCCAAAAAATATCCCCCCCCCCAACCACTATATAACGGGTGGTCCTAAAATTTCGAAATAATTCATGGTTAAACCTTATGGTGGAGCGATGGAAATGTTCTGAAAAAAAATGTATCTAGTCGTTATTAGCGATGAAAAACATTGTGACCCCTCGGGGGATCGAACCCGAGACTCTTGAGATCGAAGCAAAAAATCATAATTACATAACGGGCATGTTTAATCATCTACAAAACCCAAAAAAGTACTTGGACGCAAGTACTTCTCTGTGATTTTTTATTCTGTAATTGGGTTATTGCTTGTAACAATTGCAAAGTTTTAACTTATTTTGTTAAGTAGATTCGGAGGTCTGGTGCGTTAACGACAGAAAAACAGACAAAAAACGGAAATTATAATGGTCCTCGGTTTTGCCTATGGATCCTAAAAATAATAAGAACAATCCGAAGTACTGAAATATCAAGTGCGTGGATTAAACCTGTACTTTTGTTTTAATTTTTCAAAGATATAATTACAGGTGGTTAGTTGTTTGTTTCTTAGTAAGAGGAAGTATACTGGAATAAAGTGGTATGTGACCTTCCAGTTAACGAAGGGACCATACATATTTCAAACAGTAACGAGCAAAAATGAAACTTATATTTTATCTCCAGTCTTAAGGATAAATTAAGTAAGAAATTAAGTTGTTAAAATTCTATAAACGATTAAAAGAAATGTACAAGAAACATGAGAGTATATAAGAAACCTTAAAAGCAGTCGTTCTTTACCAGTGCATTATACCTCCTTCAGCAGATTGTTAAGGTTGTTTTTTCAACTTGCACCAGTTGTATTTCTGATTTATGAAATGCTCGTGTATTTGCATTGGAACCTGGAAACTGGATATGTTTATTTCCAAGGTGTTCACTCTTGCAGATAAATCACATAATCCTGTCATCTGACCAAGTGCATGCACTCTGTAAATATTACTTTTGCCCTTATTAAAACTTAAAGCGAAGTATACTGAAGTAAGTAATAATCCAGAACTTTAGTATCGTTATCGAGAACTTGTAACACCTTCACATTACTAATCCTACCTGGATTACATAAGTTAGATGTTAGGTCTAGATTTTCAACTTGTCCCTCTAGAAGCTTAAGGCTTTTATGATTTCCTCACAGCTTAACGATCCCTTAATTCCTCCTTTTCTTTCATCGTTTAGATCTTCAATAAAGTTTTATTACAATTTTATTTAATATTTCATAAATATGTTAAAAGTTTAAACGTTTGATTAAGTTAAAACTTATAAAGATAAAACAAATTACGAAACATAACTGCTCTAGTTTAATATTATTTTATTTATAAATAGTTATAGTTAAACCTTTTTATCGCAAGATTTTTTTGTCTGACTTGTTAATCTCTATTTTATTGAACTAAAAGTTTTTTAATTAAGAAAAAAAATGAATTTTCTTCAGAGCGTTTGTAAGGTAAAGGAAGTATTGTGATCTTTCCAAAGAACAAACATTTTTATGTCTCCAAATACAAATATCCCAATACCGATATCCGTTCCAGTCATCATGCAGCATTTTAGGGTTCCGTGTCAGTCTGTCGGTCGATCCGAATTTGTTTTATTTAAAAAACTACTCGTCCTATTTAAATCCGATTAGTGTGGCACATAGCTTCCTTGCGTACTTAGATGATTTTATGCATTTACAACACATTATTGTCTAATTTATTTAAGTTTTCTCTCCTTTCTTTGAATATTTCAAAATTGTGTTGATATTATTGTTATATATATATGAATCAAAGTTCCTTTTAAACAAACTTTAATGAGCGTAAATAATTATAATAAATAATAATAAATTCTTAATTTCCGTTTTATACATATCCATAGTAACAATTTTTCTGATAAAGCAACGAAAACGAGAGTCTTCAATAGCCAAATGGTTGAAATTATTATAAAACTATCTTTGGACTATATTCATAAAATCATCCGATCATAAAATCAGATGAGTACTTTTAAAGATATGGGATATAGGTATTAATGAGAAATACTTTTTGCGCATGTGCAAGAGAAACAAACGAACGAAAAATGTTAAAACTTATATGGGACTTACAATGGACTAATTAAGACCCGAATATAATTAAAATTGTACGAGAAGTTTTTTAGATAAGTATGTCTGTTCGCAAAATTAATCTGCAGACAGACACATGACCAAAAATGTTCCCTGATGCCTGAAACAGGTTTCTGTCTTGGAAATTTTGAAATCGGAGACATAAGACATCACATCGGTTCCGTTACCTTCAATAAGCTCGGAAGTAAAAAGGGTTATAATTAAATAAATTAGGCAATAATGGGTTGTAAAAGCATAACTTGAATAAAATGCGGGCATTTTTTTACTTTAGCACCCCCTATATCCCTTTGTGATAATGATAATAGTTGTTTAGACAAAGGCACATATACAGTGTAAGCACATATACCTTAGTCTAAATTACTATTAAGACGAAGGGATATTTATTCCAATGTACCTTAGGACAAAGGAATACATAGGTTCCGTTACCTTCAATAAGCTCGGAAGTAAAAAGGGTTATAATTAAATAAATTAGGCAATAATGGGTTGTAAAAGCATAACTTGAATAAAATGCGGGCATTTTTTTACTTTAGCACCCCCTATATCCCTTTGTGATAATGATAATAGTTGTTTAGACAAAGGCACATATACAGTGTAAGCACATATACCTTAGTCTAAATTACTATTAAGACGAAGGGATATTTATTCCAATGTACCTTAGGACAAAGGAATACCACACTTGTGTATATAAATGTGATAATGTTCCTTAGTCTAATCAACTATTAAGATAAAGGAATATTAAATCTAAAACAGCCCCAGGAGTCTCAATGTCTTGGGAAGACAAACACTCAAACCTTTGAGACTTTTGTAGGGCAAACAATTGTTTAGAACCAAGGGGGGTGCTAAAGTAAAAAAAGTGCCAAAGTGGTAGGATATAGTATTCATCTGATTTTTAAGAGATTTGGGTGGTTTGTCGCGTATAGTCCATGATTGGTCCCATAATAATTTAAAACTTCTAGGATTATTCAATTTTGCTAAATTTAAGCTTTTATTGATGTAAAAAATCAAAACAGTTTTGACAGATTTCAAAAAAGGGGGAAAATATAATGAATTAAAATAATGGGTTGTAACAACATGACATCATTAAAGTACGTAGTTGGACATGCGGAAGCTATGTGCCACACTGATTGGGGGTACTCTTTTACTTTGTTACTAACCATGATAGAAAAGAAAGTGGTGGGTAACAAAGAAACAGAGGTGCCCCAAACGCCTCATTTACTTAGGGATGTCTTATGTTTTATTGATGTCTTTTACTTTGTTACCCACCTGCATTGATATCCATAAAATGTTAAAAAGTAGGATGGGTAACAGAGTTAATCACTATCAAGATAGTGGGATCTTAAGTCTAATTTACTTTGGGACAAAGGAATATCACACTTTTGTATATATTATTTAAAAATAAAAATGGTGGGTAACAAAGTAAAAGGCATCCCTAATTTGAAGACTTTATATATATTATTTCATATTTTAATTTAAATTTCTTATTTAAATCTTTCCTAATCAAAATCTGACACACTTGACCTATAAAAATTCCATGTAAAAACACAGCAGGTGTTAGGCACGGTAGCTCTTCTTTTGCCTCTAAACTTTAACAAAGGGGCAGTTATTATTTTTGGCTTCGCATCCACAAATAACGGAGAAAATTTTAATTTTATCTTGATCTGTGCAAGTTTTTTTCTATGAAGATGCTTAACTGCACGGATTAGCCTCTTCTACAACAACCATGCAGTGACGTGCCGGTTTTATTTCCTTTCCTTCTCTCCTTCTCTCCCTTCTAATTCTTTCCATTTTAATTTCGCTATTGCATTACTTGCACCTGTAAAATATGTTCCATTGTCTGAAACAATTATAGATGGTCTTCGAAGTCTCGCAATGAACCTTCTAAAAGCTTCGAAAAATTCTTACATCAATAAGCTTTCAAGAAGTTCTAATTCACTGCACTATATAAACGGCGCACGTAAATAAACAGATCCATACCTTCCCTCCGTCTTGTAGACACAATAGACCTCTCCTATTAACTTGAAAAACTTCTGCATCTTGTACTCTAAACTGTGGTATACCTACCCTACTGTGGTTTCTATACCCTTTGTACTACATCAACCTGGTGAAGGGGCAGGGTCCCTCCCACATCTAAAATTTTTACTAACTGCTTTGGAGAACAGCGAACAGCATACATATTAGATCTGCTGGATTTATTACTCTCGGAATAATGCGTCCAGATATGTGACCACATGACACTGTATACATCTACTAACTGCTAATCTAATTGTTTATCTACCCAAACAATCCCACACAAGTTCAACTTCAAGTTGAACTTGTCCACCTTCACCTACATGTGAATTTTCTTCACGTTTCTTATTAGTCTCTCTAATACTGACTGTGTTTCAGAAAGCAGTAAAGAAAATCTGAACCATTTAGGATTTTATTTCTTAAAATTCCTTCTTTATCTGTTTCTAAAACTGTTGTTTTTTTAAAAGCTACGTTTTGGTTTCCTCTTGTACTAACTTTCATAAGCGTTTCAGGTTATATTATCAGATATTACTCCTTCCACTGGTAAGTTTCGTTTATCATGTTGATATTAATGTCTTGAGTTGTATACAAGCAATCTTTAAAGTTCGAGGAATACTCCTTCGTAATTTATTGTAATTTTATTTATGTTTGTAGTACCAAGATTAATTCATCTCCCAGTGTACCACACATGTACATAGTATATCACACTTATGATAAGAAAGTTTGTAACAATACAAATTGACTGGGGAAAAGCAACTCTTATTGTAATTATCTCTTTTGCGGATTTTCCAATGGTATATACAGGGTGTCCCATAAAAATATATACTCACTTTAAATAATTATACAGTTGATCTTAAAATACATTTCATTTTCACAATTTAATAGTATCTACAGTTTTGTCAACGCCTATTTTCAAACTTACGTCCGTCCTGGTCCAGGCACTGCAGGCAACGCGAAGCAATATCTGAAAATCGAAGGGTGTTTATATTATTAGGGCACTCTATATTAAGGCGTGGGTCAACAACAGATTTTGAAGCCAGCACTGCAGCATCGAAATTCTGATTATTTAAAGCTGTCATTTTTTGTTATAAACAGGTCTATGGTAATGATGAGAACATTTGTAAAATTGTATTTTACTTTCTTTTTTCATTTAATGGTTTAATTAGATAGTTGAATTTATTGTCTGTAAATGATTTATTGTTGTTTTAAAGATTATGAAAGAGTAAGAAAAGAAAAATACTGTTTCTCTAAAATAAAGAGGAAGGATAAATAGTAGGTATACAAAAAATAATGGTTTGGATGAAAAGTAAGGATTTTATACAATGCGTTGAGAGGATATAGCAGTCGGAGACCCCGGTAAGATCTGTAATAACATTTTTTTTTTCGTAGAGAGATGAAGGGTTCTCATCCCTTGGTAAGGTTTTGTCTCTAGAGATTTTTCCAGGATGGGGAAGAAAAAAAGCAGTTTGGATGAAGAGGGGAGGGGAAGGTTTGTACAAATCGGTTTGATAAATACTAGGAGGGCACCGGCAGAGGGAGTTGTTCCAATCAACAGTGATAATCTATCACCGAGGAGGCTATATCTCGCCTCCTTCTGTCGTCGGCACTTTTTGCCGATCAATCACCCCGGCAGAATTAAGGGAGAGGAAGATGGTTCTACGAGATGCCTCGAGACTCGAGTCTCCTGGAATTAAGCCCCTCTCCGTCTCCTCTCCAACACCCCCTTTAATTTGTTTACAAATAGGCGAGGCAGTCTCGGAGAATCTCCCTCCTGCTTCAAACCGTTTCCTTTACCTAATTGTCCGACGTTTATTAAAGGCAAGCTTCAAATTAACGTTAAGAAATTAAGGAATCGTGTCGTTGCTTGGAAAGTGAATACTTCTTACTTTTTAAAAAGGAATTAAGTGTCAGAAGACTAATTTCTTTTGAAGTTTAATTTTTATTTAGTCGTCGCCATTAAGAAAATGTAAAATAAATAAAGCAGATAGGCTTAACAAGACAGTAACTTGGCCTACAAATTAATTTATTATTTAATAAAAAGAAGATCTTGAAATCTAATCAAGTCTTTGAATATTACTTGTATTACTTATGAGATTTTTTAAAATATTATTTTATCAAAGGGTTTCAATAAATTTTCTTAATTGTCAAACCATCCTGTGCTATCATTAGTCCTTAAAAAATAATCTTGAAGTTGAAAGGTATAATTGTTTAATGCTCTGTTTCCTTAGAGCTGTTTTAAATTATTATCCTCTTAAACGTCTTATTTTCCCTCTCCATTACAAACAAAGCAGGAAATCTGAAAGACAGGCGATGTAATCTTGTAAACATCAAGAAGGGTCTTATTTGAGAGTAAAGGTAGGACCCCCTTCTGCTAAGTTATCTTATTGTAAGGATCACTTGACTGTTCCTACCTCCCGGGGGACTCTATCGTGCTAGAGGGGAACATGAAACCCTTGAACGTCAACCCCCTCTACCCTAGACCTCACTGATAATACCAAACGAGTATCCGAACTGAGGAAGGTGTCAATTGACTTGATACACGTGTGCTTGGGAACCAACCAACTCCCAGCCCTTCTATGTACTGCGCTCTAAAAAATAGTGAAAAAAAATAGAAGGAAATCCTTTACTCCCGAGTGACAAATAAGCTGGTATCACGTACCAACTATAATTTGAGTGTCACGTCTTGACAAACTAGACATTTCCCCGATACTTACGCCCCATAATACACTATAGTTACCAATTTGCTCCCACTATTTCTTGTTGCTTTTATTCCCTTGTTACATTTGTGTATTCTTTTATCTAATTTCTTAGATGTCAGAATGGGTAATGAATCTAAATAAGATTTAATAAAAGTTGAAGTCATATATTTATAGTTGTAAATTTACTTATTGCATTAAATATTCTAAAATTTAACACAAAATAAATTGGTTTATTTATACTGAAGTACGGTTTTTTACATTTTTATTTAGGATTCCTTCGAAATAAAGGGCATTTATTCGTTTAATAAAAAAGCTGTCAGAATATTTTAACTCACAAGTTTTATTTTTTGAGTCTACGGCTGTCATTTCTACTTAAAGATCATTGGTATTTTTTCTTTAGTGAATACTGCCTAATTTATTTTTCATTGCATTGTATTTTTTTTATACTTATCCTCTGTTGCTAATTCAACCTAGATTCGGTTGTCCATGGATATTGATGATCTTGTTAGTAAAGACCAAGGGAGTTTTCCACCCAACTTAAGACCTAATGTTAAGTCCATGCGCTTTCTTAATTCCAACTCTCCTCCGAGGATTCCAAATAGTGCTAAAATAATATTTTTTCTTATAAAAAGGAAAATGTTAATTTAGTAGGGAGAGAGTGACGGAAACGCTGTAAACATGTACAAATAAACTGAAAGTGAATTATTAGAGTTGTAATATTAGTAGTGAATTATTAGAGGGCATTAAAGTATATTGCATTGAGTAGAGTAAAACTTTACGATTCATAAAAGAATTTTTGGACAGACCTATGATATTAATAAAAAATAAGAAAAATATACTATCCCACACCCCGACGTAATATATGGAAGATTACTTTTTTGTCTCCCCTAGCTGTTTCGAACATTGTGCTTGAATGTTCCTTAGTTCCTTTCTCTTTCTCAAATTTGAATTGAGATTGGTTTTATTTATTACTTTTCATTTTCTCAATGAGTTCGAAGCAATAATTCTGACATTCAATAAACATCATTCAGTTTGAGAAATAATGTGTTTATTGCGACGCGTCTCATCCCTATAGTTAATTGTAAGATTGTGTGCTATCGTGAGTTTTGTTACATCATCATAGCAGTATTGCTGTTGAGGGTTATTGAGTGTGGTGTTGACTGAGGAAACCTGGTTTCCAATTATAGCCACTCCATCAAAGTCTAAAAGACGTGCCTTGTTCGCAAACAGTTCCCTTTTCATCAATGACCCCTGTAGATTTCCCGATGGAGGAAACGATAGCTTATGAGTCATTGTCTGGACCGTGTTTCCGAGGGTACGGTGTTACGGCTTATAAGTCATACTTTACGGGAGAAAGGGACGCCGACGCAACCCAGTCCGTTATCTGAACCGTTCAGGCCCCAGGAAATTAGCACAAGATGAGCGACAGTAGCCCGATATCACGAGCTCGGTGACAACAGATTATCACATGTGCGGAATAGAGCGCCCACACGGACACCTAGTAAACCCTAGACCTAGTAATACGAACATCACAACGCATATATCGGCTGAACCCTTTGACTAAAGATTAGGTTACCCTCAGTACAACACCTTGATTATACGGTGCGGTTATACCACTTTACCACCGATATGTGGTTCGTGTATTATGGGGTGCAGGCGATAATCTCCGGCCAAGCCTCGTTCTACCACTAACAGGACTCTTACCGCAATCTCCTTGCAATAACATCATTTTCCTTAGCATACAATTATTATAAAAGCCCATTTACAAGCGTAAAGGTAAGTATCTTTGATACTACCTGGTTTATCCGTCCTTTGTATGATGGTGGTTTCAACGTAAATTAAATATTCTTCCAACAAATTTTTCTTAACTAATTTGTTTCGTTTTTCTAAAGAGGCCCTTTGATTTCTTATTAAATCTCAAAAAATAAATTGAATTTCAAACTTTAAATCCTTCATCCTTACAAACTGCTTCGTAGCTAAGCAATTTTTAAAAGTTATTGGCTGAATAGGATGTACTTTGTGTTTTACCGTATTCTTCCCCTGTTGTTAAGATATAAAAGTCGATTTACCTTATTCTTTAATAATTTTTTCACCCTTAAACTTTTTTTGCAACTTGCACAATATTTTTTAATAACTCTACTTTAAACTAAAACGTCGGACTTTTAAGTAAAATAACATTATAGCTCTACTTATCTATTCAGAATCAGCGGCTTCTAAACTTATTAAAAACTAACAAAGTTAATATTAAACATCTTTTAACAACTTTATCAAAGGAAAGATGTATAAAGCTTCTTCTTTCCCTATTCAAGTTGAACTCAATCTCTTACAATGGACTAAAAGCTTTCTACTTATAACAGATAAGGGCTGAATAGGGTGCAAAATAACATACCTTCATTTTCTACGGAGAAAGCCCTTTTTTAAAAAAAAAATAAAAAAAAAAAAAAAAAAACTTCACAATGTAAATCCATAGTCTTCACAACAGATCTTTTTCCATTGCGAAATTGTGTGTGTTTTATTCAGATAATTCACTTTTAAGTTAAATAATGGTTAGCAATTGTACTAAGACAATTTTGTTTTTATCTGTATACTATAACCTTCACCCCGCGTTCCACGTGGGGCTCATGCTAGGTATTAGTGGCTATGTTACTAAAAATCATGTAGGCCTAGCAATTAAATAAAATGCCTAAATAGTTAATTTTGTTTTCAAAGCCTTCTATGAATAGAATCAGGACTATAATATAGATAATTCATTCCATTGCTAAGATTATATTACTGTCTAAATCGTAGTTTGGAGTCTATTTATGTATATAAAAAAATAGCCAATCGGAACTAAGTAATCTATAAAGATTGCCCCTGCTAATATGGAACAGCGAAATATCTCCGGAACCACAATAGATAGAAATATGCAGTTTTCAGGATTCGATAATGGCTATAAATGCGCTTTCTGAACATTTTCTGTGTACAGCAAAAGTATGTACATTTTGCATAATAAAAGAAAATTGAATAGGAAGCCATATTTTTTGACTTGATTTGGATTCTATGGCTAAAAATAAGAATTTTTTACTCTTGGAAATTTTCGCTCCGAGTATTAGTTTGCCGTCTGGAAAGCACTGAATCTGCTAAAATTGAAATTTTAAGTCCATTTTACAGCTAATCTAATGGATTTAGAAAAAAATTAAAAATACAAAAAATTCTTATTTTTAGTCATAGAATCCAAATGCAGTCTATATTACATACCTTATTTGTAACTATGTTTTGCCATAAAAATAAATGTGTTCAGCAGGGCTCAAAACGTGAAAAAAATTTCCAATATTGCATGTTTTTAAGAATGGATTTGGATTTTGCGGCAAAAAATAAAAACTTTTTGTATCTTGAATTTTTTCCCTAAATCCATTAGTTTAGCTGTGAATGGACTTAAAGTTTCAATTTTAGCAAGTTCGGGGTTCTCCAGACGGCAAACTAATACTCGGAGCGAAAAATTTCCGCGAGTAAAAAATTCTTATTTTTAGCCAGAGAATCCAAATCTAGTCTAAAAAATTTGGCTTCCTATACACTTTTTTTTAAATTATGTAAACTGCACACACTTTTGCTGATCACAGAAAATGTTAAGCATTTTTTCTTGAAGCGCATTTATAGCCATTTACGAACCCTGAAAACCGCATCTTTCTATCTATCATGGTTCCGGATATATGTCGCTGTTCCATATTAGCTGGGACACCCTGTATAAATAAAAATGAATGTTTGTCTGTCTGTCTCTTCTCTTATGCTTCCTAAACAGTTCATCGGATTGCGATGAAACTCTGGGGAATAGTTGGACGCATGCCCGGGAAGTTTTTTGAGTTAGGGTACTGGGTACAAATGTCAGAGTAATGAAAACCTTTAATGATGCATATCGTTGAAAAGTTTTTTAAGAGTACAGTAATTGTTGTTATGTACATGTTTGTCATATTTTCATTTAGGAGGGGGGTAAAAAGGAAAAATATTTCTATAATCTATATCTACATAAATAAAAATGGATGTCTCTTTATCTGTATGTCTCTTATGCCAATATTGCATATTTTACAAGTATATATTGCAAATTGAAATGAAGTTCGCGGGGTCCGCTAGTGTAGTAATAAATAAATATGTTAAAAAAAAAATATAATAAATTAGAAAATAAACGTAGACAAAACCAATTAGACTAGGAACAATCTTGAACCAATTAGTCCTTGAACAATCTTGGTGCATTAATCTTGGTGCATACTCAACACTGGTAAGATCTAGGATCCTCTTAACGAAATTACTAGCTACGTTCAACCTTGTGGTGAGAGGGTGTCCCGATCCCGATTCAAAATGTAATACCCTCCCCGAGCTGGACGGTTTCTGATACCATTTCGTGGATAGGATTCCGTCCACGTTCCTTATAATAAGCATATCAAGAAAGGGTATAGCATCATTAACCGGTAACTCAACAGTGAACTTAATACGATCGATGTATATATATATATATAATTGTTAATAACTTTTGTTCTACTTAATATTTTTTAATGAAACCATGCCTACAACATGCGCAACATATTTGCGCTCACCTCTGAAAAAAAAAAAAAAATAATCGATTTCGTTTAACCAGTTTTGCGCCTACAAAGTCGGACTGGTGGCTACAGACAGACATACATTCGTACACGAAAAAAGTTAAGGCCGGATTCGGTTTTCGGAATGCATGAAATGAAAAAGTATCCAAAAAATTCTCAATTCTAACCAATATACAGACAAAACTTCAATTTTATAGCTATAGATTTACCTATATTATATAATTACCTCTTGCACTTTTTCCTTGAACTCTTTGTTAGTTCCTTGTAGTACCTTGAAGCTCTTAGTTGCCAAATTTGTATAAACTATAACTATAAATAGAATCTTAATTTTGAACCAACGACCGAAGATTTGTGTATTAAAATATTTTTTTCTGTTACAGATAGAAAGCACCAACATGGAGGAATGGTACAAGGACATTTCTCTTCACAACAGAATCCATGAAGAGGTATTTATATACATATATATTATACAGATTGATTTATATTTATATTTATATACATATATTATACAGGGTGATTCATGTTTAATGTAAAAAAAAAATCAAAATTTAGATAGGGCACAGTAAACTGATCAAAAAAGATCCTACGGACGATACCTCGATTTTTACTCGTTTGGCTGTCATAGCCACTTTTAAATTTTTTCAAAATTCTCGACTTTTTTCAGAAACTTGTACTCATATTTTTTCCTGCTAAATCCTGCTTCAATAGAGCTACAGGATCAAGTGCATTGATAATTTTAAAGGGAGTTTTATTGTCTTTAAAAGAGTGCTTAGTTTATGTTCTGGCTTAAATAAGAAAAGGAATATGTGTACATTTTTCTGAAAAAAGTGATGTTTGTGAAATATTTAAAAATGGCTATGACTGCCGAACGTGTAAAAATGTTTCTATGGCTAAAAATGTTCCTATGGTCCATAGGAACTTTTTTGTTCCATTTAGGGTGCCCTCTCTAAATTTTATTTTGACATTTTGTCTTTACTTTCGCACATAAACTCAAAAAGGGTTACCAAGAAACGACACCAAAAAGCGTTGTATTGAACATGAATCACCCGGTATATATTTCAAATTTTAACTCAACGGTGATTTTTTATTAGAGAAATAATCGGGTACGGGGTACCACGAAACTTGAGACTAATTATTGGAATTATCGCACTAATTAATAATTATTATATGTTCGCTCATAACTTTTAAACTAATTAATGGAATTTCATCGGCTTTTTTTTATTTGTTCCTTATTTTTTACCAGTTCCAACGAAATGCTGTATGTCAAAAACCTATCTATACTTTCGATATTATTATTGTTCTGGCCTCTCTGTGTTACATGATGATCGGCGATTAGTCTGTTGTTTTATTATTTTTTATATGTTGCTGTCTAAGAGGCAATTTAAAATGTCTCTTTTAAGGGAAAATAATAGTTCGATGTGAGATTCAAACACAATTTTTGTTTGGTCCTGATATCTTCATATGCCTGTTGTGAAGTTTTTGCGAATCACATCCAACTCAGAAATATTATTTCTTATCACTAAATGCTTTGTTGTGTAGTTTTCATTGATTTTTTTTTTTATCTTAAATTTCTCAATTGTTTCCGTCAAAATTCTACTCAATCTTATTGAAAGAAAGAATAAAAAAAAAGAAAAATTAGAGTTATTAAAATAATCCCTTATGACCTATGTTATAAAATGCACAGATGTGGTATCTTTCGTAATGGTTGAAAATCAAATATAAGGGTTTTTTGGGGTCGCCAATTACGCATTTAAAGTTAAAAGAAAAAAAACAGCCTTGAGATGGCGGAAAATATCTTAAAATACATATATATGCATGCATCTATCCAAGGGGTTTTTTGGGTCGCTAATTATGAATTAGGTCTTAATACAAAATAGCGGAAAAAAGCTTTAATTTTGTAAAAATATCCATTAAGCAGAAACATGTATTCTTTAATTTCATAATACATATATACCCAAAGTATTCCGTTTAAATTTGGATGTAATACATTCAAATATTTAAAATAAAAGTTTCTAGTTTAAGATGAGGTGAGCCGTGAGCCCTCAGGCTCAGAAATGCGGATTAAGGGTCAGGTATGTAAGAGTAGCTATGCGAAGGGTTCAATAAGGAACATACTGAAACAAATACGGAACAGTACATATTTTGTAAATGAACATAATATATTTTCTGTTTAGTTAATGTCAGTTTGACGTTTCCCTGACCGTGGACTACATTAACGCCAACGGATTAACTTGCAGAGAATGCGGGGATAGAGGGCGAAGGATGAATTAAACCAATTCAAAATTTATAGGGTGAAAAAGATAATGAATGGATACTTTATAATACAACCCTTCTGGATTTATGTGGACAGTTAGAATCACCCCCTTTGCCTATAGTCTGAAAATCCCTTTGCATCAAGCCTGTTGCTCTTATATTATTTGCTTTAGAAAATTATCAAATCGAAATAATTGGATTATTTGGCTGAGTAATTAGTATTATCTGTATTTATATTCAAAAACATAATCTGATATCGAATAAAATTGGTTTTAAATTTTCAAATGTAGGTAAAATCTCTCGCACAAAGGTTTATCGCGATACACAGATGTTGCATATTTCTTGTACAAATCCAACATATTGACAAAAAAGTAATATGGAAAAACTTTAATATTACTATTGCATTTCATTATTTTACTGGAGAACTATTATTCTGCTTGAATTCTATCATCTCAAATATATATATGTGTAGAGTTCTGGAATGCTGACTAAGAAACTATTATAGAATTCAATTCTTTAATAGCCTTAAGAAATAGAAACCCGTTAAGCTACAAATAAATTCAAACAAGAAAAATAGTTTAGTCAAAGAACATGATTATTTTAAAATAAATTGGTTGTGCGTGTCTCACGTGAAAGGAAGAGGGGGGAGGGGCACGCAAAATGTGGATATTTTGTGACAAAATGGCATGAAAAATTAACCAATTTTCAAAGGTGTTATATATTTTTGTAACCTACTCTTCAATAACCTTCATTTGATACCCCACTCAAAATTTAATTGTTATTCCTGTGACAGGAATTATCCGCCATTTTGGATTCCCAATTTATCAGATCAAACTTCCCGAGTAGCTAAACATTTAAAAACTTTTAGAGTAGCTCAGAACACGATGACAATGCATTATTTTAATACTTTTAGCCATCTTTCAGCAGAATTTAATTCGTTTTCAGCAAATTTTGCTGTATGGAAAGTTAGTTCGGAAAAAATCCTCAAGTTATTTTATTTGTTTTGACATATCCCTTAGTTATTACAATCTTCATTTTGACGGGTTTCAAATTTGTGATTTTTTATTAAGAGATAAACATTGAATGACAGCGAAAAGTAAACAAAGAAATAAATTAATTGACGTGTGACACCCAGGTTAGTTTACTCTTGTATCCTAGGTATAGGTTTAATTTTTCTGCATCTGTACTTCTGTATTTCTCTTACTGTCCCTACACAGGGGCATATCAATGGCACGGTTTAGATTCGGTGTTGGTGAGATCCGTTGTTCAAAGATTTGTCCTTTTATATATAGCTCTCTAGATTCTAGATGATTGTCATTATTATGTGAAGTAAATAAATTCGGAACTATGTTTTTTTTCACTAACATTATATATAACAATGACAATTATATTATCAACATTACATATGATTCAACAGAAAATTTAAAAACGTAGTATATAAAAAGTTCTTTTTATGTTGTAATTATTTTGTAACAGCTGGAATATAGCTTGGGGGGGGGATACACCAAATTTTGATGTTTTTTAACAAAATGGCATGAAAAATTAAAACTTTCCACTAGTGTTACCTACATATTTTTGTTATTCGTCTGTGTAGATAACAATATATTCATGTTTTCTGGGATTTGGGATCAAGATTATATGAGAAAATTAGTTTGAGTTGTCTCGGACTGATTTTTGTATCTCTCCTCAACACATTTGTCGACATACAAAAACGGAATGTTTTGTTGCATGTAATTTGGTGATAAAATATGCAAAACAATTTTGTCCTTTTTTATATGTAAACTATTTAAATTTTATCTCTCCTCTACACATTGTCGAGAGTACAAATAAAAACTGACGTTTTGATTTTTTTTTCTTTTTTTGCACATTTTATCAGCAAATTACTTGCCATTTTATTTTCTCCTTATATTGCCGAAAATGTCTGTTTTTTATGTACCCTCGACAATGTGTAAAGGAGGGATATAAAAGTAGAAACTAAACTAGCATGAAATTCGCTGATAAAATGTCCAAATATATATATATATATTTTTTTTTTTTTTACTTGTAAAATAAGTATTACTGCTTTATAAAAATCTCTCTCTTCTTCGTCTTTTTTTGCGTGGGCCATCCTGTATATTCACCTGACAAAAGCAGGTATAAATAAATGAGGTGAAATAAATACTTCTTTAACTTTTGATAAGTATATTTACTTAGTCGCTTTAAGTGTTGAAAGTATGTTTAGTAAGGTAGGAATATCAGAAAAGGTATTTTTGGTTAAGTTTGACTAGGTAGGGCGGTCGGAGGTCGCTCATCATGGTTTAAGCATTTATCACAGGATAATGCTGGGACTTTTAAGTTGCCAGTGACGACCTGGATTCTGGATACGCCTCTTTCTTGTAATTTGTTACTCCTTCCTTATCTCGGCCCCTTTATCACCTTTATCCTTATATTTAGAGGCAAGCTAAAAAAAAATAAAAAAGAATTTGCATTTAAAGTACAATCGACGATAGGGTTTGGGTTTATAATCTCTCGATGCAGAGCTTGGAAAGGAATCTCCGATCTAGAATGCGTAAAATACACACTTCTTAAAATTTCGTTCTTACTTATTTCTTACGTTTTCGCTTATTTATGTTACAAAATAGTTAGAAAAGGCTACTACTTATTGTTTTTTCTAAGGCAATTAATTAGCTAAACATTTAATCAAAGCAGTGACTTAAGTTAACATACGATATAATTTTTTAGTAAAAGTTTTTACTTTCTTGTATACGTTGTATTTATAAAAAGTATTGTGTTTTTCACCACAGTTCGATTTTGATAATTTATTGGATTTTCTCGTTTTATGGTCCTGAGTCCAAATAAGTGGTTTTTAAAAAATGTCTACAAACGCGTGGCGTACGGATTTCTACTGGACCTATTTCGATTTTGGCATACGTATTCAGAAAAATCACACCCCGAGGTGAAATCAAAAAAATATTATATCTTGATTTTGGGGTCACTTCCTCAAAAAAAAAAAAAACCTAAAAAGATGTGACAAAAATATTCTCGAAAGCAGTTTCGACAATTTCAATTAAACAATTTATTCTTTTAACTTTTAATACTTTTTAAACTTAAAAACGATTCAAAATGTTGGTGTTAAATTAATAGTTCTAATTTCTAAAAATAATATGTACACAGTGGTTAATGACAGTGAAACCTCATATTAAGGTTGTTTAAATCTTTTTAGGGTGTTTTAATCTTATTAAGTTTATTTTTAGGGTCAGTAGGAAAAACCAAGAACCCTTATATTTTCCTGCGTGTGTCTGTCCGTCCGTCCGTCTGTCGCCAGCTCTCGTGGCTACACCTTTAGTCCGATTACTTTGAAATTTGGCATGTATGTGTATAGTACCTACCCACACATTTTAAAAATATAGTGACTTAAAAAAAATATTTTTTAAAAAAAGATAGGGAAAAAACACTTAAGGGTTAAACAATTTTTTTATTTGGAAACCGTGTGGGGTATCAAAAGAAAGGGTACGTTGAGCTGATTACAAAAATATATAATTTTTGGTTATAAGCTTTGACAGGACGAGCGTAGGCGAGTTTGAAGTGGCTGTGAAATGTGCCCCCCCCCCCTTTTTTATTGACAAAATACGTTTTTCTTATAACAAAGCTCTTTTCGATATATTTATATGTTTATAGACCGGTTCACTGACAAAATATACTTTATCAGAAGTTTGTTTATGTGTTTTGAGAATATCAGACCCATAGGATAGTTCAAAGTAGGGCTTTTTAGCATTTTAAAAAGCACCATCAATAGGTACTACTTAAATCTTAAACAGTACAGTGTTGCCTACGGACCCTCGCTGTGTGCTGACCTGTACACACTTGATGTTTATTAATAAATATTAATAAACATGTCAAGTGTGTGCAAGTCAGCACACAGCGAGGGTGGTCCGTAGGCAAAACTGTATTGTTTAAGTAGTACCTATTGATGGTGCTTTTTAAAATGCTAAAAAGCCTACTTTGAACTATCCTATGGGTCTGATATTCTCAAAACAACACACTAAGAATTTACTTACATTAAGTAAGTAAATGCTTACTTACTAATTCTTAGCTTATAACATTTTTTTTTCTTTTCTTATTAGTTAAAATTTCCGTAATCCAAATCTGTATTTCAAATGTATATAAACATTCTCCCGACACTGCTTTTGTAATTGAACATATGTGTTTTTACACTGTAAAAATGAATGTGGCATAGTAAAACCTCTCCCTTATAATTAATAATTTAAAAAAGTATTAACTAACTTATAATTTAAAAATCCAATAAAATGAACTGAAAAGTGAAATAATTGTTGGCTCTGTATCACATTATTACAAAAATATTAATATGGTTCTTCCTCAAATAATTTCTGCATTGTTATTAAAAGCATTATTTGAAATTTAATCAGTATTATTAATGCCATAAAGTGTAAATAGTTTTATAAACATACAAACGGATGTCTTGTTCATTTATGTTTGGTGTAATGTCTCCTAATTTTTATGGAGTAGATATGTTTAATCTAATATCTTTGATATTACTCCTAGAGTGCAACTGTTACTTATGCAGCTGTTATAAATCTTCTTGCTAAATTGTGTGTTAGACCGTTTAAATCGTCACGATGCGATTATATGTTATATGTGGTCGAGATCTGGGAATAATTGTAGTAAAACGGTTTTAACAAACAAAAGAAATAAAATGTATATAGGTATATATATATATATATATATATATATATATATATATATATATATATATATATATATATATATATATATATATAATTTTTGTATTTGAAGAGAGAAAAGAGTACAATCCACTTAACATACGTTATATCCAAGCCACTCCACATAGAACCCTTGAGTATTTTTTTCGCATCCCCTTACCACCCATAAATTTAGTTGAAAAAATATAAAGATTTCCTTCCCTGTCGGTTTTTTAATACTACTTGCAAAACCTCTTCTCTTGATGTGTGCAAAGTGGAAGTAATTTAATTATTTAAATGATATAACTTGGGGTTTTCTGTATTATAGCCATAACTGTAAACCACAGGCGCTTTGTTAAAGTGCTTTTCAGGGGTTAAAAAGTTTAAATTAAGAGCGAATCCGGTAAACCATTTAGTCCGATGAGTTTACTGTGTATTCGCTCTTTTCAAACCTGTTTTTTCTTCTTCATACTTTTACTTTTAAAATTATGTTTAAAAAATTAAGAGGGGTATTCGTAACGCGTTGTGAATTTTAATTTATAACCATTTGTATATTTAATGGGTGGGCCATTACTAAGACTTTTTTTATGTTTTAGTTATTACCTTATGACAGGATTTTGTTATTTCTTGTTAATTCACCCATTTTCTTTTATAAGTTTCATTGAATTTTTATTGGCTTTTACGAACATAATCCTCTTGTAGAAAGAAGTACACACCATTAGAATTCTTAAATGAATTAATAATTTGAAGGAGAATAATATTTCAGAATTAACTCTTAAAAATTCCAACTTGGACACACGCTGTAACAGCCACTAAATAAAGACATACTCGTAAAGCCAACTTAACTGCCATGCTCAGGACCAACCATGAACCAGGTATGAGGTATGAGGCCACATCACGAGTAAACCTGCTAATGAGTAAAGCACCTCCTTCAGGAACGCCATTAAGTTAGAAATCATTTTAACATTGGACGAAGTTTTTTTTTTTAAAAAAAAGTATTATTAACATCCACCGTTGTCACCAACCTTTTAGACTCACTCAACCAAATAGCATAAATTTTAAGGACTTAACATGTTTTTTTTTTTTAAATTATGGGCTAGAATTATAATATACATATATGTGTGTTGAGATATAATGTCTATTTAAAAAAAAACATTTTAGGAAGAAGTTTGCGTCTGGGATTTGGTATTCAGTTAATTTTATGATTAGGATTAGTTTTGAGTTGCTTCTTATCCAATAATTTGTGGTTTAGACAGTTTCCGTTTGATGCTGGGTTCTTTGATGGCAATAGCTAGCCCATCATGATCCGATTATGAAACAATGCAAATCTTGTTTCTGTGAGGATTATTAAAGTAGTTGTGGTGTTTCCTTTGGCATCCTTTAACCTAATCTGATAAGTTCCACACCTCTGTAATTTTTACATTCCCCTTTATCCAAAGTTGTCTATTCTAAATTGCCTGGTATAATATATTGTTCTGGTATTAGCGGTGGATATTAAACACAAATAAATTGAACATATTTATAATAAACCTGGAAATAATTACCCCTTTATGTATTAAACGAAATAATAGACCATAGTTATTGATAATTGGCAGGCTAAAGTTGTGCCTCGGATTGGATTATTATTATTATAATTATTGCTAATTAATATTTGTTTTAGAACAATATTCTCCACATAGAGAGTAGCATGAAATTTAGTATCCTCCAGTTTGCACCACCAAATTAGTATAAAACTTAATTTCAGAGCAATGGGAATAGAATTAAGTGATGTGTGAATAATGTTTCCAAGCGCCACTAATTTTCTTATTCTAGAATGAAGGGAGATATTCGCACTTTAACATTAATATGAACTTAAGTACAAGTTTTTAACACTGCATGTCAAATATACACAGATAATTAAAATGTTGTCTGTACATTGATCCGAATTTAAAAATTCTTACATACTTTTTTATTTCATAAAATACGAAAACCAAAACCGACCTAAACTTTTTTCCTCTGCATAGTGGAGGCTTTGTTTAATCGAAAAATATTTAGTAGAGCCTGAGTTATTAATAATTTAAAAAAAGAAACACGCTCTGAAAAATGTAATAACAATCGTGGTTATTGATTTTTTATATAAGAATTCATATATATATATATTTTTTAAAAAAAAACGCTATTTGCGCGTAGATTTTAATGTGTTTTTGATTAACTTTCATTTTCATCGGAAATACATTATCTGTGGAAATTTTAGCTTTCTAGGTTTGAGGTTATAACATTTGTATGTTATAACCAATAATCTCACAAATAAATGAAGTTAAATAGAATCGTAGCTATATGCCACGTTGTTCAATTGAGACAAGTGGGTAAATGAATATTAACGTACATTGTTGTTTTACTGTACGGGTTGCCCCCCCCCCCCCCCTTCCCACTCTTTTCTAATGCGTGTTGAGCCTACTTAAACAATAAATGATTTTTATCTACGATTGATACGACATATAAACATTATATCTCTGTTTAGATGCGTAGAAAGTGATTCTTTACGTACTTGCATTCATTGCGTATGCGCGTTTCATAATTCCTCTTTTTTCCACCCTAGTGCGGTAAAAAAGAAGAATTCTTCACCTTAACGCACGATTAGCGAGTTTTGTTTACATTTAACAAAACTAATTTGCTGTTTATATTAAAGCTATTTATTTGCTGTTACTAATTAAAGTAATTGTTTATATCGAGTTTTTAGTAAAAAACAATGAGTGGTTTACGTGATTATGACGATAATGAGGAGAATAATACGCCGCCCGAAATTATTAATTCGGCAAATACAACTAATCAATTAATCTCATCTTTATCAAATGAGAAATACGAACTTACATACAGGAAGTTAATTAACTTTTTTTTTTTCAGTATTTATTATTAAAATCCAGCAATCGTAGATAAAGTACGGTACGCAACTCGTGCGAAAACTGCATTTTGCTTTGCTCGTGTGGTATTACTACCCTCGCTCTCGCTCGGGTGCAAACTCCTCATTCGCATTCAAAATGCTACTTTCCGCACTAGACGCGTAATTTACTATTATTACACCTAATAATAAAGTAGAGGAATTGTTGCATACAATAACCAGTTTTCAAACTTTGATTCACTGTGTATTTTATTCTTAATAATTAAAGTCATGATATACTGTGTAGTCCTAATTAGTTTTAATGAAGGCTTCGGAAACGAATCTATTTAGGAATTACATTTAATGGTCTGGTCTACATGATAATCCAGTACATTGGGACTAGAAAATATATCCACTGATTCCTAGCATGTGCCCCACACAGAACTCGGGAAGAAGGCTTACTATATATAACACAAAATACACTAGAGTGCATTTGTGCTACATAAATACGAAATTATTAGCTAGAAGCTTACCACATATACCACAACACAAATACACCTGAATGCATTTCCACAAATACACCTGAAGTGATTTCCTATAATAATTCGAATAACTTATAGTGACTTTCCTCCTTCAGTTTCTCAAATCAAATTTTCCTAATGAAGAACCTCTGAAATGTCGATTGAAATAATATGTATCGCATTTAAAGAATATGGTACATTGGAATAACTTTTCCTGTGTAAATTGGCAAATATCAACTTGATTATTGTTGCTTCTTGTAGGCAGTACTGTGCTGAATTAATTAACAAGAAAATACCAAAATTTAGTAGGAGATACGTTTGGATGTTCTATAAGAACAATTTATTAAGGTTAGTTGACTGCATATTTATTGTATAAAATTTGATAAAAGAATATTATTGCATTCTTATATCAAACTTTTTAACATACTTATATTTATTAAATTCTTTGTTAGAAACAACTATGTAGATAAAGTTATAATTTGTGTTTTGATTAGTTTGGTCATGTTATGTTTTTTCTAAATCATGTAAAAGTTAATGTTGCTACTATAATTGTTAATATATTATGATTTTACCTAGATAATAGCCCAAGTGGGGCTGAAATATCGCAAATGAAAATGAAAACTTAGATTTTATTTAAAACTTTTTTTTAGGGTTTTGTAGATTCTTCTCAAAACCCTTATGCCGAGGGTGATGTGTCCGTCTGTCCGTCGCTCTTTGGTTCATAGGGCCCGAACCGTTTAAGCTATAGAGCTGAAATTTGAAATACTGGTGTAATTTTTTGACCCAACCACAGGAAAAATATACAGAAGTTCAAAATTAAATATGCGCATGCGCAATTCGCAAAAATGTTGTAAACTCAAAAATTTATATTTTTTTTAATTTTCGAGTGGGGTATCAAATGAAAGCTGCTGAAGAGTAGGACGCAAATATATATATGCTTTTGTAAATGTTGCATTCCTTATTGGGTAAAAAAATCAAAATATACCCAAAAAAAATTTCCCCCCCCCCAACCACTATACTTCGGCTGGTCCTAAAATTTCGAAATAATTCATGCTAATGCCTTATTGTAGGGCGATGAAAATTCCGGGAGTTCATCCCAAATTTTAAAAAATTGCCAATTTTGGGCGCAAAAATTTGAAGTGCGCCAAAATTTTTATTTTTTTTAAATTTTGAGTTGGGTATCAAATGAAAGCTGCTGAAGAGTAGGACGCAAAGATATATATACATTTTTAAATTTTGCATCCCTTATTGGGTAAAAAAATAAAAATATACCCAAAAAAAAATTTCCCCCCCCCCCAACCACTATATTTCGGCTGGTCCTAAAATTTCGAAATAATTCATGCTAATGCCTTATTGTGGGGCGATGAAAATTCCGGGAGTTCATCCCAAATTTTAAAAAATTGCCAATTTTGGGCGCAAAAATTTGAAGTGCGCCAAAAATTTTATTTTTTTAAAATTTTGAGTTGGGTATCATATGAAAGCTGGTGGAGAGTAGGATTCAAATATATATTTGCTATTTTAAATTTTTCATTCTTTATTAATTTTATAAGTCAAAATATACCCCAAAAATTTCCCCCCTCCCCAACCACTATATAACGGGTGGTCCTAAAATTTCGAAATAATTCATGGTTATACCTTATGGTGAAGCGATGGAAATGGTCTGAAAAAATGAATTTTTCTAGTCGTTATTACCGATGAAAAACATTGTGACCCCCCGGGGGATCGAACCCGGACCCTTGAGATCGAAGAATAAAATCATAATTACATAACGGGCATGCTTAATCTTCTACAAAACCCTAAAAAGTACTTGGACGCAAGTACTTCCCTGTGATTTTTTATTATTAATATCAAGAATATACTTAAGATTCAGATTAATTTAATGTATAAATAAAAAGGTAATGCACTATTACATAAATATTTTTGTTGCAAAAATGGTTCTTTACAGCTTGGAAAGTTGTGTTTTCCCCCGAAACCTTTAGAAAGGTTAAATTTTATACTTACATAGTGTAATAAATATTTTAAATAAAATATAATATCATGTTGGAGCAAGGGTAGTTTGTTTGATTTGTCTACGCAAAATGGTTTGTACATTATAAACCCTTGTGTAGCAAATTAATTACATTTAGTTATGGAAAGCCTTTCTACTTAAGTTAAGACAAGGTATATTAGGGTTTAAGGAATTATCAACAAATAGGAGCCTGCTTATATTTCGTAAGAGTTGTTCTTGTATAAGCATTTTTGTTTCTAAACAATTAGATTTAAGGATAGAAGTTAGAAAATAATGAATTAGGTATTTTGGTATTTCCTTATCTATATCAAAGATAGAAGAGGGATTAGGCTAATCTACAGTTGATTTTAAGCCTATTATTGGCAACATGTGTTTCTTCAGCTGGCAACAAGTATTTACTAAATCCAGTGCCAGTTTGTAGATCTATTTCCCATTTTCCCTTCTACACTTAGATTGTTAATTTGGTTAGGACGTGCACCAATGTTGCCAACAGTTGTCAACATTTTGTTGCCCAGATAGTTTTTACCTTTTACAGTCCTTTTATGTTCGCTGTATACTTTCAATGTCAATTATTTGAATTATTAATAGAAATAATTCTATAATTATTAGGAAAACCCTGTGTTGGAAACCAACAGTCATTTAACTTATATGTTACCTTGTTTAATTTTTTATAATTTGATGTTAATCACAATGGCACTAATGGCCTACAATTTCTATTAATCTTCTTCAAAATTATTTCAAAACTTGGTTAACTTCGTTAGACACTTTGGTTAACTTCACATATATGTATAGTTACTATGTAATCAAATATCGTAAAAGGTTCGCAAATCAGCATAACCTGCTAGATGCAACCTCCCTCGTTTGAGTCGCCAACCATCGTGCTTTCGAAAAGCCATCACTGTGCTCGTGCTTAGTACTAAGTGGCACATCCACGATTTCCAGCACTCCGTACAACCATGTCAAGGAGCATACCATATATGTATGTAATATTATTTTTGAAACATTTTAAATTAGTCTCAGGGCTTTAAACTTAAATTTAATTTGAGCATGCATCTTTAATTCATGCTAAGTCTGGATCGAAGATGACAGGAAAGTACGTATCTATCCTCCGACATCATATTCACTCCGGCTTATACTTTTATTTACGAATTTTTCAATGTTGCTTCAATATCAATTAGATGTGTGAATGAGATTGTTTTAGTTTGAAACAACTTTTATGCATAAACTTAACTTTAATGTTGTATGAATGCGTGTGGGAATGAAAATTAATTTGTAGTTTGATCAGATTTATTAGAATATCAATTCCTTTTAGGAACTCTTATAAGGTTTAACTCCTATAAGCCTAACACCATGTAATGTATTTGAATAGTTAATATATTATGTAATATTATACGTCCTGCTTTTGAAAGCGTAGGTTTAAAAATCAAAGACCACGTAAGCATAACAAAAAAAAATCTCTACGATATATCTCGTACCAAACTTTCTCATATACGAGTACTTAATAACTTAGCCCAGTGTTTTCCATTTGTTAGTGGTTTTAAGTATTCCTTTTAATTAAATGTAATTTAATTAAAATTTATCAAAATTTACGGTAAAAATAACTCCTCCCTGGCGAGGCAATGAACCTGATTATTTACCTTTTCCGTTTAATGCTATTTACTTGCTATTTACTAGGAACTAGATTTTCCCAAGAAAACAACTTGAGAATTTTTTTAATCAAAATTGTCGGAACCGTTATCAATAAATAGTTTTTGGGGTAGCGGCCCCAAATTTAAAGCTAAAAGACCCAGGAGACCAAAACCTGTAAAACCACTAAAATCTCAAAATCGAATTAATAATTTAATTGACGTTTCATCTCAATGAGTACTTTTCTCTCTAGTTATACTACGTATGTGACAAAGTAAAAAGAGCTCATTTGTCTAAAAGGTTATGAAATTCAGGAGAATAATTCTCTCGGAGCGAAATGTATTTAGCTTTTTTTTTCTTTTTACCCTAGATTCTAGATAATGAATATTGATAGTCTGGACTCACTATTAATTCACTGAAATTTATCATGTAAGGTATAAAAAACATGTAAAAACCCCGAGAGGAACGTCTCAGTTGGGTGCCCTAGCTCAGTGGGGGTCCCTTAGTGTTTATCTGATATTCTCTTTGAAAAAAAATTACTTATTAGATTATCCTCTTTATAGAAATGCTAGAAACCCGGGTTCATAAGTTGTGGGTTAAGGATTGATATAGAGAGCGTCTACAGAACGCCGATATTTTATGAGTGTAGGAGTAAACCTTCAAATATTTATGCATTGCTTAGGAATCATGATTTACTTTGTATTTCTTTCTTTCTTTCTTGTAGTTTGAAATCAAACTTGTTACGGAAGTTTTACAGTATTGGCTAGGATAAAAAGTATGACGAAGTTCTTAACAAAATGTAAACATAGTATTGATTTGATTGGTGTTTGGGATAGGTTAAGCAAAGTGAGCTCTTGCCCCTTGCCCCCGATTCTGCTCTAAAGCTTTCCACATCAGGACCTACGCTGCTCCCAACTACAGGACATCAGAGAGTAAACCTTATAATTGGCCCTTCCCCTCTTGCCTCCTACTCTACAGATACCGCTTTACAAGCCAACACAGAACCATCTACAAATTAAATTAGGGCTACGGTGGTAATCAGCCAACTCAGCTTGGCCCTTGACCAATTTACCTACGTATACATTTAGAGGGAAAATCTCTTCCCTTAACCCTAGTCTTATTTCTAAATCTAGCTTAAGCCCAAAACTTTTTTTTCCCAGACTTCTCCAAATTGGTTGAGGTGTAATTGAATAGGCTAGGTACCTAACATTCATCTTGTCAAGTTACTGGATAACAGTTATCTCTAGACTGTAGTTGAAACCATGCCAACTGTTTCCTTGCCAATATATTTGATTGATATTTGTACACAAAAGAACAAACAAAAAACAAATTAATTTTGTCTTTAATTGGGAAAACATCTAAATTGAATTAATATTTATCTTAATCCGATTGTTTCTTTTCCTAAATCTAGTGCAATAGGGATTAAATGTAAGAAAATAATCATTTCTTACAACTATAATTAGTAATTATTAATAACTCCTATAAAAAAAAGAAAAAAAAGTAATTTATCTGTGCTACATGAAATACTTTTTCTCTGCATTGCCATATTTCCTTGTTAATTGTTTATTGCATTCTCTTCTTGTGTTTTGAGAGTGGAACATTATTATGCGTTTAAAGATAAAATGATCCCCCTGAATTAAAATATGTTTCCAATTTCAATGAATGATGGTGTAAATATTCTGTTAGGGTATATCTCGAGGCAAAATTGAGTAACTAACACATATTTATTTTTAAATTTGGAGGCGCTGCCCTTAAGGCGTTTCAACCCTTCTCTATGCTTTTAAGGTAATTTTTAGTAAAATATTTTTGTACTAAAAATTGAAACATATTAATAAATATTATCAATTGAAATTTCCAAATTTCTTTTCTTTCTTATATTTTAACATTAACAATTCTTTTGAAAACATAATATTAGAATTAATCATCTAAATTCTAACAATATAGAAAATATAAAAATTTGTAACAAATAAAAAATAACTTTCAATTCAAAATATGTCTCTCGTTTTTTTTTCTCCATGGGAGTTCGTCATAATATTAATATTTATTTGCAAATTCAAAATTTAACATAAATATAACATGTATTTAAAAACAACTTCCGTCTAACAATTTACGCATTAAAATGCTACATAAAATATTTAACATTACAATTAATTCTAATAATTCATGATTAATATTGAAATTTGTGACAGATTTATCATTGAGAACATTTGAGTTATAAGTATTTTAATTATTATGATAATATTGTAATATATTTATTAATATTACGCTGAAAAAAATTGTATAATACTAGTGGGTGTTTGATATAATTTATAATTTAATTGTGAATCATTGAATATAAAGTACATGAGTACAATAAAGGACATGATAGGATGCGAGGAAGCTATGCGCCACACTAATTGGCAGTCTATTTATTTATTATTTTTATTGTTAATCTAAACTTTAATATTTTTTTTAGTAGAGTTGTAATTTTTATTTAAATGACCCGAATCGGTTTTATGGTTTATTGTTTTGTCGATGGTTTTAAAAATGTTAAAGGATTCTGAAATGTGCCGTTTACTTGTATTTTTCTCATAACCTACAATTTTAGTTTTTTTCAAATGCAAAATGATGTCCAGTATTATTTGAATGAGTAGATAAAGAAGTTTTTTGGTTCTTATTATTAATATCATTATTATGTTGATACAACCGGTTTTTTTTATTTTTGGGATGTTTCCCCCATATAGCATTTTTCCACTTTGAGAAAACCTGATTTGGTTTCTTTTCTGATTTAGTCATTCATATTAGTATACAAATAACTTAATTTACTTAATTTAACATTTTTTTCTAAATATAAAATCAAGCCGGTTGCCATGGCCTTACAGGCTCGTAGAATTATAAAAGACAAAGTACTGTATTTTAATTCAAGAACATGCTTAAAAATGGACTTGAATATACCAATGTTGGCATTATTTCATTACAAAGTTATTTTTTTTAAATGTTCCATATTGACAGACTACCTATGGAATATCTCATTAGAACTTTAATATAATTTTCAATCTTCTTTAACTGTATTACTATGCGATGTAACTATAACGACTACTTATAATATAATCAATTGCTATACTTAAGATTATTATACTTATTTTTATATAACTAAAAGCTGTGAAAAAAGTCCCATTCAGTATTTGACTTTAAGGCTAACTTTTTAAGAAAATATTTTTTTTTTAATTTCTTGCTTCTTTTCTTTTCTCAAAGAAAATATGCTCAAAAAATTCACTGCAGTTGTAAATCATATTTCCTCTTAAACCATAAACAATTTAATTTAATAATTTATTAATATAATATAAATAATATTAATTTTATTTGTGTCGCTTTATGTATATTATCTATAATATAAGTGGCAATGTCCTGATTGACTGACTGACTGACATAGAATCAACGCACAGCAAAATCTGCTTAACCGAGAGACTTGAAATTTTGAGGATATACTCGGTTCATATCATAGGCATCCACTAAGAAAGGATTTTGCGAAATTTTTATTTTTGTACCCAGGGGTACGGGGTACAAATGTCAAAGTAATGAATACTTTTAATGATGCATATCGTTGAAAAGCTCTTTAAAAGTACAGTAATTGTTGTTATGTACAGTTTTGTCATATTTTCATTTAGGAGGGGGTGAAATGGAAAAATGTGTATACATCCTTTATAAATGAAGTGTCTATGAGTGTCTTTTATCTTATATAAATGAAGAGTGTCTATGAGTGTACTGCTTACATGAGATTATAAAGTTAAAATGTTGGTACACAGGAGTACGGGGTACAAATGTCAAAGTAATTGACAGGTACCCTTTATGATGCATATCGTTGAAAGGCTCTTTAAGAGCTTTACGTACATTAATTGTAATGTACGTTTTTGTCATTATTTTCATTTAGGAGAGGGGTAAAAAGGAAATGTCAACGTAAGTGTGTGTGCGCGCGCGCGGGAACGGGCACGTGTGAGTGTTCTTTATTCAAATCTACCGTTTTATTCCGATTTCAATGAAAATTTGCACACTTGACCTTCAAAGGAAAGGGAAAAGGGGAAGGTCACTGACTTCATGCATTTTCGAAATTTTGATTTTGGTACACAGGGGTACGGGGTACAAATGTCAAAGTAATGAAAACCCTTCACGATGCATACCGTTGAAAAGCTCTTTAAGAGTGCTGTGCAATTATTGTTATGTACATTTAGGGGGGTAAAATGGAAAAATATATCTATATCTATGTATAAATCTATAATATAAGTGGCAATGTCCTGATTGACTGACTGACTGACATAGAATCAACGCACAGCAAAATCTGCTTAACCGAGAGACTTGAAATTTTGAGGATATACTCGGTTCATATCATAGGCATCCACTAAGAAAGGATTTTGCGAAATTTTTTATTTTTGTACCCAGGGGTACGGGGTACAAATGTCAAAGTAATGAATACTTTTAATGATGCATATCGTTGAAAAGCTCTTTAAAAGTACAGTAATTGTTGTTATGTACAGTTTTGTCATATTTTCATTTAGGAGGGGGTAAAATGGAAAAATATGTACAACTACATCTATAATATAAGTGGCAATGTCCTGATTGACTGACTGACTGACATAGAATCAACGCACAGCAAAATCTGCTTAACCGGGAGACTTGAAATTTTGAGGATATACTCGGTTCATATCATAGGCATCCACTAAAAAAGGATTTTGCGAAATTTTTATTTTTGTACCCAGGGGTACGGGGTACAAATGTCAAAGTAATGAATACTTTTAATGATGCATGTCGTTGAAAAGCTCTTCAAAAGTACAGTAATTGTTGTTATGTACAGTTTTTGTCATATATTTATTTAGGAGGGGTAAAATGGAAAAATATGTTTAACTACATCTTATATAAATGAAGAGTGTCTATGAGTGTCTTTTATCTTATATAAATGAAGTGTCTATGAGTGTACTGCTTACATGAGATTATAAAGTTTAAATGTTGGTACACAGGAGTACGGGGTACAAATGTCAAAGTAATTGATAGGTACCCTTTATGATGCATATCGTTGAAAGGCTCTTTAAGAGAAAAGTAATTGTAATGTACGTTTTTGTCATTATTTTTATTTAGGAGAGGGGTAAAAAGGAAATGTCAACGTAAGTGTGTGTGCACGCGCGCGCGAACGGGCGCGTGTGTGTGTGTTCTTTATTCAAATCTAACGTTTTATTCCGATTTCAATGAAAATTTGCACACTTGACCTTCAAAGCAAGGGGAAAAGGGGAAGGTCACTGACTTCATGCATTTTCGAAATTTTGATTTTCGGTACACAGGGGTACGGGGTACAAATGTCAAAGTAATTGAGCCCAGACCGATCTTCAAAAGTTTGAAGTTAATACTTGAGAAAGAGCTCTTATTTTGGATGTAAGCATGTATATTAATAAAAGATAATTCCAATTTCAACCAAGGGATGTAAAATGATACGGGGAGGGGGGGGGGGGTACAGAAGGAAAATACCACTGTTTTTCCTTTTTAAAAATTTAGTCGGAATGAATTACTAATTTGGGATATTAGCAAATTATCTTATTAAAGGGGAGGGGGTATAGAAATAAGGGGGAGGGATAGAATCTAGATATTCTCGCTTTGTAAAATAATTTAAATGTTTCTTGATAGTAGTTTATAAATCCATTAAATTGAAAATAAAACACCCCGTAGCGAAGCACGGGTATTCAGCTAGTATATATATATATATATATATATATATATATATATATATATATATATATATATATATATATATATATATATATATGTGTGTGTGTGTGTGTGTGTGTGTGTGTGTGTGTATGTATCTATGTAAGCGCGACAAGGTTTACCGAAATGGGCGTATACCAATTCGGCACGCAAATAATAATAGTTACTTAGAAAGTAGAGGATAAGTTGTATCAGGTGGGTATTAACTCGTCCGGCTTCGCAACACGCTATGTTGAGTGTTGAATTGGAAGTTGGATGTCTTCAACCAGGTGGTTGAGGAAGCTGATGAGAAGATAACATTATGTACACCAGTTGTAATCAGCAGTTAGTAACTACACGTCCAAGGCATACTGGGTTAGTCAGTAGGACTTTGACAATTGTCGAGAGTATAGATCATGGTTTTCAGGCCGAAACCTGGTGGCGCTATTCTTTCGAGCAGCTACCCATTTATTTAATCAATGCTGGGTGTACTATGAGCGGAGGGCCCGGTCCGGGAATAGAACCCAGAGCTCAAGCTCAAGTGGACACCCCGTCCTACTGACCACGCCCGAAGCTGCTTAACTTGCCTGATTGAAAGGCAAGCGCTCTCTACTCCGGGCTACCCAGGCCCCCCACAGTAGGACTTAACTCACATATAAACACAAATATTTGCAAAAGTAAGAAGTGAACCCATTATGGGTTTCAGAGTCTAGAGAGATTGAACTGTTTTGAGATGAACTCCCTAATAGAAGGGGAAGGGATGAGAAATGGTGTGAATATAATTAATATTGGAAAGGGAGCGGCAGTCAAAAGTAACGAGGATGGCATAAATACTCAACAAATTTTCAGTCGAGCATTATATTATTCGTCTGAAAAGAGAAGAACAATTCACTCTATTGGTAAAAAGGTGAATTAAAATTAGGTCGGCCCTATTTAGGCAGAATTCTCATCTATAATTGCGAAGTATTCAAATTACACTGAATTTATGAAGAAATAAGTTTCATTCGGATACTTCCTGTTTCACTTACTTGCTTGACCTTCTTTAACTACCTTTCGTTATCTTGCTTTCAGTAGTCCAAAAAAATTAAACCTCCTCCTCAAGTTAAATAATCATTACTCAGATTTTCTTGAGTTATCGAGCACAACATAATATTTCGGGGGAAATCAGGTTGAAAGAAACAAATATTCCGCTCTTAACAGGAAGGACACTCGGCATTATATGACCGTTTTGCCTTCGGAAGAAATTCAGGTGACATTAAATTGAGCCGAACGCGTATTATTTTTCATTCAACATGATTTTAGAAGATCGTCGGACTAAATACAGCAGAGTAAAACTCCCTAGGGTATTTGAGTAAATGATTGACTTAATATATGGCGAATTTGGCTTAGGCTTATACTTATTACGGTGTTATATCTATTAAATAATAGAACGCGAGGAAGTTATGCTCCTCACAAATTGACTAGACGTTCGGGACACAAAAAAAGTCGCCTTTACCATTGCTCCTCTACAACTTTAAACACGCACTCTTTTAACCCCCTTTACTTATACATATTTCGTTTAACAAAATAATAGGTTAAAAGATTGATTATTACGTGGAACAATAATTTGTAAATTTCATTGTCTTTACTATCTAGTCCTCTTTAATTATTATGAACCATCATGAAGACTTATCCTAAATAACTAATTTATCTTTTACGAAATTAATAGTAATTAGATCGCTTTTATTAGATATTTTAAAGCATATTCCATTTTAAGCACTACATTACTATAAATATATATTCCATATTACCAATTATTAATATAATGTTTATGAATATGATAAATAATTAACTGAATACCCTACATATTTAACATATTATTTATTATTAAATTTAAAAAAATAGTTATGTTGCAAAAAATTAAACCAACCGCCTTTAATTAAAATAATACTCAGATTATGTCCTAGATTTTATAATTTTCTACTCAAATATATTACAGTGATGACTGGACTGGTAGACAATCCTAATATATAATTTTTTTAATTTAAATTGTTTGGTAAGAAATGGTTAATTTGACCACTTGTGGATCATTTTATTATAATAATATTTATTAAGACCATTATAAGAAAAGGCATGTTTTAAGTGTTATTATTATTATGGACGGCCAAAGTTGAAAAGGCCTTGAAAGAAATATACATACAAAAGAGGGTTGAATTGCTCAGTGTAGAAAGTTCTTACATTTATTGGAAATAATTATCCTTCTATAACAATAAATTAGATACTCGTTCTTATATTTAAAAAAAATTAATTAAAGAAATATGTTTATAAATAACGTAAAAGTTACGCTTCATTAGCTTAGACGATACAAGAAATTCAAAAAAGTATAAAATTGCTATAAAGCTGATTATTTATGTTAAAAATAATTATAGGTTGTACCTTTACAAGTAATAATTAGAATGTATGTGTCTAGTATATATATATATATATATATATATACATTCAATGTTCAGTATAAATTATATGATTCCGGCAAAAATCGTTTGCCGAAGGGTCAGGGAATTATCATTTTAAAATTACTTGCATTGACAATTTAGTCGAACATTTTTGTAATTTTAAAGAACAATTATTCGTTTTGGTTGCTATACTTTTTTCCTCTTTTAAGGTAGAAGAAGTGAATGGTTCTTATAATTGTTTTATAGTGTGCAATTAATTTGATTATACGTTAGACATTTTGTTAGGGAAATTTTGCTTTCTCTTTTATCTTATTTAATTTTTATGTTGAGTATTCTTATGAGCATTGACTTTTGTGTGATATTAGAAATTAATTTTTCAAAGTTATTTACTAGTAAAATCAATATTTTAACTTTAACCAGGTGAACTGCTAACATAACCACAAAATAATTTATACTCATAGGTAGCTGGAATATATGAAGCAACTGAATGAAGCAATAGAATCTCTTTTTATGTGTTTTATATGAATTTAAACTACATACCCTATGGAATTAAATTAACTTAATGATTTTTATTTTAGGAGTAAAGTTGCGACATATTAAATCGATGGCTATCCAGATCGAATGGTAGAATTTACTCTTAAATTATAAATTAAAAAATAAGTAAAGTTCGGTTTTTGATGAAATCAACATAGTTTAACTGACTTGTTTCTTAAAATTTATTTCTATCATCAGGATTATGAACTATAATAGACTGTACTATATACTTACAATCTAAACATATAGTGAAGTTTGAAATGGGTGTCATCTGGGAACTAGATATTGGAACTAATTTTTAAGAGGAAGGGACTTAATTAAAGTGGGGGACAGAATGGATTTGAGATGATTGACGTTGAGTCACCAGATACGAGCAAAGGGGTGCATTCAAGTAGTAAGGGTAAAACAGTCAACTAAGTCGTTCGAACAACACTTAGAAACTAAAATAATTACATATTGTACAGAAGTATAACAAAAATCTATTGCCAAATGACAATATTGAAAAAAATCGGTCTGAGACAACTCAGACAAACTTTCTCATATACAAAAGTTGATAATTACTTAGCTAATGTTTTCCATTTATTAGTTTTTGTAAGTACGTTTAAATATTATTGAAAACTATATCAAAATGTTCCATAAAATACAAAAGTTGATAATTACTTAGCTAATGTTTTCCATTTATTAGTTTTTGTAAGTACGTTTAAATATTATTGAAAACTATATCAAAATGTTCCATAAAAAAATCTTCTCCAGGGCGGGGAATCGAACCCTGGATCTCTCCGTTCACGTTTTAAGCCAGTTTCTCAGGAACCAGATTTTTCCCGGGAAAACTGCTTATATCGTTGGATCCGTATTTAAATGGACTACATTTTAGAATTTTTTAATCAAAATCGTCAGAACCGTTTTCTAGAAATTTTTTTTTTAACGTTTTTTCCAGAGTTTTTGGGGGGTAGAGCCCCCAAAATTGGAGCTAAAATTCATTTCTCGATTTCGCCTCGGGGTATGATTTTTCTGAACATGTATGCCAAATTTGTCAAAATCGGCCCATTAGTTTAGGTTCCAGGCGTCTGCACAGACAGACAGACGACAGACCTCAAAACGTGTAAATCCATCAAAATCGAATTTTCGCGCCATCACAATACTTTCTCTTTATATGAGAAAGAAAAAAGGGGGCTAGAGGGTGTTATTTAAGAGGGCTAGAGGGGGTTATTTAGGGGGGGGGGGGTCGTTATTTAAGGGGGCTAGGGGGGTTATTTAGGGGGGGGGATTTAAGGGAGGTAGAGGGGTTATTATAAATAAGGTTTTAAGGTTATTATAAATAATGTTTTCTTTATGAATGAAATCAATGATGGATCATTAGAAACTTCGCTTAATCAAACTGTACACTCAAAAGATTTTCGCATCCGAAAATTATAATTTAAATTATCTCTTTTCATTTGATTTAGGTGCTAACGCAATAAAACTGCTTATCATATTTAAGGTCCAAGTGCGGTACTTAGTTATAATTTTCAGCCTTCACATCCTAACATGTGCAATGTAATGTGCAAATCTAAATAGAAGGTACGTCATACCAAGAAGACAAATTTCACATGGTTTATTATGTTCATACAAGCTTTTATTTAACCTGCAATGTTTGTATGTATGTTCGGGTCAAATCTTGCAACTGAATTTTAAAGCAGTTATCTTCAAACGATTGAAATGCAATTTTGCATACATGTTTAGTTTTGATGACAATGCATGGTTAGCTAAGTCATGTCATTCTAAATCCAATATGCGGATAGCCCAAGATAGCGTACTAGTTATTTTTTAAGCACGCCCATGATATGGGTATCAAATGAAAGGGTTTGCTGAGAAGAATACGAATAAAAGCTTGTTTTTAATAAAATTATTATTTTCAATCCTTTTAAGATTTTTTTTGTCGGTGTTTGTTTTTTGTGGTAGTTTTGGTAAGTAAAATTTAATAAATGTCTAAATAATAGACTGACTCTATGTCTAATATATGAGTGTGTGGTATGTTTAACGCTTTCTTCGTTCACCTTGCAGGGAACCCCCTTTTAGTTTAGATACAACATTTGCTAGCCGTAAAGTTTTAATTATAAACCAAACGAAACCTTTATTATATTTAATTAAAAACTTTGTTTTAGAGCCTATATATATATATATATATATATATATATATATATATATATATATATATATATATATATATATATATATATATATATATATATATATATATATATGCCTAGATTTTGAAAACGTGCAGAAACTCTTTAATAGCCAGACTGTACTATACTTGTTGGATCAGAAACTTCGTAAATTTTAATTTTAGGTTGTGTGTAGAAGGGATATTGCAATATCGTATGAAAAATTAATTATTAAAAATGTTCAAATTAATTTCGATTGATTATATTTACTCAAAAAATGATTTTTGCATTTCTTCAACTTAGAACTGTATTGCAGTATTGGGGCAAACTATTAAATTGCCAATATAATAAATAACTAAATTGATGATTTATCGTGGCATTTAGTTTCCTCGTATCCTAATTTGAAGGTTGATGACATGAGAATAAAATAATGCAATTCTACTAGGAATTAAAAGTTTGGTTCGATTCTCAGTAAGGGCCTATTTATTTTTATTCAATGTTCAAGACGTTTGAACTTTATATGCGAAACCATCTGTGGGCTACATTCGACAAGCCATCCAAATTCCATTAAAATCGGATAATTACTTTTAAACAGGTGTTTTAAACGTATACGCATATTTAAACATTAATATTATATTCGGAGGATTAGTTTTTAAGGTATGGAGGATCACAAGAATCTATATATATAAAAGTAAGAGTGACAGTGACTGATTGACTGACTGATCACTAATTCTCCTACTTCCCATTGACAGAGATAGAGTGTACCATAAATAGAAAAGTGCGGCCATTTTGATTTCGATATATGGCCACCATATTGAATTATAGCCACCATCTTGGATTTAATCACTCACTATTATCTTAGTTTCCAGTGCACAGATCTGAGATTTGGTACATAGACTAATGGTAGCTAAAGAAGAAAATTAAAGGTAGTATCACTGCAACATATGTATCTTAGCTTCCAGTGGACTTATGATATATATTATTGAAAATCTCTTGAAGAGAAGACCAATTGTTGTTATGTACAGTTTTCTCTTCTTCTTTCTTTTTCTTTAAGGGAGGGGCATTGTTTTGTTGATTTGTAAGACATTTTGACAGATTTGTACACATCAATTAAACCTTTTTACTTTTAAATTGTTAAACTACAAATAAAAATTTAAAAAAAGTCCTACCAAACAACTTTTTGATACAAAACATTTTACTTTTAACATTTTAAACTATACAACAAAAATAAATTACAAAAAAGAAATGAATATTAACACTATAAAAGAACCAGGACAATACAAGAATCTAGCATATACCTACCTGACCTCTATACGAACGAAGGCTGACCGTAGGTCAGCCGAGAACGGCTAGTCATAATATATATAATCGAGTAGTGACCCGACTACGACGCACCTCGAAATTATTTATTATTTCAATGCTAAGGGTCCACATTTATTCCAATAAAAATAAATGTTTGTTTTGATTTGTTTGTCTTCAAATAGATATAACAACTTATCTAAGAAGACATTAGAACTTAATTTTACTTTTTTATCTAAATATATAATTAAGCCCGTTGCCACGGGCTTGCTCTTGTTATATAAAATTTAAGTCAACGAATTGACGAAAGTTATGTGTTACTGTAAGAATAATGGAATTCTTCGCTCCACTAAAATTAACTTAGTTATCTTCATTATATTGATGATGAACACTTGTAATTTGAAAGCTGGTTCTGTAAAATTAAGTTGCACTTAGTGTTGAGACGTTTTTTTTTAAACCTAAGTTTACTTCACTTCTTCTTTATGCATTTCAATATATTTTATTCAATAGCTCTGGAAAACGAACTGAGTTATAAATCTTGTTTTTTGTAAAGAGAAGATGATATGTCAGATTTAATTCTATGTAATATTATGTATATTATTCGAAATATTCTAATATTTTAATGATTCGACTTAGGTGTTTATTTGCAAGTAGATGAAAATGCTTTACGTTCCTCTTTTTTACACCTATTACAAAACCTGTTTTCATTTATGAAATTACAATTCGTGGATTGCATGACGAGTTTCGGAATGAAGTCTGCCAATTATTTTATGAAAACTTCTATTAGGTTTATTAAGTTAAATACCGAACTTTAATAACACAGTGTTTATGCCTCGATTTTACAAAAGATACTACCTGGAGGCTATAAAGGATTTTTTTTGTCTGTACTTTGCTCTCCATTTTAGAAGTAATGATAGAAGATGCGAAACGACTATTACAAATAATAAGTAAGACGGAATTCCAAGAGGCGAAAACGAAAACAATTTTTTGTTTGATATGAATATTGATAAGTATTTATAATATGGAATCCTCATTTTAAATATTAAAGTACATAAGATCCACAGGTATAACAGGGTTTTAAATAAAATAAACTTACCTGCCTAATGTTATTGGATAAGCAAAAATGTGCAAAACTGTAGAATAAAGAAAAATAGGAAGCCTTTCCACAAAAAACTTTTTGTGGAAAGGCTTTCCGTTTTTCTTTATTCTATTGATATCTACTCCTCTTGCGTTCTTAATCTTCATACAAAACTGTGATTATAAATAATTATGAACAATATCTCTAGAGATATATAAAGCACATTTTAATTTTTAATTACAATAATCTTAGTTCAATTTTCGTTGAGATGTTTTACATTTATCCCCTCAATGGATGTGGAATAAGAAGCATTTTGAACTAAATATTGATAAATTTATGGAAAAAAAACGCTATTAGGGAATATAAACCAGTTTCAATCCACTGGTGAAACCTTTGATGTTACAGTAATGAGTAATGTATTGTTGGTGGTGGCCATAATGTGTATGATATAGTATCCATAATGGTGTGAATATAAATTCCTACAATGCTGGGTAGAAATAACAATTTTTTTCCAACATCAAAACACTATTATATTTGAGTTAAATCTACTCAAAAATAGCTTTTATCTTCATATGCGTAGTTTTGTTTTCCAAATTCTATGTAAATATTTAACAAATTTTAAATAATTTAATTATTTAATAATTAAATAATATTACAAAAGAATAAAAAAAAAGGAAAAAATGAAATAAAATGATATAATTTGTAATGAATCTATTACATTTTCATTTAAAAAAAAAAAAGCTGTTAAAAATAAAATATTTGGTTTTATAGAAATGAAATAAACTAAATGTAGGATCTCTGTTGCATTTTTTATGTATGTGGGTGTTTTCTGGAACAAGTAATTGCTTAGGATAAAAAAAAATGTTAGTGTGAAATGTTTTAACTATTAGCCGAAATAGCCTCGGGAAGTTATTTCTCCTACCTTGGTTTGACAGCTATCCAATTTTTCTTAGTCTCGGGGTTACAGGTTCATCGTTTCTTTTTCCTTTTTGCTGTAAAAAAAAGTAAATAATTGTGCCAGTGACATTGTTTAATACTTACTTTAACATTTTACTTTCTTTTATAGCTGATAGTTTACGCTTATTTAAATTTGTTGGTTATCCATTGATTGAATAATTTATAATTTTTTAAAAATAAGAAAGAAAAATTTCAATAACACTTTCTATGTAATCAAGTAGGTTGTTAGATATACAAGCACAGTTCTGAAAATATAAACTTTAATTTGCTATTAATTTTTGTTTAGGTCTAACTATTAAAACATCATATTTTTATGCATTTATATCAGTTTAGAAGGTTACAATATTATTTCTTTTTCTCAGTGTTGTAAAAAAAAGTAACAATTTCCCCTTACATATGCTCTTGTTTCCTTCTTATTAGTTAACTAATTAATATTACATTAAACAAACAATAAAAACACGCTTTTATAAAACATGTACTATAGAAGAAATAATAAAAAAAATCGGGTACGGGGTACCTCGGAACTTTTCCTCACTTCAGAGGCCACTAAAGTGGCCTCTCCTGCTGCTTCGCAGCAGGAGGAAGCAGCATTGGACGTAGTCAGTACTTGGATGGGTGACCGTTCTGAACTAACTAATTTATTATCATTCTTTAAAAAAAACTTATTTTTAATACCTATATTTTATTTAATTTTTTGAAGTTTGGCGGTATTTTGACAGATGTAAACAAACTTTGACGTAATCAAAATTATCGCACTAATAAATAATTATATTCGCTTATAACTTATAACTAATTAATGGAATTTCATCGGTTTTTTTTTATATTTGTTCCTTAATTTTTTCCAGTTCCAACGATATGCTATATGTCAAAAACCTATTTATACTTTCAGTATTATTAACCGTCAAAGTTTAAACATTCAAAAATTTATAACTTCAAAATGGCGGCCAAAATCAAAATGAAATTTAGTGGGCTTGTTTGTCATACAGAGAGGTACCATTCGAGCCAAATTTCAACTCGATTAGGACCATTTTCGATTTATTACGATTTTTTTAAATGTTTGCTGACTCAGAAAACTGATGGCGGAAAAGGATGATTTTCCGGGCGGCACAGATATATACAGATTAGGACTGATTTTTCTGCCAAGTTTCAACTCTCTAGGTTAAATACCTTGGGCGCTACGATGATGACACACATACACACACACATACACACATACATACGTCATGCTGAAAACCTCTCAGGAGGTCTTAAAAACACCTAAAACGGATAATTCCGTTGAAATCTCGAGAAAAAATTTGTTTGGTGAAAACAATACTTTTCCTACTATTAGTAGTGTGGAAAAGTAAAAAGGAGAAAAATAAATTAACAGACACAGTACTATGGACGATCATAATATGCCACTAAAGATATAAACGTGGGACACTATTATTAACAAATGACAAAAACAAGTCATAGCATCCCACGCTTTTTGTCTCTAGTAAAATACGCGTATGCTGTGATCGCTCGTGGTATCGTGCCTGTTAAAAATGAGTTTCTCCTTTTTAGTGCATGCTTTATTTACTTGTTTTTATTTCGTTATCTCCGTCAAATTTAAATTTGTTAATCTATTTTAATCTCTCTTAGCTGATAGTGGTTATCGTTTTGAATTTCTGAAATTAAATTTTAAATTATTGGCATTTAACATTAATTATTTAAACAGAAATAACCTTATCTGCCTGCAACCGGTCGTCGTTGTTTACAATTGTTTTTGTATTTTACCGCCAACATTCTTCTGAAATTTATTGATTGGTGTGTTATACACGCGATAGTAAAACTAATGACTAATTGTTGTATTGTTATCGGAAATACATAATCTGTGAAAGTTTCAGCTTCCTAGGTATTCAGGAAGAGGGTTAAATATAGATTACAATATGCTTTCCTGCTTAACATAGTAAGCTGTAAGCTAATACACACTCAACGTGTTTCATCTATAGTATATACTTTTATATCGATTACCCTAGATTAAAACGATTGCAAGATGTACCAAATTTTCAAAAATACTTTTTATCTACGATTGATAAGAAATATAAACATTATATCTCTGTTTAGATGCGTTGAAAGTAATTATTTACGTACTTGTATTTATTGCGCATGCGCGTCTCATATAGTTCTGAAGAATTCCTCTTCTTTACCACGCTGGCGCGGTAAAGAAGAGGAATTCTTCAGCTTTATGCACGATTAGCTAGTTTGTTTACATTTAACAAAACTAATTTGCTGTTCTTTTATTAAAGTAGCTGTTTATATCGAGTTTGTAGTGAAAAACAATGAGTGAATTAAGTGACTTTGACGAAAATGTGGAGAATAATACTCCTCCAGAAATAATTAATTCGGCAAAAAATACAACTCAAGAATTAATGCCATCTTTATCAAGAGAGAGATACGAACTTACATACAGCAAGTTTATTTTTTTCTGTATTTATTATTAAATTTAACAATCGTAGATAAAGTACGGTACGCAACTCGAGCGAAAACGGCATCTTGCATTGCTCGTGTGGTTTTACAACCCTCGCTGTCGCTCGGGTGCAAACTCCACACTCGCATGCAAAATGCTACTTTCCGCACTCGACGCGTAATGTACTATTTCATCGGCATTTCTTTACTCACTTCAATAATGTTAAGAGGTCACTTGCACAAAAAAATGTGTGAGACTCAGGCATTAGAAATAAAACTTAAGTTCTAGAAACAGTTGATCTTACGTTAACATATACATTTGTTAACATACCTCCTACATATTAATATAATATAATTATGTCACATTTATATAATTAAGAGAGTAAATCATTCCTATATGAAGCTCGTATATCAAATAAAATTACTCCACTTATATACTATGTTCATTGAAAGGAGGATTTGTTGGTTCCAAAATAAAGAAAACTCTAGTTTTTATTACTTAGATTTAATTAATAATAAATAGCACAATAAACCTTATTTAATAAATCATCAAGCATATTATATAAATCATTTATTAAATACGACCACATACAATACATATTTATAAAAAAGAGTTTTCAATGCCGCCACAGTCAGATAACTTTTCAAAGAAACATAATTCCATTTAATATAATATTTTCGTAACATTTTAGCGAATAATGAAGAAAAATAAATGAAAACAACATGTAAATATATTATATTATTAAAATGTATATACTATTATGCTTATATACCAATTTTGTTTAATGTAAAATTATCTACTTCCGTGGTGCTATGGTTAGCGGGTTTGACTGCTGAAACAGGGGTCTAAGGATCGAGACTCGTCCTAATTAAAGATTTTTTACAGGTAAATCATCTGCCGACTGCTGGCGGTTGATAAAAAATCAATCACTTAGATGAGTCTCAAAACTCAGACTTCGTTTCACGATTTCGTTTTATCCAAGCCAATTTACTCGCGCCTAAAGAAGTTTCACTTCAAAAATAATAATTATAATTTTCTCTATGAATTAAGAAAGAAGATAACTGATTCAACGATTTTTTATATAAAAGAGGTTTAGTTTAAAAACTAAACAACGTCTTTACACAAAATTAATCAAACATGTTAATTTTGTGTGAAGACGTTGTTTAGTTCAAAAATTAAACAACGTCATCACTCAAACTAATCAAAAATGTTAAATTTGTGTGAAGACGTTGTTTGGTTTTTGAACTACACCTCTTTGATGAGTCGCAATCACAGATTGAAGAAAAACACAGTCAAAGATTTTTTATAGTTAAAAAACCTGTTTTATGACTGTTGTAATGTAAATATAAATTCTAATTTTGTCTATTAAGGTTATAATTTTCTAGTCCTTCATTAATCACTCATGCAAATTTTCTCGTGCTTGTATTTGGGAGAACCCACTAAATCCCACTTCTGTTTTCGTTTTATTTATGATTACAAAGTTTTAGCTGACTTCGTTTAGAACCTTCTGTAGGTTCAATGATTAAGATTTCTATTTAAATTTCTTTGATAAATAAGTTTAAACAAATTCAATTATTAATCGTAAATAATTTTATCATAGCAGATAAGGTAGGAGCCAATCACTATATTAATTATTTGCTCAATCCGCAGTGTCTTCACTTAAATTTTTAGCCTGACACGTTTACTGTAGTTATTTTTTACATTTAAAGTATCGCTGTTTCTTTGTTTTTTGTTGTTTTTTTCTTTTTGGTTGGGCCTTTTGATTTGCCAAGGTGTAAATTGTATTAAATTCCTTTAACTACATTGATAACGACAAGAATTTTCACTTCATCTATATTTCGTACCTCATAAAATTATTTTTTATCATTTGTGTTTTTTTTTCAAGAGATTATCCAGGTTAACTGATGACCAGATAGGATATATTATTATACACATTATTTGCCTCATGTAGATAACCACTTTATTTGGTTCATTATTAGTGAACTGCTGGTCAAATAGGATATAATATTATACATACTTAACTTACCTCATGTGGATAACCTCTTTATTCGGTCCATTATAAAGGTGGCCATAGACGGCGGTCACAGAAAATGGTCGGTGTGTGGCTAAAAACCGTCCTTCTTGCCGGCGTTCAAAAATATCTGCTGCAGCTTGATTTTAACCGTCCGTTTTGAACGTGTCGTTCAAATCGGCAAGTGTGTGGGACGACGCAGTCAAAAAGCACGGGTTTTGGTTTTATGGCTACCTTCGATGTTCGTGTTTACCCGTACGGTTAAAACTGCCAAAAAAGAACGACGTCTGTGGCTACCTTCGTTGTTCGTGTGTTTAGCCGTACGGTTTTACCCGTACGGTTTCACCCGTGCGGTTAAAACTGCCAAAAAAGAACGACGTCTGTGGCTACCTTTAGTCCATTAACTACAAGCCAGATAGGGTATATATAATTATACAAATTTACCGCATGTGAATAACCACTTTATTTTGTCAATTGTTAGTGAACTGATACTGACCAGATAGGATATATTATATTATACATATATTTGTATTATACATATTAACCTCATTTAGATGTATAAATATACAAATTTAGATTTGGAAAACAACAGATTTACTGTAGATCTTTATTTGTACTTCGTATTTTGCTTCCGAGCTTACTGAAGGTAACGGAAGCTACGCGATCGTTCTGAAGAGCGAAAACTTTTTAGGTCTCCGATTTCAAAAATTCCAAGACAGAGGGAGCTATGTGCCACACTAATTGGCAGTCTATTTTCATTAACCTTTTGCTTCCAAGCTTAGGTAACGGAAGCTATGTGATCGTTATGAAGAACGACATTTTTTTGTCTCCGATTTCAAAAATTTCAAGACAGAAATCCGTTTCAGACATCAGGGAACATTTTTGGTTCCGTGTCTGTCTGTCTTTCGGTCTGTCGCTCTATATTTGCGAACCATCATATCTTAAAAACTACACGTCCGATTTTAATAAAAATAAGATGGTATATCATGATTAGCCCATTGTTGGTCCTATATAAGTTTCAACCTTCTGCGCTCATTTGTATCTCTTCTACATCCACACAAACATACATTTATTTACACCTAAAGCTTCATAAGTAATTATCTGATTTGGATTTGTATGAAACTTTTATAGTTTATCGAAATTAACCCACCCGCAGATAGTCCCAGATTAATTTGATCGACTGTGCTCTTTAACTTTTGCTAAATTGATACTTTAATTCATGCAAAAAATCAAAACAATTTTGACAGATTTGAAAAACGGGGGAAACAAACAAATTAGGCAATAATGGCTTGAAAAAGCAATAAAGTACGTAATAGGATGCGAGGAAGCTATGTGCCACACCAATTGTCAGTCTATTTTTTTATTTTACTTCTACTGGCGTTTGATTAAGTGAGAATTGTTTTTATGGACGGAGTTGGCTAAAACCAAAATGTAAATAAATGTTACGTATAGACTTATTTAAAAAAGAGTGTAAATAAGAGTAAGAGCAAGTTTGTTCAATTTCACGATACAATGGATTCGAATGGAGGAGAATTAGAGTGACATTTGCGCGTCTTTGCATTGTATCGGCAGTCAATAAAACTTTGTAAAGTCTGGACGTTGGTTTGCTAGACTCCTTGATGAGGACAAGTCAAACACCATCCACCGACATTATGTACACATTTAAACTAAATATGGTCCCATTGTTTGCTTTCATCTAAAAACATGCCCTGATTTCTTCTCCTCTTCTAATCCGAATAACATCGGTCCACGAATTTATACAGAGCGCTCAAACAATGACCATTGTATGTATGAAGAATCAGAGAGAAGAAAAACACTTACGTACTTTGCTTTGATTAAAGCGGTTACCTATCGCTTGTATCTAGATATTTTATCTTACTTGGGGAACTTCAACACGAGGACGAGTTTTAATTGATAACTTTATTCAACAGAGACACAATATAAACTTTCCGATTAATGAAACGAATATATTTTAGCTTAATTAAGTTTTTAGTTTACCTTTCGAAGTCTCATGCTTACCAGTAGAGTTGCTAATAGTATTGATATAGATTTAGACTTACTTAGAACTCAACTGGCAGCCACTCTGAACTATAGTAAAAGATTTTTTTCTAATATTTATTATAGTTGAAAAAACTTAAAAAAAACAAAAAAAACACAAAGTCCTCCTTTATTGATCCGAATCATATCAGCCACTTTAAAATATCACCTTTAAATGTATAAATCTTCAACTTACACTGAAAGAGTGTGATAATAACATCAACGAGCCATCATAATATGTAAATTCAAACAAAAACAACCTTTTATATTTACATATATATTTATATATACACACACATATATATATATATATATATATATATATATATGTGTGTGTGTGTGTGTGTGTATTTATACGATCTAAACAAATTTTATTGCACAAATTGGTTATATTTTCATCAAAGGTGTATAATATATAGGCAATTTAGTTGCTTAGTTATTACCCACTCGTATAATCTGGACTAGATATCTAATTTTATCTGTCCTATATTTATAGTTATTAAGTTTTTCAATCTGAAATCATTTTAAAATCTATATTGGACCGTTAAAATCGTAGAAAAAAGTAATCATTTTGTTAGGATATATTAAGATAAAATTATTTATTTATAGGCTATTCCATAATAATGATTATCATGTTATTGGATTCTAGTGTCAAGGTAGTTAAGAAACGAAATTGGGATTGATATACTATAAATTTGATTTCTAATAGTGTATTTGAAAGAAATAATATCAAAGTAAACTAGTTATTCTTTAAAATATGCAATCAAAATTCCGTTATGCTTGATTTAAGATTTTAAATTTAAACTTTAATATTATTACTTAATCACAAAGAACTCTGTTGCTTTTTAAATGATATATAAATTTAAGAATAATTTATTTTATTTAAATATTTGTTCTTTATTGTAGTTAGCACAGAATTTATTTATTTATTATTTGTTCATTAAGAATTTATCAGATTTTAGTGGTTACTATATTTATCAATCTAAATAAAATCTCTTAACAATATAGACAGACAGGCCAGATCTTTTACTTGTACTGGATAAATTAGACCTTGTAGAACTTACTTGGACGGGAGGGGGGGGGGGGGAATAGATAAATCAATGTTCTCACAACGTTTTACGAGAAACAGCTTATTTTTTATACAAGTAATTTTGTTTGGATTTCACTTCTTTTTGTAAGTAACTTTCGTTTCTTAGCTTATTGTTCTTTTTGAACGCACATATTATGTACATATTATATGTAAGAAGAGTTAGAAAAGGTAAGAAAAGGCATAATAGGAAATAAATAGTAACAGGAAATAATTATCATTGTTTAGAAGAAGCGATTTGAAACGAAGAGACAATATTGCAAAATATGGTGTTCAAGTTATACTAAACAATTATCTAGTGTACGTGCGCGGACGAGCGGGAAGTGTATGTTTACAATCTTGGAGCTTAACACTCAATAAAGATCAATCATTTTTATTCCACTACAACATTTTATTAATGAGATTAAAATAATACTTCAGTTTCAAAATCTCTACTAGAAAGCGCTAGTAACGCAATTTATATATACATTTTTTAAAAATATTTCTGTTTTTTTATTAGCCCCGAGAGGGGCAAAAAACCAGATTTTATCGGATTTGTAATTTTTCCTTTATTTGTACATTAAACTCTACCTACATACATATATACAACATTTCAAGTTTCTAGGATTGCTAGAAGTGCCTTAGAATTATGATGAGTCAATAGATCAGTGACAGAGTAACAAAACTTAAGGCTCATATATCTTATGAACTAATATGGGTAGAGTTGTGATTTTTATTTCTGGTTAAGTTTGTAATGAACTGTAATTTAAAAAAAAAAAATCATTTCTGAGTATCTTTAATAAGATAATAGAGGGGGGTCCTAAATGCCTTGAGTTGGTTCCAGTAAACGATGGTATGTCTATGCCTGACTTGGCTGGAGCTCTGCCGTGGCCCCAGATATATATATTTTTTTAATACAAAACTTTTTTATCACTATAAATATTACTGTATAAAAGTTAGAAAGACAGGCAAGTGTTCCATGCACAAATTGTTAGAACGTTGTTGCCGCTAACAAATTGAACAAATGTCTTTCTTTCTTGAACTACTAAATGATAAATAAGCTTTAATTACTTACGTTGTCTGTTCTCTTGTACCTAAAGGTGTCGAGTTTACTTTATATCAGCTATCCTGGGCTTGGTCTTTAGCCTAAGTTTTTACTTAACTATGAAAATTTATGGAAACAATGGTTATACATTTTCTGGTTAAAACAGATGTTAGCGTTTGAGTTGAAAATTGTGAACAACAACCGTAAGAAGTTTTCATAATTAAAAATTATGTTTAAAGCACTTCCTATTCAAAGGAAAGATGATATTTGAAAAGGAAGATTTTACTCTTTGTCTCTGGATTCTACTGTAACTGTTATAATTAAAAGCTGCCAACCTGTTTCTTTTAAAATATTTTTTTGTAATGCTTGATAATAAGCTCTACTAAAACTAAAAGAGATTTTTCCTTTCAACAAATCTTCTGCTCCAACTCCAACTCACCTATCAGATTGAAATATATATTTCGTTCATTTATCAATGCAACGGACTCAAATTTGCAGTCTTGATTAGTGGCTCTGTCCAAGATAACGAGAAGCCAAAGCACAATAAACGAAGATGTCTAACGGGGCGTCTGGGAAGGCCACCCCTGTATCTAATAACGCGGCGTTGTGCCGCCGGGGGTCTCTCTCTCTTGATATTTACATAGATATGAGGCCGATCTTGCAAGTCTAATACACAGAGACCGAAGCCTAGTAAATAACTTCTTCGAACCAAACCATCGACGTCATCTCATCCAAACCTTACCCTTGCATTTTCAACTCGGCCGCATTACGTAGCTCAAGACTTCACATTAAATGTTATTTAAATCTAATGTTTGGTATGAGATCTTATAAATTTGATTTTAAATTTCCATTTGTTGGTTCCATTGGTTTAGTTTGGTCATAGCAAAAACATATTGTGTGCTAAACTCTCTGACGTTGGGAATTGAACATCGGATACCTGCATCTCCGCTGTACCGTAGAAGCAGGTATCCGAGGTTCAGTATCCAGAGTATCCAAATACATAATAAAATTATCCAGGTATCTGCTGTACCGGAGATGCAGGTAGCGCTTACATCACTGCGCCGAAAATTATTTTTATCTCTTCGAATTGACTTAAGAATAGTTTTAAAAATAGTCTGCCAATTAGTGTGGCATGTTGCTTCCTCGCGTCCTATTTCGTTTCTTTTAATGATTATATGAGTTTACAACCTATTATTGTCAAATTTATTTACTTTTTCCTCGATTTTTAAATAAAAAAAAGTTACAAATTTGCATTAAACTTATTTAGAACCACATAAAGATATATATGAAAAAAATTATTTTTTGATGAGGCAAATTCTGATGTTCTGATGATAATGGATTCATATATTCATGATTGTTTGTTTTTTGGGATTAAAATCATTTTAAATCACATAATAAGCCTTAATGGCTTTCTTAAAACAGCGAACAGCTTGGAGTCCAAATGGAATCCTCCAACAAAACCTATGTGTGATGTCGGAGGACTAATAGTAGTTAAAGTATTAAAGTAGTTAAACCACTATACAGGGTGGTCCAAAAGTCCCCCCCCCCCCCTTTTAACTTTTGAACGGTTTGAGATAAATTAATGAAACTTGAGGAATCTGTACAATGTAAAGGTAAGTTTGTTTTCATGCAATCGAGCACGAGGGGCAACAACCGACTTTGCCTTTAGGGCACCCATCTTCAAAATGTCAAATTGGAGTCTATATTTTTGGTATAGCATATTTGGATTCTACGTTGAAATATAAGAATATTTTACTTCAAACTTTTGTTTTCTATTTCCAATATTTCCCCCTTCATGGGGGGCAAAATATTGGAAATAGAAGATTTCAGCGCCTGGGGGCAAAATGGGTGGTTGCCCTTAGTATGCGAATGGATGAATACACACTTCACTTTACATGGTGCACATCCCTCAAGTTCCATTAATTTAATCCAAACCATTTAGATTTTATAAGCGTTATTTTTTTTTTACTATTTTCGGAAGGTTAATTTCGTTATCTTTGCCCCTGGTAGGGGCAAAATATTGCAGATAAAAAAAAATCTAGTAAAATTTTATTTTTTAATAACATTTTTCACAGTAGAATCCAAATATGCTATCAAAAATATACACTCAAATTTAAAAATTTTAAGTTGGGTGGCCCGGGGGCAAAGTGGGTGATTGACCGTAGTGCGCGATTGCATAAAAACAAACTTCCCTTTACATGGTACGGATCCCCCAAGTTTCATTAATTTATCTCAAATCGTTCAAAAGTTAAGAGGGGGCGAGAGACTTTTGGACCACCCTGTACATAAATTGCTTCACACTAGAAGCATTTATATAACATGCTTACGCTTACGACTGTACGTAAGTTGTATATAAAAATTATGTTACACACACAGGTATATAGTAATAAAATTAAATCAGTGCTGTAAAAGTTTAATATTTTATCTATACCCTCTATCTATGGCATACCTGCTCTACAAAAACGATTCCTTCAAGTGCAGGCGGTCCTAGTTCGTTAGTCGGAGAATAAAGAGGAATAGTGCTGGTTATAAAATATTTCATAATTTTTTTTTTTTTTTTTTTTAATTGATTCGTTATATCTTCATTTTATTTATATTTTCATTACTGTAACTCAATCTGCAAAAGCTTTTTATTTTATTGTTGTTTTTTCTTATTCCGCATTTAAAATTACATTTTGTTTCAAATTTATTAATTAAATTTTTTACTAATCATGTATCAAGTATATATTATTTTTGAAGATAATTACTTTTTTTCTAATCTTTATTTCATTACATTGCTTGTTACATTCTAACAAGCAAGCCTGTGTGATTTTGTAATTCAATGCGCTATGAAAAAAGTAATACACTAAATGAATACTTAAGCTTCTTAGTTTATTCTGTAGAGTTTCTTGTATTATATTTTTTTAAATCATATTCGATTAAAAACAAAAATAGATATAGGCTTACAGACAGGTATTCTGTCTGTAAGCACGAAGAAAAGAAGTACTTGCTTTGAAAAATAAACCGATTCAAGTAAGTCCGCCAATCCGATACAAATCCTGTAATGCTTTTGCACTCCTTGAATTATTTTTGCTTTTTACCTTGTGTGTTCTATTTTTCTTTTTTCTTTTTTTTTCTTTATTTTTTGTTTCTGTTCATTTAATAATATTATCGGTGTTCTTAGATCTTTTTCTTATAATGAATAAGATATAAAAAAAGTTGGCTGTATTTTCAAAACCACATTTTGAGTTTAATTAGTTCAAGTTTAATTAAAGTTCAACAATATCCTTTGAATATTTTTTCTGTCTCATATAAAGAGAAAGTATTGTGATGGCGACAAAATTTGATTTTAAGATTTTGATGGTCCAATAGAGTGTTTTTTTTAAATATCTGTCTATCGTCTGTGCAGACGCGTGGAGCCCTAAATTACTGGGTCGATTTTGACGAAATTTGGCATGTTCAGAAAAATCATTCCCCGAGGCAAAATCGAGAAATTCTGAAAAAAAAAAACTTAAAAAAATTATTTCTCGAAAACGGTTTTGACGATTTTGTTTAAACAATTGTAAAATATAGTCCATTTAAATACGAATCTAACGCTATAAGCCGGTTTCCCTGAAAAAAATCTATTTCACGAGAAAATAGCTTTAAACACGGATAAAGAGAGGCTGGGTTCAATTCCCCGCTGAGGAAAAGTTGTTTTTATGATACATTATTATTTTTATGATAAATTTTGATAACATTTTTAATAATAAATTAAATGAACTTATGAAATCTAACAGTTAAATGGAAAACACTGGGCTAAGTTATTGTGAACTCGTATATGAAAAAGTTTGTCTGAGTTACCTCGGACCGATTTTTATTTTTATTAAAAATTAAATAAAACATTTTGAAATATAACATTATGTTGAGGAAGTTTTAATTTCAAGGTAAAACAAACTGTTCTTCAGAATGATTGCACTACTTCAGTTACCTTTGGTAAGTTTGTTAACAAAAACCTACTTATCTTTATAATAATATATTAATTAGGCATCTATACTTAATATTTTACCCCGAACACGTGGTTAGCATGGTAGTGGTTTTAGCATAGTAAGTGCTTTTTCGATTTTTTTTATATTATTAAAAAGTCAATTACCCCTCACGTTAAACTTGGATATTAACTTATGTTAAGTTTTGGATATTAGTAGTAGTAGTAGTCTAGTACTTCCTACTAGAACGGGTAGGACGAACCACTTGTTCGAACCTTGCAATTAGACCATCTTTTACGCTGACGAGTTACAGCTACTTCACACATCGTACATTTGTACATTGTACCGCCGAAGCGAGTATGGTGTGAGTTTTGGATATTAAATCAAATTATTAAGTTAAACATTGATATTAACGTAAAAATAACTAAGCAGCTAGTTAAAAATGAACGTTTGAATGTCTTCATTTTTTCAATAATCATTTAGCAATTGGTAACACTACTTCAATCATCTTTATTAAATGGATTTGCTGGCAATTTGATTTTCAGCGGGAATTCGCTTTTGATTTATGAGCATAATCAAATATGTATTGATTTTCTATTTTGATTTAATAAAGGCATTACTAATTTGTCGGCCCATCAACTGGAATTGGACACCAGTGGTTGTGAGAAATTTCCAATTAGATTGGCAATTTTACAAGAATTTACTTTATTAGTTAAAGGATGTTTAATTAAAGGAATTTAATTAAAATTACAAACATTAACGTCAATTTTTTATTGGTCTTATATTACTTTGCTTTGTAAGTTTCATCGCACATTTCCGTTTCCCCAATTTTTAACCACTTCCCGTGATTCAATCTTCCCCAAATTTTGCACATAGATACAACTAAAGTAAAGGATACAGAAACCAAAAAAAAAAACCAAAAAAACAAAATGGCGTCAAATTTATTTGCTTTTTAAGTTTCATCGCACATCTATTACCCCTATTTTTAACCACTTATCGTCATTCAATCTTCCCCAAATTTTGCAAATATATACAACTAAGGTGAAGAATACAGAAACCAAAAAAAAAAAAAAAAATGGCGTCCAATTTATTTGCTTTTTAAGTTTCATCGCACACCTATTACCCCAATTTTGAACCACTTATCGTCATTCAATCTTCCCCACATTTTTCACATAGATACAACTAAGGTGAAGAATACAGAAACCAAAAAAAAAAAAAAAAAAAAAAAGGTTGAAAATAAGACCAGTTTTGAAAAATGGCATTTTTATATTAATTATTTGTAATGTTGAACATCAATTACATAATTTAAGGTTGATACTTGTCTGTTTTAATAAAAAATAACTTTTAAGCAAATTATTAAAACAAATAATTTAAAAGAGCAAATTCTTAATTACATTTATTCTCAACAAGTACAGCTAAATAAACACATAATGATATACTAACTAGAAGTTGGGTTTGTACTAAACTCTAGAAGTGTGCCCTATTGATTTTTAAATTGTTTTATACCTTTAATAATTTTAATAAATTAATAAAGATTCTAACAACCACAGATGAGAACAGAATTTGCTTAAATATTTTCACATGCAGTTATTTAGTCCTATCCTAAAAGGAGAAGAAGAATTAGAAAGAAAAATAAATATTACTTTTATCTAAATAAAAAAAACAAGTTATATGTTTAAGTTGTAGTAATTATAAAACATAATTCATCAGACACATGTAATATAATTTTTCCCTCTCATATCTGGAGTTCTGGACTTAGATGTTATTTCTTTTCGGCAATTTTCAGTAACGTCTTTATTGGAAGGGACTAAAATAAACTAAATTCGCTACAAAATTAACTATATCAACCACTTTAAAAACAAAGTTATTACCTTTATACTAAAAGTAATAATTATTTAAGACATTTTAAATTTATTTTAAAATCAACTTTATCCAATTTCCAATTTAAATTTTCATATTCATTCATCTTTTTCTGTAAAATCATAAGTTTGCCATTTAATTCCCAGTTATTATTATAGAAAGCTTGAGATAAAAACGAAACATATTAATATATGTTGTTTATATATATAAAAAAATAAATAAAAAGTTTGAAAATGTTAAAAAAAATGAGAAAATAAATTAACCGTATTTTTATTTTAAGTCAATCTTAGGTTTTTTGATGAGAAGAATAATTGGAGAGCAGGTTCTTAAGGAAACTGGTTTTTTTTACCTATGAAATACCTTGAATAGATTCTCGATCCTCTTACGACATATTTCTCACACTCACGCATATATATATATATATATATATATATATATATATATATATATATATATATATATATATATATATAAATAGCAATTAACATGAACTGGTTGAGAAGTAGGAGTTTGCAGCTAGAGGCCGGGACCTAACAGCACTCAAAACCTCTCCTGTTCATGATCACAATCTAATATATAGTTTTTCTCTTTGAGCCACCAATCTTTTCGAAACAAGAAAATAAAATAACATTTTTCATATATGAAACAGCCATAATAAATCCATTAAGACGTGATGAAACTTGGAGATAAAGTGCGTAGCTTGATTCGTGAAAGAGAGCAGACTTAAACCAAGAGAACTTCCCTTCCCTTTACAGTTTTCTTGTGCGAATAAAAATATTACTTTTTTTGTTATAACACGGTGAAATAAAAAAAAGTAAATAAAAAATTCAAATACATTATTTAATTTTTTATTATTCTTTACTTATGAATATACATTTCATTTTGTTAATTATTTTTATTTAGATCGCTTTTTTATTCATCAGTTCTGTATATATTTGTTTTAATAAAAATTCAATTGCTCATAATTATTTTTTACCTCTCGAATTTTTTTTTCTTTGTGCTTTTTTTCAAATGATTAACATAAATAATAATTATTCTTGTTATTTTCAGTTGTTTTTTCGGTAATTTAGGTATCTTTTGTTTTGTAATCTAAAGTTACTTCATGCATGTAATTTGCTTTTTATACAAATAAAATGTAATAATTATGTTTAAGTAATAAGAATAATTTGTTTTTTAAATTATTGTTTAAAACTATATCAATAATTACAGCAACTAATTAATAACGCAATTTTTTAACTAAGCTTTTATTGAACAAAAGAAACAGGTTAAAAATCAAATTGCTAAATATTTTAAGGATTTGCAAAGTTAAGTTTAACTATTATGAATATCGCTTACAAAGAACGAGAGGAGATTAGTTATAATATTTTAAAGTCAATATGATAGCAAAACAGTTTCATTCGCTAATTTCACTATTCTTCAAAATTCAACGAACTCTCGGGCTCCAAGAAAATTTTACCAGAACTTCATGTTTTCGAGGTTGTTGAATCTGAAGTCAAAATTTCTCCTATACGTACGGTTTTCCCGGAAAATGCGCCTAAAGTTCGGAAAAATTGTGTTTTGTGGAGTTTTCGACCCAATTTTTCGCCCAAAAATTTTTTGTAAAAAACTAATATTTATTAGGCGTTTGAATATCTTTAAACCATGAAGATCACGAATCTATAGTAAAAAAATCTCCTGACCTTACTTTGTTAAGAAAATTGAAAAATAAGAAACAAAAAAATCCTCATATTAGGTCTCTGTATTTTTATTACTATTTCAGTTATAGCAATTGTTTTGTGACTTTTTCTGATTTATACTGACATTATTCTAGATTACAATTTACGTAACCGAGGGGGGAGGACCCACAAGAGAGATTAAGGGGGGGGTATTGTATTTTAGCATATCATATTGTTTTATTATTATATTATATTTTAAAGAAAGCTTAAAAGAGTAAGGTCAGCAGTTTTTTTTTACTTTAGATTAGTGTTCTTCATGGTTTGAAGATATTCGAACCCCCCAAAAACACAATTTTTCCGAACATGGGGCGCATTTTCCGGGAAAACTATACGTATTAAAGAAATTTTGACTTCAGATTCGGATTCAGCACACAAAAATACTCCAGAAAAGGACATTTTCATTCTGAAGATTTTTTTTTGCAGAACATTGATTGTTAATTGGCAGTTTGTAGACATAAAAATTATTAACTTAATTTGAATTAACTTAAATTGTTTAAGAATTAATTAATAAAGTAGTATTGCTTATAAATTTTAATGTTTTAATGTCAATGAAACTTGTGTTGATTAAAATATTGTTAAAATTAAATTGCTATTGTTTGAAAAATCTAAGAGAATAAAGAAGACGTTGAGATGCAACAGTATAGTGAAATAAGTGTTTGTGAGGGTAAGTCCCGTGGTTGTTCATGCATTTTTAAAACGAACCAACAGGATTCAGAAACTGTTGGTTCGTTTTAAAAATGCATTGTACCCTGTTCTACCGAGAAATTATGACATCTAAGGCAAAAACTGACAACAACCTTCAGCTTGTGCTTTTTAGAATAATATAATTTTTCAAAGGAAAAGCCTCTATTCTATGCAACACTCCTTGTAAAAACCAATTTTTAATAATTAAAAGACTTGGCATGACGTATGCCCTTTGGCATATTCTTACTTTTTTGGAACATAGCGAAGATTTATTGAAAATATTCGTGGTTTTTTTGTTATAAATTCATTGTTTAGTATTGAAAAAGCTTATTTTTCCCTATCTGTGTCAGTAATTATTATAGTGTTCGGTCATATTCATATAGTATAAAAATTGTAGCATGGACTATAGAATATAATTTTAGAATATTTTAAAATCATATTTATAGGATATGTATAACAAAGATTCATAGTGTTAAGTCAGTTCATCAGTCGGTGTTGTTGGTTCATGGTGTTAAGTCGGATATTTCAAACCTAACCTTCTGAGTGTTATATATTTGAATCATTCCCTCCCCCGCCTTCTCTAATTGTTCTTTATCTCTATTTACTCCCAAAATGAAATGGTTCTATTGATTATATTCTGTTCTCAAAGCGGTATATTAGGGGATGAGAAACATGAAACTAAATAATATTTATTGAATAGTTGGTTGTTTTAATATTTATTGAAGTGCAAGACTATAAGATGTTTAATAGCTTTTTATGGTTAATCAATATTGAAAGACTGTTTGTAAAGGCTTAATGATCCTTTCTACATTAATGAAGTTACAATAAGGAGGTCAAACCATCATTGTCCGACTCTTTGACTCCAGCTCATTATTCTGCCTATCACTTTAATAATGAAGTGGGTAACTCCCCTCCTCATCCTCCTGTAAGGCGAAATTTATGTGAGGCTCATTTGAATAAAGCGAAACATACAAACCCGGAATTAGACCATTAAAGTAGATTGGAATTTGATATTATTCCAATATTGGTTTAAAAGTAAAAGAGCAAGCCTGCGTTACACTCGGCGTAATAAAGTGCAGAGGCACGGAAGCCTGGTAATTAAGTGGGGTATCCTATGCAAGGGCTGTAGGCCTGGTGGCTAGGGCCCGTGCCCTTGAGTTATAAATAAACATAAGTACAAAACATCCAGTATCATCCGCGATTCAACCCTGATTTAATGCCGTATATCTCCATTATAAATGTAACAGTCTGTGTCTTTATCCTTGATAATATATGGCTGAAGAAGAGTCGGTTTGCTTTGTTGTCGGTTCATCGCTCAACATTGCTGCGGTCAAATGCTGACTAGATTAGACGGCGGTTTGTAAAGGGATTTATCTCTAAAGGATACCGATTCCTGTTTCGATCAAATAGCACTCCATTAATCGAGTCGCTACTTTAAGTCCTTCCCTGAATTCTCTTCTATGATCAATCAATATAAATGATACTTGTCTATCATCAACCATAACCATTTTACTTGGTTGTTATTTAAAAACATTAATTGCATTTATTTTGTTAACTATAAGTTATTTTTACAAAATGAGAAAAACTTTTGTCCTAAGGGAAACTTAAAGTTTAATATATCGTAATTGATGTTTTGTTTGTTATTTGTACATTGAAAACTACATTCCTCTTCTTTAAACAAGTTGGTTTCGAATTAGAAAAGCTCGTTTTACTAGCTTGAAATAATATCGTCAGAGTCAGATGCAAATGAACTTTATGTTTACTAGACGATCAATAATGTTTGAGTTTGAAACCCTTATCAAATCCTTCACAAATAACTTATTATTTCTCTGCATGATTTAAAATAATAAACAATTCTTATTCCACTATTAGCAATTATAATGAATATTATTTTATTTTTACTAACCAAAATGAAAGTCGTAAAAGAAATAATTAATCTGTCATGACACACTATATTCTAAGATTTTATGGTCTTTAGTAATTTTCTTTGTAGATCCTGCGTTTTTATTACATTTTCGTGAACATATTTTTGTATCGCAGTTTTTTTTAAAATTGGAAAGAGGTTTTATAAATACTTGTTTGTAATATTTTTTTTTAAACGTTTTTAGTTCTATAAACGATCAGTGATGATCATTATAATTCTAAAGATGCATACCAAGGCTCCTTCGTCCGGTCATTTCTGTAGTCATAAATTCCAGGATAGATTACCCTGCAGAAGCTCTTTTGATTAAACCTGCGAAGATATTTAGTGAGTTTTTTATTATTCAAGTGCTGTCGGTGGGCTGCTGCGGAAAGGGAAAATAGGAACCGGTCGGTCAAATCCACATCACTCAGGAGCTTCCCTAATAACCGGCCGAATCCCACACTACTGGCCGCCTAATAACTCGTCCTCCAAGCAACTCGATAAACAAAGAGTCAAACCGCATTCCTTCACTCTTCTGCAGAATCTAGGGGCTAAAAAAACTCTGATAACACATCTTCTATAAACTAGAACCCTTCTTACCGTAGTAGAGACCGCTAGAGATAAAGTCAAACTAGTAAATAGACCAATACTTTATAACAATGTAAACCTCCGGAAAATAATATTTTATCTACTCACGGCAGCAAAATTAACATTACTTAACTGTTTTTAGGCTGGAAAGTACTATTTCGCTGATTTGTCATAAAATTATTAAAAACAGGCAGGAAAGTAGTTAAAACAGCCAGGAAAATATTCCCTGCCTAGGCAGAGAAAGTAACAGTGTTTACCACTGCGTGTCATAACCTCTGATTTTGTTTGTGTTTAAATTTATTTTAATCTGTGTTATTTTAATTCAGTTTCATACTTGTTTTATTACAAAGCAGTGTTTAAAAGTTAACAGTTTAAAAATGATAAACTGAAAAAGTATTTTAATTGTAGGTCTTTGAATAATTAATCTCTAGTAAGAAGTGGCAACACTGGAGCACGATTTGTTTTGGTTTGGGTTTGTTGACGATTCATCTCAAACTAACTCTTACCTAAGCTTCATTTTTTATCTGCATAGCGTGAGTAGATAAAATATTGTATGCAACTAGGCAGCAAAGGAAACATTTCTGCCTCGTTTATTCATTGCCTGCCTCGGCAGTCACATAGGTAAATTAATAAATTTCGGCTTCGCCTCGGCAGTTAATTATGATAGCCTATCCTCGCCTTCGGCTCGGAGGCTAATCTAATAACTCGTCAGTAAAATTCCATTTTGCTGCCTAGTTACATAAATAACTATTATTTACTTATATATATTATATGTATAATATAGCTGGATTCCCGTGCTTCGCTACGGAGTGTTTTATTTTAAGTGTATTTTTAAATTTTATATGTTTATAAACTACTGTTGAGAATCATAAATATAATTCCACTTAGCAAGAATATATTGATGCCACAAAATTCTCCCTTCCCCATATTTCCCAAGATGGCGGATTGTAAAAATATTTCTTAGTACGGTCTTAGACGTTAAGAGGAACATCCATGCACAATTTTAGCTCTCTAGCTTTTGCCGCTGTAGAGATACTATTATGGATAAGTCAGTGAGTGGTATTTGACTTTTATATAATATGTAGATAACATAACTTGTAACTCTACCTTGAAAAGATAATTTTATATTTTTCCTTACTAATAAGATATTTTTTACCATTATGTGATCAAATTTAATTGCTTTGCGAATTGATCGTACTAAGAAGTTTATTTATTATAACTCCATTTTAGGAGAAAACAATTTGATAATATAAAGTTTTTTTGATAGAGGGAATATAGTATAAGTTAATAGTTATTATTATTACTGGTATTTTCCATTATTCTAAGTGTATGTTTTGTTATTGTTTTATTTTTTCCAACACGTATATTTGTGCACTCGCGTGTGTAACCATAACGCTCAGAATCCAACATGTTCGTTAGTTATTTATCCTTTTCCCTATTGTTAAGAGTGAAAGTGTTTACCTTTTTTTATTTAAAATTTCTCATTCCATAATGGATTTTTATTCTCCAACCAACTCATTGATTCGTGATATTTATAGCTTGAAGAAATTGATTCATTGCCAATATTTTTTACTTGTTTGAGTTGTTTCTAATGCCGTTAAAGGAAGCTACTTTTAGGTATTATTTTAAAAGGAAATTCATAATATACGGGTATTGAATACCGTCCCACCATGTTAATCCATAAAGAAAAACAGTTATTTAGATGCGGATAAACAGGTAGGTTGCAGGTTGCAAAGGATGAAAGAAGTCAGGTCGTGAGCGGGTCGCGTGCCCGATCCTAGCCGAGAAACAGCGGAGCTTGCCGAGGGGCCACGAGACCTCTGAGTGGAAGCTGGGTTGATGCCCTTGGAACCCTAGCCTGGGACCGTGTAAAAACAAACCGGTCTACTTTATAAAAAGAGAAGCTGCCACTAGATCTGAAAAGAAAAATAAAAATATATATGTATCGGTGAAAAAAAATTAGTTATAAAGGATAGAAACTGCGGCGTGTCAACACACACGCAGCGAGGCTATTTAATTACTAACCAGGCATTCTCAATCCCACACTTAGACACTTATAACTTAGCTGAACCTTATAAACTTCTCATATTCCAACCACTCTACATTCAACGTCCTTCTGTCTCACGTAGTTAGTTATCGTACCTAATTCTCAAACTTTAGCTTAATCACTACAACAATGTTCTCTTAACTCACACTAGAAACTTGGTTCATTCTCTCATACCAGACGTGTAATAGTAACTAAACAGACTAAGCTATTTAAATACCACGGTGCTTATCCTCTCAAGACACTTGTAGTCTTAAATATAGCCATTCTAGTCAAAATACTGTTTTAGAATCAGAATAGTTGACATTTTGTATTTGAGATCAATCCTCCAGTTTTTCTTTTATAGCCCTATTAATTTATTCCTCGTCACGCTGTTTCACATCCAATGTAAAGGCTTATTAATAAAACTGGAGTTTTGTGGAGTCATTTTATGTTTGAACTTCATTGAAATGACGATTGTGAGTTCCAATATAATTTTTTGATTCTCCTAAAACGAAACCATTAACTGTCCGAGTGCAAACATTTCCCTTTTGATATAGCAAGACCCTTTGACATTTGTTCGTGATTGTTTTACCATCGTTATTAACATGAATTTTACAATTCGTTAGTGTTCTTTGATATTGATTCTTTTTGGAATAGTCTTTTATTTTTACTCCATGTTGAAGTTATATATGCATTTTTGTATCTCTACGTTTGCCAATATTGGATTAGAATTGAATGCCAAAGCTAGTCTTAGTATAGAAACATGGTAAATATTGTCAACCTTAAATATTGTTAGCTATATTTATTTAGAAATTAAAAAATGATATACTAGATACCTTTTCGTTAATTTTAATTGATCCTTAACATAAAAGCCAGCGTAGCTCTTTCGAAATCTTTACAGTTAATGATATGTGCGGTAAATTAACGTTTCCCATTTAGTAAGGACGCGTTCATAAAACACAACAAACCGGTTGGTTGGTCTGTTGTAGGTTGTTTGTTGGCGCCGACCGAACCTTCATTCTTGCCAGTCCCAAATATAATGTACATATTCAGGAAACTCATAAAAATATGTAGTAACAAATATAAAATATGCCATTTTATTGTTGAATAATCCCTTATATAGTTATAGTATTTATAATACATATAAATTGCTATTATGTCTATCTTTATAAAATACCAGTCATGCACCATGACTTAATGAGCGAATTTTCAAAGAAATCTGCGTATTAGTGGCTTATGATAATATAGGAAAATTTTGGTTTAGAATTTGGATGGGTGAAAAAAAAAATTTGGTACACAGGGGTGCAGGGTACAAAAGTCAAATTAGTATATACCCTTCAAGATGCATGTCGTTGGAAAGCTCTTTTAAGAGTACAGTAATTGTTGTTATGTACACTTGTGTCATATTTTCATATAAGAGGGGGTATAATGGAAAAAACACGTTTTTATGCTACTTTTGACCCTAAATTGTCAAAATTTGACTCCTAAATGGACTCCAAAAATTCTCGCCAACGAACTCATCCTTTCTTTTGATATCATTGACATTTTAATTTTTTGGGGGATTTTTTAAGTGTATCCTCGGTGAGATATCGTCTGGAGTGACACATACAATACATACATACCTATATACATAAATAAGTTTTAAACTTGAGAAATCGATTAAGAATGGTCTAAAACGGATTTCCATGGAGGAAATTTTCAAATATTTTGAAGTCATTGCAATAGCTTAATTTTCTTCAAAAATTCGCTAAAAGAAACAACAATCGAGTTGTAATATTGCTGATAAGAAAGAAATATGTACTCTTAAAAAAGAAGTGTTATGAATTTGCCAGAAAAGCTAAACTAACATCTCTTCGTAAGGCGATTTCCCCGTACTGGCTGGTGTCATCCTCAAGCGGCTCACTAACTCTAATAACTTCTCATGATTCTACATCGGAAGTATATTGACCAGCTGGGCTCCTCTTCAATTAAGAGAGGAGGACTGACGCATACCTTGTGTAAACTGACATCTTGTCAGTTTACACAACGTGTATGTGTCAATTAATTTATCTCTAACCGTTTAGATTTTACAACGAAACAAATTTAATTATTTTACTCTTCTCGGGGCCTATAAGGGGCAAAATATTATAGAAAAGAAAGAAAAACATACATTCCAATTTAAATTTTGGAGTTGGATGGCCTGGGGGCAAAAAGGTTGGTTACCTGAAATACCATGAAATAAACTTCCCTTTGCATGATATAGATCCCCCAAGGTTCATTAATTTATCTTAAACCGTTCAAAATTTGAGAGGGGGGGGGGGATTTTGGACCACCCTGTATATATAATTATATAATGTGTATACTGTAGGCTTTTTTGCTGGTAATTTAGTTGCTGTCGATATTAACTTATGTCTCTTTTATATCGAATAATTACTTTTTATTTATTTATAATTAGTATCTCTTATATTTGTTACTTCTCTCTAATGTTTAATTTGTGAAAATACTCGAAATTTAAAATAAGAAAATCTATTGTTGTTGTTATTTAATGTTTAACCGTTGCAAAAGTTAAAACATGTGTTACTTTAAACCAATTAGCTCATTAGTACGTGGAAGTTTGGCGTTTGTAATCGCATTACACTGCTATAAACACGAATTTAATTTTTACTCATTTACACTTAATTTAAACGAAAATTCATATTCATTTTAATCAACTAAATGCTTTCAACCTGAAAGTAATATTACAGTATCATTTCAAAAACTCCTTTCTTCTCACTCAATAAAAAATAACTTTTCAAGAAGCAATTATCAAATTGGGTGGATATAATTGTTTATCTATTATGAAGAAATTCATACCTTTTTAAAATAATTAGCTATAAGTTGTGTTTGCTGGCTGAAAAGTCTGGCTGGATCTTGCTTTTTCAGCGTTCTACATTTACTTACAACTTTTCATAATCCAGCTTAAGAATTACATTAAGCCCTAGTGCCTTCTTTTAATGAAAATTATGAATTCGTAATAGAGACTTTTTTCCCCTTTTACTTAAAACTTGTTACTAATAAAGATTTTAAAGAAAGATTAATTAAAAATAATTAATTTATATTCTAAATAACGTCGTCTTTTCTACATATAAACAGAAAAACATTTTGCTTCCAAGCTTAGCAAAGGTAACTGAAGCTATGTGATCGTTCTGAAGAATAAAACAATTTTATGTCTCCGAATTCAAAAGTTCTGAAAAACAGAAATCCGTTTCAGACATCAGGGAGCATTTTTGGATCCGTGTCTGTCTGTCGGTGTGTGGGTTTGTCTATCGTCTATCGTTTAATTATTCGTACCGATATATCTTAAAAAGTATTCGTTGATTTAATGAAATGTGGATGTTAGGTCATAATTAGCCCATTTTTGGTCCCATACCTATAAGTTTCAACCTTCTGCGTTCATTTGTTTCTCTTTCACATGCGCACAAACATACTTATATTTACACCTATATCTTCGAAAGTACTCGTATCTGATTATTAAGAAATTTGGATGGTTTGTCGAAAGTTGCCCGAAGATAGCCTCAGATTAATTTGAACCACCTGCGCACATTAAATATAGTTCGTAATTGATACTTTTATTCATATAAGAAATCATAAGAAAAAAGGGGGGATGTAAAAAAATATTTAAAAAAAAAGGGAGGAGTATTAAATAGATTCGATAATATTAGCACAAAATCTTTGGAGTTTGCACTATTATAGGACGCGAGAAAGCTATGTGGTACAATTGACAGTCTATGTATTGATATTATTCATTTTTCATTTAAACAAACATACATTTATGTGTGTGTATACAATATATAACACCTTATTAGGTATATAATCTTCCTTATTTTCGGGTCAAAAAGAGAAGTGATTATTATAAACTAAGAATCCACCTACGTTAAAAAAAATATTTGTAGATGATAAAGAAAACTTAACATATTTCATTTCACAACATTTTAATATATTTAGAGAATGTTTAAAAAGATAAGAACATTTGTATTATTAAAAAAATAATAATAATATGTTTCTTGATTTTGCCTGCCTAATCTTTTATTTTTTGTTATTTATTCTTTTTTTCTCTGTGTCTCTGTTTCTCTCTCTCTCTTAACTCACTATTAATATACCCTTTTTTAAGTACCTTTTTATAGTTTTAGACTTAGGATCTATAAGGCTGTGGTTTGATCTCCGGTCTTGACATAGACTGAGATCAATCACTGAACCTTTGAAGTCTAAATCTATAAACAGACAATGAAATCCAGTCGCCTGTATATAATTTATCCCAGCTCTAATCGTGTCGGAATTTGTGACGGTCCTAACTATTAAATTAACTTATATTATATAAGTGTTATACATTCATTGTATTATACATACTATATGAATAGTTTAAACGCTTTCTTTTAAAAGCATATTATTATTTATAGAACTTTTTAAACTATTAATTTTGACATTTCAGCTGATGATGCGGTCAAAGTCACTATTAGAACGTGAACGATTGATAAAAGAAAAAGTGGAAAACTGAGCTTGTGCTCAAGATATCGACGAGAATATATAAAGTTGCTCACCGAAATTCGTATTAATTATTATTAATGCAGTGGTCACGATTATTATACATAAGCCAATCAATATAAGAGTTACTACAATCAAGTGATAAAGACTAGGTCAATTAATTAGTAAGCTGCTTCTTTTTAATTTGTCAACTTTTTCTTGTGTTTCCTCTGTTGGCAAGCAATATTAACTTGTTATCCAACATCTTTGAACGCACATTATGAATTATAAAAGTTGCCGACAAAGGTATACTACTTATTTCCTAAGTAAATATTTGATGATCAAGGATTATGAAGGTTGTCGTATTTTTATAAATATTTCTATTTAATTTATCTTTTAATAATACATTTCTTTAAGAATGAGATAATAAGCAGTCACGAAATCTGTCATAGTTAGAGTGGGAGTAACAGAATGGATTTATGTGGGGGGGCTGGGGAAGGGGGGTTATTGAAAGGAGTTCAAACTTGTAATTGACAGCAAACATTCTTATCTTATTTCTATGAATTGCGTTAAACTTAACGCAGTTGCTTTTTTATGCTCACAATTCATTATATTTATAAATAAGATTTAATAATAATTTATTTTTAAACTTTTTTTTAAAGAATTTTTCTCTCGTCATATATAAGAGTTTTAGTTTGTACTTAAAAAATATATAATTTTAAAATTCCTTTGCGTCTTGAAGTTATTTTTTAAGTTGTGTCTGTCAACAAGAGGGAATAAAATGAATGCAACACGCACTCTGTTGAAAATACAAAATACTTATTAGACTCGACATAGTTAAAAAATATTTCGTTATTGATGATAGATTTTAAACAACAACTTTTATACTTCGGTATAACATTATATTATGTATAAACTATATATATTTTTATTTTGATATTAACCCAAAATTCAGTTTTACCATTATTCTAAATAATAAAATCCATATTTTACCAGTATTCTCTAGACAGGTCTATATTTATTTAAAGTGTTTGTCCATGTGTTGCCTTTCGTGATTCTTAAATAGGTGTAGAGAATTATAATGGAGTCCACTATTGGGATTAAAATAAAAGTTTAAATCTAAATTATGAATCTTGAATGACTGGCTTAAGCTATTTTTTTTTTTTTTAATGAAACAGTTCATTCTCATTCTATAATCTGATTAAATTTATGACACTGTTGGAAAGAAATGTTTCCTGTGTTTACTTAACATTGAAAATGGCTTTTACAAAAGGATTTATCATTATTTTCTTTATTTTCAGTTTACCTATACTAATATTTTTACTTCTGAATTGAAATATGTATATGATTTGTTCTTTGTTTTAGATTATAATTAGTCTTAGATGAAATAATACGCTTCTGCTAAGACCAAAATTGTAATGCCCAGTTTTTTCTTAAAACAAAATCGGTACGACAAACTCAATTTTTTTTCATATATACATTGCGACAGATTTTAAATACAATATTATCTTCAAATCAAATTATAATTATCAATAACTGCGGGAGACCTACAGAGAAAAATAGACCCCCGCACCGGGACTTTAACCACGGGTCCTCCTATTAATCCGTTACAGGTGCTCTTACCAACTGAATACGGGAGAATGATTTTTCTCTGTCGTTACCGATACAAATTCCCCGAATCCAAGCTTTCAATCTTTTCTACAAATCTAGCAAGCCAAATGTTCACGGCAATAGAACTAGATCGAGAATTAACGCTTATAACTATAAAGTACTCAATTAGTACCTGTGGCTAGTACAATCTATAATTTGATTTGGTGTGAAACGTGTCCCCCCCCCCCCCTCTATCTCGCTTATGAGAAGTGCAAAAAATTCCTGAACATTCTTCGACCAAAAGTAAAGATACCTTAAGCTTTTTTGCATTTTAAAAAACACCATTATTAGGGTACTACTTAAACTATACAGAGTTGCTTACGGACCCTCGCTGTGTGCTCAGTGGCGTAGCTAGGGCATTGGGGGCCCCCCGCAAGAACTTTTTGGGGGCCCCTCGCCAAACAAAATTTATGAGCAAAAATGAACCTCTTCCGTTTAGAACTGGGGGCCCTCCTCGACGTTGATTTGGGGGCTTTCCGCATTGCGGGCCCGCGCGGGCCCTTAGTTACGCCACTGTGTGTGCTGACTAGCACACACTAGTTCTGTTTATTTGGTTTTACCAACGAAACCCTAAAACGTGGTAAGAGGCGTTTGTTTACTTTTTGTTTTATTCTCATTAATAGAGCAAGAAACTTTATTTTTTTCCCGGGAACACGACTTTTACGATTAGATTCGTATTTAAATTGACTAAATGTGGAGGGTATGGCACCCTAATTTGGAGCTAAAATCATTGTATGCCAAACGTAATTGAAATCGGCCTAGTGTAGCTTAAGCTCGTCATACCAGCATAGACTCAGACGACTGGCCGACATTATTAAAAGAAACACTTTTTTCCGGTTCTGTTTAAAATGTATTAATGTTTTAACTCACTTACGGAAAAGCTAAATAAATTTATAATATAACAACATAATTATAAAACTGTTCAAATTATACAAATAAATAAATCATAAATGGTATTTATAACTATTTGTTTTTTTTGGAATTTTTTAATGGTTGGGGATAAATCGCCTGGAATTTTCTGTATGTAATTACAATAAAAAAAAAAGCAGTACTTGTCTGTATCCCCCACGTAGCATGGAATATGAATATTTATTTATAAAGAACCTGATTGTAAAGGTGTTAACTATAGATACTGGAATAACCGGTAATTCGACTGATTTTGTATCGATATCATGAGGTTCTACAAATAACAGGAATTCATTTTGTTAAATATGTTAATCTTAAAGTTAATAAAGTTCAGTTAAATTATGAGTGTTAAAAAATAAATAAAAAAATTAGACATTTGTTGTCACACTTTGCGGTTTTCATCTTTTGCCTATTTGCATATTAATTTTCCCAGAGAACAGTGTACATGTGTATTTAAAGAAATTCTATTTGTAGGTACTGATGGATTTTCAGATTTTAAGGCGCCTAGAGTCATCTTGTTTTACCTTTCTTTGTCTGCTTTCTGTGCAGAAGCGTTGAGTTTCATAAACGATTCAATGAAATTAGCGGTAATAGAAGCTAATGGAAAATAACAAAGTTTTTAGCTCTAAGTATAGAAACTACTTTTTATTAAAAGTGTAAATGAAGTCATAAGGTAACAGTAAATTCATATCCTATATGTCATCTTGCTAGATTAATATATTTGACGATCAATTTTTTTAATTTTCAGCGTGTTCAACTACATATTTTTCCACTGCACTTTATTATATATCCTTGTTTTTCATGTTATTGTGTGAATCAGTTATCGATACCATAATATTTTACTACGTTTTTATTAGCTTGCTTTCTTGTTTGTTTGTTGTTAGTCTTCAAAAATTTAAAAACGTAGGATATAAAAAGTTCTTTTTATCTTGTAATTATTTCATATATTATGTTAACTCTTATATTAGATGTTGTGGTTTTTATTTTTAAGAGATAGCATTTTATGTGCTGATCATGACTTCTAGTTTCTTCTATGTATTTATAGTTTATAGTTTCTTGTACTTTATTTAACTCATATTCTTTAAAATATATTTATTATACTTGGTGACTTATGTTAGTAAGAAAATGGCCTGATCAATATTAATGCTAAGATAATAATTCTTTTCGCATTGAGAAGCAATGATTTAGATTTGAGTCTATTCAATGATTTATTTCAAATTCTTAAAAGAGAATCTGAGATCTGTTCAATCTTCTTAATGCAATTTTATGCATCTTTCGTGGTCGCATATTGCACATGTTATCTTTTAGAATATAAATCGCGTTTAAATGCTTTATATTATACATATTTTTATCCATTTGGTTAGATAATTTTTTTTTCTTTAATAAAGGGATAAATGTGAAAAGCATCGATAGATTGAAGCGAGTCTGGTTTTGCGAAACGTTTCGATTTTAACATATTCTCCCCTTGACTAAAATGCTCGTTTGATAATAATTATTGGTGTAATTGCGGTGTATGAGGAAAGTTTGTAATTCCTTGATTGAAACATTTGAGAACTGTCCATTTCGAATCCTGAAAGGGTAGAGGATGCCTTAAAATATTTCGGTCATTCCCCTCTTGACGGGATAGATTCGCTTCAGTGTTTACTCGGTGAAATGGGGAAAGGTTTTTAGATGTGGGAGTGCTGCTAAATGATGTGTTATAGAAGGTACCAAACTGTCTGTATGTGTGAACTGTTGGACGGAGACACAGGGTGCTTATAGCTTGTTTCAAAGCTACATAAACATTAGTACGGACGTTTCGCGTCGGAATTCTAATAACAGAGTTAGCAACGTTCTCGACACAACTTGTTTCCTGCTTTTCAACTCGTTCAGGTCAGAGATGAGATTACGGCCCGGCTAGAACTAGAAACTGGAACCTGAATGAAAGCTTAGATATAGTTGAAAACGCTTTATGTGCTCCGAAAGCCTTGGGTTTCCACGAAGTCCCGGTTTAAACTCCCTTTGCCGAAACACCATTAGCCTCACGGACTTCCTAGTAATTGGATTTAGAAAACTAATTGGTGAGAATCAAGTTTGGGCTGCCCTTTTCCCCCATTTTCCTCTTATATAGGCGTACTCTCGTTGAATCCGACATTTTGGATTAACGTAAAATGCGATTATCCTTCGTGCGGTTCAACATGGCCACCTTGCTTTTAATTCGTCTCGCATAGTGTCCCTTCTATATGTTTTACATATAAAGAATTGGCCCTAGTCCATGCTGTTAAAGTTCTTTCTACAAAACATTGTAATTTTAAAATGAATATACCTTATAAAACTGTTATTTCATGTCATATAAAAGTCAAGTCGAGAATAGTGATAAATTGAGGCAGTATGTTTCTGATACTTAAATCCCTCTATACTCCTTCCTCCGCAACGTTTATACATGACTGGTTTTGTGAAATGTTTGTATTGGATTTATTTAAATACTCTCTCGAAGAGAATGAATAGAAAACAGTTCATTATCATGCTACAGAAGCGGACGAAGGAGAGGACAATATTTGGTTTATAATAAGTACGAGTATTAACTTTTTGAAGAAACACAATTTATTTATTTATTTTTATTTTTTTAAGAAAGGAAGCCAAATAATACACCAAATTAAACAAATTATTTTCAAACCTATGTTGAAAATAAGGAGCCATCACTTGGTATTAATAAAGGAAACTTAATAAATCACACAAAATTACTGTCTTAATTTCTAAACCCTTTTGAAAGTTTGGCATATTTTATAGTCATATAAAAATAATTTATATGCTTCAATTATTTCCGAAAATCAAATACCATAGTTACTTATCTTAAGATAATATATTATTTATTAATTTTTTTTTTTATTCAAATACTACAATTGTATTTTGAGAAAGGAAATCTAAAATTAGTTTTACTTTTATTTAATCTAGTTAAATAAATAATCGTGAATTAACTATATAATTTTACCTCAAGCTTGATCGAAATAGTTATGCGTGGTTAGTGAACATTATTGACGGCAATGAAGTTCCTTGAGAGTAATTGTTTATATTCATTTACTAAAAGACTTTATATTCTTGTTTATACTTTTATTGAGAAAAAAAAAATATCATGGTAAAGGGAAGTAAAACTTAAATTTAATTTAATTTCCCTATTATTATATCCATCCATTTATAAACTGCAACCGGAAAAAAATAATAATAACTTCTCAGTTTTAAGATTACAGATAACTCATCAAACTCTTTTTTTTTTATAATTTTTCCGTACAAATAGTGTTTTAAGGGTGAGATTAGACGTAAGAGATTAACTATAATTGCTTACATTGATTAATATCATTACTGCCGCTATTAGTGTGAAATATTCATAGGGAAAACTCAAAATATGTATTTGTCTTTTATTTAAAAATTTCCATATAATTAGTACCTGTACCACATTATGAATATCGAGCATTGGATTTCTACTGGAATGGAAAATTAACGCAATTTGTGGAGGATTTTATTTTTAATTTTAAAAATATTATCAGTGTGTGTGGTCCATAAAAGAATCTAGATTTCAAATTATTTTGTAAGTATATAGTATGATTCATTTAATCAGTTTTAAGAGATTTCTCTCGAAGGTCATTTCGTATAATGATTGAACATTAATAGATAAAAATCTATAATTTCCTCTATGTTTGTCGTTTTTGTAAGTCGCATGCACATTCTGAGACCATGACTATTGAAAGACACCGTTGCTAGCCACCGAGAGATAGGCTCTTGCTATTTCAGATTGCCTTTGCACTAAGTCTTAATGTTATTTAGTTGTTGTCCAACCGAAATTACCCTCTTTGAAAACTATGTGAACGTGTCTCTGATCCAATTCTTCGTTCAATTCTGCGACTGATCTTATTTACCGGTACGGTGTCTCTGAACTCTAAAACAGTCACAAAATGCTGCAATTTATTTCAACGTGTAGTCAGTAAGAGTCAAGGATCTTATATAAAGGGGATAGAGGGTTGAGGCAAAAAAGTGACCCCATGAAGATATTTATGTAAAATATTAGCTCCAATGGGACAAATTACCTTCCTCTTGGTTATAGGTTACCAAGAATTTGTTTATAGTGCCAGGTTATTACCTGTTAAAAAAGGTAATTTGTCCCAGTTCAAAGGTCGTGGAGCATGCGCAGTATGATTTTTTCTCCAATTCCTCTTACCTTTATGGGGTCACTTTTTTGCCTTAAACCCCTTCATAACATTCCATCCCCTTTATATGAGATCCTTGGTAAGAGTAGGTATGTCATAGTCACTGTGTCTGATCAATAGTCTGTATTAATGTGCCTTGACATAGTATGTTAAGATTTTCTTAGCTATAGGAGCAGCATAGTTATTAACAAGTTGACAATTTCTAAATCTATTCCTTGCACGCAATACAAAATGTGTTTTTTAATCATATAATCTTACAAACTTTATCCGTACTTTTCCGTACGTTTTCTACTAAACTTCTGATAAAATTTATTAAAATGTTCTTGAATACTTTAATAATACTTAGCTATTTGATCAGATTATAATTAGTAGATCATAAGATCTGAAAAGAAGATTTAGCAAAATCTTCTTGGGTACAAGAAGATTTTGCTAAATACCAGCAGTATTTGAATCCGAATTGAAAAACCCGCATCATTGATCTCTATTAAGGGTGTGTAGAGATGTTAATCCTTTCGTCCTGCGTCTAGTAAACCGCATACTTCTAAAAGAACTTAAAATAATAATAATAATCTCTACCTTATGTCATACATAATATAAGATGAGTTACTCAGTTAACTGATTAATATTTAAACAGCTAAATATAAAGAATTGAGGTGCTGCTAAGTGGTCCTAATCCGCATGTTTATTATTTCCTCATTTAAATATTATAATGGTTTATAATAATTTATACTTCAAGTGCATTTACCATTCGCTGTTATTAGCAAAGTCAAAGTAATCTGTTATAATCGGCTTATTATTTTAATGGTGTTAAAATTCCTCTGAAAGAACAGTCAACTTATTATTATTGCAAGAGAATGGGAAAAGTTTAGAGAAGTTTTTAACACAAACTAAAATATAATTATTGTTTTCTCTCTTTTTGGCGAAATATGATGGTATTCGAAATTGAAATTAATATTACTCGTGTATAAAGGAGAGTGTCCACTGGTTAGTTTGTTTTTTATACAGATCTACAGTTTTATTCCAAGCTTGATAACATTTTGCACACAGATGACCTTTAAAACAAGAGGAAAGTTACTAAAGAGATTTCGAAACCACAAACTCAAAAAAAATATGTGGCCTTTTTTTCTTCTTTTACTTACTTATAAATATTCTCAATTTGTAGTAGAAGTAAAGCATTTTTTACCGTTTCTTTATTTTATCTCACTACGGATTTAAAGTTATATCAGTTAATCTTAAACAAATTTATTACTTACAACAAAATACAATATTAACAATAAGATATTAACAATAAAATATCCGACAAATTAGAAACAAGGCATTTTTCCTTTTCTCCGAAATTACTTTTCAAACCTGTCTATTGAATTTTAAATAAAAGAATTTACTGTAATATTTCAGAAGTAAATTTTTGTATGATTGAAACATTTAAATAATTGTCCATGATTCATTGTTTTACAATGTTTTATCTTAGGGTAAATTACAATGTTTTATCTTGGGGTAAAAGGAAAGGATTCAATTCCTTCAAAGGATTGTAATTGAACATTCTAGACTCTAAAGCTTCAACTTATTGTAATAATTGTAAGAATTTGAAATCTTGTAAAATCTAATTCTTCTATTATATAATTTTATATTTACTGAAGTATATCCCTTTATTATATAATTTTCATTTTATAAGAGTATATTTATAACATAAATAAAAATCGCAAAGTAGGAATGGATCAGTTTATGTATTATTACCATAGTAATTAAGAGGATTCGAAAAGATTAAAACAGAAAAGTAGATGTATATGTATTGGCTATATATGGATTGGCCAGATTGGCTGAGACAAGGGAAAAGAAAATATACGGAAAAGGGTGAAGGATAGAACACTAAAAATGCAACATTAAAACCTTTAAACTCATAACTATAACTTTATACTGAGAGAAAAAGAAAGCAGACAAAAAATGACAATACCTGCCTTCGGCCAGGTTTAAAAGAATGACATTGACGAGACTGGCCTGGTGACAGAGGAGCTGATCTGTGCGTCCTGCTGCTGAAGATGCCGGGGTCTCGACGTTTCCGGTTGTCGTATCGACGGCAGAGGAATATGCTTCCCCGGTATTGACCGGTTCACTGGAGACCTGGTTGGCCGCTGCGTACTTATCAAAGAACGGCTGCTGTGCGGCTGAAGGAGAATAATTGATCGAGCTTCCCTTGGTGTTGGCTGTACGTAAAAAAGAAGGGCCATGACCACGCTCCTTAGAGAAGGTGAAGTGGGAAGGAGATAAGAATCAAATGGGGGTATTTAAAACTAGGGGAAAGCTAGGTGACCTGGGTCAAAGTTCCCTATATTTCTAGCTGTGAAACCGTAAAAATAGCAAAATAAACTAATTAAAATCTTCTCAAATAAAGATAAATAAATGTACACCTTCTTAATGGTGTAAACTGTAAACAGTATATTTTTATTATTTATGTATTTATGCATATTATTTACAATTTAAGTGTCATATTTATTCAGACATTGAATTGATTAATTACTTTCAATTAATACTGGGAGAATACAAATTACGATAAAAAATAAAATATGATTGTGCAAAGTGGTCGAAAAAAATGTGGTGTAAGCATAAGCTGTTACATTATTATTAATTATTTCTCACTTCACTTTTGGTAGGACATTACAGGCAGTACTTACAGGTACAAATCAGGACACTACTTTCCCTAGAACCTATTTCTAGGTTACCTTGACATTGTTCCGCTCTCGATTCATAGATGTATATCAGAGCATCTTGGCGCGGGATCGAACCCACGATCTCGTGCCGTCCTCGATTCATTGATGGCCGAGCAGACATGACAGTAGTCCTAAGCCACGGCAACGCTGGTTCCCCTAGCTGTAATAAATATCACGTTGTCTTAACAGCTAATTGAATAAATATTTTTTATCCATCCAACAATTTTGAACCTTCACGATCTCTCCTCTGACCACAGTGCTGTTCTTTTGATCCTAGACCTCTGTCCCCCTCCCATCCCTCAAAAACCTACCTTAATAAATGGACATGTAGACTGGACTTTATTTCAACAGTTACTAGAGACCAAACTCGACCTTAAAGTACCACTAAAGACATCTGACGACATAGACGCAGCTGTTCAGACACTGACTGAGACAATACAAACGTGTGTATGGGACAGTACAAGACCATACAAACAACACAGGACGACCAATTATTACTTACCTTTGACGATACGAACCTTAATTAGCGAGAAACGACGAGCTAGGGCAAAATGGCAACGGACTCGACTACCTTCTGACAAACTGACCTTTAACAGACTTACAAGACAACTGACCACAGCATTGACAACATACAGATCAGAACAATTCTCACACTATACTAGAAACTTGACGACGGAAGACAAATCCCTCTGGCAAGCTACCCGAAAAATCCTTAAACAAAAGATTATCCCTTCACCACTCCAAAGATTAGATCGATCCTGGGCAAAGAGCGATGCTGATAAGGCAGAGCTTTTCGCCCATTTCCTCTCCGAACAGTTTTCTCCTAATCCTGATATCTATGACCAAACCCATTCCAATAATATATTACACGATCTTTTTGTTCCTCTTCAACTTTCTCCTCCCCCAAAGGCCTTTAACCCATCCGATATTTTATACATTATAAAACATCTTCCCAAAAATAAAGCTCCTGGCTATGACCTTATCACCTCCCATATCCTCGAAAACCTCCCTAAAAAAGGAATCCTTTACCTTACTTCCATCTACAACTCAGTCCTTCGAGTAACCCACTTTCCTTCACTTTGGAAATTCGCTAAAATTATTATGATCCATAAACCCTCCAAACCTTCCCACTTACCTAATTCCTATCGTCCTATCAGTCTTCTTCCTCTGATGGGTAAAATCCTAGAAAAACTTCTCCTCCGACGAATTAATCCTATAATAACCTCCTTAAAAACACTCCCAAACCACCAATTAGGTTTTCGGTCCCTTCACTCCACAGTCCAACAGTGTCACAGAGTTGTAGACATAATAGCTTCCTCCCTTGAGCAGAAAAAGTACTGCTCAGCGGTCTTCCTAGATGAAGCGCAAGCTTTTGACAGGGTTTGGCACGCTGGCTTGCTTTGGAAGCTTAAGGGCATCCTTCCCTTCACTTACTACCTAATCATAAAGTCCTTCCTAGAAAATCGTTTTTACCATGTGTCCTACAACCTTTCTACTTCCTCAATTTATCCTATAAAAGCAGGTGTACCCCAAGGAAGCATCCTAGGTCCAATCCTGTATACCATTTTCACCTCCGACATCCCTGAACATCCTAGCACCACTTTAGCTTCCTTTGCAGATGATAAGTGCATTTTATCATCTAACATATCACCTATAATAGCATCTGAACAAGTTCAGGAACACCTCTTACTTCTGGAAACTTGGCTCAAGAAGTGGAGAATCAAAATTAATGAAAACAAAAGTGTCCATGTAACGTTTAGTTTGAGACATGGCATATGTGAGCCAGTAACCCTAAACCAAATCCCTATCCCTCACTCTAGTTCTGTCCGCTACCTTGGTTTACACTTGGACCGGCGATTGACCTGGGCACACCACACTAAACTTAAACGACAAGACTGCAACAGACGCTACAAACTTTTACACAGACTTCTACACCATACATCTAAACTCAGCACACATAACAAATTACTCATTTATAACACAATAATTAAGCCCATATGGTCATACGGTATTGAACTTTGGGGTTGCACCAAGCGTTCCAACTCCTATCGTATCCAGTCCCTACAGTCCAAAATCCTAAGAAGAATAGTCCACGCTCCTTTCTATGTTTCAAACTTCACCCTTCACAACGACCTTAAAATCCCTTTCGTCCATGAACTAGCCATATCCCGATATAAATCCTTCCATGACTCCATATCCCAACACCCCAATCCTTTAATTCACAACCTGTCATTACCATTCATTCCTGGAAATCCTCCTCGACGTCTAAAGAGGCAGTGGCCACGTGATTTGTTAAACAATGCTTAACTTCTAAACATATGTTGTATCAATTGTATTAATTCAAGCTAGTATCTGTGAGTACTGTTAATGGATAGTTCCTCACTTCAAGTCACTCAAGTCATTGTAAAAACACATATCAATATTGCTTATAACATGTAAAATTATGTAGTTGCAATTTTCTAATAAATTAAAAAAAAAAAAAAAAGGGTCCTTAGTCCTTAGCCTAAACCAAGGACTCTTATATTTTCCTGCTTGTGTCTGTCCGTCCGTCCGTCTGTCGCCTGCTCTCTCGGCGACACCTTTCGTCCGATCACTTTGACATTCGGCATATATGTGTATAGTACCTACCCACACATTTTAAAAATATAGCGACTTTAAAAAGAAATTATTTTTCATAAAAATAAGGGTAAAAAAACTTAAGGGTTTAAAAATAATTGGTTTTTTTGAGACCGTGTGGAGTACATATGAAAGGGTACGTCAAGCTGATTACAAAAAAATGTAATTTTTGGTTATAAGCTTTGATAAGGCGAGCGATAAGTGATAAGTGTCCCCCCTTCTATCTCGCTTATGTAGAGTGCAAATATTCTGAAAAAATTCCTGAACATTCTTCGACCAAAGGTAAAGATACCACTTTTTGGAACTTTCGAAAAGAAAAAAATGTTTTTATTAACAAAATACTTTTTTTATAATTATTCTTTTTTGGGTGTATTTATATGTTTATATAGTCCGGTTCACTGGCAAACAATTCTTTATCAGAAGTTTGTTTATGTGTTTTAAGATGTCAGACCCATAGGATAGTTCAAAGTAGGCTTTTTAGTATTTTAAAAATCACCATCAAGAGGTACTACTTAAACAATACATTGTTGCCTACGGACCCTCGCTGTGTGCTGACTAGCACTCACTTGACATGTTTATTTAAAGTAGTATTTTCATTATAAACTAGCCATGTGTTTATAAACCAACTAAGTGAAACATTTAATTAATAAATGAACGAATTACGACTGTTGTTATCTTTACAATTTAAAAGCACATGAGCAATTAAACATGGCATATAAAATAGATTTGTAGCAACTATATAGCTAGAATTAGTTTATAATATACTGGTTATATAAATCTCTAATGCACTTGTTAATGTATTGTGCGAAAAGTAATAAAGAAAGTCCAGTTCTATTGGCGTTGGAGTTCCATTGGCCTTGAGTGTAACTTGAAGTACGCTATCTAGAGGTAGAAGTCCTGAAGTAAAATTAATTATAAGATAAGATAAGAGGAGTAATCTTTTAAGGATTTAAACGTAATAGGTCAAGAGATCTTGGTCTCTTAAGACTCCTTGGAGGGATGGAGGGAAATAGTATAGGAGAAGATAGAATGGATTAAAGGGTTAGGGTGACCTCGTAGGGATTCAATGAATTTAGACTTAAGGAAAATTGTTCGCTCTTGGACCAAGTGAGGTGCGTTAAGCTGATTATCGATAATTTTTTATCAAGATAGGAACAGTGATGGATAATGATAACTTTTTAGAGTCTAGAATAAGGGTCAGCATGGTTTTAATCCAAGGGTTGAAATCACGGATTATTTATTTCTCTTTGATTCGGTCGTTCTGATGATATTAGTAGTACATTCACAAAACAATTCACAATTCCTATGTCAAACGCATTGCTTGCTAAGCTATTACTTCAATTAACTAGAATCTAAGATTGATTATAAGATTATGTAACATCAAATGAATTAGTTGGTTTGATTTATACAAGAATTATTTAAAATTCTAGTGTCTTATTTAGTTTTAAAATCACAGAAATGAAGAGAAAAATCCCAAAATTTTAGTCTTTAGACACGGTCTGTATGAAATGAAACCAGTTCTTTTCACTTTTTTAGAGGAGTTAAAAAAAAAAACTTGTTTTTTTGCACAACTGTTTATTAAACCTCTAACACACATACCTCTACACTTAAACTCTGCTTCATCAACTGCAGTATAGCACCTCTTTTTTCTTGCTCTAAAAATAAAACTTTTTGTTCCCGAAAATTAAGATGAGCTTTCACAAATAGATTGTATTCTCCTCTATCGTAGTAAGAATCAGTATCTGTGAAGAAGATTTTTTTTTCTAAATATAAGTCAGAAAAAGAATATGACGTAGTACGCCCTTCATATGGCACAAAATTGCATGGTTGTTTCTCCCGAGATTTTGTAAAACTTACTTCATGGTAAATAAAAGTAAAAATGCAAAATTTATCTATATTTCTCTCTGAGTTTTTTCTTTCGTACGATGATGACAAATACAATGTTTTTATGTTATATGAGAGAAGACTTTTCATTATTATTATAAAAAGTGCATTATAATTTAATTGCTATTTCTTTTACGTCCTTACCAACACAGTATTAAGGGTTTTAGGTATTGGCCACATTACATATTATCTTCTTGATTATGTTGGTCAGTAGTCAGTAGTTTGAAGCATGCCTCGCCGCTATGTGATTTACACAATCCATGAACCAGATAAGTCGGTTTTGGATCTTTAAGGTGCATTTCGAGTATTCTAACTACTCAGTCACCCCCAATCCCTTGCAAATTAACTATTTTTTAGTAACTTTTTCTCCCCCTAATAGGATAGATTGGTGAAAATACCTTCATATTGGTATACATTCATTTGGGTAAAACTTATTTCAAAGAATTAACTTTTCAAGTTTAAAAGTATCGCACATGAAAAATAAAATATCTAGTTTATAATGTAATCAAGTTTAAGGTCTAAAAATAACAGGGAAATATTAGAGGTAAAGAAATCTACATGAAAGTAAACTGTTAAAAACAGACTCGTAAAGAAATTCTAAGAACATTTAAAAGCATTTCTTTTAAAAATCAAATTGACTGTTGGACATTGACCGTAGCTGCCCTTTGGTATAATATCTTTTGATGTTTTCTCTCTGATTTTTTTTTTTTTTTTTTTTTTTTTTTTTTTTTTTTTTTTTTTTTTTAATCAGAGCACCTACTCTTTTTATATCTTTATTTTTTTAAATGAAAAAAGGACTCAGATGATTTTAGATGTTTTAATATAGAGTTCTAGCTTTTTAGCATTTTGGAATAATTAAAAAATAAAATTTTTAGAATTCAAAGCAGTAAACGATGATCGTCCCTCAGAATCAAAAGGCAAGAAAACTTATATCTGATTTGATTCAGGCTAGTCCTAATACTTCATGTGTTAGAATAATGTATTTTATCTTCGATTGATACGAAATATAAACATTGTATCTCTTTTAGATGAGTAGAAAGTGATTCTTTACGTACTTGTATTCATTGCGCATGCGCGTTTCATAATTCCTCTTTTTTCCGCCCTAATGCGGTAAAAAAGAAGATTTCTTCACCTTAACGCACGATTAGCGAGTTTGTTTACATTTAACAACACTAATTTGCTGTTTGTTAAATTAAAGTAACTGTTTATATCGAGTTTTTAGTGAAAAAAAATAAGTGATTTATGTCATTAAATCACTTATTATGAGGAGAATAATACGCCTCCCGAAATAATTAATTTGGCACAAAATAAAACTAATGAATTAATGTCATCTTTATCAAAAGAGAAATACGAACTTACATACAGAAAGTTTTATAAAGTAATTTGTACTGTATTTATTATTAAAATCTAGCAATCTAGCAACTGCATTTGGCTTTGCTCGTGTGGTTTTACTACCCTCGCTGTCGCTCGGGTGCTAACTCCACACTCGCATGCAAAATGCTACTTTCCGCACTAGACGCTTAATGTACTATTTTACATTCTTTTCTGTACACAAAGGTGAGGAATTAAGAGCTTCTATCCAGTTGAAATGAACAAAAATACACGATAGAAAATAACTGGTGCAGTATTTAAAAATCACGATAACTGCAAAATATTTAAAGATATTGATTTTTAATCAATATTGTCGAAACCGTTCTCGAGAATTTTTTCATAACTTTTTAGATTTAGGGGGCAACGTCCTCAAATTTAGAGTTTACCTTTATTTCTCGATTTATACTCAGGTACTACGTTTCCATGTGTTTAAATACGGATTGAATCCTGATTTAGGATTTAAAATGTTAGGTGTTTCCAATTATTTAATTCCATTAAAATCAAAAATGTCAAGAACAAAACCTTCTAGTAAAGGTAAGAAAACATCAGATATCACATACACCCATGTCTATCCGGTCTTCACAGAGTAGTATACTGGTTTTAAATATTGACTTATACCACTCTACCTTTAAACCATTCAAATGGTCGAATGAAATGCTGCTTAAAACCGACGTCACAACTCACTAAAAAACTAAATAAAATCTAATTTTAACAAAACAGATATTTTACAATTTAATGCAATTGGTTCTGTGTAGCTGGTTCTTTTTTTAATTATTATTATTTTTACTATTTTAGCTATTTAGCTATTAAAAGTTAAAAATAACATTATTTTTTACCAAAGTCTTGCTTATTAGGAATAACAAATTAATTCTCAATAATTTTACCTCTTGAAACAATTTAGAAAAAAATAACAAACTAATTAAATAGACTGGAATAATTAATGAATAATAGATTTTCCTTTTTCTATAAAATAAATTTAAATTTAAATTTGCCTATTATAGATTCTTATTTATAGATATCACCTTTATTTTTCTTTAAATTTCTAATCTATAAGCTATTTTAATGAGTTAGGACATATTCATTCCTAAACTTTTTAATCTTAATAACTCGTGTTGTATAGAAATCACCAAGTTATCTTCTCTCGTAAAGAAATATTTTTTTTTTTAAACTTCCATCTGATATATACATTTAATGATGAAGAATGATTGAAAGGATATTGTAAAGATGATATTTTGTCTGCCAGTTCAATTTAATTTGCATTTATAATAAAAACTATTTGTTTTAATTAATTGTTTACTCTTGTATGAATGAAAAGGACCCTGAAAAATGTATGAGAAGACAAATTAAATAATAGATATTGCATTTTTTTTTTTTTTTTTTTTTTTTTTCCCAAAAAATATAAAAATTTCTAATGATTGATTTAATCAAAAACAAAAAAAAAAAAAATGTTTCGACATTTATTTTTTTTATATTTTTTTTATATAAGAGTTGTTATTAAAATAGTATGCATAGATTTATGTAAATAAGACGGAGTGAAGTTCCATTTTATAATCTATACAGCTTAAAGCGAATTAAAATTATCAAGATGGTTGGTTGTTAGATTAAAATTTAGATTTTGCCGTTGTTCCGTTATACCAAAGAAAACCTGTCTGTATAAAGTTGTTAGTTAGTCTTAGATCCGCCAGGTTTCAGCACTTGTCGGGCATTTTAACTCGTTTGCTTGATACAATTTGATCCTCCCTGTCATTCTTTCATTTAATTTTACTGACCGTAGCTAATTCAACTGGATGCAGACTGCACCGAGTGTCTGTCGTACTTAATTCTTTAGAATTATAACAGCCGCCAAAGGATATGATTAAAAATATAAAGCGATTTATTTAAATAGATTTTTTTAAGGTCTTGAAGTCTATATCAGGATTTTATCAATGATTTTGACCGAGCTTTAACCGTAGTTAAACCGTAATTATATTTTAATTGAATAGAATTAAAGTAGAAACAAGAATATTTTTTATAAGATATTATTAATAATTTTACTTTTATTTTTCTTTGCATTTGTAATGGGAGTTGTTATTATTATGAGATTAAAAGCGTTAAATCGTGTCTGAGTGAAACATCTGTAAGCATTTAAATGCATTTTATGAGTTGTTTTACATAAAATATAATTAATCCGGGCTATTACCTATTATTTTCAAACTGGAAAGGGTAATTAAAGATTAACTTGTTTATTTTTTTAGATTTAATAAATAAGTTTTTTGCTTCCAAGCTTACCGAAGGTTACGCAGAAGCTATGTGATCGTCCTGAAGAACGAAAATATTTTATGCCTCTGATTTCAAAAATTCCAAGAAAAAAATTCGTTTCTGACATCAGGGAATCTTGTTGGTGCCGTTTCTGTCTGTGGGTCTGTCGCTTAATTTTTGCGACGATATCTTAAAAACTACACGTCCGATTTTAATGAAATTTGTATAGTAGGTCATAATTAGCCAATTGTTGGTCCCATATAAGTTTCAACCTTCTGCACCCATTTGTTTCTCTTTAATATATACATAATATACATTTATTTACACCTATATCTTCCAAATTACTTATTTTAAGTATCCGATTTTTATGGAAATTGGATGGTTTGTCGAAAGTAACCCGCAGATAGCCCCAGATGTTTTCAACCAACTGCGCTCTTTTTTGTTAAATTGATACTTTAATTCATGTAAAATCTCAAAACAATTTTGACATATTAAATAATTTTTATAAAAATACCATTTTTGAAAACTGGTCTCAATTTCTACTTTTTTTTTTTTAGGTTTCTGAATTCTTCTCCTCAATTGTGTCCATGTGCAAAATTTGGGGAAGATTTAAAGACGGGAAGTGGTTCTAAATTGGGGTAATAGGTGTGCGATGAAACTTAAAAAGCAAAGTAATATAAGACCAGTAAAAAAGAGGGGAAGCACTTAAATAAACTAGACAATAAGGATGCGAGGAAGCTATGTGCCACACCAATTGGCAGTCAATTTTATTTATCTACACATTTATTTAGTTTTTTACGATAATTTAAGAAGGGTGATGACAAACTATTTGAGGCTAATTTGATGTTTTGGGGAGCCAATTTGATTTTGGGGGATCAAGCCCCCCTTAGCTACCCCCCCCCCCCCCCCCCAGGATCGCCACTGGTCGGTGGTCTGTCGTTCAACATTAGTGCAAACAAACATATCTTAAAAACTACTAAGCTGAATGTCATGAAATTTGATTTTTAAAAAATTTGGATGGTTTGTTAAATGTAGCCCACAGATGGTTCACATTTGGTTTCAACTATCCGCACTCATCAAATTTCCTCAGTTGATACTCTTATTCATTATTCATGTATATATAAATTAAATCACTCCATTGAAGTACGTGATATGACACGATTATGCTATATGGGTCTCTCTAATTGCCACACTATTTTTAAACCTAACTCATCTGGAACTATAAGATGAGCTATTTTTAGAATTATTAGTATTAAAATTGTTAACGAAGTAAGACTTATTATAAGCCTTTTCCTGAAAGCTTTTAGCCGTAAAAGTCAAACATTAAAAACTTAATTTAGGATTATTAATTCCTTGGAAAAATAGCTTCCGTTACCTTCGGTAAGCTCGGAAGCAATAAATATTATTCCAGTAACTTGTTTACATTTATTTCGGCATTAACGTTTTATTATGTCTTTAAAATAACTCTGTAATACATTTATATTATTATATATAATATATTATGATTAATTTATGGAATTTTAAAATGATATTAGGGATATATAATTTCGATATTTCTATTTTTTTGTCATACGTTTTTGATTAGTTGAATCTCTTTGTTGTTCCTTTTACCGGCAATAATTAACTCGGTTTCTTATTTTTTAATAATTGGTCAATCGATGTATCCCAAAGTTTCCTACATGTAGCAGTTTCTAAATTATTGCTTTTATCTCTGCTAATAAGTTTTCTCTAATGATTAATAGCTTTATCGTGTTTAGAACTATCAAAATATTCCATTTATTTTCAGTAGTAATGTGAGCTTTAATTTAAAGTTAATTAGATATAACATTAAATTTCAATCCAATTAATGCTGATAATTAGTTTTATGATATTTATCTTTGTAAATTGTGTTTTCTTTAATTACTTATAAGCTGATGGCGTCTGTTAATTCATGTATTCATGTTTTATTTATACGTTGAAACAAATCTAAAGAAAGGTCTAGTTCTGGAGTTCTGGAATTTAGTTTGATATAACTTGCAAGGAAATGATAAAGCTCCTTCATTGTACCTGCATTTTTACTGTTAATTAATGATGCTATTATGCCGGCGCATAATACCCTAGTGAAGGCTTTCCATCTTGTCGCTATGTAAGGTGTGCTGATTGGCGTTGATACTGCAAAGGCTGAGTCGCCAAGTACCTTAGTCCTTAGTATGTCCCTCTTCTTTGGCAGCCTTGGGGATTTTAGTTAAAAGCACGTCTTTATAGATATATCATCAGCAACCTTAAGCAGGTTATGTCCAACCCATCTAAACTCTCCCGGGTATCAATCTTGGCGTCTGGAAAACATTCTTCATTTGATATATATAGGACCAGCCATTATATTTAGAATATTTTGATGAGGGATCTATTTGTAAAAAGAAAAAGAACCTATAAAATGTCTCTGCCATCATCTGATACCAAACTCTTTCTCAAACCCATGCAGCAATACAGAACTTACGTAAGATAACTAAGACTAAATACATGTGCTTTTCACTTGACTCTCGGGGCGACCGACTAATGACTTACAAGTAAAAATACACAGGCAACAATGTGCACGGCAATACAATACCCACTGTACTTATAACGAAACAATAAGTAGAACCCACACGATTAAATATTTAGGGGTAATAATAGACAACAATTTAAAATGGAAAAAAATCAAAAACATGTCAACTGGATGGCAAAACGGATACGAAAGACGATTTACAGTTTTATTAAAATCGGAGATTTTGCCAATAAATCAACATTAAAATTACTTTATCATGCCCTTGTAGAATCCGTATTGAATTATTGTGTTTTGGCTTGGGGAAATGGCTTCCCCAACCAGTATAGAACCTGCTAATATAATACAAAAAACAATTATAAAAATTGTTGCTAAAAAACCCAAAAGATTTTCTTCTAAGTTAACTTTTTCTGATTTCAAGCACTACCAATAACATTACTTTTTGATAAATCCATTTTAATTCATTTTTACAATAAAAATTTACCTACATTATGCCATAACTACTTTACAAGATCACAAACACAGAACACTTATACAACGCAACTCTTGCGCACAACTATAAAACAAAGACATGCTTTGTAAATTGGACCTCAACTATTCAACAGCCTTCCAGCCTCTCTTATAAACATAAATACATAATTTTAACTCATTCAAAAAGAAAATCAAAGAGTATCTGTTAAATCAGATATAAAACAAATCATAGGAATAGGTATACCAAATAATAATAAACAGGTCAAGTGCGTGGTAGTCAGCACACAGCGAGGGTCCGTAGGCAACCCTGTATAGTTTAAGTAGTACCCTATTGATGGTGTTTTTTAAAAAGCTAAAAAGCTTACTTTGAACTATCCTATGGGTCTGATATTCTCAAAACACATAAACAAACTTCTGATAAAGAATTTTTTGCCACTGAACCGGACTACACTACAACCATATAAATACATCAAAAAGACCATAATTATAAAAAAAAACGTATTTTGTCAATCAAAATTAATATCATATTTTTTTTCGAAATTTTCAAAAAGTGGTATCTTTACTTTTGGTCGAAGAATGTTCAGGAATTTTTTCAGATTTTTTGCACTTCACATAAGCGAGATAGAGGGGGGGGGGGGACCCGTTTCACACCCACTTCAAACTTGCCTACGCTCGCCCTATCAAAATTATAACCAAAGAATTATATATTTTTGTAATCAGCTCGATGTACCCTTTCATATGATACCTCTCACGGTGTCCAAAAAAAAAAAAAAAAAATGTTAACCCTTAAGTTTTTTTACCTTAATTTTTTTGAAAAATATTTTTTTTGAAGTCGCTATATTTTTAAAATATGTGGGTAGGTACAAGACACATACATGCCAAATTTCAAAGTGATCGAACGAAAGGTGTAGTCGTGAGTGACGGACGGACAGACACACGCAGGAAAATATAAGGGTCCTTGGGTTTGCCTACGAACCCTAATAAATTATTAATTTGATAAGTAATAAATTAAAATAAATGAAAAAGAACTCATTATTAAAAATTAACTAAAAACACAATAAAATAACATAAAGTAAAATAGACTGCCAATTAGTGTGGCACATAGCTTCCTCGCATCCTATCATGTACTATAACAATTATTGTTATATTACTTTATTGTTATATTGTTTATTTTGTAAAAACTATTAATAGTTTTAGCGATCTTTAACACTTCATGGCGGTGTCGCTGTTGGTTTTACTAAAAAATTGTATTTGAAAAAAATGTTTGTCTCATTGAATAGATGAAGTTAGATTTTTTCCCCGACCTAAAATTCCAATTTTAAATTTAAAGTTCACGTTTACGCGAGCGTTGCTCGTGAACGCTTGGACAGATAACGTTGTCCAACGAACTCGTCCTGGGTATTAGTCACTTCAGGGTATGATTTTTTGAACATGTATGCCAAATTTAATTGACCAGCGGTTTCGACTCTACTCGTCTGCACATAACAGAGTCAGTAATTGTTAAAAATATTTTATGTCTCTGATTTCAAAAATCCGAAGACAAAAATTCGTTTCTGACATCAGGGAATATTTTTGGTTCCGTGTCTGTCTGTGGGTCTGTCGCTCAATTTTTGCGAACCAATATTTCCCCAATAATATAACCAATATATCACTCTAACATAAATTTGTTTACATCTATAGCTTCAAAAGTACTTATCTGATTTGTGCGTGAAACTTTTATAGTTTATCGAAAGTAACCCGCAGATAGCCCCAGATTAATTTCAACCGTATGCACTATTTAACTTTTGCTAAATTGATACTTTAATTCGTGTAAAAAATCTAGACAATTTTGAAAGATTAAAGAAACGGGGGAAACAATTAAACAAAATAGACAATAATGGCTTGTAAAAGCATAAAATCAATAAAGTACGTGATAGGATGCGCGGAAGCTATGTGCCACACCAATTGGCAGTCTATTTTTTCACTAGATTAATTTATAGGTGTGGCGACAAGAATGGTGTTAGTTTATATATTCTTAAATAATTGATTGCGCAGCATGTACTTATTTGATACAATGCTTAAATTATTTCTCAACCTCTAAAAGTTATAGTGGAATTTCTTTGTACCAATCGGATTTGAACTTTGTAAATGCCAATTTTAAAATAGGAAATACCTTTGTTTTTATTTCCCTATTCTCAAGAGATTGTGAAACTAGGAATTCTCCGAATCTATACTGATTTTGATGCGTTTCATGTCGGAATGTCCAAAGTTGTAATTCTTTCATTGTGCCGGGGGAAGAGAAGAAACTTGAGTGACTGATAGACTTAGCTACGTCACGTTTCTTCCATCTTATTCCGACACCTAGTACTTAGTTGCTGTATTCCACTAACCTATAAATCTGTAGGTAATCAAAGCTTTCGGATTATTTCTTCCTACCTATTTTTGGTAATTTGCTTTTTGGTGGAGTCAGTTCTTCGAGTATTGTATAACACGGGAAATTCTTTTTTTTCTGCTCTACTCGTTTTATTAGCTTTATTTTAACTTATGTTGAGCCCTATTACACTTACACGACTGCTGAAAGATTATAATGTATATAGGTGTGCCTACCCGATAATAAAATAGTTTAAGCACTAAATCAGACCAACACTTCAGGTATTTTTTATTGTGGTCATCACTCGCGTTTTAAGAACGGCAGACCATGATTCAAGTTACTTTATTGCAAATCGCTAATAATATCACTAAATATCTCTAATTTTGTCTGTCCTCTTCTTTTTCAGCTATATATTTTATGTAAACCTAAAATTAAATTAAATTCTTTAATCATTAGAACGAGTAAATTTGGTAGGTTGTATGAATTAAGTAAATACGAACATGGTTGTATTTTCATAAATAAAGTCGGCTAACTCAATATTAGATATAATCAACTTCTGACGCGATCTTTTTACTGAAGTACAAATAACGTTGAATGGGTCTGGTTAATTCAAGTCCAGTGTACTCCACTTTTTTAACCTAGCACTTTTCTAAAAGTATGCATATTAGCATAACTTGAACGAATCGTGAAACATCTGGTTCAGACACTTGCAATTTGTTACTCTGTATCATTATGATGATAAAGTCAAGTCATTAAACATCCTTTTTTGAAAATCAAACCATTATTCTCACCTCCATTAAAAATAAATGGTTACCAGTGTAAGGCGATAAATTTAGAACGTATTAAATTTATAAAAGCATAATAAATCAGTGCTGCTTACTCACCAACTTATTTCTTAGTTTTGAACTTGCTTAAAGTTGATCTTCACTTATCGATACCTTTGAAAGGGTCTTTACTAGATTGAAATTGGTTAACACAAGTTGAAAAGAATTTTAAGAGACGAATGCAGTAGATAATCCGTTTTTGGCCACCGTGTGGCGCATCAAGGAGGCGGCAAATTCTTAGCAATGCTGGGTGGGGTCGTCACAGCGTGGGCGTCCAAGAATAAAAAGTCTTCTCAGGTTGGTACGTCATAAATCCCTCGATCCTGGCCAAGGACTTTTTCTTGTACAGCACTCACTCTTAATGGTTTGACCTTACTAAAGATTTGCTTGCAATACCAACCGAACACCTGGCGCCCCTGTCGTCCTTGTAACATCCACTAATATTCACTACCGCTTAAACGTATCATCCACCAAAAAAACAAAACAAGTAAACAAAATCATATGCAAAAGTAACTAATATTTACAACAAAACTCTCATTGGTTTGTAAAAACAGATAATCTAAATAAAGACCGAAATATGTAAAATATAACTAACGATACCCAGCTTTCTCTTTATACACGTATTTGACCAGTGGCGCACCCAGGGGGGGGCACGGGGGGCACGTGCCCCCCCCAAAGCCAGACCTAAAATTTAAGTATACAATTCCGCACCACATGTTAAAGTAATAGTGTTGTGATAGTCAAAAAAAAATAAAAATAAATAAGTAATTATATACCTAGTTTAGCCCGACATATTTTTTTGGCGTTTAAAAAGACGTGCCCCCCCCCCCCCCCCCCTCCTCCAATGCCATAGACTTAAAATTTAAGTATGCTAATAAGTAAGTATTTTAAATAAGTCAGTATCACTTAATAAATAAGTAATAATCTATCTAAAAAAGTGTCGTCTATTGAACTTGGAAAAATCTGCATAAAATTACGACTGCGCATGGTCAGAACTTTTTAGTGGGCGAATTTCTTTCTGACTATTATCCATTGTTTATTTTAAATGAAAGGTTACAATATAAAATTTTTAAATCAAGTTTTTAATTAAATTTTTCTTGTTTTAAGGGTTTTTATTTTAATCTAAAGTTTTACTTTAATATATTAATTAAATTTAATTAAAATAGTTAGTAGCAGTCATTAGAATAGTTTTTAATTATCGAATCATTTAATATTAATGAATTTGGAAACGGGTTCAATTGTAGAATATAATAATAATAATATAATAATTGGTTAATTATTATAAATAATTGGTTCAATTGTAGAATAAGATTTTAAAAATTGCAGATACCAGATACCCGACCTTTCGCAAGAAAGACTATTTTTTGTGCTTATTGACTGGACTATTATATACCCTACTATGTTTATTTTTATCCTAATACTATCAGCTAATTTCTGTTAAACTCAAAACATTTGGCGTACGTATATTTTTATTTTTTTGTTAATTCACAATACTAAAATATTTTTAAAATGTACCAATTTATTTTTCTGGCTACTAAAATAAAACATTAATCTATTATATAATGTACAACTTTTAATAATAAAATATTATTAGTATGTATATAATGTTGTTTAAATAAAATACCCCGGTCTTCATGTCCCGTTCATAAAAAACTTAAATTTATTTGTATAAAATAACATTTTAGATGCTCTTAGAATAGGCTAAAAAGACGTTTTCAAGTAACGTAAACTATAAAAATTTTCCCGGGGGAGGACCCCCGGACCCCCCTAAATGAGAGACCAGCCCCCCCTTCAAATTAGCTGGATCCGCCCTTGATATGAAGTAATTTAAGAACAAAGAAAACCAGACTAGTTAATTGCCTGTGATTATGCTGAGCCCACATTACATCCCCTCCCCCCCCCCCCCCCTTATTTTTTTTTAATCTGTGCCCCTCCCAAAAATAAATCCTGGGTGCGCCACTGTATTTGACTGTTATTTATTAGACTTATGTTATTTTCTCCTGTAGTTGTAATCAGGTTTTTTTTTTGTACATTTACTTATATTAGTATGAGTGGAATTTACATTGGAAATAGGGTTTTATTATTTAAATAAAACCATTCTTCTTCTAGCTGAAACTGTCGTGTCCGGTTTCTTATGTGTTTCTGTTGCTTCTATTTTTGGACCAAATTAAGTAACATGTAAAATAATTTTTACATATTTAAGTTTTTTTTGGTAAAATTTTATTTTATTTGTTTACTTTGAAGCTATTCATTTTTCCTTTCCTCCTGATGTCATTATACACTACTTTAGTGTCTTTAAGTGTAAGTATTATTCCCATTTTTGTTGCTTAAAGTTTTTTGTTTTTTTTCATACTAAGTTTTTTAAATAGTTTAGTAATATGAATATATTTGTATAGCAGCTTCTTATTTAAAAAGAGTGTAAAATTTACTACAAATATCTTCAAGTTGCAAAGATTTGTCATCGAATCATTAGTTACGTAAAATCTTATGTAAAAAAGATAAAATGAACTTTCACATTCTTTGTCCTAGCTTTTTTTTAAACCATCTGCTATATAAAATATGTTGCAACGTTTATATGTTCTTGCAAATCGCCGGAATTTAAGTTATTTACTGCAAAAATGTTAATAGTTTTTGACATCGAAAATTCTACAATGATGGGTTGGCTTTCTTAAACAGGATATGTTAGAATAATCTTTCAATGTTGAACTATTACTATCTAATGTTTTGATTTTAAATGCAGATACAAACCTTCGATACCACGGTTATATTACCTTCTCCAATTTATTAATTTTATCAGAAGAATAATCTAAATTATCTATATCTAATAAGAGTACATTAAAAAAACCTACATCTTCCAATTTGTTGTCTCTTGTTAGATCCTCAGGCTTCGTAATTTTTTAAAATTTTGTATAGTTGTCAAGTTAAAACCATTTTATAGTTATATAGAATAAGTAGCGCCTCGGGGGATTAAAGATGATTTTTTTATTTTAAGACATAAATTTTCATAAATTTGACCGGAAGCTATATAGTTTGTGAAGATCTTTTATAATATCCTCCAATTTATTATAGAATCATCTTTTAATTTATATGACACGAGATTGTTAATCGAGTGTTAACCGAAATGTATAATATTAGTATATTAGTTATGTGTAATAATAACTGTACAAAAAGTAGCTCTTAAATTTATGGAATCAAAAATTACCTTCATAGGAATTATGCGTACGTAATCAGAGTTCAAATTAGGAGCCAGGTATGCTATAATAAATATATTATATTCCGTATTTGTTTACATAAAGTAATTTTTTGGTAGTATTTCAAGATTTTTCTTCCTATTATTAAAACTCTACTATTATTACCTAATTAAGAGACTTCTTCCCTGATAATTCAGAAATGTTGAAAACTATTTATATTTATAATATGTAAGGGATTTATTATTCTTACTCTAAGCTTAGGTAGCTTTGGTAGAATGTATTTTGTTTAGTGTGGGCGCTTTGGCAGGTAATCTTAAATGGAATGCAATGCACTTCCTGTGGCTTAGCACTTTACTCAGTATACTGAATTCTGATTCTACAGTCTCAAAACACATCTGGAATTAAGACTCTATTTTAGATCAACTGCTCATAAATTTGCACTCCGGCAACGATATAAACCTAGAGCATTTTTTAAAAAATTAAAAAATACCGTGACGTATGAGTTTGTTTTTTAGAGTAGGATGAAACACTTCAGTTAGGTGTTTCTTCCGAAATAACTCATTATGAATAAACCTTTAAAATATAAATTAACCTTAAAATGGTATGTTGGATGTACTATTTAATAGAAACCAGTTATGACTACTATTGCTAAATTAATAATGGGTTGTAAACGTAAAATATCATTAAACTTCGTCATAGGACGCTAGGAATCTATTGCTATACTAATGGTTTTTTTTTTTTCTTGATAACTTACCTTACCCTAAGTTGAAAAAAATTGATTTTTTTACAGAAAGCAGGTACTCTTTTTATTTACTAACAGACATTATTGCGTAACATTATTACGCTTCTTTGAAATTTTAATAAATAAGTTTGGTAGGAAATTTAATTGATATAAAAAAGATAAGGAAGTCTTTAGAAATATTTTACTACCGAAAAAAAAGAATAAAATAAACTTCCAAGATTTCGTTATCGATCGGAAAACTTTTTGCCTGTTAACTTTATTTTATTTCGAAATCAAAATTAATGTAAAAATTTCTAAATCAAATAAAAAATGTTGTAAATGAATGAAAAATGTTATAATTTTTTTTATATTAATAAACGTTTGTCTTCCTTGATATTTTACCTCTTGGATTTAATTTAAAGAGGCTGGCTTAAGTAAAAGGGTTTTCAGTTTTCTTCATTTTTTACTGACTAAAATATACTTATACTATTATTATTTAATTACATCTCTTATTAGTTTATGTGTCCACTCCAAATTCTTGATAAGCAATGTAAGTTACTATTGTAATCAATCAGTGACTGTAATGAATGAAATTATAATAAGCTTCATTTTTCGTTAAAAATAGAAAAAAAACAGATCCCTTTTCTGCGATATTTTTCCTACTCATTCAGGTTCAAATTATTTATAATTAAGATTCACAACTACTACAAACATACATATTGTATTGTGTTTTAAGTTTCATAGTGTTTATTTCAATTGCTACTTTTGATGAAGAAAACATTACTAACACCCACTAAAAAAATATACGTTTTATATTTTTATGTTTATAAATATCCGTATAGCCTTGAAATTTACATATATAGTTAAGAAGTGCATTTTAAATGCAAACTCAATGTTGCTTAAGTAATTACATTGTATTTTCTATTCTACTTTTTTTTATCTTGTCCCTATCTATGTTAAATAGCTTTTCAAGTTGTGAGGTAATTACGCCACTTATGTAAAGTATTAGAAGTTAAGTCTTAATTGCCACTTTAATTAATTTTTCACCAAAAATTAAACCAGCTTGGTTACTTTTTAAGTCTTCTTTTTGTTTGTTTCTTAAAAATGAGAATAATATGTTCTGAATAATTTTTATCATTATTAAAGGTAAGTAATAGGTGTGCCGCGCCTTCCACGGCGCCGAACTGGATACAATAAAGTAATATAATACCATATTGATACGATTAGAAAGAGACAAAAATAAAATAATTTTTAGGCCTCTAGAACTAATTTTTGCGTTCTGGTTTGTCAGGAATGAGCGCTAATATGCAAAACCATTGTGGTATCTGGGTTAGCGTGGGCGATGCGCAGCTGTTGAACCAGTCTTGTATCTCCTCATCTCCCATATTTACAATTTTTAAATACTTCTCCTTATTATAGACCTTATAACTTCGACCGTTCTAACTTATACCGGCTCTTCTTTTAACATTTACTTAACCGACCTTATGACCAGAATTAATTATTGATTTTAAAATATCAATACTTAATATTCGAATCACGCACAAAACTCCGATAACAGATCATTTTGCAAAAGAGAGAAAAAAATACATTCATCTATTCTCGCACAAAAACAAGTTCTTATTGCTTTGTTATTTTTTAATATATTAATAACTATATATATATATATTTTTTTTTTATTAATTATTCATGTTAAACCACAAAATTATGTGTTTGATTTAGTTAAAGGATGCAAAGACATGATAAACTTATATTAATTCTTAAGTTTTTAGACATTTTTTATTTGACGTTAGTCCTTGAACACAATTAGTAACACCTGTTCATCTCCTTTTCATATCAATGTATAATTTACATATGCATTTTTTGAGTAATGCTTACAGGCCTATCGTGCCGAAAAATACAAATTTAATTATATATCTTAGAGTTTTATATAAGATAAATATTTGTTTAATTTTATCCATGTCAATTCAGTTTTATATGGTGATACTATCAAATGGTTCAGTGTATAATTAAGACTCTCGCAATGTACATGAATATAAAATGTTTACTGTCAAACATTTTAAATTCTGCGTTGCCTAAAAAGATGTATTAATATTAAGTAGAATCGATCTACTTTAATTATAAATAAAAAAAAATAAAATTAATAATAATTATAAATGGAGCAAATAGCAACTATAATGTGTTGAAATTCAAAGAATTTATTTATTTATATTAAATTATTATCAATTTCTTTTTTAAAAAGTTTTTGTTACAAATATATATATATTTTTTTTTTTTTAAGTTATTTTAATTTAGTAGTTTTGCATTTCCCTCAATCGATATTTTAATTTCAAAAAGAAAATCCTTCAATGGTAAATAAAGTTTTTATTTAACAGTTTGTAAGTTCTCATCAATTCAATTCAGTGCAATATTTTAACCACTCCTAGGGTCATTATCAAGCTAAACATAAATAGTCTGTATATTATTAATTACAAAAAACCATAAATAATATACATTTTATATAAACCCTTAAAGCATAATTTTAATTTATAAAACCCATTTGTGAATTTTAATAGTATGTCGGAATTGGGCTAAAACAATTTAAGACATCTTATGATTTGCATTTTCGTTATATACGAATAGAAGTACTCTATCATCGCCTGAAATATTTTTTTGAAGGAATAAGAAATTGAAGGAGTACCTACGTTGAAGGAGTAGTGTTCAAATTTTGTTTAATTGCAGAATATAAATAGAAAAGTAAACTTTTAAGAATATTTTCTAGCAAACATAATTAGACGATTAAGTTAACATCTAGGAGTTTTATTCAGAATTAATTCCTACAAAATTTTGCTCGAAACTTATTCGCAACTTTGCTAGGTTTCTTTAAGTATGAATTTCTATTATTATTTTAGAATTTAATAACTCAAAAAGATATATTTATTAATTAATATACTCGTATTTTAAATAACATAATTCATATGGATGCTTTTACTTGAAAACTGATTAAGGTCATAGATGATTGAGCTGAGCGAAGCCAAGTTCTTATACTACAATTTGCATTATGTTGGACTTATACTCCTCCTGAACGGCTGAACCGATCTGCACAAAATTTGGCATGGTCATAGTGACCAACCACAGGAAGGTATAAATCTGAAATGGACCAAATTGGTACTCAGGGGTACGGTGTACAAAAATAAAAATTGTATATGCCCTTCATGATGCATGTCGTTGGAAAGCTCTTTAACAATACAGTTATTATTGTTATGTTCACTTTTGTCATATTTTCAATTAAGAGGGGGGTAAAATAGAAAAGCAGGAGAAAAATGCTTTTTAATTAAAAATTAGAAATATTACTATTTTTGATCTGATTTTTAGCTGTTTATAAATAAAAATGTTTATTGTTTACGATTAAAATGCACGCTCAGCTCAATATTGCAAGCAGACAACTGCATTGAACACCTAGTTTTACAATAACTCGATTTTAAAGTTTATTATTTTATTTTATGTCCTTTCTAATTTAGATCTTATTCATCCTAGAACGAATCTTTTAATCAATTTTTTTTTTAATCAACTTGATTAAAATAGTTATCCATATAATAACACTCCCACATGCATATTTATTTCGATATTACTTTACTTTAGTCTCAAAACTTTCTGAGTACTGAAAAATCTTTAGCTTTAGACGTAAAACAAAAGGATCTATCAACACCAATACGCTTACTCTTCAGGTTAGAAGGTTAGGGATTGTATATTATTACTACAAGAACCATCTATGTATTTTCAAGGTATAACGAAGGCTATTGCTACCCCCTTCGTATTTGGTCTTATATTCTGATGCTGATATTATTCAGTACGAACCCTGTTACCCTTTTGTCAATTCCTTTTGTCAAATTCCATAATCGGGAATATTTGTTTAATTTAGTGGTGTGGTTTCAGTTTCCTGGGTTATTGTATTAATAAGCATTAAAAGGACAATAATGTATCCATACATTTTATAGTGACATTTATACGAGGTTGTGCGTATATATATATATATATATATATATATATATATATATATATATATATATATATATATATATATATATATATATATATATATATATATATATATATATATATATATATAGGGCTTTATGTTAACTTTTGCAGTACTACATTTTTACCCAACAAATAAATTATTGAATTTTAAACGTTTGGTAAAAAAATCCAATTAAATTCGGTCGGCAGCTTTTCATAAAAATATGATTCATGAGTCTAAAAACTTGTCCATTTTGATTACACATTTACTCTTTGAAACACTGTATCTTAGCTCTCTCAATACAGCTAATACATAACAATCTGTTACCGAAAGAAGATATAGCTGTGGGAACAAACCGAATAAAACCTTACTATAGAACAGATTCAGATCACTTTTTCTTTTTCTCTCTTACGTTTGATTTCTTTTTCTTTAGATTGAATTAATTCAAAGTGTAAAGGAATAAAAACGAATTCTATTTTTTACCTCCTAGAATTATTTCTCTTTTTTTGTATTATTACTATAAGTCAGAAGAAGATATTTAAGAAAAGGATGTATTTTGTTTTGAAAAAAAAAAAGATAGGAAATATATTTTTGTTGGAGTTGTAGTTAATGTGTATTGGTATGAGTGTAATAATATATAGAAGCTGTGTGTATAGAGTTTGTGTGTGTGACTGAGTGTTTGTAAGTATCTCAAATCCTAACGGGTCTAGAGCTGGGTTAAAGAAAGCCCCTTCATTTCTTGGGCACCTGGTTCTCTTCTTCTCTGCTTGTTCTAACCGGTTTTCATTCCGAACTTAACAACCTCACCTCAGATTCTGCTCCCTTTTAAAATACGTACAACAAAAACATTGCCTTTTTATTCCTTTAAATAATCCTTAATATACAAATATACATGTGTGCTAACTTTTATGCGTCATTTTGCCTCAATGTGTACTCAAATATACAAGTGTTTTTTTTTCTCACATATAATATTTATTTATTTTAATACATCCTATTTAATCCTACCGTTATTTGATGAACAATTAATTAATCGGAAATTCTTTTAGATTGTTACTCCCATATGTTTTTTGTTTTTTTTAATATTGACTTTGACTAAATAACTATTTTAAATCAAAGAGATGTTTAGTCCAATAACCAATGTACTTTAGTTTAGGACAAAGGAATATCACACCTCTGTTTTTATATGGGGAGTTACAGTCTCAAATGAACATTCTGTGACCTTCTTTAGTTTGTTACTCCCCTCAGTTTTTTTTATAAGGGGATTAACAATCTAAAGAAGTGCCTGTTAATCCATAATTTATTGAACATTAAATATGTTAATGACTTTTATTATTACGTAAAATATTAGATTTTTTATGTAACTTATATTTTTCATAAACTAAAAGTTAAATGGACGAATAATATAAATTTTGTCCCCACGTAAACTGACTAATGTGTTTACAGTGAGAAATAATTTATATTATTCCATTTGATTGACCTCCATAGACCCTCCTGTATCTATGAAAAGTTTATTGTTTAATTTTCTAGTGTTTTATATTGATAATTTCTTATTATATTTTAAACTATCCTGTTTGAGAGTTCGTTCTCCACCTATTATATTTCGCCTCCTTTGAGGCATTTTTATTTCTTGTTTCCAAAATAACTACATCTTTATATATAACATGTTGATATAATAATTTGAAACAAAACATAACATTAATTAATAAATATGAAAAATAACATAAAACTGTACACTAACTTTTTAACAATTTCTTCTAAAACATGACTTCATTTAATTTGAGTAAGTTGGCCTTAAACGTTTTTAAGTCCCCTGAGTCCAAAATTGTGGTTTTTACAAAATGTGTGTCATCAGCGCAGATGTGTGGAGGCTAAACTAATGAACGTACATGTTCAGAAATATTATATCACAAAGTGAAATCGTGAAATTAACTTTAATTCTAAAATTCTGGGTGAGACTCCCCCCCCCCCCTCAACTCTAAATTATTAGAATAAAGTCTAATTTAGTCCATTAGTTGGGATATCATATCTTCTTCTGTAATTTTATTTATAGCACTGCGTAATCACTGGAGATTTGCTAATGCTTTGTATATTTTTAACTTTTTTACTATAGTGATAAGACTTCATCGAAAAGTATGGGAAGAAGTTTAACTCGTTTTTTGCTATTTGAGTCATAAATGTTACTTATTGTTTCTACTGCATGGTTAATACTGTTTTTTTAAACTTTTGATACATTTATTATTATTTTCTTCTCGGCCCATAATTGTTTTACCGTTTAAATTGTTGAAGTGTTTTGTGATCTGAATGAAATTTGAAGTTTCTCATCATCTTAATGATTCAAAATATTGTTTTCTCTTACAATTTAGCATTTTTATAGATACCGTCAAGGGAGATAGCCAAGTCCAAAAATTATACCCGTAGGCGAAAGCAAGAAATTAATTTTAGTTTTAAATTTATGGGCGCTAACCCCACAGATTTGTTGATTATAGTACTCGAGAAGGATTCATAGTTTGAAAGATAGAACTGCCCTGTGATGTTTGCTATTTATATTATAGGGCTGGGCATATAAGCCCTATGATCTTTAGAGCTGTCCAAAATATAATTTCTTAATATTGCTCTAGCATCTTCCAATACTGCTTAACACTTTTCTTCTCGTAATATTTTGATATATCTATTTATATTATTAAAAGTATATAGTTTGAAGAAATAGTCGTAACACCACATCAATTAATAAAAATACTATTTATTTCTTTTATAATGTCATATGACGTAAGTAACTACTATTATTTTTATTTTATATTGGTGTAGACTACAAGAATCTTATAATAAAACATCTATTTCCTATAAGAAGTTCAGTTATATATAATATATAAGTAATAGCAATACTTTACAAAGAAGAATGACCATAAAAAATAAAGTAAATATGTAAGATATACCTTTATAGAAAGAGGTAAGTAAATATTATATATATATATATATATATATATATATATATATATATATATATATATATATATATATATATATATATATTTATAGTGTGGGACATTGATAAAATCTAAGAGAATGTACAGAATGGTTTTTCAAAAGTAAACATTGAACTTTTATTACTCTTTCCCTGCAACAGCCTTATAGAAATTGAATAGAAAATTTATATTCCTTTTTTTTTATCTTTTATCGGTTCATGGCGATAAAAACAATGTAATAAGACGTTCAAAAAGCATAAAAATATCACGTTTAATCTCATTGTAACATTCTAGCAAACAAGTATAGTTTCGGTTTATGAAAATGCATTTTTATTAGATTTAATTTATAAGTTTTAGTGAAATCTGATCAATTTGTATATTTTGTTACTTACTTGTAGGTATAATACTTTTACATTCTTTTGTATAGATATGGGGAAAGTATTAATGGTAAAACAATCAATAATATTTTTTAGTCACAAATATGATAGGACTAATTATATTGACTAAAAATCAGGGTTGTTTGTGTAATAGTTAAAATGTTTCAATTAACCCTAATGGCTTTATAAAGGGATAATTACTAGGGTTAACTAAAGACCAATCCTTTGCAGTAAAATTGTTATAGACACACAAATCTCGTAAACAGTTATCTGGGGAATAGCAAAATGAGGATATAATTTGCAAAATTACTTACCTTCGATACTTGATTGATCTCTAGATCGCCGGTTTCAGCTAGCAAACATTATCAGCAAAATAGATAGATATTATTACTTACGGTGTATAACTAATCCTCAATTCGATACTGAAAGGTTTATTTTTTTCCACTAAGGCCCGGAGGTGTACTCGCAAATTTTTCAGTACCAGAACGCCGGGGGTCTGGGCCGGAACATTTTAGAAAATATAACCTCTAAAAACGCGTTTTCATATGCATTCTGGAGGGTTTAATTTTGCCATAGGGCCGTAAGGCATGATTGGTGATGAAGTAAAAAAGCTTATCTACTTGTTTATTAACTCCTTACTTCAGTATAACTTTTTAATAGGAGAACTGGTGGAAAAATTTTTCATCACTAAAATACAATTTACGTAAATTAATTTAAGCAACTTATTTTGTTATCATTCTATTAGCTATTTACATTCAGAATTCAGAAACAAAGTTTTTTATATAATTATAGTTGCAGTACCGATTCTTTTTACTGGTCTTATATTACTTTGCTTTGTAAGTTTCATCGCACATTTCCGTTTCCCCAATTTTGAACCCCTTCCCGTGATTCAATCTTCCCCAAATTTTGCACATACATACAACTAAGGTAAATAATACAGAAACCAAAAAAACAAAAAATAAAAACAAAATGGCGTCAAATTTATTTGCTTTTTAAGTTTCATCGCACACCTATTACCCCAATTTTGAACCACTTACCGTCATTCAATCTTCCCCAAATTTTGCACATAGATACAACTAAGGTGAAGAATACAGAAACCAAAAAAACAAAAAATAAAAACAAAATGGCGTCAAATTTATTTGCTTTATAAGTTTCATCGCACACCTATTACCCCAATTTTGAACCACTTCCCGTCATTTAATCTTCCCCAAATTTTGCACATTTTGTATACAACTAAGGTGAAGAATACAGAAACCAAAAAAACAAAAAAAAAAAAAAAAAAGGTTGAAAATAAGAACAGTTTTGAAAAATGGCATTTTTATATCAATTATTTATTTTTGTTTTGTTTAATTTTGATCGGCTCACAATGTTGTTATTCATAATAATGTCACTAACAAAGTTAGTTGAGAGATTATGAATGAACTATAACAAGAAATGTACTATGACTTGTTTTAATGAGTTTTTTATACTACTGTACATGAATTAAGCAAAACTTAATCCCTCTACAATTGTACGAGTATGACAATAGTTAGTATGGCAATAGTTTAAGTACATAACAATCCCATTAAGTACAAGAAGTATAAGTACAATACAAATCCCAAAACGAGAAATTGATGAATCTATATTTTAATTTATTTTTTATGCTACTTAAACAATACATATTCAAACAACGAAATTACATGTAATTATCAAGTAAACCGTAAAAATTATACTGGAAGTTCCTTAGTATTTGGAACACATTTTACGCAAACGAATTTTAATCCAATAAAGCAGTACTGCAACGGCGTTCCGGCATCAGTATACCCCTGCTAAGGCCTACGAATTGTTCGTAAGGTTTTATTTACAGGTTCCATTTACACATTATTCGGGATAAAAGAAACACTTAAAACGAATATGCTTCGACTGATCAAGAAGCATGGGCTCTCGTTCGCTGGTTATAAGAACTTTTAAAGTTTTGTGTTCTTCGGATAAAGTTACCATAAATAAAAGCTGTATCCAGAGAGGAATGGCTGAAATCGGGAATATCCTAAACATTTGGAAATTTATGGTGTGACCATATAAGAATTTATTTTGGGATTTTGACCTAACAAAAGATAAATAAGATATACAAACAGGTTGTCCTTCTCTTGTGTTTGTTAAAGTTCTTAAACGCACCAAATAAATAGGAATATTTTATTTTATTATTTTTTTTTTTCTTGCTCTTTTATTAAAAGAGTATTCTTCTTGTAATCCTGCGGGATATCGCTAATTGGTGTCAATTGAAGATAATCCGATAAATGTTTTGTTTTGCAGTTTGCAAGTCGTTGTTAGGAATTTTTACTTTTAAAGGGCTTGTAAAAGATTAGAGATTATACTCGATACATAATCTTAAAAAAAGAACAAAATATGTATTCAAAGAGAAATATAATAGTGAATAGTTAATACTACTAAGGTGTTCTTTGAGAGATTTTTTTTTTTTTTTTCATTTACAAACAAGGATAAAACCAATCTTTCAAGAGACAGCTGTAAATTTAGTTTTATCTATAGAAATGGCAAGATCTCGAATAAATCGTGTCCGATTTCTTATGGTTTGACAATTATTAATTATTAACAATATATCGATCAAGGCAATTGGCCAAGTTGTAATTAGTATAAATACATTTAACAATTAGTATAAAATACAACTAGTTTATTTTAGATCTCTCTTATACAAGTCTTGATATAGACTTATTGCAAATACTTAATTCACATAGAAGTTGTGCCCCACTGTTAAAATGTTTTATTAGTGATATTTATTTATATTTATTATATTCGTGTAAGTGCTTGTAAGTGTTTAATTAAGCAGTGTCTGCTGGTGTAAATTATTTATTTGTATGTGCTCCAATGCGAACGCAACAGGTTTCGGGTTTAGTAAGAACAGCGTAAGCTTATAAGTATTAAAGTCTGAAGTCTGAATCATATTGTGTAATTTTGCATAAGAGTAATTAATATATACTACTATGTATATACTTTTGAAATAATGTATATCTAAAGTCAACAATTTTCAATAATGCTTGCAACCTTTGTCTTTTTTATGTTTTCTCCTAAAATGATCTTTTGTAGAATTGTGTCGGGCGATTGCCAAGAATAAAAATATGATGAAAACCTTTCATTCAATCTGTTTTATTGAAAATTCAGAGTGCGTGCTGAAGGAAGTGAGCAATCTGATCTGCTGTCATGACAACCAATCTTTTATAACCTTGGACTAAATCGCGTGCTTTTTTAAAAAAGGGATTTCTTATTTTAATTCGATAGATATTATAGTGCTGAAATGTCTAAATATCTGAGGTATATCTAAATTTAAACATCCTGTCTTATTTAAAATACTTCTTACCAATGTAAAATATTGTTTGATACTTCCCGCAGTTTCTTGTTCTATAGCTATTACTTTCGAATTTGTTTTATTGATATATTTATTTCTGAAAAGTTTTTCTTCGTTCAATTCCAAAATTAATCGATCCTAAGGACACTGATTAACATTCAACTTGTATTATTATTATTCTTTCCAAGGGTATATAGCATATGTGTTGTTAATATACAACCTACATACTTCGAATCTTTATTTCTTATTACCATCTTGATCAATCCTTAACATAACTATCTTTTACTTAAAATTACAATTTATCTACGATTGATACGAAATATAAACATTATATCTTTGTTTAGATGCGTAGAAAGTGATTATTTACGTACTTGTATTCATTGCGCATGCGCGTCTCACAGTTCTGAATAATTCCTCTTCTTTACCACGCTAGCGCGGTAAAGAAGTGGAATTCTTCAGCTTTACGCACTATTAGCGAGTTTGTTTACATTTAACAAAACTAATTTGCTGTTCTTTTATTAAAGTAACTGTTTATATTGAGTTTCTAGTGAAAAACAATGAGTGAATCAGGTGACTTTGACGAAAATGTGGAGAATAATACTCCTCCAGAAATAATTAATTCGGCAAAAAATACAACTCAAGAATTAATGCCCTTTATCAAGAGAGAGATACGAACTTACATACAGCAAGTTTATTTTTTTCTGTATTTATTATTTAAATCTAACAATCTTAGATAAAGAACGGTACGCAACTCGTGCGAAAACGGCATTTTGCATTGCTCGTGTGGTTTTACTACCCTCGCTGTCGCTCGGGTGCAAACTCTACACTCGCATGCAAAATTCTACTTTCCGCACTCGACGCGTAATGTACTATTTCATTTCATTCCGAGTTTATTGAAGGTAACGGAAGCATTCTCTAGAACGACATTTTCTTATGTCTCTGGATTCAAAAATTCCTGGACAGAAATCCCTTCAGACATCATGGAACATAATTTTTGGGCTTGTGTAGGTCAGTCGGTGTGTCGTTTAACTTTCAACCTAATCTTCCTTATGTAATTAAATTTAACTTTTTATTCAAATGACGTTGTTAAAATTAAACACCTTCTATAATTTGTATAACATATATTGTTCATTGATGGATGCTTCAGGTGTTAAATAATACAATCAAAACTTATTAGTTTTCATATATATTTACGTTGAAACATGTTGACCCTTCTCTATGTTTATAAGGTCATTTTTAATCGTATAAGAGTTTCTTAAATGGAAAATTAAAAATGTTTTTAATTTGTTATTTTTTTTTGAATTGTGTGTTTAAAAATGTTTGACTATATATTTATTTAGTATTTACTAGGCATCGCGTGGCTCTATCATTGAAGCGAGCGTATTGCAATGAAATACTGAATATTGAAATTTATTAATCATGATGAATGTCATAGTTGAAGATAAGCGGAAGAGGGTAGTGTAGGGAAGAGTGGGGGTACTCGGTACAAAGCTTTACTTCCTAAACAAACCATACACTATACGACTATAACAATCTTCACCACCCGCGGTAGCTTTTAAACAATTATTATAAATGTATCTCGTCACTACGCAAAGAATTTTGCTTGTATCAAGTTGAAATTTTGCATACCTGTTTCAATTGTGCATTAGATGGTGTATATGAAGTTTTATTAAAATCGTTTCGTTAGAACGAAAGATATCGGTAAAAAGGTTGTTTTCTCTATTATAAACGTTTAGGTCCGCTTTAATAGTTTTAGCGATCTTTATTAAGTCATAGCGGTGTCGCTGTTGGTTTTAGTAAAAAATGTTATTTGAAAAAAATGTTCGTCTCATCGAGTAAATGATGATAGAATCTTTTCCCGTCCTGAAATTCCAATTTAATTTTTGTACCTCTCCTTTACGCGAGCGTTGCGCGCGAACTCATGGACGGATCACGCTGTCCAACGAACTTAGCCTGAGTATTAGTAAGAGGAACATGTATACCAAATTTCAACTAAATCGGTCAACTTTTACTCAAGTTATCGTCACACGCGTGAACGTTACTGACAGACAGACAGACAGACACGGAGCATATTTCGTTGAATGTAGGAAGCTCGCTACGCTCGCTTCAATTAAATATTTTATTTCAATTATGACGAACTCTTATGCAGGGATTTTTAAATGTTTCAACTAATTGTACACGGAATTTTTAGTAAAAGAAAAGTGATTGAAAATGAAAATGACCATAAACATAGAGAAGGGTCGAAACGTTTCAACGTAAATATAAATGAAAAGTAATAAGTTTTGATAGTATTATTTAACACCTAAAGCATCGACCAATGAACAATATTTGTTAATTACATTTAAATGTTAGGCATAGTTAGCCCATTGTTGGACTCAAATTATTTTCTCTTTTGCATGGGCTCAAACTCATTCTTTTTTTTAATATAAATTATATCTTTAAATGTACTAATCCGATTTTAGAGAAATTTGGATGGTTTGTTGAAAGTACCACAGATAGCCCCATAATAATTTCAAATTTAATATTGTTTAAAAATATGTGTGAACCCCATGGGAATCGAAACATCTAAATCTCATGTGACCATTCGTCCCGTAATAGGACGCGTGGAAGCTATGTGCCATACAAATTGACAGATTATTTAAATAGTGACCAATATATTTTCATTTTTAATTAAACTTTGAATTAGTAGTTTGATTCTACTCACTGTTGACTTGAAGTAGAAAGGCTACAGGTCGCACCATCTGTTGATGTCTGTGATAATTAGGAGTTTCTCAAACGCTCTACTAGAGTGCAGGAGTTGTTCATATTTTCGAATAGCTTAGATAAGTTTAATTCGCGGTCTATCTGTCGCTTATTACTGTATTCTTTGTATCAACATTCTTTGGTATGACATTCCTTACTTAGTTTATCCGACAAAGATTTGTTAACTCTATAGGGAACAATGTTTAAGACCTCAATTACCACATTTTGTATAGTATTGTAAAGAGTAAAGATAATTTGTCTGATTGGATGATATTTAATTGAAACATCTTATTTGTGATTAAAATTAAAGTAAGTATTCGAAATTATCTGTCTAAAGGCCCTCATTCCCGGACAAAATGTTAACTCGTGTTTGAGGGCCTTAAAGATATTCTAGATATATATTTTATTTAAATTAGGATTTTAAACTTGTATAATATCCTTAAGATAGGATCAGATGTGTCTAGATGTGATCAGATCGATGTGGAAAAAATCTATTCTATTTCAGGAAATAGATATGGTTTAACACGAATGTGTTAGCCAATTTGGCTAGTTCAATCTATATACATATAGTGTTTGTTGGTTTGCTTGTCATTATACAATTCTACAGTATTATCCCGAGCTTAATGAAATGTTGCATACTTAATCTTCAAAACGAGGGGAAGATAAATGTCTAAATGAGATTTTAGCCCTCCCTTTATATTCAATAGGCCTTCCGCATTTAATGAATAGTATAAAATTTAAATTCTGAGACCAACCTCTGTCCACTCCCCCCCCCCCCCAAAAAAAAAAAAAAACACAGTACAACGCCATCCGGACAAACGCCGGGTTCTTCAGCTATTAAAAAGCAACACACATCAAAGAACATAAATTCAGTATTATACTGCGTGTGCGAATATTCGTATGACCCAATTGCAGTCAAAATAGTGTAGAAAAATAAATAAATTAATTTAAAAAAAATGTATATTTATATTTCTGAAAAAATTTAGTTGTAATAACCTAATTATGTGTAATGATCCTGAGCCTTAATTTTATCCTTTTTTATTAAAGGATATTTGGTTGAATTATTTGTTACATTTAAAATAAATTGGGAACACCATTTTATTAATGATTCTTCTATTTTATAGTTTTGCTTATAATCGATTGCTTGGTCTAATGAATCATTGGTTGACACTTTAGGGCGCATTGAATTTATCCCTTAAAATCCAGACTAGTCCCACTCTGTCTCCCTTTAAACTTATTTTGTCCTTTCTAAAGCTGGCTGCTAGATCTGCTTTGATCTAACCCTAATGGAAAGTGTTCCTATTTAACCATAAATCTGCGATTATCTAAAGTGAAGGTAATGCTTAGTTCAACCTAGAATCTAGAACCATTGCCTTTTTAGAGCTTAATGCCCGGGGAATCTACTTGCACTTACTACTAGACTTTCTCTTTCTACTTGTTTCATTAGGTAGTTTATGCTATAAGATTATATATCCGCCTTTCAAATAAAGTCGATACTCCTCTATGCGATTATTATTTTGTATAATACAAATATAAATTAAAAATACAAATAGTAGAAAGCCTGCTTTCGAAAATTGGATATTATTTCAGCCTTACTCAACTATGCTTTAAAATAATACTAAACGCATTCGTATCCAGGCCCCGATTTAGGGTAAGCTGCACCCTGGGCGAAACCTTTTGTAGCCCCCCCCCCCCCCACAAAAAAGGACTGTCATATTTGTGATTACTGATAAATAGTATTTTTGGGTTACCCCAATGTGGGCTGATACCATATAGTGTTGTAAAAATGAAGTATTTGGTATTAACCTGAAATGGTGCTTACTGTTGATAAACAATTAATAGGCCTATATTTATTTATTAAATAATATTATTTTCTATAACTACGTTTTTAGTGCAAACTGCAAACATAAATTAACATAATTTTAAAGGTGCCAGTTTGCATGCCTAATTTTTGAAGTGTAAAATCAATTTGTTTTTAATAAATAAACACGTGGATTAAAATTGTGTTATAATTTATATTACCAAAGAGAAAACAAACGAAATAGATACTCAGATATGAAAATGAAAAATATTTCCTTTGGCATTGTTCACAGCTCGTGTATGAAATAAACATTAACATTTTGAAACTAAGAAAAAAGTAAAATTTTTGATGATATGAATTAAAGTAAGTGAATAGGCTGTAATATAATCATTTTATATTCTTTTCTTGAAAACTTTTAGTTTACATTCATATTTGTACTTTTAGTTAACATAACAACATGGACTTCTTTTCTTTTTTTTTTCTTAGCAAACCCGGTAACAACTTCTGGAAATAATAATAATAAAAAAAAAATATATCCTAAAATTTTCCGCCCCCACGAAATTGCCGCCCTGGGCAATTGCCCAGTCTGCCCATTGGTAAATCAGGGCCTGTTCGTATCCCTTCTGCCTTACGTAAAAATTAAAAATAAAACAAATCTATACTTGCTTAATTGCAAGCACCAGCTAAATAATTTAGATCAAAGCGTGAAAGAACAAGGGGAATTACCCCGGAGATCTCTGCTTTGAACAGGACAAACCAAAGTTTGAATATGCCTTTTTTTAAATTTAATTGTAAATTACATTTAATTATAAAAAAAAAAAAAAAAAATCAATAAATACTTGAGGGATATTAAATATCGGAGCGTCTATAGAGGTCAATAATGTCTCTCCTCGTAAATTAATACTGGTTTATTGTACATAGCAGCTTTTCAGCCTTCATAAGGAAGGAAGTTTTACGCCAATCTCCGAAATGAAATAGTCTCATCTCTTTCTAATTATTTTTTTATTATTATAACTTAATTTTTTCCTCAATCGGCACTGATGATGGCCCTTATATTATGAAAGCTAAAAGCTGCTATGTATAATTAACTTGAAGAATGTCTAATTTTGATAACTTTCACTCGATTTGATACTTTACTCTTAGATTGTCTAAGAAAATATTAGAGCATATCGTTAATTGCGGTTATTACCACGAATGGGTTAATAAATTTAAAAAGATGAATGTATCTCTGGTTTCTCAACTATAAAATCAGCGCTAAAAAGTATTTAGTTTATGTATTATTTGTGATAATTTATTACACGATTTTCTCATTCAACTTTTAATTTTTATGAAAATAATATTTATAACGATAATTTGATTGCTTAATATCTGTAAGTTATTCCCCTACTAATTATTTCAATCAGCAATTTTATCAAGTTTATGGTGTTATTGTGTTGATGTATGACAACTTGTAATTTGGTGATAAATAAGCAGTAGTTAATCTCAAAGTTTTGGTTTATTTGGCCAATGGCCCGAGGGCCGGGAGTCCGGCGACTCCGTCCAAAACGCCGCTTGTGTGACAAGTGCCGTATACTCCTTGCCTCTCAAAGCGTCCCGTCTCTATCGCCGGCGTTTTCCCAGTCCGGCTCCGTGTGACCACTTCCATAGTTTACTAGGCCCTTATGCCTCTCGTTTGAGCGGCTTTAAATGCGATCACATTTGATTTAACTCGGTTGAAATGATAATATTATTATATTAACGTCGAAATTTAAAGTATGTTTACGGAATAAATAATTCTAGGATAAGGGTCATTCAGAAAGAATTAAAACAATGTTTAGATTGGCAGAGAAGATTAGCGTGAAATTAATATTAATTTTATGAAATGGCCTGATTTTATAATCCACTCTGTAGGCGAAGTTAGTAAAATGTTAATTAACTTGAAAGTACAGTTTGCTAAAGGGATAATAAGATTGATTAGGGTTTCTATGGAGGTAGTATGCAAATTGAACCCTGAGAGTCTTAAATGCCGCATCAAAATACCGGTAGTATCAGTATCATTTTCCCTTTATAGCTGCTATTTTATGCTACCTAAATTAGAAAGCAAACTGATTTATTTGATTTTTTAACAAAATTAATTAATTAGAATCTAACGATAAACGATAAAAAAAAATGTAGTGTTTCTTCATGGTTCAATAAAATAATTATAAAAATTTTGGAGTTGGAGGTAATACCTAGCAATAACGCATATTTTCTTTTAAGGCTATAATTATTTGATGAACAAGAGGAAGTGAGTATTCTACTAATTCTACCCCTATATACTTTACTCTAAACTATTTTGGTGTTAAATGTTACATTTAAATACGAATCTAACGATATCAGCCGTTTTCCTGGGAAAAATCTAGTTCCTGAGAAAATAGCTTTAAACGCGGATGGAAAGAGACTGGGTTCGATTCCCCGCCGCGGAGAAGATTTTTATGGTACATTTTGATAAAATTTTCAGTAATAATAAAATGTACCTATGAAAATTAATGAATGGAAAACACTGGGCTAAGCAATTATGAGTTCGTGTGTGAGGAAGTTTGCCTGAGTTGTTTTCTTCTCCCCATTAAAATATAGGAGAAACTTTTATTGACGAAATCCGAAAGTTGATAATTTAATAATAATTTAACAATTAATTTAATTTATAAGTATGTAATATTATAAATAATTTATTAATATTTCTTTTTTTTAATATTAATATTTAAGCGGTTTACTCAAATGTTAAATAATTACGATGTATTGTTTTGAATAAGTCTAATATTTATCATAGAAGATATAGGTATGTATTTAGTTATTTATATATATTTACATTGCATAGCTCTTTTCTAACAATTTTAGTAAAGGAATAGCTTATGCGATGCTATATAATTATTTTAGTTAATTAATCTCCATAATGTCCCGACATGATCGCCCGGCGTACGGCTATATACGGGGTGCTGGCTCGGTGCAAACATATATCTCGGCCTTAAAACTGTTAAATACATTACTTTAACAGCTATCTAGCTGTTAAATAGATTAAATAAATAGGCCTTTAGAACTGTTAAATATGATTTCACCATAAAACTAAGATATTTAATATTCGTACGGGACGAAGATTAAACATTTTGCATTAATAACTTTTTATTTTTTTAGCTGTGGGGAATCTGCCTGTGGACGCCTTGGGCCTGCCAAAATTTAACTTTAGGATAATAAATATTAATTTTAACGAGCTTGAAACATTCTGTCGTGAAAATTTATAGTTTTATATATTTCATTATTCTGCTTAGCTCCATTATAAAGAGTAAAATCCAATAGGAAAATAACTACAAAAATTAAAATTAAATTAATTTGACCGTTTTTATCATAAACATATTTTCATATCAGTAAGTTATCGCATATGTTTTGTTACCCAATGTTCACTATTTCATTGAAATTTACTCATATCATAAATTTCATCAGTATGCATTATAGTTTCTTAAGTATTTCATTATCAGTTTATTTATAAAAATAATAATAATAAATATAAATTGTCGTATTATATTAACTAAGAAGCAATTTAAAGAATAACGAAAGTTAGGCAAAACGTATATTTTTAAATATTCAATAATGGTTTAATTCATGAATCATATTTTATCTCTCCTAATTAATTAGTTGGTTGTTGATAATATTTTACTTTAAAATGATAACTACACGTTCAGCTACAGTGAATAATACCCCCATGTGAATACCTCGTCGTGGTTTTTTTTTGAAGCGGATTGTTAAGTAGGTCAGTTTAAGAACGGTTAGCGAATAGTTAGCTTTACTTTGATTATACGGTGCAATCGAGTGAAACTTTTTTCTTCTTCTCGTCTTATTTAGTTCGGTGGATGAGCTACTAGTTATTAAGTAACGGTTCAGGTTTGTCTGTATACACTCAGAAAACAGACATCGAGAAATCAGTCAAGTTAAAATTCTTGTATAAGACGTTCGTTACTTTTGAGAATAAATGTCCAGTGCTAGTATGCAGAAGAAGAACGCTTGCTGCACCACGGTATATCAGCATCTTGATGACTATTCTGTTCAAGGAAGTGAAATTGAGGTACATCGATTTTTTTTTTCTTTCTTTTTTATCTCTTTTCAGTTTGCATTATATCTCTAAATGAGATTCTTTATTTCTCAATTAGTTCGTAATTTTTTATAAATTTTAACATTTTTGTCCAACTCTATTTATTTTATTGCTTTTTATGTTTGACAAAGGATATTATAGTTGTGTATAATTTTTGGAATTACAGTGTGATGAAGGTTTACTTTTCATTTTGTAGAACAATGTAATGTTGTAACCAGTATATAGTAGAATTTACCTTTTTTCGCCGACACTTTGAAACTTTAAAAACCGTTTTTCTTCTATCTCTTCGGGTTATCTATTTCTACAAGGTGTAGATACTATCGAACTGAGCTAAATAAATAACTTACTTTTGTTTTGTTCTGTTTTTAAATATACCTATTTATAAAAAAATAAGACAATATTCCTATTCTGCTCTAGATACTAGAGTATTAGTTAAATTAAAGAGTAGCTGCACTCTCCCTGTTATAGTCCTAGTTTAACAACATAGGGTTATTCTTCATAATCATATCCCTCTTTATTTTTTTTTATTAAGATGATCACCTAGGAGACCTAGTCGAAAACTAGGAAGTGGAGTTGAAAGTTCTGACTGTATTTTGTTATTTAAAATTAATCGCCTTCAGATTATATATTCCTCTAAACCCTCATTACATTCTTGATGATCGGGTTCCTTTTCTTTAGCTTGTTACGTAATGATCAGTAATTATCGAGGGAATATTTCTAAGCAAAATTGATGAAGGTCTTAAAACATAAATTATCTCTTTTCATACATAACCTACCTGAGTCTTATATCTATGTCTTAATATTCAGATATCTTATGTCTGCAAGTTATCTTTACAAGACTAAACCTTTGTGATAACAAGGAAAAATAAAGAGGCAATGCTGTCCTATATATATATATATATATATATATATATATATATATATATATATATATATATATATATATATATATATATATATATATATATATATATATATATATATACATTTTTTTTCTAATAAAATGAGAGGTAAAATAAGACTTTGAAATAAATGATTTGATTTACGTTTTTCATATCTTTAATGCTCTAATTGTGGTCTTTCTTGGCCAAACACCCTATGGCTTGGAAGACATGATGGGTTGGCGGTCCTATCCCATCCTGTTAATGTGGCCATACCTCTGCATTCGCTGGATACCTATAAAGCTTGACTGGTGGATGTCATTATACAGACCCTGTAATTCCTTGTTCTATCAGAATCGCCACTGTCCCTTAAGGCGCAATTCCACAGAGGCAACACTGACTGAAAAAAGGCTTGCTACATGTTTCCTAGTGTTGTCTGTGTCTAGGTGTGCCACAAATTTTAATAATGTTGCATGCAACATTTGTCTCCCCCCCCCCCCCCCTCCCTCGATGATTTTACACAAATCATGAGAGAAGATTTTGATTTTGAAAATTTTGCTCCAGGCTGATCGACATCTAATAAAAAACTTAAATGTTCAAAAACAAACCATTTCTCTTTGTTGCTAGGATATGAACCACTCTTCTTTGACTGTAGTTTCTTTCCCTCACGATGGAAAACTGAACGCATATTCTTAATTTTCTTCTTCACATCACTCGCAATACAATCGTATTTACTTGCTAACTGTTTAAGCTTATCATTTTTTATTCTATAAGTTCTTTATAAGTATTCATTTTATTATTCCACAACTCGGGCGAATTATGATAGTCCCCAATGAACAAGGTAGTTTTATCTACATTCCACTACGTGTCGTATTCTACAAGGCGCACTGATCTGCTGACCGTTGGATAAGGGCAACATTATTCGACATGTTAAAACTTGTCGAGATGTAACACATGCAACTTGGTAACAATAATCAACATGTAGCATGTGTCAAGATACTTGTTTCTTGTCTCTTCGTGTTCCTTCAATTGAAAGACTGTGTTTAGCATGCGTCAATGCTGCATGCTACATGTTGCCTCAGTGGAATTGCTCCTTTAGGCTTGAACCCGTCCATTGGCTGTTCCTTGGTTAAGGACCCACGTCTCACAACCATCTTTGTTACTTAGATTAAGAAAAATATTATAAGAAACACAAATATGGCCATGTAATTTCCATAGTTTCAACCCGCAACCTCTGCAATAGAGGAAGAGGACTAACGATTATTTTTGAAGGCTCACCTCATTCAATATTTGGATTCTTGTAGATAAGATTTTTAAGTTGTTTCACAAATTAACTGCCCATAATAAAAAAATAAAAAACCGAACTAATTGAGAACCATGATTATTTGTTAAATAATAATGGTTCTAATCATTTATATAAATTACGAGTACATAGACCAATAAAGACAAAATTTGACAATTTATGAAACTTGTTTTATGACTTCATGTTGGCAGTGAAAATATCTGAAGAGTCCCTAAAATTCTAGGGTGTGGAAACATGTTTTTAGGGGAGGGGGTAATTTATAAGAAAAACACATTTATTTTATCATATTTCAATAAAAAAGATTCAATCAACCTGTTGTCTCATTTAATTTAGCTTAATAAAAATACTTATTAAAGGACTCCTCACTTGATTAATTTCATTTGAGTTTATTAATTATAATTACCCCTTTCCCTCACTTTAAAAAACTTTGTTCACCCCCTAAAAATAAAGTTAACTACTCTTTAAGATGAATTGGTTGAGCTATTGTTCTACTCATTCTGTAAATTCCTAATGATATTATTCAGGAATAACTTGATTTCATCCATAATATCAGCTTTAACTTAAATTATAAGGCCCAACTAAATAAGATAGTGGCTAAGGTCATATTTACTTTTTTTGTTCCTTGATTGTTAGTAGAGTTTAATAACAACAAATAAAGGAACATAAATAAAAAGTCCTGCCTGTAGCAGAGGATGTCTTTGGAAAGTAGAGATGTGGAAGATACAGGAAGAAAACACAATATACAGAAACACAAAGATACAGTAAAAACTTGCGGTGGCAAGAAGAAAGAAGTGAGGTCAAGACAGACGAGTATTGAGGATAGAGACAACAAAGACAAAGAAAAAAGTATAAAGAAAATAGAGAGAGAGAGAGAGACCAAACAAAAAGAATAGTATGAGAAGCGAAGAGAGAATCTTGGGAGGAATTTGGTAGATTCTTAGAAGTCAATCATAAAGAGAACCCCAAACTCTTCTATAAAGTATTTAAGAGCGTGAGGCAGAATAAGGAATGCTCCTTGAAATTATAAAAGGCAAGTCGAGGAGATTAATAACCAAGGAAAAAATATATTATGGAAAAGTGGAATAAGTACTTCTCGGAACTATTTAAAGGAGACAATATAGATATGAACATGAAGGAGGTAGAGAGAGAAAAGAAAGAGGAAGAAGAAATAGTAGATGAGGGGATTACAATAAAAGAGTAGGAAAATGTGCTAAAAAAAAATAAAATTAGGGAAAGCTACAGGTGCTGTAGATGGTATATCTCCTGAAATGATTAAATATCTAGGAACAGAAGGAAAGAATCTACTCCTAAGAATAGTGAACCTAGAATGGGAAAGGAAATATATTCCAAAAGACTGGGAAGTCTCAGTGAAAAAGGGTAAAAGAATTTGCAACAACCACCGAGATATCTCACTACTAAGTGTGGCGGGTAAGATGTATAGATGGATTCTAGAAGAGAAGTTATGGGCATAAGTTGAACAAACTTTGGAAATTGCTCAATGCAGATTCCGTCCAAATATATGCACACAAGACCTAATATTTACAATTAGATAGGCTATAGAAAGCTCATCTGTGCTTTTAACAGTGTTCCTAGGAAATAAATTTGGAAAGCCCTAAAAGATTATTACCACTGTAAGAACCCCTTATTAGAAGAATTAAAAGCTACTACTAAGACTTTCAAGCCTTTGTGAGGACAAGAGCTATCTGAACAACAGACACATACAATGTCAAGGCTCGGGTCAGACAGGAAGAGATATTAAGCCTGCTGTTCTTTATTATAATCATGGAGACTGAAAAGCCGTGCAAAAGAGACTTTCAGAACACAAATATTGGTTACTGGAGACAGAATCACTATCCATGATAGCATTTGCAGATGATGTAGCACTGATTCCAGACTCAGAAGAAAAACTGCAACATAATTTAAACGTTTGGGTGGGGAACCTTCAAAAACAGGGACTAAAACCAAGAGCAATGTTGTACCAAGAGAATGAGTCAAACAGGTATTGACTTTAGAATATAGGAAATATAGGAAATAGAGAGTAGAGCAAGTAGCCACATTTAACATGATCGTGGCCGACAAACAACAGTTTGGCACAGTGCAGTGCCTGGGAAATAAACAAAAATATCAACTTTAAATAACTGAAGAATTCTATCTCGCCTATGTAAAGTGTGAAAATTCTGAAATAATTCCTGAACATTCTTCGACCAAAAGTAAAGCTACCATTTTTTGGAATTTTGAAAAACAAAATTGTTTATTGACAGTATAGTTCAAAGTAGGCTTTTTAGCATTTTAAAAAGCACCTTAAACAGGTACTACTTAAACAATACTGTGTTGCCTACGGACCCTCGCTGTGTGCTGACTGACACACACTCGACCTGTTTTTTATAATTGATACCCGAATAGCTGCTCAGAAGAAAACTTAAATAAATAAATACTTTAAATCAGCATGATAACAAAAATGCTGCCCCCAATGAACTAACAGGCTTAGTTTTACCATTGTGTTTAGAAAATTAATAGAATAGAAAGTATAACTACACTTGTAAACCAAGTGTCACATGCAGCAACTTTGCCTTTGGGTATTACAATAAAAACAATAATTCAGTACATAATAAATTATTTATTAAAAATATAATTCTATGTCATTAATATTCTAATAATTAAAGTTTTATTATTAAATTAAATATATAATTATTAATAGATTAAATGAAATATGAATATATTTACAATAAATTTAAAAAAAAAAATGCATACATATTATTAATAGAATTAAAAGAGGATTAAATTACATATTATTGAAGAAAAGTAAAAGAAAAATATAATAACAAGTTAACACTGCATACAAGTGCAGTCGAAGTAATATAAAAAAATTATTGAAAACATTAAAAAAAAATAGACAGAGCTTATCGTTTATAATATAATAAATTTACAGACCATATAAATGTAAACTACTGAATGTGATTGATTTTTACAATCTAATTAGAGCTTAAGAAAATAATCATGTAATAGAAAGTTTTTTTCGAAATCCCTAAGCAAACTAAATAAATAGGCAATGCAAGTTAACATTGTGAGAAGTCTTTTTTTGACATAATATGATCCAAAATAGTAAATGTTTCACATTCGTTATTTCTATTTTATTAATATTGTATACACTTGCAAATAAGTCATTTTAATTTCTGTGCCATGGTATAATTTTAAATTTTATAAAGCAGACTGCTCCATCAATTCAAAAGGTCTTATGTGAAATTTAATTAATTGAGGTTAATTATATTGGAAAACAAAATATTGGCTTCAAAAAATCATAAAACCACAAAAATAATCTGCGAATCAGCATAGCACATAGCTTTCTCGTGTCTTATTTTATATACTTTAATGATTTTATGGTTTTTAAAATCTATGATTGTCTGATCTATGTAATTTTTCCCTCCTTATTTCTTTAAACTGTCAAACATTTTTTTTTATTTACATGAATTAGAACAATATAATAAGCGGAGGTGGTTGAAATTAATCTGGGGCTATCTGAAGGCTACTTTTGACAAACCATCAAAATTTCTTGAAAAATCAGATGAGTACTTTTGAAAATATAAGTGTAAATTAATAAAGAGAAACAACGACCATTGTAGAAGGTTGAAAATTATATTGGATCAACAATGGGCTAATCATGAACTACCAACCAAATCAGACTTGTAGTTCTTAAGATATGTTGGTTCGCAAAAATTGTGGACAGACCGATATGGGACCAAAAATGTTTCCTGGTATCTGAAACGGATTTCTGTCTTGGGAATTTTTGAATTCGGAGACATAACAAATGTTCGTTTATCAAAACCAGAAGCAAAATAATATTTATGATATAGACTGTACACCCCAATTGAACAAGAACAATTAAGCTCTTTCTGTGTGTTATTTTGAAAAGTAGTTATTTTTACATTCAATAGTTTGCAATATATAATTATTTCAATTAGTATTACAAATAGCTATTTAAAAATAAATATTATTGAATGTGAAGTATGATACTTGTAAATTGGAATACCTTTGGTACTATAAGACAAGACATTTTTTTTAAAAACTGGAATGTTATTTGTTTGCCCTATTTTGAGGGGAAATAAGCAGTAATCAATAATATGTTCACCTTAATGGACCTGCATCTAAGATATATTATTATAAAAAAATAAATAAAAAGTATGGTTGATATAAATTTTTGTTTTCTTTTGAACTGAAATCTTTTTAATATTTATATTAACCTTAAGAGTGAGACATCACAGTAATATGGTAACAATAATGAAAGAGGTAAAAATTAATTCATTTGGAAGTTGTCAAAATGCTTGATTAAATCTTCTGACTAAAATGATTTAGTATGGCATAATATAGAGTCTCGTCACCAGAGTTTTGTGCCACTTCAATATATTTTGCCGGAGAAATTTTATTGCTTGTTCCAAGTTTACTGTTAGCATAACGCAAAGCAGGAAGTACTTGTTGCTTTGAAAGAAGAATTTCAATGATTTCATCTTCTGATAAACCGATCCTGTGAAGCATATCGATGGCAAGTTGAGGTCCTGCTGGATAAACATTTTCCAAAGAAAGTAATAAACAAGCTAGGGGTTTTGAATCTGCTATAGCGTGGTACTGCAACAACTGATGTAACTGGTAAAAATCTTTATTCATAACAAGAGTATTAATTAAAAGAATGTAAAAATATGACTCTACAGGAATCTCATAGTTAATTAGTGACTGGATGTATTCTAACAGTGTCCAATAGAAAAATTTTATTTCTCTAGGATCGTTTCTCTTAGAGTTTAATTTGTCAGCTAATTTAGAAAAAACAAAAGTGTAAATAAAAACTTGATCTAGAACAGTTTTGAATATTAAACAAGGATCATTTTCAATTTTTGGTGGTGACGTTAGACTGACTTGGCCTTTTAAATTTTCTTCTAAACTTTTCCTGTAAATTAAATTGATTTGATTGAAAATTTTTGCAAGAACTTCTAAATCGGCTTGTTTGTGACAAACAAGATCTTCTAAAACTTGAGCCAGAAATTTCTGAGGGTTTGTTCTCATCAGGAGAAAAGCTACTAGTTCTGTAGGATTGGGGATGGACAAAGGAAAACCATTAAGATTTGTTTCGAGGAACCAGAGGCAGCCAAGTTTTGCATCCACAATAACGTTTGGCTGAAAGACGACCCAGTTCTGTGAGTAAAGCTCAAATTCTCTATAAGGAGCAATGCTCATAGGAGCTGCAACCGGATTCAAATATGCTACAGGTCCTTTTAAATCTTCGTCTCCCACATCAAAAACAATTGATGTCTTTGAAATTTGATTGTGAACAACAATTAAATTATCTACAATATTGACAGCAAAACGGCCTGATTGCTTTGTTCTCAATATTTGTGTTTTCTTGACACTCTCTGTCTTCTTAAAAATCGTATATATTATTATTTCTGCTTGCAAAGTATTGTTTGAATTTTGGTAATTCATAATCAGAATTCTTGGTTTGTCATAAATAATCCCTAAGAATACATCTCGTTGAGAAGGTCCAGGTTTTACCGTTTTATTAATATCTTCCCCTAATTCGAACTTGGCTATTTTCAATATTTTCTGACAGTTAACTTCCAGTAAAAGCATACTGTTACTGAGTGACTGGCCGTAATTCAACAGAAGATAGCCTGTTGTACTCATTGGATAATAACTGAACCAGTTCACTATGATGTTTTGCTTATTTATAACCGATACGGCTTTAGTCGTAGGATTTACCCGACAAATTTTAACTCCTTGATCTGTGACGAACACTATTTCATGTATGTTAAGCCACATAAATCCCAGCAAAGTTTTACTTGTACCTTGAAAAGTATAAGTGAATTCAAACGATATTTCATTACTGTCGTTGAAAACTAAGAAATCAACAGACACTTGGTTTCTTTGTACGCATAGTATCTTCATATCAGGAGAAAATTTTATGTACATTACTCTACCTTTTTCCTGCATTTTAAATACCCGACAAAAGTCTGGATAAGGACTTTTAACGACCACTTCCGTGAAGTTAACATCACTGGATGAAATACTGAACACTTGAGTGTTACTTTCGTCGTAGAAAACATTAGTTAATTTTGATTGACTCGCACCTTGAAATGTAAGAATGTTCTGAGCAAATTCGAGATAATAATTATTATCTATATCCGAATCATCTGTATACTCCATAATTGAAGCGATATTAATATCTCGCACAAATGATATTTGTTAATAAACTTATGACATCGACTATAACAAATACAGACTACAATACACAAAGAAAAAGAAAATAGTAAATAAAAACATATGAAACTATAACCTTCTCTTTACAACAGTGTTGCCATAAAACATATGTTTTTTGCTATGACCTTCCTTCAGGTTATACAGGTTAGGTTAGTTTAAGAGAATTCGTCGAACAGAACATAATTCGTTTTCATTATTGTCCTCTATTGTAATCTTGTATTCGCATTTCAGTATTACTACAGTCAACTGAGATTTGGATTGAAACGATTGGATTATTGGAAATGGAATTGTATTTAGCCTGACTGATGAAAAAAATCTAGTTCATACTATTTATTACCGATTTTGATAAAGTATTGTTTTACTTAAATGATTATTTTAGCCTATTCAATACTCGATTATAAGATCTCTGTTAGGTAAGTTTAACTTTACTTACACTTATCTATTGAACCGTATATTTGTGTTTTATTTATTTTTACGTTTTGTCGATGTCGTGTCTTAACCCGGTGTTTTTTTCAAAGGAATCAGAATCAATGAGCGCGGTTCTCTGTTGCATAACGATAAGTATAATGGCCATGATCTAGGCTTTTCTACCTTGAGGATTATTGTTATCATCATTTATGAGAACTATATCGTTGTTTTCCATTTTCTGTCGTAAAAAAACAATCAACATTAGGCACTTCTTTAGATTTTTACACCCTTATAAAAAAAAAATTACTCATCAATCTGTACCTCTCATTTATCTATCCTATAGACCAGGTGAACTTAGTGTATCATTATATTTATGATATAGAACTACCCACAGATTTCACTTTAAATTAATAAAAATCAAGTTAAATTAGACAATCCTTGTGTAGGCAAATTAAGCATCTATAATATCAAAAAATTAAAAGATTTGAAGTATTCTATGAATGTTTCGATTGGATCAATCTTAAAAATTCAACAGTTATATGCCAAACATGATGTTCTGTGACCTGGGGTTGGGTCAAGTTTACTACCTTGAGATTTGCAATAAATGTAACAACTCGATGAAACTGTCTGAATGAAAATATGCTGTCTCTCCCCAATTGCATTGTGGTAACAACTCTGTTTAGCTTTATATGCAATTTAATTGCTGCTTGATTTCATTTCTCTAGCACTGATAATGAATAATGAAAGCTGGATTTCTAAACAATGTTGTGGATAGACATTAGTTTATATCTTACCTCACTCTTCTTTTTTTAAAGAGTTGATTCCTGATAGTCCACAGGCCACCATAAGAAGTGAGTCGCTGATTGATAAAGTTTTCTTTCCTTATGGAATCGCTTATTTATGCCTTGTCCACCGATGAATTGGGTATATGGCAACTGGGCGCTGGGCCATTTTTTTTTGTTGACGTGCCAAACTTGCCCTTCTGCGGGAACATTGAAAAGAGATAGATAAAGTTTTGATTTTCACAGGATCGTTTAATTAAATTATTTAAAAAACAGTGGTAAAGGTGGCCAACGATAAGAGTGGTCCGTTTTCTTTTCAACGTCCCCGGAGAGTGATATGTTTAGGGCGGTGGACACCCCAAACGGACCACTCTTATCGGTGGCCACCTTTACCACTGTTTTTTAAATAATTTAATTAAACGATCCTGTGAAAATCAAAACTTTATCTATCTCTTATCAATGTTCCCGCAGAAGGGCAAGTTTGGCACGTCAACAAAAAAGAAATGGCCCAGCGCCCAGTTGCCATATACCCAATTCATCGGTGGACAAGGCATAAATAAGCGATTCCATAAGGTAAGAAAACTTTATCAATCAGCGACTCACTTCTTATGGTGGCCTGTGGACTATGATATTACATGTAAATTAAAATAGAAATCAATGTCACAAAAAATTATTTATAGTTAATTTTACTATCCTTCTTTAAACTTGAGGAATATTAAGCATTCCTTCTCAAATATTGCCTTTCTTTTCCCCCTTTTCTTAAGATTAAATAACATTTTATAAACCATAACAAATTGCATTAACTTCTTTACCAACCAATGTTCTTATTATTAATATTGCTATATTTGCCTTGTTTTCTCCTTTCTTTTAACATTTGCCTGCTTGAATAAGGGTATATTTTAATAATATAATCTAGAAAGTTATCAGAGGGAGAGGAGGTGGCCTAAAAAGGTTTTTTTTTTTTTTTTTTTTTTTTTTTTTTTTTAACCACAATTTGCATTTCTTTCCCTTACTGAAATACGCCGTTACTTCAGTATCAATTTTAAGTTAAACTTGGCTCTTAGGTTGTCACTCGTTAACTAATTTCAACTTTTTTGCTTCTTATTCTTCATACCGAGAAGTGATTGAAGTCATACATTTTTGCTTCCACTTCAAGAAGCAAAAATCTTGCCTGTATTTAACTTGTTCATCCTTATGGACTTGTGTATAATGTGGGTTTGCTTGTCACACATTGCACATTAACTATGATTTTAATTAACTATTTATATGGGGATTTATTTAAAAAGAAAGATCTATAACTTGTAACCTGTCCACCTCCATGATTTTTTTTTCACTCTAAGGATTTTATTTTTGAAAAACACATTATTTTATTTTTTAAACACATTTTTTTTTTTTTTTTTCCAACTTAATAATAATAAAAAATTTCCTGTTTTGAATACAAATCTTGTTCGTTCCTTTTTAAAATCTAGTCAACGCTCCCACAACTGTTTATTATTAGTTTTTTCAAACTCAATGTTTAGCTAATAATTTTACATTTGTTACTTCTGTGTCTATTACAATTTCTAGCTATACTTAATTTCAAATTTCTTTGAAATATTATTATAAAAGCACTTACATTTTTATTTTAGTTTTTTATAAATAGCAGTAGCTATCAGAGTTGATATTGTTGCTCCTTCAAGTTAACACCCCTTAATAGTCTTTCAGTAGTGGACGTGTTGCAGGTTTTGTGACCAGTTCTGAGTTATTTTATCTTCACTCTCTTTAAAAGTTAATTTAAATCAAATTATAATTATTATTTACTACGGGAAACAGACAGTGAAAAATACACTCCCGCGCTTTTTCACTGTCTGTTTCCCGTAGTAAATAATAATTATAATTTGATTTAAATTAAAATTTAAACTTTCCGTAGTATGAAAACTACCAAAAACTTAAAATTAAATTTAAATGTTAATCAATTCCAATAAATTTGTTTTTCTCTTTCTCTGTTTAAAATTCAGGAACATAATAATTAATTGCTGTGGTAATGTTTTTAAAAATTAAAACAAATTTTGTACAGTTTACCTAACAGAGTTAACATTACCTTTCTAAATAGACCAATTTAATCAACAAATTTTATGGACATGGACACACTTAAGGAAGTGTTGAAAATCAATGCATATGGTCTGTGTCAAGCATATGGCCATTACTGCAATAATAGTGGACCTTTTTAAACAGTTCAATTGAGGCGTTCAAAACCAGAACGGGCCAACCCACAAAACAGGCTGAGTGGTCCTTACACTTCGTTTTAGCTTATATTTGAGTGCCATAGTGGTCTAAATTAAGTTATCTTATTTCTCAACAGATAGCAGCATGTGTTGGGTTGGTTCCAGTTGCTTAAAGAGTTGTAAATCTACAACCAGAACGGGCCATGTGTCTTGGCCCGCAAAGGTATCTTAGGTCAGGACTCTAGAGGGATGGCCCGTTCTGCTTTTGAACGCCTCGATTTATGCATTTAGTTCATTATTATTCCTTTATAAAATTATATGCCTCAAAGAGAGGGCCAGCGTGGATTAAATTACTTAACATGTCTGCTCGGCCATCAATTAGTCAAGGGCGGTAGGAGGTCGTGGATTCGATTCCTCTCTGCGATGCTCTGATTTCTATTGCTCACTAATGATCACATCATACTCGCTTCGGTGGTACAATCTACAGAGGCTATGTGAAGTGGCTGGAATTCTGCCACAGGGATAGTAAAATGGGCCTAAAAGGTAGCCTAATTGCTAGGTCCGAACAAGTGGTTCGTCCTACCTCTCTAGTAATAGTTTTAGGACCTTACTACTACTACATGTGCCTCAAGCATAACTTCAATGTAACTAAATGCATCAACAGTATAAGTTGGGACCTTTCATAGATTTTTTTATTTTTATTTATCTTCTTCATTGATATCTTTAGAAGACATTTTAATTACTTATGTTTTTTTTTATTAATGCAAGGGGCAGAATAATATATAATTTAAACCAAGTTGAAGAAAAACAAAACTAGAATAAAAAAATATTGCCAAGATTCTTGCCCTTGAAAAAGTAAAAAATTAACAAAACACACAACATGTGTTTTGTTGTTGACTTACTGTTATCACAATATTTAGAGATATGTATTTCATAATAATAAACAATGTATTATTAAAGTATAGTTGTTACTTTTAAAATTAAAAATTAGAAGAGGGCTGGTCTCATTCAGGTTTTGAAGCAGTGCCGTTAAAAAGATAGTATGAAACAAAATGTTTGCAGTGCCGCCAAAAACCATAGATAAATCAGGTTTTGCGACGATCTGCTAGCTATGAACCCATCTTAATAAAAGTTAGTTAATGACTTAATTTTTCCCTTCAAGCACACCATTATGGTATTAGAAGTATCGCTTGCACCTTTGGGTTTTAAAAACTATGTGCTTATTGAATATGACCTAGTTATCTTGTTAAAATTTCAGTCTATACTGATCTTCTTTCTCTATATCTCTCTTTTCTTATTTCCATCTTTCAAACCTAGAATGGTTTATTGTACTTGTAGAAGAAGTTGTAGAAGTCCAATGACATAATACCCTTTATTTCTATTGCTTTGTAATAAATCTTCTTTATAGAGAAGGCAAAACGAGCTCTCCCCTCCGTTAGTCATTTGTTTTATAATGAAATGGCGTACCGCCATAAAACCCGGCTTATTCCCTTGGAAAAAAACATGCTTGAATATTTATTTTGTTTATTACAATGTTTGAATATTTATTATCGTTTTATAATTTTTTATTGTTAAGAATTTGTTTAAAAAGAAAAATCATATTAATTTAAAGTATAAAATTAAGAGGTCTAATCTATCTGTGTATTTTTTTTTTTCTTTTCTACCAGGTCATTGTAATGTAAAATTAAGAGGAAGTATAAAATCAATAACATTTTCTCTCGAGTCTTATTTCATGATTTAATAATCATGCTCTGTTGTCGGGTGAGTGTCAATCAACCTTGAGAATATTGTAATTGTTTTTTTTATTTTATTTATTTATATATTTTTTTTGCCAAACTTGCACTATTAATAATAAACCCAGATTTATTTTGATTTTTTTTATCCATAAAAAAACACGTTCAAGAATTTTATACAAAACACATTTCAGATTTGTTTTTCTTAATTTCGTCAATTTATTTTCAACTGAATAACACTTGGCAGATATTGTGTGCTTTACTTTTTGTTTTTCTTCTCTTTTGTTTGTTTATTTTAACCACCTGAGACTCTTTTGTTTAACTCTGGATTTAAAAAAAAATTCTGCCATATTTGCTTCTTTTCCCAGCTTTTTGTAGGTACATATATATTTATTTTTATTTTCAGATATCTTTTTTTTAAAAAAAATAAAATAATAATTTCACTATGAAATTAGGTATTCAGTTTTTTTGTATTAAGAGATGTTGAACATCACTTATGCATTATTTTTTTAAACTTAATAAAGTACTAGTCATATTAGATTAAATATTTGTAATCTATTAATAGATTAAATATTTCTATTCAGCAAAATTATTGTAGCTGCACTAAAGTATAATCAATTAATCTTGTTCATTGTCATTGTGATTGCAACCAGATACAAGCTTTGTCCACTTTCATCTTCATAATATTTATACTGTCTTAAATAGTTTAATGCTAAACCATATCGGCTATTGTTTATTTACAATTATTTTGTGTTTGATTTATTTCTTCTGTTAAGTGATTATAAATATTAATAAATTTAGAAGGAGGCAATATCTTTCAGTTTGTATTAAACAATTATTGCTATGGTGGTTTGACAATTAGCGAAATAATATTTTTTTGCTATTATTATTATTATTTTATTTTAATTTTTTTCTTTGTAGTTTTAGTCCCGTTCAACAGCTTATTAGGTCATTACAGGTTATTATGCTATTATTATTATTTTATAGTATGTAAATGTATTTTACTGAGCAAAGCAAGCTTGTTCTTTTAGATGGTGTTTTAGATTTCTGTACAATGTACGAAAAGAAACCTTATATAACGGCCCTTTCTGTTTGTCTGTCCGTTGGCATGTTTCAATTCATAAACTACTATAGTTAGGAACATGAAATTCGGCACACGGGTGCATCTCGGCATTTGTGGCAACTGTACTCTTTTTGGAGTTTTCACACTTAATATTTCTAAGATGGTGGCCAATATGGCGGGCGCCTAAAAAGAGGTTTTTAGTCACCATGACATGTTATACATAATTTTAAAGGTCTTGAAGTGTAGAAAAAGAACATGCAACTATTTAAATTTTACAATTAATAATTTTAACTTAATCGTACAGAAACTGGCGATTATCACCTTTCGTAATTACGCGAAGTGCCCCTTACTTGTTCTTTTCTACTATGGTATAGTAGAGAATCCTAGTTTCACAGAATTTCAGACTCTCTTCTCTTGAAGGTCTAGATTTACTTTTTGGCCAGGCCTTTAAACGCTAAATTGTAATATCAATGATATAGTATTCTTAGAGAGCCAAATGACTTTCACAATGAATCAGGTACTCTCTGTTACAAAAAGTTACATTAAATGTACTATTAATTTGATTAGTAAGATTTTTGGTACTTGTTAATTAAGTGCCCTCCCGTTGATTATCACCACCAGCTAACCACCTTCCCTATGAAAGCAGAGGTGGTTAGAAGTGGTCAGAGGGGGTTAGAGGAGGTTTAGTTGGTGGTGATTTTCAACGGGAGGGTGCTTAATTGACAAGTACCAGATTTTTATTAGTAGAATTTGATTAGCAGTATAAAAGTAATATTTGTCATGTGAAATAAGCTTAAGAAATAAAATATTCTATATGTTGAATAACAATTGAATAATTTTATAAATGCCAGTGTTTAAAATCAAGGTTAAACATAATATAAACTTATTATTATTATTTATTTATTTTTTATTTTTTTATTTTAGTTTAAGAAAAAGTTTTTTTTTTCCTATAATAGGATTAGTTTTGCATGTCTTTAAAGAAGAGTTGGGAAAATGTTAAGTGTGAAGTATGTTCGTGCGTAGGTATCTGATTCTTTTGGTTTTTTTTCCCCCTGTTGACTAGCCTCTGTTAAAAAGGAAGTTTTATTTAAGCATTTTTATAAGGATATAATAAGAATTTTTTCTGAAGAATCTGATAATTTATTACATTGAATAAAAGAGTCAGTGATTCACTGTATCACTTAAATAAATTAAGGAAACTAATTCAGACTTATTCATGCTGTTGTTGATTATAATTACTCTACCTTAAGCGGGTATTTATATTAATTTGTCAATGCTAAATGTATCCAACTAATCATTAAAATATTATGTATAATAAGTGCTAAGTGTCGTATAAAGTCACAGTACATATATCCAAATCAAAGAGAAAAGTTGATCAGTTCATTGTCAAGAAACCACAGTAGTTAAGGATTAATTGAGCATTCGTGTTTCAATAACTTAAGTTGGTAAACTGTGAAAGTGAACTGATAATGGGCAACTAAAGTGGTCAGAACTGGTCTAGGCTAAATATAATCTATTTTATTGTGGTTTTTTGGTTGGACTAGCCTATATGGGGCATCATGTATAGAAATGCAAAAACTAACAAATATAATGCATACATAATTAAAGTGTTTCTTGTATATTGATATAAATTGCATTATGTATGTATTCTTTTTCATTTCATACTCTCTTGAAAAACCAGATACGCTACATCGAAGCCCAGGTAATCTACAACAGATACATATGCCTAAGATTCCCAAAATCGACCTGTATACAGCTGTGTCTCAAAATAGAGGACTGAAGATGGAAATTGTATTAAGAGTAGAGAAAACTTATGAAATGAAGAAGAATCCATAATTCGGTTTTTTGACAAAAAAAAAAAAAAAAAAAATCAATTTTCCTCTTTGAGTAGTTAAAAACTATGAGTTAAGTTTGCAAAATCAATTGAGTAACAACCAATTTCATATCAATATTCATCATGATAAAAAAAGACTCCTCAATATTGCGAATATAAAATAAATCTACTTGCAGACTTGCTTCATTCAACATTGTAAAGAGGCATTTTAATATGATCCATGTGTCCCAAAAAAAAAATATGATAATTAAAGAAGTAGAATTATTGATAAACAAGGCAGGCTCTTAAAATTATAAATTTTTACCTGGTGATTTCTGATCTACAGATAATGATTTAACTGCACTACTGGTTGTATCTATATTATCATAAGTATATAGTTAGATTTAGGGAAGCTAAAATAATCTGATTATTTTTAGTTACATATTAAATTACAAATCCATTGAATGATAAACATGTCTTTCATTCAGTCAGTGAATTTTTAGAATCTAACTTCGGTGTCTGCTTTATTTATTTCCTATTTAAATAGATATTTTTATTGATTTTTTAGCTGTACTTATTAAAGAGATTAGCTGTACTTATTAAAGAGATTAGCTGTACTTATTAATGAGATTAGCTGTACTTATTAGTTATTAAAGAGATTAGCTGTACTTGTTAAAGAGATTATCTGTACTTTTTAAAGCTAGTATTTTTCTTGCACTTATATGCACTCTCGTGAGGCTTTCTCACTTTGAAGACATCTTGGATTTATCTATCAGATTACAGATTCCAGATGTTTTATTTACTTTTACACCGAATGCAATTATTATTACTGGAATCTTAATAGTATTAGCATAATGACTCATTGACTTTCGTGTTTGCAAGTAAAAAAATAAATTGGCATAGCCATTTAACAAATAAGACGAGTTAATTAACCAATATAATTTGTCAAGCTGTATTATGATGGCGGCCATTTAAATGTTCGTTTTAGCCATAAATTTGAACCATTTTCATTTTAATGACGTGAAATAAACGCCTTTATATGGATTTGTTTTGTCCAAACGCTGTGAAACTACTCCGAAATGTCTTGCCCCAAGATAATACTTTTTCAGAATTTCAGGGGAATCCCTTTTTCTCACAAAATATGTGACGTATGAAAAAATTCTTAAAAACTTTTTTATTTATTTTTTAATAAAAAATAACTGATTCTTTTTTGTTTTTGTTTTGTTTTGTTTGTTAAACATAATTGGGGAGGGGGGTCACGAAAAACGCAATCTTCAAGGACACATGGTGCAAAGAGAAATTGGCACAAAAACTAAACTAAATATATATTTTTACTCAGGGTGTCTTCCTCTTTCATTTAATGCCTCGTTTACATTCAGCCATTTCCACTGCACCTCGTGCTGCTGTATTTACTCCCCAAAATACCTCTGTGGCAGCATCAAAGGCAGTGATTACATTGCCACTTCATTCTTACTTCCTTCCCATTCTACCTCAGGCAATGGAGGACGGAAAAAACGATGCAGCTTCAGCGACATGTTATAAAATGGGTTTAGGCAAGTGAATAGAAGAGCAGAGTGTAAACACTCGCGGTGTCTGTCCTTTGACTTCCGCACGAGAAACCGCATCGATGGGAGCAACGGCAGGGCGAGTGGCAAGAGCATGGTCAGCGCGAGTGACATATACTACGTTCACACATCGTTTTTGGAAACGGTTTTGAAAACGATCCGTTTGTTTAAAACGACGGATCGTATCGGTTCAAATCCGCTCCACCAAAATTACGCGATCGGAGCCCTCGATCGTATTCATGCTCGTATGAACAGGCCGTGGAGGGGATCGAGATATCAGGTTATTTTACTCTTTTCCACTTTTATAGTTGTTTGTTTTCGTGAGCTTCCGTTTATTTGTTTCTTTTTTTTTTAAAGAAAAAGAAAACTACAAAAAAGTTAATACTATAAAGAACCTGTAAGAAGTTTTCACAACTTATAAATAAGAAATATACAGAGAAAGTATTGTGATGGCGCGAACACTCGATTTTTTATTATCCGATTAATTTTCTACTCAAATTTTTCGTGCTGCTATCAGTACAAGTGAGTTGAAGTCGTCTTCTTTTTTATCAATATTGTTAATGCAAAAATGTAATTTCCTAATAGAAGTTACGGCTATATTCTATAATGCTATATATTATAATAATGATCTTTTGCTTTCGAGCTTCCCGAGGGTAACGAAAGCTACGTGATCGTTTTGAACAACGAAAAATTTTAGATCTCCGATTTCAAAAATTCCAAGACAGAAATCCGTTTCAGACATCAGGGAACATTTTTGGTTCCGTGTCTGTCTGTGGGTCTGTCGCTCTATTTTTGCGAACCGACATATCTTAAAACTACACTTCCGATTTTAATGAAATTTGGATGGTAGATCATCATGATTAGCCCATTCTTGGTCCCATAGGTTTCAACCTTCGCTCATTTCTTTCTCTTCCTCATGCACACAAACATACATTTATTTACACCTATAGCTTCATAAGTACATATCTGATTTGTGTGAAACTTTTATAGTTTATCGAAAGTAACCCACAGATAGCTCAAGATTAATTTGAACCGTCTGCGCTCTTAAACTTTTGCTAAATTGGTCCTTTAATTCATGTAAAAAATCACAACAATTTTGACAGATTAAAAAAACGGGGGAAACAAACAAGTAAGAAAATAATGGCTTGTAAAAGCATACAATCAATAAAGCACGTGATAGGATGCGAGGAAGCGATGTGCCACACCAATTGACAGTCTATTTTTTAATTGGTTTAATTTGGTAGGTATGTATACTATGAAATATTTTTATAAATGTGCAGTTTATTTCTATGGGCATTCATACTTCGTAAAGATGCTATTATTATAGTGCTCTTAAAACGTTATCGCTTTGATAGTAATCTTTTGTTTATTGAAGATCTTTCGCTTTCATTGTATTCTATATAATAAACAGACGTTATCTCAATATACGGTACATCAAAACAATTGTATAAAACTTGTTTTGTACTCTACTTTCCGGGTTTTTTTTATTTGTTTAATTCTTTGACAATTACATACATATAGTTTTCACATTACTTAATACGAAAGGCAATTTCTAAAGATCGAGTGACGCTTGAAACTTATAAAATCCCCATGTGAGTGAGTCCAATGCAAATTGCAAAAGCGTAGAATGTCTTTTATTTATAGTTAAAATCAAGTGACGTTTATTATGCGTGGCCAGAGCAGACCTACTACCGTAGTCTATTCTTAGCTTCATTCTATTTTGATTTTTGGATTCAAAACAAAAGCAATATACATTTCTTGTATGTAGGATTTTATCTTGGCAACCACTGATGTGGGTTTGTTTGAGCAAGTTGGAATGTAAGGCCAATAATTTTAACTAGACATGTTTATAGGTCAACTCTTTTATTGGTTTAGTCGAGGGTTGCAAGTGAGGATGCATTACCAATTTATTATTTGATATATTTTTGCATAATTTTAAATCTATTATTTTATTATCATATATATGTTGCATTCATCTTTCGACACACGCAGAGTGATTTAATAAGCCAACAAGATCAATTATTTTTTTACCGTGCAAGGTATTTTTTTTTTCTGGCACTATAAATCTCTTTATCTCGGTAGACACACTGTCTGTGTTTTGGCTCGAGTTTATTTTATTTTTTTAATAATTCTACTTCTCGGAGATACTCTTCTAGTTTTGAACTATCAATATATTTTAACTATAGTTTAAAATCTAATTTATAATCCTAAAACAATAACTTGTTGGTCTTCTCTCGGCAAAATGTGGACTTTGATAATGTATAGAAAAAATCTAATACAATAGTTTGAACTACTTACTTAAAAATTGGATTATTTAACAATTGGATTTTGTTAGATGACCTCTTTTGACCCCTTATTTATATTTGATTGAGTATAAAGTTAAATAAATAAATAGTAACTAGTACAGGGTGGCCCCTTGAAACGAAATATTTGAGTATAAGCATCAGTACCTTATTTGTCAGGTAAAATGTCACTTATTTTATCAGCAAATTTCATGCCATTTTATTTTATCCTTTTTTATATCATTCCTCTACACATTGATGGGGTTACATACCAAAACAGACATTTTTGGTAAAATAAATAAATGAGAATTATTAAAATGGCGAGTAATTTGCTGATAAAATATGAACAAAAAAAAACCTACCACAAACGTCCGCTTTCTGTGTACTCTCTAAAATTTGTAGAGGAGTGATAAAATTAGAAAAAAAATAAAAAATTGGCAAGTAATTTGCTGATAATATACCTATGCCATTTTTCCCCTCCAAAAAACTTCCGTTTTTTTATGTATACCCTCGTCAATGAGAAGAGGGGTAATAAAAATAACAAAACAGATAAAAATGAAAAGAAAATGTGATTTGCTGATAAAATAGACAACTTTTTTTTACTTTTTAAAATTAATGAGTATTACTTAATGGAAAACCGTCCTTTTTCTTGGGCCACTCCGTAAAAAAAAAAATAATAATAATAATTGTCTCTGCTGTAATGTATTATAGTACTGCCATTATTGTTTTTTAAAAAAATAATGGCATTATTCCTGGATAGAGTAAAATCTTAAAATGTATTTTGCCCGTGATCCGCCTTCACTTTCTCTTTAAGGCCCATTTAAACTTTGATTTGTGCAAGTGCGAGTGTTTAGTAAAAACACTTAACCCATTTGAACACCATGTGTTTAGTGTTAGTGTTAAGTAATTTTCACTAAACTCTTGCAACAAATTCACTTAACACTTGCACTCGCACTTGCACTAATCAAAGTGTAAATGGGCCCATAACCTGTTTGTTTTGATATTTTCATGTCATTTAAGAAATGTAAGACAAATATCTGTCTATTTGGGATGTCACTTGCGTAGTTTATTCCAGCTTTAGATCAGTGTATGTTTTGCTTTTTATCTATTGCACAAGGTAATTAAGGATTCGTATTATTCCTTACGAATGTCCCACCTTTACAGATCACGGTCATCTGCAACAACCTTGTCCCTGTGTAAATCTTTATCTATTTTTAGACACGCGACGTTTTGTCTGTAGAAGTTTTCCGAGCTACCGTTCTTCCTATCGAATAATTACTTAAAGTATATATATATCTACCTTGCGATTTCATCTCTATGATTCGACGACGTACAAGGATTCGAATCTTTCCCTACCACTTATGACGACATTCTTCCCCCATCGTAATACTTGACCGAGTGCCACCTGCGAACGCTGCCCAGGGAGCTCGGGCTTTTAGTCTGCAGTTTGCCGTCTTACATCAACCTTTCCGCCTACTAAAAAACAAAACAAAAATAATACGCTTATTTTTGTCTTGCTCTCCTTCATTCCTCTACACATTTTTTTTTAAGTGTGAACTAAAGACAATAATACTTTTTTGAACTTGTTAGTTATTATAATATCTCCATTTTTTTCGTATATTTCTTATTTTTTGTTTTTCTTTAATGTTTCTTTACTTTTAATCTTTAAACTTTTATAATAAACTATTTTACTATAAAAACAAATTGATCTCTGTTTTACTGTCGTTCACTTATTAGTGTCATCAGTTTTTAAGATATATATTTTTTTATTTTATTATCGGTGTCGCGTTTTGTGTCTTCACTATTTGTCTCGAAGGTGAGCTCAATATTTTTATTTACACTTATTGTAAATTTAACAACTATAATTATTTATTTGAAATTAATAACCATCTTTGTTTTAATGAGTTGTTAATAGTGATAATCGACTTTCACTATTTTAATAATAACAGTGAGAGCTTGTGTAATGAGCTTTCTTTATTAAAGAAAATTACCCATTTCCTACTCATGGTTAAAAAAATTATATATTTTTAATTATATATTTATTTTACGTTATTCACATTACGTATACACTATAAATTTTATGGGTAATTTACCCATTTACTTGTAACAATACCTATGTAATTGTTAACAATGTTTATATAAAATTGTTGAAATATAATTACCGGTTAGAATATGTCCCAAAATAAGGAAGAAATCGAAATGTCACCTGTTGGCCATTATAAATGAGTTTTTCATTCACCCCTATGGACACAAAAGAGTTAATAAAATGTAAAAATATTGTTTTTATGCTATAGAATTATGCTTTTTTTACGATATAAAATTATTTATATTATTATACTAAACAATTACCCTTGCAAGTCCTTATATCATTTTTATTCTATGAAATGACTTATTAAATCATAACTTTATTTATTTAAAATAAAACTCAATTTTCAACTTGCCCTAATGTTTTTTTTTTTTTTTTTATGGATCAAGCATAATCGATTTATTTGAAAAAAGTTAAAATTGAATAATGTTTTATATTAATAAACGAGTTATTTCAATCCAATTATATACTTATTATTTTCTACGCATGTCATTGTATGTTCGGCTGATTTTTTTTTTAAAAAAACTTAAGATACGATATATAGTATGTTCGGCTATAGTATTTTAGTCGCGGTTTGGAACTGGGTAAACATATTTCAGATGCGATGTCGAAGATGCTTCCAAACGAATTCCAACTGACTCAGAGATTTCAGAGGGGATTTTAATTGATTTAGATATTTCAACTTATGTCTATTGGATTATTGTAAAAAAAAATATGGAATAGGGAATATTTTGATTTATCGGTTAACTAATTTTAACCGTCTAAAGTAGTCAAAAACGGTATATAGTCGTTCTAGTTAATTATAGTCTTTATAGTCCAGGAGATAAAAGTGACTTCCTAACATCAAACTAGAATTTTGTTTATAAGTAATTTTTTTGTTCTCTAAGTAATATGTGGTCGGCAAAGTTCATCCGTGGAACATAGCTTGCCCACAAGTTTCTATTAAAGACCGGTGGAGAGCGGCCATGTTAGTCCACAAGGTGACCGCTATGATTTGGTGAAATATTTAACTTACTAACATTATTTAGTGACAAACTAATATCAAGTTGATTTTTTGTCTACTGACTAATTTTGTATTCAGGTTCATGAAAATCACATGTTTGCCAAAATAAGCTGGACATGGCCGCTCTCTACTGGTCTGTTGTCAGTCACTTGTATGCATGCACGCTATCCTGGACTATTATTTTAATTCATGAAATTTAAATTGATATATTATGTATTTTTATTTTATTGATAATGACAATTATTTGTCTGATAATAATTTAAGGTATAGGTCAAACTCTGTAAATTGCACCAATTCCTTTCAACCTCTTTTCAATGGTTCCATCGCAAGTAAAATTATTTTGTACAATGTACATTGGGACAAAGGAATATCACACTTATGTAATTGAAAGTGACAATAACTGTAAGCCCAACAATCAAATAAGACAAAGGGACATTTAGTCCAATGTATTTTGGGACAAAGGTACATCAAACATCACACTTATGTAACAAAAAGTGACAGAATCCATTAGTCCAATCAATAAGTTAGACAAAGGGACATTTAGTGGTGCAATTTACACTATTTTACTTACTCCGTTACAAGAGGTAGTGGTGCAATTTACATGGTTTGACTTACTTAGTTTTAAATTGGAGTGGTGCAATTTATATACTTTGATTTACTTCGTTCAAAAAAAATTGTGCGATTTACAGTTCCCCGGTTTTAAGTAGTTGAAATTTAAAGAAGTAGGAAAAGAAAGTTTAGTAAAGTTTCTTCATTTAACTGACAGATAATGCGAATTTTCATTTATTCATTCTCCCCTAAAGACCTAAACTATACTTACATATTAATTAAAAGGAAGTGGGGAAACGAGGCAGTGCATTGATTAATAATGTCACTACTGTCGTATAGTACATCGTATTACATAATTACTTTGTGACCATAATTTCCTGCATTACTTCCCTTACCCTGTCAAACGTATTATTATAAACTAATTTAAACATCGTTTAAGATATCGGCGTTTTTGACTAGTTCAATTTTTCTTGTTAATACTTAAGAAATAGCTAAAGAAGGCAATTAATTTTTTGAATTGTTCATTATTTTCCCTGGTTTTCTATTGCATAATTGTGATATTGTAGAATGTACTGTAAAATAGAATACGTATTGGTAAATAATTTCAGGGAATTTATTTAGTTAGTAAGTTGATTTAATTATCATGCAATGTTGAACTTACCTTGATTATTGCATCACGATCTGACAATTATTGTTTTACTGAGCTTGATCAGTTGAAACTTACAACCAACTCTTTGACAATATTCTTGCGAGCCTACCAAAGGTAACGGACGCTATAGTGTCGTAATTGGTCGTTCTGAAGAACGAAAATTTTTGTCTGCAATTTCAAAAATTCCCTGACAGAAATCCATCGTTTGTCCCAAATAAGTTTCAGTCCTCTGCGCTCATTTGTTTCTCTTCCACATGCGCACAAACTCACACATTTATTTACACCTATATCTTCAAAAGTACTCTCCTTTGATTTTTATGAATTTTGGATTGTTTGTCGAAAGTAGTCCGCATAGCCCCAGATTAATTTCAGCCGTCATACGCTCTTTACATTTTGCTAATCGATTTATGTAAAAAATCAAAACAATTTTGACAGATAAAAAAACGGGGGGGGGGGAATTAAATACATTTTACAATAATAGGTTTTAATAGGATAAAATCATGAAATTATACGAAACGACGCGAGGAAGCAGTGTGCCACATCGCGAGGAAGCAGTGTGCCACATTAATTGACAAACTATTTTTTTTTAGTGTAGTATATAGAGGTGGTTCAATTCCCCGCGCTAGAGTCTATTTTTCTCTGTCTGTTTCCCGTAGTTAATAATAATTATAATTTGATTTAAATTAAAATTTAATCGTTCCGTAGTATGAATACTACCAAAATCGTATAAAATATGAAACTATTTTTTTGTAAAATGGTATTTTAATTATTGACTAAATGTAGTGTATTTAAAAGTACACTTTCTTTTATGACTAAACATCTACAATGGATTCAACAAATCCATCTTCACGCGAATTGTAGGGGAAAACCAAGATATTATGTTACGGAAGCCATCGCCACGCACCAAACCACTCTATATGTTAATTATCTTTGAAGCAATAATACCGAACTCTCCATGTGCAGAATCATACAGTAAAACGTATATAACTAGATACTCGATAAGGAGTAAAATATCATTTAAATAAAGAAAAATTATTTTTGTAGAAATCTAATCTAAATATGTACGTATAATCTATACATTTAAATAACCTACACATTTTTAATTTACTAAACAGTCCTTACCAATGTTAATAATAAAATTCGATCACTTCTTATAAAGATATGAATTAACTAAAGAGTCTGAAAGATGACGTAAAGTGCTTACTTACGGCCTAAAGTTTATTTATCAACGCTAAATACATAGTCCACTAAAAATGGATGATCTCCATTGCATTTTATATAACTGGCACGTGGAAAAACTGAAAACAAAGTTCGAGAAGCATAAAAATAAAAAATTCAGCAGAATGATTAAGTTCTACCCTAAAAATTTATGTTTGCAACTGTCTAAGAACATGTTGAATATCAACTTTAAATGTTATTTATTTTTTTCTTTGTTTATCAATAAATAATGGCCTAAAAATTCTGTTCGAACCTAATTTTGTTATCAATATGTATACTCTCATTATTTAGGTGGCCTCCTTATAATTATTAACTACATATCAGCTTGAGGCAGCATATATATAGCTCTCATTAATTATAAATGTTGCGTGGCTTTGTCAGTATTAGCAGTTGTATCGCGTGCACGGTGTCGGTACTTATTTACTAAAACTATTAAATATGTAATCTACATTCTAAGCACTAATAGTGCTTCACAGTTTGTGTTTAGAGTTCGACAGTCAGTTCAAACTTACCGTTGCTAGTGTTTTATTTTACTGTATAAAAGCGGAGTATTTTCTACATCTATACCTTCGAGAATTTTATTTTATCTCTATAGCCTTTCAAAATTAATACTAAAGTGCTTTTCTATGGAATTGAATAGGTATTTGTTTATTATATAATGTATGTATTAAGTATTATGTGTGTTTGAAGTATTTTTGAATTAACTAAACCTGTTTATCACTTTCTAAGATGAATCATTATCGAATCATCGACACTTGAATTATTAATATTAAATATCATAAAAGATAATTTTTTATAAATATAGATTATAAATGTAAAGTTTCAAACTTATGATGAATTTATCTGTTATCTGTTAGTTATACAGTTAGTAGTAATAACTCTTAGCTATATACAAAATAAATTTAATTTACTTTAAAATATTTCGTTTCTTTTTATCAACTTTGGTACTAAGAAATTTAAAATGTATTTAAAAGAAATTGAGTAAGCGCATAATTTAATTTGATGTAGCTTTTAAATTAATAAGTCTATTTTATTAAAGTATAATATACTTATTTAAATTAAATAAATAACTACTCTATGCTTGACAAAAAATAAGATTTTTTATAGATTTAAGAAATCAGTTAGTTGTGTAACTTGCTATTCATTCTCTGGGTTTAGACTTTGCATTAGTAGTTCTTATGAAATATTTTTACTTCGATCAACAGGTTCTTGGAATAATTATCATTATGTATAATACAACTGGATATTTTGAAATTCTCTGCAAAGAATCATTTAGTTTTATTATGCAAGCCATTAAATTTATTGTTCTTCTTTTTCATGCAGTTTATATTTTTACATATACTTTTTTTTTATTTTAATTATTTCTCAATTATGAAAAAAAGTTGTATTCTAGTGCATGGTTTTCATCATTATTAATCTGGTTATTGCATATCTATTTCTTTCTATATTAATAAAAAAGGGTTTTTTTTTTTCAAAATCACAAGTCCAGTTAGTAAGAAGTAGGATATATACTAAACTGTGCGCAGGCCCGTCGAGAGGGGGCGGCAGGTACGGCTGATGCCGGGGGGCCCGGACCTCCCCTAAAGGGCCCGGCTGTCTTGAGCCTTGAATACACTATTACGCAATGTTTATGATTGAAATATTAAATAATAATTAAAAATATTATTAATTAATATTAAAGTTGTAAACTAGGTGTGGTAATTAAGTTTGCGAGAGAATTTCCCGGCACCGAGTCTGAGAAGCGAAGAATTACTAAGCTGTATCCCGAGAAAAATCCACAGAGAACCCAGAAAATCGCTTCAAAGTTGAAGTTGTTTATGTTTTAATTGACAGTGTGGTCGGAAATTTGAGTGATCGATACCAATTAGTCAACAAAATCAATGATTTGTTCAGTTTCAGGACACATCCAAAGTTAAAAAAATATGAAATACACCACATGGTTGAAAAATCCCGTCAAGTACTTCCCAGCAAACTATTAACTCCCGGAAATATCATTGGACCACAGAGTTGTATATTTATGTATTTTTACCTTACTATTAGGACCTGTCCTTATTGGGTAGCGAGGGGGGCATTTTTTGCGTTTTATTTAAATAATTTTGGGAGTAAAATGGCCGCCATTTTGGAAACTCGATTTATATTTGTCATCTACATTTCACAATGCCTTTGAAATGATACCCACTCAAAAAAAAAAATATAAAATATTGCGATCAGTTCGCAATTGCTCGCTGATCGAAGAAATTTTGAGTTTTTAAGTTTGCAATATTTTTCCTGTTTTTGGGCAAAAACGTTTAACGTGTATCTAAATTTCAAATCTTTAGCTACAGTAGGTCGGGAGATATACTCAAGATGCGACGGACGAACGGCCGAATTACCAAAACCATAAGGGTTTCTAGAATAACCTCGAAACCCTAAAAGTTGTCTCAACTATTATAGTCTTCAGAATGAGTTTGTTTTACTGTGGTTTATCAGTGTAGGCCTGCAGTTATCAGTAATAGGAATTTTGCTTCCGAGGTTAACGAAGGTAACGGAGAATATGTGAAAAATGTTTAGGTCTCCTATTTCAAAAATTCCAAGACAGAAATCCATTTTTGACATCAGGGAACGGTCTGTCGTTCAATTTTTGCGAACCAACATATCTTAGAAACTACACATTCAATTTTAATAAAATTTGGGTGGTAGGTCATAATTAGCCCATTGTTGGTACCATATATGTTTCAACCTCCTGCGCTTATTTGTTTCTCTTCCACATGCGCACATTTATTTACACCTATAGCTTCAAAAGTACTCATCTGATTTGAATGAAACTTTTAGGCCTCTTTCACACGAGGCAACTTAGTTGATTCAACTAGTTGACTGGTTGACTCTCAACTAGTTGACTGCCAGTGTGAAGACTTTTTCAGGCCTCTTTCACACGAGGCAACTTTGTTGATTCAACTTCTCTTCCCAACGGAGATTCAGTACGATTTTTGGACCCGAGAAAGCAGGAGTACGTGAACTTCTTGTGCTTGCTCTTCTGCAAGAAGAAGAAAAAAAATTGTTTGTGTGTAAGGGAAGTCTCACGTAAAAAGGGTTTCTTTGGTTTTATGAATAGAAAAATTAATAATAGAAAAGTTAATATAAGGGAGGTGGGGCACGCAAAAGGTTGATGTTTTTTACAAAATGGCATGAAAAATGAACTAATTTCCAAAGTGGTATAAATATTTGTAATCAACTCTTCAATACCTTTCATTTTATCAATCGTAAATATTAATTCATATTAATCGAAAATTTGAACAGCTGATAATTTTGAGTTCGCTATATTTTCCCTATGTGCGCCTCAAAACGATCTTTAAGACTGGAAAGTTTCAAATATATATCTCTTTTAATTCAAAAGTAATTGCAACCGTCCAGAGTGACAGACGAAACTATAAGGGTTTCTTTTTTTGGTTTTATCACTGAAACCCTAAAAAGGAGAAAATCTAGTCGAAGAATGTGGGTTCATCCCTTGCTAGAATCGGGAAACGGGCGCTTACCCACAATTATATCCGAAACTACTAAGCCACGAGGATTAATTCTTCAATTTAATTGGAAGAGAAAGTAGAATCCATATCAAACAAGTCCAGTTGAATCAACTAAGTTGACTCGTGTGAAAGGCCTAATGCCTTGTAGTGTCTTTTTTGTTGAATCAACTAGTTAGGATGAGAACGTGAGCGGCACATGTGCCTGGCCTCCTAGTTGCCTGGGCGGACGAGTTGACTCGTGTGAAGGGGTTCGGGCGATTCCTTAACATTTGCTACCCGGCTACACTCCTTTTCAACCGCCAGTCAACTAGTTGAATCAACTAAGTTGCCTCGTGTGAAAGAGGCCTTATAGTTTATCAAAAGTAACCCGCAGATAGCCCCAGATTAATTTGAACCGCCTACGCTTTTTAACTTTTGCTAAATTGATACTTTAATTCGTGTAAAAAATCATAACAATAAAAAACGAGGGAAACAATTAAACCAATATATTTAAAATCAATAAAGTACGTGGATAGGATGCGAGGAAACTATGTGCCACACCAATTGGCAGTTTATTATTAGTATGTACTTACAATAAATATAAAATAGAACTTATTATAAGGATAAGAGTTGAAAAGATCAATATACAAGTTATTAGTCTAAAGTCCCACATGACGAATAAAAACGAGTAAAAACAAGGGGGCCCCTTATAGGTCTAGCCGTGGGGCCCGCTACGGCTCTCGACGGGCCTGACTGTGCGTGAAACAAGGACAGAGATAAGTGAAAGTAAAAGATAAAAGTAAAGAAACTATGTGCTAAAATGGATAGAGTAAAAAAAGAGGCACTTACTACTACTTATTGTTTTATGTATATTAAAAATCATTTTTCTAGCACAAGCACAACCGATTCCATTACGCCGTGGATTGTATGGATGCACGAGAGCTTCCAAATATGAGTTTATATGCACAATTTCACGTCAGTATCTATTGCTTTGGACAGAGTTTAATCAGTCGCCTGTGAAGCTTAATAGCTAGAGCTTTAAATGCGAAAATCAAAGGTCCGTGTTCATGTCCCGGAGAAGGAGTTTATTTTTTGCTACGTTTTTATTAGCTTGCTTTCTTGTTTGTTTGTTTGTGTGAGTATCCAGTACAATTCTTGCAATCGATTTTTAACTTACTTCCCGAGTAGCTAGACATTTGAAACTTTTAGAATAGCTTAGAACACGATGACAATGCATTATTTTAATACTTTTAGCCATCTTTCAGCAGAATTTAATTCGTTTTATGCATATTTTGCTGTATGGAAAGTTAGTTTATTTGTTTTGACATGCCCCATATTTACGATTTTTTACTTTTCCTCACTACATATAGTAGGAAAAGTATTGTTTTCACCAAAAAATGTTTTCGAGATTTCAACGGAATTATCCGTTTTGGGTGTTTTTAAGACCTCCTAAGTGGTTTTCAGCATGACGTCTGTATGTATGTAAATTAATTTTTTAATTGAAAATAACATTAAATAGAGAACAGTGGATCATGAAAAGAGGAAATGTGTAGACGCACGACGCACGGTTGAATAACTGGTAGTTAGATATTCAAAGAAAAATTTGTATTACAATATAATAGAAGGATTAAATAAAGGCCTGAAGATGCCTCAAAGGAAGGTGAAATATAGCCAAACATGGAGTAGCAATAAAATGTATTAATACCCTATAGACCTAAGGAACACTGAAGAAGAAAATAATCAACTTTTTCCGCCATCTTGAACCCAGTTTGCTGAGTCAGCAAAATTTAAAAAAATCGTAATAAATCGACAATGGTCCTGATCGAGTTGAAATTTGGCACGAATGCACCTCTCTGTATGCCAAACAAGCCCACCAAATTTAATTTTGATATTGGCCGCCATTTTGAAGTTATCAATTTTTAAACTTTGACGGTTAATAATACCGAAAGTATAAATAGGTTTTTGACATTTAGCATATCGTTGGAACCGGATAAAATTAAGGAACAAATAAAAAAAAAACCGATGAAATTCCATTACTTTAAAAGTTATAAGCGAATGTAATTATTTATTAGTGCGATAATTTTGATGACGTCAAAGTTTGTTTACATCTGACCAAATACCGCCAAACTTCAAATAATTAAATAAAATGTAGGTATTAAAAATAAGGGTTTTTTTTGGAGAATGATAATAAATCTGTTAGTTCAGAACGGTCACCCATCCAAGTAATGACCACGTTCAATGCTTCGCAGCAGGAGGAAGCAGCATTGGATATTTTGATTTGCCTCAATTTAGAACCAGGATAATTTTTTAATTTTTTCTATAATAATTTTTTAAATCACATCTGAACTTATATTTAATAATCTTGTCAATTTATATAAGAAAATTGACAAGTATATTAAATAAATGAAATATTCAGATTTGCACAGGTTTAGCAAAAGAGAAATTTACTAACAATTTAAAAGTTGCGTGAATACTTAAAAGGATTACAAATACATATATAAAGCAGTGGTTAAACCCGCTAATCTTAGTTATCAAAATACGAACTTATTTTTTGTTCATTACTTATCTTGTCTTAATTAAGTTAGCTTTGTTTAAACTCTTTTTTCTCACCGAAAGATATAAAGCTATTAAGGATCTGGTTTTTACGCCGCAACAAGTTTTTTCAATTAAAACCTTTAATTGTATTAAGTTAACAATACGATGATTCAGAGTTTGGAGATATGCTGGTCGAAGTTAAGCTGTTAATTGCATTTCTTTTAACTGGGAAACCTCGACAATTCAATTTACCATTTTGAAACATGACCGTGTATTCCTTGTATGCAGATTTATTAACGACTGCTCTCAATGCGTCCAATTCAAGGCTCAATTAAACTTTAACTACCGTAATATGTTTGTTGAACATTTAAATAAGAAGCTTCATTTTATTATGATTTTTGTTAGACCTGCAACATGTTTCTTAATGGATTTTATTTTCAAACATTTAGCAGTGATTGACCATGATTTAGGCAAGAAATATTCAGGGTGCTACCCTGAAAAAATATTAAAAACTTGAGAAAAAAAAAATTTCTCGAAAAACGGTTCCGACGATTATGATTAAAAAATTCTAAAATGTAGTCCATTTAAAAACAAATCTAGCGATATAAGCCGTTTTCCCGGGAATAAAATAGTGTTTCATGCGGACGGAGAGAGGTCGGGTTCGATTCCCCGCCTAGGAGAAGTTATTTTTATGATACATTTTGTTAAAATGTTCAATAATAATTAAATGTACCTACGAAAACTAATAAAAGGAAAACACTGGGCTAAGTAATTATGAAAAAGTTTGTCTGAGTTGTGTCGGACCGATTTTTAAAATATATAGGCCATAGGTGCAACGTAACTGATATCTTTAACAAGTATATCTTCCCAGAAGTTTGAAAAATATAATCTAAAATTGCTTCAAATTCATATAGATTTAAGAGAAAGTAGTCTATATTTTATCTAACATCATTCACACTTCATAAAATAAAATAAAAAATCTATATTATGTATATGAAATAGTTAAGGAACTTAATTGTTCAAGGTTTTATGAACAAAACTATTAATATAATATAAAGATTCGAAGTTAACAGGAGATGTCTATCAATCAAGGATATGATACGTTATAACAAGGATAAAGGCACTGGTAGAATACCAATTACTTGTAACAACTTTGATGAACTTGGAACAAATAAAATTAAACAAAAGTTTGCATTAACAGTAAACCACTTTTTGTACTGGTATACAAAATCGAATCGTTTGTTAAGTAATAAGAAAATCAAGAACAGATGTCATTTTTATATATATATATATATATATATATATATATATATATATATATATATATATATATATATATATATATATATATATATATATATATATATATATATGCAGGGGGCTGCTATTACTCAGAAACCATAAAAAGCAGATAATGTAAAAAGTTTACAAAAGTTGGCGCATTAAGTTTAGTATTCTTATGTCTAAATGAATGAAAGTACAATAGCCTCTGTTAAGCATTCATTATACGTATGTACATATATGGTTATTAGTGACACAAGAATAACTATATTTATTTACATCCAGTGATACTAACTTTAAAATACTTAGGCCAACAATTATGCTAAATACTTCGTATGTATATAAAATATTTTACCAAACGTATGTTTATCATAAGTGATTGCCTTGTACTGGAACTATGTAGTTTAATAGAAAATCGTCGCAAGTTTCACTATATAGGCTAGTTTTTGAAACTATTAAGGCCTCCATACACGATCAAACATTTTGCGCAAACCTAATGTCGGGCAAATTTAGGCCATACACGTCAAACAATATGTTTGCGCAAACATCAGCCAGCCCCATACACGGTCAAAATGTTTGCGCCAATATGTTGCTTTGCGGGGGCCTTTAGGGATGTGTACTCACAATGATAGTTTGTTTTCCTTGAAAGAGCACTTTCATTGATGGTTGTTAATTTTACGCAAACGAAGGCAGATTTATTATAATGGCCTTTCTTTAACGTAATTGTAACTGTAGTGGTTTTTCCGAGATTCGCGAGAAACGTTTATCACAACCGGTAATCAAAGGCGAGACTAGTACTCTGGTTGCGAGGATGGAGGGGAGGCACAATCAGTGCCGATGTACGGAGACGCGGTGCCCAAGTCTTTGTCCGTCTGTTAGCCAGTGAGACTCCAAGGTCGGGTTAGCTTCTGCCCAGTTCCCCCTGAATCAGAGGCCAGACCACTGCACTGCTATCCTTACCATCGGACCCTGAGTCCCGTCTCTTCGCGACTTCGGCTACACCACATTCCGCCACCACGCCGTGCCTTACCGCAAACCTGCCCTCACAGACTTATGTGAGTTGAATTCATACTTTTAAATCCACTTGTCTCAGTAAGTTCGTCTCTATTTAAAAATAAGTGGGTAGCCAATAAATTAGGTGCTATGATGTGGCAAAAATTTAATTGGTTAACCATTTCACCTCATATTGTAACACACACTTCCGTATGTAAGGTGATTATAATATCATAGTCCAATTGACTATTAAGGCAAGGGAACATTTACACATTAAACTAATTTGGGACGGACAACCAAATAAGTGGCGTAATATGTGATATAGTCATATAAAATTTATTAACATGAAACAACTTTTATTCCAGGGGTTGGGGGGAGGGAAGGTCTTACCACTTTTATTAAGCTTAATGACTTGAAACTGCATTTTTAATTATACATGTTTTATATTTAACTTATTGAGACTTATTCAATAATGTATATTTCTGCTAATATTTTTAAATTTTTAGTTAATAATAAACAATTATTGTTTCTATTAATTACTACTTTTTTATTAAAAATGTAATATTTGTTTTTTAAAAACATTTATGCTTTCTTACATTAATAAATATCAAATTATTAACTATTCCTCATCATCTTAAATGCTGTGACAAATGCAACAAGGGGAGGAAATGGTAATACATATTTACAGTAAAATAGAAGGGTTTTGGAAATGATCTCTTTTTCATTTTGAAGGGAGTCTAGGCAATCCACGAACGGATTGGATAACCTTTCTTATTACTATACGAACATTATTTTTAGAATTTATTTGTAATGTTGCCAACAAAGTACTCGCAAAATGTTATTCTGGTCTTTCTTTTATTGAAATTTTCGCCAATATAAGTAAAGTTTAAGTTGCCCTTTCATACTATAAGAGCAGCTAAGTTTGTTAAATTTTTAATAAGCTTAAAATTGAAGAGCAGAATTCTATTACTTTGGTTTTTGGTAGTAAAATGATGAATATTGCTTATTGATTTTATCCGTTTCAGTAAATTTTAGACTTTTAAAAACTGACATTTTTATATCTACCAAGATTATTATTAATATAATTCACTAATTCTAGATTAATAAAGCTCTAAGTGGTTTCATTCATAATTAGCTTAACTTAAAACCATAATAGAAAGTGATAAATACAGACTGACCTCAACCACCTTAATTGGTTACTTTCAATGGCGTAATGTAGATCAATTAATAGATTTAAAAAGGTCTTCTAAAAGCTTTATATATTTTGGTTTAACTTATCTTCTTTAGCCCAGTGCGTGAAACGGGCCTTACTCTTCGAGATGTATAAATTATTGTTTTATTAGTTTCGTGTTTTTAAAAAATCGACAGTTGTTTTGCTTGTTTAAAGTAAATTATTTGTAATATCTTTAGATTGTTACTCCCCTTATACAAAACAGAAGTGAGCTATTCCTTTGTCCTAAAGTACATTGGACTAAACAACCCTTTTCCTTAATAGTTATTTAGTCAGTCACTTTTATTCTAAAACAACATAGGGGAGTAACAATCTAAAGAAGTACCTATTATTTTGACATTTTTCATCTATGGTAAATAATTAAAATTCCATTTATCGATTGTTATCTAATCGAATTGAATCTAAGCAAACACACCGATTGAAAAAATTTTAGTAGTTCGTAGTCTACTAAACTTTTAATCTTCTATATTCCCTTAATTTACAATCTGAAACGTTATTAAATAAAAGTTGTTTAATAAGAAGAATCTCTTGTTTGCTTCACAACATATTTATTTTTTTAAAAAATAAAAGTTAACAAGAAATTTAAAGTCGAGGAAACTATGTTGAATTGTTAAAAAGTCTTATATTCATGGAAATAATAATAGGTATATTTATGTAACTGATATAATATTATAAAAGTTTTTAAACTGAATATATATATATATATATATATATATATATATATATATATATATATATATATATATATATATATATATATGATAATAATAATAATATATTTATGCAACTAACACAATATTACAAAAGTTTTTTAAACTAAATATATATATAATGTATAATTTTTAGAACCTTTAGAATAAATACCTTGGCTTATTCTATTTAAGATTAGCTTTCTTTATCCCTTCTATACAATTGTCGAAGGCTATATTGCCTATCTTTTGTTACAAGCTTTAATTTAACTTAACTTGTAAGTACCTGGAATTAATTTAACTTTCGCAGCTCAGCAGAAGAGGAAAAATAGATTAGCAACTTTTTTTTGTCTTCTTTAAGCTCCTTTATTAACTTTCAAGCTTTATTTATTTATGTTCCTATTAAATAATATACAAATTCAAGGATGATAGTCGATTCTAACTCATATTTTAGTCGCGATTGTGTTAAATATTTAATATAATACTTCCTTCGCTTTCGCACCTCAGCAGAAGAGGAAAAATAGATTAAAACTTTTTTTGTCTTCTTCAAGCTCCTTTATTAACTTTCAAGCTTTATTTATTTATGTTCCTGTTAAAATAATTACAAATTCGAGGATGATAGTCGGTTCTAACTCATATTTTAGTCGCGATTGTGTTAAATCTTTAATATGAATGTCCTTTTTTAAAATGCCACTTGAATTTGTGTTGTAATAGTTAAGTCAGTATTGGACTGGTTTCAAATCCCGATAGCTAATTTGCTGGCAAAACTGTTATTGTGAAAATAAATATTCATTTTATCCTTTTGGGCTCATTCATTATATATCTCAATTCTTAAATTCTAACATATGTTAATTTCAGTTCATCTGTGTCAACATTTGTGTTAGTTTAATTATTGAAATAAGTAATAAATATGTACTACAATTGTGTAATGTATAAAAGAAGTATTTGGAATGATAATTCCTAGTGTTATTATTTTAAACAATAGCTGATCACTTATAACGTTTAATTATTCAGTAATACATTATTGTCACAATGTATAAAGATGTATAGGTGTTTTATTAACTTGTTTGTCATTATTATTTTTTTTATTTAAACAAGTGTTAAAGACTAGCATTTATTATTATGTTTGTCGAGGGTCATGTTTATTTCATTATATTGGAGAGTGAAAAATCTATAAAATAATACCTAGGATAGAAGCTGAGGGTATTCATTCTGTTCCACAGTTGTTAACCATGTAGGTGTAGGTCATGGATCAGTAACGCCACAAAGGATAATGGATGTATGCAGGAATAGAATGAATCGAAACGTCTGCCAGGATAAGCGTTATCCCTGCACTGGTCATGCTCAATCCACCGAATCATATCTGACTCTCTTCTGAGTTTAGACTTTATAACTCCTCCGTTTTAAAATTATTTCGCCTTCTTCAGTCTTTTTATAAAATCTATTTGCTATTCAAATATTTTTTATTAATTTTTGGTCATTTCTCCAAGAAATAAAATAGGAGAGGCCTATTTTTTTTCTTGGAGACTCTAAAGTTTAAAATACTAAGATTGCATGTTTTGCGCATTAATACAAACTAATTTATTCGAATTAAAATTGTTTCATAGGAAATTGAAGAACGCTTTGTATTGCGCTTGTCCTCTGTGCCGGAAAAGCGTTGGTTGAAAAAACATTGAGGAAATAAAATTTAACAAAAAGCTACTTCAGTTATTGAAGAAAATAATTTAATTTTCTTGTTTTTAATTCTAAATTCAAGCAAAACCAATCCTTTAATGTCGAGTATAGTCAGTGATGAGGTCTACTTCCTTGTTATCTTTGATGCGCTGAATATGTCTCCAATAAAACTCAGTCGTATTATATACATTTATGAAAACATTTAGTTGAGAGTTCATATTAAATAGTTATTACACCTCTAAGTTTTCGGGCGATACATAATACGATAGACGTCATGTACTATAGCCGATTGTTTTAAAAGCAGATTGTACAGTAGAGGTCATTCACTTCTTTAGGATGACTTACTCTCTTACTAACAGCGATAAATAAGAACTTACTTTATTGCATTAGCTCTTCATATTTTAAAGTAATATAAAATGAACAGCCAATATCAAATTAATTTTTAAATTAAGTTGTATTGTAGTTTAATCCTTTATTTCATGAAATTTCCGGAAGTGCAGTTGGTTGAATCCTTAAAGGTGAACGTTAAACGTGAAGCCTATGCAGTCCCCAGATTCTTTGTATTCCCCTCACCCCCCTTACCGGTTATAGTTTCTTCTTTAAGACCTTGACCTAAGGATCGAGTGAGTACTCAAGTACTCCTTGTTACTGTTTGACGATCAGAATATTAGCTAAATCCTAAATCTGTATACAGTACCGTATAGTGTTTTTGTATAAATTTATCAAAAATGATAACTCCCTTATAATTTTTACCCTTTAACGATCGTTATTAAGTTATGAATCTGATTTTACGTTTTATTTAATTAATTTTACTGTTAGTTGTTTCGGTTGAGCTTTTGATTCACTTATTCTACAGATAAAACAAACAGATTAAAAATACATTACATATTTCATTGTCAAATATCAATAGGAAATGTTTAAATTAATGCATACATGTTTTAATCACTTTGTTGTCCTTGTTTATTTAACTTGTTTATTCACCTTGGCTCCACCAATTGTTCACCTAGTCATCTTATTTTTTGTTTGCAATTGAGAATGTATATTTTGCAATGTAAATATATAAAATGTATATTATAAAATAACAATAATAATAATAATAATAATAATAATATATATATATGGATATATATATATATATATATATATATATATATATATATATATATATATATATATATATATATATAAATTTTTAAACTTTTATTTAGAAATATTCTTTGGTTCTGGTTAGTTTTATTTCTAATTTAAAATTTAACTTTCCAGTTATGGTAATTTTTTAAGGGCCAGTGTTATGTTTTTTTAGTATTTTTAAACGTAAAGCAGTGAATTCTATATTTTTAAGTAATCTTTATACATATATATATATATATATATATATATATATATATATATATATATATATATATATATATATATATATATATATATATATATATATATATATATATATATAAAATAGAAATTGCAATTATTTTTATTAGCATAGTGTACTATTAATAATTTTTCCCTTAAATATGTGTATATTAATAGTTTTTCAATACTAATGGGTTAGAATTTAACATATTTTTTAGTCGAAATTAACGTTCAATAAAAACTCTTCGTATAGTTTAAGTGCGCTATTATTTTTTAAGGGTGGGTCGTTTGAAGATCCTCTTCCCTTCAGGTCAGAGGTTCTCAAAATCTTTGAAAAAGAATTACTCAAAGGTACTCCTTAATATTAGTCTAAGAATTTTTTTTGGCGAGGTTTAAGTGTTTGAATAATAAATTTTAAGTCAATACTCATACATCCAAGTGACATTTAAGTTATGGTTTTTGTTATTTACGAATTAATAAATAAATGAATAAATAAAAACTAGTGGAAGTATAGTAATGTTACATTTTTAATCTCTATAAAAAAGAAAAGGTTAATTTACTTTTTATTCTCTTTACTAATTAAGTGAGTTGGGAAAAGTTTCGATTTTTAAAAGTTGGTTCCGACCGACTTAAGTTTTTCAATCCCTTAGTTTATCAAAACTAAAACCGAAACACATTTATAGGTCATATTTATGTAAACTTGTGCTTCTTTAAAGAATAATTTGATGTTAAATGCTATAAACAACGATATAAATATTTATTAGGAAAGAATAATGTATTTTTCAATAAGAAGTAATAATGTATGTGTTACGTAACTCATAAAAATAATTACACTCGTAGTTCTGCTTCTAGCGCCAAGAAATTTTTTTTTATTCTTCGATTAATGTTGTCTCAATTAAGTTGATAATCATCTTCGTTATCATTAACGCCATATTATCCTGTCACCGGCAGAGTAATTATGAGAATTAGCCTGATTAGTGTGACAAGCATGTAGTTGGCTTGGTTGACATGTTTATTGGCTACTGGATTGACCTTAGTTTACAGTGAAGCGGTTGTACGTTAGGGGTCGGGGGATTTTACCCTCTTATTGTGATAGTTCCCCCTTACTTAGAATTCTATAGAAAAGTAGCCCGCCTCTCGCTTCTCACTGGTTTATTTAATGCCAGACAATAATTCTCGATAATACTTCCCTCTTAACTAAACACCCTTGGCATCTTTAATTCAGTTTAAATGTATACAATCCTAATACAGATTTCCGTCACCTACGGTTCCTTTTGATTCATTTTATTATTTTTGTTCATTCTGTAATCGTCAGTTTTTATTTCCACTATTGAATACATTTAAAGCGAATTGACTTAATACTAAAATAGGTGTCAAATAATAAATTCAAAGTCGCTGCCAGTTTAGTTATCGATTGATTTTTTTATATTATTATTCCACTTGAAAATGCGTTATTGAAAGACTTTAAAGAACTTAAAAACTAAAAACTATTTTGATTTAATTTTGATGCAGTGCAAGCTCGATTTATTATCTCCTTATTGTGTTATTGCTGAAAAGAAACCAGGAAGGATGGAAACTAAATATGTTATACTAGTATGTAGTTTAAATAATAATCTATTTTTAAAAAAATAAAAATTCGACTAAATTCTTAGATATTTATTAAAGTGGTATTTAAAGTAAGTTTTAACCAACAGTGCTTACTTACCTATTTGTAAAATTATTTTTGTAGCATTCAGTGAAGAGATTTTTAAAATTTAACTTTTAAATTGAGGAAACCATTAATTTGGCAAATTAACCTGACACTCAAAAAACAATTTTCATGATAGGTAAGGAGAGTTCTAGTAATTATTTTATAAGGAACAACTTTAGGTAATTTATTAAAACAATGAGAAAAATTTAATATAATTAATGTAGATTTTACGATGTTAGGCATGAATATGCCCCGGGAAGGGGTGAAATGTAGTCATTTGAAGACGAACATGTGAATTAAAAAAAGTTTTTTAAATACTCTTAAATGACCTACATGCAACTGAAATATAAAGGGGCAGAACAAATATTTCCTCATTCACGAATTCTGTCAAAATCTAATGTTTTGAATCTTGAAGATCATTAACCTTCAGTAGGAATTTACCCTTTTAAGTTATACATTAATACCATTGAGAATTGGTTTATACATTTTTTTAAAATATATTTTTTTCAATGTGTTATCATATGATATTATACGTTATTAATATTATACATATTAGTTGTAGTGAAATATTTGCAATATTAATTTGTTTAAACGAAATGGTTTTAATTTATGACGGAATTCATTGGTCGTAATTTGACCTAATTAGTACTTGGCAGTAAATTTACATATTTGAGAGATGGATATTAAACCTGTTAATATGGCAGTATTGTGAATCACAATAAACTTTGTCCCAATTGAACTTTATAACACTAACGAATGGAGGATGTACAGTACAAGGACTAAATGCTAAAACTATTATTGTAAATGTATTAGAAAAGCGTGGGAGAATTTTTTCAATTTTTTTTCTTTATTGAATAACACAACATACAACTTTTACATGTTTTTATGGCAAATTTTGGAGTGTCAATAATGTAAATTCGTTTATTACCAGTTCCTTGGAGGGAAAAATACTTACATTAATTAAAATATAACAGCTGGGAGAGCTCTAAACTTGAATCATTATGCCCTGTTCAATAAGAAAAAATAAAAGGAGCGCCTTCTTAATTTTCCATTGTTATTTTATTTATTTATTTATTTTTTTATTGAACCCACCTGCTGTATTTATGATTTATTTGTATATTTTTACCCTGTTAACTATTCTTCATACCTGTTTCGTTTTTACCACCTGGTACCTTTGTGGTTTAATGCGTTGCTTTATATAGGCTCCCAGTATGTGCTAGAAATTACACTTGAAAACAATAATCTTTATAAATAAAGATGAATGTTTGTCTGTCTATCTGTCTGTCTGTCTGTCTCTTATGCCTGCCTAAACCGTTCATCCGAATGCGCTGAAACTTTGGGGAATAATTGGACGCCTGCCTGGGAAGGTTTCTGAGTTAATGAAAAATACAGAAAAATATTTCTATAACCTATATCTATCATCCAATTGCGGTAAAACCTTGGGGAATGGTTGGACCCGGGAAGGTTTCTGAGTTAGTAAAATTATGTTCCGATTTTGGTACACAGGGATACGGGGTACAAATGTCAAAGTACTGAAAGCCCTTCATGATACCTATCGTTGAAAAGCTCTTTATGAGTACAGTAATTGTTATGTACATTTTTGTCATATTTTCATTTAGGAGGGAGGTAATATGGAAAATACAGGAAAAATATTTCTATAATCTGTATCTACAATCAGATTGCGATAAAGCTTTGGGAATGGCTAGAGGCATGCCCGGGAAGGTTTCTGAGTTAGTAAAACTGTTTAAATTTTCGTACACAGGGGTACGGGCTACAAAAATGTCAAAAGTAATGAAAACCTGTGATAATGCATATTGTTGAAAAGCTTTTTAAGGGGGCAGTAATTCTTGTTATGTATATTTTTGTCATACTTTCATTTAGGAGGGGGGTAAAATGAAAAATACAGGAAAAATATTATAATCTATATCTATATAACTAAAAAAAATGATTGTTTGTTTATCAGTATGTCTCTTATGCCAATATTGTATATGATACAAGTAAATATTGCAAATTTTATTATACATTTTTCATATAAGGCAACATTATTTAACTAAATGAACTATTTATAAGGTTTTTCAAAGGTAGCAACTATACATTTCTTATATTATTAATGTTTATTAGGCGGTACGAAGTTCGCTGGGTCAGCTAGTTATATAATATATATGTGATGTTTTAATTAAATGTTATACATTTGTCGGAACAGACACTAAATTAATTAATCTCTCTGTAGGTGCGATCTAACCTAGTGATTAATAGTGTGGGCAGATACGCCTCTACGCGAGGTCAAGTTGGGTTAGACATCAAGGGCTCCAAAGAACTTTAAAAAAAACTACGAATTACCCCAGTTACGTTGCTATTCCGCTAATAAAAGTTGGTCGTTTATAATGTAAATACAAATATATTTTAGGTACAAAGTTCTACGTAAACTACTAAAACAATAGTAAACTTGATAAGTTATTCATTTAGTTGGTTTTTCTTATAATAAAATGACTAATTTAATTGATCATTAGTGGCCCTATTTTAAATTACATCTATTTTGAACTCTTGGTACTATATTATAGTAGTCCACAGGCCACCATAAGAAGTGAGTCGCTGATTGATAAAGTTTTCTTACCTTATGGAATCACTTATTTATGCCGTGTCCACCGATGAATTGGGTATATGGCAACTGGGGGCTGGGCCATTTCTTTTTTGTTGACATGCCAAACTTGCCCTTCTGCGGGAACATTGAAAAGAGATAGATAAAGTTTTGATTTTCACAGGATCGTTTAATTAAATTATTTCAAAAACAGTGGTACACGTGGCCACCGATAAGAGTGGGCCGTTTGGGGTGGCCACCGCCCCAAACATATCGCTCTGCGGGAACGTTGAAATGAAAACGGCCCACTCGTATCGGTGGCCACCTTTAACACTGTTTTTGAAATAATTTAATTAAACGATCCTGTGAAAATCAAAACTTTATCTATCTCTTTTCAATGTTCCCGCAGAAGGGCAAGTTTGGCATGTCAACAAAAAAGAAATGGCCCAGCCCCCAGTTGCCATATACCCAATTCATCGGTGGACACGGCATAAATAAGCGATTCCATAAGGTAAGAAAACTTTATCAATCAGCGACTCACTTCTTATGGTGGCCAGTGGACTATAGTGTTCGAAGCCGGTATTTATTTAATTTATTTTAAAATGTCAATGAACATATCACTGTTTACATTCTAGTTTTTCGAAAACTGAATGGATAAAATTATCTTTATTGAGAAGTTGGAAATGAATGGAAATCAAAATCAAATGAGTCAAATCATAAATAAAGAGGAAACGGAGAAAATACGATAAACAATCTCTCGCAAGATTAATTATTCTTTTATTTTTGTTACATTTATCATAATTATGATCTGATGGTTCAAAGAATTAAGTTAAGCAATAAAATAGGTTGTAACACTTAAATATAATAATAAAATGCTTGTATTGTAACATACGAAGCTGGATGAATTATTTTTATTTTCTTACATACAATATTGTTTTAAAACAATAGGTTTTTTTATCTACAATTGATATGAAATATAAACATTGCATCTCTGTTTAGATGCGTAGAAAGTTATTCTTTACGTACTTTTATTCATTGCGCATGCGTGTTTCATGATTCCTCTTTTTTCCGCCCTAGTGCGGTAAAAAAGAAGAATTCTTCTGTTTGTTTAATTTGCTGTTTGTTTAATTAAAGTATGTAACTTCTTATATCGAGTTTTTATGAACAACAATGATTGATTTAAGTGATTATGACGAAAATGAGGAGAATAATACGCCTCCCGAAATAATTAATTCGGCACAAAATACAACTAAGTTTATTACATTTTTTTTTTTTTTTTCTGTATTTTTGATTAAAATCCTAGAATCGTAGATAAATTACGGTACGCAACTCGTGTGAAAACTGCATTTTGTTTTGCTCGTGTGGTTTTACTACCCTCGCTGTCGCTCGGGTGCAAACTCCACACTCGCATGCAAAATGCTACTTTCCGCACTAGACGCGTAATGTACCTACTATTTTTAATACCTTAATGTTTTTTATGTATGATATTTAAGATCGTGGTTCCGTAAAATTTTCGCTCATTTTATTACTATAAATAAGCATATATATCTTTAAAAAAAATAGTAGTATATTACTGCATCTTCACCAGAAAAAAGGTACTATACTATTGAATGACTATTGAAGATTAGACTGATGTAAATTTTCTGAATTATTATTATTTATTTGAGATTTTATATATTTTTATTTTTTCTCTTATTTATATCTTCTAACCTTGACCATTCCATCTTAGGTTTGTTTCTTCTGGGATTTGTTCGCGTAAGCCAATTAATATGTACACAGTTTGCTAATTTAACTTTCTTTGTATTGTTATGTTTTATTTACATTATTTTTCTGACGTATTTTTACTCATTTTATTCTGACCTTTTTATCAATTCTGTTATTACTTCCGTTTATCTACTGACTGTTAATTATGCTGTTATAATAATCGTTAATTACGTTTTGTTTTCCTTTTTCAATTTTTTTTTGTTTCGTTCTAATCAGCAGATAATAAGAATTATAATTTAATAAAAATAACAAATGATAATTAATTTTCTTCTTTATAATGAATTTTTGTATAAATGTTTTTTTTTTTTATGGATTTATTGACTTCAGCTGCTTGCTTTACTACTATTGATTTGTTATAGAGCTCTAATAATCGTGTAGCAAATTCAGTTTTGCAAGATCCATGTATGAGATTTATCCACTGATATTTTTTGTTGTAAATACTATTATAATGATATAATTATAATAATTAATCACACTTCGATACTTCCTCTACATTGGTCGATCTATCTATTACCTTATCATTTCAACAACCAACCCAGCAAATATACTTCCTAAAACATTACAAAAGTTTACTTATTGTAATTTTATATAAAATTAGTTATTCACTATTTTTCTGTTTAATTTCATACACTATTAATGAAATAAAATTACTATATTGACATTGATCTCGTTTGAGCATACTCTCTTTAATACTGACTACCATTAACTTTAACAAAACGATATTTGAATTAAATATAATTCTTACTCATGTTAATTAACATTGAGTTTTTAAATCTATTCATAATTTTAATAATAATTTCCAATATTAGTTCTTTTTTACTTTGTATGAGCAAACATTAATACTCACGACTTTCTAAACGTCGTTTTTCCAATTCTGTATAAGTGGACTCTGGGGATCGGATTGCCTTAGTAGTTGAATGTTGTTTGGGTATATCCAGCAATGGAAAAACTAGCCAGTAGCCTTTCGTTGAATTCATATTATCTGCGGATATTACCCAACTCTTTTAGGGGGATTTTGGTTTTCCTTGTTCTTGGTATGATCAGGAATGTTTACATATTGCCTGGCTTTTTATGTGTAACTGATATTATATAGTATAGAAAAATTAAACGCAATAATACTCTTCAATGTATTATACATCAAAAATATTCAAGCCTGATCATTAGAAGTGTTAAGATTGATAAAAGTTTAAAGAATGCTGCTCCGTGTTTTATCGCATCTAACTTCTTAAAGTTATTAATTAGTGTGAGAATAATTTTTAGCGACATATGCCTAGCAATATGTGATATGTGCGTTTATTGTGCCTGTACTTCATTGTACCCTCTTTATCTATCAGCGAATCTTAACTTCTCGCATTATTGTTATCAGGTGAAACAATGCTTAAACTTTCAATAGAGTGTGATATTCACTTGGAGCCTAGTCTAGAGTTCAAGTAGAACAATGCTCTTTATTTTATCCCCCCCCCCCCCCAGGAAAAAAAGAATAAACTTCAAATGAATTTCCAAACATGTTTATTACTTATTGCCGTGGTAAAACAATGTGGGCTGAATACGATGAAGATAGTGGTCGATGGCCTGACCTTGCTCGGATTGGGCCAGAGGTTAACAGGGCCCTATTCCTGCGGGCGGCCGTCACAACACACTATGACATATGGCAACCTGTCAACACTTCGCGCTGGCGGCCGTAATAAAACTCAATTCTATATATCGGCCATTTAGATATTATCACCGTGACCATTGGCCATTTCCCTTCATTGAAAATTGAAATTTTAATCTAGATCATTCAGTGTACCGATTTGTTGATTGGACATAACAGCTTTTGTTTATTTAACATATTATGATTTATGAGGGTAGCTATCAATGTTTTTCTTGCTAAGTATGAAATAATAGAAGAATCGAGCTTTATCAATTTATTTCCAATACATAACACTATTTTACTACTCTCCGCGATGACGAACATTGTGAAACAATTACACTTAACTTATTCGGCTACTACAACAATTATTGGTGTGAGCATGGACACCTAATTTTCAAATAATTGTGTCTTACTGAAAATCACTTGATAGTCCCATGTATGAAGTAGGGTAGTTTGTCTTAAGAATGCCAAAGGAATAAGCTATTGCTCGTTTATTTTGTACGTCTTGCTTTGCTAGTCCCATGTTTATGAAATAGTGTAGTTTGTCTTCGGAATATCAAAAGAATAAGCTATTGCTCGTTTATTGTGTACATTTTGCTTTGCTAGTCCCATATTTATAAAACTGGATAGTTTGGCTTCAGAATACCAAAAGAATAAGCTATTGCTCGTTTATTTTGGACGTCTTGCTTTGCTAGTCCCATGTTTATGAAATAGGGTAGTTTGTCTTCGGAATATCAACGAATAAGCTATTGCTCGTTTAGTACTCTCTCGTAGTATTACATCTAATCCACAGATAACGTGTGTAGTTTTAAAAATTCGGTCCTTTTTACCTGTTATTATAGTTCGATTACAATTTAGAATATATGGCGTTGCCTTCAGAAATGGCTTATTCGCCAACACCATTGCATTTAACTACAATTGGACGCTGCTCTTATTCATTGATCCTATGATACAGTCGCAACTGCGTACGAAATTTGTAATAGTTTCTTTACTACTGTGAGCTGTGAGGTCATTCGTAGTCATACGAAGCTGCATAGATCTTAATTTATATTAAAATAGTAGTGACTAATCTTTTTATTTATCGTTTTATTTTTTATGTTTGTCCTAGTTGCATTGCATATAGAAATACTATGTTTGCTTCTGTCGTATTGTATTAGATATCAGAAACCGGAGGCGGGAGGCGCCGAGTGGATTGTTTTATTAGGGAAATCATTTTCATGTTATTTGACTATCACTGCCTCCTCAATAACGAGTTTTACTGTTGTTGTTGTTAAAAATTGAAGGGAATCATGGAGACATTTAAATTAATTAATTATAAATCAATTATAAAGCGTATTTTGACATCGAACTAGCTAGGGATTGGCCTTTTATAACCACCTATTTAATTTTCTCATTTGGTGTTGGTATATTGACTTAATTACTTACATATATCTTTAAATGATGGCACATAACTCATCTAATTGGTTCAATAATGTGCTGAATCTGATTATCAATGAAAATAGCTCAATGAACTTCCTTTTTTCATTGTTTAAAATGTCACAAAACTACCTACTGATAAAGCTAACCAAGGGTAGAAGTAGAAGTATTGAAGCATGACTTTCAAAAGAGTGTCAGTTTTGTGTCGTATAAGAGCTAAGTGTGTCAACACATATATGTGTTGACACACTTAGCTCTACATTTCACGTCAAAATCCTGTCAAATAAGCATGAGCTTAAAACCGCCAATAAATTCAGTTTTTGTTTTTAACAATATTATGTGCATATTTCATAGATACCAATTTCTCAAAAAGTAAACATCAAAAATTTACTTTCATTTTAATCCGCTACATATACCTTCTTTAAATCCTTTTCAAATACTCCAAGACTCTATCATACTAATTATAAATCTTCAATCTTTTTATAGACTTAAGGAGATATAATAATTTATATTTCATTACTTAATCCTATTTAATCTCTGAAAAAGATTTGGATTCTATAACTCATAGGTTACTAAGAGATTTCTTTTTTGTTATAATATTGTGTATTATTATTTCCATTCTCTTTTTTGTCTCGAGTGAACCAACAAATCAGTATTGGTTTCAATTGGTAGTTATAAATGCATGGGCTTTATGTTATAGCTTTATAAAATAATGTTTTTATATCTTTACATATACAGGGTGACTGGCGATATATGTGAAAAAATGAAGTGGGTTGTTCTACGCCTCAAGGGCTACAAAAAACACTATATAAGCCATGGGTCAAATCTTAACCGTTCTCCCACAAAATCAAATTTCATGATTTTTTAAAGATTACATACCTTTGCTCATAAAAATGCTTATTGCACCAAAAGTATAAAAACTAGAATAAAATGTTTGGCACCGTTGTAAAGCTGACAAAATTTCCTATAAGAAAAATGTAATTTTAATTTTCATGCCTTCAAATTATATAATAAAACTTTTATACAAATTTTATTTTTAAGAACAAAAGATTAAAACTATTTTTTTTGAGATCCCATGTCTTGGTAAAGAATCGAGCTCAATCTTTTAGGACTTTAGGAAAAGTTTCCTTATGGACTAACCTCTCGATCAATATTATTATTATTACCCATTCAATGAGGCGTAATTTTTTTGTAAACTTCGTTGAAAGTGAAAAAGAAACATGTTTATTGTTGCTATTGTTGACAAAAAGATGAGTATACTTAACCAACCTTGCTTGTTTTTAATTAGGGTCCGTAGGCAAAACCAAGGACCCTTATATTTTCCTGCGTGTGTCTGTCCGTCCGTCCTGTCGCATGCTCTCACGGCTACATCTTTCGTCCGATCACTTTGAAATTTGGCATGTATGTGTCTTTTACCTACCCACATATTTTAAAAATATAGCGACTTGAGGGGTATCATATGAAAGGGTACGTCGAGCTGATTACAAAAATATATATTTCTTTGGTTATAGCTTTGATAGGGCGAGCGTAGGCAAGTTTGAAGTGGGTGTGATACGTGCCCCCCCCCCCCCCTCTATCTCGCTTATGTGAAGTGCAAAAAATCTGAAAAAATGCCTGAACATTCTTCGACCAAAAGTAAAGATACCACTTTTTGGAAATTTCGAAAAAAATATTATTTTATTTTTTATTGACAAAATACGTTTTTTATAACTATGGTCTTTTCGATGTATTTATATGGTTGTAGTCCGGTTCAGTGGCAAAAAAATACTTTATCAGAAGTTTGTTTATGTGTTTTGAGAATATCAGACCCATAGGATAGTTCAAAGTAAGCTTTTTAGAGCATTTTTAAAAACACCATCAATAGGGTACTACTTTAACTATACAGTGTGGCCTACGGAGCCTCGCTGTGTGCTGACAAGCACACACTTGACCTGTTTATTATTTACTCACCTGTAAGTTAAGAATTGCAACAATAAACACGTTTCTTTTTTTTACTTTCAGCGAAGTTTAATAAAAATTCCGCCCAATGAATGGGTAATAATATTAATATCGATTGAAACGTTTGTAAATAAGGAAGTTTTTCCTGGAGTCCGAAAAGTATAAGCTCGGCTCTTTACCAAGTTATAGCAATGCATTTTTTTTTCTTAATATTTGTATACATTCTTTGTCATGTAATTTGAGGGCATGAAAATTAAAATTACACTTTTCTTATTGGATAATTTGTCAGCTTTACAACGATACCAAACAGTTTGTTCTAGCTTTTATACTTTTGGAGCCAATAAGTGTTTTTATAAAATAGGTACGCGATCTTAAAAAAAATCATAAAATTTGACCTTGCGGGAAAACGGTTAAGATTTGACCCATGGTTAGCGTTTTTTGTGGCCCATAAGACGTAGAACAGCCTACTTCATTTTTTCACATATATAACGCCAGTCACCCTGTATACTTAATTACTTATTTTAATTGATAGACTGGTTTTCTAAATATATATTTTTTTATTTTCAGGTTAGAAGAAGAAGAATGAAATTCATTTTTAAGAAGCGCTACATAAAACGGTATGTAAATGTTTACTTTAAAATATAATTCGAGTTTTTTCCAATAACTAGTAAGATTTAAGTAAGAATCCTTGCATGGTGTTTATTAATTTATAGTTTTAAATATAATAACTTCGATATTTTTCTGAGATTTATATTGTTTTAACTAATTCTCCTTGAGTCAACCCTTTTTCTTAAACTATCAAAAATGTGTCTATTATACATATTTTATTTCAATCAAATTATAATTATTATTTACTACGGGAAACAGACAGTGAAAACTTTTAAACTTTCCGTAGTATGAAAACTACCAAAAACTTAAAATTATATTTTATTTCTTAAAAATCAACATGTTTACAACTATATCTTGTTATTTGATTACGTAAAAATAATAATAATTTATTTTATTCAATTATTTGACGTAGATTTTCCCTTTGTATCTAAATTCAAATGTATTCAAGGTTACAAGCTATATAATTGTGTATAACAATATTTGTGTTATAATAATGAAATCGTAGATTATTAAAACAATTGAATACTAAATAATTATAATCTTAATTTCTTTCTAGTAAACGTGATTCAGTGTCATAAATTAAGTTTTTATTTTATTTAATTAAATTTTTAAAGATAATTAAAGTGGTTAACAATTAATATATTTATTTAGTATTTAAAAGTGAGATATTTTTAATATACTATAATTAATCTGTTCTATTATTGTAGAGTAAATATTTAACTTATAGGCGTAATTTGATAATGGGGAGTTTTTAATGATAATATGATTAAGGGTTTTGAGTTATAAAATTACTATTCGACCTAACAGAACGAGGTGAGATTGTTATTAATATGATTATCCTTATATCTTAAAAATTGTTTTGGCCTTAAATATTTATTCAAATTACGATAAAATTAAATAGCTTGTTGATGTTCCCTTTAAATTTTCCAATAATCGAGTTTCTTTCATAAATGTTAGATAATTGGCTGAATAATGTTACCAATCTTACAATAGTGGCTGAATGCAAATTTAAATTTAAAAATGAAATCAATAAATCGTCAACCCTACTCCATACAACCCTACTCCATTGATTAGTTATAGGTTTAAGAATAAATGCAAGAAATTTCCTGTCCAAGTGACTCACTCTTAAAAGAATTCTGCTCAATTGTAAACCAAAACTAATTTCAGTATAAAAAATAAATTACAAATAATTGCAAGGAAATTGAATGTGTAATCTATTTACTATAGCACTTATTCATGCTTCATAAATCTCTGTGTCTATTACTTTTTGTCTTTAACGTTGTTAGTATTTTACAATTTATCCATTTTTAAGAAGGGCTACATCAAGCGGTGTGTAACTTGGATCATATCACAGATCATATATCATATCATAATCGTATCACAGATGGAACACTATATTTAAAAAAGCACTTTTAAACTGCTTTAAAGAATAATTAAAGAATATCATCTCAGTCATTTGATATTAATTATGCTTTTGTTATTTACTATTTATAAGTTTGTTTTTTAATTTCCACTCTCTCAAATTACGCCTACGTATAAAAAAAAAAAGAAAATTAAATTAGATCCTTCATAATTATTTTTTAATGATAGTATACAAATCGACTTATTGATTAGTCTTATTTTATTAAACGTATTTTGTTTTTCCTGATTATTGTATATTATAATTGTTTTTGTTAATTGCATAGCATTAAATTACTAAAATGCCTTTTTTATAATAAGAAAAAAATGCAGTAAATTCATATTTAGTGCTTTTTATTTTTAATTTTTATTATTTTAGTTTCATATTAAGCTCCTTTTTTTATTTATTAATTTTTTTTTTAATTGAGTTCTCATCAGTGTTCTAAAGTAATAAAAAAATATAAAGGTTTGTAAACAAAGTAGAGAAGATAAAAATTAATATAATTATTGTTTCAGATGTAGAACTATTTTTAAAGAAGCAAACATAATATGTATATTTATACGTATGAATTTTTGCAAATCTTTTTTTTTTTAACATTAATAATTAAAAAATAATTATACATAATATATTATTTTAATGAATAATTATACAATAAATGAACTTGATATTTATATAAGACTATTTGTATAGATCGACATAATTCTATTTCTATGGTGTGTTTGGGAATATCATCTACAACACTATTTTACTCCGAGGAAAGTTTTGATGTTGAAAAAAACTTAATTTAACCTGAGATTTTTGGCTTGTGCTAAAAAAATAAACAACCTAAAATAGAATTTAAAAATAAAAATATAAAAATGGGATTGAATACAACTGGTCTCCTCGGCGTGATCCTCATTTCACTCATACCTGTGACAGCATGTCTCCTATGGTTCAGGGGGATGTGAGTATTCATTTTAAACACAAAAGAAAAAAATATATTTATAATGAAAAATAAATTCTATGGTTGTTTTATATATATACATATATATCTGGAATATATATATTTTTTTAATCTGCAAATATGTGTTTTTTTGGTGTAAAGCATGTTCATTTTGTTTTATCTGCATTCATGTCATCACTATTTTTTTTTATTTTTGACGCTTACATACCATATTTTTATGTTGAAGGGAAAGGTAAAAAAAATACCACCATTTCATTAATCCATTGTGTCATTAGATTGTGTTCATTCGAAGCAACCTGGCTTTACATACATACTCCAGATATTTATTGTCGTTTATGTATTTTTTTTTTAATTTATATAATTATTTTATTTATTCTTTTTTTTAAAATGATCTTTGTCCGTAAAATTGGAAACAGATTTATACAGGTTTGTTAATTTTTTGATGTGTTGCATTGTAAACCTTTTCTCTTTGCGCTTTTTTTTATTCGTAAGCTTTTTTTTTAACTTTGTCTATTTTGTATTTAAGTTGTAAAATCAATTATTTAAATTATTGATTTCATTTGTTTTATTTACTGATTCTCATATTGTAGTCATTCCTTATTTTGCTTCCGTGCTTACCGAAGGTAACGGAAGCATTGTATTCACTTTTTAGAACGAAAAAGTTTTATGTGTCCGATTTTAAAAATTCCAAGACGGAAATCTGTTTCAGACATCAGGGATCATTTTTGGTCTCGTGTCGGTCTGTGTGTCCGCGAATCCTGAAACGAAAATTTTAGTAAAACCAACAATGACACCGCTGTGAAGTAAAGACCGCTAAAAACTGTTAATAGTTTTTACACAATAAACAATATAAAAATAAAGTAATATAACGTTAATGTTAATATAACAATAAAGTACATAATAGGATGCGAGGAAGCTATGTGCCACACTAATTGGCAGTCTAATTTAGTTTAAATATATTATATAATATTCTACTGTAATTGCAGAAGATAGAATTACTGGATAAAATAACAAATTAGACTAACTTGGCTCTTTAATTTTTATGATAATAAACGCTTTGTAATCGATAGATTTTCATTATATAAAATACCGAAAACCGTGTTGCTGTTAAATACAATAAAAAAATAGTATATTGTATATGACTTAATGACTTCAAAGCCCTCTCCTATAGATAGCCAAGTTTTTATTAACTTTTTACTGTGTTATAATAATTCATTTCAAAATTAATAATAAAAATATTTATGGTACGAAATTCCAGTTTATTTGACGTAAATCAAACATTAAATTCTTTGTAAAAGTTAATTGGAAAGCAGCAAAAATAATTAAATATTTGTAAAATGTTTACTTAAGTCCCAAATTGTACCATTCCCAAATGATAACTTGTTGTTTACTTTACTTTTAAACTTTAATGAGATGTTAAATAAATTATAAATGATGAGAAGGAGGTCAGTTCTAAGTAGATTCTTTTAAATACATCTTTCTTTTGCTTTTTTTTTCTAGAGCATAATCTGTTTTTTTTTTGTTTGACTCAAAAAGTTGCAACAGATTTAACATTTCAAATTTGATTCCAGACTGCAAAATATGGTGCTAATTCTTGTGCTTATACAATAGTACGTTTGCCATAAACTTTTACCAACTAAATTTCATATTTACAGTATTTTACAATATGCAAGCTGCAAGTGTTCTAAACATAGCGTACTAACTTTTAGAGAGTCAGATATCTGAACCCCCATGTTACAGTACACTTGAAGCTATGAAACATAGACTAGGACTAGAGTTAAATCAAAATTAATACAAAATTCTCTCCGACCCCTTTCCTCCATTTGGGTATCAGGTTTGTGTTTTAGCTAAATAAAGAATACATTTAACTCATCAAAGAAAGCCTCTTTAGCCAAATCATTAAAATATTACTTTAATTAGAGATTTTTTGTTTTACCATTCATCAATATTATTATTATTAACAAGCTGGTCCTTCTTTAGTTTGTTACCCCCCTATATTGTTTTAAAATATGAATGACTGACTAAATAACTATTTATCAAAAGGGATGTTTAGTGTTTAGTCCAATGTACTTTGAGACAAAGGAATATCACACTTGAGTTTTTTTAAGAGAAGTAACAGTCTAAAGAAGAACATTCTGTAAACCTTCTTTAGATTGTTACTCCGCTCTGTTTTTTTTATATAATAAGGGGAGTAACAATCTAAAAAAGTGCTAATAAACTTGCATTTGCACATTAACCAATTCTTCTATTCTCAATTTGCTGTCACTAGCTAACATGGTTCAAATATTCCATGCATATTAACCTTTTAGTAATAGCAATTATTATAATAAATAAAGCATTTAACTTTTCGTAAGAAAACAAAGATATCATGTCAAGGTTAGCTACTTACTTATGCTTTAAGTAATCAGTTACGGTTGGCTCATAATACTACTACTTATTGTGAAATAATTTTGAGATAACATGTCATCAAATAAAAAACAAAAAAGAAAAACTGTATTTGATAAACTGTGTGATTAGATTATTGGTATCGGATGTTTTTTTGAACATCATTATCCATTGTAATAATATTATTTATTTTATTATTTTGTACTGCTAAAGTTGAAAAAACAGGATGAATAAAGAAGAACTTTTTCTTTCTTTTGGTCTTATCACCTTCAAATAAATACCCGACATTATAACAGGTTTTGCCTGACTGATAAATATGTTAAACTTGACCTAATAATTTTATATGAGTAGTCGTATTTTTTGCATTTTTAAAAGAAATTTTGTAGTACTTTTTATAAACTCTAAATTAGACGCTTTTTCCCCTCGAGAAAAGAATTAGTAATGCCTGTTAAGTAAATTACTTAAAAATAGTCTTAAAACATGTGACGATGTGTTGTACACATTTGAAGAAACAGTTACTGATTATTAGTAGATAGTAGGTAGAAAATTATAATAGAATAAAATTGTTGAGTAATTCAGGGATTTAAGAAAGCTTGATAATGACCCAAACATGGGTAGAAATATCGCCAAGAATTAAAATTGTGAGATTAAAATTGTGTGTCCGTGACCGTAGGTGGGAATCCGCCTTTAGTCTGTCATTTGCGCCTTTATTGGGGAATGTGATATTAAAGAAAATATCGTCGATTTAGAGAAAACCTCTTATCTATATCTGTATTGGTAAGACAATGTCATTGACAACGAAATAATTTAGTTTTTCAGATTTATTTATACTCCGATTGTGGTGATATATAATCAAGACGTTAATTGTTGATTATCCAGTAATATTTCGGCAGTTCACACATCTTACCTCGCGCAAACCTCGCATTTAATTTACGACAAAAATAGCCTTATCTTCTAACCTGCACCTGCAGATCTTTTTAGTTATGATCTTAGTACAACAAAATTAGTGCTTCTGCGACTAGATTCTTATAGTCCTTAAGACCCTACCTATACAAGAATGTAATTCATATATTTGTTGGCAGGATCTTATACACAGGGGTATGGGCTCTCCCTACTAAAGCATTTTTAGGCCTGAATAGCTATAGCATCACCATAGTAATATACATAGGTAGTGCCATTACAAAAACTTCCAAGACGACCTCCTAGAAGAAGATTAAGTAGACTTATCTCCCGAGTATTTTACGTTGATGTCTTTAGGCAAAAATTTAGTTTTTCAGATTTATTCATCTGATTATAAGCTCCGATAGTGGTGATATCAAATCAAGACGTTGATTCTTGATTATCAAGTGAAATTTCGGCAGTTCATCCATTTTGCCTCGTGCAAACCTCACATTTAATTTACGACCTAAATCGCCTCATCTTCTAATCTGATAATCTTTTTAGTTAGATCTTAGTCAACACAACCTCCCAGAAGAAGATTAAGTAGGCTCATCCCCCGAGTAGTTTATACGTTGATTGAGATTGAACATCACGATCCTTTTCCCTAGCTCAAATGCTTTTACATTTCGTAGGAGTTTTCGGTGTCACTGGTAAGCACACACTGGTAAGGGCTGTTAGATAGTTTTCCAAAACATGTGAAACTATAGATAAATTCAAATGTAGTGTCAACAAACGGGGCTTTCCGATTTATCTCCCAACCTTGAAGAAGGTGATAGATTTAGGCTTATATACAAAGATCTAGTGATTATATATTACAGTCTGGTGACTAGTGTCTAGTGAGTCTAGTGTATACTTTTTGATTTAGTGATAGAATCGAAATGTTTTGATTATCTCTTGGTAATTCTGGCAGGTAAATTACGGTCTTAAAATTCTTAATAACCTCTTGTTTATCGGAAAACCACGAACCATTATTGTTATAATTAATAATAATTTCTTTATATAGATTGTACCGATAAATTTCTCAACCTAATACATAAGTTTTATTCGTCAGATTAATTACAGGCCGGGCAACGGGCACTTCTTTACATTGTTACTCCCCTTTTTTAAAAAAATCAGAGGGGAGTAACAATCTGAACAAGGTGTGTGGAATGTTCATCTTTAGACTGTTACTCGCCTTATCAAAACAGAAGTGGGATATTCCTTTGTCCCTAAGTACATTGTACTAATCATCCCTTTTTCTTAATATAGTCATTTAGTCAGTAATTTTCATTCTAAAACAACTTAGGGGAGTAACAATCTAAAGAAGTACCGGGCATGGTTGTGTATTGTGTTATAAGTTATTGATCATTTATTTTCCTAAGCCTTCTGCAAATATATATAATTTTTTTTTTTAAAAGTTCATTGACCAGTTTGTTATTTTCTCTAGAGTGGAACGCACTATTCACTAGAAGGAAACAGAATATAATATAAAGCATTAAACCTCTCTATCTAAGCCTAATCCTTATGTCTTTTGAATTCATTAAAAACCTGTTAAAGTTGTGTCGCAAAAGATCCAGTCTTTCACCATTTTTCGCGTCGTTTTTTTATCTTTAATCGAGTATATAATATGCTATGCGTAAGTTGTAAATTATTTTAATAATAAAATTTATGATTTTAAAAAGATTTATTTTATATATATGTATTTGTCGAAAAGCATATTGTTACTATTAAATTTATATTTTTAAACTTAATTCAATAGTTATAATTTAAAATTTTATCTTAATGATTTTTAAGTAATTGTTCTTTGTAGTTTTCTTTTATAGTTCTTTCTAACGTGTGTAATTAACAGAATTAACTCCTCCCCAATTTTATTTAATGTACCTATTAAACAAATAAAAAATGCTAATCATAAAAAAGCATGATCTTAAATGTATTTTTTAGGTATAGTTTGATGTATGTTGGTGTTTGTATAGTGATTCAGTGGTTCTTAATCTTTTTCAATTCACGGAACACAATTAATACTTTTTACTTTTGTTTTCAGCGTTTAATTGATCATACTTTCCTCAATTGCATTACTACCTGCTACATCCATAATTCAAATTTTGTTAATACTATTTTCGTTTAATAATAAATGTATCCATCACGTGTAATACGCTGAACAACTTGTTTTGCCTTTTTTCAAAATGTTTTTATCCGCAATCACGAATGGCGTTATTTTTTTTATTCTTTTCGCGTTTTTCTCTTTCTTCATTTCTATAAAGAGAGAGAAACACAATATATTTATTAAATAAAACATTTGTGAGGCTGCTCATTTATAATGAGTTGCTATAGTACAAAGCTTACTAATCAATCTCTTACAGACAATAATTCATTAACAAGTAACAATAGTTTTACAAAACATAATGTATAGTCATTAAAAAACACTTAATCAACTTAGTAAAATAACTTAAAATTAAAATAATATAAATATAATAGACTTACAAGCTTGTTTAAAAGGAAATAAACAAATAGTCAGATAAAGTAAATGATAATTATTATCCATATATATGATTATTTAAGATACCTATAAAGAGTCTACAATTATAGATTCGGATATCCGCGTCAATTCTTTTTTGTCAATACCAACATCTTAAAAAAAAAATCGGTTGTAAACTTAGGTATGGTGCCTCTTGACCCGAACCTAAGTCCTTTAACTTGATATTCTCTACGACCATGCGTTTCCAGAAACTTCTCTTGATAATAACCGAGACATTTATCATAAATCATAGATTCTCTTTTTCTCCTGATGAACCTTCTCGCCTTGTTGTAGGTAATCGCTTTCATATCTCACGTTCGGGTCTATTACTAGTGCTTCTTTACTATTTTCCTTAAAAGCAATAATGTCAGCGTGCCTGGTGGAACCATCCGAATCAATGCTATAAACTTCCTCGTAGCATATACTCATCTTCATCAAGTCAATGATCTAATATACTTTCCCCAAATGACTGCTTTTAAATATTTTGCGGAGCACTAGTAAAGAACCATTGGAGTAATCTATCGAAGCTCTAAAAAAGCTTAAAAATATTGTTAAATGAGAATCATAATTATAGTTGACTTTTTATATTTGTATATTTAGTGTATTATGTTGCATGTTGTTGTTTATTTTTTTTTTTATCTATTGTTTTTTTGGGTACCTTATGTGTGAAGACTTCGTTCTTTAGAGTAGTTTTATTCCTATTATGCCCTATTAATTGAAATTGGAGATTGTTTCCGCTAATATTAACTATTTTTATTAATATTATTATTACCTACTATCCCAAATAGTCTAGAACCATTTTCTCTTATTAAATTTTAAGTTCATCCTTTTTCGAATTTATTATTCCCTCGTGCCTACATGATAGCATGGTGTCGCGAGTCTGGTGTGTATCATTTATATAATTGTGTTGTGTCCCGACGACTTACTCGAAATGATTTGGTATTGCTAAGATAAGGCAACCACAGTGGAAAACCTCTTGCGTTCAGGCTTGGGGGCCCCCCTCGACGTTGGTACAAGGATAGTAATTCTAGTTATTTCTGGATTTGGGGGCCCCCTAGCACTGGGGGCCCCCCGCAATGCGGGCCCGCGCAGGCCCATAGTTACGCCACTGGGCAAACACATTTATTCCAATAAAAATAAATGTTTGTTTTGATTGGTTGGTCTTCAAATAGATATAACTTATCTAAATTAATTTACTTTTTTTCTAAATATAAAATTAAGCCCTTTGCCACAAAATTAACAGCTCGTGCTTTATTAACGAGTTCACTTAACTCATTACCCTTCACACTTGGCGAACCCTGTTTGCCTTAATTATAATTATTATTTTTTTATTACTCTATTTAACTAGGCATTTACCATTTATTTTGGCGACAATACAGGGATTCAAATCATATTATCTATTATTAGTTTCTCCATTTTATTTTCTATTATTTTGATTGTATTTCTTCAATTAAAATTGCACATTATCTGACACTGCAACAGTTGTGGTTGTCCTTACCTGCCTACTAGTTACTAGTTAGCGGCCACCCTTCAAATATCTATTAGTTGTAATTGTGATTATATAAAGTTAAAGTGTTTTTTTCAAAAAGATACAATAATGTTTTTTAATAATTAATATCTCAAGGTTATAACGCTTTTTTCAATACTTTTTTTAACTATTTAAAACAATTACCTATTACTTAATTTATAATTTATATTCTGTATTTCATTACCACGATATCAAATTATATGGGGTATTACAATTATTTTTATTATATTTTTATATGGTACTATTTTTGATGGGGTTACTTAAATTTAAAGCAGACTATGTTCGCAAGAATGATATAAGATTTACTGGATTCCAGTACTATTACTACTTCAGTTTTCAAGCAATTGGGAGATATTACTGTATTCTATTACTATCATTATTTTAGTTATTAGAGAATTGGGAGATATTACTGTATTCTAGTACTATCATTACTTTCGCAATTAGGCATTTGGGGCTGCCTCTATTATTCCTTTGTCTACTATTTCTTTATTACCACTCATTCACTGTAATTTAGATATTTTCTCAGTTTAGGGAAAAAGGTGAGATATTTAGGTCTGCCAGCGTTCGTAGTTCATGGTTATACACTGTACATTTATAAAAGTATCCATACTGAGAAATTATGTTCCTATTCATATTCATATTAACACAATACTTTATAATTATTAATTATGTTTTTTAAAAAATAAATAATAATAAGAAAAACCTCTCGGCTGAAGTTTTTTCAGGAGAGACATTCACATATTAAATAGATGGAGGCTGCTTTCTTATTTGTTTTTTCTTTGGAAAGCTTTATCTTAAGAAAAAAAAAGAAATATATCCTTTCGCTGGCCTTTCATTAATCCTCAGCTATGTTACAAAGCCATATGTAAAATGTTCATGATTTAGTTGAAATTGAAAATGTGTTAAATATATTTTTCTTTCTTTGGCTAGTTCAACTAAGTTTGCAAAAAATATTTTGCTTTTTTTGCTATAAGCATTAAAAAGACGCGCCTATAGCGATTATATTTATTGTTAAAGTATAATAATAAATTGAATTATAGAGTTATTTTTTATTTACCTTTTTAATAAGTTAAAAATAAACCGTAGTTAGTAGAGCGATAGGAATTAGTTAAGTCTAAGGATTGACATTTTTAATTAAAATTTCTAAAATGAAAGCATGAACATAATAACACCTAAGTAGATTATTTTTTTTAACAATCTATATACAGCATCTTACCTCTTTTGGTTGTCAAGCATTTTGTACTTTATTATATTAATAAGTAAATTAATGAGATAAGGGACCTTTTTTTTGGACCTTGAATTTTTTTTTTTTAGGATAGCATTTAATAATTTTTTTGACATGTGTCAACATTTTAATCGTCGGCATTTAAACATTAAATTATCTTTTTCTTAACAATTAGTACCTTACAACTCTTTTAAGATTAAAAAAGAAATAGTCAGATAATGTTAATAATATAGTATAATTTTTTATACTTTAAATTCAAGAGAAACATGATTCTCTTAGTTTACTATTTTTGTCCTGATGAAATTAAGTGCATCCCGAAACAAGAGAATCATTTTTATCCTACGGGTATGTGTTGGTTAAACTTATATTAGAGGGCTAAACTGAAGGAGATGATACGGTCGAGAATCGCTTGGCGGCACAACTTTGCTTAATTTATATAATTGAGAGATGCTATTCCTTTGTCAAACAGTACATTGTATGATTTAAACATTTGAGAAATTATAAATGTATGATTTTTTCATAGGAGAGTTGATATCCCTTTGTCAAAAAAAAATACGTTGGAGTGAGTCCCCACCATTTTTTCTATAGACCGCCTCATATTCTTCAATTTTACCTAAAAATGACTTTGACTAAATAACTACTAACTACTAAGAAAAAGGGATGTTTAGTCCAATGTACTTTGGGACAAAGGAATATCCCATTTCTGTATTTTATAAGTGGAGTAACAATCTAAAGAAGTGCCTTAATATTTATACTTACAATATACTTGCAATACTTTATACTTACAAATATATTGAAAACGGAATACTTATAGTCGTAGTTGATACTAGTAATAATATTAGTAGTAGTTGTTATATCATTTTTTCCTTAAATAAAATTATATTTTGTTATCTCCCTGCAAAGTTTTAATGCAGCAAATGCTTGAAATTTTCTTGATTACGTAATTACCATGCAAATCAAAAGTATTTGCGGTAAATCAACTCCAATTTTACGGCTTGTGCGGAAGGTAAAGACCAGGATCAGAAACTGTGACGGTCGTTTAACTCTCTTATATGTGAGAAGAGGCCAAACTTGCCTTAAGCAATTGCAAACTCTGACTGCACAACATAACTATGCCCAGCAAGTTCACAATTATAATAGTCAGAGTGACTACTCTGCCAGGGAAAGTTACTTCCTATCATAAGTAGGTCAACAATGGATCACGTAGTAGGGCTATTAGGGACAACCTATCTAGATGAGTTCTTTAAGGGGTTTGTAACAATAGCGCATGCAGAATTCTTTAACATTCTTAAGTAAGGACTATGATAATTCCAACACAAGTGTTCTTGGCCTAGTCAGAAAGTACTTAAAACATTTAGAAGCTCATTAATTGGTAATAAGAGGGTAGTGTGTCCTAAAGTCCTAATATTACTTCATGCCTCTTGTTTCACTTATACCAATGGATAGTTCTACTCCAGTGAAAAAGATTTTAATTTTTTACACACAAATTGGCCAACTTAAGTGAGAGGAAAATTAAACCTCTAACCCTGTTATCTCGCCGATCCTACTACTCGCCGAAATCTCGAGCTATCATTTACTACGTTCACACATCGTTATGAAAGCGTTTTGGATCCGATTCGTTTTTAAAACGATACATGTCCACACAACGAAAAATGCTGGGGATCGATTTTTTCTTTATATATCTCTTTACGGTGACGTCATGAGTAAAACCTTAAATGTTACCTATATCCTATATACCCACGATATGCCCGCGAATTTTTACATTTCTTATTTACCAGGTATTACAACTTTTTAAGGTTCTTTATAGTATTAACTTTCTACAGTTTTTTTTTTTTTTTTTTTTTTTTTTTTTTTTTTTTTTTTTTTTTTTTTTTTTTTTTTTTTCAAAAAGAAAAAGAAACTGAAGCTCACGAAAACAAACAACAAAAAAAGTGGAAAAGATTAAAATAACCTGATACCTCAATCCCTCCACGACCTGTTCATACGAGCGTTATAAAACGATAACATATTTTTGGTGGAGCGGATTTGAACCGATACGATCCGGTTTTCCTTTCACACAGAGTTTTGAACTTAGCGGATCGTTTTCAAAACGATGTGTGAACGTAGTAATTGGCTACCTTCCCCATTTTTCCGATTTTCCCACGCTATCAGAATAAAAACTTTATCAACTGGAGTTTAGTCTAGTGGCCCTCTGTGATAATCAGGCAAGGGTGCTGAACAAGAGGAAAGGGTTCGCAAGGATCCAATGTAACCACTAATCTTTGAAAAATAAATAGTCTCTTCTCTCCATTGTTAACCATCTTATCCCCAATATTACTTATACTTTGCTTTATTGTTAATTTAATCATGTTTGGCTTTCAGTTGTCTGCTTTTTGTCTCTTTGCCTTATTGTTCTATGTATATATACATTTTTTATATGTTCTTTGTTTTTCCTAGTTGCTTTACTTAATTCTTATTGAAAATTACCATTGTTCAATATTTGATAAGTGTACTTGTTTGTGTCTGTTGTATTTTTTTTTTTCTTTCTTTCTTTTAAATGTCTTCTTTAACATTAATTGAATCATTAAAAAATTTCTTTAAAATAACAATATAATTTCTTTATTACTATATATATATTTTTTTTAATTATATGAAATAATTTATTTATCCTTTTTTAATATATATTTCAATTTAATGATAGTTTTTCTTTTGATGTAATTTTGGTTTTTTATTTGTTTTTTTCCACAGAATTTTACTTGGGACCTTCCTCACAGCTTTAGTACTGTTTATACTAGTATTCGTAATCGTACCTGTTGTATATAGATCTTCATATTCATTCCAAAGGAGTTTACTTTTCTTGAATTTTGGTACGTTTTATTATTATTTTTTCCTAAATTTTAATATTAATTATATCACTATAAGACCATTTCTTATTGGAAGTTTATTGGGACTGACATTGCTTTACAAGAAAAAATAGCTTACCTTTAATCACTTTTTAGTCATGTGTGATTGTAATGTGATTCTCTGCAGAAATTTGCGTAATAAACAATCTACTCTATTCCTGGTACCGCAGTGTTGCACTAGGGTGGCTCCAGAGTTGACTTTCGGGAGGGGAGGGGGGCATACTGGGAGGGAAGCCCCCACCCCGGCGAAATGTTTTAAAATTTTATTGCTGAAAACTTGTTTTAAGATGTTTTTTTACATCATTTTTAGGGTCCGTAGGCAAAACCAAGGACCCTTATATTTTCCTGCGTGTGTCTGTCCGTCCGTCCGGTCGCCTGCTCTCACGGCTATACCTTTCGTCCGATCACTTTGAAATTTGGCATGTATGTGTCTTGTACCTACCCACATATTTTAAAAATGTAGCGACTTAAAAAAAATATTTTTCAAAAAAAGTAGGGTAAAAAAACTTAAGGTTTAAAATTTTTTTATTTTTTTTTCGACACGTGAGGGGTATCATATGAAAAGGTACGTCGTGCTGATTACAAAAATATATAATTCTTTGGTTATAGCTTTGATAGGGCGAGCGTAGGCAAGTTTGAAGTGGGTGTGAAACGTGCCCCCCCCCCCCTCTACCTCGCTTATGTGAAGTGGAAAAAATCTGAAAAATTCCTGAACATTCTTCGACCAAAAGTAAAGATATCACTTTTTGGAAATTTGGAAAAAAATATTATTTTATTTTTTATTGACAAAATACGTTTTTCTTTATAACTATGGTCTTTTCGATGTATTTATATGGTTTTAGTCCGGTTCAGTGGCAAAAAAAAAAAATTAATCAGAAGTTTGTTTATGTGTTTTGAGAATATAAGACCCATAGAATAGTTCACAGTAAGCTTTTTAGCATTTTAAAAAACACCATCATAGGGTACTACATGAACTATACAGGGTTGCCTACGGACCCTCGCTGTGTTCTGACTAGCCCACACTTGACCTGTTTATTACTCCTAACGTTTGTGCCATATTTAATAGTGAATTACTAAGAAAACATTAGTTTAGCATTTTCAAAACCTTTACACTTGATTACATATTGTCTTTATTAGCTGTAACTAACTTGTTATAAACTGAAAGTAGCAACAAAGTGAAAAGTATATTGTAACTATGGTCGACCAAGGACTAGTCCCAGTTCTAACCTTGATTTGCTTATATAAATTTAAAACACTAGAAAAGTTCAATTATTAGTGATGATATTACGCCCAGGAAATAATTACTCAATTTAGTTGAAAGAAAATGTTAACAAAAAAAAAAAACAACAACAATATAATGTACTGAAAACATTATATAGTAACATTTCATAAAAAATGAAAATGACAAATTCCAGCTGCTTTTATTTCCTTTGGCGAATCGGTCATTAATTTTTTCAATATCAAGCAAGTGTTTCTTACTGGTAGAGTAGCAAGAATTTCAGCAATGACTTGCTAATTGGGAACAAGTCATCATCATAGAAATTAAATAAACTAGGCATCGCGTGGCTCTATCATTGAAGCGAGCGTATTGCAATGAAATACTGAATATTGAAATTTATTAATCATGATGAATGTCATAGTTGAAGATAAGTGGAAGAGGGTAGTGTAGGGAAGAGTGGGGGTACTCGGTATAAAGCTTTACTTCCTAAACAAACCTACACACTATACCACTATAACAATCTTCACCACCCGCGGTAGCTTTTAAACAATTATTATAAATGTATCTCGTCACTACGCAAAGAATTTTGCTTGTATCAAGTTGAAATTTTGCATACCTGTTTCAATTGTGCATTAGATGGTGTATATGAAGTTTTATTAAAATCGTTTCGTTAGAACGTAAGATATCGGTAAAAAGGTTGTTTTCTCTATTATAAACGTTTAGGTCCGCTTTAATAGTTTTAGCGATCTTTATTAAGTCATAGCGGTGTCGCTGTTGGTTTTAGTAAAAAATGTTATTTGAAAAAAATGTTCGTCTCATCGAATAGATGATGATAGAATCTTTTCCCGTCCTGAAATTCCAATTTAATTTTTGTACCTCTCGTTTACACGAGCGTTGCGCGTGAACTCTTGGACGGATCACGCTGTCCAACGAACTTAGCCTGAGTATTAGTAAGAGAAACATGTATACCAGATTTCAACTAAATCGGTCAACTTTTACTCAAGTTATCGTCACACGCGTGAACGTTACTGACAGACAGACAGACAGACAGACAGACAGACACGGAGCATATTTCGTTGAATGTAGGAAGCTTGCTACGCTCGCTTCAATTAATAGGTTTGTCCGGGACTTCAGGTTTTCCTAGTCCTCAACGTAGAGCCTTTGAAAGAAACCTAACAAACTTCACTTGCACTTTCCGCCACTGCCATTTTATTTTTCCGACATCTGGCACTCGGTGCATAGTTTTTTTTTCTACAATTTTCTTGACTATGGTCTGATGTTACTTGTAATTCTTTTTTTTGGAAAGTGGAAATAAATATTGTTGAAATAGAAATACATATTATTAAAATACTATAAAAATAATGGACGCTAAACACAAAACTGCTAAACTGTCGAGTGACTATAGTAAAATCTTGTAATGGAAAAAATCTCGGAGGAAGGGGGGGACATGTTCCCTATCCCCCCCCTGGAGCCCCGGCACTGGTTTAGCATTCAAGCCATCTATTCCAAATATTGCATCTTACTTTATTTTTTTTAAATATGAAATTAATTATATCTCATTCTTTTCCAGTATCTGTGCCTGTAGATTTTAAAAACCCATCGAAGTCTGGATTACTTGGAACTAGAAATTTCTATATCAAAACTCCTGACAATGTTACACTTGGTGTTTGGTAAGTATAATAAACTTATTAGTTTTTAGATGCTTCTGATTATTTCAATACTATAGGTATTATATGATTGGAGAGAGCTTTCATAAGCCTGTCAGGCTGCTTATGTCAACCACATGTTAAGCACGTCCCAATAAGTTAACTGAACCAGCTGAAATTTGGTACACTTAATAAGCAAACCATTCATTCTGTTGGTACTTAATACTCAGCAAATAAATGCTCAACAAAAATAAAAAAATATCAATCATTCTTCACAATATGAAAATATTCTTTCTATGTGAAAGGCTCCTAACACATAGAAATCTACATTTCAATTCATATATGGATACTTCTTTTTATGATCACACTACTAATTTTTACTTTCTTCTATCCATGTTCTATTATATTCTGTCGGGGAAAATAATATAAGTTAACTTTTTCTCTTTTGCTTAAAGATTTCATTGATATTTTTGTACTGCAGTAGTGCACAATAATTTATTTTCTCTCTTGCACAATTCTTGTCTTTAAAATATTTACATTTTTGTAATGTATGTCAAAACGATAACGTTGTGTTGTAAGTAAATGTTGACTGTGAATAATGTTATCTAATCTCATTCATGTTATTATTGTAGTTGCATTGAAGCATAGATGTAAGTAGTTTTATTCTTTTATCCACAGATATCTTCATAATAATTTACCTTCAAAAGTATATTTCAAAATATTTGGTTATTTATTAGTTGATCCGGATGGTCTCTACACTTTTTAGGATGTGGCAGTCCATACCTACCAGCCACTTAATATTTCTTAATCTAATGTTAAGTTTGTCTTTTTCCTCTTGACCACGTTCCTTCCATTATTTGGCCTGTCATTCCCAAGTATTTTATCTTGACACTTCTTGCCCATAAATATGAACCCCTAATGAATTCATTTTTCTATTGGTGGAATCTATAATGGAGTGTTTTTTCCTATATCCAAATTGACGGTTTAAGTTTTCTTTCCTCTCTTAGTCAATTTAAGTCTTTGTAAGAGCATTTTCCCCAATGCCTTTAATTCTTTTCAGTAGCAGAGAAATTGGCTAAATGATTCTTTATTATTTGGAACTATATTTAGTTTTAGAATCATGATCACTTCAACCATTTTTTAGGGTCTGGGGACATTTATTCCTATACAATAGTTTTCGTAAAGTTATCACAGGTATATTTTTTAGTGCCCATCCAGTTATCAAATAATTACCCTGTGTGTTCCTTGCTTACTTTCTTTAATTCCTGTGATGTTACCTTCTTTATAGCTTTCTGATAATTTCCGTGAATCATAACTGATTGATTCTTCGTCGGCAGTTTTCTTAGGTAATGGTTAATAGGGTTTCTCTAGGTAATTTGCCAAGAGGTCAGTTTTTTCCTTTGATATTCTCATCTAACATCTGTTTTCCAGTCTAATTAGTGAAAAAAAAAGTAGTTAGAAAACTTTTTTTTTAGTTTTTTATTTAAGTCAGAGAGACACATGAAGATTACTATGTGCATTGATTTTTAAGAAGGTTAAAAATCTTCACTTCTATTATCAGATAATTTTTATTGCCAGATAAAAATTATATTTTTGCTTGCCTTGCCGGAATCTCATGTATCTTACCTTTGTTAGATACACATCAGAGGAAGTTTCAGTTGGCTTGAAATTCTTAAGATAAAGGAAGATAATCTAATTATATGAGGAAATTGATAATATGTGCACTTTTATATACTAAAAAAAGACTTTTAATGCTTTCTTGTTTTCAGGCACACGTTACCAACAAAGCAAATTGCCTCTCTTCTTATAAGGGGTGTGGCTGCCGGTGGATCTCTCAGTGATTCTGTATATGATGAGTTATTAACTACAGGTGACCCAATATTCATATACATGCATGGAAACTCAGGTAACAGAGGCTCGTCTCACAGAGTTGACTTGTACAAAATGCTTCAGGCTAACAACTACCACGTAATCTCCTTTGATTATAGAAGTAAGTGAATATATTGATTTTAATGATTAAACTATAAAGCAATAACATTGTGTCTAGATTTCTCAGATCATAGACTTTTGTTATCTCAGTGTAGTTCACATAAACTTGCTTTTTCTGTTTATCTTCTGATGCATAATTTCAAATTTGCTCTTTTCATTTACTCAATAGATTTTTTTGATTTAGAGAAACTTAACAATATTTTTTTTTATTATGAGCTTAACTATCACTTGTTAAAAACAAAATTTAATTGATTTGTACAACTTTTATAATTTTTATTGACAGTAAGATGATCTTTTACATCTTTTTTTATGTCTGATTGTAAAAATTCCTAGGTAGAATTTTGTTTCAGACAGTTAGTCTGGCGTTCCAAAAACTTCTCATCTGATTGTGACGAAATTTGGATGGTAGGTCATAATTAGTCCATTGTTGGTCCCATATTAATTTCATCTTCACTCTTTGTCCCCATTCCTTTCTCTTCTTCATGAGCTCTAACTTTTTATTAATACATATATCTTTAAAAGTACTCATCTAATTTAAAATAAATTTGGATGGTTTATCGAAAGTCCCATCTTAATTTTAACCTTATCCCAAAAAATTATGACCCCACTGGGAATCAAATGAATTTTTAAAGATCCTTTGCCTTGTATATGTCATTGTTAAGGAAAAAGTAAGCTTATAATATTAGTACTAGGTACTTAATTCTTTGATTTCAATTTTTTTTGTGAGATCCTGAGATATTTTTATTAAATGTCTTATTGTTGTTTTGTCAAGGTTATGGTGATTCCAGTGCCGTTGGACCATCTGAAGAAGGAGTAGTTAGAGATTCCAAAGCCATTTATAATTGGGTTAAAGGGCGATCAAAAAATACTAAAATATTTTTCTGGGGTCATTCTCTCGGCACCGGGTAAGTAATTTAGCTTTTTATATGTTATTTTTATTCTATATTACTAAATCTCTTATTTGATACTGTAGATTATATGATAAAATACAAGGATGTTTACTCTATTGATAATAAATTTCAATATTATTTAGCTTACATGTTATTACTTAATTTTAAATATTCTTTATTACTTTCTTTTTTGACCTGTTGGATTATTTTGATTTTTGTTAATTAGTTATAACATTTTTTTATTTTTTTATTTCAGAATATCTTCTCGGACTCTTTATGAACTTGATATAGAAGGGGAAAAGATATCAGGCCTTATTTTAGAATCTCCCTTTAATAATTTAAAAGAAGAAATTGAATCCTATCCTATGGCTCAGGTAAATTTTTTACTATTTTTGTAAATAATATATTTATAACAATGGTAGATTAATATATAGTTAATGCTATGGTTTTAAAGTTAAACATACACATCGTTTTGAAAAAGGTATGGAAATGATCCGCTATTTCAAAACGCTGTGCGAATGGAGAACGACAATATTGTATCGGTTTAAATCTGCTCCACCAAAAATACGTGATCGGAACGGGGGATCGAATTCAAAACGCTTGTATGAACAAGTCGTGGAGGGGATTGAGATATCAGGTTATTTTACTCTTTTCCTCTTTTTTAGTTGTTTGTTTTCGTGAGCTTCTGTTTTTTGTTTTTTTTTAAACTGCAAAAACGTTTTTTAAACAAAACTTAATACTATAAAGAACCTGTAAAAACTTTTAATAATTTGTAAATAAAATGTAAAAAATCGCGGACATATTAGGTAACAAGAAAGAAGGTTATCTCCTAAATACAGTACTTAATATTAACTGGAGAGCCAGCATGGCTGTGTGGGTTAAACCACGTCTGCTCGGCCATCACTGAATCATGAGTGAAACGAGACGGGTTTCGATTCCTCGCTGTGACGCTCTGATTTATATGGCTCACTATTGATCACATCATATTCACTTCGGCGGTACTATGTACAGAGGTATGATGTGTGAAGTGGCTGGAACTCTCTACCGCAGGGTGTAAAAAAGGCCTAAGTGATGGCCTAATTGCAAGGTTCGAACAAGTGGTTCGTCCTACCCGTTCTAGTAGAAAGTACTAGACTACTACTAATATTAACTATATTTTTAACACATGATTATTGCTCCAGTATCCAGAGAGCATGAATGAAACATTTTATCTCATAATTTTCCTATTTCCTCTCTGATCCCCCCCATGTTGGAGGGTTTTGCTGTATTGTAGTTTCGCCACTGGTGAGGCTTAAATTTGTAGGATATTATAACAGTTACAGATTTTTTTTCCAATTTTAAAGTGTTAAAAAAAGTGCGGCTTAAATTTGAGCAGGGCTTGAATTGGACATAAGAAGGTATTATGGTTTAAAAGTTATCTTGTCAACAACTAGTGATGTTTATTGCAACAATACAACTTAATTTGGTAGGCCACCATAACAAAATAGAAGAAATATTTATTATGCCTTTTTTTTTGTTATAGTTAATAATTATGTTATTACCTTTTTTTAAAAAATAAGCAAGACCCCATTTCTGCTTAGCTTTTAATAAAACCCTTCAATGATAACTTATTTATTTGTTTATTTAAGGCTTTCTTCTTGCTATTTTAAATTTCTATGTTGTTTTAGTTATTTAAGTTCCTACCTTGGTTTGATTTTTTCTTCACCGAACCTATGTATGAGAATGGTTTAAGATTCGAATCAGATAAGCATTTGAGACAGGTTAAAACTCCTATTTGCATCATTCATGCTGAAGATGATGTTGTTGTACCTTATAAGTTAGGCCTAAAGGTAATATTATATTTAATTACACTTATACCTCAAACACTTTAAATAATTTCTTGATTATTTGTTATTACAGCACTTTAAATGAATCAATAATATATGTTTTCTCCTTTTTTTTTTTTTTTAGTTATATCATTCTCTTAAGGATTCCAGAATCAATGGTACTTTAACTAAATTTATATCATATCCTAAATCTCATGGTTACGGCCATAAGTTCATAGTAAGGGATAAGAACCTTCCTGCTGAAGTCCAGTAAGTTCATTTTCAAATTAATCAATACATAAATAAAATTTTATAATTTGAGCTGGCTTTTGATCAGGGGCTAGATGAGGTTAATACAGCTTCATACATACCAAATATTTGCTAACAAACATAAGTAATGCTAAGATATAGAAAGAGAAACGTGGAAGAGAAACAAATGGGCGCAGAAGGTCGAAACTTACACATTTCCAGTTGAACCTGGGGCAGTTTTATGTTAAATAATCCTTTATCTTAATAGTAAGTAGAGTGGTTGTTTCCTTGTATCGTTTACATTTGTTGCTTTTTGGTCTTAAGAAAAAAATAAAACGCTCCCTTTTGCGATATTTCGACCCCTCCTTGGGCCATTCTAAGGCTGCCTGACTAGAAAATTACTCTACATTGCATTTTTTAAAAGGTCAATTAGAACAATAGTGAACTTATTGAATCGTCTGATTCTCGTCAAACTTTCTGCATTTAGATAAAGTTTTTTTCACTTTAAGATAGTGTGTACGATTTTATTTCTTATTTATTCTATCAATTTTTCTTATTCTCTCATTGTCCACTACTCTATTCCATTTGTCACACTGTTATCTTATTTAACTTTATCTAAATGCAGGAAGTTTGACGAGAATCAGACGATTCAATAAGTTCACTATTGTTCTAATTGACCTTTTAAAAAATTCAATGTAGAGTAATTTTCTAGTCAGGCAGCTGGAGAATGACCCAAGGAGGGGTCGAAATATCGCAAAAGGGAGCGTTTTATTTTTTCCTTAAGATCAAAAAGCGACAAATTTATCTTAATAGTTTATTAGACTAAGGAATATGATCACAATTATTATACACAAGTGTGATATTCCTTAGTCCCAAGGTACATTGTAATAAATACCCCATCGTCTTAATATTAAATTAGGCTAAGGAATATAATAAGCTACTCTGCATATGTTCCTTTGTCTAAATACCTCAAAGGGATATAGGGGGATGCTAAAGTAAAAAAGTACCCATACAAATTTCATTAGATGAGTCACATTTCTGTCTTGGAATGTTTTGAAATTGGGGACACAAAAAATTTTGTCTTCAGAACAATACGTTAGCTTACGTTACTTATGGTAAGCTTAGAAGCAATTAAATCATAATTTTAAGATTGAACCAGAAGTATAATGTTTAAATATTTGAATAAGCATTTAATATTCTTTTTGTATTATCATCAGAAAATTGTTTTGTTCTTATTTGTTTAGATGAAATGGTTTATCAACAATTTATGGTTCAAAATGTTAGAAATAATTGTTATTAGAGTTTAGTAAATAAATGAAAATGTTGTAAATATAAATGAATTTAACTGTAATTTATTTGTGTTTTACATATTGATATAATTTACTCTTCGGTATTTTTCAGATCATTCATAAAAGAGAGTGCCGGTTATGAATAATTAGACTGTCACTAGTCTTGAGTTCCTAATGGTTATTGAGAAAATCAATTTAGCTCCTTCGTTTGTACATTTAATTGGCGGAGGATCAACTACTTTGGATTTCCTATTACCCCTCCCTTTTTCCTCTCCCCAAGTCCCCCCCCCCCCCCCCCCATACCCCTTAAACAATCCCTACTTACTCTCTGTTTCAGTTAAAAACTTACACTCAAACAGGATTTGTTCATCCATTCACAGAGCTATTGAAGACATTTTTTTCGACAACTACAGCGATATTATTGATTTACTCACATTCTTAAATAGAATCTGTGTTCGGTAGATAATCTCAGGTTATAGAAAACTCTTGGGCAGGCTTAACTGAAACTTAGAGGGATTCTTTGTGATGTCAACAAAAGCCCTTTTAGTATTATTAGATCTATAAGATTATATTTTTTAAATGAATGGGAAAAGAAATAAATATTTATGTAATGTTTTAAAGCTATTCAATAGCAGTCAATTTTTTGTTTTCAAGTGATATAAGTTAAAATTTAGTAGTTAAACTAATATTAATTTGATTATTCATAGACCCATTTTCAAATTAAAGTTTCCGTTATAAATTAAAAAAAAAAAAAAAAAAAAAAAACATAATAATTATTATATATATATTATTATTATTATTTTTTTTATTATTATTTTTAAGTAAAAAACTGTTTAATTTTTAAGTATTTAAGTTTGATGACTTATCTAAACCATCAAAGTACTATTTTTTAATAGTCAGAAATATATTTTTATAAATGTTATTATAAAATCTCATAGGTTTTTTGTATTGAATGGCTCTTTTTAGAAGAGGCAAAGCAGTTAGTATTATTAATCTAACAGAGTTCAATACCTGCATAATTAAAATTTAGAACTAATAGTTAACCTATTTAATCCCATGGAGTTATATTTTTTGTTATGAAATTAGAAGGTAATAAATTTATATTTTAATTATAGCCGGAGCTAGGAGAATAGGTTAGCTTTTTCTAACCTAGAACAGGGAATTAGTGGAACTTATCTGGAATAAAATTTAACGAAATAAATGAGCCAGTTGACTGTTATAAACCACAATAAGTCAAAATTTTGATTTAAAATAACTTTTTGTGGTTGTTGTCAATCATCAATGGGAAGTTAAAAAAATATGTTTTCTCTTAAAAAAAGAAAAAAATATGTATGTGTAAAATATTTTTAAAAAATGGGAATAATGACATTTTGAATGATTAAATTTTATAGAAGGAAATTATAATGCTTCTGAAAATTGAATTATAACTTTTATAAAATAATTTGGAATAAAAAAAAAAAAAAAAAAAAAAAAAAAATGCATACATATATTACATACTAAGAAAATTAAAAATTAAACAAATTACTCACACATACAATTAGCAATTTTGTATGATTTAATAAATGTTTTTATTTCCCTACTTATAGTATTACAGGTTTCACAAATGTATTATTTTAATGCTATACTATTTTTAATTATCCCCCCCCGTCCAATTTGAAAATAAAAATCTATAAAGAGTATACTTTGAAATTCAAAGGGTTTAGAAAGTTATCATTATAGATCTCTTGAGCATTCCATGCCTAAACATTTGTGTGTGTATGTGTGCGTATATTTCTATAGGAATTTGTAAATTTTTGTTGTTTGTGATGTTGCAGCCCTCATTCGCACTTGTACATAGTATGCACATTGTGTGACTATTTTTGTCTAATTATCCACCTATTGTTCGTTCAATTACGAAATTATCTAAAAAAAAAAAAATAATTATCTTAATTAGGTGTAATACAAATCTTTTGAATGTTTCTATTAAATGTTTTATCATACTAGTTACAAAATTTATTATTTGAGCTTAAAAGATAATCTCCTAAGAGAGAAAATAGCTATTTATTTTCATTAAAAGTTTGTGCTTATACAAAAACATAATTATTGTTTATTACAAAATTTTATATATAAAAAATATATATATTTATTTATTTGAGGACCTATACTAAAATATTTTATTTTAACTTCATAGCAATAATAATCTATTAACATATTGCTTTTTTGTTTTTAATCATAAAAATACTTTATTATTTTTACCACATTATTATGCACTGATTGTTAATAATGCCACATTAAAATATCAAGATAATTTACATCGTGATCTCTGCAATTTGGAGTTTCCCTATTAAAATGCTCTTTACTTAAATATATATAAAAAATTACGGATATAATTATGACTAGAGATGTTAGTAGAAAGTAACGCAACAATATTTTCACCACAATTTATTGTTGCGTTACTTCTCCTAACCTCTCTTGCCATATCATATTTAATCTACTAACTATAGAACTAACTTGAATGGAGGAGGAATGTGTATGGGGATCCAATGTTTATTTTTCCAAATTCATAAGCATGTTACCGATCATGATCCTCCTACCTCCAGATATTAACACAATTATTTTCGAAATTGTAGCATTAAAGGTTTTTCTTTTTTTTTAAGATGATATGTTAGAACTTAGTGGTTAATATTTTAAATAAGGAATCTCACATCTGTAATATGGTAATTCCATTAATTATTTGAGTCCATCATTCCTTATTGCTATTATTTTCCCCTCTTCCCTCAACATTATTCAAATTCCTGGATTTTCAGGGTATATTTTATGAGGCACTTATGACTTAATAGGTCCTCTAAATCAGCAAACGGTAATCTCTGTTAAACTATAAAATTATTTCTTTTCTTCCCCGATATTTTTATTGGTCTTATTTATTTTAATCTGTCTTATTAATAATTGTTAATGTCAATTTTTTTGAAACCCACTTTCTCTTACCCCTTTAATTAAGAATATATAATTTATTGTAGTTATAATATTTAAATATTAGATTAATGTTACTTTTTAAGAGTTAATATCATGCAAGTAGTGCATGTAAACTGTATTCCCTGTCCAGTGGTGATTCAATAAATTATGTGATTTCACAGTGAAAATAATAAATTATTTGTGTATTATTTAAAAAAAAAAAAAAAAAATGTATATGTAGTTAGAAAATATTTCAATTATTTTTTCCCTAAATACTGTCAAGTTGATGTGCAAATGTTTATTAATTTGTACTTTTAATCATAGTTAAATGTTTAAATTTATAAATAAATAATAAAAATAGTCAATTTAAGTTTTAAAAAAAATTGAGAAATAGAAAGTTGTGAAAGTATGGATCTATTTTTTTCATTTTTCAAAATATAAATAATATCGTTGTCAAAATAAATTTTGAGTAAATTAAAATTTCCTCTAAGCTTTTATGTTCATATTGAAAATTGTGTTATTTATTTATATTATTATTATTATTCAGTGCCATTTCATACAACCATTTTACATGTTTTGTTTCATTATAAGTTTCATAAATCAAAATTACTTTTTAATATATTGTTTAAAATGTATTTAATATATTCTATTGATGAGATTTGTTAACTTGTTGGCATTTAATAAGATTTAAGTCAATTTCAATTCCATCCAGTAATTTGTTTGAAAGTTTAACGCAGTCATTAAGTCTTAAAATTATTTTCTGCTTTATCTGTTTAGAAAAATTCATTTTTACCAATAATTGGTATTATTATTTCGTTAAATAGAGATATGTTTTCCCAATTCCTAATTATTCTTAATTAATTTGTATCTTTGACTCGTAGTTGGAAGATTGGATTCCTCCTATTTCAAATAGTAAGCACACAAATGTAGCAGGTATTAGAAACAAGTATGAGGTGGTCAACACTTGCTCATATTTTTTTCTAGTATGTGTAAAATTTTATAAATCTTACCCACCAAGATAAATAATTTACAAAAGCTGCAGTGGTCCTACTGTGCAAATGAATCGAGTGCACAATACATTTTAATAGCTGTACCTGTTAAATATGGCCAGGGTGTAAGAATAATTTTTAAATAATCCCACAAACCAGAGGCAATTTTTGTTTTTCTTAGAGAAACAAGTCTATCATTGCATCAAATCAAAAATATCCATAGCATTTTTACTCACTTTTCACCCCCTAGTCTTTGAGGAATCTCATATATTTCCTTCGCACTGCTTATTTAAAACTAACTTTGACCTGCTACAACTCATGGTTATTCATCTCTTCTTCAAGCCATAGTCAGGCCAAATACTGTCGGTCAATTATTTTTCTAAAAATGAATTCACTCCTCCAGGTTTGTAAAAATGTTTTCTTTATTACTTTGTCAATAATAAGCTTTGACTATCTTAGTGTTTTTATTGTAATATTTTTATATATAACTAATTAGAGGTTGAGGGTGACACAACTTTTTGAATTTTGGAGTAATATTAACCCTGCTTTATTAGGCATTCAATAAAAAAATTGTTGGACATTGAAGAAGAACCTTATTATTATTTTTTTTTTTTTTTTGCACCAACTGCTAATTAACAAATAACCTGCTCAAATTAAAAAGCATTAGTTATGGGTTATATAGCTTAAGAACTTTTTTTTTGTAAAATTGATTTAAATTTAACTTTAGGCAAAATAATTAAATGTTATCATTTTTCCAGCTCTTTTATTAATTGTAAAATCCTTATATAAAGGTTATCTATGATTCAATTTTAGTAAAAAATGATTTTTCTACTTTGCTCACTGGCTGTGTTTGAACAATAAAGTTAGGTACATTTTGCTTGTATTCACACTTCATGCTCATTTATTATTATTTGTCACTGTAAATTTAAAATTTTAACACTTATAATTTATATTTGTATTATTTTTTCTTCTTGTTTAGGCTGTGTTTCTGATATGGAAATTATTATGATGTACTACTGCTGTTTGTGAAATGTAATTACATATTGATGTGTAAAATTATGTGGCCAAAGATGTTTTTTAAGTGTCTACAATATGTTTGCTACATTAGTCGTGTAAAAGAAATATATATAATATACAGGGAATGGTTGTAATAAAATGTTATGAAATGTAAATGAGCATTTTTACTACCCACATATTTTGTTTAATAAAGAATTGAGAAAATATAATTAAATAATTCAGGCCACTTTCGTAAGCTGACAAGCATTAAAATCATTCATTAATTATTTTTAATTAAATGTTAGAGACTTATTTAAATTAAACTTATTTATTTAATTTAATTTAACAAAACCATTTTTTTTCTTAATTTAGGGTGGAGGCACTTACCATTATGTGATAAGCTGTCTTAAAAAAAAAAGTTAGCCCCTTAACGCACGGTCGTAAACATAGCTACCACCTTAAAATCCATATACCTAGACACATGTGTGTAGGTGGGTGGTAAACATAGCTACCACTGTGTGTTAAATGATTAAAGGCTGATAATGAAGGAGAGAGAGTAGAAAAGTTAAAAAATTGCCAAGACGACATTCATTGACGAGATTTAAACCCCTAAATTAATTAATACCCATACTAAATTAATTACTATGTGTACCTTTTTTGCTGTGAAATGAATTTTGAAACATTATTCAGTGCTTGGGAGTTAGGATTGAGGAGGATCTGATTTCGTATCAAAATTAAAAGAAAAATAAATATTAAAAAATACAATTTTTATTCAAAATTCAAATATTTTAAATAAATACAAGTTTACATACAATCATATTAGAACACAAATAAAAAACACATGAATTTGATCTGAACTAAAAATGGTTTAAATACTATAGATTTCTAAAACAAATTATTCATAAAAAAAACCTAAAACCATGCCTTCAATAATACTTACTAAAATTTGATCAAACACTTTGGATACAAAAACTTATACTTAAAAAATAAATAAAAATGCGAATCCATCAGGTCCTTAAGTTACCATGAAAACAGCACCAAGAATTAACACAATGAAAATAAATTTAATTGATACAAAATCAGTAAAAAATAACTATGAAGAATTATCTGTTGTTATTGACTTATTGATTAATATACATTTTAATTTTGTTTACTATAAGAAAAAAAAAAAAACTTCAATTTTACAAGTAACAAAAAATGCAGTCCCAAATATAATTTGTTGGGCAGTTACACGGGATGAACAAAATAGTTTGTTAAAATTTCAAAAAAAAAAAGTTGTAATTCTTGTCTCATTAGGGGAGAGCATTATTAAACCATTCTAATAAACCTTTACGGCCTATTTTTGGAGGCATAAGCAACTACCTTGCACACCTCCATGTGGCCCAGCTGGAAACAAATGACATACACAGGTGAAATAATCTTTCATGATTTTTTTTTAACTTGTAAAACTGTAATTTCTCACAACCATAAATAGGATCTCTTCATAGAAGGTGTATAAATTTTACAAACGGTATTGATTATTTTTTATACATTTTGCTCATGATAAGAAATTTCACATTTTAAACATGCTTTTTTTACAAATATGAATTCAGTAATGCACATTATTAAAAAAAAAAAAAAAAAAAAAAAACATTACTATTTGGTACTTCTGTATTAATGGAGTGCTTCCTTCGATATTCTTTAAATGTTCATATTAAATAACAAAATATACCAACCATGTCTTATCTTGGCCACTAAGCTGAATAACATTCTCAAAATTAAACTACGGAATGACACAGGGGTTGAGATAAATGGCATTGGAAGAAGTATAGATCTATCAAAGCACCACATTAAACCCATTACAAAGTAACGTGCAGTTAAAAGTATAATACTTATCATACTTAAAGGTCACTAAATCATTTATTTAATATTGCTTATTTACTAAAAGTAGAAAACAAATCAGATTTATTTAATATATGCCATATTTATTTAATGCCAGAGAGCTATTTATTTTAGTGAGAATAACAAATGGTACTATAGTGTTTATTAGCATACTAATACTACGCAAATTAATATTTATAATAAAAACTATTATGTAGAAAAGCGATGCGGGAAAAATACATAGGCGATCCAATAACAGCTTGAGTTTATAAATATTTTTTTAGATCGTAGTTCAGCAAGAGTAAGCCTTTTAAACTATTAATTACAACAAGAAAATTGTATAAAAACAGTAGTTACATTGCTTTATTATATCGCTAATCATCTAGGAAGTCTTTTATCATTTTCAATTTATGACACTTGCTTTGACTTTCTTACTTTTAGCTTAAATTTACAGAATTAATAATATATTTGCATAGTCTTGTATAAAACTATCAGATTGATATAATAATTAGTGACCATGTTATGATAAATTTCCACAAAGCTACTATCAATCTATTAGCTTTCCTTACAAAAAATACCTACTTATTTCTACTTCAATTTTTCACAAGTACAATATTAAAACCCTTAATTTGAAATTCTTTTAATTTAAAGCCAATTATATAAAATATATATTTTTACCTATCAGCAACTTCAAAAAAATTAAAACAAACTGTTTAAGATAAATATAGTTTCTTTTTTCCATCACATAACACATCTAAAAATATAATAATTTGAAGAGTAACAACAAATATAATTATTACAGTACCTAATCAATTTAAATTTGACTAATAAATATTTAGAAATTTTAAAAGCACAATAATATTAATAACCATAAGGTTTAAAGCCAAAGTTAAAATTATTTTCAGTTTTTTTCTCATTATTTTTATTCTTGATATTACAGTGACTTATTTATTTGTGTATGTATACAATTTTGTTGAGGTTTCCTAATTTACCCGAATCTACTTATAGGTTCATTGGAGCAAGTTTTCTAGGAGCTCTAAGATTGTATAGAAGAGCTGATAGAGGAATTATACCAATTTGAAAATAAATTGAGGTAGTATAGCAATAAAAAAGAAAACCTTTTCAAGGGAATAAATATAAAATTAAAACAATTAATTCTTTGGCTTCAATCAACTTTTTTTAAAAAAAACATAATGAAACACTGGCAATAATAAATAATAGAAAAATCTTAGAATTCTACTTCTAAAATTTATATAAATTAAATAATTTTGAACAAAGATATAAAATATATGTATAAGAATTACCAGTTTTGCACATAAAAAAATAGAATCAAACAATAAATGCTATCTATCTTATCTAATATATATATTTAAAACCTTTCAATTTATAAATTTCACACTCTTAAAACCTTATGTATGTACAATATAATTATTATAAAAGATGTGTGTGTTAAAATGTACAAAAAAATAGTTTTACCTTGGCTTTAAGTGATTTTAAAAATTAAAAAATTACTTGTATCATATAGTAATAGAGAAAAGTTTCATACCGATGTGACATCAGTTGATATTTCTGTGTATAGAGGCTCGAAATTTTCTTTTTTCGTTGGACTATAGCTTAGTTCTCTTAACTCTGGAAAAAAAAGTTAGTATCATTGAACCAATAACAAAATGATCATATTCTAAAATTGTATTGCACTCTCAAATGTAAATGTAATAGGTTGAAGAAGACCACGGCAAAACTTTTCTTGAAAAATGGTAGGACCTACATATACAAAAGCACATTCAAAAATATTTGAGAGTGTGAATTACTCCAGTTCAAGTTTTTTACTAAACAATATAGAACTTCCAATCGTCAGTATGTCTTGTTGTTGCTTCAAGTTAACATCACGATGCACCACACCCCTGAAGATGCTTCCAGTAGTGGAAGCGAACCGTCGGACTTCAACCCCTTCAAGACGCGGATTTCATCGGAAAACCAAGCTTTTTATAAACAATATAGGTTATAATTTTAAATCTTTGAGACCTTTAAGCATATCCATTAATTCATACAATTAAAAATTATTAAATGGGATAATAACGTTCAAGGTCATTCACTGGGTGTTTGTTAAGTTCAAGGTCACAGTGGCGGCGCTAGGCCTGTGCAGGCGGTGCGTCACACGGGGCCCCATGCTGCACTAGGAAAGTGTATAAAGAGCCTCCAGACCCTCCGGTTTAGAGCCCCGCAATATCAGTTCCCACTAAGCCCTGCAATGGCAAGCGCTGCTACTGCATGGGCCCACCATTTTAATTCCCAAATCTTAGACCAATCACCAAATGCAGGCAACTATACGACAGAACTAAAGAGTAATTTACAAACCTTTGTTGATTTGAGCTGCATAGTGATGGGTAAAAGTTGGGCAAAAGAAGATCTCTGGTGATAATGACGGCCCTGAAAAAAATAATAATTAGACATGTCAAAAACCCTAGAATGTCAAATGTAAAATATTTGCGTACCTCTATGTACACATATTTTTTAAACAATTTTTTTATCAATTAAACAATAATTTTAAAAAAGTTTTTTTTTTTTTTTTTTTTTTTTTTCAAAACAAGACATTTTTTTTTAAATATATATTTTTAATAAACTTACTGGGTACAGAATATATGGCAGCAGGGTCAGAAGTATTCATCTGTTCATAGGCCATGATACAAGATTCCATTGGAACAGGTTTTTCTTTCTTGCAGTAGATAAATGTAATAACAATTCCAGTTATCAAACTGCCCAAGAGTAGGAAACAAGTAACAGTAGCTAGTAGTCCTGTTGTTAAATTGATAGAAGCATCTTTTTTGGATGAATGAGCAGCTAATGCAGCAGTCATGTTCGGTCTCACATCCTCCAGCTCATTATAAGGTTCACTAGTGTATTTCCGTCTGAATGGTTTTTTTGATACTTCTTCACTTTCAGGAGCAGGTTCCATTGAAACAGTAGGAACTATTCTTAAATATTCAGGTGACATAGTTGAAGAACTATAATTTGTGACATGTGATGTTTTATCAGTAGATCCAGAGTTTGGACTAGTGACTAACTCTTCAAATGGTAAATTAAGTGTAAATGCATTTTCAGTCTTCTGTAAATATTCTTTGGTAGAACGTTTTGCTTGATACTTTAATTCAGGAACGGTTGATACAATAGATACTGTTGTGATTCTGCCGTCAATGGGTGTAGTATTCCCAATCCCTCTTTGATTTGAAGAGTCAAAGTTTTTATATTCTTGAGATGAATATTTAGTTGTAGGATTGTGGAAAGAGAGGTGACTAGATATGTTCAAATGAATTATTTTTGAGTCGTTTCCACTATTTTTCTCCTTTTGCTGACGTGAACCATGGTTGTCTTGTTTCCAATGTTTTCGAGTTGGATAAACAGATATAGGTCTCATAACTTCAGTTGAAGGTTCTCTATCATAAACTGCATTAGTAACTAATTCATTTAGTGCAGGATTTTCTGTAAATTTCACTTTGATAGGATTTCCATATATCGATGACTTGGGTTGCTTCATGCCTCTCTTAGTATTCGATGTAAAATCATTTATGCTATTTAATATGTACGTGAGATTGAGAAAATCCTTGTTAGTCGGAATGTAACCTGAGTGTGGTTGTTGAGTCACAGAGAATTCTTCTGTTGATTTTGCAGTCTTATCTCTTTCTAAATCTTGGTAGATTGGTGTAGTGGTAGATTTTTCATTATTAGTAGGTAAATAATTTGATGGTTCTTCTAGTATTTTACCGTTAACAATAGAATGAATTGCTTTTGGAGGCAATGGAGTAGTATACGGCACTTTAGTATTTTCAAATTCATCTCTATTGGTGACAACACTGTCTAATAACCTTGGAGGATTAGAATGGAGAATTTCTAAATCAGTAACAGTCTTATCAAAAAGTGAATAAGTACTTGGGGTAATGCTACTGACTGTACTGAATTCATTTATTCCATATTCAGTCTCTTGTCCCACTAATGGAGTGCTAATTTCAGAAAAACCCCATATCCCTGATTTAGGCCTCATAAGAGAAATAAACTCATTCTTACTAAGGATGTTAACTGATTCTTCCATACCAGGTTCTACTGACACACCTTTTTCTGCACTAATAATTCTTGGGTTAAACTTATTAGGATAAAATAATGCAGGCTTGAGAGATTCATCTTTTCTTAAACCAGTAAAATCAAGTGACTTTTCCACATTACTAAAGAGTCCCTTAGTAGTGGGCTGTTGGACTTCTTCAGGTGTAAATAAGATCAAACCATTTTCTGTCATTTTTGCAGCAATTTGATCATCCTTTTCTATTTCTTCCACAGGTTTAGTTGTGACTTTTATTATAAGTGGAGTCTGAGAAGTTGAATGTGTGTCAGTTGGTCTTACAGTTGCACGTTCTTTATCAGCATTTGCATAGTAATCAATAACAGAAGGGGGAGCACTCAAATGCTTATATTCTGTAATGAATTCGTTATATAAATTTGTGGTTGTTAATTCTTCTACATACTTTTCTCGCGGGTTATTGGATTCTTCCTTTGTCGATGTACCAACTGAACTAATAATGGATGGAGTAGAAGTGGAAATATCAACCGATTTCTCCTTTGAATGAGGGTTTTGATTATAATCAAAAGATCTATCAATAAAATAAGGTTTCTTTAAAGTAACAGAATTAAATAAGTCCACAGTATCAGGTAAAGAAGTGCCATAAAAATGTTCTTCATGAGAAGACATTGAGGCATCAGTAGGTTGTAGGAAAGAGTGCAGAAAAGTATTTGCCAAAGATGACTTTGTAAACGAATTTGCACTGATGGGATTTACTTGATCTGCTGTGCCTTCAATAGAGGGATTAGCCCCTACTCTAATAGTTTCAAGGCCTAAAGTTTCTGGAAAGAAATTTGTTGTGGTGTCTGTCTTATCATTTGAAGTAAGCTCAGTAACAGGAATGTTAACAAAGAAAGGGATTGTCAAGCTGTCATGGGATTTTGTTGAGCCAGGTGAAGGAATAAATGGATTCCAATTTCGATCAGGGGTCTGCATAGGAGCCATAGGACTATCAACAGGAATAGTAAAAGGTGGATTATTGAAGTGGGCTGAAGTTGAAGCAGTTGAAAATACAATTGGCTGCTCCTTTTCATCCAAATACTTCTTTGTTGATGATAATTCAATGACTTTTGGGGAAGCCTCTACGAAAGAAGTAGTTAGATCAGGAGTAGAATATGGTGTGTTTTCTTGATGGGCAAAATTATTTGGATTGCTTGGCTGCAGTATGATTGTATTTTTATCAAACTTTAAAGTTGGTTCTGGAATGCTTTTAGACTGATAGCTAGTAGATATCAAAGGTGTCACCGTGTTAGCCACAGTTTGAAATGTTTGAGCTGTGTCATTTATAATTATTAATCCGGAGGTAGCTGCTTCATCAATAGCACTGAAGGTGGACATAAGACCTTGTATACTTATTTCATCCCTGTCAGAAGTCAGATAGTCTGTATTATCTGGTGCAAAGGTTTTTTGGTCAAAATACTGAGGTATATCACTATGTACTTGAGGATTAATTTCCTGATTCACTAGATACAGTGGTACAGTGCTTATTTCAGGTATGTGCAAAGTTTTCAATGTAGTTGTGGCTTCTGTAGCGTATGCTGTAAAAGAATCATCATTAGAAATTACGAAAGTGTCAACTGGAGGTATATTTGATGACTGCTGAGGTGATAAAGACATAAATGGTGAAATAGTTGCTACTTCAATGTTGACATTTTTAACACTGGTAGTGATTTTTGGAGTAGTCACACTATCTGTAGGATCTCTTATGTTTGGAAGTATTGTAATTTTATGAGGAGTAGTGGGAGTTGTAATGACAGTACTAGGAGTAGTAGTGGGAGTTGTGGTGGTAGTGGGAGTTGTGGGGGGAGTTGTGGTGGTAGTGGGAGTTGTTGTGGTAGTGGGAGTTGTGGTGGTAGTAGTGGGAGTTGTGGTGGTAGTAGTAGGGATTGTAGTGGTGGTAGTAGGAGTTGTAGTGGTGGTAGTAGTTGTAGTGGGAGTTGTAGTGGTGGTAGTAGTTGTAGTGGGAGTTGTAGTGGTGGTAGCGGGAGATGTATGTGTGGTTACAGTGGTAGTTGAAGTTGTAGTAGCACTAGTTGGTGATTTGGTAACAGCAGGAAATGAAGTTTGTCCTGGAGTTGGATTGAAGTTATCTACATTTGGAGGCAGATTAGTAGGAATGAAAGACTTATCTACGGTATTTGTAAAAGGTATTTGTGTCATGGCTCTTGCAGGGGGGCTTATGGGCATAGATGTAGTTTTTAACACAGTAGTACTATGTGTGGGAGGAGTAGGAACAGTTTGTCCTGTTGAAGTCATTACAGTTCTTAAGGTTGTTGGAATTGATTCTGAAGAAATATGGGTGAAAGCACGTCTTACAGTAGTTTTAACAGATGGCTTATCATCCAACATGCAATCACCAGTGAGATGGTGACAGGTGAATCCATCTGGACAATCACAAGGCTTCTTACAATCCTTTCCCCAGGATCCTTTAGGGCAAGCTGCAATAACAAAAAAGAAAAAACCTTTTATAAATCATGTAAAAGTACATCTCTCGTCTATAAATTCACAATAAAATAGAAAAAATTATAATTGCTCTGAAACTATGTAATATCGGAGAGTGAAAAGAAGCTTGAATAAAACAAGTATAACTGCAAAGTTAAGTTCATATTAAATCCAAAAATGATAAAAATAACACTTACGGTCATTACAAAAGACACCAGAATATCCAGGACTGCAGTAGCAATGGTTGGTCCTATTACAGTGCATATTAGGACACTCTGTCATTGGTGGACATGCTGGAACACACTTCGACTCCATCTCTACATAACCACGACAACAAACTGTTATTGTTCTATTATGCATCTCAATCTAGAAAAAAAGTAAATAAGAATAATAAACCAACATTGAAAGTAAATTTAAACTAATACAACAAATTAAGAGGTTTTGTTGCTCAGATTTTTTTGGATTTTAGTCATACTAAAGACTAATATAATAAATATCACACATTTCCTATTGTAAACATTATTTCATTTTTCTCAAGTTTACTTCTTTTCAGTAATTTCTAGGCATCCAAAGTGTGATATTGGTACAGTGCAAACAGTTTACTTGCTCAGTGGAAGTTGCTCTAGATAGAAAATTATTGATTTTATCTATATTATAAAGATAAAACAAGTTTTTGATGCAACATCAGTTTAGATTTACAAAGGTACAAATTATCACATTTTCAGCTAGATCACTTTTTTTAAAAAATGTTTTACAGTTGATATTGAATTTAATTATATCCTCTCATATTACCTATTATTAATTGAAAATTTAAGATTAATTTATAATTGAGAATAAAATTACCTGCTCTTTAACACGCTCCCTCATTTGCGTAACATATTTTGAACATCTTGGAGGAACTCTCAGACACCAGGTGTAGGTCCTGAAGGTTACAGGTTCGGTTACGTTCACCTTTACTTTGACAGGGTGCCTGGAAATAATAAATTTGCTATTTTATTCAAATTTAAACAAACATACAATAAAAATACTAAAAAAAAAAAAAATCATCAGTTCAGCTACTATAAATTAATTGATAAATCCCTTTCATTAGATAATTCTCAAGTTTGTTTTTTAACAAAAAAAAAGAAGAAGAAAACTTACTTTACAACACCTTGACATGTATTGTCCCCTTGAGGAACGGCCTCGACTGCTGGATTCCATATTGTAACTGCGACCACAAAAACTAGACACCTCCACATAACTGCCAATCATCATAGCCTAACTATATCCCACCTGCAACAAGACAGAAAAATTCTATAATATACCTTAAAAAAGGAGCTTGTCTTAACTTAAGTTTGAACAAATTTAAGTTCAAAGCCGAAATTTATTTATCGTAGCAAGAAAGAAATAATGTTTCAGCAGGAGTGCCCAGAAAGGGGTCCCATGGCACTCATAACGCCATTAACAAAAAATTAGGGTGATTTGGAAAAATTTGGGGGAGATTTAAAAATAATATATAAATAAATAGGAAAAAAAAAATTTTTTTTTTGATTAATTAACAGTCATTTCTGTGTGCACGGTAGTATAATGATAAATGAATATTAATATTTAAGTGTATTATAGTACAATAATTATGTTACAGATGTAATTAGGCACGGCAAACGTAAAATTAAAACAATTTTCATGATGCTACGGCCCCACATGAAAATGGAGGCAAAGGTAGTTCGATTTCCAAAAATAATTATAAAAAAAAATCTGTTTAATCTTCACACATATTTTAAACCCGCAATACACGAATCAGACTGCCCAAAAATTGTTGATGATACAACCTTGTCTGAGACCGTTTGAGACACCGAAAAAATCAGAAATGTCATTTTTATTTTTAACAGCTGACACTGAGGCTGAAAACATATTACGCAAAATATTAATGAATTTTGACGATACCCCAATGTTACAAAGTTTAAAAAAAAGTGAGTCCCGGTGGATATTGTCGAACGTCGCTTTAAAATCCACAAAAAAATATATAATTTTTTGTTTTTGTGCAGTGTCAAATCTATTAAATTGGTGAGGACGAAAAGATTAACCACAGTGGAGTACCCGGGTTTCAACTTGATACATGAAGTAGTTTTTCGGGACGTGTAGAAGAGTTAAGGAACAGTAGAATAACCCTTCTCCCCACTACATGGCTCTCTATTACTAGCATATTCTTTAAATATAAACTCATCATGATTAACTATTGCTTCAATGATAGAGCTATGCGATGCCAAATACTATATGTATTTACATGCTATCAAATCAGCAGAACACTGTGGCAACATTATGGCAGTATATCGACTAAATTATGTGGGTCTTTAGAAAGGCTATAACAGCCACAGAGGCCATGAAGTTATCTGGCAGACACTGGAGGAGAAGTGCCCTCCAGCAACAATGATGCAGGATTATACAGTAACACATTTGAACTTCAGCATTACCTTGAGTTTTTCTTTTCCTTTTAAGGAGGACTGGAGGCAGGGGCAGGGCCATGAAAATGCCCCCTCCTCTCCCTCCCAACCTATGAATGGTATGTTAGGTTTACTGATGGTTCTCATTTAGATGGACTATTGGGGGCTGGTGTATTGTGCTCCACCCTCCACCCCACTGCAAGAGATTAGAATAAGCTTAGGTAAGTTCTCTACAGTCTTCTAAGCTGAAATCCTAGCTTGCAGTCAAGCGGTTCTGAGTAAAAACGAGTCAGGAAAACAGATTGACATCTGCTCTGACAGTCAGGCAGCTATTAAGTCTTTGGCTATTGTATTTTTTTATATCCAAGTAACTACAGGATGCTAGGTTTGTACATTCACTGTTTGTCACGGGAACCGTTAAGGTTGAAGATTAGATTGGAGAGGGGGGGGGGGGGGGGTCTGTTGTTAGAGCCATGAAACAACAAATTTCGTTCAAACAGTAATTAAATTAATAAAATAATGTGTAAACTTATTAAATTTCAGGCGATCATGGGTCATGAAAATTATAGAAATCTCGAGATAATAATGAGAAACCCTTTGACGTTGTTAGGCTATGAGGCCCTTAAATTAAATGTTAGAATAAAAACATTAGCATTAAAACGATTACTAGGGTTTCTATATAGAAATTTAAATCAGTGACTGTTTTAAAGTCACAGTGGTTGTCAGTGGTTCAAGGTTGTTATTTTAAATGAATCAATGTGATGAACCAGGAAGTGATAACGATCCACACAGCGTAGGCAGGGGTCTTTATAAATAACGGGACCGGAACTGAAGGAGGGTTCAGAAAAGAATAAATAAATTTAAACACTCAGAGTTAAACTAAATGGTTATCTTTTACCAGATTAAATCGCCGCTGTAAAGCTTATTAATGATTTAATACAAAGAGCTGGTGAATAAAGAGCATGTTAACTTTCTGATGGAGGAGACGGTGTAGAGCGGAATGTCAAGGGTAATCAAGGTTTGCTGATTTCAAATATTTGCCGGGCCATCAAAACATGTACTGGGCGATAGGCTTGGGCGACTTTTAATTCCTTAGTGAGTTTAAAACAAATAATATACATATAACATATATATATTGTGGTGTGCCCTCATATCATGTACGTCGGGTAGCTCAAAATAATTAAATTAATTTCATAAAAAAAAAGGTGAAGTCATTAATAAAACTTTCATATAACTTTTCTTATTCTTGTATTTAATTTGCATTAGGCTTTATTTTTTTATATATAGTTAAATACAGTAAACATGATTCTTAAAAACACTTAAAAAAAATATCCATGTAAAATAAAATATTAAATAACAGATTATTAAAGGTTAAATGAATCCTTTTACATTTCCCTAACTACCTTGGATTTACAGGAGAATACTTAAATTAATTCATTAATTTTCTAATAAAAATGAAATAGTCAAAAAATGAGGTTCATCTCATGCGTAATGGTCTAAGTACGTTGTACTATAAAAAAAAATTAATAATAATTTTTTTTTTTTTTTTTAAATCTCAAAGCGAGAAAATGACAAACTTATTTAATTTTTAAAATAACTTCATTCATGTAAAACTTTACATTCGTTAATGCTTTCTTAAAACTCTATAACCATGTGGTTTTTTAAATAAAATTTTCTTAATAAAATTTTTTATATAATTTTTTTCTTCTGTAGAGAAGTGGAGCTGAGGTGCTCTCAAATCTTAAGTGAGATACAAATTCAAGTATCAACTGCTTGTCCCTTGAGAAGAAATTTCACCTTTGTGAAATCACAGCTAACTACGCATCCAAGCTACGTTGCAACCCACGCTACGCAATTAAGCAACTAAGCAACTAAGGCCCTAAACATAAAAATTAACTTATTAGCCAACTGCTAATTACATTTTAATTTAATTACTTTCAAACGATATCAGATAGCAACTTACGTTTCAACGGCAACAGCAAATCTTCCATAGAAGAGAAAAATGAATTTAATTTAATTACTCATACAAAGCACTTGCCCAAAATAGCTGACATACGAATTTTACATCTGTCGATGGGTGACATCATACTACGTTGACTGGCGTTGAAGATCACACCTCATTTAGTGCGCGAATTGCTTATATAGTGATCCTAATCTCCAAGATCATAACTGCTATCATGATATTTACAATTTAATTTTTTTTATCACAAGTTACCCTAACTCTCTGATACAAATCTAAGGATTCAAACAGGGAAAAGTTTTACAATGGTTTAATTTAAATAACATGGACATATAACATAAAATTCCTCATTTGAAGTTTTTATATAAGTGCCTGAAGAAGCAACTTGAACATCATTGAAACTTCAACTCGACATTGGACTAATAACCTAATAAAACCTATTAGAAAAAATTACGTGAGTTAATTAATTAACATATAATGTTTAAAATTTGTATCATTTTCCGTTATATTCATAATAAAGTTCTACATAAAATCAAATTACTACATTTTGTAAATAATTAATATTCTCACATCCATATTAAAATCAGAACATAATTATGTAGGATTTCAGTACACCTATTCTGAGATACTGCAATGTATATATATGCCCCTTACTTTTCATAGGTTATATTAAACCCGCAATACACGTGCATCTCTCATAACCATTTTTTATCCGGAATATAGCAAGTATTTGAGAAAAAGCACGTGAATTGCGGGTTCAATATAACTGAGGGAATTTAAAGCGCATTTTTTTCTCTTAAAGAATTCGTAAAAACAGAACTACGTCCTGTGCTCTTCTACATACTTGATACAAAGTAACAATTTATAATTGGAGTATTTTTAGGAAATTTATTTATGGGCAAGGAAAAGTAGTGTTTTAACTGGGATGCCAAGAAAGTGGTAACATGTTGCTGATTTTAAATATTTTCTGGGTCTTCAAAACATGTACTGGGCCATAGGATTGTTGCTCTCTATGTATTCTATATATTTAGGGAATCATTATTATCCAACAGCACTACTAAGTAGCTCATAATAATTCAATAACACCCACGACCCACAGGTATCTTCTATACAGACGTTTCCTGTAAAAATGGGTCTTGTATCTTGCACTTCCTAGGTTATTTGCTGAACAACCATAATTTAAAACCTTCCCCCCAATGAAGGATTTTTACTGTTTACTTTCTGATGGAGGAGATGGTGTAGAGCGGAATGTCAAGGGTACAGTAGTACAGTGACGTATTCACGAGGTAAGCAGTTAAGTGATCCGAGCGGACCAATGTGATACTTTTAGTTCCTTAGTGAGTAGGACAAAATTGTAATTTACGATTTAAGCTAATTCACAACAAATTCTTTAAAATATATATATATTTATGCCCCTTAAATTTCCTCGGTTATAATAAACCCGCAATACACGTGCATCTCTCAAAAACAGTTTTAATATAGCATTATTCAGAAGGTAGTTCGATTTTCAAGAACTATTAAAAAAAAAAGGCCCCTTAAATTCCATCGGTTATATTAAACCCGCAATACACGTAAATTACTCAAAAACCATTTGTATCCGGGATATAGCAAGGTGCAGGAGGTAGTTTGATTTTCACGATTTTTGTCTTCTGATACGTGTATTGCTGGTTTAATATAGTCAAGGAAATTTGAGGTATTTTTTTAAGAATTCGTGAAAATTGAACTACCTCCTGTATCTTGCTATATTCCGGATACAAACTGTTTTTTGAGAGAAGCACATGCATTGCGGGTTTAATATAACCGAGGAAGTTTAAGGCGCATTTTTTTCCTTTAAGAATTCGTGAAAACAGAACTACCTCCTGTGCTCTTCTACATACTTGATACAAAGTAACAATTTATATTTAAAGTATTTTTAGGAAATTTATTTATGGGCAAGGAAGAAATAGTGTTTTAACTAGGATGCCACGAAAGTGGTTACATGTTGCTGATTTTAAATATTTTCTGGGCCTTCAAAACATGTACTGGGCCATAGGATTGTTGCTCTCTATGTATTCAATTTATTTAGGTAATCATTATTATCCAACAGCACTACTAAGTAGCTCATAATAATTCAATAACACCCACGACCCACAGGTATCTTCTATACAGACGTTTCCTGTAAAAATTGGTCTTGTATCTTGCACTTCCTAGGTTATTTGCTGAACAACCATAATTTACAACCTTCCCCTCAATGAAGGATTTTTACTGTTTACTTTCTGATGGAGGAGATGGTGTAGAGCGGAATGTCAAGGGTACAGTAGTACAGTGACGTATTCACGAGGTAAGCAGTTAAGTATCCTAGCGGACAAATGTGATACTTTTAGTTCCTTAGTGAGTAGGACAAAATTGTAATTTACGATTTAAGCTAATTCACAACAAATTCTTTAAAATATATATATATTTATGCCCCTTAAATTTCCTCGGTTATAATAAACCCGCAATACACGTGCATCTCTCAAAAACAGTTTTAATATAGCATTATTCAGAAGGTAGTTCGATTTTCAAGAACTATTAAAAAAAAAGGCCCCTTAAATTCCATCGGTTATATTAAACCCGCAATACACGTGAATTACTCAAAAACCATTTGTATCCGGGATATAGCAAGGTGCAGGAGGTAGTTTGATTTTCACGATTTTTGTATTCTGATACGTGTATTGCTGGTTTAATATAGTCAAGGAAATTTGAGGTATTTTTTAAGAATTCGTGAAAATTGAACTACCTCCTGTATCATGCTATATTCCGGATACAAACTGTTTTTGAGAGAAGCACGTGCATTGCGGGTTTAATATAACCGAGAAAGTGTAAGGCGCATTTTTTTCCTTTAAGAATTAGTGAAAACAGAACTACCTCCTGTGCTCTTCTACATACTAGATACAAAGTAACAATTTATATTTGAAGCATTTTTAGGAAATTTATTTATGGGCAAGGAAGAAATAGTGTTTTAACTAGGATGCCAAGAAAGTGGTTACATGTTGCTAATTTTAAATATTTTCTGGGCCTTCAAAACATGTACTGGGCCATAGGATTGTTGCTCTCTATGTATTTAATTTATTTAGGGAATCATTATTATCCAACAGCACTACTAACTAGCTCATAATAATTCAATAACACCCACGACCCACAGGTATCTTCTATACAGACGTTTCCTGTAAAAGTGGGTCTTGTATCTTGCACTTCCTAGGTTATTTGCTGAACAACCATAATTTAAAACCTTCCCCTCAATGAAGGATTTTTACTGTTTACTTTCTGATGGAGGAGACGGTGTAGAGCGGAATGTCAAGGGTACAGTAGTACAGTGACGTATTCACGAGGTAAGCAGTTAAGTATCCTAGCGGACAAATGTGATACTTTTAGTTCCTTAGTGAGTAGGACAAAATTGTAATTTACGATTTAAGCTAATTCACAACAAATTCTTTAATATATATATATATATATTTATGCCCCTTAAATTTCCTCGGTTATAATAAACCCGCAACACACGTGCATCTCTCAAAAACAGTTTTAATATAGCATTATTCAGAAGGTAGTTCGATTTTCAAGAATTATTAAAAAAAAAGCCCCTTAAATTCCATCGGTTATATTAAACCCGCAACACACGTGAATTACTCAAAAACCATTTGTATCCGGGATATAGCAAGGTGCAGGAGGTAGTTTGATTTTCACGATTTTTGTCTTCTGATACGTGTATTGCTGGTTTAATATAGTGAAGGAAATTTGAGGTATTTTTTTAAGAATTCGTGAAAATTGAACTACCTCCTGTATCTTGCTATATTCCGGATACAAACTGTTTTTTGAGAGAAGCACATGCATTGCGGGTTTAATATAACCGAGGAAGTTTAAGGCGCATTTTTTTCCTTTAAGAATTCGTGAAAACAGAACTACCTCCTGTGCTCTTCTACATACTTGATACAAAGTAACAATTTATATTTAAAGTATTTTTAGGAAATTTATTTATGGGCAAGGAAGAAATAGTGTTTTAACTAGGATGCCACGAAAGTGGTTACATGTTGCTGATTTTAAATATTTTCTGGGCCTTCAAAACATGTACTGGGCCATAGGATTGTTGCTCTCTATGTATTCAATTTATTTAGGTAATCATTATTATCCAACAGTACTACTAAGTAGCTCATAATAATTCAATAACACCCACGACCCACAGGTATCTTCTATACAGACGTTTCCTGTAAAAATTGGTCTTGTATCTTGCACTTCCTAGGTTATTTGCTGAACAACCATAATTTACAACCTTCCCCTCAATGAAGGATTTTTACTGTTTACTTTCTGATGGAGGAGATGGTGTAGAGCGGAATGTCAAGGGTACAGTAGTACAGTGACGTATTCACGAGGTAAGCAGTTAAGTATCCTAGCGGACAAATGTGATACTTTTAGTTCCTTAGTGAGTAGGACAAAATTGTAATTTACGATTTAAGCTAATTCACAACAAATTCTTTAAAATATATATATATTTATGCCCCTTAAATTTCCTCGGTTATAATAAACCCGCAATACACGTGCATCTCTCAAAAACAGTTTTAATATAGCATTATTCAGAAGGTAGTTCGATTTTCAAGAACTATTAAAAAAAAAAGGCCCCTTAAATTCCATCGGTTATATTAAACCCGCAATACACGTGAATTACTCAAAAACCATTTGTATCCGGGATATAGCAAGGTGCAGGAGGTAGTTTGATTTTCACGATTTTTGTATTCTGATACGTGTATTGCTGGTTTAATATAGTGAAGGAAATTTGAGGTATTTTTTTAAGAATTCGTGAAAATTGAACTACCTCCTGTATCTTGCTATATTCCGGATACAAACTGTTTTTTGAGAGAAGCACATGCATTGCGGGTTTAATATAACCGAGGAAGTTTAAGGCGCATTTTTTTTCCTTTAAGAATTCGTGAAAACAGAACTACCTCCTGTGCTCTTCTACATACTTGATACAAAGTAACAATTTATATTTAAAGTATTTTTAGGAAATTTATTTATGGGCAAGGAAGAAATAGTGTTTTAACTAGGATGCCACGAAAGTGGTTACATGTTGCTGATTTTAAATATTTTCTGGGCCTTCAAAACATGTACTGGGCCATAGGATTGTTGCTCTCTATGTATTCAATTTATTTAGGTAATCATTATTATCCAACAGCACTACTAAGTAGCTCATAATAATTCAATAACACCCACGACCCACAGGTATCTTCTATACAGACGTTTCCTGTAAAAATTGGTCTTGTATCTTGCACTTCCTAGGTTATTTGCTGAACAACCATAATTTACAACCTTCCCCTCAATGAAGGATTTTTACTGTTTACTTTCTGATGGAGGAGATGGTGTAGAGCGGAATGTCAAGGGTACAGTAGTACAGTGACGTATTCACGAGGTAAGCAGTTAAGTATCCTAGCGGACAAATGTGATACTTTTAGTTCCTTAGTGAGTAGGACAAAATTGTAATTTACGATTTAAGCTAATTCACAACAAATTCTTTAAAATATATATATATTTATGCCCCTTAAATTTCCTCGGTTATAATAAACCCGCAATACACGTGCATCTCTCAAAAACAGTTTTAGGCCGATCGGCCACCAGAAGCTGAGCGGAGCGGAGCGTAGCGGAGTGTAGCTGAGTGTAGTTGAGTCCAAGGGGTGTGGCAACCGAAAGCGGAGCGGAGTCGAGCTGACTGTAGCGGAGTCTAGCTGACTCCGCTCTGTTTTCGTTTGCGTGAACTAAGCTAGTCCACCCAAAAATGTCAACCCAACGAAAATTATTATATTTGTGTTCAAGTTCAGAATCCGAGGATCTAAACCATGAACACTTTAATGAACTTCTAAATAAGATGAGAGATGATATAACGGGTTGTGATACAAACTATCGGAGATAGTTTGTAGTTTATTTAATTTGCCTTTAATTATATTATTGAAAGAGAGATTAGATGGCTAATAAGGTAGAGAAAATAAAGAAAATCACTATTTCATTTGAGAAACGTTTCGACCAATTATTAATGTCATCTTCAGTCTTGTTTTACTCAATAATTCAAACAAACATATATATAAAATTAATTCAAGGTAATTTTAATTATTCATTATAAATTATAAGATATCCTTAATCCTACTGAAATCAAGTTTTAATTAAGAACCACTGTATAATAAGATGAATCTCCTCGATGAATAGTTGTTATGAAGATCACATATATACAGCTTTTGATAATTGTCTTTTTAGTTATTATTATATATTTTTTTAAATGTTATGAATTGTTACTAGTATTGTTTAATGTTTTAATTTATATTTATACATAATAACATTTACTGGTTATTTCGATGTCGGTATGTTATACCAACGTGCCACTGTTAAACATTTTAATTTTAGACCCTCTCTTATAGGGATAGTATATTATATAATCAAACAATAATGACGTATGTAAGTATATTTTTTACTGAATGCAAGTCTTAATTAAAACTTGATTTCAGTAGAATTAGAATTATGTCAAAATGTTTAAAGAATAATTATAATTACTTTAATTTAATTTGATATATTATGCTTGTTTAAATTTTAGAATAAAACAAGACTGAAGATGACATTAATAATTGGTCGAAACGCTTCTCAAATGAAATAGTGATTTTCTACACTATATTAGCCATCTAATCTCTCGTTCATTTATCTACAAGAGTGTATTAATCAATTAATAAAAAGTTTATTCGTTTAATTTTTTTAATAATATTATTATTGTGGGTGGAGGGGGAAGCGGAGTCAGCTTTCAAAACCGACCGTCAAAGCTGAGTCAAGATGCGTCGCTTGGCTCAGCTAGCTCCGCTCCGCAACCGGTGGCCACCCTTACATTTAAAACAATGGGATTCGATTTCACAAGCTGAGTCAACTCTGCTCCGCTCCGCTCCGCTCAGCTTCTGGTGGCCGAACGGCCTTAATATAGCATTATTCAGAAGGTAGTTCGATTTTCAAGAACTATTAAAAAAAAGGCCCCTTAAATTCCATCGGTTATATTAAACCCGCAATACACGTGAATTACTCAAAAACCATTTGTATCCGGGATATAGCAAGGGGCAGGAGGTAGTTTGATTTTCACGATTTTTGTCTTCTGATACGTGTATTGCTGGTTTAATATAGTCAAGGAAATTTGAGGTATTTTTTTAAGAATTCGTGAAAATTGAACTACCTCCTGTATCTTGCTATATTCCGGATACAAATTGTTTTTGAGTAATTCATTTATGGGCAAGAAAGAAATAGTGTTTTAACTGGGATGCCAAGAAAGAGGTTACATGTTGCTGATTTTAAATATTTGCCGGGCCTTCAAAACATGTACTAGGCGATAGGATTGTTTGCTCTCTATGTGTTTAATTTATTTAAGGGATTATTATTACCCAATAGCACTAATAAGTAGCTCATAATAATTCAATAACACCCTCAGGAATCTTCTATACAGACGTTTCCTGTTAAAATGGGTCTTGTATTTTTTACTTCCTAGGTTATTTGCTCAACAACCATAATTTACAACTTTTCCCCTATTGAAGGATTTTTACTGTTTACTTTCTGATGGAGGAGACGGAGTAGAGCGGAATATCAAGGGTTTAGTAGTACAGTGACGACATTACGAGGTAAGCAGTTAAGTATCCTAGCAGACAAATGTGATACTTTTAGATTTAATTTTCACCATTTGAAAATTTTTTGCTATAGTTGGATAAAAGAGTTGCGCCAGTGTTTTAAATTTCAGCTTAAACGGTTTGGGTGCTATTAACCAAAACCAAAGAGCGACGGACATACGGACCATCACTCTCGGCAGTCTCGGCACAAGGGTTTCGAGAAGAACAAGACATCGCTATGCAAGAGGCAATATGTGTCAAAATACTTGACATAATAAGAAACGCGTCATCGCCAACCCTTCCAAGTGCTTTCTGCCAGTACACACGGGGACAGTAAACAAGAGGCATAAAGTATCGGAAGGGTTCGTTAATCAGCAAAATCAGGCAGCCGTTAACATTTAAACGTAAAATGACGTCAAACAAATGCCTCTTAATGCATTTTTATCGGGCAAACACAATGATACTACTCCGAAGCCTCTAGTTTAAACAAAGAATGGGGGGGGGGTCACGAAAAACGAGCGCGGGAGCATTTAACCAGTATCAACAAATCGGCTACCGATATCGATATGGGAGTATCGATAGAAACTGTTAAACATAAAGAACAAAATGCAACAAGCCCGAACTAAATAAATTAAATAGTTCAAAAGTTATGAGTTTATATTTTTAAAGTAGGTGTTATTTAATATTATTTTGTTGATATGTAGGAAAGAGTTTGTTTACGTTTGAAATTTTTAATATAATGTATTTATCAGCTGTCTAGTTGGCTATCATTTATTTATTTAAATTTTTTTACGAGCCCCTAAACAGCAAGATAGCCACGAGTAGAGCGCTCAGAAATATTAAATATTATTAAATATTTAACAGCAATAAACACTAAATAAAATTAAATATTTAACAGCAATAAACAATAAATAAAAAGTTCCAGAAAACATGATAAATATATAAAATAAATAAATAAGATAACAAGTAAGAAAAATTGCAGATCACACAATAAAGGGAAGAGTAGAACGTATTTTGGATAAACACAAAAAATCAGGACAACAGACTAGGGAATTGATGGACGATATACAACGTACAATAGGACAACTGTCTGATAACTGATAACCAGCTCGTCTACCAGGAGGAAGGACTACAACTTGGTCCTGAACCAGGGAACAGACTGTCTTACCAGACAGGCAGTTCCCTGAAGAACCTGGCAAGAATAGAACCTCATAAGCTTTGCGCCTCTTATTTAAGGTTGCAGACAGAGACGGTCACAAAGAGAATCACACCCATAGAAGACACGCCAGTACATATACTTCAAATAACATGTACGAACAAAACTGCACTGAATGTTCTCAATAGAATTAGACTTGGTTTGGCCAAACACATTCCACACAGGAGGCACATATTCGAGGACAGGACGGACAATAGATTTATTCAGCAGAAGGAAACTACTGAGAGAGAGATCATGGGAAATCCTGCGTCCTGCGTATCAGACCAAGCCGTTGGTTAGCCTTGCATATCATAGCATCAAGCTGTCCATCGAACCTAAGTTTACTATTCAAGATAACACCCAGATCTCTCCATACCATTCAAGGTGTAGGGAAAGGACAAAGGAGAGGAGGTGCGACAGAAGGAAATCTCCTGACTTTTGCCAGCATGAATCTCCATATGTTTGAGAGAGCACCACTGAAAAACTAGGTCGATGCTTGCTTGCAGTTGATGACCGGAGCTAAAATTATTAATTTCAAGAGAAATCTTGAGTTCATCAGCATAAAATTCGAAATCACAGCTGTGAAGACTCACCTAAATCGTCGACATAAATATTAAATAGGAGATGACCTAAGATAGAGCCTTGGTGGACACCGGATATTTATATAATTATGTTTGGTGAGGAAAAGTTCGGAGACGCCCCACGTCCGATTTTTGTATTGCTTATTAGCTATTATAATACAGAATAAATGTAATAAAGAAACAACTCCTAAATTTAGTTCTTATATTAACTAATGGAGTTTGTGAAAAGTATTTTTGCTTATCATCAAACTGCAGAAGTCCACTGCCGAAATCGACCTAATAAGTCCAATTCCAAACAACAAAAGTGATTTCCACTCCACCCCACAATAAACAGGGAAATGAAATGGAACAAAGATATAAATGTTGATGTAAACAGGAGCACGTGTTCATGAATCGAAGGAAGGGCTAAACAATACGCGATATCCCCCTATATGGTCACGCATGAGCGAACAGTTCGCATGAGTATTCGAAGTGACTCATAGAATCGACTCGCTTCAGAGACCATTGGCCCTTCAACCTTTTGACTAGAACAAGTGCATGAGAGGGCAAGAGAAAGCTTTAAAACATTTCAAACAACCATCGTCGCAGAACAACTCAGATCAATAAGTATTGATTGCTATTCGGTAAAATTAAGCAGAGATAAAGTTTGATATCTGGAAAAAGTAATCCAGTGACCTGGTAGCATGGAGAAACCCGCATATAGAAATTATTCTATTAGCATCAACTCCACTTGTGTACTTATTCTTTAAAACTACGTTCTGTTTCCTTGTGGTTAACATATTTACTAGGCTAATAAATAGGTTGTTTTTTTTTTTTCAAATAAAAAGCAGTACTAACTATATTTAGGTTGTGAATATAGTCATTGTGTTTCCTTAGTCTTGTGTTTCTCCATTATCTTAAGAAGCATCCGCACACATCGGACCTCCAATAGAATAATAAAAACAAATGCTTCACCACAAAATTAATTGTAATTTTCAAAGCCGCAGCTTTCGATCATATTTTAGTTAGTTCTAGTAAAAGGTAAAGGAAAAACACCCGTCGAGCAGTCACACATGCTGATGGCTTCGAAAATTAAAATTAATTTCGTGGAGAGGAATTCGTTTTAATTAATATATAAACATAGTTAAAAAAATAATAATTACAATATATATACAATAGTTAATACCACATGATGGCAACTTAGAATCTGAAGGAGAATTAACTATAGATACTTATTCAACTGTAGCTTGCAATTATCAAAGGGTCGAAACGTCTCTTGAAAGAAAAAAGAGAATCCTTGTTATTTATTACACCTAAGCCATCCATCAACATAAAAAATTAAATAGAAAGGGGTTAATCTCAACGTTTTAAAGAGTTTTTGTACTAATTCATTTTCGCGCCATGTGATCTTCGCACCGTGTCCCCCCTTTATTTTTTTAGTAAATCAACATCACATTAATTCTTGGTCAAAAAACAATTTTGAAGTAATTAATCATGCACATATTTTGTAAGAAAAAATGGCTTATGGACTACTAATTATACTAGTTACTTAAAAAAAAATTTTATTAATAGCACGCTTAGTTCACTGCGCAGTGTGATCTAGTCACGCAACTGCATTCTACCCTAAAAAAACAAGGAATTATAAAAATTACTAAAAATAAAACTCAGTAAGCAACTAAAGTACAAAGAAATCATTAACTATTTTCATTGTAATCCTAAACGATCGCTGAAGACTTATCCAAAATCAAGAGTAAGAATTATTGGGTTGACTATTTAAGCGGGTGAATTTAAAATAGCAGGAGCAGGGTGCCTTGCAGGTGGTGCTAGTTGTAAATCAGGGTAAAACAAAATATATGGTTATGTCCAACTCAGAGGTAAGGAGAAACCCCCAAAATTTTCAGGTGGAAGAAAAGTGTTTTGGAGGGGTGAGCAACTTCACCTATTTGGGAGCTAGAGTTGCTAGAGAGAATGCAATCGCAGAGGGAATACAAGCAGGAAACAGAGCGTATTTCGCTAACTCCAAACTATTTTCAAATCGACACATCTCTAGAAATAGTAAATTTATAATCTATAAGACATTAGTCCGCCCAATAGTCACATACGAAGCTGAAACATGGACTCTCACAGCAGCAGACAACAATGCACTAAGAATATTTGATAGAAGAGCAAATAGAAGGATTTATGGAGAAGTGAGAGAAGGCAATGTTTGGAGGTGACGTAGTAACTAGGAGATCAACCAGATATTGCAAGGGCAGGAAGGGCATCGTACGATTTGTCAAAGCACAGCGACTAATGTGGTCGGGACACGTTCAGCGCATGGACGATAATAGGATGCCTGCTAGGATTGCCAGATCAAGATTGCACTCGAGGAGAAGGACAAGACGGCAACGTAACAGATAGAGTCCTGCAGTACTTAGTCATAATGGGCGTTAGAGGCTGGAAATCCAAAGCAGACGACCGAGTCGAATGGAGGCGAATTGTAATGGAGGCCAAAGGCCACTGTGGGCTGTAGCGCCGGATAAAGAAAAGAAAGAATTTTTAATAAGTTTATCAATAAAATTAATTTTGAACAAAATTAATTTTTACCAACAAAATAAGGAGATAGAGAAAAAAATATATTAATTGTCACACTCACTATTGCAGACTATTTAAATCTACTGAATAAATAAAAATTCCACTTGCTATAATGTGCACAAACAATCAATGACTTTTTTAAGCTACAGCCTAAACAGCGCATTAATAAAATGACCACGAGAACAAAAGGATTGAGAATAAAACAACTTTAAACTAAGGTTTTTACACATATCATAAAATAATAATTAACTTTGGAAAGAAGATAGCAAATGTTGAAAGGTATGTATGTGCTAATTATCTATAAATATTAATATTTTTTCTACCATCAACGAGAAAAAGCGGTCGCTTTCATATCTAAGATCTTAAGCATATATATAACAAGAAAAAGATGTAAAGTAAATATATTTATAATTTAAAACACCTCTTACAATTTATCAATTATATCCAACGAATCAAATAAGAAACAATAGTTTCTGTTCCATTGATTTTGTTGATCAACAGACATCGTAACACGATGTTCAACAAATTCTATATAAACAAATCTTTATCGAAACAAAAAAGGTTAAGCGTTAGCCATTAGCTTACTTAATTTATCGTTATATTTAGAAGTACGCAAAGAAAGTAGGAAGTTATAGAAGTGCGTAAGGAAGTACGCATAAATTATTATAATTATTTTAGTTTTGTCTATGTGTACATATTTTTAAATAAAATTGTTTAAAGTTGTTGTGATTGACATTTTAACTTTAAATTAATATGGCGAGGTTTCAATTGTCTCACTCGTTCAAATTCCTTTATTATAACAATATCAATCCAACAAATTATAATTTTCTTGCTTTCTTTTGTTCGCCCACACGATTGTTTCCTTTTGTAGTTTGCACTCTGCGCACGGCAGCTTATAGAGAGTTTATTATAATTTATTTAATCATTCGTAAAGTTAGATAGGAACATTTATATTTATTTAATTATTATTTAATTTTGATATTTATTTAACATATTTATTAAAAAATAAAAGTCAGTCACAATAAACAGTACAGTTAAGGGGACAAGTTTACTTCCAAGTCTGTGATATAGAGCTGTATTAGGAAATTTTTATCGGTCATCTTTTAAAAACTATCTTTAAATGATTATCATTGTGATAGTCACTGAAACAATAATTTATAAGATGAAAAATAATTGTCTGCTATTTAATTTGCGATAGCGATTTTACATTATGCGTTTAATCCTCAGGTTTTATTCAATATTATTATTTTAATAGATAGTAAAACATTTATTAAAATGAATTAATATACCAACTAGATTCTACATAGACTGTGAATAAAGCTAATAAATACATTGAATAAAGCTCAAAACCAAAATAGGATCTGTTTATAGTCAAAATACCACAATGTCTAAGTCATTATTAGTCCAAAAATAAATAAAAAAGTGGCCGTAAACGTGTAAGCTATTTTGGTACATTGACAATAAATAATCATATCTTAATGCTTAAAATTTTAAAGTTGATCAATGCCTTTATTCTAAATAAAATATACATGTATTTATTATAAAAAATTATGTTTTCAAAAGTGAACTTATAACTTAATTGTTTCTTTCAATTACATAACAAACTTCGATAAAATAATTTGGAAAAAATAATTTGGAAGTCTAAATTGATAAATTTACAATTGACGTGTAGTCGCTAAAAAAATAATTAAAATCCCTAATGTTTTTATTTTAATCGGGTTTTGTGAAAATGGTTTTTACAAAGAGCTGAATAAGACTTTTATAAAAATTAAATTGTAATCGATATTGTTAATAATGAATAAAGCAATCTTCAATTGAAACGCACGAGGCTAAATATATTTAGACGTTCACATTACCGATAACTGTTGACATTACCGATGATTGTTGACAATACCTATGATGATAACTAAAAGAAAAATATTTGTTTAAATTAGAAACTAACAATCACTACGTAAATAATCAACATGCACATCCGTGAAACAGAATATAAATGCAACCGGTATAGATTCTCCGGGCGGAAATATCTCGTTAAACCAAGTCATAAAAAACAAGAGAGGATCAAAACAAGGATTTACTGACATGGAAGGCAGGGTTAGCGGCGCGGGAGACGGCGGCTAAAGGACTGGAGGCAGGCATCCTGTGCCGTAGCGCTGAGGGCAACAGACACCCCTCAATAAGATAATTGGACGCGATCCCCCTGGCCTATAAGGCGCGAGAACAATCCTCTAACATTATCGCATCGAATCAGGAGGGACTCGATGTTTCCTAAGAGCACTTCACTCCTACAATTGGAACTAGTCAACCTACATTGGAAATAACCAGGGGACACTACACATGATAAGATTTCATCAATAAACACGCATCCGTGGGAGAAATCTACGCTAAGCCTAATAAGAATAATGACCTCTCCAGTACCCGTAAATTGTATGTAGAAGAACAACAATCGATTGCCTTAAATGTAATTCTACATATTTATTCATTATTTGTAAAATCTTGTAAGTATTAAAGATGATAGTCTTAAAATTTTAATAGATATTAATTGCTATTAAGACAATTGCCAGTGAAGTTACTAATTTATTTATTTAGTTTTTAACACAGGCAGCATAAGAGGAAAACGAATAACACTAAAAAAAAAAAAAAAAAAAAAAAAAAAAAAAACAGAAAATGTTAATAAATATCATTTAAAAGGTAAAATGCGCATACGATTGTTGTAGAAAAGTATTAGGTTGAAAATATCTCCAACTCCCCACGACAGCGGCGTACATAAGAGCAGACCCAACGAAATTACTCTATAAATTGGCCCGCAAAGCATTTAAAAAAAGAAGAAAACAAAACACAAACACACATCTTCAATATTATATGCATTCGCATCAAAGCATTTCTGATAGTTCTCACATGAAACTATGGGTGTTTTCCGTAAAGAAATAATCTGTAGATAAGGGAAAGGGAGGTAAGGGTAAAAAATTGTCCTACCAAGAACCAAGAGGAGACCAAACACTTCGTTCGAGACCGACCTGATTCGAATTCAGCTCTTCAGCCCCGACAAAAATGAGCCATATTTCGCAACCTTCTTATTTGTTGACCATTTTTGGCAATATATATGGGCTAACCCATGGAAATTGTCAAAATTACTGAAAATGGACAAGAAACAAGGCTCATTTTGTCGGCCTTAAAGAGCCAATCCAGAAACAACAATTCAAACTCTTGACCCCTAAAAGTCTATTTTAGGGCTCTAAAAAAAGATGATCACCCTATTTTATTAAATAAATGGCGTTCTAGGACCATGGACCAAAATAAAGATACTTAGTTCACAACCAGCTCTTTCATTCTGACAAAATTAGCCATGTTTTACTTCTTATTACAAGCTTTTATTTAACTTGCAATGTTTGTATGTATGTATGTTCGGTAAAATCTCGCAAGTGAATTTTAAAGTAGTTATCCTCAACCGATTGAATTGAAATGTTGCATACACGTTTAGTTTGGATGACAATGTATGGTTAGCTAAGTGACCATTCTAAATTCAATAAGGTGGACAAGTTATTTTTTAAGCACGCCCATGATATTATTGGTATCAAATGAAAGGGTTTGCTTAGAAGATTACGAATAAAAGCTTGTTTTTTTTAAAAAATGTATTTAGTTATTTTCATAGTATTATAACTACTTAACTCATGGAAATAGTCGAATATGGACAACAACAAAAAAAGTGGCAAAACATGGCATTTTGTCAGGCTTAAAGAGCCCATTCTGAATAAAAATTCCCTTTTTAGGGTTTCGTTGGTAAAACCAAAAAAAGAATCCCTTATAGTTTCGTTCATTTGTCTGTCTGTCGGTCTGTCACTCTGTACGGTTCCAATAACTTTTGAATCAAAAGAGATAAAAACATGAAACTTTCCAATATTAAAGATCGTTTTGACGCGCACACAGAAAAAATATAGCGAACTCAAAATTATCAGCTGTTCAAATCCAAAATAGCGGATAACTCTCGTCATGCGAAAAAAATATTTTATTAAAATTTTGAGTGGGGGATCAAATAAAAGTTTTTAAAGAATAGATTACAAAAATATATAACACTTGTGGAAAGCGTTTAATTTTCCACGCCATTTAGTAAAAAAAAACATCAACATTTTGCGTGTCCCCCCCTTTATTAACTATATTTTCGCTGTTTCTAAAAATATGCAAAATGTGCGTTCTGCTGGGTCATAGAAAAAATAAAAATAGCAATTCGGTCTGATTAACTGGGAATCCAAGGTGGCGGCTAATTCCTGTCACGTCAAAAAAAAAAATTTTGAGTGAGGTATCAAATGAAAGGTATTGAAGAGTAGATTACAAAAATACATAACAACGTGTGGAAAGTGTTTAATTTTTCATGCTATTTAGTCAAAAACATCAACATTTTGTCCCCCCCCCCCTTATACTAATTTTATGTTACAATACCAACAAAAAACTTTTTACGTGAGACTTCACTACCAATTTATTTGCTTTTGGCTACGGATTTTTTTTTTTTTAGGGCTTTCTCAAAAAAAGGTTTCTTCCTATTTTGCCCTATAACTAGCGTTTTGGGTCCGAGAATCAAAAAATGTTACTTTGATTCGTGATCAGCTCTTCATCCCCGACAAAATGAGGAACGTTTCGATACATTTAATTTTTACGGCATTTTCATGGACTATAACCCAATTGAAATAATAAATTAATAATGAAAGGCAAAACATTGATCATTTTGTCGGGTTAAAGTAAAGAGCCCACACAACACACTAAAGTTATATTTAATTTTGTGTTAGTGTTAGTGATTTTTTTCTTTGCTCTCGATCCCAGAACGCCATTTTAAAAAAATATCTCCCCATATTTTGCTATATAAAACCGGATCCGGGGCCGAGAATAAAAAAAGCTAATGATTGGTTATCAGCTCTTCAAGTCCGATAAAATTAGCCATGTTTTGTCACCTTTAATTTGTTTGGCAATTTTCATGGGCCCCATAAAAATAGTCAATAATGAAAAGAAGTAAAACATTGCTCCTATTGCAGGGCTTAAAGAGCCGACAAAAAACAGGAATCCCCTTTCGTCAGCTGCTACATACTACATCAAGGTTGGGAAAATGTGACTCAATTTTTATTAAAAAAAATCTGCCATCAAAAATATACACCCCAATTTGAAAGTTTGAAGTTGGGTGGCCTAGGGGTAAAGCGGGTGGTTGCCCCTAGTGCACGACTGCATGAAAACAAACTTCCCTTTTCATGGTACAAATCCCCCAAGTTTCATTAATTTATCTCAAACAGGGGGGGGGGGGGGGGGGGTGTAGACTTTTGGACCACCCTGTACATATATATATTTTACACTGTATAAAAAGCAAATTTATATTAGAGTGGAACCTCGATAACTTGAACCTTATTTCTCAACATTCAAGCATTATGCAAAGCTATTAACACATTATTATTTGTTCAAAAGACCAGCATAATTAAAGTGGACTTGGGTCAGCCCGGATGGAAATACGTTTAATGAAATCGATTACTTTGTCAGCAACAAGAAAATATTAGTTAGGGATGTAGTAATAGACGATAATATAAATATAGGTAGTGACCACAGGGCCCTAAAAGCAAACATCAATATTGGAATCAAGAAAAATTGGAAAAAGAAAATATCTGGAGTAAAAATTGATAGTAATATGCTAAATTCAAACAGTTTTGAAGAAGTACTAAAAAGCGAGCTGGAAAGAAGAGGGGGAACAACAATTGACTTAAACAGCATGGAAATGAGATTAGTAAACGCCATAAAACAATCGACGAAAAGGGTCACGGAAAAAGAAAACTTTGTAGAAAAAATAAATTAATAAAGAAAATAAATAAAGAAATTAAAAAACTTATGGAGAAAAGAAGAAAGCTTAAAAGACAAAGTAAAGAAAAGATTGAATTTTCAGACATATCAAAGACAATAAGAAAGAAAATGAAAGAATGGTCAGACAAGAAAGACATAGATGAAATGAATGAAGCTATCAAGGCCAGAACTAGTCTGATGAAATGTGTGAGGCAGCAAAAAGAGGGAAGAAGCAAAATGGTAGCTCTGAAGGATAAAGATGGTCAGACCAAGAGAGATAACAACGAAATTTTAGAGATTATCAGCGACTACTACAAAGATCTTTACAGCATACACGATGGTAAAAACATTTCAAATAACTTTCTTTTTATTTTTAAAGTGTCAATTTGGGGTAAATATGATACAGATATAAATAAACTAAGAGAATTTCATTAGTTTTAAATACTTTTTCAGATTTATTGTACATACAATTTTTATATATTTTTTAATATATATATGTATTAGACGCAAATCTTATTGCTTCTTCATGATTTATATTGTAATGTTGCAAAATTTTGGTATACACAGCCTTTGATTTATTAGATTGATTTGCTGTAGTTACCCAAACTTGGAAAAGATCTTTTCCTACTAGCGGCAGCAAAATTACGCATTATTGAACTGTTTTTAGGCATGAAAGTTTAATTTCTCTGAGGTTTCAAGAAAACTTTACAATACGCAGCAAAATGCGATTTTGCTGCCTAGGCGGCAAAATCGTATTTTGCTGAGGATTTTTCCAGGCTAAGCCACGCCCACATTCCCCGCTACAAATAAATAAACAAACAACCTATTCTTTTATATTATCTTTAACCTAAATTATTTTAACAATTTACCTTAAAAATATTACGAATTTATTTAAAAAGGTTTATAAATACTTATTATAGATTATATTTATAAAATGGAATGAAGTAAAAAGATAAAAAAGAAATAAAAATATTACAAAAAATAGTAGGTCTTAAAATAATCATAAATAAATAAATTAGTGGCAACACTGCAGCTCGTCTGTTATCATCATTTTGTTTTGTTTTTACTGTATTTCTGTCAATTCATTTATTATAATTGTAACATTTGATATTGTTGCTTGTTTTTTTTTTAATTTGAAAAGTTCAATAATAGTATTTGATAAGTAAGTAAGTATTATAAAATGAACATTATTTATAGGAAACATTTTTCTGCCGCCAGTAGGAAAAATATTGTATGCAACAAGGCAGCAAAGGAAACATTTCTGCCTCATATTGATATATTGCCTGCCTCGGCTTCGCCTCGGCAGTCAATCGAATAAATTACCTGCCTCGGCTTCGCCTCGGCAGTTAATTTCCATAGCCTGACCTCGCCTCCGGCTCGGAGGCTAATTTAATCATTCGTCAGAAAAATTCCATTTTGCTGCCTAGTTACATAAATAACTATTTCTTAATAACAATGATTCTGGAAGAAAAAAAAAAAAGAAAAAATATAGCATTTGGAAAAATGATCCTCATTGATAAAGTTAAGTTATTTAGGTTATTAGGTAAGGTTTGCACAAGAAATGTTACTCAATCTGTAAACCACAAGAGTTTATGTTTGAAAAAACGTTAATAATACAGTGGGATATTGTGGGATTCCCAATTTAAAATTTACCCGAACATTTAATTATTTTTCAAGGCATGAAAGAAAAATTTCATATATTTACAAAATAAATTATTTAAAAAAAACAAAAAAAAACAAGTGGGTATTTACCTTTCAGGGGCTACATTTTATGCCATTCAACACGATTAAAACCAAAGAAAAGTGTAAAAAAATATTTAATTGAAAGTTTTTGAATCAAGGCTAGTTACAAACTGATAAATAAATATTCAAAATTATTGTTTCTCTATCTACAAACCCGTAATCTCTTTGAATTCATTTTCTTGCTGATTTTTTTTACTTTTAGACTTTCCCTGTATCATTGAACGGATTTTTGATTTGTTTTTTTAAATTTAATTTTTATACTTTTGTCCAGCTAGATTTGGAAAATCCAGCACTGTGAGCCGTGAAGAATTACAGGTTAGACCACTCTGTTCCATAACTTCACTTTATCTTTTATTTCTATATTTGACCTGAACAAATTGCAGTATTTATTATATGCACGCCATCCTAGACCGACTCTTCTACTGATTTCTTTAGGAATATTCTCTTTTTTTCCCAAAAGTTGCCCTAAGTATATAAATTCTTTGACCTCTTTAATATTTCTCCCTTCCAAGGTTAAAGGCACATCTTCCACGCAGTTTACAGCCATGATCTTAGTTTTCCCCCTGTTTATTCTTAATCCAACTTTCTTTGCACTCTCTTCTAGTTTGTTCATCATGGTTCTTACTTCTAACTTTGATCTTCCTATGAGCACTGCGTCGTCAGCAAATTTAATTTTGTTTAACTTTTCACCATTTATAGGGACCTGGGTGGCTCGGAGGCTAGAGTGCTTGCCGTGCAATAACGCAAGTTAAGCAGCATCGAGCCGGGTCAGGAGGTGACCGCAGCTCTGGGTTCGATTCCCGGACCAGGCCTCCCGCTCAATGTCCACCCAGCATTGAACAAATGGGAAGCTCCTCGAAAGAGTGGCACCACCAGGTTTCGGCCTGGAAACCATGATGATGACACTCCTGTATTACAACCAGGAGGGGCGTCATGGTTAACGACCATATCTTCACACGAGTGTGAAGATTTTGGTCCCTAACCCGGGTTTGTTCAATGGGCCCACTTAAGTGGCCTGCGTCTTCGGGTGTAAAAGCCCCCCGGAAAAAAAAAAAAAAAAAAAAAAAAAGCTCCTCATTTATGTTTATCCCAAAAAAAATTACTTTGACTTACCAAGAATTTTGAGAAAATAAGGTTTGAGTTATCAAGGTTCCACTGTAATATAAATTTGATCTTTTATCCACCCAACGCAATTAATAATAACAAAAAAAAATGAAAATAAGAATTAATATTAGAACCACATTAAACTGTAATAAATAAGTAATAAGTCCAAAACAATAACTTTTGTATTATCGTTTTATTGTTTTAAGTTACAACATACGCTGATGAAAATCAACATAAAAAACTCAATAATTTGTTAATTTAAGAATAAAAAAAAATAAAGCAAACGGTAGGATATCCTTAAAAACAAATTAATAAATTAAAAGTAATATAAAAAATTATAAAAAACGAAAAATTTAAAAAAAAAATATGATGGCACCATTTTGATCTGACTACGATGATATCACATCGAATGCTAAAGGATGTCACATGCCAACATCACTTTTGGTCTTGCAATATACCAAAACCAAAATATAAATAATGTTCAGGTTCAACAACTCCTAAACTTACTGATTTACATTGACTGCTAGTGTGCAAGTGTGGTTACTCTAACCACACTTATCAACTATGGGGGGTTTCAAAGTTACAGAATCGGTCCTCTGGCACTTCACAAAGAAATTAAATATTTTTAAGAAGGGAGAAAATTGTAACAAGGGAGGTGGTAAATTGGGGTTTAATACATCCTAGATCCCAACTACTTTATATGCACCAGTCTAAGGAGCCAAAGTTATAAGACAAAGTAAAGAAAATTAGAGTCAGGAAAAGGTTATGTAACTCCCAATAAAAGTTTAATATTTAAATACAGCTGTTCAAGGTTCAATCAGGCAGAAACAAAACCTAGCTACCCTATGCAAATGGGACATGCTTGGAATAGTTCCTTTCAAGAAAATTAGACTAGTAAAAACCATTATATTGCTTGATTGTAGAAATACAAAAAAGTATCGAATAGGTGATTGTTTATGCTTTGTTTTTGATTTTCAAAAAGAAATTGAGATGTGTTTTTTAACAATATCGGAAACTAGATTTTTTCAAGATAAACGACATACAGGGTGGCCACGATAAACTGGCTCACCCAGTAATCTCTTTTATTTTTGAAGATAGAGAAAAAATGTAAATGGTAACTCACCTTGGATTTTCGCGTAGTTTTATAATATGATTTCCAAAAATATTTTTATCTTATAGTTTCGGCGGTATCTCTCTCAACTCTGTAATTTTAAATGGTAACCTATATTTTTTATATTTTTTTCTTAAATTAGATTGCTTTAGAAGAAAAATGAGCCTTGAATCAACGAAATCGGTTGAGAATTGACAGAGATATTCCGTTTTCAATGTAACAAAAATGCTATCAAAGTATGTAAAATTCTGTAATAAAAAAACGCAAATTAAACGAAATTATCTTAATTCTGTTTATTTCACTTATTTAAGTTAGTTGAATGCATTTACTGATAAAAAGTCAAACCATTTTTCCATTCCATTCAAATTTTCCATTCAATGGAATGGAAACTTTAGAGAAAAGGAAGATTGTCGACACACTGATCAAAAGAGGTCATACTAACGATGTTCCTGAATGGAATGGAATGAAGGTTTTACTTTTGATCAGTAAATTCATTCATTTAACCTAAATAAATGAAAAACAAAGTGAAATAAACTGAATTAAGATGATTTTATTTTTTTTAATTTAGTATTTTACATACTTTGATAGCATTTTTGTTACATTAAAAACTGAATATCTCTGTCAATTTTCAACCGATTTGGTTGGTTCAAGGCTCATTTTTCTTCTAAAGCAATCTAATTTAAGAAAAAAATATAAACAATATAGGTTACCATTTAAAATTACAAAGTTGAGAGAGATACCGCCGAAACTATAAGATAAAAATATTTTTGGAAATCATATTATAAAACTACGCGAAAAACCAAGGTGAGTTACCATTTACATTTTTTCTCTATCTTCAAAAATAAAAGAGATAACTGGGTGAGCCAGTTTATCGTGGCCACCCTGTATATAGGTAAATTTGGCTTTAAAAGGTCACCTTTGGCAAAAATTAATTTCTCAATTTCACCTTGAGGTAGGCCAAATTTTATTAAAATTGGCCCATTAGTTTAGGCTCTACCTGTCCACAAAGGCTACAAACGATAGAATTTGTTTAAATTCCTCCAAATGTGTAAATCCATCAGAATATAATTATCAAAATTTTCTCTCTATAGTATATATTATGTATATGAGAAAGTAAAAATTAATTATTTTATGCAAATTAATCATTAATTGAGTAATGCAATTCATTTCATTATTTTTCCCTCCTAAATTTTAACACAAAAAAAGATGGTACAAAGTTGTTAAAAGATTTACTTATAAACAAACATTTTACCTCTATTTTGTGTTAAAACACATGGTCTTAAATTAGATAACATTATCTAATAAATAATGAACAATATTTCACTGATTAATTTTACAAGTGGTCTTAAATCAGACATGCAACTGTATAATTTTCTTTCCGAACACACAATTTATAATAACCCTTTCGCTACAGATGCTGGTTATAACCGGCATGAGAAAGAAAGTGTCACCAGAGCTGATGCCAGATATAGGTTATAGCCAGCTTGAGATTTTACGCTGTTTTGAGTGGAACTGTGAGTGTCAGGGATAACTTCATATACTACTAGCAGTCTCTAGTGAATTTATAGTATAATTAAGTTGTTCACATGGCCGCTAGATTACACAACCCCAGATATTATTTAAAAAAAAAAAAAAAAAAAAAATAGAATTCCTAAAGAAATGCTTAGCTCTTAAGGTCAATCCCCTTCATAGGTCCCTCTGCCAATACTTTGATTTTTCTTTGCTGTAATAATATCAACCCACTCCTTACTTTATTTTTTCTATCCACCTGAAAAAGATTAGTACTTCAACGAAATTTTAGATGACACCTCTGGCATATATGTATATGCCTCTGGGATATATGTAATATGTGTGTGTAAAAAAAAAAACTACCATTAAAATAAATAAAGTGTATAAAATAAATGTAACAAATTATAATAAATAAATTGTAATACATAAATAGTTATGTAATAAATTTTATATTAAATCCACAGCTTTGGCTGATTTAAATTCAAAAAATTGAATAGATTTGTAAATGTATAAGTGAAATGAATTTAATAAATGGATTATCTTATCTTATGTTATCTTATAATAACAATCCATAGTATTTTATACTTTTACCATATACCTGAAGATTAGTACTTCAACGTTAGGATTTCTGACCTACCTCCGCCCTAAAGAAAAAAACATAAACACTTAGTATTCAGTTGTAAATTTGATTGGCTTTGTTTAAAACTCTGTTTATTTCTACATGGCTTACATTTTTTTGACTTGCTTTGTTTATTGTATTTCTGGTTACGAACTGTAATCCATGTTTGTTTTTTTTTTTTTCTTTGTGCGTATTTATGTTTATTATTACTGACTCGGCTTGTTATTTGGACTTCTGCTTACGGAGTTTTTTTCTTTTTTTTAATTAATAGAACATTCTATTAAAAAAAATACAATATAACGAATGATGAATTAGTTTCTTCTACGTCTTTATGCTATTGGCCTTTGGGCCACGCCATACTGTCACCTCGTTTACTTGGTGTTGAGAGAACCAACCTGGGTTTTTTAATGATTTGTTATTGTTTGTTTACATTTGATGTCGTAGTCTTGGCAAAAATATAGAAGACGTTTTTGTTGGTTTTTTCCATCTTATAAAATTGAGTTTTTCTATAGCTTTCTAAGTTCGATTATTTTCCGTAAGCTGTTTATATTGTATTTTCGGGTTCAAGAACCTTAACACGGAACATATGGCGACCGAAGACATCCAACGTGAACTCGAGAAGCTTGTACGAGTACGGGCAGGGCAAAGAGCGGCCCTGACCAAACAACTTAAGGCTCTAGAGGAGGAGGAAAAAAAAGGCGCAGAAATTGGTTTACTTCAGGGTAAGTTCTCTGCGATTTCATCTAGGCTAGATCAAATAAGGATTCAAGATAATCTAATAGTAGCTCTTATTGGTAACGTAAACAAGTCGGAAGAAGAATTCGGGGATGAATTTCTTAAACAAGACGAATATGTAGAAAAAGTGAACATACTCAAAAGTAAAATAGAGTTTAGACTGCAGGTTAAAGAGGACGGGGGTTCTTTTAAGTCCACCAAAACTGCAGATAGGTCAACCAAAATTACCTAGAGTAGAATTAAGACAGTTTAACGGAGAACTACTAGATTGGATCCCGTTCTGGAGTCTCTTTGAACGGATTCACAAAGATCCTGACCTAGATGAAGTTGACAAGTTTTATTACCTTGTTCAGTCGACGATAGTAAAATCCAAAGCGCGCCAGTTAGTGGAGAGCTATCCTCCATCGGCGGAAAATTATCAAAAGGCAATAAGCACTCTGAAAAATAGATATGGTAGAGAAGATCTGCTTATTGAAGTTTATATTAGGCAATTGTTGAAACTCGTTCTTAGTAATGCTACAGAAAAAAACAATGCTCCCATAGCAACCTTATTTGACAAGATAGAAACTTACTTACGGGCTTCACCTTCTCTCTCTTACTTACGGGGGTTAGAATCATTAGGTTTGCAGTCAGATTCCTATGCGGCTATATTGTACCCACTAGTTGAATCGTGTTTGTCTAAAGATGTACTGATAGCGTGGCATAGAAGTTATCATGTACAAAGGGAGGAAGATAATAGTTTAAAGAGTCGCTTATCAAAATTAATTTTCTTTTTAAAGAGGGAGGTAGAAAACGAAGAGAGATTGTCGTTAGCTGCCTCAGGATTTTATTCCACCTTGGAAAAGTCTGTAAAAAAGGAAAAGGAGAAAGTAGTGACTGAGCCCCTTTCCACAGCATCAAACCTACTAGTTCTAAAGAAAGATGAAAACGAATGTATATTTTGTAAATCTATATTGCATCTAAGTGCTGAATGCCCAGAAGCTACGAAATTGCCCTTGGAAACAAGAAGAAGGATTGTGACGTCACCTGGTGTTTGTTTTATATGCTTGCGTCTTTTGCACAGGGCTCAAAAATGTCGAGTGAAGATGTCATGTAAGCGATGTATGCGGCGTCATTGTAGTGTAATGTGTCCTGGTGTCTCAACAAAACCAATGAAGCCAAAGAAAAAAAGTAGTTTTGAAAATTTAAACACTAAAGGTATCAATTCAGAAAAGTTACATGACGACAGTGTAAAGTCAGAAAATTTATTAACCGAGAATGCTTCTAAAAATGTGTTTTTACAAACACTAGTTGTGTGGTTGAGAGGAAACGGGCGTGACCAGAAGATACGCGCGGTGGTCGACACAGGGTCACAACGGTCATACATCACGAAATCAGCAGCGGAGACAATGAAGTATGTGCCAATGGGAGAAGAGGAAATAATTCATGGATTGTTTGGCGGAAAGATAAGTGAAGTTAAACATAAAAGATTTTAGATCCATCTTGGAAAATTAGATCTTAGTTATTTATGTCACCTCGAAGCGTTAGACCAACCTACCATCTGTTCAAAAGTATTAGCGGTTTCGTCGGGAATGTGGAATGACGAATTATGTCAACTCGGAATCGAAATCAGTGATAGAAAGACGGGACCTATTGACGTTCTTTTAGGCGCCGATGTAGCTGGCAAACTTCTTACAGGAGGGAAAATACAGTTAAGGTGTGGGCTGACTGCTATAGAAACCCTGCTAGGCTGGACCTTGATGGGTAAGGTACAAGATCAATCAGAGGAGCACCTTTCTTCGCTTCTGGTAACATCTTTGCTGTCAGCTGAAAGGTCGCTGGAAGATCTGTGGAAATTAGATGTATTAGGGATTTGTGATCCATATGAAAAGAAATCCCAGGTCGAAATCGACGAAGCGACCAGACAACATTTTCTAGATACAGTGAACAGGCTTGACAATGGGAGATATAAAGTCGCATTACCATGGGTGGAAGGGCACCCACCTTTGCCTTCTAACTACAAACTAGCAAAGAAGCGTTTGGATAATCTGCTGGTAAAACTTGAAAAAGAAAAACTCACACAGGCGTACGATGGTATTATTGCAGACTGGTTAAATGATGAAATTATTGAAATAGTACCGGAGGAAGAATATGACAATCTGGCCCATTATTTGCCACATCGTCATGTTGTGAAGATGAGTAGCTTAACCACCAAAGTAAGACCAGTATTCGATGCGGGAGCAGCTGAAAGAGGTTCTCCATCATTAAATGCTTGTTTAGACAGAGGAAGAAATACCATTGAGTCCGTTCCGAACATCATGCACAGATTTCGGTTACAACAGATTGGAATTTCATCTGATATTGCAAAAGCATTTCTTCAGATTAGTCTCAAGAAAGCCGATAGAGATTAGCTAAGGTTTCTTTGGATCGATAAAAACGGGAAATTAGTGATATTTCGGCATGCTCGAGTTGTATTTGGGGTGATCTGTAGTCCTTACTTGTTAGGGGAAACTATTGAATATCACGTAGAAGTCATTGAGTCAGCAGACAAATGTAACTATCCAACCTGGGTGATTGAAAAATTGAAGAGGTCATTTTACGTTGACAACAGTCTAGTAAGTGTGAAAACGGAGGTAGAAGCTACAACCTTTAGAAGAGAAGCAACTAACCTGATGGCAGAAGGTCAATTTATGCTACGCTGTTGGGAGCAAAGTTTTAAATTGGGAGAGACTGGAAGTTGGCTGACCTCGGTGCTTGGGATGTCTTGGAATAGAGAAGATGACTCGCTGAGACTGAGCCAAGGCTGTTATAATAAATCTGACTCCCAAAACCTAGATTTAAAAGTTACGAAGAGATTCATCTTGTCGACAGCGCAGCGAATATTTGACCCACTTGGCTTTTCCTGTCCTATTACTGTGATACCTAAAAGGCTACTTCAACAGGCCTGGATGAAGGAAAAAGGCTGGGATGAGGAAGTAGATGAAAAGGTTCGAGAAGAATTCATAATCTGGGAGAAAGAACTGTACCATTTAAAGGAACTGAAGATACCAAGATTGAGTGCTAAGGATGGAGAATGGAGTCTCCACTGCTTCTGTGATGCCAGTCGTGACGCGAATGCTGCTGTAGTTTTCCTTAGATCAGGACCAGAAAAAGAAGCGTATGTACAGATGTTAATGGCAAAGTCGCGAATTTCTCCGTCTAAACCAATGACGATTCCTAGGCTCAAATTATTGGCGGCAACCATCGGGGTGGGGCTAGTCAAATCTATAAAAGAATCGCCAGAGCTTGCTAACCGACCAGTAACCTACTGGACAGATTTGAGTACAGTTTTGTCTTGGATTCGTCGAGACGAACATTGGGGACCATTTGTGTGGAATCGTGTGAAAGAAATTAAATCTTTGACAACCGCAAATTCTTGGAGCCACGTCCCTGGAACAATCAATCCTGCGGATTTGCCATCGAGAGGTTGTTTACCTCTTCAGCTAATCAAATCGAAATGGTGGGAGGGACCACAGTGGTTATCCAAAGAAAAGAATGAATGGCCGAAACAAGAGTTTATTTGTAATGAAGAGGAGATATCCAAAGAAAAGCGGAAGGGAATAACAGTGACCGGTATGAATGTAGAAGGGGATCTGTCATGGTGCTATCAGTCCTTTTCTAAATATCCTCGAATTTAGAATGTGGTAGCTTGGATGCTACGATTTATATACAACTGTAGACATGCAGTCAAGAAGAGTGGACCATTAAAAGTAGGTGAACTGAATGCTGCTGAAATTAAAGTCCTAAAGTGCTGCCAACAGGAAAGTTTCGATGGACCAAACGATATAAAATTGGCTACTTTGTGTCCATTTATAGATAGTGATGGCCTAATAAGGATAAAAACAAAGATATCTGACAGAGATGATTGTTATAATTTTCGATATCCAATAGTATTGCCTGCGAAGCATGAACTAGTCACAAAAATAATATGCTGAATGCACAACAAACATTCACATGCGGGAACAGAAAGTCTCCTTGCTATTGTAAGAGAACGATTCTGGATTCTTTCAGGAAGACGAGCAGTTCGGTCGGTTGTATCTAAATGTGTTACCTGTCGGAGATTTGATGGGAAGCCATTGGATTCACCTGCGGTACCATTACCAAAAAAGAGAGTGGGAGAAACGTATACGTTTGAAGTGACTGGTATAGATTTAGCTGGTCCATTGATTCTAAAAGATAAACAGAAGACTTGGATCTGTTTGTTCACTTGTGCAGTCTATCGGGCTGTACATCTGGAGCTCTTATCAGGGTCTAAGTACAGAAGTCTTTCTTCAAGGTTTTAGACAGTTTGTAGCGCGTAGAGGCAGACCAAAAATAGTTTGGACAGACAATGCGACTAACTTCGTAGGAGCTGAAAGGGCCCTTCAGAGAATTGATTGGCGTAAAATTGAAGAACTTGGGGCAGTAGAAAAGGTAGAATGGAGATTCACCCCTCCATCTGCTCCCTGGTGGGGAGGATGGTGGGAGCGACTTATCGGTCTCACGAAGCAGTTGTTGCGAAAGGTGTTAGGACGAGCATCGTTAACGTATGAAGAATTGTACACGATTATGTGTGACTGCGAATCAGTATTAAATAATCGACCTTTAACATATCAATCGGATGATCCTAGAGACTTACGTGCTCTTACTCCTGCTTATTTCTTAAGAGACATTGCATCAGACCATATACCAGATTTAGATCAAATAGAGGAGGCAAATTTAAGTCGTCGCGCTGAAAGATTGCAGAAGTTAAGGCAAAATTTGCGAATGCGTTTTCGGAAGGAGTACTTAGGACACCTGATATTACAGTCTAAGAAGCGGTCAAGTAACCAACGGAAAGTAGAGATCGGTGAAGTAGTGCTAGTTAAGTATGACAATTGGAAAAAATTGGATTGGCCATTGGCAGTCGTTCAAGAAGTAATTCCTGGTCGGGACGGTGTCGAGCGACTTGTAAAAGTGAGAACCTCCACAGGGTTGCTAACTCGTCCGATTCAGGGACTTGTCCCTTTAGAGGTACCTGGAGCTGTAAAACCTGAGAGTAAAAACAACGTTGACAGCGAAGAATTAGAGTTAGATTCCGGTGCTCAGGATCAAGAACCTCCTAATGAAGAAGTAACCTCTACAGTTCAAACCACCAGGAGTGGTCGACCCATACAGAAGCCTGTGCGTTATTAAATTAAACGTTTTGTTGTACTTCATTAAAAACTGGTTGGGAACCAGCTCTCAAGATGGGAGTGTGTTGAGAGAACCAACCTGGGTTTTTTAATGATTTGTTATTGTTTGTTTACATTTGATGTAGTCTTGACAAAAATATAGAAGACGTTTTTGTTGGTTTTTTCCATCTTATAAAATCGAGTTTTTCTATAGCTTTCTAAGTTCGATTATTTTCCGTAAGCTGTTTATATTTTATTTTCGGGTTTAAGAACCTTAACACGGAACACTTGGCTATGTATGTCAATAGCTAATAAATTAAGATATTGTTTGTTTGACTAAATTATTATATAATTAAAGTTCTAATATTCTGTCTATTTTATATTACAACCCATATTATAAGCATTAAGTTCCGTATTTTTTATCTATTCCTTTACTTATGTATGTATATTAATAAAAATTATTATATACTAAACTTATACATAAAATTAAGAATGTGTAACAATTATTAGTAATATAAACATTTCAAAAAATTGTCATGAGGAAGTTAGAACAAAATGAGAAAAATAGAATAAAAAGTGGTGCAAAAAGGTGTAAAACAATGCCTCACTGAGGTAAAGTTTAGTGTAGAATGGTCCCTCACCCGTTGGTAATGTTCCACTTAGAGTCCCCTGCAGCGAAAGGGTTAAGGGCACACAATTGAAACATTTTTTTTTTTTTTTTAAATTCATTTAAATAAAAAATAAATCTACTTACCACTTAAGAAGTAATAAATTATCAAAAAATATCAGTAATAGAACTAAACAGATCTCCGATGATGTTAGAAGTGTGGAGAACAACTACATAATTTATGTAGGACAGTATTGAGAAGAATATCAGCATAAAAAAGTCTGGACAAACATTAAGGAAACAGAAATACTATAATAAAAATGAAGATTTTTTATCATTAATAATAAACCTTAATAATCAAACTATATTAGTCCAGGAGATAGATTTCAGTCAGGAGACCGGCTAACACCAAGCTAGAATTTAGAGTATGAGTTAATTTTTTGGTGTTAAAAGAATATGTGATTAGCAAAGTTTGTCAGCAATACAAAGCTAGGGCATAAGCTGTTAAAAAAAAACCAGATCTGTGGAGATCAGCCATGTCCCGCCCATTTTGGAGGGCAAAGTGATTTTCATGATCCCGACAACATAATTAGTTAGTAGACCGAAAAAAATAAATGTTAGATAGTCACTTGATATGATAGGTCAGTTATTCAAATATTTCTCTTTTTTAGAATTTTCTTTTTTGGTACTTGTCAGTTAGGAGCCCTCCCTAAAAGTTAGAGGTGGTTAGAGATCTAATTAACATGTACCTTTTATTTTAGAGAAACAATTAGTGGTCCTAAAAAGAGGAAGATTTTTATCCTGTACCATTTTCACCCATTATCTTCATCTATGTATTCGTATAGTTGTATAGTTTAAGTATTGAATTCCGGTTTTTCAAAATTGTAGACACTGAACACGGAGCCATTTCATATTTATGGGATTACCTACCTCTTTGTTCTTCATTCCTTTATCTAAGCCCTTGAAAAAATAGTATATATATAATAATTTTTTTCTGAAAGTAATTTTATGTTAAGACATTAGTACGGTGAGTAAATGCTGTGAAAAGTCAAGATCTGTATAAACGTCCGAAACAAATTGAGAGTAAGAGATTTCTCTATCCTGATCATAGATGTTTCCAATGCCACTTAAACTTATAGAGTAGATTACGCAAAATGATTAGAGTGCTGGTGCAATGCAAGTAACACCTGAAAATGGTTTAAGAAAATAAATAAATGCAAAAACACCGCTAATATAATTTAACAGAAATTTTGACGGTCGATCTTTATCCTTATTTCTATAAATTTTTCGTTGTAGATAAGAGTGAGAACACAAAGAAAAGAGTTATACAGTGATTTCCGTTTTATAGAATTTCGTTATAAGGAGGTCAGACTGTATATCGATACATTATTGAAACCAAGATTGGTTTATACAAAGATTTGCTCTTTATTTTCTTTGCTGTACTTCTGAAATTATTTATGAAGTAATAAATCCACATTTATTCAACAATAGGATATAATGGCATGTGGTAAATATCGGCAATAGCGTACCCCTTCTCACTCCAACGTATTTTTTGACAAAGGGATATCAACTCTCCTATGAACAAACCATAATAATAATTATTATATACGAATGGAAGGAATGAATTGATATATCGAAGCCAACTGTACGACTTCGAAAGACATAGATTACACGGAAGGGGTACACTATTGCCGAGTTCAGCCTGGCAGGTTTCTATTTCTCTGATGCTGAACTAACTAGTTGCCAAGTAGCTAATTGATGTCAAGATAAACCTATAATTGAATTACAAAGGTTGAGGCTAAATTGTATCACTAGATTATCCCATGCTACATAATATTAATTTTTATTCATGCTGCATTATTATATTGGCACTTTGTATAAATAACCACCATATCATAGTTTTGGGTTGGGGTAACTAAAAAAGGGGCAAAAAGGATGCTTATGAATTCATTGCATTGGAAGACAAGTTTATAACTGTAAAAATAATATAAGCTGTAGAACACATTTTTGTTACATTCCTTATAATGGGAACTAGTGAGAAAAGGAAAAAGGTCGTATTCCACACAATCCTGCAATGGCCGGAACAAAAAGGCCAGCAACCTTTCGGAGTAATTTTATTTAACCACAAGAAAAACAAATGTGAAACAGTTAAATTTGCATAAACTATTATTCACAAAACGAGAAATCATAGCGTACGTTAAAGAATTAATTAATTGTGTGACGTAAAACTTCATAAATTAAAAGGATACTAAAAAAAGCTCTTTCCCATTTCTCAACCATGTATAACTCAGTAACCATAAGATAACGGAAATACCAATAATTAATAAACTGCCAAATTTTACTAAGCATTGTGATAAAATTATATATAAAAAATTAATAAAATACCCGTGTTATACACAATGTAGCATAAAAATACGATAGCCGGAAAATAAAAAACAATGATACATGAACACGAAAGGAATTAAATGATTAACCTGTAATTTAGAAACCTCTCTATAAACATTGCTGCCATAACCAAAAATTTGATAACGATTTGTTTCAAGTGTACTTCAACACTGGTTGATAAATTTGCCCGCCTAATTCGAATATTGTTTTGATTTTTGTGAGTTGTCCACGTATTTCGTTTTTGGCTATAAAACTTATTTATTTTTATTAAGTTTAATTACAATATATCAGCAACTAATTTATTGTTTCTCTCTTTTATGTGATGTGTTAAATTTGGTTCTATTTATTCCTTAGGCCGTTGATTTTATCAATGTAACTGACCTTGTTGTTTAGCCATTTAAACCATTGAGTCTTATAATTCCTTATCTTGAAGATTATTTTATTTTATAACCATGTGTTCGTAAACGTTCAATGAATAATATTTAATGAAAATTACAGTTTGTTTGCTACGATCCCTTGCTAAACATTTTTCATAAGGACCATCATCGACTCAAAATATCTTCTTTTCTTGAATTAACATGGAGGTAATTTTTATTTAATAATGCTTTTTGATTAATGTAATTATACTTATGAACTAACGTGCTCAATTTACAGTGAACTTGAATACAAGAATACATTTTTAAATAATTAAAGACGGTTTGTGACAGTGCTATGACACTCCTCTCTCATTCAACATGCTGTTGAGCCGCTTACTTACATGTAGGTAATCTGCATGTTTTCTTTTCATCATTCCTTCCACCTCCACAATTTAAGAAAAATCTCCTGTCTTCTGTTTAATAACTAATCTTTTTACCTACTCTTACATTACTTAAATAAAAGGTTTGTTTCAATCCTCCTATTAGTACTGTCATTTTCATCGTCCCATGGATCATTCAGGGAATAAGTTTAGGACAGGTTTTATGTGCCGGCGCTTACTCTGTACTGTTATAAAATAATTGTCTGATTGGAACGGATTTTATTGACACTTTTGTACTGTATTGAAATCATTCAAGGAAACCTTCCAGTTTATATAAGTGACGATTGGCATTATTGCACTTTAGAATTGGATCGAATGATAAATGATCCATGATACTATGGTATTAATTATACTCTTTTTACAATTAGTATTAACTTTTGACACTCAAATTGGCCAATCTATATGAGATAAAAAATAAAGCTACCAGGCCTGTGGGAGGTGTGGGTCCAGTGACATATATATTTGCCTAGTTGGCCCGACCTTCTCGAATTCAAAACCCTGAGCTCTCATTGGCTCCCCTCCACATTTTTACGATTTCCCACGCTGTAGTTAATACTAATTGTAAAAAGAGTATCATAATTAAAATTATTTCATTTTTATAAATGGCTTGACAAGTTTCTGGGATCATATAAAAGTACATTTGGGGATGCGACTGCTTTATTAGAGGCTAGGGTAGTTATCTCCTATGGCAAGAAATCAAAGAGTCACTAAAGTTTGTTCCCAATGTTTACAACGCTGATTGGGCTTTGTAAATGTGTCATTTGCCATAATATTATTGGTCCAAACTTCAGAGTTAAGAATCTGTCTGAAGAAGTGAAGTATTTAAAAGTAAGTGTAAAAATATGATAAAAATGTATCTAACTAAATGTACTTATATCAATAAAGTGTAATGAGTATTACCAGAATTAGGGAGAAATAATGAGAATTGGAATGATTCTTAATCATGAAATTCATAAATAAACCAATACAATGTAATATCATTATAGATTAATAAAAAACGAAAAGCCTGTCCACATAATGAAGGTTTAATTTTTAAAACTAGCTTACGGTCACTCAGCCAAAATCAGTGCTGGTTAAGATAAAGTGAAAAACCTAACCTATAGTGACATGAGAGAAAATAAGCAGACCATCTTTACTAGAGATTTTGAAGTCTGTTTTTTGTCTCTCATGTGACTCGATCTAGTCTATTTTTTTCCTTTACTGGCACTGATGATGGCCTAGAGGCCGAAAGGTAGTTTTGAAAATTAAACATTTATTTTATGGAGACTTTTATTTTTGTCATCAATTCCACTTTCTTCTTAATATAATCTTCTGGTAGGTTAACTTAAGAATGACCCAAGGAGGGGTCCAAATATTGAGCTTTTTAATTCCTTAATTGACACAAATTCTTGAGAATTGAAAACTACTAGGAACATTCTCTGATTCATGAAGAATCTGAAGTTGTCTTTATCTATCCTCAAAAATTTAATGTAATTTCTTATATCTTCAATAACAAATTCTTGCAGCAAATTTTAATGGATCTCCTCCAAGTCACGCTGAAAAACAAACTGTCTCACCCACAAACTATTTTTTTCCCCACAATTAGGGAATATCGTGGCTGCTTAAGCTACACTAGCTACAGCATTACTGTACTCACACTAACTTATGAAGTAAAGTACATCTTTGGTAAATATTTTATGAAATCTTTCACTTAGTGTAATGCAGCAATGTTGTAGTCATAAAAGTTTTATAAAAGATCTTTGTCAAACAACTTTTAAAACTTTTTATTATTTTTGTTTAAGAAGGATAATATTGTCACAATTTATAAAGGGTGTGGCAGAGAAAATTGTGGTTTTGTTTACAATCATGGAAGCAAAAGCTTGAAGTTGCTATGCTGGAGAGAGTTAAAAGAAATTGGATGAATCAATGCATTGGTATCATCGGCTGTCACTTAAAAGATATTATTTTTAAAACTACTTAATTTCAAATTTCCCTTGTTATATTACTACTAACAAAAACAACCAACATTATATCTTAAATAGTTTTTTATTTACCTTTGAAAAAAGCAAGTAATCTGCTGCACCTTGTACAAAAAATATCTTTGATTACAGACATGAAAATGTCTCTCACTGGACGAAATATAAGTATGAAATATTCTTCTACATTTTTCTATAACCCCTTATCGATCTAAAACTTACAAGAAACTTTTATAGTGTAATGACCTAATAAGGACAAAGTATGTTTAGGCTGCCTATTCAGCCCCACTTACGGAAATGCTATTATGTAAAGCAGCTGCAGTAATCATTCTTTTTTTATTTTCAGAATTCAGATAAACTTCAATTAGTTAAAGACAATATTAGAAGCTATCCTGACTTCCCTAAACCTGGTGTACTATTTCGGTGGGATTTTTGTTTTTATTTTAAGCTATATAATTTATTTATGATTATTGAATTAATTATAAAATATTCCTTTATATTTCTCTTATAATTAAAAAAAAAAATCTTAAATAACTGTATGACTTTTTTTTTTTTAGAGATATTTTTAGTTTAATGAAGAATCCAAAAGCATTTGAAGCTCTTTTATCACTTATGGTAGATCATGCTAAATCTCTAGGCAAAATAGATGTGGTCGTGGGATTGGACTCAAGAGGATTTCTTATTGGTCCTCATCTCGCATTATCGCTAAACATTCCCTTTGTACCAATTAGAAAAAAAGGCAAGCTTCCGGGATCTGTTTTAAGTTTAGAATTTGCCTTAGAATATGGAGCTGTAAGTATCTTTTATCTTTAAATTAAATCCTAATATTATATGTTTTACTGCATATAATTTACTGCTGTAAATGCTTAATGCTAAACTTCAACTTATTACTAAACTTCAACTTATTACTATTTGGTCTTACAATTAGTGTTAACTTTAACAGCTCAAATTGGCCAACATGTGAGGGAAAAATAAATTAAAAAAATAAATTCTAGTCCAAGCCCCTCTGCTATTTATTTGCCTAGTTGGCCTGACCTACTATTTATCAAAATCTAGAGCTCTTATTGGGTCCCCCCCCCCATTTTTTTTTTTATTTTCCCACTCTGTCAAAGTTAACTCTGAATGTAAGACTAGTATTGTATCTAATAGTAAGCCTCAACTTATAATTCAAATGTTAATAACTAATTAGTTCTAGATAACAAAATATAAATCATGTCAATATTTGTCTAAATGCAGGATATTGTTGAAATTCAAAAGGATTCCATTTTACCAGGACAATCAGTGCTTATTGTAGATGATCTGATTGCTACTGGAGGTTAGTACTTATCATTGCGAATTTATTGTAGTAAGGCCTAAGTATGTATTTAAATTTTCTCTACTGATACGCTTATTTCATAAGTTGCTACACACTGTTAGTATTAGTGTAATTTTAATAACTTTAGGGATTATATGTACTTACGGATGCCAGAAATATTCATAAATACATACAATTTAAAAAATAAATGTTAAATGAAAAATTGGAAGGTCTCAGAGATTTTAATTTAAACATACTTTTCTGTTTACAGCAATTTTAGTGCATGTCCATACAATACCTTTACAAAATTATACAATTAAAAAAATAAACACATAATTACAAATACAATAACAAATTGATATAGTATACTAAGATATACTATACAATTACCTACTTACAAGTATGTAATTAGAATAATAATATTATTAGTATAAGGAATATCCTTGTCTTCTTATTTTGGTTTGAGTGAAATATTAATGTTACTATTAAAAATTCCTTGAGGTTTACCATTTATTTTATTTAATATTAAGTTTTATTTCAAAAACAGAAATTTTCTCAAAGAAACCTTTAGTTTTTTTTAACCCAATATGTGAATTTGAAAATTATGATAAATAACACATTAAAAATATTGTTGGATAGTTTCTCCGTCAACTTTATACAGAACTGTTTGCCTGGGGAATGGGCATGATGTATTCTGGCCCTTAAACTTCTCATTTTGAATTTTACGAATTATACTATCTGAGCTGAGGGCAAAATAAAGTCACAAACGTTTTTAGTAAAATCGTTAAAAACACCTTGGTAACCTTTTTTTTATAAACCTGATAAATTCAGTACCTAGATTAATTCAGTACCTAGATTATTACATTCCCCATACAAGCACACTCTTATATTAGTTTGCTTTGTATTGAGCCAAGTTTATTTCTTGTTTAAATAGGTTTTTATTAGTGTTAGTTTTGTTTTTGAAGTATCTAGTGTGTCTGTTCTTTCTTTTTCTTTAGCTTGACAAGATTTCCAGGAGAAATATATTCTTCTTTTCATTAACGGAAAGTTTTTTCCTCTCTTATTTAGTTTGTTTCTGTAGTGCCATGTATCTTAGTACCTAATAAGTAATCCTGGAATTAAATCCTTTATATATTTAATCATTCATTGCATGCTACAAAGTGTAGTTGAATATTAAAAAAAGGCTTTTTTCATTGTGAACTCTATATTTTATTACTTATACTTTTTTTCATACCCACCATCGAAACACTGATGTATAAATCTTAAAATCTTTTGATTTTTTTTTCTTGTTTGTTGATTAATGTTGGTTTTTAGTTGCTTTTACATTTAGTTTATTGCTTTTGTTTGAGTATAATGCCTTTTCTGTAATTGCTTTAAATACAAGGTGAAATAAATTTAACTTTTAAGAATTAATAATATTTATTCTAGCATGTTCTGTTTTGTTTTTAAATTAAATGGTAGCTAGGGTTGGGACATCGATGCCGATGTATCGAAAACATCGATGTATCGGACTTTAAAAAATCGATGTTTAACATCGATGTTGATCTTTCGATGTATCGGTCAACATCGATGTTTTCCTGAAACATCGAAAAGCCCGATGTTATCGATGCATCGCAGCCTAAAAAACGGACGACAACGAAAATCAGGGACGAAAAGGAGAGATTTTTTGAAAGTGGTGACCTTTTTCTTTTTTTTTTTTTTTTTCTCTTGACCTTGGAGGACCGATGTCGATGTATCGAAAACATCAATGTTTTCTTTCGATGTTTTGGCTAACATCGATGTTTGTTCTTTCGATGTCGATGTATCGAAAACATCGATGTTTGCCTATCGATGTCCCAACCCTAAATGGTACTTGTATCAGTGCTCTTTCCTCTATCTGGTTTTATGTATAACATGCATGAAATATAATTTTCTAAAAGATAAATTAATTATAGAATAGTAAAATAATAATTATATCAAATTAAAATACATTCCTTCTAGTTTTAATTCACAATTAGTTAGATCTAAAATTAATTTAAATGCTTACTTTATAAATATTTTGACTTCTAAAGCTTAGAAAGTTAAACTTCATGAATATATGATCTAGTTAAAAATTGTTTATTTTTTACAGGTACTCTGAATGCTGCCTGTCAACTAATTGACATGATTGGTGGTAATATTGTCCAGTGTTTTGCAGTAATGGAACTTCAAGCATTAAAAGGAAGAGATATAATTAACTATCCAGTCCATGCCTTGATTGTCTATTGATAGTAATATTTTACTGGTTGTAACTAAAACACTAAATTGTTTCTTTTTACTTAAGTTGACTCTCAGTATTTTGGATTCTGCCCATTCTAAAATTCTTGAGGATATTAAGATGTTTATAATGGACTAATACTGATAGAAAAAAGTTTAAAATATTTCCTTTTGTAATTTTATTTTGCATGTGACAGCAGTTAATTGGATAAATAATTCAATTTTTCTTATTATAAGTATGTTAATAAATATTTGCTCAGTGAAATAGCTGTAATTTCAATACAAAAATGACTTCATACAAATACATTTTGTGGTTTCGTAAGATTTTTATTTTCTTGGTCCTTGGTCTTCTTTTTATTTCATGGATTGACACCTACCCAACACCTCTATCTAAGAATAAGAATTTCTCTGGAAATTATTGGAGCTGAATAAAACAAAAAACTCCTTGCTAGAGTCCAACACTGTAATAAGAAAAATATTACATTTATTTTTGCCTCTTGGACTCAACCATGTTGCAGAATGGTAACAATACAAAATCTAAAAATTTATTTTAAAAACAAGTCTACAGTAGAATGTATTTAATACAAAATAAAGTAGAATTATTTATTATATAAGTACTTTACATCATAATAAAAATATAGTAAAACAAAGGGATACAAAAAAATGCAAGTTACAAATTTTAGAAATAAGTATAAAAAAAAAAAAAAAAAAAAATACAGATCTTCCCGAGAGAAATGCCATTATGAAATGCATGAACCAATATAAATTGTTCATGGATTGCCATTCTAATATAGCATCACCTTTTTAAAATACAAGCTTATAATTTACATAAAATACAAGGAGACAATAATATGTTTCAATCATAATTAAACAAAGTTTAAAATAAATTTTTTAAAAAAGAATTCAGAAACCCCCATCAGTAGACTTGTAATGATTATCATCAATGGTTGTAAAAATGTGCCCTTCTGAGATGAGGAAATCAATGGCTGATCTGAAATAAATCATAATAAAAACTCTTACTAAGGTATTAAAATATGGTTGGTAGAACAAGAAAAAGTACACAGAAAATTGGTTAGTCTCATTAATGAAGAGGGCAAAAAAAATTAGGTATAAAGAGATAACTATGAATTTTCAGTAGAAACACTCTTATCCATGGTTCAACAGAGCTTCTCATACGAGACCAGTGTTACCAACCCTTCTCACTAGATTTATAAAAGATAAAAGGTCTGTTTACTACTGTTTTGTGAATATATCTGTCAATACCTTTTTGTTTTAACAGTTGTCATATTGCAATGAGGACATTTAAGTATTATTAAAAATATAAATATTTTGAAAGTATCAGTAAATAAGAGATATTATTTTCATTGGATAACATTATAGCGATGGTACGTAGTTCAAATTTAAAGTAGTGTTATAATTTTCTATCTTTAAAAGGCCCTACACACAACTAAACTCCCCGACTATCCTCGTCAGGGCCATCTCTAAGACCAAGAAACCCAGTCCCGACCAGCCTACAAATAATCTTCAGATTCATCTACGACAACATGATCTTCAGTTCATCTACGACAACATGATCTCGTATAGTGAAGTTGTGGTGAAACTAGTGTCTTGTGTATGGCAAGATGGTTCCATAAAAGTTCAATATCTAATTAATTAAATATTAAAAGTGTACAAATAATTAGGATAGTAGAAAATTAAAATAGCAGATATTTAATAAGATAATAAAAAATCTTACTTAATTTCATTTGTCTTCACTGGCAGAGCATTACTAAGTTCAATTATACTGATACCATTTTCGCTTCTCGATCTCTGAAAATTAACAAGCCACAACTTTAGTATGATAATATCAAATCAATTTAGGATATAACAATAGAATCTTTCATGAAGGGTTACTAAATATTAAGCATCGTATCAAATACAGCCCTTAGATATTTTAGATAAAATTTAATAAATTCAAAGAGTTCTATTTTTCAAAAAGACAGAATATAAATATCCTTTGACTTTAATATTAAACTTAGTTATTTTAAAAGTAATTTTTTATCACTATCACTTCACTAAAACTTTATTAATCTTTTTGCAGCCAATTGACAAGTTATCTCGATATATGAATGTGTACCATATCCCAAATAACGTCTGATGAGATATCTCGTTATGGTATTACTTTTTGTTTGGAATGATATTAGGAGTGTCAGGGACATTTCTACATACTAGAATGAAACCCTTCTCATTCTTTATAATATTAATGACTTCTTTATGTGACTGACGGCACGGCACTTCCATGATTTTATTTACAAAATAATTATTTATACATTCCTTTGTTTAAATAACTATTAAGAGAAAGGATTGTTTCGTCCAATGTCCTTTGGGACAAAGGAATATCACACTTCTGTTTTTATAAGGGGAGTAAGTCTAAAAAAGTGCCAAAACTATTTCACAACAAGAGAGAGTGTATATTTTAATTTAAATCAAATTATAATTACTATTTACAACGAGAGACAGACAGAGAAAAATAGACTTCGGCACCGGGATTCGAACCATGGGCCTCCTTTATAAAGGAAAAGGTATGAATACTACCATAAACCTAAAAATTGAATTTCTAATTGATTGTACTAGGTACAGGTACTAATTGGGTACTTTATAATTAGAAGTGTTATTTCTCTGTGTAGTTTTAATGTCGTTAATGTTGAATTCTAGACTTGTGGAAAAATTTGAAAGCTTAATTCGGGACTAGGTATCGTTATCGACAGAGGAAATTATTCTTCAGTATAGCTTAGTTGGCTAGAGCTTCTTTACTGGAAATAAAGGAAGCCCGTGGTTCGAATCACGGTGCTGAAGTCTATTTTCCTCTGTCTGTCTCTCGTTGTAAAGAGAGAGTTTATATAAAGGCAAAGGTCCCACACCCAGGAGTACTTTTCCACTCAGACTCGCCCGCAGCAAAAGGGTTAAAATGGTTAATGTCAAATACAGTGTAATGAAAATTGAAACATGTTAAAGAAATAATATACTCACACTTATGACATCGTAGACACGTTTGTACTTAGGATCCATATCAAAGGAAACTTGACCCATTCCAAATCCATCAGATAATGCTTCTTGTTTCAACTTCTCTTGTTTTACTTCAATCTAGTGCAGAAGAAAAACAACAAAACTATAATCAGACAACTGTAAAATAACTGAAAATTAAAGAAGGGGTAACTAATATTTGCTTTATTTAAATTTGCTCTGTTAATATCGTCATTTATGTACTGTTTACTATGTCAAGGGTTTTCTTTAAAAATAAACAATTCTGAACTATTTTGATTGCAGTTACTTTTGTTATATTTTTACTCATTTATTATATGAAAGTTCTTGAGGCAAGATTAAGAACATTTATGTTTTTAATATTTTAATACAAACAATTAAAATCATTGTGAGATTAAATCCTATCTTAATTAAAAAATGATTATTTATAGTGAATATTAAAATTTTTGCATGCCACAAATAGTCTTCAAACTGCGATTGGCAGGGTATTTTATTTTTAATAATGGAATGAATTATGTATAATGTAGTCCCGATTCTTTTCTATAAAGGCTTTGAATACAAAGTTATTTAATTTCATTTGATCGCTTGGCCTATCTGGCAATTGGAAACATAGCCACTTATTCCTAGCATGAGTCCCATGTGGAGTGCAGGGTGAAGGCTAGTATAAGATAGAATTAACTAATATTTAATTTATGAGTTGCTTACAAATATAAAAAACTATTTATCTGTCAACAAAGTTGAACAAATTTTTATTATAGAATCCCCATTCTCAGTATCCATTTCTATGGCATACAGTAAAATCTCATGTATAATACGCATTTTTTTTCTTTCAAAAATTGGGTTGCGTATTATAGTCAAGTGAAACCATTTTATTTTTCAACATAAATTTTACCTCGATAATTAAAAAAACAAAAAAAACAGCTGTTACAAGAGCATATATTACAAATATTAAAAAACATGAACGTAAACATACTGTTCTTTTTAACAAAAAATGATTTTATTTATCTTACTGTATTTATTTTGGTTACCTACATATTTTTTTATTATGCATTTTTAGACATAAATACTTTTTAGCATCAAAATTATGTTATTTTATTTCGGTAATTGATTAAAGTAATTAATAAAAGTAGATGGAAGATATTTTTTATTCTTATCTCAAAAACCGGCACCGCCGCGGCTTGATTACAAACGAATGAGTTCAAAGGCCTTCTACGAATTGTTAATATGTCTTAATACGTTTTATTCCATGTATTAATAAAAATTCAGAAGAATACCTATCAATAATTTTATTTGTGGATAATTAAGTATCTTAAAAAAAGTATCTAGTTTTCTGTTATTGTGTTGCAAAGTTTTTTGAACTTATAACTATAAAAAATTATTGTAGTCTAGCATTTGCGGACAGTTGCAGTTAAAAAGCTCTTCTTTAATAAAAATATTTGAAATTACATGTACAATGCGCACAATTATTTAATTTATTTTAACTAGGTGTATTATACACAAATTTTTAGTAATTTTTTTTCTAAAATTTGACGGAAATGTTGGGTGCATTTTCCACGTGAATATTTAATTCTCCTCAAATTTTAGCTCAAAATTTAGCCTGCGTATTATACAAGTATTGTACATGAGATTTTACGGTATTTGTATAGGTTAGAGGTGGCTCAATCCCAGGTTGCTGTGCCACAGATAATTTAATAATTCTACAGTGAACCAACTAGAGTAGCTGATTTGTTATTTTTATGTAATTAAAGATATTTTCCAAGAGAAAAAAAAAATATTGTTATAGTTTCAATGCAAAACCATCGTCTGAGCTATAACTACAATATCAGGCTTCTTTTTAATAAAGTATTTGCTTGAATCCCTTTTGTGGTATCTTATGATAAACTTAACAATATCAAACTTAAAAGGGAAAATTAATGTACAAAACAACTTACATCTTTAGATAGGCAGTCAGCTTTGCGGTCCATATGAATAACAGCCAAGGCATGTTCAAATATTTCATTGATATTTGTCACAGGCCGAATATCAAAAATCATTATATGCTTTTCATTTGCTTGTGACCTGATTGATCCAACCATAATACAGTACATATTTTCTGTAACAGGAACAGATGTCTCCTGGAAAAAAAAAATTTAGTTTACACTTGGATAAGTAATTTTAAGTTGTTTTTTATATATCCTTTATTTTATTATCTTTATAAAACTTGTTAATGTTATAATATAACATTAACAAGTTTAATATAAACACATATTATTGTCAGGAGCAGCCTTTAACAAAATAACTAAATGAATTAAGCAAATAAAACACTCACAGCATTCTCTTCAATGTAGGATGTTCCAGTGATTTCCCCAGTATTATCTTCTACAAGATATGTAACTTTTATTGATGAAACTTCTACTGATTTTACTATTCCACATATTTCTACCTAAAGTAGTACATAAAAGATAATTTGTTAGATAAAACAATAATATTTCACTATAAAAATGAAGTAAAAAAAAGAGAAGGTAGAATGAAAAGTTTCTCCATGTAAAATTATATTATTTACTTTTAAAGCAGCTTTCGGACTCTATATGGCCTTTTGGCCATCATCAAAACAGTAACCAAACACTAATAAAAATGTCAAAAAAAAGAAACCGAGACAATAAGACAAACAACTAAAGATAGCAAAAAAAGATTAATGATAGCTAGAAGAAGATGAAAACATCAATTAAATGGGGGTGGAATGTCATGCGAAACCAGACACTGGCACAAGACTGACTCGTGTTTCGGCCCCAGCCATGAACTTAAGAAGGGATGACTCATCGCCCCTTTGACGTTCTTGGCCTACATGATACTTGCTCCTTTATGAACCTGGTTCTGTGCATGAACACTTCTGTGCAGACCATAAAATCGGGTTCATTAGATGAAAATTAATCTCTGGAAAAGTGTGAGATTCCATTGTCTGATAGGTATTGTGTATATTGTTAATTTTATGATTTTATTTTTATTATTTTTCACTACCTGTTGTTTCATCTTATTTGTTGGGCATAGATGATGTCCTTATAGAGGACGTAAGATGCTTTGAAAATAAATAACATAATTTTATGAGGAGAGACTTTTCCTTCTACATTTATGATGACCTCCACTAACGCTTCATATTTAAAAAAAAAAAAAAAAAAAAAAGAATTAATCTTTTAAATATGTACAAATTTAAAATTCTCATTTGGATATATTGAAAGGTATAAGGCACTGGATTATGTTTAAACCTATATAAGTCCTAGTTTTATTTATAAAAAAAATATTACTGGCAAATTTTCAGAGAAAATAATGTATATGCATTAATTTTGAGAAAAATCAAAATAACTAACAATTCATATTATAATTCCCCTACAGGCATAATGCATTCTCCAAATTCCTGTCTTCTACTGATTAAGCAAGATCTTCAATCAGAGAAGAGATCATTCTTCATGTAGAGATTTATGATACCCAAAATATCTATTTATACAAGAAACAAAAAATAATTAAGTGCTTCTCACCACTTGAATATCAATGGTTTTAACTTTTAGTCCTTCTTCAGGACATTCAATAACTTGTCGAATGGTCACTGGAGCCATACATCTAGGCTTATTCGACTGGAAAAGAAAATATACATTTTAATGAACAAAAGAACAAAAACAAAAAACACCAATTCTGTTATCTTTATTTATTAGTTATCAAATTCTCATTTTATCTATTAGTTATCTAATTCTCCTCACAATGGGTGAATATCTAACAGAATCTAAAAAAAATATACCAAATTAAATCGCAAGTAACTAAAATAAGAAACGTTTTTAGGCATAATAAAGCTATATTTTTTATATAAGAGAAAAAAAGTAGCTCAATCCAAGCCTTAGCCAATATTATAATAGCTTACACATTTATCTCAATGCTTTCATTGTACAATTTAATTATTATGACTAGAAAGGTTAAAAAATAACACAACAATATTGCCACCACAATTTTATATAAAACATGTGCGTTTCAACATTTATATCATCTTCAGTGTAAGTGTTAGCATAGTGAGTGAAAGACTACTACACTACATATTTACTTTACAAGCTTTTATGACTTAAAATAACAGTACAAAGTAGGGGTAGAATAGGGCTATAGAAGGATTAAGGAACCACAGGTAAGGGATATAGAGGCAGTCAGGTAAAGAATTATTTTGCAACTGCTTAAAGCTAAACAATAATATCCTACTTGACTATACCTAAATTATATGTACCTGAAAACTAATATAAGTTATTTTACAAAATTATTTGTAATAGGTTTTAAAAGGGCAGAGTGGTTAAGATGAGATCTTTAATTGAAACATTTTATATTTGTGTCTTGTGGATAACACTTTGAATTTCCAAGTTTTCTAAAAAGTCTAATTTCCTATTTTTTTTACATGTGTGTAGTAGTTCATAATTACTGGCATGAAATGCATGATCAGTTTCTAGTACATAGTTGGATAAGCTAGATGCATTTACATGTTTTTGGAGTCTGTCTTGCGATATTTTTATCCATGATTTATAGTGCTCAGCAATGCGTGTACTTATTTACATATACACCTTTACAGGTCACCTATATCAGTTTATATACTACGCATTTATCTTTAGTTTCGATCGGTTGTTTGACTGAGCCCAGAACTGGTGCCTAATTGTGTGTATGGCTTGACTATGGACTGACTCTAAGTTCGTTTTTGTTTTGTATAATTTTTCCTATTTGTTCGGACAGCTTCCCCATATAAGGTAAGCTAATCCAGGGTTTAGAGTTTTGTTCTATTGGTTCTAGATTGGTTATAATATTAATTGCTAATTTTTCCTGTTTTTTATTTATCATTTTGTCTATTGCTCTTGTGTTGTATCCATTGTTTGCAGCTATTGTTTTTATTGTTGAGATCTCATTTTGAAGGTCTAAGTCATCCATGGGAGTGGTAAGTGCTCGGTGAATCATACTATGGAAAGCAGATTGTGGATTATTATATCTGTGCAGGTAGATTTTTTATAAATTTTGAATTTGTGTTTATTATTATGTTTCTTTATTGATTCAATTATTGATCAATTCTAAAACTATTCTAGTTGTCTATTTGTACCTACCCATAAACATAATATGTTGTCTACGTATTATAGCTTGTAAAATATATTTATGTAGCAGAGTAGTCTTTCACTTACTATGCTAACGCTTACGCTGAAGATGATATGAATGTCGAACAATATAGCTGTATTACTTTTTATTAACCTCTCTAGTCATAATTAATTATGAAGTGGTACCACAGAATCTTAGTCAAAACAACTAATCATTTGTACAATTTAAGTTCATGAAAGTACTCCTCAAAACAGAGTAGATATATTTTTGTTAATATACTCACAGAATTAGTAAAAAGTTACACTTTAACAGGCATAATTGTTACAAACTATATTAGTTACTTCTATTAAGATTGGACTACGCTTCCCAAAATACATTACCTATCTTGCCTTCTGATTTGAGGAATAAACATTTTTTTTTTTTTTTTTTTTTTTACATTTTTTGGTTACCGTAAAGTATGTAGCACTATTACTTAAGATCCATCCAGTTGTTTCCAATTTTTATTTCATATTTTGGGATGTTTATTTTACAAATTTTGGACTAGACAGTGGTTCTTTGATAATATATCTCCCAACTACAAGCAGTTGTCTATTTATGCCGGATACATTGCGATTAGTGACAATAAATATGGATTATTGCATCAAGGGCCCCATGCTTGTTCAGACATGTACAACCAAGTCCTACAACACGCCCATACACAATCTAAAAAGGTCTATCTACAGAGTATGGATTTTATTAACAAGTTTGTTAAACCTGATACTTGGTTTGAAAACCAGGCTATACACATTGAGACATTGTACAAAACCAAGTAGTAAATGTCTCAACGTGTATTGGGCTCGTCTACAGATTATAAAGAGTTAACAAAATACCTTTTGTTGTTCTTCCTGTGTAGGACTAGAAAACATGTTATTGGTAGAGTCAAAGCCCCCATCTCCCTGGTAACCTAAAAATACATGTTTATTAATAATATCATGAACAATCCACATCAACTAAAACAAGAAAATTAAATTATATTTTTAATAAGAAACATCTAAAATACAAGGATTGATATTTTTAAAAATCAGAAGAGTTTTGACAGGGCAACAATAGCTAGCAACATAGTTGTCAACATGTGTCTAATCAACTGGCAACAAATAGACAGCATACATTGTTAAAATGTCAACAGCATAGCAACAAATAGTTTTGATCATGAATTTGCAGGTTGTATTAATTTTTCATATCAAATTTACAAGTAATAAAGGCAGTTTGTAGATCCATTTCCACTTTTACAGTGAATTGTTGTTTGGTTTAGGCATGCAATAATGTTGAACAGGAAATATTAGTTAAGACACAAGTTGTAAACAGTTATCATACATTTTGGTGCCCCGTTTATTTGTATTTTTAAGGTTTTAACTAGGCGATTTAAAATTAATAAGGTATGTTCTAAAATAAGTAACAATTAAAATAATCTGTAGTGCAACAACCCATGGAGGGCTTGTATGGGGATGAAATGGGGTTATAACAATCAGCTGTACAAATCCTTATAATTGGAATATGCATCCTGAAAGACGCCCCTTCACTTCAGCATCTGTAGTGCAACAGCCCATGGAGGGCTATATGAGGATGAAATGGGTTACCCATCAGCTGTATAAACCTTATAATTGGCATATGCAATCTGATGGACGCCAGCAACATTCAGCAACATCCCATTTATAAGGCGATGCAGGGGGCCCCCTGGGAAACCAGATCTCCTGCATGAAAAGTGCAGTTGACAGAAATGAACTACCAAGGACAAATAAGTAGTTGGAGAAAAAAAATGCACCCTTTAAGTGGCATCCAGATTGGCAAACATGAACTAAGCAGAGCATTGGTTGCTGCTCTTATATAGGCCAATACTGCCAATATTAGTTTTTTTATTATTCATTGTAGGTATGAGTAACACAAACTGCAAAGTTTTGAACAGTTAAAACAATCACAAATTAAAATTTATGAACACAGAAATGTTCGGACGCTTTGTTGTGGATCGTGTACTTCTGCATGTTCAGCTTGGGGAGTGTTCCTCAAAGCCAGAATGCTGAGCCAAGCACTGTTTGGTTTCGTAGCTCAGTTCATGTTAGCCAATGTGGACTTGGCTTTAACATCAAGGTTGCAGGTTCTCTTGCAGTAGAGCAAGAGTTTGGGATGTGCCCTTGTGCAAAAATGATCTAACTCCACTGATTACAGCTCAGCAAATAAGGGTGCTACTTGTGACAAGACAATAAGAAATCATCTGATTAAGAAAATGTTCACAGATCTGAGTAACTTTCATCACGTTATCATTTAAAGTATATAACTCATCAGGCTTAAATTTGTGGAAAAGGAAAAGTGATGTTTAGACAGTTTAAAACTGGCTTGATCTATTTGGCAGTTTAGCACTATCTATTACTACGTTCACACATCGTTTTTAAACGATCCGCTAGTTCAAAACGCTGTACGAACGGAGATCAACGGATCGTATCAGGTTAAATCCGCTCAAATCTATATTTTTAAAAGTTTAAATTTACAAAAGCTATAATTTCTTATATGTATACAACCTTTTTAACATTTTGTCTTCTTGTCCAATACAAGAAATACAGAACTTCTGAACTTCGACCAAATATTAATACACTCAGGATGTAACAAATAAAGAATCAAAACATTCCTTAAGAAAAATTAGACAGTGGAATAACAGAACGCCTACGTTTTTATTGCGTTTTACAAGTAACTCACATACATACTGTAAACACAGTTATTGTCACGAATCTCTAAGGAAACTGACCTTGTGACTGATAAGCTATGTATTGCAACCATATTTGCGTTGCGCACAACTGTCTTTAATATATGCAATTTTAAAATGTAAGGTTTCCTCGGCGGGAGAATATCCCGAGATATATTTACATAAAAAAGTGTTTCTACGATATTTGGATAGGTAAAGCGTCTATGTAGAATAGCCGTACCAGGGTTACGGGTAATTTTAAATACATACACAATAAAAAGTCAAGTATTGTTTGAAAGCATGCATATACAAGTATAAATTTTAAGACCTCTCACCATTATCATTCCACATATTAAATTCTTATATATTTAAAACGTAACAATGAGACTTAATTGAAATCTTAAATTATTTAGAAAAACTTAGAGCAACAACAAACAATCATTAAATGATCTTTAACCACGAAAAATAATAAAACAAATTCAACTTTAGTTGCAAGGTATCTATCTAAAAAGTATAGGAAAAGATACGTATTACGTATGATAGAAAAAAACTGGCAGGCGCCGGGCTCCCAAAACAATAGAATGCGCGGGTTTTCCGCCAAATATTACGTCTCTGCATGGCGCATAGAACTCGATAATATTCTCTCATTTTCTTTTTAAAATCATTCTGAATTTATTCTAAAACAGATAGAAAAGCTTTTTAAAATTATTAATAAAAAAATAAAATTTAAAAGCAATAAGTTTTATTTTTCTACTTTATCTTGGGAACTAAAAAATGTTAAGTTGGTACTGGGCTGCGGTAGTTTCAATTTCAATTTAATATTATCGCTTCAGCATGTGACAATTGTTTTTATTTTTATTTATTTCATTATTTTGTGATATCAATCAAAGTTAGGTAAAATAAAAAAAACATATATATAATAAAAATGTTGGAGCCGATCAAGCACACGTTAGATTTCCAAAGGATTATCTTGGCCAGTGTTTCTCCCAGGAGAAGTGAAATTCTACATAGTTTAGTGAGTTATTTTAAATAGTTTAATTTTGTAAATAAAAACAGTTAATCAAAAGGTAATTTTACGTTTTGTTGTAACGTTTTTATATAAACAAACATTTACCCTGATTTGACAGTTGTCAGATTACCCCAAACTGCACAAGTTTATTCTCTTTATCCAAACGATATTTTTCTTATCACACACTTGTTAATACTTATAACAATAAACTAAATCCAACTGCGTAAATATCGAGTGCTACTAAAATTGCCAAACTTGAACTAAGTATTGCCTAAAAGCTACACAAGCTTTCTTATTGGAAATTATCAGGAGGTGATTAGGAGATAGATCAATAAATATCTAACCTTTTTTGTTCAAGGAAATCGCCTATCCTGTGCATAAGAGTTATAAAATCAACTTGTTGTCGTTGTCTAATAAGCCGATAAGATAAGGGCATTATATAAAAATGATATCACTTTTATAAACAACAGAACTTAATGGACATTACAGACCATTGTTCATACCAGATGAAAATGATTGATTTGACAATTGAAAATTAACCCTACATATAAGCCTTTTCATCATGGACCCATATTTCAGTTCCCAGCCAAACCTGTCAAAATTTTAAAGTTTTAAGATTATTTATTGCTAGAATGATAGGCTTAAAAAGGCAATTGTTATAGCCTTGTTGGGCTAAATCGGATTGTACGTGCCCTGGAAATTTCTTCGAGTTGGACCTCTACCTGGTTTATACACAGGAGGGTTGTTTTTCTTCAGAAAATGAGCGGAGCACCGCGAAGCGGTGCGGAGCGGCTATAGAAAATTCAAGGGTACACAAAATTAAGGTTTTTAATTTAATATGCGGGATTTTATCACCTAACCTTAAAGTGGGGGCACGTACAATCCGATTTTACCGCCTTGTTGTTTTGCAATGACAACCCCTCATTGTGTCCCCCTCCAGTGGAGGGGATGAAATCTAATAGCAGTTATCTATTCTAAAAAGTGGAAACCATTAGCAGTGAATCATTAATTACGTTTCCATGAGTTTTCAAAACTTATTTGGTTTAAAACCGAAAGTGTGTCTATAACAGTTTTGGGCTGAAGTGAAGGAGATGTTACAGTCAAGCATCGTTTGGCGGCACAACTTTGCTTAATTTATAAACTTAAGAGAATATATCCCTTTGTTTTGTTTTTTAATTAAATTATAATTATCATTAACTACGGAAGACATACAGAGAAAAATAGACCCGTCCCGGTGCGGGGGTCTATTTTTCTCTGTATGTCTCCCGTAGTGAATGATAATTTGATTTAAAGTAAAATTTAATCTTTCCGTTGTATGAATACTACCTAAAACTTAAAAATTTGTATATCCCATTTGACATTTGAGAAATTATACATGTATGACTTGTTAGGAGAGTTGATATTCCTTTGTCAAAAAAATATGTTGGTTTGAGGCCCCGCCATCTTTTCTATAAACCGCCTCATATATTCTTCAGTTTTACCCACTTTTGAAAACTATATACTCCCTGATTAGTTATAGTTAAGTCAGGTTATCATTTTTCTGCTCATCATACCTACTCCACATGTCTCAATTCTGTTTTCAATTCAATACCTGTTTCTAAGTAACTTTTTTCAAAACAGTTTCAATACAAAACCATAAATTTGCTGTTGTTATAAAAACTCAAAACGTTTTGAAATTACCGTTTCCATGTGATTTTGAATTGAATACCAAAACTGTTTTAAAAACTCATGGAAACATACTACAGTAGAACCTCGCTTACACGACCCTCAATAACACGACAACCTCAATTACAAGTGAAATTTTCAAATCCCCTTGAGAGTGCCATAACACATAATGTTAAATTAACCTCTATAACAACTATTATTATCCAAACAACCTCAATAACACGGATTTTTTTCCAATTCACAATGTAACTCAAAACCTCTATAACAAGTCGTTTTGAGAAGTCAACCTCTATAACGTGACTCTACACAGGTATGGTTCAACCTTGAACAAGTCTAGACTTGAAAACCCCGCCCATTAACCTCGATAACACGACTGATAGCCAAAATAACCCTTGATAACACGACCCTCAACAAAAAGAGTACCTCGATAACAAGACTCTTTCCCTAATCCCCTTGAGGCACTTCTTACCTTCTGCTGTAATTGTTTCTAGACCAACTCAATCTCTCTTAGACATTCCTACCCAACTTTTAATTCTATTCTTTTTACAAAATAGTTTAAATATGCCTGTATTTAATTTGTTAGCATAGTAAGTGAAATAAATATTGCTTTTAAAAAGTAATGATTGTCCAGTCTTCCAATATGACATATTATTAAACATATGCAGACTTAAGTTTTACACACTATTAATACCCCACTTTTTACCTCAAGGTATTGCTTTTTAATAGTATCAATCAACAAGCCATTTTTTTGTTCATTTATTACAATTTCACACTTGTTTTCTCTTCCCTACTCTCAGAGTCCACCCAGCATCTCGATATAAATAGGTTGTGACTTAAGAAGAATGGTATCAATCTAGTTACAAATGTTTCATAGTTGTATAAGCCCTTTGAACAACCTAAGGCGTTCATGGGGTGTTGCACCAAGGATTATTATAAGTATTGTACAACACATAAGGTGAAGATTGTTTGTATCTTCTTATTACCTTTGTTTTCAGGGGCTAAGATTTGAAGTAATGCCATCACTTTTTGAAGAAGACCTGGATCCTAAGCAGTTTCCTAACATCTCTGACTATGCAATTGAAACAGCTTACAAGAAAGTACTTGAAGTTGCAGATCGTTTAAGATCTGATATAAATCAACCTGACATCATTATTGGGGCGGATACTGTTGTTACACTTGATGGTAAAATCTATGGAAAACCTCAAGATGCTCGAACGGCTCAGAAATACTTGGAACAGTTAGAACTTGTTAAATATATGTGTTGTTGGTATATTATTTAAGCATGTGACTGTAAAGAGATATGTCTTAAACATTCAATCTAAAAATTTAACTTCAAAAGAGAATTAAAAGTTCTTGGTTATTTGGTATCAAAGCCAATAAGTTATATGGAAGAAAAACTAATAAGTTGCATTTTTGGGATTTAAAAACAGTTTTTATCTTGAATTATTTTAGAAAGTTGAAGCATACAATATCCTTTTTTTGAATTTAATATAATAACCATAATTGCTTGACACTTTTAACTGGCATTCTTTGTTTTTCAGGTTATCAGGGCGTCAGCATACTGTTATTACAGGAGTTGTTATTAAAACTCTAAATGCTACTGTGCGTTTCCATGAGAAAACCCTGGTGCAGGTAGCCCATCTCTCGGATGAAGTCATCAAAGGATACATTCGTACCAGAGAACCCATGTATGTCAGTTTTTTTTGTTTTTTTTTACTGAAGCTGGTAGTAACTTACTGGCCTCTCTAAGATTTTAAGAGCCTAGATTGGCTTGTCAATCTGCCACTTAATGTATTCTGGGACTTTGACAGTTGTTAACTGTAAATTAAACTAGTATTTTTTTAAATTACAGTGGAAGTTTTCTTCACCAACCACCGAAACACATGGCTAGATAAAAAAATTTCCGGTTAAACCAAATTTTTCTTGTAACAAGGATATTAAAATAGAGAAATACTTATAAAACATTACAGTTCACTGCAGAGCAACCATAACTGACAGGTGTCTACAGATATCTTCACAAAACAGTAGTAAACAGACCACCTTATCTTTTTTATACCAGGTCAGAAATGCCGGTGGCATAAGTGTAGCATGAGGAGTCACCCCTAGCTAAGTGGCCGGTTAAAATGGATAAGAGGGCTGTTACTGTACCTGTCTTTTATGTTGTGTTTAATATTAATTATTGTTTTTGTGCAGGGATAAAGCAGGGGCTTATGGCGTACAAGGTTTAGGTGGAAGTCTTATTGAGAAGATTGAAGGTGATTACTACAATGTCATGGGATTGCCTCTCCACTCATTATGTAAACATCTAGTATGGCTGTATGATGACAGAGCTAAACGTCTAGAATTAGCTAAGAAGCTTGGACCTGAAGCAGCTGCTGTTGTTATGCAGAATCAAATTCGGAATATTACACCAAAAGAATAAATGTTTTTAAAATTTACAGAAAATTTCATGTAGAGGAAAAAGGAGATTTATTTATCGACTACAAACTATCTTACATACAAGAAAAAAATTTGTTGTTATTTTACTAAAGTAAATATATATTTAAAATGTTAATATTTTGTTGATTATTTAAACATAACTTTTGCTTTCTTAGAAAAAGAAAAGTTGTAGGAAAGGGAAAGTTGAGGATTATAAATGTTGATTTACACTGGTGGAGTAGATTCGAGACTCTGTAATCTACTTTTCCCTTTAAACAGCTAGGGACATTTACATGCAGTAGACAACAGATGCTCTTTTGAAAAAAAAAAAAAAAAAATTGTGGGTTTTTTTTACTTAAATGCAACCCGCTAATCTGAACTAATGACTGCAAGAGGATTTTCAAATAAGAAAATATTCAGATAACGAGTAAAAATAAACTAAAACAAAAAAATAAACAAAAAAATTGTGCAATTTTTTTTTTTTTTTTTTTTTTTTTTTTTTTTTAATTTATAGATCATATTTTTTTGAGAGCAATTAAATGTATTTTTTTTTACATTCCAACAAAAAAGTAAGAGAGTGAACAAAAGATAACACTCCTCTGTAGCTAGCTAACTAGATTTAATTTTGAATCATTCTCATTGAGAGAATAAGATCTTCTCTGAGGTTTTAGATCTTTCGGCAATTAACCATATTTCTAGTGGCTTCTAAACCCACCATTTGGGAATTAGTGAATTGGCTTATCTATTGATATACTATGGAAAGTAAAAAAATCATAGAGTTTAAAAACTAATATATTTACAAGTATACAATATTTACAGTTTTACATTGCAGTTAGTTTATTTTTTTAAACTTAAAACTATTTTCTCTAATACCTAAATTAAAGTTCTTCGTCGTTTATATAATGGGCAGTTTTTTTGTTGTTTTTTTAGGCATAATTAAGTTTACTTGTTTCCCCCATTGTAATATTAAACACTTATAAAATTAAAGATAGGTGTAAAATTAAAGTTAACTTTGTAAAGAGGTGTAAAATTAATTACACTTATAAAATTAAAGATTTAATTTAAGTAATGTAACATAACAATGTTGTTTAGTACAAAAAAAAAAAAAAAAAAAAAAAAAAAATACTAACAGGAAAGTAAAAATGTGAGCTAGAGTTTAGTTTAGAGTTAAAAATATAATAAATTTGTTGTAGTACTAAGCTAAAGCCAAACCATAATCAGTTTGTTAGTCAATTTTGTAAAAATTATAACCAGTATAAAACCTAATACAGTAGCCAGCTGTTAAGAAAAAAAAAGTGGCAATAAGTTATATTTTTCTTCATAAAGGCATTTTTTTTAAATGAAAATGATATTTTTTATGAAGTGGTCCTCTGCCTTCTGTGACAGACCAGCTTCAAGCTCAAGGAAGTACCAAAATAATATTATGATTTCATAAGTAAAAATTAATTTTATGAAAAATATTTAATCTTATTTAATTTAATTTTTTTTTTAAATTCTATCGGGACTCCTGAAACTAATTACTTAATTCTTATATACATTTCATAATACTGGGGAGTGTTCATATTTTTCTGTTTCAAATCCTTTATTGCTTTACAAGGATGTTTGAAAACTTGGTCATATTTATCCGTCTAAAAGATAATTATACTAATATTTCAATTAGCAATTACTCTGATAGTGTGGGAAAATCAAAGAGAGAGCTTGAGGTTTTTGACATCTACAAGATAATACATCAAAATTTCGATATTTTATTAGATCTCCCTTTGATTCCTCCACGCTGTCGGAGTAAAGACTAATATAAATGATAATATGGTACTTCTTTAGATTGTAACTCCCCTTTGTTAGCATATATTATAATGATATTATTTATAATGTATTAAGACCATGTTTAGTCTAATGTACTTTGGGACAAAGGAATATCACACTTGAAGAAAAACATTCCTCACACCTTTTTTAGATTGATATTCTTTTCTGGTTTTTAATTTTTTTTTTTTTTTTTTTTTTTTTTTTTTTTTTATTAGGGGAGTAACAGTCTAAATAAGTGCCAAGCTTAGTAACAATATAATTAACAGTACTTAACTTAACCTAAATATTCAAGATTTCACTGTTCAGATAGTAAGAAAAAGAAATGTTTCAAATTATTAAGGCCAAACAATATCTTCTATCCATTCTAAATAAGTTGCGACTCTAGTGTATACAGCTGGTATGCCCGATCCACAGGATTTACCAAAAGATGTGATACCAATTATCTCCATCATACACTTGCTTCCTTCTTTCAGAGATTGTAAAGGTCCTCCAGAGTCACCCTGTCAACATTAAATGATTTTAGAATTAAATAAAATAAAACAACCTTTTTTCAAGAGGTAAGTCAGATCACTTATCAGGCATTGCCGAATTCTACAGTGAGTTTTATACTATCATTTAGTTATACTTTCGTACAGACTTTTAAATCAGTAAAAAAAAACGAAATATACTAAAAACTTATTAGTACAAAAATCTAGATTATCAAAAACAATCTAGCATGGGGATACCGCAACTGCAGCATATTTGTTTAATATTTCTCTCTCTCCTTCAACTTACTTGCTTAAAATAGTTAACTCCTTGCAGTAAATTCTTTGTCTGTACTTTCAACTTTTAAGTATTTTTTTCTCCTTTTTGTCAAATAAATTAATAGTGTGGGGATTTATTTAACCCTTGGGTGCAAGAGGTCTAAGACAGACACGAGGAGGCGCGGACCCCTGATAGGACTTAATCTGTTTTATAAGCCCACACAACAGGTAAAATTAATATAACGCACCCGCGCCCTGTCAGGACAATATGGGCACAGAATTGAAGTATAATCACGTACGATGTCAAACAGCGACTGACTCTCTTGATAAAAGCAAGAAATGTAGCTAGAAAAATCTCAGTCTTCAAATCGTACCCACATCCATCTCAATTTCACAGTTATATCTCAAACTTAGGCCTCAGGGTTAAAAGTAGCGTTGGGAACCATTCGATTGAAAAAAGTCGACTAAACGGTTGTTTTAAAATATTCATTCATTCGGTTGTGGATATCTAGTTTTCATTCGAATGATATCAGTCTATAGTTTGGAGTTGTATTAGTTGTAATTCGGACGTGTATATGTGGACGTGTGTATAACGAGATAACGAGTGTCATGCGCCTTCTCACCCCTCCTCCGCTCTGAGCCCTTCACCGTCGTTCCTTTCCCCTACCTAAAACCAAAAAACATCCGAATGAAACATTCGAATGAAAAAGTCGACTGGATTCAGTCTCAGTCTATATTTTTTCATTCGAATGAAAACGATGTTGTAGCCGGCTGTAGTTTGGGACGAGATAACGAGTGTCAAGCGCCTTCTCACTCTCACCCCCCCTCAGCTCTGAGGCCTTTACGGCCTCCACCGTACTACTCCTATATAAAAAAAAACCATTCGATTGAAACATTCAACTTGCGGGTTCAGTCTCGGTCTATATATCCTATACCCGCTATGAGACTGTTTTCAGTCGATTGAATTCAATCGACTGTTTTTTCCCGGATCGACTTATTCATTCGGTTGTTTTTTCTAGTCGGTTGTCCCAACGCTAGTTAAAAGTGCATATTCTTATTTCAAAATTATAATTATTTAGAGTTAATATTTCTAAAATTTTATTTATTTTTAACAAGCAATGGCTTATTTTAATTTATTTGATGTTAGAGACATTTAAAAAAAAAAAAAAACATTATTGGTAAACTTCATATTTGTAGTTGTGGTATAAAAATACAAGGGTCTTTATTATTTATCAGAAACATTTTTATTGCCCTTTTTATATTAGAATTTTCTACTTAAATTTCAAAACAATTTATAATTGGTACAATGCATTAATTGGTCCAATCAATCTTATAAAAAAATATTTGACCCATTTCTTTAAAAAAAGATTTATCCAAAAATTGCAGCTTATATTTACAACCAATTGAACGAATAAGGAATGTTTCATTGATCAGAATCTGCTAGTAATTTAAAACAATTTATTACTCTATGCATGACAAGAGGCTCAATTATTAAAAAACAATTTAATACATATATATATATATATATATAAATAATTTTTTTAAAAATTATTTATCTGCTGATAATTAGGAACTTAGAGTTCACAAATTAATAATAGCCAATAAAAAAATAGCCAGGGTAAAAAAAAAATATTTTAAATTATATTTCACCATTTCATGAAATGTTTCAAATGACTGTAATATCAGCAATTGTCATAAAGACAATTTTATTGCAACATATTTTTCAAGTTTTAAAATAAATACGTGGCAAACAAAGGAGGAAAGATAAATATATTTATAAAAAAAAAAAAATAGTAATGGAAAAAACTATGAAACCTTAACTGATATTATTATTTATTATCAAGACAAACAAAATTTAATGAAGAATAGCCTGAGATTTATTGCCAACTGAAGAATACAAAAAGCACTCAAGTCAACTTAGATCTAACTTAAAAATTGTAGACATAATCTTTAACCTCTGGCAGTAAAACCTCTGCCTAATATACCAGTAGAATTTTGTTAGTACAAAAGCCTTATACAGGGTGATTGGCGATATATGTACAAAAATAAATAGGGTGATTCTAAACATCATTTGCTACAAAAAACGTCACATAAACCATGGGTCAATTCTCAACCGTTTTCCCACAAGGTCAAAATTTATGATTTTTTTAAGATCGCATACCTTTGCTCATAAAAACACTTTTTGCTCCAAAAGTGTAAAAGCTAAAATAAAATGTTTTGTTTCGTTGTAAAGCTGACAAAATTTCTTACAAGAAAAGTGTAATATTAATTTTCATACCCATACCATAGATTACATGACAAAAAATGATACAATTTTGGTTCCATAACTTGGTAAAGAACCGAGCTTAAACTTGTCGGACTTCAGGAAAATCTTCCTTATTTACTAACGTTTCTACCAATATTAATATTATTACCTATTCATAACACGGAATTTTTAGTAAACTTTGCTGAAAGCAAAAAGAAGAAAAGAAACGTGTTTATTGTTGACTTACAGGTGAGTAAATAATTAAAAGAAGCAATATTGGTTTAGTATACTCACCTAAATGTCAACAAGATACATGTTTCTTTTTTACTTTCAGTGGAATTTACTAAAAATTCCGCCTTATGAATGGGTAATAATATTGATAGAAACGTTAGTAAATAAGGAAGTTTTTCCTGAAGTCCGACAAGTTTAAGCTCGATTCTCTACCAAGTTATGGAACCAAAAAAAAAATATTTTTTAATTTAAAAAAAAAAAATTGTCGAGAATAGACCCATGGTTTATATGACGTTTTTTGTAGCCAATGAGGTTTAGAATTACCCTATTTATTTTTGTACATATATCACCAATCACCCTGTATAACTCCGTAAATATATGATCTTAAAATTTTGCTATAATTTTTTTATGTTAAATAAATTTGAAAAATATTACCTGACAGGTGTCTTGTGTACTTGATTTGTAACCAGCTGCACACATCATACCAGGGATGATACCTCGTTTCAGTACCTGCACTTTGCTTTCGACTTTGTAATGCTTTTCACACTCCTGATTATCAATGATTTTCAAAGGTACTTTCATCAAATCAATACCTGACTCCCGACCTGGAAAAATTAAAAACAATATAATGCTTTGCTGCACATAATCATGCTTGGATTGGAATACATTTTTACAGGAAAACAGGAGAGAAATAACAACTAGGCATGGTAAGGTACATTTTTCAAGATAAAACGAATTTCTATAAAAAAAATATATATATTTATAAATTTATATGCTGACAAAACCTTGATTTACAAATGTTTGACCTTACCAAACAAGTTTTTGTGAATTAACGTTTATTTATATTATTTACTTCATTGATAATAATATATAGTTAGTAGTAGTTAGGTACATGTGCTCATAATTTGTTGATTTGAGTAATTTATTATGCTAATTACAATAAGTTAGAATAAATCCAGCATTATTATTTTTTTAATTTTAGCTCATAGTAAAAGTAAATCAGAAGAGGGTAAATTCATAAGTTGGATTGACCCAACTAATGAATGCATAGTGGGAACCATCTAAGTTTGTAAATTGAGGTTTGTCATTATTTGGAACCAGGTGGGTTTAAATAAAGCAGTTAAAATTATTTCACAAATTATGTCTGTTAGTCTTACCAAAGCCTTGCTTCCCCCACCCTGTTGCCAATGTTATAGCTCCTGGTACTTGAGCTGGGGTTCTTACTGATGGGAGACATGCTGGCCTTAGAGTCTCTGTGAAATTAGGAGTCTTTGCTAGCTTTACCAGAGCTATGTCATTGTAACAGGAAACTGAATCATACTTTGGATGAATTATAACACGCTCAACTCCAACTGCAGTTGCATAATCTGAGTAAAGTTGACTTGAGCCTAGATGAACAATTACCGGTGGACCCCTAAAACATAGATAAGAGCAAAACTCAATTTAATAATCTAAAACATTTTGAAGCTCAAATTCAAAATATTATTTTTAATAGTGTTATATATATTTTAGGGTTTAATAAATACCACTTAGCCCTGAATAAATGAATTTAGAACAAGAATAATTAATACAATATGATAATATGTTGTTGACATATTTTATTTATTAATTATTCTAAATGGATTTTATGTGGTATTCATCGAACCCTAGAACGTAACAATAGCATTCTCCTAGCTCCACCCATTAAATTTTTTTATGAGCATCTAATAATTCTATAATTATCTAAAAAAAAAAAAAATAAATAAATAAATGAAAAAAAGGGTTTGTACCGGTCGTCTATGAGAATAGATGGAACCTGTCACACGAGGTAGCTCCACCTGCCGGGTGGCACTACACGGTCGACCGTCCGACGGTCTAGCCGTGGTCTACTCGTCAGTCTACCCGCAGGTGGGCGCCGTCCGGTCAACCCATTGTTTTCAATTGAGCCTGTCACACAGTGCCGCCCAAGTCCCTGCCACTCAGCCTCCACTCCTTCAATCAAATCTAGGGCTGACAGACAGCATCCCTATAAGTGGGATCAACCAGGTGGCGCTACCTGGGTGGCGAAGTGTGTCACTACCCTTAGGGTGACTACTTATTTTTTAAAGAAAAAATAATGTTCTAGTTTTTTTGTCTTTTTTTAAAAAAGGACGGTCTAAGACATTTATAATCTTCTATGCAAGTAATTATTTGAAGAATCAACAGCTTCTTTAGTATTACCCATCTAAGTTAAAACAAAATATACTAACAAGGTGAAAAAGCTTTAAGACTAATATTTTTGATATAGTTATCGAAATATTTATTTTTCTGATTTTGTATAAAAAGTCTAACTGTAAAAATAATCTAATAATAAAAGTAATCTTAACTTATGCAGTTATTTCGGCTTAACACCAATGATATCATAATTCAATGCCTCAGAACACTTTTTTCAGGTAAAAATTATTAATTTGCATTAACCATCAACTCGAAGAGAATAATATGTGAACTTAACTACACACGAAAACAGCATAAAAACCTTATAGATTTTTTTCTTTTAAACTTGGGAAGTTAGACTCTTACTTTCCTTTTTGGCAAAATAACTATTAAGTTTATAATATCTATTTAAAAAAATACTCTGCCAATTAATGTGGCACATAGCTTCCTCGCAAAGAAAAGACCAAATTTAGAAAAATACCTCGATAAACATAATCAAAAAGTTGGAACGGCGCAGCACTGTTCCAGTAAATATTTAATAAAGTTGAAGAAATTTAAACATTTGTTGGAGAAACAAAGCCTCCAACAAGCACCAAAAGTTAGCGCACATATAATTAATTTAATAAACAAATATAAAACAGCAACCAAATCGTAGAAACCGCTGTATAAACAGTTTTTTTATTTTACCCCCCTCAAAACTAAAAATAACACAAAATAGAATATAAAAAAAATAATCTACTATACAAGAGCTTTTCAACGATATCCATCATATTATAAAAGATTAACTTTACATTTGCACCCTAGTACTCTGAGGTACCAAAGTTATATTTTTAAAAAACAAACAATACAAAAGGGCATTCATTTAACTAATAAATACATATAAATAAAAAACCTAATATCAAAAAAGTATTTAAACCCTTTAGCCTACAGCAAAATTATAAATCGGTACAAAAGTATATGTACAAAAATTTTAAAAAATCAACAAATAAAATAGCTTTAATGTATATATCAAGGCCTTTAAAATGATATACGACACAATATTAAAAACAAAAAAAAAGTGGTCACGTGACACGGCGCACAGGAAAAAGTTTACTCTCATGTTCTCAGCAAGTAAGATGAACTAATGAAATAAAATATACTCAATTTAAAGAGCATTAGTGTGAGATTTAATCGCCGCAATCAGAAATAAAATCGGCCAACTATTATAGAAACTATGGTCATTCAAAGACAAAAATGGAAAAAAATAAAAACAAAAAATAACAAAATTATTACCATCTAGGGTACAACCGATGATGATACGACAAAAACTCATAGGACTAATGTTGTAGATCTTTTAAAAACAGTCACCATTTGTGCTATCCATTTTCTAATACGACTTACCGTTTAGCTGCAATAAGCCCCCAAACCAGCTTAAAAATCAAGTCACCCATTTTTATTTTTTTAAGGGTGGAAGGAGGGGGAAAAGTGAACTTTGAATAATTATTTTGGTCCACAATATGGACGTTGCGCGTCGAATGGCGCAAACCACAAGTCTTTAGCTCTTCTGGAAGTGGGTAAACATTAATGTCAGTCCGTGGGTCAGTTAGCCATGCGGCTTTATAATATAAGACATATTAATTTAGCACGATTTAAAGTGCGCAGAAGGTTGAAATTAGGCAGGTGTTATCTGCAGGCTACTTTCGACAAACCATAAAAATTTCATAAAAATCAGATGATTACTCTTAAAGATATGGCTGTAAATAAATGTATGTTTGTGAGCATGTGGATGACAAACAAATATGAGCAGAAGGTTGAAACTTATATGGGACCAACAATGGGCTACTTATGACCTACCACCCAAATTTCATTAAAATTGGATGTGTAGTTTTTAAGATATGGTGGTTCGCAAAAATTGAACGACAGACCGACAGACAGACACGGAACCAAAAATGTTCCCTGATGTCTGAAACGGATTTCTGTCTTGGAATTTTTGAAATCGGAGACCTAAAATTTTTTCGTTCTTCAGAACGATCACATAGCTTCCGTTACCTTCGGTAAGCTCGGAAGCAATAACATATAGCTGTTACACATAATTGTGTGACAAGTTGTCAAGTATAGCTCAGATAAATTGTATCTTAGGGCGCTCCCTGATTTGTCGTGGCGGTATCTATATATGATATTTACTACTTTACCAATGTCGCCTCTTCATCTCTCCACTTATCAGTAGAATGTTTCAGAAACAGTTGAGCCATCGTGAGATTATGTGGTCATCAGAAGGAGATACAATTTATATTATAGCGTGCTACATTTATAAGTGTTTTTGCATAGAAAAATAAAGAAGCACTGGCGACACTCCGTACATTTCCAAGCATATTAATTGTCGACTATTTGCTGCAGCCCAACAACTTTCACAAAATTATGTAAAAGGTATTATAATATGAAAAAACTAACATAACATGAGCATCTGCACCCAAGATCACAAAACAAAATATAAGATTAAGGGAATGTGTTAGTGCTGAAGAGAGGTTGCTAATTTCTTTGAAGAAAAAAAAAAAAATGTTGCTCATAATACCTTGCAGACCATGCTCTGCTCCTACACATACCGCCCTAGTCAGGGAGGACTCCTCGTTCATAATTTGTAGGCACTCTGTAAAGAATCTGTACCAAATCAGTACAGAGAATACCCAGTAAAATGATACGCCACCAACTCTAGCTCAAATGTGTCAATATCAAAGGTCTATGTGTAACATGGCAATAAATATTAAAAAAATAAAATAATACTTACCTTCTAATGAAGATCACCTGAAACACTTATTCTATTACCAGTAAAGAACTAAAAAAAAAAAAAATGTAACAGTATCTTGCAACGTTTTCATTCCCAAACAGTTATTTTATAATTTGTTTTTAATTTATTTTTAAAAATGAAGCCTAGAAATAACAATTTGAAGAAATAACAAAATTAAGGTTTAATGTAAAAAATAGAGAAGCTTTACGTGCTTCAGCTTTATTTGTTTTATGTGCTTGAATAAGACTTCATCGTTAAAAATAAGTGTCATGAGCACAAAACGGTATAAGATATTTCTTTACTTCCACTTAAAACAGTGTGATTATTTGAATAATCATTTTTAAAAATAAAATAAGCTAAATGTAAAATCTATACTTTGAATAAACAAATGCATTATTGAAACTGTTTTATCCCATTTACCTGAACTCTTAACCAGTATTATTGGAATTGGGAGGAGCAGATTTTGTATTATCCATTAGTTTTTTTTTTACAAAACATACTCTTATAAATAATTAAGTAAAGCTATTTAACCTACTTTCAAAATGTGGAGATGTTAACTAAAAAGAACAGTAAATTATTAAATAATTTTCTGAAACATATATGTGTAAGCAAGTATTTTTTAGATTTCTGTGAAATAAATAGGAGAGGTAATAAATCCAATGAATAGAAAATATCTAAAATAAATTATTATCTGTATTGATAATCAGTTTTCTTCTCATACCTACTTAACCTTTAAAAAATAAATATAAAGTAAATTGCATTTTTTTTTACCTTATTTAAAAAAAAAATTGAGCAATTCAAGGCAAAGAAATCTCAAAAAAAAACTTTTAAGATAAGAAAACACTAATAAGCAATTGCAAGTCTTAATCTAAAGGAGTTCAACTAAAGGATTTGAAAGAATAAACTTATAATTTAACATTTTTCACATCTTTTATTTATAAATAAATAAAAAGAATATTTTTTATAACATTTCCACTGTCCTCAATCAACTAAATAATAGAAGAGCAGTGACGATTTATTTATTAATATGTTATAAACTTATCGAACCTAATAAAAAAATAAAAGTAAAAGTAGTTATCCAGCAATGGTGAAAATAAAACATTATTTATTCTCTGTTGAAAATCAATTTATTATAGAATTTAATATATTTAGATAATCATTTGTAATCTCAAGGAAAGTCCAGGATGTTATAGACACAAACACTCAACTAGTTGTGAATTTACAAAACCAAAATGGTGTAATAATAATAATAATAGGCAAAAAGAAAACCATAATTGTCATATGTATATAGAAATAAATAACAAGAAAATTTTATTTAATGAGTACTCAATTGACCTTGCTTTTCTGCCAACAGAGCCCTTTTTTTGAAAAAATTGGTTTCCCTTTTACAAAGAGATTCCCTTACAGCCATAGTCAATTGAATATTCAATAAATAAAAGTCTTAATAATAAAATTAAATGCTTAGAAAAACCTCAGAATAACCCCTATAAGGAAGTTACTCCTTTACATACAAGGTAAGCTCTATCACCAATTGATTATTCTAACATAAAAAAGTACGACCAAAATAAAATAAAAAAAGAGCAATGCATTTACACATAATTATTTTAAAGAAATTAAATGAACTTATAAAAAAATATCAAAATGTTGAGTGTAAGAATACATTTGTCACAGCCCTCAGAAAAAAATGTAAATAATTACAATTTGTCTAAGTACTGTGCAATGTCTGGAAGACCTTCCTTAAGTCCCTTCCTCTTCCTTGTTTCCTGTACGATGGCGTAAGGCTTGGCACTGGGCTCAGTTGGGTCACCGGGCAGGACCTGCCAATGGTCGAATACACATTGTGGGAAAGCCTGACCACCAGTGTTAGACCTCAGATCGGCAGTGAAACCGAATGATTCATTTACAGGTAAGTAAGCCTTGACGACAAACATAGGTGTTCCGGCCACCTGCATTTCCTCAAATACGTGACCTCTCCTACGGTTGAGTACACCATAGATACCTCCAACAGCTACTTCAGGACACTGGATTTCACAAAGGTATACGGGTTCCATAAGACGAGGGCCAGCAGTAAGCAAAGAGGCGTAGAGACAACGCCTGGTGGTGGGAATGATTTGACCACCTCCTCTGTGGATGGCGTCAGCATGAAGTGTTACATCATAGATGTTAAACCTGACACCCCTAAGATTTTCATCAGCCAATACACCTTCCTTAGAGGCCCACTGGAAACCAGCAACAACACTGTCCTTGATTTCATTGAGGTACTGGACTCCCTTAGTACAATCAACCAGGAGATTGGGGCCAGTTCCATCAGGTCCGAAACCCCAGATTTTTCTAGCTTCAGTCACATCATATTCATACTTATCAGCCAAGTAACGGGCCCTGGCCTTAAAGTCGTCTCTAGGATTGACTTCACCATTGTCAATATCTTCAGGAAGACCATCAGGCATGGGGCATGCTTTCATGTACAACCTGTTGTGCTTGTTGGGCGATTTTGAGAGACACATCTGGTCACTCTCAGAAGAGACAGTCTCTCTGTAGGATACAACAGGATCAGATTTCTTCAGTGGAATGCAAGCGTGGTCCTCTTCTAAATCTTTGAGACAGATTTCAAGATGCAATTCTCCAGCACCAGCGATGATATGTTCACCAGACTCTTCAATGATACATTGCACCATAGGATCTGACTTGGCAAGACGTTTAAGACCTTCTACGAGTTTGGGCAGATCGGCGGGGTTTTTGGGTTCTACAGCTACTCTTACAACAGGAGACACGCTGAACTTCATAACCTTCATGTTGTGAGCATCCTTGAATGTGGTGATGGTGCCAGTCTTCACTAAGAATTGATCAACACCGACCAAACCACAGATGTTACCACTAGGGACATCCTCAATGGCTTCAACATACCTTCCCATCATAAGAATAGTTCTCTGGATAGCCTTCTCAAAAAGATCTTCCTTCTTTCCAGGTACAAAGTTGGGTCCCATAATCCTGGCCTTCATTCCAGTTGAAACTATACCGGAGAAGACACGTCCAAAAGCGTAGAAACGTCCCTTGTCAGATGTCGGTACCATTTTGGAGATGTACATCATAAGTGGAGCATTAGGGTCGCAAGTCTTAATACCCATGGCAGCCTCATCGTCATGAGGACCTTCGTACAACATTTCCATACGGTACTTCTGGGCTACTACAGGGGAGGGTAAGTGAATGGCTATCATCTGAAGCAGAGCTTCACCAGCAGGTAACCAGGTACGCATAACAACCTTCAACAATTGTTTTCCATCCTTGTCCTTGTCTTCTGGTTTCAATTCGATATTAAGTTTTTGAAGAAGAGCAGCCGTTTCTTCTTTCTTGTATTGCATGATGCAGTCAAAAACTTTGTAAATAGGTTCCAAAATGTACATAATAAAAGACCTTTTGTTGTCGTCCTCCTTTTGCTTGGCCCACTTCTTGGTCTTGCCGTTGAAGAAGTTTTCTCCCCACAACTTGTTCATAAGTTTAACAACATCAATCTTGAATTTTTCAGCATACATTTCAGAAAACTGTTTCAGAGTGAAGGCCCAACCATGAAGACCTGAACCGAAACCCACACTACCTTTACTAGGATCAACTCGGACTTCTCCCATAGGACCATTGTCATCACTGTATGTAGCGATAATTACGTTCACGTTTTCTACAATTCTTTGGAAAGTTTGGTACAAGTCTTCAGCGTCAAGTTGTAATTCGAGAAGAGCACGGTCCATCTTGTTCATGAAGAGAACAGGCTTGATCCTTTCGGCGATGGCCTGCCTCAATACGGTTTCGGTCTGTACACATACTCCAGAGACACAATCAACTACAACGAGGGCTCCGTCAGTAACCCTAAGAGCAGCTGTTACTTCACTGGAAAAGTCAACGTGACCGGGGGAGTCAATAAGATTGATTAAAAAGCCCTTTTCGGTCTTCTCACGTTGGTCGGGGTTAACAATAAATGCCAAGTCTTTGTCCTGGAGTTCGAAGTACATAGAAATGGCAGTGGACTTAATTGTAATGCACCTTTCCTGTTCGTCTTTTCTCGTGTCAGTAAAACGAGTTTCTCCGGCCTTTGCGCTGGCGATGATACCAGCTTTAGAAACTAAGGAATCGGTTAAAGTTGACTTACCGTGGTCCACATGTGCGATGACAGACATGTTCCTGATATTCTTCTTCTTGTCCATCATGACACGGATTTCGTCTACCGTGAAGTTCACCATCTTGCTGGGGTTATAAAAAACTTATTTAAAACACCAACAGTAATTAAAACTTTATAAATTAACAAAAATTGACCTAGCACGAACACTTGCACAACGTGGCCGTGGCAGAAAAGAGAGAGGATGCCGATAACCTGTATAATGGTCTCTTGTCAATGTTACCACCACACGAAAAAAAAAAAAAAAAATTCAAAGAGGGGGGATAGTTTTTAGAAATAATAAATCACCTAAATCCGGGCAATTTGATTATAACTAACCCATTAGAATTATTTAAATCAATAAATAATTTTATTAACGTTTCAAAATGTTCAATAACAAAAGAATATGTGGTTAAGTGTTAAGTATTAATAAAATCGAAAGTGAGCCACGGGCCTTCTTAATCATAATGGCAGTAAAGCAATCTATTGCATGAACTGGTTTAATAAAATTATTTATAATCTTGCAGTTTTTCAATTGTCCCTTCGTAATGTTGTTGCGAAATAATTTGAAATTGAAAAAAAAGAAAAAATACTTAAGAATGTTTAGGTAAGGGCATTTAATTAATAATAATTTTGTGCAATGCCTTGTGATGAAATCCAGCTCCTCCCCTTTCACTAACGGACACACCAAGAAACATCAGAACCGAACTTCTCAAATCAAAACATGCGAAGTATGAATTTACCGATGAATTTACCCTCGCCCATTAATTTTAATGATTGACTCATTTCAACCATTTTCAATTAGAAGCAAAGAAAATAATGGTTTAATTTTCTAGAATTTCTCTTTCATTCTTAAATTAGCTTATTTATTTTACAGGTTATTGCTTTGAATTGAAGCAGCAAGAGAATGTTCGATGTCATGGATTTTTCCAGTGCTGATTATTTCCTCTATTATCGCAAACTTTCCTTTACTTTTAACAAATAATATAATTTCTTATTTGCACTCCAATTAACAAAATACTTGATACTTGAATATGTGTATGATCGAGTTAATAGATTTTTTCAGGAAATTATTATCGAATAACTGAATTATTAATTCGTTTGACGCATGCAGTTAAGACTAGATTATAAATCTATATATATTAATTGATTTAATTAATTAATCATTTATCTTATTTGAATACGAGACAAAAGCTTTTGTCGATTATAATAATTGTCACTCTTATAGAAAAGGGCCTCCTTTTTGTATAGGAAATATATAGAAGAGTTTATATCCGTTAGTCTAACTACCTATTAAGACAAAGAGATATTCAGTCCAATATGCTTTGTGACAAAGGAATATCACACTTTTATTTTAAAAAAAAGTGTGTTTTCGGTTATCCGAAAATATATTAGATTAAAAAAATGTGGGGCCCTTTTCTATAAAATAAGTGGCTGTTTATCGATTATCTTTAACCTATAACATTCTCAACGAATATGTTTAATTATAGCTTAATGTTTAAATTACAATATCAGCTCTATAATATGTCAATCTTTAACAACTAGCCATTATTAAAAAAAATAATTAAGGATGACGCATTATTGCTAAATTAGCCGATTTCGCCAAGGCTAAACACGATAGAAAAAACAGATGTTAAAAGGAATTTTATATTACTTACTCCAAAAGAATAATAAGGGAATACTTAAGAATAATTTACTATTATTTATTTTTTTTTTTTTTTATTTATATACGTGTCAAATTTACAAAAAAAAAAACTTTTTTACTTTCTTATATGAAGAGAAAGAAAGCTTTTTATTATGAAAAAAACTATTTTATTATGAAAGTTTTTTATTATGAAAGAAACGATTTTATTATGTTGGATTTACACGTTTTGAGTCCATAAAAGTGGTTTTTAAAAAATGTCTGTCTGTCGTCTGTGCAGACGCCTGGAGCTTAACTACTGGGCCGATTTTGACTAAATTCGGCATACATGTCCAGAACAATCATACCCCGAGGCGAAGTCGAGGAATGAATTTTAGCTCTAAATTAAAGGGCGCTGCCCCCAAAAAATTCTGAAAAAAATCATTTCTTGAAAACGGTTCCGACGAGTTTGATTAAAAAATTCTAAAATGTAGTCCATTTCATTTAAATACGAATATCTAACGATGTATGCCGTTTGCTAGGGAAAAATCTAGTTCCTGAGAAAATAGCTTTAAACGCGGACATAGGGAGGCCGGGTTCGATTCTCCGCCGAGGAGAAGTTATTTTTATGATAAATTTCGATCAAATATTCAATAATAATTAAATTTACCTACGAAAACTAATAAATGGAAACAACTGGGCTAAGTAATTGTGCACTCGCGTATATGAGAAAGTTTTTATTATTATCATGATATAATTTTTATTTTATTTTATAACATTTCATATAATTATTTGTTGTTTAAGCTATATCTTTCAGAATAGGATTGCCATAATAATATAGATGCGACTGGTAATGATTAATAAAATAATTGGGTTTTTGGTTTGACGTTTTACTTCAAACACATGCAAGTTAAACAATGGGTTTGTAGTTTATTATTATTGTTAGAATCTTAATGTAATTTCCCTCATAATCGAACATGTATAGTTTATCCAATTCCCCGGATAAACGATATTTTCCAAGAGGCCGAAAAAATCCTCTCTTTAAAAAACCCATAAATATGAAAAAAAAAATCCCCTTATATTCGGTAATATTTTCTACTGCATTGCGTTATGTTCCATGTTTGTTAAAAAATATCTTTGGAAACTTGATGCCTCTATTGCATTTCTTCATGAAATCTAGAGACATGCAAAATATAATATCTATGTACATACGAACATTAATTAATTTTTTACTACCAATATATATATATATATATATATATATATATATATATATATATATATATATATATATATATAAATTATTGTAGATTGTGCCTAATATAATATAAAATATAACCCTTTTTTTGTTTTCACTCTAATATATCATTCAGTGAATAATATTTTAGCTCTGTAGGCAAACTAGAAAATTGCCATATAAATTGTTTAATAATAAGTAAACGTTTGTCTTAGATTTCTAAATAAATATTATAAAATATTGTTATAAGGAATTCGTTCTTTTGAAAGAATTTCACCTACTTCTGCTGTACTTTCAGCTGCAGGCTACAGGTGTTTAATTAGATATATGGGGCTAGGATTTCGGCTCTGGGCGCATGTGCTTCAGCGGGCAACCTAGGGGAAACCAAGCCAAACAAGGGTAGGGCAAGATTCAAGCATAGGGAAGATAAGTTGCCTCTATATATAACAAACATAATAGGGTGCAATAGAACAAACCCTTCCCCTTATAAATTTCAATCAATATTTTTTTCACTGAATCTAGTAAATTCAATTTTAAGGAGTGGTAGAAGTAAGATAAACATAAAATGTGTGGCCTGATTTACAAGAGGTAGTATGCAGTGAGAAGCTAAAATGTAATTTGTTACTCGCCCTTCTTACAAAAGAACGGAAGAAGAGATAGATTATATAATTAATTTAAATAGAAGCACACATTTAGTTTAAGATTTAGAATTAAGAGAAAACAAATTATCACTAAATTTTATTATTTTTACTGAAATCACATTTAATGGTTTTTATTAATTTAATTTTGATAATGACTGATTAATTAGAAGCTCTCTTAGTAGTTGCAATTAAATTAAATTTTATGAGAAAATTTAAAGCATTTCAGATGAAAAGGTAATAGCGAACTTTACCGATAAATCTCCTTGCTAATTCTGTTAAAACATAGGCTGTTAAATAACTTTTTCATTAAATTATAAATTGTTTATGTATTAGTTAATACAATAAATGATATGAGTTGTTTAAGTAAATAAATACTAATGTCGATACTTTGTCTAGAGAAGATATTTTCGAGTAAACATGTTATATGACGTGTCTATTCGTGTGTCAGAATTGTGCGCATGGAGGTATTGAACGGGCCCCATCCCCTCACCTATAATTTTAAAATGAAAAAAGCGACGGGGTGGGGATGGGGAGGTGGAGGTGAACAGCTGAGCGGATGGAATTAGTGATACAGCTTGTAATCTACCCGGCCACGTGTTGAATAAAAACCAGCTCCACATTGTGCGACAATGATCAAGAGTGAACTTTGATTTTGACGAGGAAATATTGATCGTAGTATTTCATTTTTTTTTTTGCTACCATATTGTAAAACATACAAATTGAAACAAGGCTTTTCCCTGTATTGAACAGGAAAAATATTAAAGCACTTTATTTTATTTTATTAATTTACTTACATTGAATACATTATTTTAGGGAAAACTAGATGTTGTGTAACATCTCAGTTAAAATTATTTGTATGTATATTATATCATTGAATTATTATATGCAGATAAGATACCTAGGTAAATGAAGGTTATTTTTGCTTACATGATTTTAAACATTTATAAAAGAAAATGTATTCCATTGTTAATGGAAAAATCAATCATTAAAGCATACTTTATTGTAGCATATAATGTAAAATAATATGTGTTAATTTAAATTTAAATAAGGTTTGTATAATTTTCGTTACCTATCTCTTTTATTTCTGCTTGAAAGATTTTTTTTTTAAATTAACTTATTGTAATAGGTACTTTATAAGACAGAATTAAGTTTGTTTTACTTTAAAAAAAAACAAAAAACTCAAAGTGATTAAAACGTAAAGATAAAATAGTCTGCCTATTAGTGTGGTACAAAGCTTATTATTTGATTGGTCACATGAGAGTTGGATCTGTTTCGATTCCCAGTGGGGTCACATTACTTTCTATATTTATACTTCGTATATGAGAAAGTTAAAATGATCGATTTACTATCAAAAATTACAGTATTATTTATACATTATCTGGGTCATACTTCGGTTGACCTTCATCATTCTCTGATAAAGATTTTGTTATATGCAGTATGCCCAAATAGCTAAGGATGGAGTTGCCTATACGTGTAAATTCCAAAAAAATTCAATTTCGAATAAAAGTCTCTCTTCGTAAAATAAAAATCTCCTGCTTGTTCTTAAATGTAAAGTTATAGTGTTCCTTTTTGTTCAAAAGGTACCCTGTACCCAAAAAGGACAATTTTCTAAAATCGTGCAAGAAGAAACTGGCCCAAATTTCGACTATTCAAGAAAAAATAATTCTTTACAATTTATTATATAATTTATATTTTTTTTTAGATACTACTCAAAATTTCCTTTTCTAATAAAAATGACGAAAATCACATTTCAAAATGGCCCCCGCCATTTATAAAATGAGCCCCCGCCATTTATATAAAGGGTCAGTGATAAAATTTGATAAAAACAAGATTAAAGCTATTAAAGAGATTCAATCAAATCATGATTGAAAATGATAATTCTTCTATTAAAGAAATAAATAACATTTAAATAATTATTTTGATTTCCCCAATAAATGCTTACATATTGTTTTTTTTTATAAAAAAAAGCACTACAACTTTTAATGCACTTTAGGAGACCTTTAAATAGAGTGATTTTTCTTCAAAAATGTATTTCAACCGTGGACATACCTACTGTATTTACAACAAAATAATGATTTATTTTTGTTATATAAGAAATAATTTTTCAGTAATCATTTTTGTTATAGCAGTGAATAAGTTTCACAAAATCTCAAAATATAAAACTTGTAGTTTTTAGGGGAAAAATTGAGTTCCTAAAAAAATAGCTTTTTCCTAAGGGTGAGAGGTCTGGTTATATTCCCCGCCGGGGAGAAATTGTTTTTATGGTAAATTTTGATAAAATGTTCTATAATAATTTAATAGAAGAAAACTGGAAACAACCAATAAATGGAAATCACAGGGTTATGTAACGTAATTTATGTAACCTTGTAATTATGAGAAAGTCTAGTCTAGTACGAGTTAAATCAGAAAGATGTTTTTGTGTTTGTGTACCTATTAGCATCAATAATATGCGATCACACGAAGTACGGATCATCCATAATAATAATGATTATCAAGTATAATAATAATAAAATATATCAAATAAGTCGAATGGTTCCAACAAAAGAAGGTATTAATAACATTACAAATAGATTATGAAATTTTCATTATTACTGTCCTAAATTATTATTTTTAAATTTGTCCTCCTGTTTAGTGCAATAGGGGTTTTAGATAATAGATAAATATCTTAAGTGTATAGATTATATTGCGCTAGCGAGTTTTGTTATGTTTATACTTTCTTTTCAGCAAAGGAGAAAGGAAAAATAAACATTGAGGTATTAATCTTCTTCATCTCCACTAAATTATTTCCACAAGGGTGTGTATCAAAGTGAATCAGCTTCTATCCAGTAACATTTCTCCAAAAATTTGCCGTTATAGCAAAGCAAAATTTACAAGAATAAAATTATAAGAGTTTCATGTATCAATAGTTTATGGATAGTATAATATAAATATAAAATCAATATGTAGTTACCATCGTGTTTTTACGCAGTGAGCAGCGGAAAGGACGAACTTTTCACTAATTAGTGAGCCTCCGCATAAATAATCTATTTCAGAACCTCTTTTAAATCCAAGGGCAGCCTTTAAATGAAAAATAATATCAATTGTTAATATTAAATCAATATCAAGTAAAGTCATACTTCATACTTCTATAAATTCCAAACAGATGCATAATATATAATAGATAGATAAAACAATACTACAGCGATTCCCTCGATCAAATTGAATCAGCAGTAATAAAACATTCCATAAAAATATGTAGTGTCTCAATCTTCGTTAAGAAATTCTCTCTCGACAAGAATGTTTTTTATGACAAAGGCTTTCGTGAGTTTTAACTTTACTGGAAGTTAATTATCAAAATTTTTAACAATGTGACTAAAACCAATATGGTTGTTCTCCGTATAATAAATGTCTCTACACAATTTTTTTTTTTTTTTTTTTTTTTTTTTTTTTTTTTACGTAACCTGATTTTTTTACTTTTTGATTTTTTTATTGTGGTAAACTATAAAAATCTATCGAATTATAAGTTTTGTGAATAACACAAGTATTTTTAAATCTATATCGTTCCCAAATGTATCAAATCTGAGGAGAGTTTAACATTCCCATGTTCCCTTGTCAAGCGATAAAATATATAGAAATATTACCATGTGAGGAAACTCTGCTTTGTCTGCAGATTTTCCACCGACAATTAGAGGTGAAAAATTGGGCGAGCATTCATCAACTGGTACTAAGTAAGCCCGAGATGAAGGTAAATGCGGCACTGCTTCAACATTCCTCTTGACTATTTTCGAATATTCTTCACAATCTGAAATAAAATTAAACCATAGTTTTAAAAAAATGTTAAACATTTTACGATATTTCATAGATCAAGATATTAAGAGGAAATACTTACATTTAGCACTTTTCCTCAGGTTTTGATCTGGTTTAAATGGTAATGGTTTCATTGTAGTACTACTCGGAACTGATGATCTTGGAGAAACACTATCATCGTGAGTGGAGAATCTAATAGCAGAAGGGTTTTGACCATTTAAACCATTCGTCAATTCAAGATTAACCCCTTTAAAATTTCCACCAATTAATGAACTTATAGGCTCATCTGAAAAAGCGCCAGAAGAATCTTTTTCATTTGAGGTCATAGTCAGAGGTTGTGCGCTAGGTCGTGTGTAGGTTTCTTCGTTGGTTTCCGACGAGAAATAATATTGAGCGATAGGTATGCTCATTTTCGGTGGCTTCTGCTCTCCCAGAGCGTACCAAGTTTGCAAAGTTTGCTTCAGTGGACCGCTCAGATTGATAGTTACAAGTCCGTTGGCCTCCGCAGACGACCAGGGGTTCTCAAGAGAAAATTTGTCTTGATTATTTTCATACAATGGATCATTGACGGTTTTATAAAGACTTCTCCGTTTTACCAAACAGCACTGTTTGCCTTCAGGGCACCATCTTCCCGATAATGTTTTTCCTCCACAGTTGTTTAAACACAATAATCTTGCTTTCTTATGTCGACATTCTGGAAATAAGAAAAATACGTACAAACAGGATAAAAAACAGGATTGTAATAAATATTTATTTAAATAATCATATTTATTATTATAGGTTATGGATTGTCAATTATAAGAATTTTTTATAGAACTATTATTATAACTAGACCCTTAGTAAGAGTTGTTTATTAATTTATACATTTCTTGTACAGACGTATTTTAATCGTAAAATTATATGTATAATAATAATTTCGTCCTAAACTTACATAATTTATACCAAAATTTGTTACATCCTATAAGGTGAAAAATTTCGGGCCTTCCCTGTTAATTCCTTTTTATAGAGTAAACCCTTTTTTATGTACAATTATTAATTAGCATTTATAGATCAAAGTTTGTCCGAAGCGAAGAGTCATCTAAACAAACTGTTTGATAAGTTTTGTGTGGCTTAGAATTGATGTAGCCTTCATTATTTCTGAAATTATGTTGGCCACATCAATTCAAAGCCATTCAATCATTCTAATTTCTTCGATTGTAGGTCATAAAAATTCAATCAATACTCTAAAATGTCTTAGACAGTAGACTTCTTTAGCATTTCTATTTTAGGTGTCATTGATTTTAAGTTACGTCCAGTTGTATTGAGTTATTATTTAAAGGGTAAATTTTAAAGCCAGCTTTTCTATTTTTCACAGAGGCTAAGGACCCCTGCCCGTAAAGTTTTATTACTTCAAACTTTTTAACTACACATTTTTTTTCCTCGTTAGGGTTAAACTTAGAGTCTTTAGTAAAACAAAAACTTAAAAGTTAAGATACATTATTAAGAATTTAATGTGAAAATACCATAATTTTTTAATTTTCTTTGAGCTCAAGAATTAATCTATTGTGCATGTCAATTGACATTGTGACATCTTCAGTTAATATTGATAGTTTACAAATCATGGAACCTCACTCAAAAATGCAGAAAAAGAAACACAAGAGTATCTAAGATGTATTTAAGGGGATTAACAGGGAGCTAGTTGAATATTAAAAAGATGAAGTGTGACATTAACTTGATAGTTATTTTTCATTGGAAGAGGAGCACTTCTTTAGACTTACTGCCCTGTTTTTTTGTTTTTTTTTTATAATATAAATGACTTTGACATAAATAACTATTAAGACAAAGGGATGTTTAGTTTGTTTAGTCCAATGTATACACTGGGACAAAGGAACATCACACTTCTGTTTTTATAAGGGGAGTAACAGTCTAAAGAACAGTCTCTATACCTTCTTTAGATTGTTACTCCCCTTTGTTTTTTTTATAAGGGGAGTAACAATCTAAAAAAGTGCCGGAAGAGAGTGGCTTGCAGGGTTTGAAAGGATTAAGAGCCCCTAAGCCCTTATCTAGTCTAGATTACATATTAGCAGGAAACGTTGGCACTCGATTATTGATCACAATTATTTTTTATTATTTTATTTCATGTGTTAAATTATTGTTTACTAAGAATTGAAAAATTGCTTAGTTTATCGTCAAATTTTTATTTTTAAACTACATATTTTATTGGTTTAAACAGTATTTATAATAATGCGTTCTGGAGTCCGCGGATTATAGATTCCCTTAGTTATCAAGGGAAGATTTTGATGTTTAAGAAAGGTTCCTTCTACGTAATCCATTTTCATTTTAATTTGCAAATAATTAAGTATGTAATAGCAAGGCCTACTACCAGACCTTCCCTTTTCTTACTGTTTCCTATATTGTTTCTTCTTGTGAAAATAAACATAATACAACACCTATAATGTAATTAAGTCATCATCAATTGCTATACTACCACTCTTACTTTATTTTTTTGTGTGTTTTAAAATTAATAAAAACACAACTGTATAATATAATATATTTTTAAGGATAAAATATTTAATAGATTAGAATTTTAGAGTTGACTGAAAAATGCTGATAATTTACCTCGTTGTTGGTTGGTTTGGACGCATGCCAGAGTGAAAAGTAAGAAAATAATTTCTTTCTTCATATTATTCGTGTTGATAAATAACTTGGTAACTATAAGTTACTCGACTAGGTCTATGATACGGTATGACTAGGATGTGAAAAAGAAACTTTTGCAAGTGTTTGTCACTTTCAAGGTTTCCCAGAGAAAGTTCTTAAAGCAAATAATATAGAAGTTGCTTGATAACACTAGAACGTTAAGTTTTGACCGGTCTAAAAACAGCTCCAAGACTGAAGATTACTTACTAATGGTAGTTAGGATTTTAACAACTTGAGTTGCATACAAAGAAACGGCTACTTTGATGTCGAAAAGTATGGTGGAGTTTAAGCAGATTAAATGCGGTCATTAACACTTCCTAACTTAACAAACTAAGCATTCTAAAAGTAGTTGTATAAGTAATATTAATAAGTAATAGATATATCACGTGTATGGTTCTAAATTCTAAATGAATACTGGAGCATATCTTAGCCAGCCTTTATACCTTTCACCTTGGTTTTTTCGCTTATACCCTGGCGATTCCCTGAGCGGGAATGGATCCTTTGTTTCCTCGCAGCTCAGGGTTTTGAGTTCTAGTGAAATATAAGTGGGGGAATAGATCTTCGGGAAACACTTTCACAATCAAGATCAAAGTACATCCAAATATTTGTTTTATTTTTGATTACCAGTGAAAAGAACCAAATTGTTATTACCCTAACTATAAGTGTTGAATCTCGTTTTGTTAAATAAAATAAAATTGTCTCTGAGCATTGTTGTTTGTTTCTTGCTTGCTTAAGAATCGTGTTTTATAATCTGTTTTTTTAAAAGTTTTATGTTTTCACTAATATTAATCGTTTGTTTTTCTAAAATGCTTATTGGTGTTTTATCATTGAATGATTTTATATAAATAACAAATATTTATTTATGCATTCAAATTAAATCAAAAGTAGTGGAAGGTACTTAAATAAAAAAAAAAACTTAAAATAATCTTGTTGCTGTTCTTAAATCTAAGAATTCTTAAATTAGACCGAAAGAGATTTCAAACAAAATAATCTTTAGCAGGCAATATATAGTTATTTCTTCTATAATTTAGTTTTCAATTCCTGTTAAAAAGTTTTTAATTCCTCTCTAAATATATACATAGCGATTATGATTAAAATAAAAACTATTTCTCACTTTAACGAAGCCAATTAGTAGGTATTAAATTAAATTAATTAATTAATGAATAATTAATACTTGTAATAATTAATTATTTGTAATTAAGACTAGTAACGGTGTATAAACTAAGAATGGGAACGCGGGTTAAATGCGAAAATTATCTAGACTATTATGTTTTGAACATTCGTAAACTCATGAAGAGCCAAAGTTCAATAATTGTATTTATTCTTTTTGTCTTGGCAGTTTTAATAAAACAATATAATTTTTTTTATGTAAAAATAAACATAATTATTTAATTCTAGGACAATTTTTTAATTAGTCCACGAGAACAAAAATTTCATTTACGTGGACGTTTAAATGATTAGCTAGAAAGAGTGGCACTTTTTTAGATTGTTACTCCCCCCTGTTTTCTTTATAAGGTGTACAGAATATTCTTCTTTAGACTGTTACTCCCCTTACAAAAACGGAAGTGTTATTTCCTTCGTCCCAAAGTTCATTAGACTAAACATAGCTTTATCTTAATAGTTGTGTAGTCAAAGTCATTTAAATTCTAAAAAATAAGGGAGTAACAATCTAAAGAAGTACCGATAGAGTTTCCTGCTACTCCTTTGCTATAAGACTAAGTGTACATTTATGAAATTACAGCCTCATCTATAACTCGTATTAAGTTTAATAAAGATTTTTGGGCTTTTATATGGAACTAAAAGATTTTTGGCTTTTTTTTTGGAATTAAAAGGCGTGGCAATAAATAATTTTTCAGATGAAGATTTCAACTAGAAGCTTCTTTAGAAACATCATGACTGAATACTGAAGAAAAAAGCAAAAAGATGTCAATTAGCCAGAACAGTTTTATAGCAGTTGATGTCGCAATAACCACCTGCTTTCTTTTGAATCTCTTTACCTCCTGGTGGTAAAAGCAAATTTGATTTTAGAATTTAGATCCAGATAAATCATATTTTACAATTCTATGGTATACATTTTTATTAAGATTCCGATGCAAACCTACATGCCAAATTGATTTCGTCTGTGGTTAAAACCCGATTCCGAAAGTACCTTTATCCTTAGGTATCGGTTAGAGTCAATATAAACTGTTAAATTGCAGTGCTATCTGGAAAATAATCAAATTGATAAAAGCATATCTACTAAAAATTGTAACTAGTCACAGGAAATGTACACATATTGGCAATTTTAAAGATAGATAAAACAATATTTCTTATGACGAAATACCTTTAATTAAAGGTAAAATTTTCTTTAACAACTGATTTAATACCTGTTTGATCTAGTGAGAACAGTCTCTATCCCAGCAAGTAATTTTCTAATATATAGCTCTGTTGTTTTCACCTTACTTTTTTACCAGTTAATAATTATTTTTTTCTCAACAGACAAACTTGTGTTCATTTCTAGAGGGGTTTCGTTGCTCCATTCAACTCTTCTGGGAAAATATTTACCCACTATAAAGGCCATTAAGTTTATTTCTTCCTTGTGAAAGTTTTAAAACAATACTTGAGTTATGAACTTTTTCTTTTGTGTGATCCTCCTACTAAAAAAAAAAAAGTTCATAAAATGCAAAATGCAAATAGTGCATTTTAATTACGGCAAGAATGAAAGTTATTATTAACTTAATCTTGGCTTTATTTTCATTGTTCTTTAAACCGGTGTATAATTATAATTTTAATTGTTACATTTAAGCACTGGATCGCTTGATCGTGTATCAAAATAATCAATTATCATGTCATATTTCTGTTTACCTGGGCTTTTAAGTCCCTGTTCTTTCTCCGCCTCGTCATTACTTGTATAATTGTTTATAATAAAATACATTTACAGAACAACAATAATAGAACACTTGTTACTTATATCATAACACATGCTATAGTGTACGACATGCAGTTTCTCATTAAAAAGCTGTCTAAATACCTAAATCATTTAGGTATTTAGGAGCAAACTAAAATGGTAAAGAAAATATTAATTTTATTTTAAATTCATGTTGCAGTGCTTCATAAATAATCCTATTCAAAGTTATTATTATTATTATTTTTAGATATACGGGATTCCATAGTCCACGGGAAATTAGGCGCTACTTTCCGTTTTGAATCGGGGCTATATTGTCATTTTTTTCAAAACCACAGGACTGGGGCAGGGTGCTGGAGAACCCCTTAATCTAACTAAATTATAGAAGCTCCTCTTTTCCCCAAAATTAATCACATCCCCCCTCCCTAATATTATTTTTAAAAGTAGTAATGCAATCTGACACTCTTCCTAAAATTTCCATGATACTTTTTTTTTTCTTTTTTTTTTAATTTTTCAAATTAAATGTACATCTTAGTATTTCCATTCAGCTAAATGACTACTTACATAGAATAGGTTGATACTTATTTATGCTAAATGTTATTTTAAATATAGCGTTTGCTTATATCACTCTTAAAATTTATGTTAATCAAACTATCTGGGATTAAAAATAAATAGATAACGTACTATAAAAGTACAATTAATATTTCACAAATCATATAGAAAATGGTCATTTATGTTAGAATCTCGGAGGGTTCATTAGCGTGGATTATTATACCGTCTGAGAACGCAGATAATTATAGTTGGTGTTTGGACTTCGCTTTGGGAGAGAGCGCCTCTAAAACGCTCAAAAAACAGCAAACAGGCTGCCCACACTATTATTATTACATTACTTACTTAACTTTCTACTGTTTTTATAATTCTGGTGCCCTCATGAAATTTAAGACAAATAAGTAGTAATGGCACATTAATTTATATTGTTAATATTCAATACTCATCTATTTAAAATTTTAATTAGGCGGCTGCATTAAAAGATTCATTAACGCTCAGATTTGATTTTGAATTAAAAATAATAAATCAATTATTAAATTACTTTCAGATAACTGCAGTAATCCAATTGGGATCGGTAATGAGCTAAGTTGACAGGAAATATAACTGTGGATAAAGTAGGCATTAAAGTCACCTCACATTTTCTCAGGGAGAGGAAGTCTGCCCTCATTTCCAGGTTTGCGGATATCACAATCTTCTTTAAAGGGATTTAAAAAAGGACTTGCCCGTCGCTTCAAGTTTCTAACGGATGTCTAAATCAATACAGTGAAGGTTCAGCCTTTTCTTAGTAGTAAGTCGATAAGCATTCATCATTATTTATGAGTATAATGGAAAAGGAATCTGTGCATTCTTTTTTATTTCAAGTGAGATAGGTACGATTCTATTTAAAGTTGTAAATACATTTCTAATTAAGGTGTTTGAAATAATAATTACTGTATTATAAGTACCTAAATTATAATATTAACATAGTTATTGACATATTCGAAATTAATAAAAGACTCTTGATAAGATAAATGCTTTTTTTGGTTGATTCTTATTATACATGATTATTTCAGAATTTTTCCTTTTCCATTAAAACGCACAATTATTCGAAGGAGTGTGCAAATTTAAAATATAAATATGTATATATATATAGTTTCACGTAATATTATTTTAAACTCCTCGTTATTTTCCCTGGTGGATTGGCTTGTTTAGCATTGATAAGCGGCGGGAAATAGAATTCGTACTTACAGGGGCCTAGAATTCTTCTCTATGGTAAATAGAAAGAGGACTGTAAAAAGTGACTTCTCTTAACTATAAGATAACCTATAATTAGGTAATTTAAGTACAATAATAAAAAAATTGTCTTAAACTAACCTAAAATTAATTGTTGGGGGTTGTTTACTTTCTATGCGAAGATTAGAGTAGATATTTTTACCTGAACTGAAAACCTGAATATATATTTATGTGAATATATAATATAAATGATATAATAAGAATATATATTCAGAGTCTCCTTATAATCTACACAGATTATCTGAAGAAGGCTGCAATAGAATAGCCGAAACCGGTCAATTGTTACAAATACAATTATTTTGTGTGAAGACGATGTTTAGTTATTGAACTACACCCCATCTATGATATATATATATATATATATATATATATATATATATATATATATATATATATATATATATATATATATATATATATATATATATATATATATATATATATATATATATATATGTACACATTTCTTTTTTTGTTTTCTTTTTTTTTGATAAATGAGTGTGGAAAATAAATCAGTTAATAGATATGGTACACAGGCATTTAGATTTAGTTTCTGCTATTAATATTTTAAGCTTTTGAAAGGCTTTTACTTTTAAACACCGTTCATTGGTTCAAATAAAAGGTATTCAGGAAAACCAAAAAATCGGGACATATATAGAAAATAAATTTATTTTTTAATAATTTATGGGCGTGTAAGTGAACAAATGTTTTGTAGTGAATCTATAAATATGTCACTGTGAACAATGAATGGAATTACGATTAAGATCACTAAACCTAGCAAGAAGTTAATAACTTCCTATTTAATCATAAAAAAAAAAAAAATATGTAGACAGAAATAGTATAAGTAGGGTGTGAAATTAAAGAAAGAACTTATATATTAGTTTGTATGTTATAGTTAAAATATGAAAATAGTTCATGGGTTCTCTTTTTATCTAGCGAGCTTCTATGGAAGTTGTTAAGGATAGATTGTATTATACGAGGATACTAAACATAACAACACAAACCGGTATTGCATGCATTGCCTGAAGCTTATATATATGACAGTCGTATTACAAGAACCATCATCCAGACCAACTATAGACGGCCGACAAAATGCACAACACCAGCTAATTTATCACTCTTAGATTCATTGCAGATGCAAGCAATTTTGTTGATTTATAGCTTCGAATGGGTTTTTCGCTTTACTTTTATATTTGTAACATTGTATTGAGCAATTGCTCCTGTCATTACTTTCAACTTTGAATGTTGCCTTGAGGTCTAATAATATTGCCTTTGCAGTCGTAGACAACATGATATTACAATTTACAAAACCAACATTACATATCTCTGTGGTAAAAATAGTCTGCCAATTAGTGTGGCACATAGCTTCTTCGTATTCTATCACGTAGGTTAATGATGTTTCACTTTTACGACCCATTATTGTCTAATTAATTTTATTCCCCCTTTCTTAAAAAAAATTTCATGAATTAAAAGTATGAAATAAAGTAGCAATTTAGCAATATTTAAATTTCATAGACAGTTGAAATAATAATATGGGGCCATCTGTAGTCTACTTTTTACAAACAGTCCAGATTTCTTAAAAATCGTATGTGTACCTACTTTTAAAGATATCTAAGGAAGAGAAACGAGTTTATAATATAACTTTTTTCAAAAACAAAAAAATAAATATACGAATATTTTTCCACTTTAATACTCTTGGTACACACATAACTTATGCACCAAACTTATGCACATCCGACCTAATTTACTTGGTTACCCACCCTAGGGTGGGTAACCAAGTAAAGAAGTACCATTTTACCGGCATATAGGCTAACGCTTAAAGTTTGCAGCGGGATTAACTATTTTTATAGTGTTTGGCGTAAACTTTTTCAGGTCTTGCTCTGTATCTGTATTTCTCTCTGTCTTGAGACGAAGTTCCTACTAGACTCTTACACTTCAATAGAACTATCTTGTTAAATTCTTGTTATCTTCCATAGTCTTAACCCAAAACAACTATTGATAGACTTATAAAAACTTGCTATAAACATAGTATCGTGCAACTGTTTCGAATGGTGCACATCTGAATTGTTAGTCGCTGCATAAATATCACTAACCGGGACCTTATATCTCTGCAATATACTACTGCTAGTTCTTAATAGATTCCGTTGGAGATTAAAGAATCTCTCTTCACTCAATGTCAATTCTTAAAGTAGATGAAAGGAACGACGTGGCGGGAAGGCTTTGAAACGGATAGACTTTCGGCCTATATCTACATCTACATGAATGAGAGTGTTAAAAAAGGAGGCATTAGATCGACATGGTGATGGCACGCATATAGGGGAAGGTTTCATGAGAGACAGATCATTATTATTAACTTCCTGCTTTGGTCTTCTTCCTCCAGCCACTCCTACGCCCGTTTCCTCTTCATACCCACTACAACTAAACCCTCGTATTTACCTATGTAACGCATTTTAGATCTTGGACAATTTCTGCCCAGTTGCAATTTTCAGGTTGTAGTTTTAAGGTCGTTTTACACGAAAGTCGAAAGTTGTGACGAGTGGTAAGTATTAAACTCTTATTTTTCCTCCAATCCTACGATGTTATTAGTACTTTCTTCTTATTTTTAGCATTTATTTTTATTATTAAAGTAATGTCAGTTTACAAACGTTATCCTAGAATCCCAGACATTCTACAAGACTAGTGTCTTCCCAGTTTTACTAAGAAAAACATAGTTTAATCCTATTTACAGTAGTAGTAGTAGTGGTTAGACGGGAAGGACGAACCACTTGTTCCGAACCTAGCAATCAGGCCACGTTGGGCCCATTTTACTAACCCCGTGGTTCAGAGTTCCAGCCACTTCCCATCCTGTACATTTTTACAGTAAGTACATAGTCTAACCAGTAAAATTAATATGCAGAAAAAATATTAAGAAAAATTAACACAGTTAAAATGAAGCTACTCCTGGAAAACTATTAAATCTATTTACCGTTCGAGGATGACGAATATTCTTCCCTGTTTCTGTGATATGAATATGAAATACCCAAACGTCCTTATACCTACATCAAATTTCCTAATAACGATGGACAGTATTCACACATCGTTCTTCACACATAGTTTTGGAAACGATCCGCTAGTTCAAAACGCTGTGTGAATGGAGAACAACGGATCGCATCGGTTTATATCCACAATCTACTCCACCAAAAATTGGCGATCGGAACGGGGGATCGTAATCATAACGCCCGTATGAACAGGTCGAGGAGGGGATCGAGATATTAGGTTATTTTACTCTTTTCCACTTTTTTAGTTGTTGGTTTTCGTGCGCTTCTGTTTCTTTCTTTCTTTTTTTTTCTTTTTTTTTTAACTGCAAAAACGTTTTGAAACAAAAGTTAATACTATAAAGAACCTGAAAAAAGTTTTGATAACTTGTTAATAAGAAATGTAACAATTCGCGGGCAAATTAGGCAAACATTAAAGAAGGTTTTACTCGTGACGTCAGATATCGAAAAATAATATTTTGATCACCTGTACTTTTTGTTGTGTGAACATTTATCTTTTTAAAAACGAATCGGATCCAAAACTCTTTCATAACGATGTGTGAACGGAGTAATAGATCATAGACCAATGTATTGAATTTGGTAATTTTGCAAATAGTATATTATATAAATTCGAAAAAATATCCCTTAGACGAAATTCACTGTTTTTTCTAATGTTAAATAAATAAACAAGACAGTTAATAGTGAGTTGGAGACGAATGACGCTTTTCCCAATACCAAGCATTAATTAATAAATAAATAAAAATACAATAAATAATGTGCAGGTGATTTCTTAAAAGCTATAAATCAATGTTGTCGACGTACCTACACTTTGATTAAATTTGCTACCTTGGAGAAAAAAGGGGGTTGAAGAAACCCCATGATCCCTCTGGACTTTTGGTAGGAATAAAACAATACCATTTGGGTATATCCAATTGGGACATTTCCCTTAATCCTCTTTAGGGGAACTGAAAACGGAAACGCCGCGAGGCATTTCATTAGAGGATTATAACCCAATAAATATAGTATTTTATCCCAAATCCTATAAATAGATGGAATGTTTACAATTAAGATCATCAGGAAAACAGCTTGATTAAATCTGTGTCCGAAACAAATAAATCAGATGAGTCACAGTAATAAATTTCAGCTTTAGAACTATACAAAGTACTTGCATAAATAACATTGATCTGTAGCCTTTATCGTTATACAAAAAATAAATTCTGATTTATTGAAGAGTTTCCTAAATCTATGGGATTCAACGACTGATTGTTACTTGCATTAAGGATTCGTCCTGATCAGGATGGTAGATGAGTGAGTTTCGGACCGGTAGATGGCGCTAGGCGTTCATTCTGTGCTAGGGATCACGAACGAGCCTGGAGCTAGGCACCACCCTCGCCTCCCCACCACACTAAGTTCCCTCGCCAAGTGACGCGTACCCAAGCAAGCCGAGTTCCAATCAGTTGGTGATAGCAGCTCTTTACGTTCGAACGTTCGTGACCGCGCTTTGCGTTTTTGTTTTGCTTTACGTTCGTGTTACAATGCTTGTCAACTGACTTGCTTATCGCATAAACTGAACTTTTTGGATACATACAATAACCAAGGTAATATATTATATACCTCTATATATGTATATATATATATATTAATATTATTTTAAATTAACAGTTTTTTCTCTCTCTTTAGTTAACTCACAACATATCAAATCAGTCTTTTTCCCTACGTAAAATATCAAAGCATCTAAGCTTGTTACAAATTTTAAAAATATTTCTAGGCTGACAAGTGTTTATATTAATTTATTTTTACTTGGTTTAAAAATTGCAGCATTTAACTCAATCCAAAAAGTATTAGTTAATGTGGCAGTCGTGAATCTTTTCTACAGACAGACAAATTAATATTAAAAAATTGGTGCATTATTAAAAAAATATGATATACAAATTTAAACCAAAAAATGTTAAATTTGAAAAAAAGGGAATATGTTATTATCCTATAAATCGATGAAAATTAACTTCTCTCATCCTTTTAGCGAATTTTCGGAAAACATTATGCTATTGCATTGGCTTTAAAATTTTTGTAATGCGAATTTTTGAAAATTTTCTCCATGGAAATCCTTTTAGACCATTCTGAACCGATTCCTAAAATTTAACCCTTTTTGTATGTACGTATGTATGTATGTATACATGTAGTACAGTGCTCGATTTCTAGAAATTGAAGTGCCGGCACTACAACCTACCCTCTCTCCAACTTTTTAAAAAAGCATCGAATACTAGTGCTTATCCTATCGATGTTTTACACCAGTCTAATTTATTATATATTGCTATAAAATAAAATCTTCACTAATATAATAATTATTATGTTTTTTTATAAATTATCATTATCATAAATTATGTAGGCTGATGTTCATTCTCAAACGAACTATTTTACCCAAAAACGTTAAATAGTGCTACTCATTTTAAAATAATAATTAACAACCATATAATGTAATTTTCTTGCCCCATTACTCTAAATCAATAATTAAATTTATTGTCCATTATTTGAAAAATAATTTAATTTATCAGCTTTTCAGTCCTTTGAGCCTAAGGTGTGTTAATCTTATGATAGTAAAATGTTGGTCCCTAGTTGGTAATTGGATAATGAGCTATATGACGCTTACTTTGGTGATAAATTGTATTCTACATGGTAAACAATTTGTTTATTTACTAAAGATTGTTACCTCTCTTTTTGATAACTACAGAGAATTTGGCGCCAAGAATCAAGATGACAAATTTGAATTGCTCTTATTGTAGCAAATGGTACTTCTTCAATTCCAATGCGCCTTTTGAGCCAGCCTTCCTTCGACATTACGACCATACTTGAAATAAATAAAGAAGTACTTCCACTGTTTATGCGTTTATCGTTTATTTATTTGCTATTTTAAGTTTAATGTTTATACTGTTTATTGTTCATAGTATTTGTTAATAATGAGTGCAGTATTGTTTTAAAGCAACGAATTATAATCCCCAGCAAGTTACAAATACATTTCCTCAATCTAAAATCTTGGACGATTTAATATGATGAGCAGGAGCGGAGCTTATTCATACTTTGATACTGTGGAAGTTCATCTCGAAGTATGTTTTATTTCTCTATTGTTCTGTTTTTTTAAGCACGAATTCTATTGTTCCCTGGTATAATGCGAGCAAACTATTATATAGGTATCTATAACAACCATTGCCTAGCTTTACTGTCATTTGCAGGCATAAAAAGATACAAGGAAATGTGCTTAGAATTAACGTTATTATTGTGCTTAACATTCTATATTTTAGTAGTAGTTCATTACATTTTTTAATTATACTTACTAATTTGAACTAGTTTGTAATGAAGAATGTTATGAACGAAGGAAATTGCTTTTGATATTTCACGAAACCAGCTACCTCAAACATCCACACCAATCAACTACATCAAAACTAATACTACTCACGATATGTATCCAATACGGGATTTTCTGGAATGCGCATTAAATATGGGTGTTGCCAGAAGCTTAAGTAACTTAAAGCATGCTAGATAGTTGTTTATTCTTTGTGACTGAATTGTAGAGGTTACGACCTATCAGATGCAGACCGGAGATGTGTTTTATTGGAGTCAATCAAAAGCGAATAAACGAAGACTATACAAATAATACGAACCCGTCAATCATTCAATCGTTATTCTCAATCATTGGCTGCCTTGTTCCTATTGGTTTGATGCTATCTGACTTCTCCCTTTAACTAGTTCTCTTTTATCTTGATGCCAGTGCACGCTGCTCAATGTTTTCCCAGCATATTCCACATGTCCTTGATCTGGGTTTTAGAAAACTTTTATTTGTATGTTTGTATGTCCGTATAGTATAGACCATGTTCAGAGATCATGAAAGCAATGCTCCTAAACCAAACAACAAAAGTTGAGATAAAATAATAATAAACTAACGTTGTCGTTATATTTCCTAGTTAAAAAATAAATTCGAATAACATAATGTAAAACTGCTAGTATATTTTTTGTTAAATAATTGCCAAAAGAATGGATAAGGCACATGACACCCATACTTATAAGCTGATGCGCATGACATCATTTTAAAGGCATTATATATATTTAAAGTATTATTTGAACCACTGTGAGTTCATTTTAAGCTTTAAAAGCATCTTGACTTACAACTTACAACCCAAGTATACGGTAGAAACCAGTTCATCAACAACCTTCGTTTAAAAGAAAGAAATCTTTCTCGTTTAACTGTTTCACTTCTTATTTTTCTGTATTCTTATATTCATTTTCATACTCATTTTGTAAGCTTTGTTTAATATGCATATTGTTGTTAAAATTAAACGTTTTCTGAACCTTGCTTGATTGAATGTTATTTTCATTCGGTCACCATTTCCACTATCACAATACATATTCTCTTAATTCTTTTAACATTTCTTTCTCAGTACCAATATTTGTTATGAATCCTTGTTTTTCAATGATATAATGATATAATATGTTCTATTATTATTTTATTATTACCTATATAATAATTATTTCTCTATACATATTTATGATCACTATTGACATAAAGATAATTAGTAGATAGTAGATAGTATATACTTTCAATTTTCAATAACTATAATGCTAATATTACCCCATAATTTAGCTCAAGATTTATATTATGACCTTTGATTTATTCAATTTCTTTTACTTTTACATAATAAAATGATCTAATATGTCATCAGGCTATTTTGTTTGTGAAAAATATGTATTTTACGACAAATCCACACAATGATATTATTTCATCTATTTTCTAAAATATTAAGTAAAATGTTAGATATTTTGATTTCTTCAACTTTTTAATATTAAATTGAATTGGAATAGATGATTTAAAATGAAATGATTTAATGCAGGTGGTCGTATTTAAATGTGAAACAACGTATCTGCTTATCATAAAATACGAAAGAAATACAATTAAAAAAAAAAATATTTAAGGCGGTCGACAACAATATAACAAACAAATATAATAAATTTAGAATTATATACAATTGATTTATTTCTATCACATTGGTTTCAGCTCAAGTAAACCTATTGTTTTGTTTCTAAAAGTGATACTCTTGATTCTCCTGTTTTATGTTTTATCAGTTTAAATTTCTTATAGGTATGTAAATAGAATATATTCCTATTATTATTATTTTTGTTGTTAATAATAATAAATGTAAAAAATTGGTCAGATAAATCGAACAAAACTTTCAACAAAGAAGGTCTTTGGGATGTTCTTCTTTAGACTGTTATTTCCCTTATAAAAAAAAACTATAGTGTGATATTCCTTTGTCCCAAAGTACATTGGACTAAATATCTCTTTGTCTTAATAGTTATTAAGTCAAAGTCATTTATATTTTTAAAAAAACATGGGGGAGTAACAATCTAAAGAAGTACCTATATTTGAAATCTACAATTCAATACCTTAACTATTATGATACCCTACTCAAAAATTTCAAAAAAATAAAATTTTGGGTAACCATAGTTGATACGGTCACCTAAAATGTGAAAATTTTACTTTTTTATATGATCTACCGGAAATATCTTAACCCACTTAAAAAGAAGTTGTGAAGTTCGCAACATGTTTCCTGTTTTTGGGCAAAAAAGTTTAACTTGTATACCAAATTTCAATAGTTTCAATAGTTCGGGGGTGTGATTTTTAATGCGACTGGCGAACGGACGAACTACCAAAAGCATTAGGGTTTCTAGGACGACCTCGAAACCCTAAAAACAGTTTATAGTTTCAAAATACATATTATGAGGGATAATCTTTTTTTTTTTTACTTTGTTAGTTTTGGGAGAGAAGTCATATTTTAGATAGCGCATGTGTTTTTAAAACAGTGGAAGGTTTTCTATGCTCGTATATAGGAGCTGGAGCATAACTATCTTAGTGACCTGCTGATAGCAACCTTGTGTAGCAGTCCTTAGCTATATTCACACAGATAAGAGGCAAGGAAGTGTCTAACTTGTCTAGTCGAACATTATTCTTTTAATTTTTCACCTGTGCGTTTCATTTATTTTCTATATTTAAGTTTACTCTTGATTTTTGACGTACCTCTAATGGCCTTCCCCGTCTAACTGATAAGGTAGACCTTCTGCCACTATATTGTTTTACAAAAGAATTTAATAACATATTAAATGTTTTAAGAATTTTAATTCTAATATTAGACCTCTTCCTTACTCTTTATTCCTTTATTCATCCAGGTTCTTTTAGGAAATTGATTTGAACTGATTGATCCCACATTTAATAGTTTACACTACAATAATTCAAATACATTTTCCCGCCCAGATACGCCAGATATACTTAGATTTACTAAGTTGAGTGTATTATAAATAAGTATTTAATGGAATTTTAAATCAAGTGTATTGGATATATTATCCGGAAATCACCATGTTAAAGGGCAGTTCCGGCGCTAAAGGGATGTTTACCATTATCCTTTCTTCGTGAAGGCAAGCTGCTAAACAGACAGGTGGTATTTATTCACAGAAGTAAAGTGTAGCACCCTTGCAGCTCTACATGTTGCTCTGAGATTGGATGCACATGTTTTTCCTCACTACCTGACGAACCTTCCAATCCTGTCTCTTTGTGCACCATTTCCTGTTTCCCTCAGTCGTAGCTATCGGTTCCCAAACCCCTACTCCACGTCCTTAACGGCAACCATATGGCCTTAAATTAAACAAAAATCTTAACAGAGAATTATGGGAATTTTATTATTATTTTTTCCTTGTTTCATTAGTTGTAGCTAGAAAATTAGATAAAAAAACCGAACATAATTGGAGTTAACGTCCTTCCCTTGGAATGAGCTTTTCATCGAATTCATTTTTTTATCATAAAAGATGATAATCAAAAAACTTTTAACTGTGGGATCAATCAGTTCAAATCAATTTCCTAAAAGAACCTGGATGAATAAAGGAATAAAGAGTAATTGCCCATTTTTTTATCTGAGGTCTTGACCGGGAAAAGTGGATGTAGCTATAGATATAAATTGTTCAACTTGGGCGAGAAATCCTAGAATATTCCTTTGTTTTGTCTGATCAATTATCACACCTTTTCATGGGATAAATATCGCTCTTTATAATAATATTAATAAGTGTAAATTGAACACTTTATAGATTGGTAAATTTCTTACTTGTTCATCAGAGAAGAAATCAGTATATGACTAATTTTTATGAAGATTAAGAGCGCAAGTGGAGTTGATATCAATAGAATAATAAAAATGGAAAGCCTCTCCACTAAATAAATGTTTATTCAACAAAACTAGTTTTCGGCCTCTCGGCCATCATCAGTGCCGGTAAAAGGCAAGGAAAAACCCCTTGGAGAGGCTTTCCATTTTTTATTATTCTACTAATTTTTATGATTCAGTATTCAATTTTAACTAACTTTACAAATTATAAGTTTACTGCTTACTTAAGAATTGTTTTACATTTAATTTTTCTAATTATGTTTTTACATCGTTAAACAAAAATAGAAGATATCTGTGTTTTGTTATCCCATCTTTAGCGAAAATGATAAATTCTGATACTAAGTACAAGTATTATTATCAGCATAATCTGAAGTTGAGGGTACAGCTTACGCTCAGAAACGTGTTTTTTAAGTGCAAAGTTTTTCTTGAAGAGTACCATAATGAAGGAATGGTTAAGGAAGAGACGGAGACAGTTAGCATTTTTGCGTTTGGATTCGTTATTACAAAAGATCGTTAAAAGTTCCATGTTTTTATAGTTATTGAACCGTACATTATTACTTATTTATATTTATAACATTACGTTCTTTTTCTTTTTCTGCATAGCAAAACGTGAAAAAGTTTTGTTTTTTTGCAGATCTTGTTAATTGACTCCTTGTCCGTAAAACGAAAGCCGTAATTTCTTTTATAATAAATTCATATCCCTTAAAAGTGTAAAGGGTTGTTTTGCAACACTATATAAAAGAGGCTCTTTGGATTATCCTGAAAAAATGGTAAAGGCATTCTTAGTGCCTTTTTAAAAACGTTAATTAGTTTTTTGTCTGGATTTTGTTATAGAGGTCATGAAATTAAATTTTCGTGTTTCACATGATAATATAATCAATGAATCAAATTTGGTTTCGTAAATGTTCCTGCCTTTCCTTTTAAATGTTTGCACCTTTAAGTGTTTTTTCTTTATCAAGATTATAGATTTTACGAAAATAAATACATAGCTGTAAAAACTAATCAACTTACAAGTAATAATAGATAAGATAGATAATTAATTAAAAGTCAAGTTATTTCTTTTGGCCATTTTTTTCTGTTTCAGAGTGTAAACAATAATATTATGGAAGAATACATTGTTTATGATATTGCATTTCTAAACATTTTATTACGATTTCGATTTGTGTTAATTTTCTTGATTATTAGTCGTCCTGGAGTTGAACAGAGTGTAAGAAAAAAAAACTTGTATCTTTCGAGAAAGCGTTCGTTCAATGTATGAAAAATAATACATTTGACATTATATTTTTTCGTGCAGCTTTCAAGCCTAGTTTTGGTTGCTCTGTATCTACTCTTGATGTCGTCTCTTCATTCGTAGAATTCTTTTATGATTCTCAGATGACCTGGAGATTAATTTTCATTAAGACGCCTTTCTGAATTATTTTGAAGCCCCACCTTGGTAATAATATATGCATGTATTGAGGTATAAGAGCCATGTGTCACTTGTTGGTTCCTGGTAGAGATTTCTCGAAGGCGTTGTCCTTTGTCGCGAAGGTATTTGTAGCGGAGAGTCATTGTACTTGGTTTCTGATTACGACCTAGTTAGACCAAGGATGAAGTGTCACAAGATGAAACCAGAGACCTTATAAGTTTTACTGAGCCTTAATGTTTTAAATAAGCAGCATTTTTTTTGATATTTTTTGAAATTATTGTTATCAAATATTAATTTAGCATGTATTTAGTCATATCTTTGTTTTTAAGTGTGAAGTATTTCTTTAAAACCATTGTCGATTAACTGGATGAGGCTTAAATTTTCTCAAATAAGTTTATTAGATTCATCTTAAAATGTTGCATTTATTGTTAAGTGCTAAAATGTATTGAAATGTTATTATCCAAAAGATTGCACACATTCTGAACGGAGAATATGTAGAAGTTATGGTAATTAACTATGGAAGCTATGGCATTCCTAAATTTGTTGCCATCGTGCTTATGCTTATAGAAAGTTCCAAAGTGTATGTTCATCTAATTTTTTCTTTAACCTTTTTCTTTTCCTAAGCAAAGGTAATAATGTCTATGAAGTTGCGTATACCCTCTGTAAAATTTCTGTATTGAAGGCGACCAATTATTTAAAAAATACTTCGGTAAACTGTGTGGATCAGTCCTTCTTATTAGCTGTCGCTTTTATGATCTGATTGTTGGTCAGTTACCTTTGAAAGGTAAAGATTGAAGATGGGTTCTGAAAGTCAACTCGCCTTGGCTCCATTTGATGGATATCGAAAGGATGGTGGTGATATCCGGTTAGCTCCTGGTTGTTAAGTCAACTCGCGTAGTAAAGCTATAGCACCCGACGAATACCAGCCATATTGTGCAGTCAATGCGCACCACCGCGCCGCACTTCAAAACCTGGAACTCTTCCAAACCATAAGAAGAAGTCGAAGACTTTCTCACACTTCATCTCTTACTTTATTAAGGAGTAGAGACATTTTTATAGACAACCTTTGAATTTACTTCTTTATGTGTTGTATTTATTTTGTTTCCTTTTTAACTAACCTTGCTAGGCCGTCCTGTCATTTCTTGGTTATTTATATTGTAAATTTTGCTGTTGAATTTAATGCCCAATCAATTATACTTATTACTTATCGAAATTTTTTAAGGTATTCTTTATGTCAATTAGCTGCCGGATGCAACAAGAAATATTATGCTTGTGAACTTAAAGCTTTGACGTTTATTTAGCAACTTAAAAAAATTGTAAGGACAGTTATGCAATCCTTTTTTCAGAAATTCATACATTACAATATTTAATGTGCATCTTCATTTTTATCTATTATTTTAAACACTTGATTATATTTGTTAAAGCGATGTAATACGCGAACAAAAATATGTTTACAGTATTCATTTGTTCTTATTGTTTCTAGCAAAATACATGTAATAAATATCCAAAAAGTAAATATTTTTAATGCTATTTTTATATTTTAAAGTTTCTATACTGATACAAGAATAATTTTAGTTAGTTTTTGTTATCATACCAGTCTCATAATATTTTCCTTGCTAATAGACCTATTGAGATTGTCACTTGGTTCGCTGTTTATTGTTTTCGTAATATGTCAAAAATCATAGACCATGGAATTGAAAATAAAAGAATTACTGGTTATCTATGACAGATAACGAGAGGCTTGTCTTAGAACCTTCAAGATTTCCTCGAAAATAAAAAATACAATAGATAAACACCAGATAATCTATTATTGTGAAAAACATTATTTTTTTCAACACATTATATTTGTTTGGAAGGATAATTTTATTAAATAGCCTGATTTATTAGTTGGGGAGACCGGGGCACGTTTTCCACATTTTCTTTCCTTGATTGTTCCTGTTTTTTCTGTTATGATTTAAAAAATGTGTTTTATCCCAAAATAATCGTTTAAATCTGCTCTACAACCTCGTGCAACTTTTAATTATTAGGTATATTTTCAGTTATTACACAGAGGAAAACGTGCCCCATGTACGGGGCAAGTTTTCCAGTGCCATTAAACTAAATAGGGGCAAGTTTTCCAACTGCCAAAAATTGTAAAAGAAAGGAAATAAATAAATTTTATATCTGAAAATAAAGGATTAGTGGTTTATTAAAAGTAATATAAAAAAAAAATCTTACTCGCTAATTGAACAAAGTCAGATATAAAGGATGATACAAGGTGATAAAAAGATTAGAAATAGTCTTCATTGTCTGAATCACAATGAATACGTACAAAAAATAAAACTTCGCCATCAGTGCAATCTTCGTGCGCCCATTTCTTGCATTTTGCACCTCACCCAATTTTCTTTATCCTTAGATTTGGTAAAAAGTTCAAAGCAATAAATGCATACACAGTCTTCACGTTTTCCATATGGAAAACGTGCTCCATGTACAGGTGGCAAACGTGCCCCGTCGCCATTTTGGGACTTTAATTTAATCTAAACATGTCAAAACAAAAGTAATTTACAATATCAATCACATCACTAGATTAAGGAGATATTCTTCTTATTATACCATGTCGCAAATAAAGCAAAAACATAACTCACTTATTTTTTTGTTTACTTAACCAAAAGTTGTTTAAAGTTTGGTTACCTATTCGAAAACAAAAAAAAATTGGCCCTGGCGTAACTAGTGCACTGAGACGACTGGAAGTGGCGTGATTAACGCAGTAAAGCATGGCGGCCCTTCCGAGTTAGTCCGCGGAGCACTTTTCTGGCGCACTGCTGAAATACGATCGGGTGGAAAACCTACCCCTATGGAATACGTGCCCCGGTCTCCCCTATTTATTTCTTATATTTTGTTCTTAAAGTAAATTTTTATTATAGTGTTGTTTAATAGTAAAAATTGAACCATTATATGCAAATTGGTTGGAAGAAAAAAAGGCAGTATTAATCTGTTTTTTAAAACTGTTTAAAATGATAAAATATGTGAACAAAGTATTTGTGGATATAAAGAATAAAGCGTGTAATGTACTTTTATTGATTAACGTCATGGAGTTTAAAGAATTGATTTTTATCATTTAGAAGACTTAGATTTATTAAAACTTGTAAGATTGAAGGTGGTTGGTCTTAAGTTTTTTTTAATATGAATCCAGTAAGAAGTTAATAGCACTCTACCCTACATATTACATATATTATAAGCAGCATTTAATTGTTGGACCGAAATATTTCTTATAGAAGAATGTGTTATTTTGTGAGTAGGAGTTATGATGTCTGCTTTATGCATAAGTTAAGTTAGATTTTCTCTTATTATTTGAAGATCCGTTCCTCTCGCAGGTATATATTACATATTCTTATTTTTATAATAAAGAAATGTAATTTTTTGTTCATCAAGATGCATGCGTACACTATTATGAGGAACAAAATGACATTTTTATATATAGAAGTATGTTAATGTCGGCCCATATTATATATAATATATTCTAAGCATTTAAAGGTTACTAGTGTCGCCACTTTCTACCCCAAAATATTATATTTCCTGATGTCTCATATTAAATGGTAAAATGAAACATTTTATTTTTTTATAAAGAAACTAAAAAATATGTAATTTCTGCGTATTTTTTATTAGGTAGTTCATTTTTTCAAGTTTCTGTACTACTCAACTAATTAATCCTAATAGTTAATTTACTTTAAATATTTTTGTATTGAGTTATTAATTGGATATTTATTGGCTCAGAAATAAAATAGACAGTCAATTAGTGTGGCACATAGCTTCCTCGCATCCTATCACGTATTTGATTGATTTTATGCTTTTATAAGCCATTATTGTGTTTAATTGTTTCCCCCGTTTTACTAATATGTCAAAATTGTTTTGGTTTTTTTTTTATAAATTAAAGGATCAATTAAGCAAAACTTAAAGAGCGTAGACGGTTAATTAATCTGGTGCTATCTGCGGTCTACTTTCGACAAACCATCCAAATTTCAAAAATACAGATGAGTACTTTTGATGATATAGGTGTTAATAAATGTATGTTTGTGCGCATGTTCAAGAGAAATAAATGGGCGCCGAAGGTTGAAACTCATATGGGACCAACAATGGGCTAATTATGACCTACCATACAATTTGCATTGAAGTCGGACGTATAGTTTTTAAAGATATGTCGGTTCGCAAAAATTGAGCGATAGACCGACCGACAGACACGGAACCAAATATGATCCCTGATGACTGAAACGGATTTCTGTCTTGGAATTTTTGAAATCGGAGACTTAAAATATTTTCGTTCTTCAGAACGATCACATAGCTTCCGTTACCTTCGGTAAGCTTGGAAACAAAACTCAATAATTTTGGGTTGTACTTCAGTGTGTAAATAATCTACGACGCTGAACATCCGTAAGTGAAAAAAACGTTCTTTTGGACCTGTTACTCTGGTGAACTTGATGGTTTACTCTAATCTCAGGCTTTATTTTTTTTTAGTTGAGATGAAGACACCTGTAGCTTTTTTTTAGTCTTTACCCATAGTCCTCGTCAAACCACAAAGTATCTGGATCACAGTAAACGATATCTGAAAAAAATGACCACGTCCTCTTGTCGTGGTTACTTTGTCGAACAATTACATGAATGTTGCAACATGATTCCTTTAAGATTTTTTAGCTCTCGCGTTCTTACTCAACAGTGACAAGTGGTAAACTCGTTTGCCCTTGACTCGAGTACCTCTTTTACTTCTTTTTTTTTGGTGTATCATTTTTTAAAAAATATTTTAACTCTGAAAAGAATTTCCTTTCATAATTTTTACTCAGTGTGGCTTCCCTTTCAAGTTCAAGTAACAATTCGCCTAACTTCAGGAATAACTTTGACCTTTTTTTAAAAACAAACCTGTAAATTAATTAAAACCCAACTAGAAGTATAATTTGAAATTTTCAGTGAATTTTGCGTAAAAGAAATTGTTTAGAATATTAATGTATAACAAGTTAGTTTTACCTTTTGTGTTTTTGTTTTTTTACTTAAAGTATTATTTTTAGTCAATGATGATTATTTGGTCACAAATTTACAAATAAGAGTTAATAATATAGAAAGAAAGAGAATATGCAATAGAAAAGTGTGAGGAAAGCTTTAAGAAGTTAAAACGAAAAAACCCTATATTAGTAAAAAAAAAAATTAAAATTACTAGTTCCATTGATAAAAATCTATTTAAAATTTCATCATTACGTGAATTCTTTTCTTAATTCCATAGATAGTGTCTGTTTGTCTCTGTTCTGCCTAAAGTGTAAATTGAGGCGGAAGTCAGCTATTCATCCGATATATTTCTTAATTTCTTTACTCTCATAAAACAAGACATCAAGGTTATTACTAGAACTAAATAAAAAAAAAACCGATTTAGCAATAAAAGAATGTTGAAATGAATGTTAAAATAGGGAGAGAATTTGTTTTTGTGTTAGACTAAACCTAATTTAAAGCATTAAAGAAATAAGAATGTTTTTTTTTTCTTCCTGTAGACCTACTAAAGCTGAGTTGAATTCAAAAGTTCGATGGACCTTATCATTGTTGTATCCGTTACGGGTTGGTAAATTCAGTTTAAAAATTTGTATCTTCAGTCCATTGATGCTATCTACTTTGAACCTCATGGTCCCGTGCCTCTTGTAACAGCTCCTCATCTTCTCTATTAAAGCGTTAAAAGTAGCTTTTTCGGTGGTCTCCCTATTTTATGGCATACGCTTATAATAATCATTGCTTTTAACTTTGATCTCTCACTTTTTTATGCTGTCGAATAATTCAATAAAATCTTTATTGAAGAGTTAAGAGTCTACAAAGTTATTTACTTTTCCTACTATAAGTTCTGTTGAAGTCGTTTTGCAACTTGCGCGTTTATTACACTTAATTCATATAGAAATGTGTAAGGAAAGCCTCAAGTAGATAAATTGAAAAACAGTCTGATTAGATTAAATGTTATCCGTCACATCGATAAAGCATATGGAGATAATTATGTATTAGTTTATTAAAATTATTTACCGATTGGTAACGTTATTTGTTATTGCTAAAATATAATCATAAACTATATTTATCAAATCATTTCTAAAATGTATCATACGCTTTTACTTTTTAATATCAATTGATAAATTTATTATTATAAGTTAAGTATTATTTATTTTTAATATCAATAAAGGTTACGTATACTGTTTCAAATATAAGATATTTTCTAGTTAGTAGGTAATAAAAACAAGAAGATTCGGAAAAAATATGGACATTGCACTTTTAGCACTTCTTTAGATTGTTACTCCCCTTATTAAAAAACAGAGGGGAGTAACTATCTAAAGAAGGTGTACGGAATGTTCTCCTTTAGACTGTTACTCCCCTTAAAAAAAATATGTGTGATATTCCTTATTCCTTTGTCCCAAAGTACATTGGAATAAACATCCCTTTTGTCCTAATAGTTATCAAGTCAAAGTCATTTATATTCTAAAAAAAACATAGCGGAGTAACAATCTAAAGAAGTACCGCACTTTTTGCAATAGCATAAGTCGTTTTCCACTTATCAATATGTCACAGCATATAGAAATTTCTCAATCACGATTTATTTAATCATACATTTTTCCCCGATGATAAAACTTATTGCTTCTCTTATACTTACTGGCCATTGCATAAGTCATCTCACTTATGCATCATGGACTTATAAGTGTGGACATCCTGCCGATGAATCCCGGTTTTTTCCTCGAAGAAAAAATAAAAAACCTTAAAGGGAATATTTTTACGATGTGTAACCGCAAGAGTTTCTCATATAGTCACACGACATAACGGCGTCGAAATAATCTGCGGTTTTTAATGAAAATTTAACCTCAATGTACTTGTTGATTGAGACATGTTTGGTTTTTGCTTATATCCACTGGCTTTCAGTTGTCATTTCGTATTGCAGAGAGAGGTTTCCAAAAAAAAGCAAAAACGTCTTCTCAGGTACTGTCTAATTGTAATTAAGGAAGTAAAGTTTTTTTTGTTATGTTCAGTTCTTTCAGTGATTTTTTTCCAAGGAAGTTCAGTAGAACATTGTTTTTCATTCTCAAGATATACAAACCCGTATATTTTTCGCGTAACAATTTTCTCCTATATATTTGCTCTAATTAGACATTTTAATAATACCTTAAGAAAAACAACTTTTTTATTATTATTTTTACGCGGAAGTTGTTTTTTAATAGGAAGTGAGACAACTTTTTTTCTATTATAGTTAGTTTTATTTTTAGGTATGTGAGAAAATGTATTGTCTTATATCAAATTTGAAGAGTTTATTTTATGAAAGCATGCTTTGCTTTAAAATGTAAATTAAATTGAAAATTTCATACTTATTATGTACGTTCAAAGACCCCGAATAATAATTATTAATATGTAGAGTAATAAAACTAGTTTAAATACATTATTTAATGCAAATTTTATTAACGTGGTTTTTTTCAATGAAAAATAATATTGTTTAATCCTTTCATGGTTGTGGGAAAAAATGATTCGCCATTTCTAATAGTGTAATGCCTTAAAGGTGCTTTTTGACTTTCATTTTCTCAAATCGATTTTAGATAAACATCATAAGTTTACACCAAATGCATAATAGGAAAAATATATTTTTCTAAGTATTACTTGAATAAAATGAATTTTAATCCGCACGTATTATATACCGTTACTAATTGTAGTAACTGTATATATTAATAGTACAGTTATCCTTAAATTTTGTGGTTGTAAAATTTGTTCGAGCCAGCTTTGATGTGGTGATAGTTCGTTGATCTTTTTGTGTTAATGCGTTTTTGTATTTCTGACCTTAACTTGCGTAAATTGCTATTAATTCGAATAACTGTTCTCGCCTTATATTTATTAACTATCAATATCTAGTTAATAGTACAGTAAATATATTTTTTGTTTTTTCTAATAAAATTGAAGTTAAATGAATATTGGTATAGATAACGTCACAAATCTACGATTCTGTCAAAAAATATTATTTATGATAATGGGATTGAGATCGAAGGTCGATATCTGGTAAGATTTGAATATTTTACGTAGCAGTGATGGTCCTTTTTTAAAAAAAGATAATTCAAATTTTTGTTTGATTTAATTAGAGAGTGACCTAAGGTTTTCCGTTATTCAAGATGAGTAGCGGCCATGGGGCTTTTGAGGCCTATTTAGCATACTGGTCGTCAGTTATGTCGTTATGACAATTACGTCCTCTTTATAAAATATGTAACCATCTTTTTAGATTTTTTTTTGTTTTAGATTTTCTTAACCACTATTACATTATGAGTAATGAATCCTTTTTAATAGTTTGGCCGTGATGTTTTGAACATTTTTTTAAAATACATTTCGACACGATTATGCACGCTCAATAATTTGACTTTTCGAATTACAAAATGAAATCTAGTCTAATATCCCTTTATATATATATACTTTTTGTTATTTCAGTTAAATACATATCAAACAAATAATTTAAATGATAAATTATTATTTTTAATTTAATAATTTTTGACCTCAAGAAATTATCCTCTACCTTCGAACTTCAGTGAACTTCAATTTTACATAATACTAAAACAAATTATAAAATATAATTTAAAATATTAAAAAAATTATAAATTATTCTTTATTAGTTAAAACTATAGTATTGTTTATTTAGTTTTTACAAACAGTAAACTTACATAAAAAATATACCAATATACGCACATAGATTTAGCCCCCCACAACTGGGTAATGGAATCCTTTAGCCCCCCATAACTGCGTAATGGAATCCTTTAACCCGCGACAACTGCGTACTGAAAATGCATTATAATAAACCTGTTTTACCCTCTCTAGGAGGCAACTTTAATTGATGAAAGAGACATATATGTCCATCTGAAAATTCTTAATCCAATGCCAACGCCAACTTATGACATTTATTTTATTTATGCGTATTTATTAATATTCTTGTTATCATTTTATTCTTTTCGTCCTTCTTAAAGTTTAATTGCGTTGATGGCCTTGCGTTCAAGCTTCCTTTTTTGAGAAAACACCTACTGAACGCATTTTGTTTACTGTTTTCCAACTTGTTGTGTGGTTGCATTTAAAATTCTTTGTAGTTAGAAAATGCCTACAATTTATCGCAACCACCTACGATAATTTAAAAAAATGATTTAATCCAATTATGTCTCACAGTCACTTTTATTTTTACATATTCCGTTTAATTAAATTGATAACACTTTTCTCTGGATAGTAAGAATATTAAGATTTTTTTTTACCTTAATTATCATTAAGTTGTGGATAAAACCTACACACTTTTTGAATTTGAATCAATCGTAGATTAATAGCGATTGTTTTTAAAATTGTGTTTACTTTTGGGCCATTAATCAAGTTGGAATTAATTAAATTTATTTTTGGAGGACCAATACTTTGTTTTAAACTCTCTGGCGAGTTACTTTATTTATACTTTAATCGTTTCATCGAAATTCCTCTGATTTATTTATTTTTGTATGTATGTACCTACTATCGATCTCAGTCTTCCACAGTTAGAGATTATTTTCGAATAACATAAGACTATAATTTTTTTAAATAATATTTTTTCATGTGTATCTTCATGTAAGAGTTGAGAAAGATTAATTTGTTGTGATCTGTAGTTAGAATTTTATTATTCATTGTGGAAACTATGCAAGTTAACTATGTCGAAAGGGGTTTATTAATCGTTTAAGCAAGTGTTATGATGGAATCTTCTTTTAAGTGCTTCATTCGCAATTCCTTCTATTGTACACGTGCATCTTACCTTGTGATGCAAACAATGATTGTTTGTCAGTGGCTAAGATCCGGCACGGCGCCATTAAATACTTGCAGAACAAAAACAGGTTCTCACTACCAAATATGATCGGAGCTTGCATTCCTCGAAGATCCCTATAAGTCTCATGCATGTACTATATAACGTTGTTATAATAATCCAGAAACATATATGAAAAAGGCACCCAATTGTTGCTCTGTCGCAACTCTTATTATTCTTCCCAAGACTAACGGAAACCTCTGGGCGCTTACCGAGCAAGCTACTATCTCTTACCCTGTACTAGAGTTCTTGGCGGATGGGAATCGGGTAAACAAAGAAGCCTTGGGTGAAATCCGTTTATCCCTCATTAAAAAGGAGCTTTAACTGTTGAGATGAAAGGTGCATCAGTTTAGCGACAGTTTATTTCACTCGCTTCCATTGTTTTTTGATCTGGGCCAGCCTGAATGGAGCCTTTGTGACTTTCTAATAGCTGAGATCCGTGGAAACATGTAAAACACGTAATAAATTGTTTACAACAAAACAAAATATATTAAAATTTATAATTTAGTTGAGATAACGAATAGTATTCTATTTTATTGGTACAGGGCGTCTACGAAGGAACTTAAATTATAAATTTAACTTTAAACACATTCAAACTCTGCATTATTTGCTGCTTACTAACAAGTAAGAGAAAAAATTGTAGCACTGTTCATAAATGGTAAATAAAAAATCTGATAAAGTATGTATTTTCTAGCTAAGCTACAAGTGTAGAAAAATCTTATTATAAATTGTCGCTGAATACTTGTTTTTCAAGATATTAAAGAGATATATATATTCTTTAAATCAATTTACTGCAACCCTTTGGACCAAGATTTTATGAATTGTAATGCCTTTTCTCTTGGCTCGCTTGTCAAATGAATTATAGGTGGGATGTAAAGGAGTTGTTTTATTTGTGTATTAGCGATTATAATTCATGTCAGGAATGTCGTGTAGTATAGGGAGAGGTGGGAAGTGGAGATATTGAAGCCAATTAGTTCAAAAGGAGTCTGGCAGCCTCCAGTTAGCTACTTTAAGAGAACTTGCTCCCTCTTTCCGAGACCAATCTTATAACACATCTGTTGCCTTTGTCACAGGGCCAAAAACAACCTACGCTTAACCTAAGAGACTCGGGAGCCCTTTCATCCACCTGATTAATTTGTTCCGTAAATCTTCTTCGTTGATGTTCCTTTAGATGAGGGAAAAATGACATGTTCTATATATTTCTCTGTTATATAGTCATTGTTGTGGGTGGTATGGCTGTCAAGATCCGGAAGGGATAACTAATTTTCAGTTGTGCCTCACCTTTTAACCTGTATATTCTCTTCGTTTCGACGCTTTCTTTTCGAAGGTGTTAATGAACTTTGTTGTTTAATGTTACTCCCGTCAAAACCGAGTAATCCTAGCTGTAAACAAATATGAACGAAATATACATAGCTCCTTGCTTCTTAAATCTAAACTTGACTATATATATTAATTATACGTTTATACATTTTATATTATCAGCCTAACCAGAATAACTGGTCGACCTTTGTTTAATTGTGATTTATAAATTCACCCTACCGTCGTTCACTGTCACTGTCCCTCTACATTGAAATAAGAGTTAACTAACCTTAACAGTAAGTCCCACGTAGTCCTTTAAGAATATAAATTCGTAAAACGGCTGTTAAATAATTTTATCATTGAAGATATTACCTGCTTCTTAAATATGAGCGTAAACTTTGTAAGATACATTTTGTAAGAGAATAAACTTTGTATGAGCGTGAACATGATAAGATAAAACTCCTAAACACATATATTTTGGACTAGCGATAGTATACTTAGCAGTTGAGAAATCTAACTACCTAAACATAGTTGGTTACTTTGTCCTTCTCAGATATTTACTTTACTTTTACTAACCAGAAAAAGCCTATGCAAACATTTTTTAAAAAGTTATCTGAGGAATCTGTAACCTTTAGTTTCATGTTTCATATACTAACATGTAAAATCACTACAATTTGTAAGCGCGTCCTACCTCTGAAATATTTAATATGTCCTATAATTCATAATACTGACTATTGTCCCTACTAGTCAATAGTCAAAATGAATATCTTTCTACCCGTCATATGTGCTCTTCTATTTCTTTTCAATATGGCCTGTCATCTGTCAATGACACCCATGTACATCTTGAGTCATCTGCATTCACTATTCACTGATTCATATCCTGCAACTGACCTACCGCAGGTAGATTCATTTATACTGTTTTCTTCCTTTTTTTATTATTATACGCATTTTATTATTACGCATCAAACAACACTTGTAAGACTTCTTTAAACAGACATTGATTGCAGATAAACTAAAGAACTAAAGCTATAAAATTGCTTTAAAGGACTTTTTGATAGTGTTGAGAGGCATGTCGTATCATGCTTTTTCTTTCATGCGTGTTATAATTAGGCGCGTATATAAAATTATTTTTAACCTATACTTTTTTAATTGACTAGTACGTTTTAATGATTTGATTATTCTCTATTTTGTCCAATTATATCTTCTGTACATATAATCGTAGGTGGAAGTGGATGAAGATATGTGGGTGATTTTTTAAAAAAAATGATTAACTTATGTCAGTGACCCAATCATGAACTGTTAATAAACTTTAATGCAATTAACGTGTTATTTGTTCATTTAACATCTTGTTTCCTTTAACACCTCTCGTTTTAAAAATTCCTTTCCTTTTGGCCACAAGAGATCGTAAATTTCTATTTCTATATTTTTTGTTGGTTTCTTCATTTGTTCATTAACGATTTTAATGAAAATACTTGTAGAAGGAAGATGGAAATAAATAAAAGAAGAAGGGTTGGAGTCAACATTCCTGACCAGCTAAGACTGTTCAAAATAAAAAGAATACTTGATTCAACGAGTGCGATCTCATTGTTATTCTTGGTCAGATCTTGATAACATGCCGTCTTTGTAAATCGACTAGTTTATAAGGTTGTTTATAACGATGAAGAGATATATTAATTGTTTATTTAATGGAGGATGGTGGTCTCGGACGAAGAAACCATGGAAGTTAATTAAACTTCATTAGGACACAAGCGACAAGATACTACTTCTTACAATAACCACTTAAACGCCAACAATGTAACTTTCGGAAAAACCTTTTACAGGATCAACAAGTTGTTTTTTTATAAACAGTTTAAGACTTTTGGATAGTTGTAGAGTTCTCTTGGTTTTATAAGATCTTGAATTTCCCCTTTATTGGCTTACGTCATTTAGTTAACTAATTCGACATTAAAAACTATCTGCTTGATGTTGATGTATTCAATTCATTCTCTTTATAAAAAAGCGCCGGATAATCTATTTCTTCGTCACAAAATATGAATTAGGATTAATGTGATGAGATTTATTTTTCTAGACTCCAGCCATTCATTGTCTTTACCAAAAACAACCCATCTTTCTGATTGGACTGAAAGTAAATGAAACGTAAAAAAGGCCTTACGAAGGCCTCCGTCTAAGTTAGAAATGAATGAGGAAGTCTTGTTCTTCCTTAGTCTTCTTAATGCTAAATGGCTGAATTATTTTAAGATAAATGAGCCGTATCTAATTGTCGTTCTTACAAGAAACCCAGTAACGGTCCATTAATGCTTGCCATCTGATAGGTGGAATCGTATTGTGATATCTGCTAATTATTGTAGTTTATAGACCCAGATTAATAAGCCACTAACATTCCAACTCGACGCAATTGATTAAATAACGCAGAATTCCATTCGAGTTTTTGAAATATACGAGGGTGTATATTTCGTTTAACGAATATAATATAAAATAATCCAAGAATGCTAAATTTGCATGTACGTATAAAAGAAGTCGTTTAAATTTAGAAACAGTACTACTCTAATGTATAGTATTAGTAAAGCTTGATACAGCCGAATTTTGGTACCTTTGTATGTAATATAATATGTCAATTTTCGTTCTTTAAATAAAGCATTTAATATTACCAATAATAATAATCATTATTAAAATATGACTCTTATTACCATATTTTACAGAGCTCTTAAGCAAACAAAAAGTAAAAGTACTTAGCCACTACAGGTATTACAGTAGAACTTTATATATTACTGTGTTATTGTGTCAACTATACTTTTTTACACACTTTTATTTCTTCTTTCCCACGATTTAGGATAAGCATCTTGATATGTGACAATGTAAAGACCCCCCCTTTTAATTTGAAAATATGCTGCTACTGTTCGGATTCTACAATCCATATTATGTTAAATAATAATAGCATAGGTTTTCTACATCCGCAGTTTTTTTTAATGTTTGGTTGAGTATTTTACAACACTATATACTTTCTTAAAATTAAATAGTTCGTCTCTCATGAGTTAGCCACAAAGGTGGTTAATTCTATGGGTGCTTTCATTGCTTCAATAGGGTTTAGCGAGCCTTTTTTAGACTCTTATTTATTACTTCCCCAACCTGTTCTTTTATTCACTTCCTCCGGGGTCTAGTCAATTTTTCAAAATGTTTTCAGCAGTAAAACTGTTTCGTTGGTAATATATTGAGTTCTTTTGAGTTTTCAAAAAAATAGATGAAATTTCTTGAGGAAAATTTAAAAGTAATCTTTAGTACATCTTAATATTATATTGACTTATTATTGTCCCTTAATTCAATTGATTAATTCATATATTATATGTCTTTTAAGTATTACAAAATAATTAAAAAGATAAACCGAAATATCACTCACAATTTTTCTTCTATTTGACGCCAGTTCGATTATTATTTCCCTTTCCTTATGTTCTTTCGCATCATTAAAAAAGATTTAATCGTTCTAGCTTTTCCCTTGAAGATACGTTGAGTAAGAACTTCAGGTTAAAGAAAGACGGGGTACGATCATCGGCTTACATCAAAAGGGTTTAAAATACTTTCGTCTTTTTTTAGGGAGGACCTTCTTCCTTAGATTTCCTTTGATCTAATCTCTGATTATATGAAGTGAAGAAAGAATATGAGGTGTGAGGATATAAAGTATTATTTTCTCATTTTAATCCCTTCATATTTATTTATTTTGATGTTACTATAAATAATTAGTATTTTTTTGTAACATTAAAACAAATGTATTTATAGCTAATGCTGAAAAGAATTTATGTGAAAAAACAAAACTCTGTTAAGAATAGAAATTGATTATTGATCGACTCCCAAATATATAATTTATTTAGTTTAATCTATTTTTGTATTTTCATTGATATACAAGCGTTGTTTGTACATATTTAAATATGTACAAACATAATGCCCCAAACACAACAGTATGCCCCAGAATAAGAAGTATTTTGTTTTTTTTCAAGAGGGCAAAATAAACACCGTATTAGTTTTTAAAATAAAAATAAATTTTAGTTCTAAAAATAAATTGGTTCTTAAAATCATGGAAAAAACAATTCATCAATACATATTTCCTAATCTTTTACCGTGTAAAAATGTATAAAATAAAATGTAACGAATAAAAAAATAATGAAAAAAAATTCAAGTCATAGATATAGGATGCAAAATTAATAATAATTATTGCAAAATAACGTCTAAAAAATATTATTTCTAATAATATTTTATTAGTTCACTAATTAATTTAATAAATATAATCTGTTCAAATCATGTTTGAAATCACTGGAACTTAAATTTGACCTTTTTCTTTGTTTCTAATTAAATTTTATTAGTCACTTTTATTTATTATTTATTTAATAAATGCGATAACATTTTTCAAGAAATAGTCACAGCTTAATTATGATTTATTAATTGACCCCTTTAAGACTTAAATTGTAGACGGCAGTGGAGAAGGAGCTGTTATTTCTAAGAACCAGTTAATTACCTACCACTTGCTTCGACCAGTCACCGGAATTTTCGAAGAACTTATCACGGGTATTGAGTTATTCACATGTCGTTCTGGATTTCTAGAACAAGGTTGTTATTACTTGGTCGGCTTATTATTTATTTATTTTTAACTTATATATAACTGTTAAGGCAAATTATGTATTTTTAAGTTTTCCAAATCGTTAGAAACAAATGCATTTAAAGAACAAAATTTGAAATGATTGTTGAACTATTCAACATTTTGTATAGTCTGATTTAATATTATAAAATATTATAAGTCAGATATAACATGTAAAATAGATGTATAATTGAAAGTGAAGTACTTTTATAAGTAAAATATATTGTAACAATGATCTTATTTATTTATTTATTATTTATGAGTTGTATTTCCCCTTTAATCTTTAAAATTCAGCAACATTAAAAGTCGTGCGTACACTATACACCTTTTTCATCTTTTAAGACTCTTTATTGTATTTAGTGTATGTGTTTATTCTTATATTTATATTTGACGATTAATCTATTTACCTTGCATAGTTTAATATCACAATGTCAGTACTTCTTTTCTTATTAATAGACACCTTTCACGAGAGCGATTAAAATCCTATTGTATGTCGATTATAAATGATATCTAAGAGTCTGATCTTGTTCTTTAACATTCTTATGATTCGAGGAAGACGCTGAAAAAAAGTTATGAGGGACTCATGTATATAATTTTTTTTTTAAAGTGACGCTCTTGAATATACAAGTACTATTCCGAAGTACCAACATACAGTTTTTTACGACCTTATAACTTGTTGCATATAAAAAAGGTCCGGATATGGGCGGGGTATTGATGGTGACGAAGAGACGTAACGGTACGTGTCGATATGATGGTTCTATTGTTATAGGCTGCCGGTACTGTATAGTACTCTCTTCCAGTTTATCGGCCTTGGTAAAGGACCACCGCCACCGGCACCGATCTTCAAACCTTTGAGGGTTAAGGCTCGGCTCTTGTCTGGAGAGACCTTTAAAACTAGTTCTAGTTTCCCACCCACGCCGCACAGCCTCTCTTGATGCACATCCGATCTGTTTATTTTTATAACCTCGAATCAAAATAAACTTTCAAGATCCAGCCCTTTTTACACGCTTTTAATTAACTTTACATGTTTGTCCAGGACATTTATCATGTTTTTATTATCACAACATTATGTATTTAACAATTCTTCATACTTATTGGGCTTTTAGGGATGATCATTAAAAAAACATTTCTATTTTTTTAAAAACAATATAATAGGTGCGAATTTTCGCCCATACCTGGGCATCATCAGGCCTTTATCTGAGTAATATTGTGTGCTTTTCATTGATCTTTTATATATATGTATCCAAAGGTGAGTAACATTCTCTGACCAACATTGAATTGTTACTTATGAGTAACAATTCAATGTTGGTCAGAGAATGTTACTCACCTTTGGATACATATATATAAAAGATCAATGAAAAGCACACAATATTACTCAGATAAAGGCCTGATGATGCCCAGGTATGGGCGAAAATTCGCACCTATTATATTGTTTTTAAAAAAATAGAAATGTTTTTTTAATGATCATCCCTAAAAGCCCAATAAGTATGAAGAATTGTTAGAAAATTAAGGGATAAACTGAAGAATAATCAATTATGTATTTATTTCCACTAGGCGTATAATTTGCTATAGTGTTACTTACAATTTAATTCTTTCAAATTTTCCACATAAAACACAATTTTTTATAGCTTGAAATTTCTTATCTACTTACATAGAGATATAATTAAATAAAGAGAGTTTGAGTAAAAATTATAAAAATATTATTAATAAATTCTTTTTTTACTGCATACTCTGATTAATGGTATAAGATCTGAATTTCGATTTATTATTTTTAACACGTGTTAAAAATAAATAATTGAACCGTACATAGTCATCGTCTTCTCCTTTGTTAAATGTAAAGTTATCACTTGATATCTTATGTTGTAATTATTTTATTAATACCTTACTAAAGGGATGACGGACGTGAAAGAATGATTTATAGTTTTTCGTATCTAGTGATGTTGGTCAGTATATGTGTAATCAAGTGCGTAGCTCTGACTAATTATCTCCCTTAACGACTGAAACAAATGAATGATTCATTGTAGTTTTCACTTATATTATCTCTAGTGAGATGTTCTAAAGTACATTATTGTATAACGGTAGAAAAATAGAAGTTTTACATTTTTTTAAAAAAAAAAATATATAGGTGTAAAGTGTAATCAAAGTTTGTAAGTTTATTCGTAAAATACAAAATTTTAGTTCGGATTTCTTACACCTTTCTTTCTATCTGTAAACACTAACCGCTCTTAAAATAAGGAATAAAGTAATGAAAGAAATCTGCATGAAAATGGCCTATTCAGGACGATTAGGCCCCTAGAAATTTGTTTCTTGTTTTGGTAAGCAAACAGTTTTTTTCCCCTATGAGACACCATGATGTATATGTAGGAATATATGGTGAATTTAAAACGTATTCCAGAATTTCGGTGATCCGGACAGTGGTCATCAAATCCGGATTAGCAAGAGTCTACTTTACTTTATTTTTATTACAAAAAGATCCGTTGCTTTCGTTTAAACCAAAGCGAATGCATTTTCCTTGCGTATACACAATTGTACTAAGTTGTATTTCTCGAGCGTCAGTTAATGGCCTTAACGCATTGTCGTGTTTCGTGGGGTCCTTTAACGTGATGTATCTTCGTTAGCTCCCTGTTCTGAAAAGCCTTAAGCGGGACGACAAAAAGCCTTTTACGTTTCGGTCATGTCTAGTCTTTTATTCTTTCACCGTAGTCATTTATCATCTAAAGGCCACCGCGCATTCCACTGCTTGAGTAGAATTTATTTTCTTCTTTCAGCATCAAAAATCTTCATTCTCGATTTTTCTTTTTGTCTTTAAATTCTTCGAAATATGTTTACCTCACACTAAATTTGAAGAAAACCCCAGCATTTAAATAACAAATTGATTTTTTTACTAAAACTTGCAACAATTTTGTTTCTTTTCCCTCTTATTTATACTCTACCTCTACACTGTGTATTATTCAGTAGATTCTCATGTATTATTCCTTGAAGGCCAGATCGTAAACAGCTGCTATCGGTATAATAAGATTGGTGTTTATAAAAAAGCAAAACATGTTGACTCTTTCCTTGTATGAATTTTAGTGTTGCTTTAATTTCGCTGTAACAATACTCCCACTTTTGCGTCACATCTATCACTGTATTGAGTTAAAGATAGTGTGATTGGTTAATGCTGATACAACTGTTAAAGAATATTATTAAATATATATTTAATGTAATTGAGTTAGCGATATGTATGTAACTTGTCGTGTGTGAAGAATTATTCTTTTTTAAACTGTTCTTGATTATTTTATAAGATCCTGTAACACATTGTTGAAAGCCTTTCATATTTGGATGTTAGTATTTCTATTGAATACGTTGGATTTTTTTTTATTGTTTTTTTAAATGGACTATACATCTAGAAATCTACTCAATTATAAAAAGGTATAATATTAAGTTAAAGAATAAAAATAATATGTATTATATAAAATAGAAATAAATTTAACTAAAATAATTCACTTAAAATGATCGCTCTATAAAACCGAGTGTCAAATGAAGCTAAATTTTAATAAATTTAAAAATAATGTATTAATATTATGTGTCAATATTAGCGTATCTAATCTCATAATTTATTTTTTAATTTATTTATTTTTGTTAGTATTGTTTACCCGGATTTTAAGCTATACGATTTGTAGACATGCAAAACTGGCCAAATTTCCTTCCACGTTAATATAAATTTATAAATAATTTAATTTTAGGTACATATAAAATTTTCTACTTTTGTGTTAACTTATTTTTTTGTTTTGTTTTAGGTGAGTTTCGCTATATCTTCGCAAACCTAAAGTCGTAAGTAGTTGTTAATTACGATAAACAAAACTATGCTAACCACTTCTATTAATAATATACTTATTTTATTCATAAAAAATTATTTCAAGTTGAAACCACATTTGATGAATGAATGAAGGTTGCAGAATTAACTGGTAAAAAGGAAACGGCGTTTCCTATTTTTACATTTATTTTATCTATAGAGTAAAGGCATCATGGTCGAGTTTTATCAAGAATTTATCGTGTTTAGAAACGCACGACATCCTGCAGTATTTTTCCAATAATAGAATAATTATTTCGTGTGAAATTAACCAAGGGTACTAAGGATTTTGTTGCAGTAAAAGAAACAAAATTTTAGATAACCAACAGTCTTGGAATATTGGGTAAACTTTACATCTCCTTCCGTTGTTGAAAAAAATTAATTAGTTTTCTTCGTTAAAGAAAACAATTCTGAATAAAATTATTTCTCTTAATTAAGTTTCTTAATAAGAAATAATGATTGAAATTATTGCATTGGTTATCTTGTAACAATTGCACCATAAAATGATCTCAGAATCAAGAGTCAGTCCATGTATCTTGAACCTTTTGGTTGACCCTAAATATGATATATAAGTTGGCAAATGCAAGGCAAAAATTCCAGGGGATGAAAGAAAACGTCTTCTATACGTCTTCTAATGTCTTGTGCAATTATTGTTAATGAACTATAATCTCCAATATCCTTCTTTGAAAAACAACAAACAAACGGCGATTGAAAACATCTATAGATTAGTTAAGTTAAGGTTTATCCTAATAGTATCATAATGATGTTTACTACTACGAATAATTTTGAACTCGTTATATTAAAATAGACCGGAAAGCCCCTCTTTCTTTCGTCGCTCATTAAAGAATTCATCTCTGTAAAACCTATCACCAAAATATTGGAAGCATTTAACATCTTTAAATCAGTCGTTAACATTAATTAACTGTTGTAAAAGTCACCTATGTTATCAATATGCAAAAAAACACTAAAACTCAGGGTGAACATCCTGTTAATTAATTTTTTTTAACATTCTTTTAATGAAAAGGCATTGTGATTGAATATAAAATTAACTTTAAATTGATCGTCTATAAAATATACATCCTATTGGCTTCTACATAGTCTTTCTTCATAATGTGTGCATAAATTATTAAGAAAAACCGGATTAAACTTCCTAACTTAGCAATCGCAGAATAATACCTGTATTAATTCCATAATAAATTACTTTTTATACTCGGTAAATAGCCCTCTAAATAAAAATAAATACTTGATCATATAGATTTTTTTTTTCTCTTTGATTTTTACCTCATACATTCTTAGAAAGGTATTTATTTTCACCTTGCTCTTGTTTCTGATTAAGTATTCATGTATTTGAGTTATTATGAACAAATTATTTAGTTATCTCAACTATGTGATTTTTATCTTTGTTAAATAAATTCATTTAAATTACCATCCAATTTTTACCTTCTTTTTTTTAAATAACTACGACAGCTTTTGAATTTAATTAAGTGACTGGAAGCGAATGAATTATGTTAGGTTTATTTTTCCCTTGTTTAGATTTTGATCAGGAATTCAAAGGTCTTGATAAAACCTTACATTTATTGAGCTGATGTAATTTAAAATGAATTTTATGCGGATATTTGGCGCATTACTTTTTGGAAATTTTATCTTGCAACAATTTGTTTGACACTTGAGAATCTTTGGGAAAAGAAGTATCTTATCTGACTGATGGAACGATAGTCCTTCAAGTGGATTTTTTGTACTTGTTTCTTCTTCTTTGTTGTCAGACGAAAAAAAAGCTGTTGATATTGTCAAATCCTTTTCCGGTTCGATGTAGATCTTGTTTGATCAATTTATTTCGCTTTGATAATAATTAAATTAAATATTTTTGAACCTAGTTACCGTTCTTCCATGTAACCGTGAAAACTCTAAATAAAATCAATAAAGAAACTTTAACAGTTAAGCGTTAAACATAATTTAAACAAGAAATTTTTGTTGCAACTCGATTTATAGTTTTGTCTTTTTATGATTATTTAAAATTTTAAATGTAAGTTTTCTCTTTTCTTTAGGTTACAAAGTTTTAATCTAATATTTGAGAGTTAGTCTAGGCAATTAATAAACTTTTGGTTCCAAAAAACTTTACTTTCTTAACTGCCGGTCTACGAGATAAAGATAAGTTAATACCAAACCTTTTATTATAATTCTGAAGAAGTCAGTTAAGAAAAAAAAACAATTTTCTTATATTTAAAGTATTGCTTTAGATCTTACTTAGAAAAATTATGAAGTAAAGGTTTTGCAGCTGACTAAGTGAAGTCATTACTGAAAGTAGTCAAATGCGTAAGTAGTCTGTTGTTATTCTGTTCAAGCCCTTCATCCTTTCAATGTGTAGTTTAGATCAGAACTACTAAAGGATAATCATACCAAGTCTTAAACTCCAGCTCTAATTTATTTAACTAGACATTTCCTCTTTGGGAACAAACTGTTTAGGCGCCTCCCTCTCACTCCCACGATGCTCCTGTCTCTGGAATTATTAAACACTTATCCTTTCTTTTTTTATCCTCTTTTATCAACCCTTTTAAGAATCTTCTTAAAATATATTTCATTAAAATGCAACTGTAAAGTTAGTTTACAAATCTACGTAATTGTTCTCATTGTTTTGAAAGAAGGTTAAACAGAAGCTTGTCAGTGCCTTGGAAACGGAAGGAAGTAAGTCCTTGAATAACTATTTATATAAAATGAATTGTTTTTACATGTTATACAATACTTGAATTGCTACCAACCCTTAATTTTGTAGTAGGTATATATAACTTAATTTACTATGTGATTTATTTATTTATTTATTTATTTATACCATTTATTACAATGTTTCATACATGATTTTCTTTAAATTATTATAAAGGTTGATATACATTGTAAATCAGCAAAAGCTGTGGACCCTTTCGGGTGTTCGAGTTGCCTCATAACTCGTTTCTCTTATAATATTATTTATACGTTCATATTGGTAAACATGTGTTTCTGCAACGATAAATGTAAGATAAATAGATTATCTCTAACAAAAACAAAAACAAAATATAATAAAATCGATTCAAATTTATTATACTATGTGATTACCTCTTATTTATTTGTCTAAGAAAATATATTTTCTTTATGGATTCATTTGAAAATATTGTTTTAATTACATCCCATACATTCTACAGTTTAACTGTAAATCAATATAAAAAAGGAAGTAATATTAATTTTGTAAACATTAATTTTGAATACGTAGGCAGCTATATTTACTTTAATTTTAACCAAATTAACGTTCAACTTTTTTTGTGAAAATAAGTTAAGATCCTAATTTAATCGATATGTGTTATAATACAACTATTTTATATTTACTGCAAGGTAATAAGGTAGTAATTACAAAATTTATATTATTCAATAAAGGGCCATCATATATTAGCTCCAATGTATTATATATCAAAAATAAACATTTATATATGCATATAATAGAAAAAATATTTAATTTAATAAATTAATCACAATCACATTGTAGAGATCGAAATTTTAAACAAAATGAAACTAAAAAAAATCTGTTGAACTGATTATTAATATGATATTATTGTTATTCTGATTCTTTAACCTTTACTATTGATCAATAAGCTAGATCAAGGTCACTATTTTGTTTCAAACAATAAATAAGCAACTGTGTAAATTTGTGATTCAAATTATGTTTTCTTTGTAAAGACGTAATTATTTATATTTTTTATTGATATTAACCTAATTATGGTGCTCAATAACATTTGTGGATTAATTAAAATCCATATAAGAAATTTAAAAAAAAAAAAAAAAAAAAAAAAATGCATGTGTGATCAATAACATTTGTGGATTATTAGTTTTTAAAATCTATTTAGGACATTATAACATATAAACTTTTCATGTGCTATGCAGTATTAAGTAGTAGAGTTCATTTTGTTAGTTGCTTTTGTTAAAGCAATAGTAGCTATAAAAAAATTAACAAAAATAATTTAACAATATGCTAGTAATTGTATTATGATTACATACAAAAGAATAAAATGTGATAAATGCAACATATACCTATATACCTATTATCTTTCTTATTCAGTATTTGTAGTATTGTTATAGTTATTACATGACGCATCTCTGGCCGTAACATCTGACATTTTATTGTCTTTTTAATTTATTACTATCACTTGGTAACCTAAAAACTGCTTCTGTTAAATTTTTATTTTATTGATATGCTTTTTATTTTTAACTGATGTAGTCATCTACGCTCCTAGTATGAACAAATAGGTAGATTCTGTGAAATAAAGGGATTGATGGTCGGCAGATTTCACTGCGTTTTTATCAAATAAAATTTGATCTGATTTTTGTCCACAGTGCAGAAATAGCGTGAATGAAAGTGACTTGCATCAAGCAAACATTTTGTGTATATAAGTTAATCTTTTGGTGTCCTACGGAATATGTGGTCGGCTAAGTTCGTCTGCGGGACATAGCTTGTCAACAAGCTGTTAAAATGAAACAACGGTGGAGATTTCACCAGACATGTGATTTTTATGATCCTGAGTACAAAATTAGTTATATTAGACCAAAATTCAAGTTGATGTTAGTTTTTCACTTGGTCGTGTTATTCAAATATTTCTTCAAATCAAATAAGTAGTCTTATAGCAAGTGACAAACTAACATAAACTTGATTTTTGGTCTACTAACTAATTTGATTCTTAGGACCATGAAAATCCCACTGTCCGCCATAATGGATTGAGACAAGGCAGCTCTTCTCTAGACTATTTTGTATAACAGCTTATTCCCAAGCTATGTTTCGAAGACGAACTTAGACGACCACATATTCTTAAAAGGCATCAATAGATTAACTGATTAAAAACATTTTAGCTTGATGTTAGACAGTCACTTTTATGCACGCTATCTCCTGAACTATATTACCTTAGATTGCCACAATTTAATTGTGCGCGTACAGAAGTATTTTTTTTCTCAAGACCCTCTACTAATTACTTATTTTGGAAGTATAATCTTTTAATAAAGGCTTTGAAATATTTCTATTAGGGTATAATCTGCATGGTTTATGACTGTTCCGTATAAGTTGCGTGTTAGAAAGTCAATATAAAGCTGTATGAGGTATAATTATTTCTTTTTACGTCACAAAGTCAAGTGTGAGGTCACCTATTAGTCGAAAAGACAAAGATACATGGAGGCTTTATGTCGCATTCTTTATCTGTTACACCTGTCTTTGTCCAGTGCACAAGATCAAAAACCTTGATCGACCTTCGATACAGCCACTTGCTTTTCTTTTGCAACGAATGAAAAAAACCAAAATGTATAATTAACCAGACTGACTCGTGTTGTTAACTTGCATGTTGAATATGAAGGGAATCTCATTCTTCATTCCCTAAAAGGTAAAGAAAGGGTCCTGAATTTATACCTACTACATGGTCCCTCGATTAACCAATAAAATGTAAAGGAAAAAAAATACTAATCGAATTAAAATTAGGGTTCTTTCGGTTCTCTTCTACAGATATAGTCTGCCGAACACCGAAACCAGTTTAAGAACTCTTTTGCTTGATTTTTTTTTTCGAGTCTGAGTAGTCTTTCTTCAAACTTATGCTGTTGAACCTGAAGTTTTAACTTTTGTAAACTGGATTAAACTGAACTCGTCGTGACCCTATATATTCGTATGTTATATTATCAACTGAAAACGTTTTGTAAATTAATTCTTTTAAGCTTCAAAGATACTTGTGCTTGCATATAAGGATATACTACTAACTAAGCAAAGTTAGCATATACTACTTTATGCAAAACTACTCTAAAAAGAATACATGGTTAGAATTGTTTGTTTTTTATTAGAGAAAAAATTGAGTTAACATTTCTATCATCGTAATAATAATAATAATTATATTTCAAGATGATTATTTTTAAGTTAACTTTTTATTTATTTCCTCGTATATTAACAAAAATATTTTCTTTTTGAGCATGTATTGTAATAATATTAATCATATTCTACTATAAACTATCGTTTGTAGCTTTCTAAACAAATATTCCCTTTTATACATTGTTGCGACAGTGGTAGCATTTACTTTTATTGATTTTATCTCTAGTAGATCTCTCAAATCAAATAGAGTAGTATTATTACGTTATTGGTTATTTTACAAACTAGTTACGAACTGTTATATCGCTATAAATGTGTGGTTTTTATTCTTGATGTCCACTAAAAGTGTTCACAAGGTACAAATTTCCGTTTTTTTGTGAAATCTTTAATCTGAGTGACCTGCTAGCATCAGCCGGATTGAAGCTACGATTCTTTTACTTCTAATTTAGCTTTTATCGGTAAAAGCTACTTTTTCGTGACAACTATTAATGACAATCAGTCTGATCGTTTATATCCAACGTTTCGACTTCTAATCTTCCGTAATTATGAAAAAAGGAGGATTTTTAAATCGAAAGCACTGTATAATGAGTGTAGCAGGAAACGTAAGTTGTAAAGGAGAAAACCTGTAATCCTGTGTCCTGCTAGATTAGACCTGGGGGGTCATTAAAGAAGACGTGTATTTAAACACAATATATTCAGCCCGCCCTAAATTCTTACCTTGTCTTAACTCTCTGACTGATAATACTTAAAGTATTTTTTTTAAACCAAGTAACAGAATTTAAATCCCATCAAAATTTTACACTCATCATTTTCACTACATTCAGATAACAAAAATATGTGTTATTTTTTGCATTATTTAAAAGTTTCTTTTTAACTTAAATGTTCACTTTGTGGTTATTTACGTGATAATTCTTTACTGAATGTTTACAAAATAAGCTCTTTTAAATTCAAATGAACTAGATGAGGAAGAAACATTATAATTATCTTGGGAATGACGTAAATAAGACCTAAATGATAATGTAGTGGAATATTAGTGTAAAGTGTATTTCCCCATGAAAGGTTGGCTAAAAATATGTTGTTACAGATGTATATCTATATACATCTGTGTTTCCTTATAAGTTTATTTATTAGAAGTTATGATAATTTACTTTTGTGGAAAATTAACTTATTATTCATTTAAGTGTGATCCAAAGTTTATTCTTTTGATGCCAGAGAACACACTGAATTCACAAACAAACAAAAATAAATACACTTATTTTAACGTTTCTATTAATATTTTATTGTTGATATGTTTTAACAATAAATTCACTCAAAATCTTATTTTGAGTTTAAATTCTCAAATTGTCGTTATATATTTGTTAACCCTATTTTTATGATGTTTTAATTCAAATAATATAATTTTACATTCAAATATTATCCTTTATGATGTTGTCTTAAGGACACAGTGATGACTATAATATTCATGATGTCACTTTTGATTTTGAAATTCAGATTCTGAAGGTCATGACGTTGGTTTCATACATTTGTATGTATTACGCATGATCTAAGTTCCATATTTATAAACTTTAACTTGGATCAACTTATTTTTGTTTTTAATGAGTATTTATTTACGAGTGTAATATGTAGGTTTTTTTTATCTAAATTAATTTCGTTGGATTATTGTTTGACATAATTTTGTGGTTCTATAAAGAATTATATTAAAGTCTTTTTTTTGTAAATTATCTTATTAGTAGGATAAAAAAGGCAAATATTTAAAGTCCCTGTCACTATTTCCGTTAAAAATGTCATAATTCAACACATATCTTCTTGAAGATGAAGACTATTTTAAAAATATGTATTTTTTGTCTTAGTTACAGTTATAAATTCTTTAAATAGACAGAATAAGATTTATTTGAAGGAATTCTTAATTAATATTAAACCTTGACGGACAACTCACTAGGAAATACTTTCGTCCCATCCTGAAACTTATACAAATAATTGCTCCATTTCTGTCTCGAGAATCTGTCACCGTTGTAAACCGTGAATGTTTAATCACATAACCTCAAGCCCAAATTTAAACTAATCGTTGTTATTTTACTAATGGTTTTTGGGCGGGGTGAAAGGGCGTTTTCTGTCGAAAAGAACGTCTTGAAATAGAACAAGAAATAAATAGGGTGTTATTGTGTAAAGCCTTGATTATTAGTCCTGATTAGTGACTGCTAAGCGTGACTTCTAGCAATCCTTCTTTGTTCAATATCAATTCCCTTTTTTTCTTCTTTGAAATATATTATTGTTTATTTTTTCATCACAGACCGACAAATTTCGAAAAAATGGTATTGACATGATATCGCAGACCGGGAGAAAAAATTATATTGAAAATATACCACGAAATTAAATGTACTTTTATACTCAACATTTTAGTAATAATGCAAATACTAAAGAAATTATTATTATTTTCTCTTACTGTTATACTTCAATAGAAGAGGTTGACTAGGACCACTGATTTTACGAGTTTAAAGAAGTGACGAATTTAAAGAAGTACCTTTGTTCTTATTAATTTGATTATTCTATGAATTTTGCGGAAAAAAGATATGAACCTTCCTTTTTTTAACTTCTTCGTATCCTGTCTTCTTCCCGAAATTTAAACAATTAATTTTTAATGGTGCCACCCCATAAAACACTTCACATTTAATCTCTTTATAATTTCACTCTAATTAGTTCTAGAAGAATCTAACCTAGCCCCAATTAGTCAAATGAAAAATATTGTTTCACGTAAGCGCATGAGAAAATCTAGTTTCTAATTGTTTTAAGTATGCATATAAATCATCTTATGTGAAATCTTCCGAAATTTGGTACAGATGTATAAGTTGATTTATTAGCACTTCTAGATAAGTATATAATTACTTTGTATAACTAGATCTTCAATGATTAATTTAATTTAATTAGTACCTATGTGATTTTTTTTTTTTTTAAATTATTCCTTATTAACTTTGCCATTAAGTAAGAAAGAACATTGTTTTCCATTAAATTCCGTTTCTGTTTTAATACATTATAGTATTAGAATTATTCGTAAGTATTAGTCTTTCCTAATTAGCCTTTATGATGTTCGGCCAATGCTGTTTTTACGATTCAAACAAATCTAGTCTTACAATTTTTTCAAATTATACGAACAATTTAAAAGAGTTTTTCTATAATATTTTCAATGTTCTTGACATTACTTGCAAAGCGACCTGTATTGGTTGTAATTGAAAAAAAAAAAAAAAAAAAAAAAAAAAACTTATCTGTAAGGTGAAATAAACGGTTCTTGGTTTCTCTAATGAGTTCACGTCCATTAGACGACTTATTTCTTCTTTTCTTTAACATTAACCTACAATTTCAGTCCTGACACTTTACAAAAGCTTATCTGCTCGTAAACTTACTACTGCCTTATCATTTGTTTCAACTTATCTCAAAAATACCCTATTGCATTTAGAGGTTAAAATTAGCATTTTTTGTTCTCATTAGACCAATAACGTTTTGCACAAACCGAAATGCAATAAATTCTCATTATATTTTCTACCTACTCTATATATATTTATTATTATAATATAATTTTACCTTTAAGTACTGACAACCCGTACTAAAAAGGCGTATGAAGGCTAAAAGTCCATTTCTTTCCGTGTAATAATAATTGAAGTAACAGTTCAATATGAAAGAAAAGGAATTGTGCTTAACGAAACGTATAAAGAACGATAGTTTAACCTTTATGAGCTCACCCGGATTAACCGTAACAGGATAGTTTGATAGGATATTTTCTCTTTTTGTTCTCTTTGATATACTGCCTAGTTACGATTTGTTACGAATATTATTTGTTGTAATATATGCCCTTAGATGTATTACAACTATACTGGTATTGAATTTTTATCTATAGATTGAACTAGGTAAGAACAAAAGAATTAAAAATTGTTGTTGGAAATAAAGTCTATGATTTGTTACCTTGGCGATTCTTGATAACTATTTCGGTATCCGGTGCATTACAAGTTTACGGCTTGAATTTCGCCATTTCCAGGTGCCTCGACCTCGACAAGGTGATCTGGATATTTTTTCCTTGGGGCTTTACCAACTTGCCGTTAGTCCGACAGCCCCTAACAAAGTAATCAGATCCACTGCATCATTAAGTTATTCTGTTGGGTTTTTTTTTTATATCATCTTGTTTTGGAGTGGCAAGAAGTTTCTTTCGTTCTTGATGTCCTTCGTTTTACCTGAGCTCTTTATTATATCTAGAAAAAATATTGCGTATTTTCCCCTTCAAACATTTTCACCTTTTCTTATTTCGGATAATTTCAATGCCGGATAGAAAATAACTGCAAAGCTCATTCGGTAGATTTAATTTTTTTAGGTCAAAGAAGTAGTAACTTTTTTCTCTTTTTACAAATGTTGTTTGTCAAGTTTTTTATCTCGCTTGTTTTAGGCCAGATTAAGTTATTTTATCCTAGTGATGAGTATCTGTATACAAATGAAAGCTGGGACGTTTTTTCTTTTCTAATTTAACTAATATTGCCATGCTATTACTAAAATTGAGCTCTTACAATACTTAATTGGTGAGATAATTTTCAAAATGAGTTCACGAAATAAATTTATACAATTGTTAAACTTTTTTTAAGAATTTAAAGCAAAACAGACTGATGACGACAAAGAAATAAATAAATACGGAGTTTTGTAGTGTACTAAATTTAAAAAAAGAAACTGTACTTCTATCAGCTTATTTACGTTTAAGCTCATATAAGTATAACAATTAGTTATACTTCGCATAAATAGTTATTAATAAATATACTTATAGTACAAGCATATTGTAGCATATTATTTTATTTAGTTCTCATTTTCGATTGCGGATTTAAACATTTGAATTCAAGGTTAGAGATCCCTCCCCCCATAAGATAAACTTCTTATTTTTATATTATGCCATGTTCACTATTAAATATTACGTAGGTAAATGAATTATTACGTATTACGTTAAATATGACGTAGGTTTTAGGTTGACATTTATAAACGTGTACCATATCTCTCCTAAAATAAAAATACGAAATATAAGGCGCAAGGTCCACAGAAGCTTTCATGTTGTAAGCTCCTGGATCCGGTTAAAGTTAAGAGAATTGGCACGCGTTGAGGTCGACCTAAGGTCAAAATCTTGGCAGGTTCTTTACCGGAACTTTGGCTCCGTGACTCAAGCAGCCGGTGCTTTACCCTCGCTTTACTTCACGCCTCGACTACCCTTGAACTACCGACGTCTTCTAGTAAGTACAGTCCCACGTCGTCTTTTAATAATCCCTCTCGTTCGTCGACCTCTCTTTCACGCATCTTAGAGAGTCGCTGCAACTCATAATTTAAGACTTCTCTTACGTTTTGTCTTTCATCTATATTCCTTTGTCTCTTTTGTAATGATTTCGACACGTATTGTTGTCTTAAGTCGACGTACAGTTAACGAGTGTGTATTGAGTTTCATAGAAGATGTCACAATGACTTAACTATACAATTGAACTTGGCTTGCGTGCCTGAACATTGATATTCTTTTTTCTTCGACGTTTTCTTTGAATTAAGTTTTCAGTGTAAAAACTTTTTTTTTCAATTTTTACTTTGTATATTGCAGTCAATAATTGGTTTCTGTCCATTGAAAAAAGATCAAAAAGATTGAGCCATACTAAGTTACTAAGCATAGTTCAATGGTTCAATTTATATTTTTAAATTTATATTTTTAAATTTAATATTTAAATAAATATATTCACCCAAATTTGATAAAGTACTCTGCACAAGATTGTGCGATTTCTTTTATTACTTATTAAAATTTGTTTTTAATCTTCTCTTGTCCCAGAAACATCTTTTTTCGCGAGAAAATATCTTTTTTATTATTACCAATATTTTAAATAGGTTTATTATTATTAATTTACGTCAACGTATTCATTCTAAGATTAATTCTCTGGTTGACCAACTATAATAAGTCGAAGCCAGTACATGTAATCTATAGTTGATTTAATAATAAACTTATTTCAATATTTACATATATCAATCATTATTACAAACGAAATAGAATTTATTCATCGGGATTTCAATAATATTTTAATTATCATTTGATTTCTACAGACGTTTCGATATTAACGCAATAAGTACTCTCGTTATTCATACTTTTTTCCTCCTTTGTTTTATTAAATGCGTCAATAAACGTGGGATTGTTTCGTAACTTGTTCCCGTGTTTTTTTAATTATTTTATTTTTGTCCATGTAATTAACCATATTTCTTTGCCGTTTGTAATGAGTATGATATCTCTCTTGTCGTATGAGGTGGGGTTTAGTAAAGGACCCTATGGGAAAATATCTGGATAGCCCCTTTCAGTTTTTTGCCTGTTACAAACACTGAACAGACCGTATTGTTGGCTTTTTATTGTTTTCTTCAAACTTATCTTAAGCAACTTATTATTTTGTTATAAAGTTATCTGGATTAAGTAGCTTCTCACAATCATAATGATGTAGCTCCACAGCCTCTCTTTTTAACTTTTTCTTTCTACATACAATAATGCTCTAAAATACAATAACAAGTTTGCAAACGAGGAATATAACTTATGCGAAAAAATTATAGTTTTCTTTCATTTAAACCATGTTCACATATACGAAGAAATATTTTTATATAATAAAATCCACAATTCTTCAAAACACCATCATTAATATTGTTTTAATTCAAAATACATCATATGTATATGATTTATAAAAACCAATCTATATAATTGTATAAATGCAATCTAAAAATCTCTACGTTAATTATCATTATTGGTAAAACTCATAACAATTCATGTGTTAAACTTAAACCTGATGGGAATTATATTCTATTTTTATTATTTCATTATAATGTGACGTAAATGTGTATTAAATCATATAATGAACTAAACTCTATTACCGATAATTTTGTTGTTATTTCTTCCTGGAGTAAAGTAGCAAAATAAATATATCAAATATAATGTGTTCTAGAATTTTTGGTACTAGAACATTTGGTACTTGTTAATTAAGCGCCCTCCCGTTGAAAATCACCACCAACTAACCAGCTGTTATCACTTCTTATCAGCTCTCCTTTAATAGGTAAGGTGGTTAGGGGGGGGGGGGGGGGGTTAGAAGTGGTTAGAGGTGGTTAGCTGGTGGTGATTTTCAACGGGAGAGCGCTTAATTATCAAGTAAATAATTTCATCAGTTTTTCAATTCCGACATCTAATTCGTAAGTAAGATTTGCTCAAAGCAATTATTTTTCATGGTTTTTATCTATTGGCTTTTGTTTATTGTTCTTTTTTTCTGAAAAAAAGAAAATCAATAAATGTTTTAGTTTTGTAACTTTCATTATTTATTTCTTTTCTCACCGATCAACTGTGTGAACCGTTTAATATATTTTACCCATGTATGTTTCTAATTATGGTACCAGTAGCCGAAAAATATTGAGTGTTTAATGATGCGTGTAATAAGACTCACATGTTTAGTGTTTAGGCGTTCCATTGTAATTTATCTCTCTTACTTACATTGAACCGTAACAGAACATATTTATAATCAACACACGAATACGATACATGCATCCGTGATAATTAAACCTCTGAATTTGTTAAACGTGTTTAATAACTGATCATGTAAAACAAATTGATTGAGTTATATGCACAAAGCAAAAGCAGGATTTCAAGTTCAGTGCAATATTTTTTTATATTTTTATTGACATCTAACTAATTATATCTTTTTTACACTAAGTCTCTACCTTTTTGCGTCTTGCAACATTATTTTAGTTTGTAATATTACTTTGGAGCAGGGCTGTTTATAGAGAATGAAGACAAGGGTTTAAAGATTGGCCCGCGATATTCGATGAACTGTTTAATTCAGCTCTCGATAAAATAGAGTTAGACCTCTTCTTCTAGATAAAATGTGTTATCATAAGAAAGATGTTTTTTATCAGAACAATATAAAATGGTTTTTTTTTATCAGTTTTGATACTTCTGGAAATAAAATGAAGTCGCTCGTTTAGTGAACATTCCACTTGTTGAGTGTTTACTTTGAGATAACTTCTCGCCAAATATTTGTCTATTTAAACTGCACTTGCACCTCTTCTTAATTTTGTTTAAGAGATCTCAATATTTTTTATCATTAAAGTCAGTTATCTTAATGCCAAAAATTCTTTCTTTTAAAAATATTCGTTGTTTACTTCATGCATTCTTTTGCATTATAACTAAATTTCTTCGAAAGTCACTTTATCTTTAGTCTGTAATGTTAAAAGTATTTCATGAGTTTACTGTTGTTATTTTTTAACTCTCAAATAAATGTTTAAATATTTGCTGGTACAAAAAAATGATATGCAGTGGTTTTCTAAAAAGTAACAACATTCTCTAACACATTTATAATTTACTATTGACATTTTATTTAACTTGCTCTTCATTTAATGAAACTCAGAGTAGTCTTTGAGTGGTTCCACATGAATAATATAAAAAATAAAATACCATACAAAACAGATTTAACTGGCATTCCTTATTGGTCATTACTGAACTGCTATCAATTCGGACGGGGACGGACTCTGTAGAGACCATTCTTTATTATTTTACTCTTATTTGAGTTGTCTTTAAATAGTTATTTTAAGTATAAAAGTAAAAGTATTTATAGTAAAGAACCAACAATTACAGTAGGCCATATAAAGTAAGTTTACAATTACTTACCTATCTAACTTCTATAATATTCACAATTTGCATTAGCATATTTTTTTTTTACTACTACTTTTATTTTTACCACATATTTTTTTAGTTTAAACAACTTCTTGTCGCTTGTACCAACTTAATTTGTGATTTAATAAAGTGAATTCCCTTGTACTATAAATACAATGTTACCTTATTAATGTTGTATTTATCACTACCTACTTCATTTTGAATTAATTGTTATGTTCTTTTTTGGTTAAGTATTTATATTCTGTGGTATTTTATTTCATTTTAAAGGTTACCCCTTAAATAGGTATGTTGTTATAAGCTAAACTATTCTTAATGCAATCTCTTAAAAAGAAGGTAAAAAAAATAAACATGACAATAACATAAATATCAACTTTAAATGGAAAGAAATTATTAACTATGAATAATAAATTTGATTCGCATTTATAATTCTAGTATATAAATATACAATATTTTACAAGGGTAAGGAATAAAAAATAAGCGTGTTTGTTCTATATGGAATAAATATCCGCTTCATAAGGCTAATTATTTTTCTAGTGCTCTTTATATACGAGTACATTCTTTTTGAATTTTAAACATTTAGTTTTTCTTAAAGATTTATTTACTATATTTTTTTTAAATGTGCACATGTATTTAATTAGTTACAGCATTTTAAGTAAGGTATCAATTTCGTTTTATTTAAGACAAGATTATTTAAATTATAATGTATTTTTGTATTTTCTAAACCAATTTATACTGTAAAGTAAAAAAGACTATAAAGTAGAAAAAAAAAATTAAATTGATTTGTATTATATCTGTGTATTACATTTCTCGTTTAAAATGTACGCAATTAATTAATTTTTTGCAGTTTAGTCATTTATTAATCAAGGTGTTCATTCAGCTGATACAAGAAATTAAGTAAATAATTAGCTTTGTCCTGCAATAATATTTCTATACATTTTGCTTATTAGAAATATTTTTTCCACGATTTACCCCGTGGCCTCTTTAGCGAAGCTTTCAAAACATTTTCTTTTAATTAGTTTGTGATTAAACTTCTAAGGCTTCTATGAGTTTTGAAAACCTGAAGGTATACGATCTAGAGATTCCAGCTCATTCTCTATCCTTTTGTCTTTAAAAAAAAGTACAGTTTTTTTTTACGTTTTAATTAATATTATTATTAATATTTTTGTGGTGTGAGATAAAAAAATAAAAAATAATTTTAAAATACACGTGATAAAAAAATTCAGTCTCAGGATAATATCAATTACATTATTATCTATTAAAAACAAGTGTTACTTTCAAATAATTTCAAGGTAGGTTTATAAAAATAATAATGCATATTAAAGAAACAGAATTTATACGCGTGATAAACTGTAATGACTCAGGAATGAGAATATGTAGATTTTTAATCTTTAATTAATAAAAGGTAGTGTACTTTTCGTTGTACCTGAATCAGTATAGAAAATGTTTATTTATTATCATTATTAGTTTATTATTATAATTATTAACATATTAGTTAAATTAATATTGAGAGTAAAAAGGTGGTAAATTCTAGTATCAGATAGTTTTTTTAAAAACTATTATTAATCTTACCAGAAGATATAATTTAAATCAAATCACTGATAGGATTAGGTATAATACTTATAATACATACATATATTTATATATATATATATATATATATATATATATATATATATATATATATATATATATATATATATATATATATATATATGTGTGTGTGTGTGTGTTTGTGTATGTATAAATAATTCATTAATTTGTATTACATAAAGATAAAGGTATATATACTGTCATCATATCTGCTTGAAATTCCATTACAAAAATGGAACAAAAAATATATATATTGTACATTGGGTTCAAAAACTTCATTTTCAAATAACAAGTATTATTTATGCTTTATTTAATTAAAATAAATTAAAGACATAACTGCAATATATATTTTGGTTTGTCATATAATTTTTAATGTGATTTTTGTCTTATCTTTGTATCTATTTCTCTAGTTTTGAGTGAATTATGTGTGATTTGTATACTTTGATTACACTTTGGTTTCATAAGAAACTATAAATTTATTTTATCGTCTTTACTCTACATCATTCTCCCTTTATATTATTATTTTAATATCTAATTTATGATATCATTATTCAAAAATTAATTTGAGTTGTTTATAGTTCCTTTATGTATTTTTTTTTCTGCCAGCAATATGTTTTTTACAGTTTTTAATTAATTTATATATTTATTTTCAATATTATTTAGGGAGCTTGATAACTTATAAAGTATCTGGGCATATGTTATCTTATTTTGAAGATACAGTGTCTGTAAAAAAGAATGATTCCAGACTGAGTCATGCTTTTACTTTCTATCTTATTCTATCTCGCGGATTCTCCGAATAGCCTCCTATTACTTCACGATTTAAACTTGAACGAGCTTTATAAACGCGTGATGTAACACCCACAAATAAAGAAATATATCCGCTTTACTCATTTATGGTATTTTTAACTCTATATTTGTAAAAATTGTTTCTTTATTAGTCTATAACCTTTTCTGTTATTTATAAAGATCTTCCTTTTCAATACCTCTATATAGATCTATTTTTATACATGATTTGATGATTTAGTAGTGTTCTTGTTATTTTGATAAAGTACTCGTTGGATTCGTAATATTTATGGCTATCATCATTTTGTTCTGTTTCTCCTTCCTATACTGATATATCCGCACTAACTATTGTGTTTCTTTGAAGGGTTATATTCTTGACTGTTAGACACAATTGTTTCGTCACATATAATCTCTTCTTTGTTTTCTCCGTTTTTTCAGTTTTTATTGCTCATTTCGACATTTTATGTTTCAATACTACTAAAGGTGCACTTTAGACAAATCTTAAGTCATTTATTCCTTAACCCTTGATTTTGGGTCAAGTAATATTAAGACTGTGTAGTATACAGTGTAGATTATTAGCCGTAGAAGATCGCTGAGATGATATCTGTTTGTCATAACATAACGTTCATTTCTTGATGCAACATTATACTCGCTGAATATTTGTGATAACGCAAAATGTTATATTCTTGACTGTTAGATACACTTGTTTCATCACATATATAACTCTTATTTTTTTCTCCAGATTTTTGTCCAATTTATTTTATTTTCACGGTTGATAAGAATGTAAAGGATAAGATCGCAATTTCCTTCCTGATTTGCTGATGTAGAAATCGTATAAGATTGTCTAAACGAAAGTAGAAACCATTGCTTTCTCGTTTTTGATTGACAAATTATTTTTCATCTATGGAATGCCCGGTTTTGACGAACTGGCCTGAGTTGGTTAACAAAACACCGCAATTGCGAATATTTTAATACATAACCGATTTCGATCACTTCCTTTAATCTTAATGAGTTCATTCATAAGTTTTATCTGTGAATATATTCTAGATTTTGATTCTGGGTTTTTTTTAATATCGAGAGATGAAATCTTCGAAAAGTTTTTGACTCCTAACAAAAAACAAAAACAAAATGAGACCTGTAATGCTGAACTCACTTTACTCAATCATACAACTTGTTATTATAAGTTTGATTGTATCATGTATAATCTAGTTTTTGTATTGTTTAGAATGCTTAAGCACGTGCAGCTAAGCCCTTATAAGCAGAAGGGAGTTCAACATGACACTGTGAGCTTAAGTTCTACTGCAAGTTACTCAAGTTTAAGTAGATCTTCAAGTTACTCTTCCCTCAACGAGTCTCACACTTCACAATCTTCACCCTCTGTAAGTACTTTTCACTTGACTTATCAAACATAATAAATAAAATAGAGTATTTTATGTTTCAAAGCAAATATGTATATCTATACCAACTTGTTAGGTGCTTTTTTATAATCGAGCATCCGGTAGATATAAAACTGTTTGTATACTTATAAAAGTCTCATATAGACAAGATAAATATTTGTTTTAAGAATTAACTTTTTGGTCCTTTTATTTATTTAACACCAAATTTTATTTCAAATTTCAAATCTTTAAACTTTTTTATTTTTATATTTAAACAGAGTATTCAAATATTCATTTTGATTATTTTGCATAGTTTAACTCAACTTTTGAATATTACACTATACCATATTTTTTTATCACTGCTTAAGTTTTCTTATCGTATTGACTTTATAATTCGATTACCCCCCCCCCTCCCCTCTTCTCCTGTTTGTTTACAAATATTTTATAATTTTACCATAACTTTGATTTACTTGTGTTTTTAAATAACTTTAAAAACTTTCCGTGTGTCCCTCTTTTTTTTAATATAGTCTTCTTTTGTGTGGGTCGTATAGAGGGTTGAATATTATAAACAAACTAAATTGTTTTAAAATTGGCTATATTTCGCCCTTCTCCTGGGCATATTCATGCCTAAAACATCATTAAAAACAATGTTTTAGGCATGAATATGCCCCGGAGAGGGGCGAAATATAGCCAATTTTAAAACAATTTAGTTTGTTTATAAAATTCAACCCTCTACGACCCACACAAAAAATGATAATAACTTTGATCTGTTCTGCACCTTTAAGCCTTATTATTTAAGACGGATTTTAGTGGGGTGATAATGAAGTTTTAGTTATAATATAAGTTATTTAGTTATACGTTTATTGACACGTATGATTAATTATTTGTAGGGATGATTATTGCAAAGACTGTTATAATTTGAGCTTAAACATATATCTTAGAATGTATATACACCGTTGTTTATTGTTTTTTCTTCATTTGTAATGCACTAATAGTATATAGAAATTATTTTGCTAATAAACTTATTATTCTGTACTTATTTTAACTTTTAACACTACGCTGTTATTTTTATTTTTTATTTTACTAATAGTTATATTTTAAAATTAATTAATCTCTTTCTATAAAATAATCTATGTTTATTATAAATAATAGAACGTATAAATTTGTAAAAAAATAAAAAATAAAAAAAAAATAAAGAAAATATCAATGATTTATTATAAATAAAAAATAATTGATCTATTTTTTGTTGGGCATCAAAAAGGATAAAACAGAACCAATTTTTAATTACGTCTCTTTCGACTGCGACTGATTTCGAGTCACATTTTTTACTACCTTATAAATAGTGACAGATTTTATCAAATTTATTACTTTTTGATAATTTTATTTTTTTATTTGTTATAGTTGTTTCAAAATCTGAAATCTTAATTAAATTATTTTTAATAAAAACGCTCCATAAGTTTATTAAAGGAGATAAGGAAAAACCATATAAATTCCAAATTAAATTGGACGAAGTGATGAAATTGATTGTGATAGTGTCCTGCAAGTGAAGCCGTCTAAAAGCCAGCGACAATTATAGAAGACTAGATATATCGTATTGCTTCCCTTCCCACACGAGAGACCCCTGTGATATCACCAATTGCTTCATCCGGTTAACCAATAGTTCTATTTATTCCTTGGTTTAAGAACCAACTGAAATAAGAATCCTTATGAAGGAAACAACAGCATTTCTTTACTCTACTTTATTGGAAATGCAGTTCAAGAACGCGTTTTGTATTATGCAGTGATTTTGTCAATAAAGTTGAAATTTCAAACAAAGCAAAATGGTTAATCAACTTATTAATTAACAAACAAAAACAAGCTTAATCATGTTTAAAATGCCGACTATTATTTTTATAAAGTTAAAAAAAAAAACATAATTAATTACGGCAAAAGTTATCTCAATAACAATAACACAATTTTCTCGATTCGTTTCAACAGTAAAAAATTGTATTGGGATTAGTTCAAAACCGTTTGTTCTAGATTTGTTTATTTCGTTTTAGTTGTACAATCTAAGTCGGTTTTGCTTCATTACTTATTGTTCAAAAGTAATATTTCATTTTTTCCCATTCTCATTCGTATCTTTCAGAATCGTTTGAACTGTATATTATTAAAAAGAAATAACGATAACAGTGTGTAATCTTTATTTTAATCAACTTACGAGATCAGATTAATACAATGATAAATGAAAACAGATTCGTGATAAAATGAAAAAAATAATTGTTATTATGCGTGGAAATTTCTTGAAGAATATGTGTATTGTATACATATATATTTTCTAATGACTCTTACAATATAAGATGAAGGATAAAGCTAAACTGTATTATGTGTGTTGAAAACATTGTGAAAAGTTTGGTGCCCTGAATGGATTTCCCCTTATCAGTTAAGAGAAGACGATAAAGGGTACTCTTTGCTCTCATGGACGGATGCTGTCCTTCTGATAAGGACGGATTCGATAACCAGTGGCGCCTAGTCGACTGAATCGGAAGTTACAATCAAACCTACAGTTATATACTTTAGAGAGAATGGCCTTTCCTGTTCTCGACCTATTTAACTTAATGATTAAGTCCTTTTTACAATTCCATTGATAGTAAAATTGAAAATAGCAGTAAAGAGAAAAGTGCCTCTTAATGTTACTTTTAACCACCTATTGCGGTCTTTCACTAATAATTGTTTTCCAATCGTCGATATTATTACAATCAATCTTTCAGTCTTTACATCAAATTTTAATGGTTTTAATTGCGTGACTTTACATCAGTTCACTTATTTCGTAAAATACGAAAAAAGTGGTCAAATTTATTTATATTTCCACTGACTTTCTACAAGCAGAGCATAGTTTTATTATCTATCTATTGGCACTATCTATCTATTAGGTGACCTATGCATGGAATGTACTTTGTTATTTTCTTTTTGTATTTTATTTCTGTTCTGTACTTTATTCTACTTAAGCTCTTTATCCAACAATTCCTACGGATAAACTGTACTGGGTCTTGTGGATAAGGGCCATAGCATCCTAACTATTTCATCTCACACTAAGGTTTGCACTATCTGACGTGAGGATATTTTATTGACAGGCTAAAGAGTGCCGCCTTTATAGTTCCTTGTGCTATTCTTCAAGTTAAGCGGTGTTGACAGAGAGCCAATAATAACACTATAAATCAGAAGCTTGAGAAACTACTTTTAACTCTTTCCGCTTCAAAAAGCTTAAAAAGAAAGATCTTTGTGAATCTTTGAAAACGTTATTCCTTTATTTAGAAAATAAATAAATAACACCTTTAGGTACCATAGCCCTAAAATAAAATCATATTATTTGTTGTTTGAGTATAACTACACAACATTAAAAGTATAAAGGGTATTAATTAAAGTTGCAGAAAAAAATTTCCAGCAAATTAAGAAATGATGTATCTTATAGCGTTTACTGGTGAGATATGAATAGCATACTATTTAAAATTATTGCTTGTTATAAAAAGTTTTGTTGTATTCAAAATTTTGTTCTTGTTATAGTACACCTAACCAACCCATTCCTGTTATACTTAACTAATCATTTTCTTTCGACTCTTTATTTATTTTTCATTATTATTATTGTCGGTCTATTATTAGTATTAGACTCTATTTTTATTTTCAGTTTATTATTATTCAATCTTCGTATTGATTATGAGTATGTTTATAACTTTCCATTGAACTTTGCATTGCCTTGTGTTAAAGATATCATCAAAAACTCATCGCGAGGCTAAACAATTTTTCTTATTTTGCAGATAATTCAGATTCTTTGACTATTTAAACCATTGTTCCGCTACAAATAAATTAGTATTGGTTCAATAACTATTTTAAATATAAGATTCATTTATACTCTATTTTCTTATATGTTTGTTCATGGAATGTCATTTCTTTTTCTTTGATAAAGCTGGTGCACTTAGACCTTCATCCTAAGTTTTGTCTACCAAACTCTTAACGTTCGGCTACGTAATTCTCTTCTCCTTTGACATTATGAATGGGATTTTTTATAAGCATTTTTTTAGAAGTAAAAGGAGAAGCTGCGGTTACTAGAAAGGGCCTAAACTTGGTGGTCCTTATTCCGGGCTCATTATTGGCTCTCTCGTCATTTCAAGGTGACGGCCACATAACTCATTACCAACCTGTACCCGTATTCCCTCAGACATTTTAGACCCATCTTTAAAAAAGGAAATGATTGTGTTGTGCTATTATCAGGTCATAGAGTAAGATTAAAATAATAATATTGTGAATTACTTGCTGTAAATCCGAATCATATAGTAGATTTTTGTTTATTCAAAATGTTTTTCAAATCATCTTCAAAATTCCAGTGTTGTTGGTTGTCATCAAAATATATTATTATATTAGTTAATATTGAAGAACGTCATTCCAGCCGGAACAGCATGCGGAAACATGACACATTATTTGATTTCAGCATTGTAACAAATTTTCTGTGAAGTCAAAGATAATTTAAAACAGTGTCCTTGACAATAATACTACTCTGAAAAAGAATTGATAACTCTTGTTAATAGTCTATTATATCAATCTGAACTAAACAAAAGAAGCAATTTTTCTTAAACTTATCGATTATTAGATCTAATTATTATGAGAGACAATTCTATTATGGTGGTCTATAGAATTCATATAGTAAAAATTATATATTGAATTTTACAATTATCTGTATTCTATTTTCGAATGCTATCAAAATCATTTCCAAGAATCTCTGTATGAATCATCGAGTAATAGTTCTCTAACAATAATGACAACTCTATATTATCTTTTAAGCTAAATTTAGATGTAAGCAAAATATATATTTTATGTTAGCTAGTGTAAATATATGCCTGGGTTTTCCTGTTCCCCGTTGGTAAAAAAAAAAAATTCTCAATATTTAAATTTTTCTTAGTTATCCTAATTTTAAAAAATATATATATTTGGAAAATGGATTCCTGATTAGCTTAAAAAACTAGTATATGTAGAGAAAAAGTATTGTAATGACGCAAAAATTCGATTTTGATGGATTTACATGTTTCGATGTCTAAAAGATTGGAATTTAAAAAAATGACTGTATATTGTCAGAAGGAGGTGCAGGGGGTGTACAGACGACAGACGCGTAGGGCTTAAACTACTCTGGGCCAATTTCGATTAAATTTGGCGTTTATGTTCAGAAAACTCATACCCCGCCCTGGTGAATTCTCGAAACGAAGTTTAGCTCTAAATTTTGATAAAATGTTCAATAATAATTAAATGTAACTACGAAATCTCGAAACAGAAACAACTAATAAATGGAAAACACTGGATAAAGTAATTATGTACTCGTATATAAGAAAATGTAGTACGAGATGTCTCGGACTATTTTGTTTTTATTTTTCATCTTTTGTGTAGTAAATGTAGTAGATGATTGACCCCGAAGTCTTTGACTACTGGGTCGAGTTCCCTAATAATAGGTTGTTAACTATATATGTGGTAATGAATTGATGGAAATACAGCATCAGTTCAAGACAAACCCTGCTATTATGAAGCCTTTACTAGAATCTACTATAACACGTGACCGTACTCAATCCTACAATCAAACCCCTCTTATAGAGAGACCCTGTCCCAACGAGACATGCATAATTAACTGATCGACGTTTTTATTCTAGATTCTTCTCTCCTTTACCCTATAACAAGTGCTTTTTTATACTTTGAGCTAGGTTTTTTTTAAGCTCCCTAATTCAAAGTTTAATTGAGAACATAATAGGCGTAGGACTACAAAAATCTTGCCGGCTTGGTAGCGGTATTTCATCACACAGCTTCTTTATAATACGCAGTTAAATTATGTATGCATATGAACCTTTCAGTAAAAACGTAAATTTCTCCAAAAAAAAAGCGCGTTGGGTACTTAATATAAAATATTTATTTTTCTTTTGAACCTAGAAGTACGAGTAAAAAGTATAATTATTATTAGAAATGCCAATATTGCCATAATGAAGATTTTATTTTAAGAAGAATAAAGTTATAGAGAAGACCAATTACAAAAAGCACCTCGTTAATTTAAACTTAAATGAACCCGAAATGAATGAGGTTCTAACCCCTTCCAGTTACTTTTATTCTATAGTTTACAATGATTTTAATATTGCAATTTTTGGCCTTTTTAAAGTAATTCAGTACCGATATTTCCTCAGGAAAATGACATTTAAAACCGTGTGTAGGTTGAATTGCTGTAATTTTAAACAGTCTGATTTTACATTTATTATATACATAAGTCAAAAATAATTGTATGTAGTAATTTATGTTTTATCAAACATTGATCTTAAAGAAATAGCAATTACATATGCGAATCTAATTCTAACTACGAGTCAGTTTTAGACGTAGAAAGGAATATACACGAATTGGTACATAGATTAGAGTTCTCTACATGGCTAAATAGATTAAAGCTGTTATTTCTTTTATTCATTTCTTCTTTTGAAAATAGTTAAATGTCAAATTGTATATGAACTTGAACTTTCGGATATTAAGTGTTTGATGTTTTATTTACTAGTCTAATACATTATGTATTTGTCGTTATATTTATACGGCGATAAAGATATATTACTGAACAGGGTCTATTCCTCTTTCTCACAGCTTTCATCTTGAGTTGCTGATTTTTTTTTTTTTTTTTTGAGATTTAGGAGTTTGCAGTTTATGTTCAGAAATCCTAGTTTTTTATGAAAATGTTAGTAAAAAATAAAGGGTCGGGCAGTGAATTTAAGAAATGAAAGGGTGTAAGGTGTCTACTATAATTTTATCTTAAGTTCCTTTTCTTGATTTAACGAGAGAACAAAGACATTATGACATTGCTTATTTTCAGAGGCGTGAGAAGTTGATATAAAGACAGAATCAGACACCGTAACAGGTGAAGGGCGAAAGACAAAATATTTTACAGATTTTTATCAAGAAAATGATACGGAAGGGGGGTACTCTTTGTCTATGAAAGAGCGAATAAAGTGCGTTAGGCGTTGGAATGCGATGCCTTTAAGGGAGCATACCTCGGAGGGAAGTAAAGAAGTCCGCTAGTATCGTATGACGGAGTAAGGCATACCCTTGCTTCCTATTGTACCCGAGTATAGACTTCAGTTCCCATCGCATTCCCAAACCACAGGGTGGCTTCTAAGGTGACAGAGATACCGGTCTTACCATGTTTCCCATCGGCAGGTTCCACGCTAAATACTTAAGCACATCCTCCTCCGCATTTACAGCTCCATGGGATCCAAAGGAGTTATGTCGATTCCTTAGAAAGTAGAAATATTGAAACCCTCTCTATGATAAAATTATGCAATCTAAGAAGGATAAAAATAATTGTTAAGAAAAAAAGAAATTTTTTTTCACAGTGAAACTTACGTAACTAATTAACATTGTTTCTCCGGTCAATCCCGTCCATTTTATTGGGAAAAGGATTTCCTCCTGCTCTAAATTTGATTAACAAAGTTCAATTATGCCTGGAAATGTTCATTATAAGAATTGTATATGGAGTAAAAATGTTGGTCTAGTATCTTTAAGAATTGTCCTTTTATTTGTATTAGTAATATCCCAAAAAATAACTGTAAGGGTCAGGGATCCAGTAAAAGAAATAACCACTTAATCACTTTAAGAATATAATTCACTATAATAGCAACTAATCGTACATATAAGACATTCAAATAAAGAAAAGAATCATCTACGTATAAGTATAACAAAGACAAAAAAAAAGAAATAAGGCCCCCGAAACTACGGGTCCTTATGATAGAAAATTATACTCCAAAACAAAAATAAGATAGAATTAAGTTCTTGGTTCCACCGTCGTAGGATATAAAAATACAAGGAAACAAAACATAAATCATTGAACTAATATATAAACGAACATTGCGTCCACAAAACAGTGCTTAAGGCACTCTAAGTTTTACTGGATAATACATTCATACAAAAAGAAAAATAGAGGCTTAACAGCATAACTTTATACTCAACTCCCTTGGAAACAAAAAAAAAGGAAAATAAAATTGAGTTAAAAAATTAATAAAGTTAATTTACACATTAAGATTTTTAACAGAAAGAGCTAATACAAAAACAGTCTTTGTTTAGATTAAAAAAAAGGAAACTACTGGGCCCAGGGGCTATGGTTGGGACTCACCGCTCAACACGTTCCAGACACACCAACACGTAATCCACATCTTTGAGTACCGAGCACTGTCCACTCTTTACTCTACCATGCCACAAGCTCGACTGACCGCCTCCGCTCCCTCTCTCCCGGCCCGGGCCGCGGTTGCATTCCCACGGCCGGGGCCCGAGAGAAAAAGCTGACAAAGCAGTCTGCCCGGCCGGCCATCTTCGTCTCCCACTCACTCTCGCACATTCCTCATACTCTCACTCAAACACTCACTCACACTCACTCAGTCACTCTCCCAACCTTAGCCCCAGTCCCCAGCCTTACAACTATCCCCCCCTATGAAGAAGGTGATGCTAAATTGGCATCACCTTCTGGCCCTTCCTCAGTTAAGGGCAGTGGGTATGCTACTCGAAGTGCCTCTGGTGGAAGGCTCCTTGTTGTCGGTTTAGGGTAGGTCGGCTGCTTCCCTTCCAAGGTGATGGTCACCAAGTCCCTTTCCTGTCGCTGACCTCTTCTCCAGCAACAATAAAAGCCAGCCATTAAAGCGGCGACTAAGAGCAAGCTGCTGACTGATCCACCGTAAATCCACATTGTCCGCTTTCCTTTGCTTTGGACCATGATTTCCTCTACCTTCCCGATGACTTTATCAATGTCCAAGCCAGTAGGGTATGCCTGGTTAACGTAGTGGGCTTGGGCGTTCAACTGGTGCAGGGCTAGACTGACTCTCTCCGCTGAATGCTGCCGTAGATTGAGGATGGTCTTGCCCATGGGGGTGGGAAGCGAGAAGGCACTTCTAGTCACATTCCATTGGAGAACACCAGCTTGATGAGGGTGCAAATCAAACTGTGCGCCTTTCAACTCACACTGTAGGTGACCCTCCAAAACTCCTACCCCGTTGATGTATATTTCGTCGGTAGTTACCCGGCCATGGTCGACACACCGCCTGGTGACGACGGTCCGCTCCACGACACTATAGATCCACCAGGCCCGTTGGGAATCTAAGATCCAGCTGGGCCGGTGAGGAGAGAGCAGCACTTGACGGGTGCAAGGGTGCATTTCCTTGCCCCCAAAGAATAGTTCACTTGTACACGACTTAACGTTTCGCGGGGTTATCGGAAATTCGACCGCGCACACGCGAATTTTTCTTCCTCGACATCGCACCATCTCGTCCTCACTCACGAGAGCATAAGATAATTTATCGTCACTAACAAGAATGTACTTACTTTCACTTTTTACTACAATCGATTGCTTAGTCTCCGGGTACCACACCGGCAATTCACGCACATGGTACACTTGAAACAGTTTATTACTACGCTGTAAGGGTAAGTTAACGACCACATGAATTCCGCGTCGCGTGGCGACCGCACTAACTTGAGCTAACTCATAGTACTCGTACATGTCTTCCAGGCTGAGCCCCGTAACCAAAGCTAGCTCCCTGGGAAGAATTAACGCAACCCTTCTTACAATTTCTAATAGATCAGACGGTGGAACCAAGAATGAACTTAATCTACCTAGTGCAATTAAACCTAATGATTCCCTAAGATTAGCTAAATCTAAACAGGCCTTCATCAGTCCTATTTCCATCAAACGGAGGGCGGAGGCGGCTTCCCCTTGGAGGGCGACCCGGCGTGTAACATTATTTATTTTCTCCAGGGTGTTGTTGTATAACACCTGCACTGAATTGGCGACACTTTTAATCCTCTGACTGTTCTCCACCACGTGACGATTTATTCGCTTGGTGATGGTTAGTTGTTCGTGAATAACATGCAGGATGTCCTTGCCTTGGTTGTCGAGTAATGACATGTGGCGATCCAAACGGTCCAGATCCCTAGCATCTGGAGTGCCAAATAGCACCTTCAATAAGTAACCTCCTGCATCAAATAGGCCTCGTTTACCTCTAACGGCGTTAGACGGAAGCATTTCTTGAAGGATGTAATATCCACTCGCCAGTTCTTTCATTAGCATGTCCAAACGGTCAACTTCTAACAGGTAACTACTCGGGTCGTTTATCTCATACTCTTGTACCTTGTTTCTGATGTCTTCGATGGATAGTCTTACGTTCTCCCACTCCTGGTGCGAATGGCCTACCGCGAGATCCAAGACCACGGTCCAGTAGTCTCCACTCAGCAAAACTTCCTCCTTCTGTAAGAACACCAGGCCTCCTTTCCAAACTTCCTCCACGGCCCCTTCCTTAGATCCACCAGCTCCAACTCCGCCTGCAACAACAAAGTACGTCTTGATTTCTAGGCCTTAACAAATAGGGTGAACGTTCACCGTCCATCCCTTCCTCGGGATCCTCTTCCTCGGTCCCCACCGGCTCCCAGGTTCGGTCACGGGGGTCGTCCGGGACTGCAGGTGAGTCCTCCCACTCGGACAGCGGTTCCGGTCTCCCTAACGAAGACGCAGGGGAATCTTCAACAGCGATGGGAGAACGAATTCCATTTCCTAAGCTAGGGCGCCCTTCAAGCTGCTCCTCCTCTTCGTCCTCAGAAGTGCCCCCCCAGGGGTCCATACTCTCATCAGGCCGATTGGGCACACCGACGACCCGAGGGGTCCCCTGATTACATGGTTTCTCCACCCGAACTGGTGCCCCCGCTGTACATCTTTTCAGTCGGTTTACATGTACCACTCGACTCCTTCCTGGGGGTAGGTCTAGCTTATAATTTAGTCCGGTAAGCTTCTCTATAACTTGGTAAGGACCAGTCCATGGCCTTCTAAACTTCTTGGCGTGACCTTCCCTGACACTAGGATCATGCAAATACACCCATTCGCCGGGAGCAAACTCGCGGTTGATTGCCGTTTGGTTATAACGCCGGGCATTTTGCTCATGGGCCTTCCTGGTCGCTTGTCTGGCAGCCTCATGGGCTATCCGCAGTCTACGCGTTAGCTCCGTATGGTACTCCGAAAGAGCATCGTCCGCCGTAGCTCTAACTTCCCGCTGAACTTCCAGATTGACGTCAAACGGAGTGGTCACCTCCCTGCCAAAAACTAGATAATTTGGAGAGTGACCCGTGGCAGAGTGTGTTACATTATTATAGGCCATTAGAGCGAGATTCAACCAACGATCCCAATTACGCCCATCGCGGTGTACGTAATGTGACAGGATATCCACCAAGGTACGATGGAACCTCTCTATGGCGCCATTGGACTGGGGGTGGTACGGAGTAGTCTGAATCTTGCGAATCCCTAGGGTGCGGCACACTTGTTTCATAGTCTCAGAAACGAAGTTGCGTCCCTGATCCGTCAGCACGCGGTCCGGTACTCCGTGTCTTGACACTATCCGAGCGATAAATCCGTTTGCGATCTCAGTGGCTGTCTGCGTTTTTAGGGGGACCGCCTCTGCGTAGCGACTAAAATGATCGATCATCGTCAAAATGTACCGATGTCCATGTCCCGTTTGTGGTAACGGTCCCACTATATCCATTGAGACGAGTTCAAATGGTTTCTGCGGAAAAACAGGTTGTCCCAGTTCCGCCTTAGGCTGATAAGGTGTCTTTCTTAGTGCACACTTCCTACAATTCCTTACATACTCCTTCACTTCATCGCTCATTCCGGGCCAGTAGTAATTTCGTCGTATCAGATCGAGTGTTCTTTCCGCGCCGGGGTGTCCCGCGGCCGGCGCATCGTGACATCTAATTAGAATCTTTGGGATCATTTCTCGCGGTACTACCAGACGAGCCTCCTCCGGTTTTCCTTTGAAGAGTACACCACTGGAGTCCCTAAATGTTCCCAACGCAAATTTCCTTTCGGTATCCTGGCAACCGGGATCCCTCATCTGTTCCGCCCGCACCTTATCGTTCGTCCAATCCGTTATTGGCGCCAACTCGTGGACGGGAGGGCTTCTGCTAAGTGCATCAGCGTTGCAATGCTTTTTTCCTTCCCTGTGAACGACCGTGTAGTTAAACTCTGCTAACCGGAGTGCCCAGCGTGTTAGTCGCGAGGAGGGATCCTTTAAACTCAACATCCAACTAAGTGCACGGTGATCCGTGACAATCGTGAACCGTCTTCCGTAGAGATAACAACGAAACACCTTGGTGGCCCACACCACAGCCAAAAGTTCCCTCTCCGTAGTACTATAATTTCGCTCAGCTGCGTTTAGTTGCCTACTTGCATAGCAAATCGGTCTCTCCTGTCCTTCAATGTCCTGGGACAGAACAGCCCCCAGGGCCACTCCAGACGCATCGGTTGCTAAGATGAAGGGATGGTGAAAGTCGGGATAGGCCAAAACTAAGTCGGCGCAAAGCATCTGCTTGGTGGTTTCAAACGCCTTTTGACATTTCTCGTCCCAGACAAATGGTGCCCTTTCGCTGGTCAACTGAGTCAGCGGCCTTACCAACTCCGAGTAGTGTGGTATGAATCTTCGGTAGTACCCTGCTAGGCCGATGTAGGCACGCACCTCCTTTCGTGAGGCAGGCACCGGGTAATCTCGAACGGCTTGGACCTTCCCCGGATCAGGGCGCACCCCCTGGGAGCTGATAATATGTCCAAGATAGTTCACCTCTCCGGCAGCGAAGGTGCACTTCTCTAGTCTCACCTTTAAATTTGCTAGACGGAAGCGGTCGAGCAATCGTGCAATGCGCGCACAGTGTTCCGCGAACGTATTACTGTGTACTATTACATCGTCCAGATATACGTATGCTTCCGTCCCTTTTAGGTCCATCAGCAGTGTGTCCATCATGCGTTGGAACGTAGCCGGCGCGCCGGTCAAACCGAACGCCATACGCTTGTATTCGTAGTGCCCCGTCGGGGTGCTAAATGCCGTTTTACATTGGTCTTCCTTCGCTATCCCAATTTGGTGGTAACCACTAGCTAGGTCCAGGGTAGTGAACCAACGACTTCCCCCTAACCCTTCTAGTGTCTCTTGTATGAGTGGTAACGGGTACACATCTTGACGGGTCGCCGAGTTTAGTTCTCGGAAGTCGGTGCAGAATCGGAATTTCGGGGTGCCATCAGGGCTTTTCTTTGGTACAAGGATTACCGGAGCTGACCAAGGGGAATCCGAAGGGGTTATCACACCTTGCTCCAGCATATCTTGGATTTGTTTATCCATCTCCTCTCGTTGATGGAAGGGCACCCGGTAAGGGCGCTTCACTATTGGTCTCGTATCTCCGGTATCAATCCGATGTTCCACTCGAGAGGTGCACCCCAGTCTACCTTGATTCCCTTCCATAAAGGTGTCCTTGTAGTTCTGTAGAATACTTGTCATTTCATCCCGTTCGGTTCGATTCAAATGTTCCAGTTTCCGCTTGACTATCTCCTCGAAGTCTTCCGTTTCGGTCTCCTTCCCTTGGTCCACTAAACCCACACAAGTGTCCATTTCTGGATTTTCCAGGTACGGGGTGATCTCTGCCAATCGCTGGCCCCTCAATATTCGAATTTCCTGCCCAGACAAGTTCACCACCTTAATCCACAACCGGCCTTCACTAGGTTGCCCTACCGTCCTGGCCACCCTTAGTCCGGAATTGAACGACACTGGTTCGAGCAAAACAGGCTCCCTTGACTCCTTGTCTGTGTGGCTCACCGATAGGATGGCTTCATACCATGGTTGTATCGTGGTCGTGCAGCGGGCTCGCGCCCAGTGGATCCGCTCCTTTTCTCCGTTGGTGACATCGGGCTCTGGCCCGTCCTTGGGAGTCGTTCTCTTCTCTACCACCTGAGATGCCTCCGCCTTATTCACTCCAGAAGGAACTGTCTCGCGTCGCTCACATCCTAACCTCGCTTTTCCTGGCCTCGGTAGCTTTCTCTCGACCGGTGCTCCCTTAGTCTTATGGACAAGTCCTACGCTTTCCTTATCCGTAACGGCGGTTGTCTGGCACGAGTTTTGACCTAGTACCTGTGCATAGGTTCTTGGTTTGTCACCCATTTCGGCGGGCACCTCCCCTTCCCGTCCCTGTTGTCGCGGCATTCCGCTCACCTCGCCTTCCTGGCCTTTGTTCGGCCGATTCCGATGAAAACATGTCGCATTAATCACACTGACGGTCGGATCGTCGGCCCCTCCCGACCCACTAAGCATTTTTCCGGCCGCAACGTCCACGGTTGCGCCCATCTTACGCATAACATCACGTCCTAAAATGCCATCTTGTTGTAACCTCAACTCTGCAATCCAGAAATCGTGCTCCCCCACATAGCCGTCTGTCGTCCTAACGCTTAACCGTTGTTTGCCTCGAATGGGTAACCGAGACCCGGTAACTCCGCGAGCATCCACGGTCTCCAACTCCACGGGCACTCCTTCTACGGCCTTGGCTAGTATCGATATTCCCGCCCCAGTGTCTACTAAAAGTACCTTCCGGGCGCCTGACAATCTTAGCGGGACAGAGATAGTTCCATCACATCCTACCGCCACGTTAGTAATTGTTTCTGTGCCCCCTCCTACTGTTGATCCTGCCCGGGGGCCTTGGCCGGATCGTCTGCGTTTGGGTATTTCGGTGGGGGCTCTATTGCCCGCACACGCGGAACTTGGTTGTTCCTAGGACAACCCCGGGCCCAGTGATCCGTGGCTCCGCAGATGTAACAGGCAGAGCCGGTTCTTCCTTGCCCACCAAGAGATGCGTTTGATCGCACCACTCGGCATTGACGAGCCATATGCCCCCTCTGACCGCACCGGAAACAATTCCCCTTGAATGGTTCGGGAGGGGTAACCTTAGTCCGTTGACCTTGATACTCCGCCCCTCTTCCCATTCGCGAAACTTCGAATACCGGCTCAGAGGAGCCACCAGACGTCGACTGACCCGAGTGCACTTGCTCGACCAAAATGGCGCGCTTCAGGGCCGTTTTCATGTCCGTGGGCGGTTGGTAGGCTAGCTGCTTCCCAGGCTCTCCCCTTAAGCCGTTGATGAATGCCGCCAACACAGTTTGTTCCAGTTGATTACGAGCCCACTCGGTCTCCAATGCACCCTTTAAGGGCCGTAAGCTCTTTTGGCCTGTAGCCGCACATCGTGCGGCGAACTCCCTAACGTTCTCCTCGCGCCCCTGTTTAATGGCGTGCAAAGCTCGCGCGTAATATTCCGGCTCATGCACGTCCCCGAATCTTTCTATCAGTACCCTCTTATAATCCTCAAACCCGACTTGGGCCCTCGCGAGATCAGGATGTCGCGCTACGAACTGGGCGGCGGGTCCAGTAAGTTTCATCTCACAAACCACCATTAAGTCCTCTTCGCTCCAGTGTCCGCATCTCCCCACTCTCTCTAACTTCGCTAAGAAATCTCTGACCGTTAGTTCTTCTTTCTCTTCCCCCGACCAGGGCCGCACCAAATTCTGCAACGTCATATCCCGCTTGACCTTTGTGCCCGCCGAGGCCGGGACGACCATTCCTGATCCACCTCTCCCACTCACACCCGGCAGGTCAGTTTCGGGGTTAACTTGATCAGGGCTTAAAGCGCGTCGCCTTGCCCGCCTCTTATTCTCTTCTTCTCTTTGTTCCAACTCCAGGTTCGCTTGCCTCCGAAGCTCCACCTCTTCCCGCAAACGTTCCAGCTCCTGCAGCTTTTCCTGGTATTCCAGACGTGACTCCATCTCCTTCCGCTTTTCGGCCGCCGCGGAGGCTTCAAGTTCTTGAATCCTTTTGCGATTCTCTTTATCGCGACTCTCAAAAGCCTGGTTGGCTAGGAGCAGCTCCTCAAGCCTCTCACCGAGTTCCTCTTCCCGTTCTCCCATGACCCTAGTAATCTAGTAGTTACGTTTGACCCCACATCTGACACCAATTGTAAGGGTCAGGGATCCAGTAAAAGAAATAACCACTTAATCACTTTAAGAATATAATTCACTATAATAGCAACTAATCGTACATATAAGACATTCAAATAAAGAAAAGAATCATCTACGTATAAGTATAACAAAGACAAAAAAAAAGAAATAAGGCCCCCGAAACTACGGGTCCTTATGATAGAAAATTATACTCCAAAACAAAAATAAGATAGAATTAAGTTCTTGGTTCCACCGTCGTAGGATATAAAAATACAAGGAAACAAAACATAAATCATTGAACTAATATATAAACGAACATTGCGTCCACAAAACAGTGCTTAAGGCACTCTAAGTTTTACTGGATAATACATTCATACAAAAAGAAAAATAGAGGCTTAACAGCATAACTTTATACTCAACTCCCTTGGAAACAAAAAAAAAGGAAAATAAAATTGAGTTAAAAAATTAATAAAGTTAATTTACACATTAAGATTTTTAACAGAAAGAGCTAATACAAAAACAGTCTTTGTTTAGATTAAAAAAAAGGAAACTACTGGGCCCAGGGGCTATGGTTGGGACTCACCGCTCAACACGTTCCAGACACACCAACACGTAATCCACATCTTTGAGTACCGAGCACTGTCCACTCTTTACTCTACCATGCCACAAGCTCGACTGACCGCCTCCGCTCCCTCTCTCCCGGCCCGGGCCGCGGTTGCATTCCCACGGCCGGGGCCCGAGAGAAAAAGCTGACAAAGCAGTCTGCCCGGCCGGCCATCTTCGTCTCCCACTCACTCTCGCACATTCCTCATACTCTCACTCAAACACTCACTCACACTCACTCAGTCACTCTCCCAACCTTAGCCCCAGTCCCCAGCCTTACATAACTAACATTTGTATTATGAAATTGATGCATTAGAATTAGTTAAGGTACGAACCGTTGAACAAGGGATGTTCGGCAACTTTTATCCATTGTTAATTGCAGTTCATGACTCCATTAAAGTTCAACAACCGATCAAATTACCAGGTATAAATTGAATTAATATGGACTGTGTGTAAGTATGGTGCAATATTTTTTGAAAATTACTTTACCCTCCAAAGAATAAATGGTTATAAATTATCATGTTGCTTATTTTCGGTATAAGGATAATCGATAATTTCACTAAACCTTTTAAAATATCTTTTAATACTTTCGGTCTATTCACGATTGTCTCCTTCCTCTTCCACAAGAATGGTTGCTTTGTCTTTATACCTCATACTTGTCTGGAAAATAATGAGGGGGTTTCATAAAGAAGGATTAGATCTTGTCCTTTATAGTGGTATGAGGATAGAATATTAAATTCAAAAAAGTCTATTCTTCTATAATAAAATATAGTTACTCTCAAGAACCTTGGGAACCATACTTAACGGTATTAGTGGGCATCTTTCTTATGGGAGGATAAAAACGCGGTTGAAAGGGAAGATCTCGGAAGACGTACTTGAAGGATAAGGGCGAAAGGTTGGATGCTTAGGTGTGCGTGGGTTCAGTCTCCCATGACGAAGTGACCGCATTGTCCACTCTAAGGGTATCGGTCTAGGATCTCAGTAACCCTACTGATTTCCGTCAATACTCTAAAAGCAACAAGAGATGCCCCACAAACGTCAACACCTATATTTTTTTCTGTATATGTGGAACTCTCTCCTACCTCCAACCTAGCTACCATAGATCTGTAGTTTTTTGTCCCGAAGTTACGGATAAAAACTGTGGGCTTCACAAACATCATGACAGTTAGATGTCTCATTTCTACAGATTTATGTTTACCTTTCATTTAATTTATAGGCTACTGTGGCAAATTTTTCATGAATGCCTTGGTCTTGGTGCTATAAATAATGCTTGCATTGGGTTTTCCATGAATAAAAAATCAATTTATAGTACAATGAGTTTTAAAATACCATCATCATCATTTATTTATGATTATATACGACGGTGAGGGGGATTTGGGTATAAACTATTTACATTCAAAGACCAAGTTATTCTTACGACAAGAAAAAATGCACGTGTTTCTTTTCTTATATAATGCTATTTGCTTCTTTATAATACATAGTTTCCTATAAAATTCTTAGTCAAATAAATACGTTTACTAGATCTGATTAAGGTAATATTAGTTATTGTTAAAGCATGGAAATTTCCTCAAAAGGATAAAAAATTAAGAAAGGATAAATTATTGACAGTCGGTGACTTAAAAAGAAAACATTTTTCCTCCTTCCGTCTTTGGCTTTTAACATTTTAGTATAGGTTTGTATAAAGAAATATCCCTTTGTTCGTAAATGTATATGTATGTGTGGAAAAAGAATATTATCATTTAATTGACGGTTGAAGAAAAGGGCAATTGAGATAGCTATTGCAGGTATGTAAGGTAAAAGACATTGCGGAATAGATAGCTTGTTCTTTTCCATGGGAAATAAGTTGCATGCATCTTTTGGTACCTCTATTTATGCAGATGAAGTTTTAAATATGTACCTAAAAGTCGGTGTATCTTGATTTAAGGCCCGATTGAGGGTTCTTTGAGCTTGGCGGGGGGAGAAGTGATTGCCGCCGTCGTGTAGGCGATATTCATGAGCATGGGCCAAGTCTGTCTGTCACGTCGTACGCACGTCCATTGTTTAAGTTCGAGTTTGACGCTCTCCAGACTTGCGTCATTCCTTACTTTAATTCAGTGACAAGTACATCGGAAGCTTTAGTTTGACTTGAATTTTAGAGATATAAATATGCATTATAACTTGAAAAAGAAAAAAAAAAAAAAAAAAAAAAAAGCGCAGGCAAATTTCTAATAAAAAGTACATGGAATGATTATTAAGAAAAAAATACTTGAAGAGGTCCTCGAACTTAACTGAATGAACATATAAAACGCTTATAAAGTTTAATTAATATTTTTTAGAACTTATCAGCTTGTTTTCCTTTCCCAAATGAGCAGTCAATAACTCAAAAATCACCAAGCCTAATACCATAGTAATATAAATACCAAGAGTAATATGCTAAAGGTTTTGTTGTCCTTACTTGTTGTTAAATAATCATAAAAAAAAACCAGAACTGTTCGTACAACTTTTTCTTTAGAAAAATCTACTTATGTTACCTAAAGATTGAAAGGTCACGATTTATATATGAGCCTGTGAAGTGTATTAACATGTAATTTTTTTCTTTGAGTTTGGCTACTAACTAAAAGCAAGAGTGTTTGATGTAGAATATTGCTTGAATTACTCAGGAACAATCATCTTGAGTTTTTCCACCTTTATTTGTACAATTGATAGAATTGTCAACCTGCCACTTTCTCTCTCTTGATCTTGATGATAGTGTTTCTTCAGATATAATCTTAGAAGTAGCAAATGGGTGTTTTCTTTAAGAAATTCTCAAGGTTTTTGAGCATGATTTTTTTATTATTATCTTATAAAAGTTTCTTTTTAAGGTTTTCTAGAAGGCTTTTACAACCTGTTGATGTCGGATGCTTAAATCTGAAGCTCGAAGATTTTGTTATATACCAACAAAAGAGAAAGATTTTTTTTTCTCGTTTTTTGCATCATCACTTGGGAATAAAAATGTCCATTGGGAACATAGAATTTAACTGCTATTGGTTATGATGGCAGAAGGTCAAATAATACTAATTAAACTCACTGCTTTTTATCCAATTTAAATTGTTGTGTCGTTGTACCCAATTGATGACATAGTTTTAATTTATCAGATGATAATAATTTTAGAACCTATTCTTTTCCAACAAATAACTTCCAATCCAAGATCTTCCATTGCTTACATCTTGTTCCACCTCTAAATAAATATAGATATTTTATAAACCATTTTAAAATAACTTCCTTGAAAAATCCCTTCTCTAAAAGATATGATCGTGTCAAAAACAGAAGATAAATTAAAATTATTATCAGATGTAAAGATGGTGTCGTTGTGATCAGGCAACAATATTGTCGCAGTTTCTCGGTTTGTCAAACCGTAGAATTGCTGTTGGTGGTCTGAAGAAGTTGGCTTGGTGACCGAAAAAAGCCTTTTTAGAGCCGTTAAGGCATGACGCTCTCATCAGAACAATAGCCCTCCCTCCAGCAGTGAATAGTCCTTCAAAGAAATCCTTGTATCTTAGTTCAACTCCGCCCCATCCTTGTATTGTTTACTATAAACGGTTTTTTTTATTTAGAAGCTTAACCTTGTCAACTAATATACCATATCACAGCTTGTAGTAATGCACTTGCTATTGGGATTAATCTTTTCTTAATATCCATAAATGCCCATCTTGCTTCTGGATTGTGGTTTCATGCGTTACAGAAAATTATTGGTATGAAAAAAAGCAAAGGGAGTAATCGAGTAAAACGACCGGACCTATGAAACTGACCATGCTCTTTACTGCTTATAACCTGTATAATTAATTTAATGAACTTAGATTTAACCTTCGATAGTACCTTGGATCTGTGTTTAGTTACAAACAATTCTATTTTTGATTTTTTAAAGTATATAGATTTACAATTTTAAAAAATCTTCGAATTCTGACTTCTTCTAAAATATTTTTTTTATTAGACACTCTATATAGGAGTGATATACACTGCATCTCTATCATCTGCTGAATTTAACATTACTCAACTTCTACTTAAAATTGGCCTTATCTCTTTACTTATAATAAATCCCCCTTAAATATATTAATTTTTACTTATAATATAAAATCTAACAAGTATTCGTTTAAAGTTAATACAAAAATATAGATTTCCTCTTTCGTTTGTTTTTCTAAAACGTCTTCCTACGAAGATTATACTCAATTCCTTTTTTGTTAAATAACAAAATAAAATAACTATTTAACATAAAATAATATTATTAAAACTGACTTACTAGACATTTTAGACTCAATAATTATATATATATAATTATAAGTGTATGCTACAGTTTAAACTAAATTATTGTTATTAATCTCTGAAAGCAAAGTAAATAAGTATCAATAATCTGTGTTAGATCTATATTATAATTTATAAATTAATTTCAGAGAGATATTAAGATTGCTTTGCCACGAGTATGTGGACTGAATTTGATGGATGGAGGTGTGGCGGAAGCAGTGGGCAGGAATGAGGGCTGAGCTGAGAATTACCGCAAAAAGTTGTTAATATTGCTCTAAGGTATCGAACATTGGTGGTATGTTACGCGTTAGGAACATCTAGGCCATTAAATTTTATTAGTTTATTAGGGACGTAGGACGATATGGAAACGAGGTTATGTCAGTTGACATCTGGCAGCCAAAAGGCTTTGGCTCAATATGCTAAAAGATATGGGTTCTGAAAAACTTACATGGGCGTCACCTGCTACTATTTTGAGTGAGGGCTAGAGCGACCCAAAGTAGAACCAGATGGTTTGATTTGTCAAACCATCATGTGCAAGGTTTGAAAATGGATGGCCCTTTCTACTTATTTTATAAAAATATTTGTATACCCAATAAAAAAACATTGTTTTAGAATTTTCATTCTTAGAAGCTTTCTGTCATAGTATGAAAAAAGTGGATAAAACTCCGTTAATTATTTGGGATGCTAATGCAAATTAAATTTTGGCCAACACATTTTGTATCCAAATTTCATCTTCTGGGCGGTGGTGTTGTCAAGAATATTAATTGTTTGATTCCTATTAATCTCCATTGTACTTTATATGTTCATCATCTAGCACTTAATGAATTCAAAACCCATTCATATTGTCCTCATTATTTAATTTCAAAGAATCGTCCCCCACACTATGTATGAAGAGGTTGACGTAATCCAAGCAATCAAGCACAAAACTATTCGGAGTTGCGTTTAAGTCAAAGCGGTTAAGGAAAGGAACCCGCGTGGGACGAGCCGGTGCGTTCGCAACTTATACCGTGCTAACCTCCCTCAAGCGTAGGACGAGATTCTTCGGACACAACAGAGGAAGTGTCCAATTCCGCCCACCGAGTGTACCTGACCGCCACCACCATACATGGATTTTTCTTACTTTATACGACCTCACGAAATTTTCGAACCCAATAAACAGCCACCCACTTTGTCTCTTTAAGGACCTTCACACTGTAATCTGGTATATAAATATTAAACTCAGAAACGGTTCCTTAAATGTTTTATATAAATCAAATGCTTTATTTTTCTATTAAAAGATATGCATATTTATTATTTCGATATAACATCTTTAAAAAATATCAAGCTCAACATTTGCATAAATCCTCATTTGTAAAAATTGGATTAAAATATAAATGATTGTTAGTTCTTTGACCAACACACGCATAGATTTATTTCAATTACTTCAAAGATGTTTGAGTCATACTATTATAATATAACTGTATATTTTAAAGAATACAATAGGCTATGAGAAATATGGGTGATTATAAAAACAAATATTAGTTTTATTTTTCATCCCACATTAATCTTATAATTACGGTGACGTTATTTTGTTTGATTTGTATTCCACATTTATCTTGTTTTTTTACTGTACTTGCTTCAACAAAAAAGTTATTCAATTTTGTTGGAAAATTGTTTTCTGTCAACCAGTTTCTATCAATAGATTTTTACAAGCTGTTCAAATACGAAACTGTGTTAATGCAATAAACATCGGGTCTTTGTAAATTCATTCTTCTCAGAGAAAATAATCATTTTAAACTGAAACGATATAAAATAATAAACGAGTGTTTTAAATATTTTTAAAGGTTGTGGCGAAACCGGTCTGAAGTAAGGGTCGAGAACCAGGATGATCTTCATCCTCCAGCAAAATAATTAAAATTAAATAATTCTTTTTTTAAGATTCTTGTTTTGAAATTGCTTGTGTATTTTTTTTTTTTTACTGATCAAAGAAAAAAAATCAAGTTCAGACGGATCCGGGATATTTCGGCAATACCCGCATGAGGAAGCTATGTTTTTAAACACTAAGGTTCTGAAAGACGTTAACAAGGTTGAATTACATCTGAAATCTTTAACTATGAACTCCATTTTTAGGTCTATAGTTTACTTCAGCTTGGGTTCAATCTTTTAAAAGAATCCAATATTTACCGATAATATATTGAACTTAAAACTGTTGCAATTTTCAATTCATTGAAAACTTCCTATAATTTTGTTTTTTTTCTGGAAAAAGGAGAAGGAGAGTAAAGTTTATTTTTTTTAACAATTATTATAAAAAATGTTAAAGAGGTGATCATTTTTGCCTCTTGTGATTATTTAGATTTATGTGACGTTATTAGGCCAATAAATAAATTATTAGTTTAATCTTTGGTGTTATTAGTGTAAATAGAAATTCCGGCATTTTTATCCTACACAAAAAGAGGGCCCCTTTTCGATAAGATTACCGAAATTCCATATTTCAGTTATTTTTCCTTACCCATATAAATGGACTTAAATTTAAACGGCTTAAAGAAAGTATGCACATTTTTCTTTATTCCACTAAATGTTGTGATGTCGTGGTCCTGTATTTCATATTTGTAAAACAAGGGTAAACTGCATAGCTTGTAATGTATAGAAGTATTAAGTTTTATCGCAAAATTTATTTAAAATTTATAAATTATTTCAAAAAACGTTTGTTCTGTGCGATCTGTCCCGTTTTAATTTATTTGCCCGCGAAAAAATATTTAAGGTCTTCGCAGTTAGTTCCCATATTATGTTGTTTTTTTTAGATTAGACCTTGTAGGTTATGCACTTGAAACGCTGTAACAAGTACTGTATGCACGTGTTAAGCTTATACTACTAGAGGCTATAGTGTAAAAAAAAGAGAAAAGTTAAACTAGCCGAATTGAAGAAGAGGTCTGGTGGCTGTAACAACCCTAGGCGTGGGAAGGCAGAAGAAATACAGCCATATGGTCAGCACTCAGCATAGAAACCATGTCACTTTGAGTTTTCTTTTTCTGATAGTTCTTTCTTCTTCTTTGGCTATCACCCCCTACTTGGAGAGCTAGAGGATGATACATCGCTAATTATCTCTTTCTCATGGACCCACAATGTATAAGTAAGGAGGTTTGTGTAGTGGACGATGTCATTACTATGCCCTTATATCCTTAGTGATGTAAGTGGTTGTGAACATAACTATTATTAAAAAAAACTTAGATCCATAAAAATTAGATAAAAAAGGGTAAAATATTTTAACTGGTGACAGACTTAATTGAGTATAAAAGAAGATAGTTTGATTCTTTTTAGTTTAAGGAACATTCCCAAGATAAAAAATCCTTAATTCTTTTAATGTGTGCAAGTTTAGAGTTAAAATGTCTTTCTTTATTTATAGTCATTTGAAATTTGAGCTTCACTAACCACAACTGTATATCATATTATTATAACTCTGTGATGAAATTTTCTGTGCAAGAATTAATTTTAATAATGCATGTCCATAAAGAAATTCATGTTCATACAAAAGTTCATATTAATTCTATTGATTTGCTTGTAAGAAACTCGTGCTGGAAGTTTTTGTGCTCTGAAAATGTTCGATAGAATTTCTTTTAAGAATTTTACAAAGGTATTTTTAAATGCTAAACGAGTTTTAAAATCAAAATCGGGTTTTGCTTAGTGAAACTTGCATTTAAAGTGGTGTTTCACCATAATAACTCTTCGTCTATGACTAATGTCATCAATCCTCAGAGACCAAACTACTTAAGATTCAACCAGTCTAATCAGTGATGTAATAATCATTGGGAATTCCTACTTACTTCTTGGCATCTTTATCCTTTGTTAATAACTCAAAGAACTTTGAGTTATAAATATTCGTGGAAAGAAAGTATTCGCAAATGGCAGGAATGCGTTCTCAGTAAATTTCATTGCTCAAAATGACATGTCTGCCGTCTGCTGTCCTTGCTGTACTCATAAGGCAACCTGCCAAATCCGAGTTCTTCGAGAAGACTTAAATTATTTTATGTTTTTATCAACTAGTAGACCGAGTTCATTAGACAACCAAGAAAAATAGGCTATAAAAGTGTTCAGCAAAGTATTACTATTTATGAATTTAAAATTGCACTCTTTGAAAGAAATTTGTTATCATACTGATAGTGAAATATTTACTTGGTTAATTTAAATCCTTTGACAGGATGCATAAAAAAATTATTACTTCTTTCAAAACTAAGAACAAGGGTTAAACTTGTTAATTAAAGGGAAGTAATATTTGTGAATACGAATATAGTTGGAAAATTTTTGGGTTGAGAAAAATATAAAATAACAGTTGTTATGCGTTATGCATAAAATACAATGTATTTTATACGTGCAAATGCCTTTCTCGCCTTAGTTTCAAGTTTTTTTTTTTAAATAATAAAATATTATTGCAAAAATGACTTACTCACTGGCGTCAACTTCAAGACTGGCTAAGTGCTTTGTAAGATAAACTCAAAAATTTGTTTCATGCACCGACTCTCCTTTCAAGGGTAGTCTTTGACCAAATAGGAAACTTGTTTAATGAACATCAATTATAACAATGTAGCTTTAATATTAAGTAGATAAAAAAGTATAGAATGCAATGAGTATAATATTTTAAGCTTTGCTTTGAGAGTTTATCTATAGGCGTTCATTAAATAGGAAAAGTTTTATTTTTTATTTCTATTTAAAGAGAGGTTAGTAATTGAAGGGTAGTAAAGGCTTATTACATTCACTCTATAGGCTTAAAATATCGTAAACGTCTATAGGCAGAATTGGCAGTTGGACTGTCCCCTTGAGCAGTTGTTCTTTGGTTGCGATTGCTCCGATGTAATTGACTTTCTTCATAACTCGAAGGTTGAAGTCCTCATGAACTCTTTTAGACTTTTTTCCTACCTCTAGCGACCGGTTTTGAGCCAATTATCCAGGCATCATCTTCAGGCCAATCTTCCCACTTCATGTCCTTTGTCTCTTCAAAATCTTGACACTATACAACCAGTGAGTACTAGTAGTAGTTTTTCTTCTAATCCCTCCGTTTAAAATTCTTTCGTAATTTACTTCTCACTCGAAACTTCATTATTTAATCCGACTAAATTACTTTGTCAGATGATAATTATAAAAAAAATGACTGATCTTCTTATGATACCATAGCATATCCACACTTATAACAAAGTATTCAAGTGATGAATTAATCTAAAATTATATGTTTCTTTCACTATTCAATTTAATTTTTATACTTTATATAACTCATTTTTATTAAGAAATAAACAGTTTTACTCAGTATAATTTAAGAAATAATAATATATTGATAAGTGAGAAATAAAAAGTTCGAGGTTTCTAGTCTACATCTACGTCTGTTCTATAAACTTCAAACTGGATTTGGAGAAAAAAAAGTTGTTTTGACTGGATAGCTTTTTTTGTGAGGTAGCATTGAGGTTTCAAAACATAATTTAGGTTTGCCAGGCGTCAACGAAAGTGTGTAGTTTGTAAACAGCTAAGGAAAAAAATAGGCGCAGACATAATAATATAATGCCGGTTGGGTGCTACTGTCGAGAGGTTGGAAGGCCACGTGAATAACATTGTCAAGCATGTGATCACTCAGTGTAACATAACCTAACTAAACATTACTATACAACAAGCCATCTTCTGCTCATTCCTCATTCTTAACACATCATAATTGTATTTCTCTAATACAATATGAGTTCTTAGAATACATTCAGATCGTAACTATTGTATACATGAGTAATTCTATTTAACATTAAAAGAATTTTTAAAAATATTACGTTTACTATGGTAATTATTATTCTGTGTATGACTAAAAGTTAAGAGTTCATGCGGTAAGATTTTAATGATAGATTTAGCAAAAATAGTTATTTATACGGATTGTCTATTATTAGTTTTTACCTTTTAGTATTCTTCTTGGTTCTTTATCGTGATTGTGTAAATAGTTTTTTTTTACGTGGGAGTATACAAATCGACAGTTTAGTACGAATCTTTATTATTGGAACCTGTTACTATGTTATTATTATCTGTTCACTGCGTATGTAAGTTAATTCCTTGACATTATATACTTGTTTTGGACCTCTTCGTTTTTAAAATGTTTTAGCAATTAAAACTTAAGAGTAAGAGTTGATAATTACAGTATGCCAATGTTATTCTTAAGTCTTCTAAGAAAAGTAACTATAGTGTTGTTCAGAGCTGTATTATTACAGTTCTAAAAACAAAACATTTGTGTGTCGCCTAGTTTACTTGTAGTCCCCAAATGGAGTTTAGTCTATTTTAACCACAGTAAACAGATAAAGTTCTCTGTAACTACTTATCCCAATTTAAAGGAAAAGGGAGTAGCCCGCAAACTTCTTAGTTAGAGTATTCTGAGGCTAAGTTTGAAAGACAAGTTTCAAGTTTAGAAATATTATATTTTTTGTATACCCTTTATAAAATTTGATCTCCAAGATTTCGACTTTTATTTCCAAACTGAATGATGAATATTTCTTAATGACTTAATGAATGAATATTAAAACAACTAGGCACTGAAATACCCTAGCAAAATAGTTAGGGATTTTAATTAATTAATCTCTTATTAATATTTACCATTTACCTCATATAACTAATTAACCTCCACAAAAAATTAATATGCTGCTGTTATACACCCCTCGATCTAAGTACATTTTTTGATCTGCGTTTTTTTATTGCGCCCCCCTATGAATTTGGGTGACCGAAAGGGTCCCCCCTAGGGATTGGTTTTATTTTCCAAAAAAAAGGTCGGCGATTTTCCAAAGTTCAGGAGTTTTGCGCCCAGAGGGGCATAAAACTAATTTTAGAGAAAATCAGCGTTCTGGCCAAATGCCCAGTCCACCCATTTGTGAATCATGATTCACAAATGGGCGGACTGGGCATTTGGTCATGACCTGCTGTTATAAAATTGTGTTTATTCGCTGTTACATTATGTTTAAAACAATGTATCTGATAGAAGGTACATTGACGTTTCATGATTGATGTTGTCTACTTAATTTGTTGCCTGTCAAACGCATAATTTTTGTTTGGACATTGTATGCGAGAAAAGTTTTTATGTGAATCTCATTATACGAGCATTTAATGTCCATAGCAAGTACTCTATTGGCAGCTAAAAAGTAACAATAGAAGTTTAAAATGTTTATTAGGTCCATGAGTTATGTTAATATATTTTAACAAACATGTTATGGTTATGCTTAAAAAGAATGTGTTCCAACCACAAGATGCAATCATCGAGAATAATTCCGATTTTATATTTTTCGTTTAAGGAAAAACAATTCACGCCTTTGATCATTTGCCAAAGCTCAATTTTATTATATTTATTTTATCTTTTCACCATGTTGGTTTATTTTAACAAATTCTATGTCTTATTGACCTTTAAATTGTTTAGAGGGAAGCTATTTTAAATGATAAGTCGTTTTGCTCATGTCTCAAACAAGAATTACTTCTTCAAATTAATTTGAAAAAGTAAACGATTTACTCCCCGACATTTATGGGATCTTCTTTAAAAAGGATAACAATTTAAAAGGTTGCAATATTTTACCCTTTACTTCGAATGGTTTGACTTTAAACGCGTTCCAACTTGTAAATTGTTACGACTAACATATAAGTTTGTTTCTCGGTTTTTTATATTTATGTATAAGCGTTGAAAGGTTTATTCTGATATCTTGTAATTTATATTGTAAATAAATTATATATATATATATATATATATATATATATATATATATATATATATATATATATATATATATATATATATGTGTGTGTGTGTATGTAATCGTATATATAATTTAAATTACAAGATATCAGAACCTTTCAACATAGAGAAAAGTATAAATTTCTTATACTTGAACTTGAACGTAATGCAACTTGCGGTCTTTTAAGATCATTTGATTCTGAGGATGAGATTGTTTGATTAAAATTGCTGGAATTATTTGGAAAACGCCGCTGTGGGTAAAACCATATCATATGCAAATTCTTATTACGATTAGAATTAGTGTTACAATATATTCGAATATGTAGTGTTACTACATATTTTATTTTAATACTGAGTTATTTTAAGCATCTTTTTTAATTCATATAATTATAATACATGTGTGAATCATTAGTCTCCTGCTGAGAAAAATTATTTATTGCTCTGATTATTTTCGCGGATGTTTGACTCTTAGTAGTTTTGAATTAAGTTTAGTTAATTTTTACTTCTCTTCTGTATACTTTTTTTCTTAGTATATATATATATATTCAATTACTATTCATTCCCTCCTTTAAACAGTCTGTCGTAAAATAATTATAAAAAAAAATGTTTCCTTTATTTAATTTTATAAGTAAAAGAATTTTAGGTTGGTTTCTGTTAATAATAATTTAATACAATTATTATATTGTCGGTTTTAACATACTCAATAATGCTGCTGTATATTCCTTACGAACTATAAGAATGTTTTATGGTGGGGAAGAATATAAGTGAAACCGGTTCTAGTTTTAATTCTAATGAATATTCAGCTTTATTCACTATTGAGTATAGGTGTGTCGGAAAGTGCATGTTAGTTAGACCGTATCACAGTCACGCTGAATGATTCTTTTTGTTATATTGAATGATAGGGCTCTGAGAAGACTAAATATCATGTTTGATAGTTCACTGTGTAATTGTTAATACACAACATGTCACTGAACTTCATAGGTTATGTGTAGGGACGCGGCTAAACTATACATATTTTATAAGATGGGATCGATGGAGGAAACTATTTACATAATTGGGTGTTCAATTTAAATTCTCTTTGTTGTCACAGGGAAGAACAATTTCACTTCCCTTTGTGGACACAGGGAAAAACAATTTCACTTCCCTTTGTGAACACAGGGAAGAACAATTTCACTTCCCTTTGTGGACACAGGGAAGAACAATTTCACTTCCCTTTGTAGACACAGGGAAGAACAATTTCACTTCCCTTTGTGATCACAGGAAAAAAGAATTTCAATTCCCTTTGTGGGCACAGGGAAGAACATTTTCACTTCCCTTTGTGGACCCAGGGAAGAACAATTTCACTTCCCTTTGTGGACACAGGGAAGAACAATTTCACTCCCCTTTGTGGACAGTGGACACAGGGAAGAACAATTACACTTGCCTTCGTAGACACAGGGAAGAACAATTTCAGAAATAACAACCTATCTTCCTTGAGCTGAGCATGTATTTTATTTAAATCTATAAGCTCCTAGGTAAGGTTAAATCAAATTGAATAATTGCAGAACTGATAAAATCTATGAAAAGTCAAAAAATGCATGAATTCAGTTATCTAAGGAATTATTAGGGAAAAAATATCTTGTTCAAATGATTTGTAAGTATGTAATTTAAAATTATAGTTAAGATCTTTAACACTTTGGAGCCATCGAATTATCATTCTAAAGATTTTTTCACATTCTTTCAATAAGAAATAAAAGTTGATTTGTTTACATCTACTTTCAGTTACATTGTTTGGATTTTTTAACATCTTGTATTTAGATTCCTATGATACCGGTCGTTTGCTCTGTGTTGGTTGTCGGATTGAGATAGATCTCATGTATTACTTGAGAAAATCAATAGAATCACCGTATAAATGCGAAGAATTTCACTTTCTCGCTTCTTCTAATTGAGTTTTTCCTTTTGTCTTAAGAATTCTAATAGAAAGAATGCAATGAGAACCGTGTCACTAATTAAACAGTCGTCCTTCCCCAGGTTCTTTTTTCTTCTCGCGATTTCCCCCTTGTTTCATATTATCTTGTATCTTTTTAAATTTACTTGGAGAAGAGGAATGTTTATAACTGAGCATAAATACTGTAGATTATTATATTTTATCTAATAAACAATTGAATATAAGGCCAGTTATTATATATAACTATCCCACGCTTCCAAAGGTAAGAAAACAGTCTCGGTCATAAAAATCTGTTAAGCTTTAATAATGTTAATCATTGTTTTGTTTTTTTAATAAGATTATTTCAATTCAATTTTTAATTTTATTTTTCGACCTTCTATTTTTCTATTCAAATAAATATGCTAAAGTTTCTTTTTTGATATGATATTTTTACGCCTTTCTATAAAAAAGCAGATGGTAGATTCCTTACCTCATGAAATCTAATATAGAACAAATACGATTACGTTTGCAATCTGGATTGTGTCTGGGTCTTGATTAGAAAATATCATATTAAAATAATTCTTGATTTATTTTAGTTTTATTTATCATATACTCTGTTTTCATTAGCCAACTGAGAAGGCGGGCGGTTGATGTGGCAACACAACAGTCGACTAACTATAAAATAAATTTAGATAAATATATATTTATTGTTTTTTATTAAGTTACGCTTAATGTCTATAACAAGTTCTTTGAAGTTTAAAAGCCGTATGTTCACTTCTTCTAGCAAGTTCAAAAGAGTTAAAAAAAAATCAAAAAGACGCGATTGTTTTCTGCGTGACGAGCCCTTTATATTTGTAAACTTAATCCGTCCGTGAGAGCGTCCAGCTGGAAACGGCCCTAAACCATAACAGAAACCTAATAGCTTTTAAAAACAATTCAGATTTAAAAATAGACTTGAGGGATCTTGACTTTGAAATCTTTTAAAAGACAATTGTTTTGAATGAAAGGAAGACTAGGAGAGAAACCGTTGTAGTTTGATGGACCTTAAAAATCTATTCAGTGTTTGGTCTACGAATAATTGTTTAAAACTATAAAATAGAAAAGAACAAATATTACATTATAAAAATATCTAGAAATAACTTTAAAGTATAAATATTTCGTCTTTAAATCTAAGCAATGAACCTCTAACTATACAAATATATCGTAAAGTGCAGTTGAATTTCCAATATTTTTTTTACTGAAAGAAACATGTATAGTGTTAGAGATTTTATTAAGGCGTGTAGCCGCAGTAAAATTAGGAATGTTCTCGTTGTTTTAAATAGTATAACTGCTCAACTTAGGCTTTAAACTCAGTTATAACTATATTGTTTATGAATTCAATACTTCCATTAAAACAGAAATAACGAAAGAAAGTTTTTAAGTTGAAAATTATCCTGTTTTGTCGATTAAAATTATAACTGACCGATATTTATGCTTAAAATATCGAGATTGAAGTTACTTAAAAAAGAGCGAAGAGTTTGAACGCAAATTTTATATTAATATTGTGTACAATTCAATAAATTTTATCGTTATTATCAGCACAATAAAATGATTTTAGAAATATCGATATTCTCATATTGAATTTTAGAAATTCAAAATCGTTGCAACAACAGCCTTTCTTTAGTTATTTTTTTGTTTATTTAATAAGTGTATAAAGGACTAAGGCCATTCAATGTTTTATTTACCATACTTCGGTACGCATGTACTCTCTTTTCGCCCTTTTATGATATTATATAACATATTGCACTATTGTTCCATTCTTTTTCCACGATTTTTGTTTGGTTTCATTTGTCAATGAAAATACAGAATGTGAATATCAATACAACTTATTAGTTATTTTGTAGGCTGTTAATACTTTTTTAATTGTTTCCAGTCTGTATAAAGGTGCTATAATGAACGGTGACCGATTAGTAAGTGAGTTTAATAAGTATGCATAAGCACGTGTTGCCTTTAAGAACTAATATCCTGTGTAGAGCAGGTGGTATATCCTTCAGTAGCCTTATTTCCCTAACCTTATCCTGCCTCCCATGTACCTAGGGCAGGCAGGACTTCTTGTTGCTTTATTGCCTCATTAGTGTAACTCAACACCCTTTTGTCTTAAGTAAGGAATGCGGATGCCTTTATTAACACTCGATTTAGTAACTAAACGTTTCCAGCCTCACACCTGGGGCTTCACTTCCCTTCCACGATTTTACTCTATAGGAAAGAAATAATAATTGAAAAACAATTTGTAACTTTTTTAATATTTGTAAAATAAATTTTGTGCTAAATTTTTGAAGTAAACCTTCTTTAAGCGCGGTTGAGTAAATTGGCTTAGATGAAACAAAATCGTGTAACGAAGTTTGTGCTTCAAGACTCATCTAAGTGAAAGATTTTTTACAGGTAAATCAACTGCTGGCTTGTCGGCACTTGATTCACTTCTGCGTGAGAGTCTCTCACATATTTTTTTTTTACATTAAAAGTAATTTATTATTCTCCCTACAAGCTTTATTATTATATTATAAATTTAATTTAATATTATTAGATTATTCTATGCAGTATATATTTTTATTCTTAAATAAATAATTATCGTATAATTAATAATAAATTAAAAAATTAAAATAATGAATTTTGCTTTTTTAGACACATTTTGCGTTAGGATATAAAAGAAAACTCTTCGTTCTCCAGAATTACAAGCTCGCACTTTTGTATTCGTGCAACTACTTCATGCAGTAAAGCTTATTCATTATTCTAAATTTAGACAATAATAATTCCACCCAAGTTTGGCTAAGTATTGACTAAATACTTATAAATAAAACATATAGTTTTACGAGATGGGATTTTGTATTACCTTATATAGACTTGCAGGTGTAAAAGCATTTTTGCGCATCCTAAGAATTCACCTTGAGTTTAACTTCATATTTTATCTTTTACTTTTAGTTATACTGTACAATTCTTCTTTTTACAATTATCAAAGGTAAATCTATTTTGGTTTGAATCAAGTTAGAAATTTCCAATGTACCAACATTATCTCAATAGGTACTGTAAAACATTCGTCTCTATATTATTCTTACCACAATGTTAAGATCAGGAAAACTATACCTAGTTGAACTTCTAGGATCTCCTTAAGAGATACTCAACATATAAAGTAAAAAATAACAAAAGAGAAAACAGCTGAGTTATAGTGGTGTTCTAGTTCAAATCTTAGATATATATTTCTTATTTTTTCTTGTTTCACTTATTCATTGTTCTCTGTGCCTCTTACTATTGTTTAGCCTGATTATTTCTCTTCATCTTCTTCTTCGTATACAATTATATACGGGTCTTGAACACGACAAAATTATTTTGACCACCGGGTGGAAAAGAATAAGGAGGCTACGCTTCAGATATCTTATGTATTAAGGTCTATGGTCTCAAATCTTAAAACTCAATCTAATGAAATATTTGTTTAAAAAATAAAACAAAATAGCAAAGGAGAATTTGAATTAAAGTATCTTTAAAGTTCTTTCTAACAAGAAGAACTAATTAAGTTATTTATTTTTTTTTTCTATTTTCAATCTGATTTATGATAACTTCAGAATGTAATGTAAGGCTCAATTTAATATAATCATGTATGGCAAATATTTTGAAAAATGCTTGCATACAATCGATTGCTGTAAGAATTTCCTCTTTATCTAATTTTTAATCAATATGAGAGGGTTTCCTTTTTTTTGTATACTTTATTATATATATATATATAGCCTTACAACGTTGGCCTAACATTCCTAATAAAGTTAAATAGTTAATTGCTTTATTGGTCCACGTGCTGTATACAAGAAACATTTAGGTCAAAATTTCTCTGTTGATGTTTGTAATGCCGGAAATTCCATTAATTACGAAATATTTTTCAGTTAAAGATTATGATGTAATCAAATATTTTTGCTTGAAAGGACAAATAAAAAGGTGTTGACCGCCAAGGCTGCTGTATCATTCGAGGAAATGATCAGCTTTAAAATATATCAATAATGAGATCGATATTTTTAATAAAAAAATAAACGAAAAAATGTTTTCAATAATCTTAATAAATAAATTTTGGTCAAAAAATTACCTAGCAACTAAATAAATTATTTATATTTTATAAATAAATTATTTATATTTTGTAAAAATACATTATTTATATTTGTAAAAATACATTATTTATATTTTAATAAATTATTTATATTTGTTAAATTAAAAATAAAAATAAATAAAATATGTATGCAGGTTTGCGTTACAATTTTCAATTTGATAAGGAAAAATAGGTCAAGTTTGAAGTATTTACACTTTGACCTTGCTTCTCCCTCAGCGAAGCTAATATAACTTATGCTTAACTCTATTAAGGCCTTAGATATTCTATGATTAAATTACTTTAACTATTTTTACTATTATTATGGACGTTGTCGTATTGTTTTTCTTATTTAAAAGCATTTGTCAGTAATAAGAACAAGGCCAATAATTTTCAAGTATGGAACATACTTCATATTTTATCTTTATTTAGGTCTTACAGTTATCTATTAGTTATTAAATCATAATTGTGGCTGTGATAGAAGTGAATTTCGAAATAAATCAAATTAAACAACGAAATTATTTTATGTAAATAATTATAAAATAACAATTTTTTTGACCTAACTGCTTCTGATTTTTTTTTTCTTGTTTTTTACCTTTTTATAGAATAAAGCTTTCTACTAAGAGTGGATGAGTGAAAATTAAAATGTATTGTTGTTAACTGTCAACTTAAATATTAAAATATTATATTCATTTTACTTTCCTTAGTTTAATACTACAGCTTTCAGAATATCGAATATTCATGATACTTTTCTTAAAAGTAATATCGTATTGAAATTGTCAAAGAAAAAACGAGGTTACACGTTTATACCCTTGGCATTGTGTCATTCTACAGAAGCAGGCGAAAGCTTGTTAGTTTGAAGTAGTTAAAAATGTTCTTTTTTTCTCTTTGTTAAAATCATTTATGAAGAATAACGTAAAAACAATAAGCTGTCTACTAGTTAATAACGAAAGAAGTCTTTCAAATGAATTTGAAATACCAACTTCTTCAAGTTAAATTATTACTAAAATACTAGATTTTCAGGAAATACTAAATTTCGTGAATTAATGTAAGGTAAATTTATAGATGCTTTTCTTTCTTTGGCAATTGAATCTTTAGTCCGCTAAGAGCTCTGATATCATTTTATATAAAATGTATAACTTCTATCGGCGAAATATAGTACTACAATGAATTCAAGTGAAAACCAATCTACCTCCTACTATAAATGAATCCTAGCGATCTCCTGTTAACTTCCTGGCACAAAATTTTTAATGCCAATTTTTTTGCGTGACGGAAATTTCTTCTAAATCATATCCATAAAAGAGCAAGCCAAACAAAATTAAGCCTGATCGTGTATTAAGTTTAATTTGGTCGTGCAATCCCCAATTCCCAAGTATTGAATCAAACAAACGTGGACAGTGGACAGCGTCAGCGGTGTAGTAAAAAAAATTGTTTAAAACTAATTCTGAAGATGATGAATGATAAGGATCTGACTTATTTATGTGTGTTTATATTTAAGGATTAGTTATATCATATCATCTATGAAAAATTTATTATGTTTAAATTATATATTATTTAAATTTCCTATTAAAAAAACGTGGTAATTTAGTGGAATCTTGTTTATATTTAAGGGATAAAGTAATTTAATGTGTTATCTATGTTTATCACTTATATCAGCCTCCTACGATGGAGTAAATTATCTAAAACTTGCTAACGGACATAAACAATTAAAAATAATTTCTGTTTCTTTTATCTTTCTTTTTGTTTTTTCACATTTTGTTTGGGCGGGTACACCCACATCAGTTTGGGTAAAGAATGAAATAAAGCAGCTTCATATTTACGTTATATTTGCAAACCAAGGAGAGGGGAGAGTTGTATGTTTTGATTGTGTGGGAAGGAAGTAGCCTGGGTGAGTTCCGACTCGCAGGAAGCAACGCCATTAGTTTCTACTAATAACGCTAAAGGCCTTGGTTTTTTGGTACGAAGTAACAGGTGGCTACCACATGACCGACATTGTTTCTAAATAAAACAGCTATAAATCCCATTGTGTCCCACATGACATCTTCTATAGCAAAATTATTCAATATTCAAATCGTTTTTATTAAAAAAGTATTTTTATGTGTTACTTATACATACTGCATTCACTGTGTTCTTTACTATTGCATTAATCGATCAAGCCAAATACAAAAAAAATATAATTTATTAATAAACTGAAAATTGGTTTGATAATGTTTTCCTTATAAGAGCAACTACAATTGTAGAGGTAGTTAGATTTGCTCTTAAAAAATCATCTAACTGGGATGAAAATTAAACACTAACACTAAAACCCTTTAGTATGTTAGTGCGTTTAATTTAGTCATAGTGAAGGTTGATAAGAAAAGAAAACACTTTTACTTGTTCAATAATTTTATTGTCAAACCATAAATATATTTTGACTTACATACCGGTTTCGACTTATTCAGTCATCATCAGTGTAATGGTGATCTTAATTTAGATTAATCTTAATCTAAATTTTACTTTTATGTTTTGTTTTTTACTTTATGTCGGAAAATAAATCTCTTGAAAACGGATCTGCAACCTGAGGAGCGTGTCCCCCTAGGTCAGGTTTCAGAGGAACGTTTTCATAGGGGCGCGGACATTTTAATACACGAACTGATTTTTAAAGGCTTCTTCGAGTATTATTTACCTAAATATTAGAGTAATATTTTAATAAAATAAATGAATATTATTTATTTGTTCCTGTTTAACCGTAAATTAAAATTTTAAAAAGTATTAAAATTGTAAATACATAATTTACTATTTAAATTAATACTATTTGCTTTAAAAAATCTTGGATTATCAAAAATTGTCTAGTTATTTTAATCTTTTTATTAAACAACCAAATTTAAACTAAAATTAACACTAAATTGAGTAATAAATGTTTTAAACAAACCCGCTACCTAACGATAACTGAGGATAATACTAAATAATCACATAAAAGGAGAAAGAAGGGGCAGAAATTAAAATAGACTCCGGTCTAGAAAAATCTAAAGTGGCATACACTAGGGGCGAGGCACTACTTGTTTATCTTCTTCAATAGATGTACATATTTTCATTAAGAATCTTATCATTACCAAAAAGTTAAGGCTTGGGAAGATAACGCCTTATTGATATTTCTAATGCTACTAAATAATTAGTTCTTGTAGGAGAGGGATCAAATTTAAGATAAAGGGCTATTTTCTTTCAGAATCTTCTTATCTGAAGCTTAAAATGTCTTTGGATCGTTATTCCATTTCATTTTTATTTAATTTGTTCCTGTTAAATCGTAAATTAAAGTGTATTTAACATTTACTTTAACATATATTTACAATGTAATTGTTTGACCAACTTCTATTGTCCTAAGTTCCAATGTTAATTATTGTAAAGAGGATTGCAGTGGGTATTATAATTCAACTGTTTTATTGTATTTGAAAAAAAGCATTTGATCGTTCATTTAAAAAACGATACTCTGATTTATTCACTTGTATATTAACTATCCAAGTGATTATGAATTATGATCGTGGGATATTTATTTTCTTTTTTTGTACCATCGTTTTTCTGTCTGGCAAATTACAGTCCTGCCTACTCGATCTCAAACTGAATCTGTTAAAACTAAGAACAAGATATCGGACTTGAAGTAAATCGTAAATTATTGGTTTTTTTTTTTACTGCATGCACATTTAATCATCTTCAAGACCTCAGTTTTTCACTCTTCTCTACCACACCCTTCTGATCTTTCTTGTTTTTAAGAGTTACAGTTTTATCGGGGAGACTCAAATGTGTAATAATAATAACACAGTAATAGAATTGAAATATTACCTAATAAGTTTTTCTTTCACCTTCATCTTACTATTTCTTTATCTTTGGTTCAAAGATGTTAAAAAGTCGATCCTAGATGTTTACTTTAAGTTCTTGAATATTAATTACTGATATTTCACGATACTATTCAATAATAATAGCTTTAAAATTAGAGATTACTAATCCACTGTGTGGATAATTAATCTAAAATTCCAAATAATTATTCCAAATAATAAATACATTTTTTTTTTTAATTTTCTCCAATTTCAAAGAACTGTTTAAATTTCTTAAATATTTTCTACGGGTATTATTTAATAAACACATGGGATATCTTAAAAAAGAAAATCGCCCAAGCTCCATTGATAAAATTAAAGTAAAACTTTATGGAATATGGTTTTTTCAATTAATTACGCATATTACTTGTAAGAATAATGAAGTTACTTTCCACTTTTCTTAAAGAATTTTTTATGTACATCATCTTCATTTTTTTTTTTAATAAGAGAGGCATTTGACTCTTACTTTATAAATGAAGTTATTAATCAGAGAACAGTCCTAATATATTCTAGGTTACCGATAAAGCAATCAGGTGTTAAATATTAATTATCATTTTAATTTCCACCAACTTAATTTATTTATATATATATATATATATATATATATATATATATATATATATATATATATATATATATATATATATATATATATATATATATATGTATATATAAATTATAAAAACGAAAAATAACCGAGTATTGCTCATTCAAAAAAATGTACCCTGTATAGATGTATTGTATGTGTAGTGTAAATAAAATTTTCAAAGACTAATTCATAAAAAAGAAGCAGCGTTTTTTCCAGAGTTTTTAAAGTATCTTTCTAAATATAGCCGTTTTCAGAGGCCTTTCATAATTTATTTCCATTTATTCATGAAATGAGTTTCATGGAATTGTTAATTATCTTTTTTCCATTCATAAAAAGATTTTAGGAAAAAAACTTAATAGTTACTATCTATATTAATATTAAAAATTAAATTAGAAAATAAGTACTTTTAATGTATATATAAAAATAATATGTGACCTGATTGTGGGTGAAGTAATTGATGAGGGCAGGAATCCGTGAGATCTTAAGCACATTGTGCGGTAGATCAGTTCATGAGTTTCTTCTTGTGCTTCAAGCCCTCTGTATATTATTCATTGCATTCTTCTAACCCGTGGATTTCTTTTCTCTTTTGTTTCCATAATAATCATTCTCGGAGAGTGGGTCAGTCTTCAAGCTTAGAGTAATTCTGTGTGAAAAAAAGAGAAACAAAATGTGATAAATAATATCTAGCTAATTAAAAAATATGTATTATTCCCAAATTACACTCCTACTTTCATGGAGTGAAACCTATTCTGCCTATGGGATTTCATACCATTTATTATTACAATAATAAGGGATGCTTTAAAATTAGGTATGATTTAATATTTTTATCATTTTGACTATTTTGACTAGTTGTTGGTTTTCTTTGGTCTTAAAATATTTTCTTCTAAAGCGAAACGACACAAATATAATTTCAATTTAAATATATATATATATATATATATATATATATATATATATATATATATATATATATATATATATTGTATATATCTATATATATATTTTCATCAGTCAACTTCATGTAATTGATATTAGTTCAGATCTTCTTTTTTAAATATTTGATAACCATTTTTTACAGGGTTTTAATAGCTTGAGGCAGACTAGATATTAAATTTCTTTTGTCTCAGCAAAATATGAGAAGGAATCCTATTCGACTTTGCTTGGTACGCAATATTAAAACACAATAAGTCTTTCGTTGTTTGTAATCGAAAACTAAAGAAGATCTTCTGTAGACTTTGATATAAGATAATATTTATCTTTTATTTGATATACCAATTCCATAATAAACACGTGTATTTTTCCATGCGTTTATTTTCTTATCTGTATTTTGTGACATTATCATGTTTTGACCTTTTCTTCTTTATCATGAGTAGCACTATTTTGGTTAGACAGGAGACATGCTCTGGTAGTTTCAGTTTTGATGGTGAAGCAATTGTTTGTTATATTTATGAATATTTATCCCTCTTAGATTATTTCTGGAGTTACTGCTCACGATATATAAATCTATATATTTCTAGATTTTTTCGTTTCGCAGCGGTTTGTTAAGTCTTTGATAAGTACTTAGTTAGGAGAGGTAAAGCTGTCATTTTTTAAGGCATATTAGACTAAAAATTATAATACATGACCAGATGCATTGAGTACGTTAAGTTATTTTTCTCCCCGAAGGATGTTTGGTTCAAATTATGGTTTTTATGTACGAAAAGCGATAAGAACCAGACACAGTATCTCGTTACGGCTTCTCGCATTAACATAATCCGGAGATACGCGGGTTTTCATGTCTATTTGAGCCATGTGTAAAAATAAAGCCTTCATTTCTTCATTATGTTATTTAATGCTAACCAGGTGCCTTGAAGGAAGCAGGGGGATGGGCTTTTATCAGGACACGTGCCCTATGGAGGGAGTTCTCTGCCAGTACCGAGAACAGAAGTAAGGGTAGATGTATAAATAGAAAGGATGTTAAAACTCGCACATGACATAAAGACAGCGCAGCAATGGTTTAAAGGAAAGCCCCTGGGTGAGGCGAGGGTCTGCTGTCTCTCATATCCTTATACATCCTTCCCATTCACAGGATAAGGCCACTTAGACTAAATCTTTATACGTTCTTCGTTTCTTCAAGACAAAGAAAAAAATAACACACCTTGCGGACTAATCTTTAAAACCATTAGACTTCGAGTCGGCTTGTGTCTCTCATCCTTATCCTGTGGCATGCTTTGCCGCCTTTATATTTGACCACATTACTATCAAAATTGAATAAAAAAGGGCTTATTGTATGAACTCGTTTTTAACCTTTCAGTTTAAATATTTCCGTTTTTTCTTTCCCAATAAGGGTTCACCAAAAATAAACATGGTTCTTAAAAAAATAAATTGAACAAAACTTTCTCATATGAATATTGATTCTATATTTCAATCTTATAATAACTCATTAATTGATTTTTATTTTTAAACATATTTAAAATGTGTTCAACAGGTAGTTTTTTTTATTTTCAATACAATCAGAGTTATTTTCATCAATATCTCAGGAACTAAAAAACGACTTATGTCTTTTGATTCGAATTTAAATAGGACTATTAAAAACGTAGGAACTTTTTTCAAGATATAATTTTTTCACGTTTTTCAGAGTTTTTCGGGGAGAGCGCCCCCAAATTTAGAGCTAAAATTAATTTCTATATGTCAATTTCTCAATGACAAATTTCATCAAAATTTGCCCAGTAGTTTAGACTCTACATGTGTGCATAGACTACAGACAACAAACGTCAGACCCACATGTTAAAAACGACTTTATTAGAATTAAGGGCCTCAAAACCTGTAAATCCATCAAAATCTAATTAGTTTTTATTTAAATTAGCTCAGTTATAATCTAATTATGTAGTTACAATGGGTTCAAGGCTTAGGTTTGTAACTTTCACAAAGTGCATTTACGACAAAAATGTAAATGACTTCTTTTATAAGTGTTTGTTTTTCTTGTCTATGTAATTTAGCCTCTTCTTATTTGGTCGATACTGCTATTATCATTGAATTTAATTTCAGTATTTAAATCATAATGAGCAGGTGTATGAGCATACTCTTATGTTTTTGTTTTTTCTTGGATCCGTACTTATTCCATCTTAATTAAAAGGTGTTTAGACCTTTATTAGCTCTGACCATGCGGCTGTAGAAAACAAAACACTCCTGCACATGTCCACCTCCTCATTCTTCAGATTCATCCAAAGGAAGTTTTTGTTTGAATTGGAGGGGCCACGTGTTCATGTTGGACACGTGCAGAGGAAACGGCGTAAACAGGTGGCCCCTTACCATAATGAACCATCAAGCTCCCGGATCCGTCCGTTCTTTTTAAAGGGGTGGTTTTTTCTGTCTTACGGGTTTCCGGTCCTCGAGATATACGAAGAAGGATCTAGAACCGATCCTTTTAAGATTGAAGGATTTCTTTAGAGATTCTATACTGAAATGTGAGTATAGTTCAACAAATGCAAACAATTGAAAAGAGAGTGCGCGAAATGAAATTTGAGAATCAGCGACAATCGAGTAAAAAACAACAAAGAACGGGCTTAAAAAATCATGACAACGCTTGATTTCAAATAAATGTTATATTGGAAATTTATCGAGTTTTCTTATCAATGTGTTGTTATCTAAAAACACCATCTGTTTTTTCTTAACAGAAAAAGCTTTTGCAAATAATCAACGAACTAGTTTGTCTGGTGAATATCAATGGATAGTTTGAGTCAGACAAGACAAAACAACAAGCAATATGATAAGAAAACAAATGATGTTTGTTATCGCTGAAAAAACTAATTCTACGAATTTGTGCGAAATCTACTCTAATCATCGGCAATGAGTAAATTAATTATTGTTATAAATCATCCGCTTGATTAATTTCAACCTTACTACTGGATGGAATTGGATATAAATAACTTACACATCGCTTCTTACGGCTTCACTCAACAACTATATTATAGATTAAATATTTTATGACAGTCACACACACAGAGTTGCCTTTTATTCTTTCTTAGCTTGTAATTATCTAAATAAAGATCTTACATTATAGTGATACAACTATTATTTTTATTTGACCAGCTAAGCTAAAACGATAATAATTTGGCTGTCCCTTTTCAAAATAGTTATAGAATATATAGAGATTATTTCATTAGAAATTAATTAGATTTCGACGAAGATCGCAGAGTAAAAGAAATTATTTTTACTTTTCAATTATTAAAAATGTATCGCTGCTGTTTTTGTACCAATAAAATATGGATATTATTAACAAAGTATATCTCTGTTATTTTCCTATTTTACTACATTTATAAAACTTTTCAATTACTTGCTGAAGCATTGCATTATAAATATTATGATATTTCAATTTCATGCTTGACATAGCAGTTATGAATAAAGCAATTTTATAAATCTTTATTTCTCACATAATATATCAAAATCGAATTCCTTTTATCTTGCTCAAGAATCAATTCTTATGTATTTGGGTGTTAACCACAAAAATCAATTGTTTTTAGACCTTTATCTTAAAGTTTTAGGCTTTAGGTTTAAAACTATGGGTATTTAATTGTTTATTATTATAAACAATCAAAGATTGTTTATAACCTGATCTATAATTTGGAAGTTATTTAATTCTTAATTGAAAATTATTTTGTTTGTTGCAGGCTACTGTGAAGGTGTATGCTAAATGCCTGAGGAAGGATATAGAGTACAAGACCTTAAGTGTCAACTTCCAGACAACATGCAAGGAAGTTGTTCAATCTCTTTTAAACAAATACAGGATGAGACACAGGGATCCAAATCTCTTCTACTTAACAATGGAAGTTACTATAAGAAAAGCAGGTAAAGGAATTATTTAAAATTTGCATTATTTTTATGTTTGAAAACGTATACCCTTATAAGTTAATTAATGCATCAACAACATTTTAAACCGATATCTTTTATTTATACATCAAATTATGAGCCTCTTTTATATTCTAACATAAAAAAAAACTAAATAGTAATAAGCACCAAAATCCTGCATTAATAGCTACAATTGTAGCAAATCAGACTAAGCCTTTGGGTTTCATTTATCAATAAATGACACATTTAGGAGAGGTTCATTTACCTTCGTCACTTGTCCCCGGCAGAATTCCTGGGAAAGGAAAGAAGACAATTCTATGATACTGCTTGTCAGAATGTTGGCTTGCGACACTATTTTAGCAACCTTACCCAGCTATCATATCATTATATCAGTGTTGTCAGTGATACAAACGTAAGGGAATCTTCCCTATTTTAAAGTTTCCTTGAATTATTTTAAATGAATTGTGTTTAATTTAATTTCTCTTTATTGTATGTTATAGGTATTAGGACTATCCTGATTCTGGATGAAGAATCAAGACCAGCCCTTTTACAATCTTGTCATCCCAGAGGAGATTCCAGGTACTAATGATTTTAATTTCTATTGAAAATTTTTTTTTTATTAATTGAAAAGCTATTAGATGAAATTAGAATTTATTTAATGTATTTATGTAATGTAATGAATTTATTAACTGTTTTCATCTTTGAACAAATTACAAAAAAAAAATGGTATTGTTTATAATTTTTTTAAATAGTTATTTAACATAAACAATTTTACTCCTTGCCTCGCATTTATAAATTAATTAAAAGTATAAAATAAAGTTAACTGTATTATAATTTCGTTAAAAAAAAAATACACTTTGTATTACATTAATGTTTTGCAGGGTTTGCATAATTTATAACTTACAAACATTATTTGGAAAAACATATTTTTGCTTGTTTCTTTTGTATATGTATTGTATATTAAATTAACTTTAATAAAATATGTAATTACTTTATTACTAAAGCACAGCTTGAACTGTTAAGGCTACTTTAAGCCTTAAAGACACCAATAGTACTTACATTTCAGCTGTACAAAATGACAAAAAACTTAAAAGAGATTTTTTAGAAATCAAGGAGTAAATGTAACTAGTATAGCTATAATATATGTTGTATAGTTTATTTGTTCCACTCAAGTATTGCTGCTTTTTTAAGTGTATAAACTACCTTTCAAAATTTTAAATTTTGGAAAACCACTCATTTTCAAATTTTGTATGCCTCCTCTTGTCCATTTATTAAAAATAAATTAATATAATCTTAATTTAATTTTTGTTTCAGATTTGCACTCCAAGTCAGGCCTGGTGGTTTGGTTAAAATATATGACAGCGTCTTAATGTCTGGTGTAAGTATTATAATACTTTATTAAAAAAAACAAACATTATTTTTATTATTATTCTAAGAAATATATAAAATAGTGTTGATAATTTGAATTATAAATATTTTTATTTAAAGATTATTCATAATTAAAAGTAACTGAACAAATTATACATAAAAACATTTGTGATAATTATATACAAATTAAGTGATAATTATGTATTAATCATTTCAACTTTATTTGGTTTTTAATGTATTCGTTTTTTTATATTTCAGTCTAAGTACAAAAGTCTTTTGATTAGCGACAGAACAACTGTTGATGATCTTATTCAGATCCTTCTCAACTGTTACAACAGCAAGGAGAGAGTGGAACAATTCTCTTTGTATGAGGTAATTAAATTAAAAATACACATATTTCCTTAATTCTAATTCACTTAGTATTTTATAGAATTATATTATTGAATTTAACGTTATTCATTAATTATTACATGTGTTTAATTGTTTAGGTTAATCAAAGCCAAGAATATCAGAGGAAACTTCATCCAGATGACTGCCCCCTTCTTGTTCAACTTAGTTGGGCAAATCAACAGAACTTCCACTTCCTTCTCAGAAGGAATTTTGATTACTCTCCAAGGAGATCAAAGGTAAATAATATCCACTTCACAAATTAAATATAAGTTGTAGGATTCAAGTTGTTTTTGTATGTATATGCATTTGATAACATTCTGTCTTAAAAAGAAAATAAAGTAAAAAAAAACTGATTTACCTAATTTGTTTCAATTATTAGGAGTTATTTTTTTCTTTGGTACTACAAAATGATTTAGTCAGTGTCAGAAAAAAGGTATATCCAGTTACCTTGAACTTTACACAAATTGTACCTATTTCCTCTAGAATTTTTGAAAAACCCCTTTATTTGTTTTAAAGTCAGAATATTTAGTACACTTAAAGTTCAAAATCTCATTTTTTATATGATTTTTTAATATTTTTTATTATATTGGTTTAATGTTGCAATAAGTAAGCTTATGAGTTTTATTTATTTTAAGACAGTAATAAAGTATGAATATTTTTATTAAATAAATATATATGTATAATTTTTTTAGGTTTATACAGTGTTTAAAATCCTTTGATTTTGCTTATAAATTGAGTTGCATAAACCTATGGACCAAGTTAAAATTTCATTAATCAATAATTGATTATCTATTATAAAAAAAGTATAATTAGTGTCAAACTTCACAGAAAAGTTTAATGTAATCCATTGTTTTGTTAATATAAAACAATTTTTTTTGTTAGATCGAGTGGGCTAATCGAAGAGAACTACCGACTGTTGCCTGTTCATCAAGGCAAAGCATAGCTATAACAGACACTGTCAGCTCCTATCCTGATTACCAAAACTGTTTCTACATATAGATCTTCAAATCAGTCTAACTACCACGTATCTGTTAAATGGTAAGAAACAGTCAATATTATTTCTATATTAATATTACGAATGTTAATATTATGATAGTAAAGAATTATCATGATTGAGGAAGAAAAATACAAGAAGTGTTTTTTGGTATTATGTTAGTCGTATACTTCACTGTTCATGGTACTGTCATATCCCAGCAAAAGCCTAATCTTCATTATTATGTTTCATCCACTGCCATTTACTCTTGCTAATTTTTGCTATTTATATGTGTGTACTAATTCTAATTTTTTCTTATTTTTCAGAGTGCAATCTAGTTTGAGAGGAATCAGAAGATTAAAATAAAGATATAACATATTGTAATATTTGTACATTAAACTTTTGTCTATGGAAGAAAAAAAAGAATGATTTTTTCCCAATTTATATAAATGTCTTAAGCCATTGACTATTTATTCAATTTTATTATTATTTTTTTAAATATTGTAGTTATTTTTTTATGTTACCTCACTAAGTTAAGACTGTAAACTTAGAAAGAGCACGCTATTTTTTAATTTATCTTTTATAATTATTACTTCTTTTTGTTCAAAATTGTTTTCCTAATAATATTCTGTTTTGTTACATTTAGTTACCACGTTAGGATTATTGGTAAAGGATCGGTGAACCTTTTATTAGTGTCATGTAGATTTTTTATTTTTTTTATTTGAGAGTTTTCAAAAGGGCAGCTAAGAGCAGAAAAAAAAAATATATGCCCATAGTTGAGTGAGAATTAAGATTGATTTTGTTAGTTTGAGTACCTTAAAAAATCTTCAATACGAGTAATGCTGATGATTGTTAAAACAATTGTTTGGTGCATTTTTACTAAAACCTAGTATGGTTAATTACCTGAATAAATATTACTCTGATTGTGTGTAAAATGTTAGGCTGTCGAAGAAAGGACGGAATCTGCTCGATCTGTACACCTCTTTGAATTCTCTCTTTTTTTCCTTTTGTTTTATTATTTACCTTTATTTTGAAAAGTATGACTCCAGAGAGGTATATTTCATATATTACAAAATGATATGTGTTACAAAGAATATATTAAAATATTACCTTTGTTATTACTATTATCTTCATGTTGACATAATTGATACAGTCATTTCATAGCATATCAATATAGATTTTCTAGTGTCTTAGACAGTCTCAAAGAATGTGAAGTTTAATGGATAGCTTCAATGACTGGAACCATTTTCAGGGAATTTTCTAATAACGTTGTTAAAATTAAACACCTTCTTTAATTTGTGTAAATAATTTGATTATAGTTATCTAGTTTTGATTGTATTTACACCTTTTTGTAAAACTTATAGGATGTCCTGGGAAAATGTACTGTTCTTATTCTGTATTTAATTTTTTCTAACTCTCCTTAATATAAAATTAAGGACTACTTAGAGCAATTTTCTGTAATAATACTAAAATTAAACATTAGGTTCATTGAATAATAAATGAAATGGGCTTCATTTTGCCAATTCAGACTATTTTTGTTGTAGCGTTTTACTTCATACATTTTAATTAGTGCGATAATGTTTTTTTTTTAACATTTAATTATATATTTATGTTTATCATGTAATTATATTTATATAAATGCACAGTATAGCCTGTCCAAGTGACTGCATTTTAAAATTACTAATATTTTTTTTGAGAGCCTTCATGTGCAAGTAATTATAAGCGTGTGTTCGTAGTCAGTCCCTTTTTGTAGCAACACCTTTTTACTTCCTTCTGCTTTTGCCCATTTTTTTGGGATTGTCTAGGATTATTTGATGAACATAAAATAAAAATATTTATATATAAATATGAAAATAAATATATAAATAAAAATATTTATATACAATATTTTGTACAAAATATAACACATTAGTTGTTTTTTTTTTAAATTATCAATTAATATAATCTTGTTAGTTAACTCTCTGGATACTTTTGGCTTATTTTATCCTAATTTCTATCACATGTATTTACTTACTGTTTTTTTTCTATAAAATTATTAAAATAAAAAAAGTAAAGTAATGAATATTAATTTTAAATTAAATTTTAAACATTAATATTTCATCCTTTATAAATTGACAATTATACAATAACGATTTCTTCACTAACTTTGCACTATTATTTACAATAATAATTTAAATTATGTCTAATTAATGTAGACATCAATTTTCTAGTTTGTGCAATTCTTCTGTTTTTGTGCATTTTTTTTATTGTTCTTAATTTTGTTTTTACACTCTGATAATTTTTTTCTGTATTTATGTTTTATTTTTTTGCCTGAATGCATATGAGAAAAAAATAATAATTAGGGATCGTTGTAGCCAAGTGGTTAGAAAAAAGGTCTAAACACTGAGATATCTGGTGAGTTCAAAATCCTAGAGAAGTAAGACATGTTTCAAACTTTTGATAAATTAGCCGTATCCCTGTCCTGTAATCACTTAAAGATGTGATCAGGACAAAAGAAACAGCAAAAAAATCAACTAAAATAAAAAAATAATTAACCAAAAAACCTTATTAAAAAAGCAATAATATACTAAAATAAAACAGGTGCATGACAAAGATAATGCCATTATGGATAATGCATGTGTTTTCTTTGATCCAACAAAACATTTTTTTTTTTTTAATTATTATTTTAAATATAAATTTTATTACTTTTCCATATTATATTATTAATTTACTATATATTTATTTATTTTTCTGCTGTTATTCACAAATTATATTACTTAAATAAATGTTGAGACTCTCACTGCTTTTAAACAAACAAAAAACACAATAGAACCCTTATAATTTGTTGTTTATTAAGAGGAAAAATATTTTGGAATATCAATAATTATTTATAATAATATTCAATAACTGTACTAAAAATATTTATTTTATTCTAATTAATGGTGGGTTAAGTAAAAATTATTAATTTTTGTTTAACTTTTTGTGTGAGTGTTAAGAATCAAAAGTGAAAATTAAAAAAAAAAACCTTGCAAACATTTTATTAAGAACCACAAATTTTGTACTTTTTAATTAATCTATTTCATAATAGTTGGTACTTTTTTTATTATTAATATTACTTTCTCTGTTACAACAATGTAGAATAAGGGGAAAAAAGTTTTGACATCAAAGAACTTATCTTTGAAGAATTATAATTGTTGCCACAAAATTCAAGTGTTATTTTTATGTATTCACAATTTTATGGACTTTTAAGTTAAATCAACATACACAGAGCCTCAATAAACAGAGGAAAACATATATTCAAGTAGTAATCTTACTATCTAAAATTACATTTAAATAAATTATTTTACTAAAACTTTAATTTATAAAACTAAGTACTCTATATTATATAATTTTAGTTTCTGTTGTTTGTATCTTAATAATAGTTTAATAATTATAAACAGTTTATAAATAATTTTTATTTTCTCCTCGTCCTTTGTTTAAAGAATATATTAGTTTGGTGGATCCTGTATATTCTTTGTTTGATTAAAATACCTAATTATTTTTAAGTGATTCTGTATTTATTATTATTAAAAAATAATAAACATATTGTAAAAATAAAAATATGATAATAATAATAAGTGTAGTTATAAATGTAATAGTTGTTTTCAGTTTGTTTTAAAGATGAGTTTATAAAAAATTCCTTATTTAGTGTAAAAACAAAAAAAATCTACACATTATTGAACCAAAGATTAAACATTTAAAGTAGATTTTTTTTTTTTTAAAAATTTATCTGAGTGGCTTTTGTAAATATAAAATAAATCATATTTTTCTCAGTATATATATTGTCTTTTTCACCTTATATTATGACCCAAATTAATAAACTGATCAAGAATTTCAGCAAGTCTTACTGTCATTGGAAGGGAGCTAGCGTAGCCGTGTGGGTTAAACCACGTCTGCTCGGCCATCACTGAATCTCGAGTGGAACGAGACGGGGTTCGATTCCTCGCCGTGACCCTCTGATTTATATGGCTCACTATTGATCACTTCATACTCGCTTTGGCGGTACTATGTACAGAGGTATGATGTGTGAAGTGGCTGGAACTCTCTACCGCAGGGCGTAAAAAGGGCCTAAGTGATGGCCTAATTGCAAGGTTAGAACAAGTGGTTCGTCCTACCCGTCCTAGTAGAAAGTACTAGACTACTACTACTGTCATTGATGCAAAGACCTTTTCAACCTATTCCACTGTCAACAATGTGGTCACAAATGCAGTGGTTTTTGAAAACGAGTTTAGAGTGCTAATGGTGACCAATTATCTTCTATTCATAAATCTTCGTCAAAAGACGACAGACTGATGCACTGGTGAGCCCAGAAGCATTTTATCTTTAGGAATAACCCTTTCATTACAGTAAATTTGCCGAAATTAGCAATATAGGGTTTAATGGATGTCTTGAATCCAGGAGAAAGACCTTTAATTGATACATTATTATTTAAAATATAAAATTGAAATGTGCAAGCTTAGGTTAGCAGTTGATCTCAGAAGAATAAAAATAACCACTTAAACACACAGGGGAAATTACATATTTTTAAAGCCCTGCCTGAAGAATTAAGTTAAATTCACTAAACCTGACCTCTTCCCTTTGCAATTACAGGTACTTTCTCAGGAACTAGATTTTTCCCAGGAAAACGAATTGTATGGTTAGATTTGTATTAACGTGGATGTTTCAGTTTTCGAGAAATCAATTTTGGTCAGACTTTTTTCTGGGCAGAGCCCCCAATTTTGAGTTAAAACTTTTTTTCTTGGTTTTTCCAAGGGTTATGGTTTTCCTGAACATGTAGGTCAAATTTAATCAAAAGCAGCACAGTAGTTAAAGCTTCACATGTATTTTAAGACTATTTAGTAACAGTCGTTAAACTAAGGGCATTACTATTTCCTTTAAATCCATCAATACCTCATTTTTACGCCATCACAATATTTTCTCTCTTTACAATGAGTATATGAGAAAGTAAAAATAGTATTGTATCTAAAAAATAGAAGGCTATGAATTATTTCCAGGACAGAATAAAAGCTGAGGTAATATAGATAGAATAAATGTTATGTTTAATATTTATAATTGTACTAAGGACAAGTGGGTGTGTTTCTAAAGTGTGGAAGAAAGATAAAAGTTTTATTTCCTTTAAAAAATATAGTAACTTGTACTCACATGAATTTATCACCAGCCAGACAGAGGAAAACAAATTTCTTATATCTTTTTTCTTTATCAAGTTTTCATTGGCATTAACACTTTTCACATTAATTTAAAGCAAAAAAATATTTAAAAAATTATAAAACATAATGTTCATAAATTTAAAAAAAAAAATGATATAGGATTAAAGAAACTGGTAAATTGGAGGTAGAACTATTTCCTCATAGGGTGATGAGTATCTTAGAAATCAGCTGCTTTAAATGTTACCAATTGAATATTCAAAAATAAAAAATAAATACATCTAAATAGCTTAGAGAAAAAAGTTAAACTAATGATCTGATCAGCATTATCATTATATCTAGAAACTAAGACTGATAGGATTAAATAAACAACACTGTAAGTAATTATCCATGTTATCACAAGATTATAAAATTAATACCAACACATAACAATAAATAGTGTTTATTAGTATTTACTTACATCTTCTCAACTGATTGAAATATCAACTCTAATTACAATTTATCTGATGTCCAATTCTAGAAAGAAATATCGGGAGAGTTCTAAAAAGAGGCTTAGGGAAAACTAGGGTCCAAAATAACAATTCTCCAGAAAAGAAGCTATCAAAACTGAACATGGCAAGAGTAAGAGATATGGGGGAGGATGCAATTAAATTAGTGGAAGGCGAACTGAACTTAGCTCCTAAGAAAGACCTTGACCAATTTAAATTGTACTAGACAAAAAACTGAAAAAGATAAAACAGAAAAGACTAAAATTGGACAATGAGGGATGGGAAGTTCACCAAAAAGTCCTTATGGCAAGGTTTAATTCGTTAAAATAATAAGTAAATATTGATAATTAAGGTTGCAGATATGGTACTTACACAGATCGTTAAAAAATGGAATGAAGGTAAAAGCTAAAATAATCCCCAAATAGCAAGTGATTATTTTAAATGTCTTTCTATTATACACAGCATGTAGCCCCCTAGTATGTCAAATAAATTCAAATACTAGTTAGATTTAACTTTAAAATGTCACAGGGTAAAATAGCACACCTATTTAAGACAAGATTGGGGACTCTTCCCCCACTCTTTGTCCGATCCGTGTCATGATGATGTAATTTGTATCTATGGTTCGAGGGCGGAGCAGGGCGAGGGACACTCTTTATGGGGACTCTTCCCCCACCCTTTGACGCACGCTTATATAGCTTACTAATGACCACACCATACTTGCTTCGGCGGTACAATGTACAAATGTATGATGTGTGAAGTAGCTGGAACTCTCCTCCATGGGGCGTAAAAAGGGCCTAAGTGATGGCCTAATTGCAAGGTTCGAACAAGTGGTTCGTCCTACCCGTTCTAGTAGGAAGTACTAGACTACTACTACCATTTAAGACAAGATTACATTTTCTTTGGAATAAGGACAAGACTATTATTATTGTTCTAAAATTCATATATTTACATTATATTTGCACATTTACAAAACATATTTACAAGTAAATAAAAATAAAATTGTAATTAAAATTTCATGTACAATTCAGACAGTAGGAGAAAACAATAACCCCAAATTAATTTAAAATTAAAAATAAATTAAAGTTTTTTTAACTGGTCAGTGATCTCTTCAAGACCAGATATTTTATTCAGCTTATTTAAATCAATAATAGACGAAAGGCGATTAACTCCTTCTTCAACAGCATTTTCTGGATCGGAAGGAAGATTTTTCCAACATAAAACAATTTCCCCCAACTCGTCTGGAACCCTAATGCTTAAAGGTGCAGGAAATACTGTCTTAACTCTGCTATGAGCTTCTCTTCGTAATTTATTATTGCGACAAACTAAATTAAGTAGAAATATACCTGTAAATAGATAAAATTTTAGTGTTAATTAGGAATTGTGATAACTAATTATCATTATAAATCAATTCCACAAAATATTTTTATATATTTAAATAATTAATTAAAGGATTTATGTGTGTACGTACTTTCATTTATATTGTCTCTAACTTAAAATTGTAGAAAGAAAAATTGAACACACCATATTATTTTAATGCATTGTGTAATGCAATAAAAAAATTAATTTATTCTATCATAATCTAAAATTTGTCACATACCTGAATTAGAAAGAAGGGACTTAACAGTAGACAGAACTGACGGTTCAATAAATTCCTTTGGAGGGCAACTCATTCCCATACTTAAATCCTTATTATCTACATCAAACAGGATAACATCAAACTGTTCACCTGAAAAAAAAGAAAGAAAATATATACAAACACCAAAATCCTACAGCTATTAATTCTTTGAATGTACTTTGTATAAGTTTCAAGGGAGAGTTCTCATTATTCTTCAAAGAAAGACAAAAATCATTTTGAGACATCTACTCAAATTTTCTCATAATCCCCAATTTACTATCCCTATTTATTATAATCCTCTCACAAAGGTAATTTCTATTGTGATAATTCCCATTCTTTCTTGTATGCCATTATCTTTGAAACTAGATTTTTTCTGGGAGTGCAACTTACATAATTTCATTGATAAGATAGATCATGATTCATTAATAAAATGATATTGGGTACGGGGTACCTTGGAACGTTTCCTCACTTCAGAGGCCACAGAGAGGAAGCAGCATTGGACCTGGTCAGTACTTGGATGGGTGACCATTCTGAACTAACTGATTTATTATCATTCTTTAAAAAAAAAAATCCCTTATTTTTAATACCTATATTTAATTTATTTATTTGAAGTTTGACGGTATATTATTATTATTTTGCTGACTCAGCAAACTGGGTTCAAGATGGCGGAAAAAAGTTGATTTTCCAGGCGGCACCACTACAGGTTAGGACTGATTTTTTTGCCAAGTTTCAACTCTCTAGGTTAAATACCTTGGGCTCTACGATGATAACACACACACGCACAGATGTCATGCTGAAAACCCACCCAAAACGGATAATTCCGTTGAAATCTCGAAAAAAAAATTTATGGTGAAAACAATACTTTTCCTACTATAGGTAGTGAGGAAAAGTAAAAAAAAATGATAAAACATCATAAACTTCTATCATAACACTAAAATATGTTGTAAAATGTACCCTTAGCATGGCACTGATTCATATATACAATTCCGTCAGCAACCTGTAGATTCATTCTATTATCAACAGCTAAGTGAAAATACTCAGTTGATATCTTCACCATGGCAGGATCAATATCAACGGCAACAATGTTGGCATTGGTGAAACATTTATGGAGATAACCACACAAACTTCCTCCTCCAAGTCCTGCAACAATTTGATAAAATGATTTACTTTTTATATTTTAAAATAAAATAATAATTTAAATGTATTTAAAAAATACTTGTAAATAAAAATGTCCATACCTATAAGAAGAATGTTGGCAGGAGTTTCTTTATCTAAAATAGTACTAACACCTACACTCATCAATACATGATGATGACAACTTAAGTAACCGACATCTACCACTAACTTCTTGCCTTTCCGAGCTTTAACTAAACAAAGTAAAAATAATATATTAATAAAACATTTATTTAGTATTTAAATAATATATTTATGAGAAAATCCATGAACTCATATTAACACCACGATTTGCTATTTGTAAAGCATGTTGGTTTTTTTTCTTCAAACATACCGGAAACAATGAGCTAAGGTATTTTTTTGTAAGTTCTACTTAACCGACACAAATGATTAAAATAAAATATTCCTATTAATAAACTTGTAAGAAAAACAGTAATTTGAGAAAAAAAAAAAAAAAAAAAATAGACTGCCAATTGGTGTGGCACAAAGCTTCCTCGCATCCTATCACGTACTTTATTGTTATATTAACATTAACATTATCGTTATATTACTTTATTGTTATATTGTTTATTGCCTAAAACCATTAATAGTTTTAGCGATCTTTAACATTTCATAGCGGTGTCGCTGTAGGTTTTACTAAAACATTGTATTTGAAAAAAATGGAATTGGAATTAGAGTATCAAGGACATACTACATCCTAGTTACAATCTCTATAATTTTAATTTAAAATATAGAATTCTTATACAACTGAGTATCTTTCGAGGTTATACCCCTTGAACCCTGTTCAAGCCCTCGCTACACCTAGAAGCATGGTTTTTTATTCTTCTCAAACCATCCTCTTTAATACAAACTACATAAAATATTTAATAATTAAAGTGCTAATACGTTCTATATTACTTAATTAACCTTCATAAGCATTAAGTTCCGCATTATTTATTAATTGGTTTACTTATGAATGTATTTAAGGATAATTATTCTATGCAAAACAAAAAAAATCAAAATTATTTTACGTAATATAATGTGTAACAATCAATATGTTACTACAAAATAATAATGAACAACAGGAGGAAGCTAGAACAACAAAATGAGAAAGTTAGCATAAAAAGTGCCACAGGTGTAAAACAACAACAGCAACAATGCCACAAGGAGGGACTGTTTAGGGCACCCAGGGGTAGTGTTCCACTCAGACTCAACAGGAGTACATAAAATAGTTATATTAATAAGTCATAAACATCAATAAGTTATTTAGTGTCAAGAACATTATTTATAAATATACCTACACACCAAATTTGCAAATATACACAAGTTGTCATGGGAAAGTAATAAATGATTTTTTCATCAAAGCCAAAAGAAATTAATAATCATTTAGAAAATAAGTTTAAAACATACCTTTCTTTAATCTAGCTTCTGACTGGGTTACATTGGAGTTTGATAAGAAGAGAAGTTTTCTTAAAATTACTCCATCAGTTTCGACATCACACACTACATAATCTCCTGAAAACTCACTTTTTCCTCTAGTTACTTCTTTACCCAGGTCATCTTCATAAGAAGTAGAGAGAAATGGTATGGGTTTCTTAAAAATAAAAAGTAGAAGAGTATTGTTTAAAAAATTAAAATATTTGTGCCCTAGTTCTCTTAGTTTCATATCATAAGAACTACACAATGAATAAAAATGGAAAAAGTGCAACTGCTATTAATAATATGTAAAGCTTTTACAGAAGTTAAATCTTTAAAAGCCAAAATTTTTAATTTAACATTATTTGCTTAAAATGTATCACAATGATAAGTACAAAGACTTGTGTAGGAACAAGTGAGATTCCATAAGATACAAGGTACACAAACTTTGTCTCACAACACACTCTTACTGTCATCTACATTGTATGAATAGAGAGAGAAAGAGAGTATTGTGATGGCCAACATTTTATTTTGAAATATCAATAGATTTTTATTTATGTCTTAAGGTCCTGTGGGTCCAAAAGAGTGGGTTTTAAAGCATATCTGGGAATCAAAATTAATTTCATAAAATAACTTACTCTACAATCTAGAGGTGCAACATCCAGTATAAGAGGGGACAAATCTTCTTTGACTTTATCTAATGAGACTGGGTCATTGCCTCTAGGAATATGGATTACGGCAAGCCTATCCATTGACAAGGAATCCATCATCTCCTGCCTTCCTTCAGGTGAGTAGTAGATGTATTCATTTTCCCTAATAACACCAAAAACGATAATATATAGATTATTTAGAAAAACATTAGAATACAAAAATATCTAAGCCCTCATAACATACCCCGAAGCACCTTAATAATAGAATTATTAAGCACCTTTCATCTCTACTTGTACTGCCAATTTAAAATTATATAGGTCACAGGAGGGGGTGACTGCAAAGTTTTGGCCTAATACAGATATGAAACTCGGGGAGTGGGCGTATTAAAAGCAGATCTCTTGGCACTTAAACTTCTGTGTGCAAGATGATGCTCCAGCACAAAAATCAGCTGTGGAAATGGCTGGAATTAACCAATCCGGCTTTGAAATCAACCAATCCAGCTTTGAAATCATTGACCTACTCAGGGTTTGGCTCCTTCTGAAAATATAATGTAATAAGTGGAGTAGAATCATTACTTGCCACCTAAGTTAGAAAATTTTCCACCACTTTGCCAATTAAAAATTGAGCTAAGGAGAAGAATAAATATCTACAATGTCATCCTTAGAGGTAAATATTTTTGATTACAGGCAATCGACAAAATTGAAAGTCAGGGCCACCCTAACCATTGGGCTATAGCCCTGGGGCACAAGCCTTTAGGGGGCGGCAATTTTTATTATGGTTATAGTAGATTTCCGGTTATTAAAATTTTAAAGATGGTTTGAAGAAAATATACAAAGATAATTTTCAAAACCCTGCAACAAAAGTTTAACCTGAGGGCTTGTTAAATGAGTTCTCACTGGAAACTGCTAACATTATGGTAGCATTTTGGAGCGAAATATTAGAAATCATAGATAGAACTAATATATTACTTCACAAAAGAATACTACCATTGTACAGTCCAAACGAAATACAGAATCATTTAACCTTTCCAAATCTGAAGGTATAAAATTGTCCGGATATGATGAGTACAAACGAATACGCAAAAGAAAAAAACAGTACAACGAAAATTTATCGGAAGAAGATAAATTTAATGTTAATAAATAAATACATATTATGCTATTATTGATAAACTTCTAGCAGAAGTGCAAAAGACAAGGTGCCTATGATTACATTTTCTCAATATTTGGGTTTCTGGTCAATTTAAAAAGTTGTACGAAACGTATAAGGACAATGTAGAAAATAATTTTATTGTGGAATGCCTTTATTTTAAACATGTATATTTATTTGAAAATAAAGAGAATATATCTATTGCGGAACTTAGTTTAAAGACAATAATCAACTTGAAAATTGAGCCTAAATTTCCTAATGTCGCCACAGCTCTGCGCATTTTTTTAAGTATTGCCTCTAAAGATTGCAGCACCGAAAGATCTTTTTCAGCACTGAAAAGAACAAAAAATATTTACGGTCTTCTTTGGGACCGAGCAAATTAAATGATTTAAGTATTATATCCATAGAGAGTGACATATTTAATAACTTAAATGCGTGTGATATTATTAATCAATTTGCAAAAGATAAAAACTAGGAAAATAAATAAATAAGTTACTTTTGCTTTTTATTTTTTCTTGTTCATACAGATTTTGTTTTATTAATCTTGTATAATTTTTTTTTTGTTTAGTCTATAATGGTTATAACTTTTTCTACTTCTTTTGTATTATAACTATGCCTCACTCCCTATAGTTATTCCGTTATTTTCTTATGAAGAGGGGCACATTATTTGTAGTAGCCCATGGGCGCCCAATATCTTAGGACGGCACTGTTGAAAGTTTATGTAAAACAAGAAGAAATACCAAAACAAATGTAATAGCCATTTTTAAGGCTGACCTCTGTGTGTCATATCACATTCCTATAAAAACAACATTTATTATTAAATATAAAAAATAATTTAAAAAGAAAAATGAGTGTTACTTACCTACCATGAGGTACAATAAATGCAGCAAACTTGACAGGTTTCGTAGTAGATTTACTTTCAACAATGACAACTTTGTATTTAATTATAGAAGTGTTGGGTTGAAAAACGTCTATCGTGAGTTCCTGACCAGGAGCATGTGTTTTTCTAAGTCCACTACAAACCATAGCAACTTCCTGAAGCTCTCTAACAGCAGTTACTACCTTCTCCTTTGCATCAACTTTATTTACAGAGCCATCACTGGTAAAACCAACTTCAACAACCTGAAAATATACAAATCTGACATCAATACAGATATTTTAAATAAAAATATAAAACAAAATAAGCCTAGGGAAATTAGCAGATAGAAAGATAAGCAATATCCAAAAGGAGACTCGCATAGCCGAGTGGTTAGTGTCCCAGCTCAACTCCGCCTGAAACCAAGGTTTTGCACTGATGATCATATCGCATAGATGAGTAAAGTGGGAGGATACCCCAACCTGTAATAACCTAATACTGTGTAGTGTGTACTTGTGTTAATCAGGACGTAAAAGAAAGTAAAAAAAAGCCTAAAAGTAAGAATACCTTAAAGTCTTCCTAAACACCTCCAATTAATAAGAATAGTAATTATTTATATATAATGAGTACATTGTTAAAGAAGTGAAACAAAAAAAAAAAGAATTACTGCAAAAAATATTACCAGTTGTGAGTTATTCTTGAATTTGGTGCAAACAACGATGAAAACTGGAAGAACCAAAGCTGCTCCCTGGCTTCCGGAATTCTCTTCAGCTTCTCTACATCGATGTATTCTAACCATCCATCCCTTTTTAGAAAAGCAATCTAACAAGAATGACAAAACGTGATCTTGAAGTAAGGATATGCAAACATATCTTCCTCCCACCCGCATTATTCTATCAATCTCCTAAAAAAAAACAAAAAAAAACATAACAATAATAATTAACTTAATAATAATAGTATGATTAAATAGGCTAGAAACTAATTTGAATTACATATTTATTGCTATAATCATAATAAATGGCATTTATTTAATATTTTATCGTCTTGGTTCTCAAACCTGACATAGATTATCAGAAAAATTATCAAGTTGGTAATTATTTTTAAATAATAAATTCACCAATAACCTAGATAAAAATACTTACATCAAAGTATTTAGAGATCCTCTCAACAGTTTCTGCTTTATTGTCAGGCATAAGGGCATCCAAGGTTCCTTTGTCTAGAACTACACTAAACTGGTTATCACTGTAGGTTGTGTTAAGAGCATCCATCTCTTCAAAAATTAATTCTGGGCGACTGACATTCATAGCCTTCATTTGTTTTATTACAACTTTACTGACATCAATATTTATAATATTCCTAAACAAATAAATAATAATTAATATTAAATGAAAATAATCCAATAGTAAATTTAGCTCTTATGCATTTAACCTGCCAATGTTTAGTTTTATCAAATAAGGAAAAGAGAAAAATAATATAATAGCAAGAACAACTTTTGTCATTTAATATTACCAAATATTTTCACTAATGCATGACAGTATCGAATTAAAGAGATAGAAATCAGAATGAAAGTTATATCCAACAAGTTAACTATTTTTACAAACAGACTTACACTTGCAGAACTCACTAAAATTTACCAAGAAGAATTTACCCAAACGCAGCTAAAATTTATAGAAGCATTACCCCATAAGTTCAACACAATTTTAATAAAAATTATAGAAGTCCAATAGTATCTCCTTAAAATCATAGTTTTATCATTGAAGTTATTTGTTCAGAGTATATTAATCAAAAGAAAATCAGATACATGCCAACAAACCCACAAATATCTATTGTGACTCCCACATATTCTTGAGGTCACCATTTATTAACGTGCAAGTTTAAGTAGCTGACTACCCCAAAAGAAAGAAACTAAGGCTAAACTCGGCAATAGTGCACCCCTTCCATGTAATCAATGTCCTTCGAAGTTGTACAGTTGGCTTCGATATATCAATTCATCCCTTCCATTCGTATATAATAATTAATAATATATGTATATAATAATTATATATATATATGGTTTGTTCATAGGAGAGTTGATATACCTTTGTCAAAAAATACGTTGGAGTGAGAAGGGATGCGCTATTGCCAATATTTACCAAAAATAATATGCCCTTTTTTAAGAAGAATAGCAACAACCAAGAGAAGTTAAAAAGCAAAGCTTTACCTCAAATTTATAAATTACCAACCTGTATCCTACATCATACAAATCAGCACTAATTTTTGAATTTCCACATCCAACCACAAGGACCTGATCTTTTGGCCTGATATATTTATGTATGAAGCCACAAAGCTGAGGATATTCTCCATACCTTTAACACAAACATAATTTTAACTCAATAGATGTTGTTAGCATCATAATCACAAATAAATAATATATGTATATATAATTATCTATTGCTCTCGCTTCTTCTAAATAAAATGATTGCAGAAGTAATATTTCCTTTTTACAGAAATCAAACAAACTTAGATGTGAATTTACTTTCAATTAAATAATAGGGTAACTTATTACATACCATTCAAATGCTTTATTTCCTCTATTTTTGAAGAACGCATTCCAGTATTCAGTTTGTGAAAATTCTGCTTTACTTTTAGGTAACAGATCCATAGTAAGAATGGTAAATTATGACAAAGAAGAAACAAAAATAAGTTAATAACACATCATAATAATATTTATAAACAAATATCCTTTTGAATTTTAAATCCACCACACGTGATCTCCATATCCAGGTCTCAAGATCAGCTGATCTAGAAACGCCGCAAGAGTGTTGATAATTGATAAGGAAAAATCGATACATTAGTGATCGATTTCGTATTGTTATAAAGAATTAAGCAATACATGTTTCTTTATAGCTTAATTTTTAAAACATTTTACAAATATTTAACAACAATAACTCTGATACTTGATTTTCTCTCTAATCAAGTACAGAAAACCTGAGAAAGCAAAGTTACAAAAGATATATCGATACTAATATATCGATAGTCTTCAAGTTTATTCTAACATCAACAAAAAGTATTAATTTTAATTTTGGTGAAATTAATATATATTTATTTAGTGATTAGATAAGAATTTTAATTTAAAATGAATTCAATATTAAAATGTATTGATAAAATATGGTTTGATATTTATAGTTTAAATAAAAGTGTGAAGCTCAGCCAACGATTTCTAAGTTCTGTAAGTTGTTATTTTTCAGTTTTTTCGATTTTTATTTAACTTTTAGTTTTACAATTAGCCACTGATCATAGATTGTTTCAGAGACCTGAAAATTTATTTACAACCCGGACCCATACCTGTGGTGAACTGAGTTCTAAAAACGTTGGAGAAAATGTTGTCCTCTGTGGATGGTTGCAGTATCAAAGAATGAACAAGTTTGCAATTTTAAGGGATGCTTATGGCACTGTTCAAGTCGTTATTCCTGAAATGGTTTGTATTACATGTCTAATGATCTTAAGTTAGGCAGTAATTGATATATATATGTTAACTGGAAGTATGGGCTCTGACGAATAATGGCACTGATGACGATTTGTGAATCGGAGTGGTAAAATCCCATTGTTCAAACCAAGAATATATTATCTTCTGCAAGTTTTTTGTGTGTTTTAACCCTGAAGGCCCCATTAGAGAGTGCTGGGCAGAGACAATGCATTTGGCCAAGTGGCCTACTGTTTTTGTAGTGATCTGACCAAGATAGTGGATTGAGGCATGTTCGTTTACTCGGCCAAGTATTTAGGCAACTGTCTGGGCCCAGCACTTGGCAGGTGTAATGCGGCCTTAAGGCAAAGTATGCAGAGGTGTGTCCTATGACAAACCTGGTGAAAGTCAAGGATTTTTTTCAAAATTTGTCTACTCTACTCACTTACAGATTCGCAATAAGTTAAGATTGCTCATAGACAATTCCTTATACTCTTCTAAAGGAACATTGAGATATATCTGTAGGCATCTGATGGTTAATGAGCTGGCATTCCACTCCATTTGGCTGACATATTTGGACTAAAATCAGAATTCAAACTGCAATTATTAGAAATAGTCGTAATGCTGTATTTCTGCTTATAAATAACATTCATATTTCACTATTAAAGCTTTCTGTTTTAGAGACATGATATTATGAAGACTTTGGGTGAATCTTCCCTTGAAAGTGTAATTTGTATTCATGGCCAAGTTATCAATAGACCAGAATCTCAGACTAACCAGGTTACACCCTTTTAATATATTTGTATAATTGGTAGAAGTTGTTTTTTTATTTTATAAGCCTACATCAATGGTTTTTTAATTTATGTAAAAAGTACAAATTTACCTTTTTATTTTATCATTAGTATAATGTGTTTTCTGTTTTAAATTAATGTTTCAGAATATGTCAACAGGTTCTATTGAAATAGTTGCTTCAGATTATGAAATATTGAATAATGTGAAAAGAGAAATGCCTTTTTCAATTAGGAACTACAATAAAGTCGGTTATACTTTTTTTCTTAATCTTTAAATAATGTAATATCCTTATTATTTACTATATGTTACTTTGGGTCAATTTTACAATTGATTACTTTATTTTTGTTTTTTTTTTAGGCCAAGGAAAGTACTAGAATGAGGTATCGTTATTTAGATCTTCGCTTTCCAGAGATGCAGAGAAATCTAAGGCTGAGATCTAAAGTCATATTTGATTTGAGAAAGAATCTGATGGGGAAAGGTTTCATTGAAGTCGAGACTCCAACACTTTTCAAAAGGACTCCTGGTGTAAATTGCTATTAAGTATATAAATACATTTTTATGAATTTAATTTTTTCATCTTCTTTTCAAACTTATGACTTCTAATATCATTAAGATTATTTGTAAAAATGTAAATTTCATCTGAAACCATCATAAAAATAATCATCTGTTTTGGAAACAAGCACAGTTTAAGTTGTATATAAAGGATTAAAATTCTTGCTATCCCATCCTAACATAGTCCTTTGTGTGTTTTTTCTTTACTTAGTTAAATATTTTATTTTTTAAACTTTAATGTGTATCAGTGCTAAATTAACTGTTCAAGAAAATTAATAGCATAAATACATATTGATGTTCTTTCTAAATACTACTTTTTTGGTTCAGGGAGCCCAAGAATATGTTGTTCCAACTGAAGTACCTGGAGATTTCTATGCTCTTGTACAAAGTCCTCAGCAGTTAAAACAGCTTCTCATGGTTGGTGGTATTGATAGATATTTCCAAGTTGCTCGATGTTATAGAAATGAGGGAGCAAGACCAGACAGACAACCTGAATTCTCACAGGTACACCATTTTGTATTTATAGTTATATTTGTAAACATTCTGTTTATTTGTTTTGCTTTTACCAATAACACAAGAAACCTGGTGACCTTATTTTATTAACTTAATTGAAGAAAGAGGAAGAGTGCTACTTTCTGTGTGTTAGGCAAAGAATTTATTTGGAGTTGTACAAATTAATGTTCTATTGAGCTTATTCCACAACAGGACTCATGTTGTCGTCTTTGCTGTGCGGTTGCCCCGATTTAATGTTGTACAAAATTTTTTTTAGGGAATTCCGTTTTGATGGTACTCAAAATGGGCTCTAGGACATGGGGTCATGTTGTGGCTCGGCTGAGATTCAGCCCCACTACTAAGACGTGCATCATTGAGTCCCGGTGTGGACTAAGCTTTACAGACTTAATGTTTCTAAAAGGATTTCCCAGCCCCTAGTTACAATGTGGCACCAGTTTCCTTTTTAAAATCCTAAGTCTCTTGTCTGTTGCCGTAATTGGAAGCTTCTCCTTCTTTAAAATATTTATCAATGAGCAGACTGGGCACTTGCCTTGGGTAGGGGTTTCAGAAAGGACAGAAAACTTTGTTATATTTTGTTTATGTTCCGATGGATACGTCATTAGATTGTTACAGGCTACTTTACTCATGTGATCATCATTGTAACATGTCTTAACTCTCTAGGATTCAAACTCACCAGAAATATCGGTGTTTAGACCTAGGTTTCAGGCAGGGTTGCGAGTATGCTAATCACTCGGCTTCAACTGTCCACTATTTTTTTTATTAGTTAACTCGTTAGCTTGTTTTTTTGTTAGCATGAATTTAAAAAAAAAAAAAAAAAAATAGAAATAGGCAAGAGCACTGAATCATTGACCAGTGGTATAACTTCAAACACAATTTAATAAAAATTCTTGAAAGAAATTTTTCCAAAGTATATTGTCTTCCTATGTCATGACTATGAATTAAGATTTAAGGCATAGCTTTGCTATGATCTATGATAATACAATGCTTTCTTTATTGCTTTTAATTTAACATAATTTACAAGACTTAATCTATTATGTAATAATAATTATTATAATAACCCTAAGTCCCAATATACTTTTATTTATTTATGTTTACTGTTTTCAAAGCTTGATATAGAGATGTCTTTTACAAATGAAGAGGGTGTTATGAACATTGTTGAAGGATTAGTTCGTGAAACTTGGCCTGAAAATGAACTAGGACCTCTTCTGCCTTCAGCTTTTCCCAGGATGACATTCAATGATGCTATTCAGTTTTATGGAACAGATAAACCTGACATATCATCAAATATAAAGGTAATTAAAACCGTTCTTGTTTTAACTGCACAGAAGTGAATGCAGGATCTAATGTTAAAAAATATCAAAATCTTTTTATAAGTTAGATTGTTTTTATGGGTTGGATAGAATAATTTTTTTTATAAGCATACAAAATAACTACAGTAGAACCCTTCATATGCAACCCCGGGATATCCGACTCCTCGGAATATCTAACCATGACAACCCTTGGTTAAAAAAAAAAAGTAGACATTTTAAACTAACACTATTGAGTATAAAACAATAAAAGCAGCCAGTCGGTTTTTTTCTATCATAGGTACTGATCGCTACTCTTAGTTTCTTATTATCGTGAGAGTCATTCTATATTTACAATCCAGTGTTATGCTATATCTTTAGTGAATATACGGGGCTCAACTGAAACAAAAACGGGTTACACTAGTACATTACTGTAGAAGTTAGATTTTCTTCAAAGGCTTGACAAAGGTAAGTCCATTCTAAAACTAGCTTCAGAGTTAGGAGTTAGTGCAACAACTATTATTAAAGATTCGAAAAAGGGTCTGAAAGAGTTTGATGCGTATTCCTTGACAGGATTAGTATGTATATTTTATTATACATAGTACATACATTTTTTTAATTTGAAACATTCGCTTTTCTTTGTTCCTCAGATTATCCAAGTTTTTTGTGTTCTGACCATGCTCCGTTCCTGTAGGTAACGGATATGAGGGGTTCTACTGCACTTAGCAAATTTATTCATGCTAAAGACCCTTGAAAGGATAGTAGATAAATACATAATAGAGGAAATTCTACCCAGAAAGCCGCTGCATGCCAATCAGCATGCATACTCAAAGGGGAAATCGACTGAAACAGCTCTCCACGCGGCCACTTCTAGGATAGAAAAGGCAATGCACAAAGGAGACTACACTTTAGCCCTCTTCTTTGATGTAGAAGGAGCCTTCGATAAGGCAAAATCTAGTAATATAAAGGAGGAACTGACGCAGAGGAATACTCCCCAGGTCATCATCAATTGGATAATATCCTCCCTAAAAGGGAGGAAAGTTAGTTCATCAATGACCGGCACTAAAGCATCTAGAGTGGTGTCAGGAGGGTGCCCCCAGGGCAGCTGCCTCTCGCCACATCTGTGGTGCCTGGTGATGGATGGACTTATGAGGAAAATGACCGAGGAGGATATCTATTTGCAGGCATATGCAGATGATGGACTAGTCCTGATTAGAGGCAAGTTCCTAGGTACCTGCTGTGAAAGGATGCAACGAGCTTGTAGGATAATTGAAGGATGGTGTAGAGAGGTAGGACTCTCAGTCAATCCATCAAAGACTGAGATGATAATCTTCACTAGGAAAAGGAAACTTGTGGATTTCAAAGCTCCCAAATTGCTGGGGCATGAGCTTACTTTGGCCAACGAGGTAAAATACCTAGGTATTACCTTAGACCAAAAACTAACTTGGAAATCACACTTGGACAAGGTAGTAGAAAAGGCTACGATAACCTTCTGGCAACTTAGACGAGCAGTAGGGAAGACATGGGGACTGTCCCCGAAAATCCTCAAGTGGCTGTACACCGCAGTTATTAGACCTAGGATTCATTACGGATCCCTAGTGTGGTGGCCTAGGACTGAGGTTGCCAGCTCGACTAAGGGGCTTAGCAAGGTCCAGAGGTTAGCCTGCCGTAGTATAACAGGGGCCATGAGGACTACACCTACGGCAGCCTTGGAAGCCTTAGTAGGAGCCCCCCCTCTCCAGCTATGGATCAGAGGAGAAGCCATCGCCTCGTATGTCAGACTAAGAGACAACGGACAATGGCTAGGTGAAAGGTCCGTTATAGGGCACTTGGACATAGGAAGGTTCGCTGAACTTAAGGTCCCACTTACGGGGATCAGAACTAAAGGAGTGGACCATCAGCTTAAGCTGAAAAGGAAATATGAGGTAGAAATCCCACTCAGAGCCGATTGGGAATCAGGAGATATTAAATTTGATACAGAGACTCTGGTGGCATACACGGACGGCTCAAAGAATGAGAATGGTATGTCAGGTGCGGGACTTTACTTAGAAAGGTCCGGCACCCAAGAGAGTTTCCCACTAGGAATATTTACCACAGTCTTCCAGGCCGAAGTCTACGCCATCCTAGAGGTGGCAAGAAGGCAAGAGGTGGTAGAGGCGAGAACTAAAAAAGTAGTAGTATGCTCGGATAGTCAAGCAGCACTTAAGGCACTCTGCGCTCCCAGTGCAGACTCAGCACTGGTCAAAGAATGCCAAGAGGCCTTAGAGACGCTTGCAGAGTTAAAGAAGGTTACTCTGCTTTGGGTTCCTGGACACACAGGAGTACCGGGAAATGAAAAAGCAGATGAAATAGCAAAAAGGGGTGCCTCCATGCCATTCTGCGGACCAGAGCCCGCTATTGACTGGTCCAGAGGTCAAACCAAATCGGCCATCAAAATGTGGATCTGGGAGGAAGCAGGGAAGGTGTGGACAAGAACTGAAGGATGCAGGCAAACTAAGATGATGCTGCCTAAGCTAGATAAAGGGAAAACCAGATGGCTCATGGGACTGAGTAGACCCAACCTAAGAAAAATGGTGGGGGTCTTAACAGGTCATTGTCAACTAAATAGACATCTGGCACTATTAAAGATTGAAGAGGACCCCACATGCCCAGTATGTGGTGAAGGAGAGGAAACAGCCTACCACCTGGTGGGAGCTTGCGAAGGACATGGGAGACTACGCTTTCACACCTTAGGATCAGGGATTATCAGAGAGGAGGAACTTGTCACACTTAAGTGGCAGGATATCCTCTCCTTTATTACCCAAACTAGGAGACTTGAGGGTAAGACTGAGGTGGTTCAATGGGCGTGAAAAACCAGGGGTTGGCAAAAAGGACCCGAGTGCGGTCTAGTTGCCAGGCTTGGCCTCCCCGCCCCCTTACTACTACTAGCAAATTTAATGTGTTCATTAGGGTGAAATTTATCTTACTTGTCTGTATCATTAAATCAGGTATGAGGTTCTAAGGGACAGTGATTTCAGACTTGTAAATTAATGCTGAGGCCTATCCTAGTAATTGTATTTTATTTAATTCTTTTCTACATGCATATTTAAGAAAAATTGGATCTAAAAGTTTGTGACTTCCTGCAGTCTCTGGCATTTAAAAAATATATTTACAATGGAACCTCGATTATTCGGACTAATTGGGACCAGACACTGTCCGAATTACCGAATTTTCGAATATGCTGTAAAACAACTTTTTCGCAGACAAGAGGACCTGATAAAGGTGCGGCTGAGCTTCTTCTTTGGGTAAACCATATGTACATCGCATTTTCTAAAGGGTATCATTTGCCGTTCGTAACGTTTTCCGGTTTTTTGACCCCTCTTCAGAATGTAGCTTTGATGCGTATCGCAGTATGCTACCTCGTTTTCGTTTTAGATGACCCCACACCCTACTTTTTTGCAAGATGTCCCACATTCACCTTTCGACATTTTTTTTAATAGAATTTCTAGTTATTAAATTTTTCAGTAGGCAGTCTGGATTTTCGAGGCTCCGGATTTTAGAGGTCCGAATTATCGAGGTTCTACTGTATATTAAGTATATTATAACTAGGCATCACGTCGCTCTATTATTGAAACAAGCGTAATTCAATTAATATTGAGTATTAAGGAAATAGTAAATCATAATGAGTTGATAGATAAATAGGATGATTGGAAAAGAGAGTAGAGGAGTGGGTGAGCAACCTACACAAAAACTTCTGCTGCATTAAGTTGAAATTTTACATACATGCTTCAACAGTGCATTGGATGATGTATATGAAGTTGCATTAAAATTGATAAGTTAGAACGTATAATATTGGTAAAAACATTGTTTTCTCTCTTTAAACCTTTTTATTAATATTTATCACTTCATAGCGGTATATCTGTTGGTTGTAATACAAAAATGTATTTGTAAAAAATGTTTGTCTCATTGAATAGATGAAGGTAGTTAGTTTTCCTGTTGTAAAATTTCAACTTTAAATTTGAAGCTGGCGTTTACACGAGTGTTGAATGCAAATACTTGGATGGATAAAGTTGTCCAACGAACTTGGCCTGAGCATTGGTAAAAGCAACTAAATCAATCAACTATTTACTCATGTTATGGTCAACTGACAAAATGCATATTTGTTTGTTAAACGTAAGAAGCTCCCTTCAAATATAAAATTTAAATAGTAAATAAAAGTTGTTGTTTTTTCTATAGATTCAAAGGCTTAATGAGGATATTCTATTATCAGACAAAGCAGAGAATCCTAGACTTCTCGTTTTCCCCAAATCATCTGTAAGTTTTTTTATTTTGTTTTTATATGAATATTCCCTCTTTAATTGTTTAAGCATAAAAATCAGAATTGTTGAGTATTTGTTACTATTTTATTCTACATTACTATGAATAATCTTTACTATGATTGAGAGAAGAAAGGATTTGACTGGAAGATAAAATGTGAGAATAACTTGGTGAGTTATTATTGTATCTATTAAATAAACAAAGACATCATTGATAAGTTTACCACCCTCTCTATAAGGTTTCACATTATTAAGGCAATAATATGAATTTATTAAATGCAGTTATGTATGCACCACAAAATATCCCATCCTTGATGTTGTCTTAATCTTCATGTCAAAGTTTCAGAGGATGTATACTTATCCTTTTTCATTTTAAATTGCTTGATTTCTTGCATCTATTAATATGTCAAAAAAGGTTTCTGACATTTTAAATTATAATTTTTGTTAGCTTTAATTTTGAGGGAGCTAGCGTAGCCGTGTGGGTTAAACCACGTCTGCTCGGCCATCACTGAATCTCGAGTGGAACGAGACGAGGTTCGATTCCTCGCCGTGACCCTCTGATTTATATGGCTCACTATTGATCACATCATACTCGCTTTGGCGGTACTATGTACAGAGGTATGATGTGTGAAGTGGCTGGAACTCTCTACTGCGGGGCGTAAAAAGGGCCTAAGTGATGGCCTAATTGCAAGGTTCGAACAAGTGGTTCGTCCTACCCGTCCTAGTAGAAAGTACTAGACTACTACTACTACTACTAGCGTTAATTTATTATAATGTTTTTATTTATTTATAATTAAGTAATTAATTGGTAATCAATTATTTTATTTAAATGATGAATTGTATTCAAACACTGAATTCTTTCCAGAGCCTTCTTTCTAACTCATTTAAAAAATGGATTGATGATTTAAGAAGAAAACAGTTTAAACAAACAATGCTATACTCATGGAAAATCCCCGAGAGTTCTGATGAATTTAAATCAATGCTAGCTAAAGGCAAAATTGATATGGATCATTTAAAATTTATGTCTTCCCTGGATTTAGCTCCAGGAGATCTTGTGTTTTTGGCTGTAGGGAAGGCTGAAATTGAAGTTGTAAGTAATTTAATTTTGTTGTAAATATATTATTTGTTGTTTTCTTAATCTTTCATGATAAATAGAATCTAAAAAGATATCGTACTTCAGCTTTTGTGATTGTCTTTTTCGATGGCCATATTGGCCCTTTCGGTGGGTGACCTCATGAGCAGATTAAAAATGTTGCCTAAGAGTGTTATCATTTATCAATTTATACCTCACATTTAATCAAAGAGAGAATTTTAAAGAAATGGTGATATTTGAAGTTTGGTTTTCCTATTAATATTTTTACGCCATTTTCCTTTTTCTTAACTATAAGTTAAATGTGTTTCTAAATTACAATCAAATCTGTAAAATACATATTCGTTATCATATTTGAGGACCCTTAAATATTGACATTGTGTGATTTTTAGTTGGAGTTACTCGGAAAAATAAGAACTGAGATGTTAAAAAGTTTGTCTCATCCTAATAAGTGGAATATGCTGTGGGTAACTGATTTCCCTCTATTTGATAAAACCGAAGATGGAAATCTGACATCAATGCATCACCCTTTTACACAACCACATCCACTTGATATTCACCATCTAAACTCTGATCCTCTGAAGGTATTTTTTTATTGCTTATTCTTTAGGTACAGATCTACAGTCTGAGCCAAATGAGTTTTAGTGTGATAATATTGCGGTAAAGTTGAAACATTAGGGTGGGGATCCAATGAGACCTCAGGATTTTAAAATCTCGAGGTCCAATTGGCTCTCTACACAATTTTTTTACTTTCCCGCTCCCGCGCTAGTGACGCACTGAAATTAATTTGGCACAGACTCTACACAAAATTAGGATTTGTGGAGATAAGCCACTTTACTTAATTATTTGTGCTTCACTTTCACTTGTGGGATACACCCCACTTATCTCGGATTCAAACCAAATATAGTAGTGTTGTTTAGTGATTTCAGAGGAATACATATCTCTCGCTAGCTATCTCTCGGACAACTATAGAACAATTTACAATGAACTTCCCTTACTTTCCCATAATTTTTTTTGTAGTAAACTATTTCTTTTTAGTATACCTACTAAATCATTGACTGGAATGCTATTTAAAACTGATGTTACTTTCTCTTGAATCGATACAGCATCTCACCCTTGAGTTTAGGGAAGAGCATAGAATCGTTTGGGGTCCAACATCCTATTGTTACACTGCCCAACACTGTTGGAGACAACACATAAAAATGAACTGCATACAACAGATCACTACATGACGATGTACACAAGGCAAGACTGCCACCTATCAATACAAAACAATTGTGGGCAGTAGAGGAAGCTTCATTCTGCATAGATCTATAGATGTCCAAGAGATAGCAACCAAAATTGTCTTGTACCAAAATTTAGTCGTGGAACTTATTGAGTTTATGTAATTATATATATACAGGGTGACCCACGATAAAATATCATAACGAAATGGCGGATTCTATGGGTCAAATACAACAATAAATGTCGAGTAAGCATATGCCCATTTCTCAATAGTTCTCGAGATATCGATTAATTTTTTTTTAAAGTGTATCACAAAAATTTTCAAAAAAATGCCTAATACATCAAAATTTAAATGAGATAGAGAAATTATTCTGAGGAAAAATTTTCAAGAGCATAGATAATCCTTTCAGAATCACTCATTTATTTTAAAATTTTCAGCTGCTAAGCATCTTTTAAGTCCTGTTACATTTAAAAATTTGGATTTTTTAAAATTCGATCACGAAATCCCTGCGCTTTCTATTCTTAATTGAGGAGTATTAGAAGTGTGGGGATTTCAGGAAAAACTTCTGCTGGCTGCTCTGTTGTACAGAGTATTATGGTAAAAAGCGTAGTGTTTGAGAATTGTAAGGATAAACACCAAAAGTGATGTTTTTTAATGTTAATCGCGAATATCTCGAAAACAACTAGGAACTATTTTGTTCAGTCGAAACCTTTTTTTGCATTTCTATAAGAATTGGTTGGGGTCCTGACCGAAAAATTTCATGTCTGGTAACATTCAATCCACCATAATTCAAAAACTAGTCTGTTGATCTTAAACTTAAAATATATCATTTGAAAGCTTATGAAAAGCAAAAGTTTTTCCTAAAATCGCCACCCTTCTAACATTACTCAATTAAGAATAGAGAGCTCAGGAATTTTGTGGTCGAATTTTAAAAAATCCAAATTTTTAAATGTAACAGGACTTAAAAGATGCTTAGCAGCTGATAATTTGAAAATAAATTAGTGCTTCTGAAAGGTTTTTTTATGCTCTTTAAAAATTTTCCTTTGCCTAATTTCTCTTATCTCATATAGTTTTTGATATATTCAAATACACTTTTCAAAAATGTTTGTGAAACACTTAAAGAAATAAATTGATATCTCGAGAACTATTGAGAAATGGGCATATACTTACTCGGCATTTATGTTGCATTTGACCCTTCGAATCCGCCAATTTTGACAATTTATCGCGGGTCACCCTGTATGTATATTAATAATATTCTATTAATAATGTAATAATACTTCATTAATTTTTCCATATGTTATTTTTTTTTTTTTGTTTGGACAAATAATAAATCTTTACCAGGGCTTAGTTTGTGCAGTCCCAATTGGCACTGGACTTGAAATAAAATGAAAAACATATTTTGTTGTGTTTATATATACAAAAAATACATGCTACATAAATTCTTTAGGTTTTATCTATATCTTAGTTAAATACTATACATTCTCACCAAAACCCTGCTTGATTTTCACATTTTTTCATTCCAATCGTCCTTTTAAAAGGTTTTTCAGGTTTCTCTCTGTGGTAGGAGAAGTAAAAAATAAACAACAATTTAGAACATATTCAAAGTAAACTACGTGCAACCTTTAAAAATAACTACACTATCAGTTCAAATAAGCTATGCTTGTAACTTTTTAAATCAAAATCTAGTGATGCCCTTTTGCTTGTATGACCACATTCATCTACTTTCCCACCCAGCAATGAGGTGCTATATGTTATCTTGCAATTCGGGGTTTATTGCAGAGAAATAGGTAGCAAGGTGATCAATTGAAAATGTGATCAAACCCTGTCAGAAGACCAGGACAACATGGTCAAGGTTGCCCTAGGTACTTAAGCCAGACCATTGTTTCTCTCACAGTGCTCTTAGAAAACCTAGTGCAAGTAATGGTCCGCAGGAATTTATCTGGGGTATACAAAATATAGGTAGGCACCCTTTAATAAATATAACCTAACTGTTTTCTTCTCTATTATCCTTCATGTCAATACTTTTAGACCTTTGGAGAAAAAGAAAATAGAAAAATTTTCAGTTTTACACAATTTGCGAGAACTTAGCAAAGAATGAGGTCAAGCACAAAGATAAGAGAATTCTACTAATTCTAGATTTGTTTTCTTTATTTCATTCCTGCATCATTGTATACTGGTTTAATAAAATTATAAAATGCCAAGCATACATTATTTGAACTGAGAGTTCTTTTAGAAGGTTCTATGTTGTTTCCTTTTGAAATATGCGTTTCTAATAAAAATTTATACTACAACTTTGTAATTGTTGCTTATTTTTTACTTCTCCTACCACAAACTAATGAGGGAAACCTGAAAAACAGCTTGAAAGGGTGATTAAAATAATAAAATTCGAAAATCAAGGGGTGTGCATTAATTTTGATCAGGAGAAGAAAGAGTGATAAAAATAATAATAAATACATTGTACACTTATATTTTTTTTTTAAATACATTTTAGTTAAATTACATACAGCAGAAAATATTAGAATGATTAAATTTAATCAATGTAGTTAGGAGAATTTCTGAAAAGTGTAATCCTTTTAAATTGAGAGGATTAAAAAGATTTAAATATACATCAAATGTGATCCAATCTACTACTAAAAAAGTAATATATACTAAATTATAAGAATGCTCATTTTCCCTGTTTTTTTCTCTGTTAAATTTAAGTGAAATATTTTTTTAAATAATTTTAGGTTCGAGGCTTACACTATGATCTGGTACTGAATGGTTGGGAAATAGCTGGTGGTTCAGTCCGCATACATTCCGCTCAGCTTCAAGAAACAATTCTCAACATGCTTAAAATAGATTCATCTGGTCTTAAACATATGATCGAAGCTCTTGACTCAGGTGCTCCGCCACATGCTGGAATAGCTTTTGGTAACTTTTAATGAATCTCAATATATATTTTTAAGTATAATTATGTTATACTGCTTTAAAAGTAGAATTGATTGTTGATAGATTGGCCAACTTATGTGAGGGGGAAAAAATATAGCCTGCCTAGTGGCTTGACTCTGGATAACCATTCAGTAACATTTTTGTTTGCTTAGTTGGCCCTATCTTCGTGACGTCAAAATCTCAAGCTCTTATTGGCTCCTCACCACAAGTTTTTGATTTTCCCACTCTGTCAACAAACAATTCTATTTATAACAGCAATATAATTCAGATATATTTATGCTTAGATTTATTAAAAATAAGATTTATTGTCCATAAATTAAGATGTGGAACAGCCTGCATTAACCCAATCACTCAAGACTCATATTAAAAATAAATTCGGAATTATGTTTAATATTCTTAAAAAATCACAGGAAATCACTTGCATCAAGTACATTTGAGGTTTTCCTACATTATTTTATTCGGGATATTCGCTACTGCTAAAATAACATTTTAGAATTTTCCCATCCCGTCCTATATGAAAGTAAAAAAATAAAATAAACAAATTTAAATGGATCCCCAAAAGAAAAAATAGTGTAGAGTAAGGAGAGTAGAGTAGATGTCCCTGATTCGATTCCTCGGGGGGTCACAATGTTTTTTATCGGTAATAAAAAAACGTAAAATTAATTTTTTTCTGGCAATTTTTATCACCCTATCATAAGGCATTTGCACAAAATATTTTAAAATTGTAGGACTAGCCGTTATAGGGTGGTTGGGGAGGGGGACGTTCTTTTGGGTGAAATTTGTCGCAATATTGGCGGTAAAAAGCAAAGTAGTCATAAAAAGTTGTATATATTATTTGTAATCTACTCTTCAGTAGCTTTCATTTGATACCCATCTCAAAAATTCAAAAAAATAAAAATTTTACCTCACTGAGCACACAAAATTTGCAATTTTTAAAAATTCAAAAATCCGGCCTAATAATATCATCGCCCCACCATAAGGTGTTAGCATGAATTATTTCCTAATTTTAGAACTAGCTGTTATAGGGTGGTTGGGGGGGGGGGCATTTTTTTTGGGTGAAATTTTTGCACTAAAAACTCATTATTAGCGGAAAAAAGCACAGTAGTCATAAAAAGTTATATACATATATTTGTAATCTACCCTTTAGTAGATTTCATTTGATACCCATTTCAAAAATTAAAAAAAACTTGAGCTTTGCACATTTTGCGCGTTACGCATGTGTATATTAAATGCGTAACTTCTCTATATTTTTCCTATGTGTGGGTCAAAGAGTTACACCAATATTTATAATTTTACATCTCTAGTGAACGGTTCTTGGGATATGAACCAAAGCATGACTGACTGACAAACACATCACCCTTGGCATAAGTGTTTCGAGGATGATCTATGAAACCCTAACTAAGAGATTGAAATTAAAGTGAACTAATTTCCTTTACCAATTAACTTGTTACTCCAAGGAATAATTTAGGTAATTTTATAACATATCTTGAGCCACAAGCATGACAGTACTAACAATTTAAATATGACACTGATTTGAAAAGACACTATCTTTATTTTATTAAGAAAAATACAGTGATCTCATGTTCACATATCTTTTTAACTATATTAGTTTGTTTTATACCTGCCTTTAGATTTCTTGAACCTGAAGGGTCATACCTTGCAGGCCACGCAATACACTATGATATAAAATAACCTTTTTTTATTTTATCAAGTACATTTGTAACTTCCTTTTATGCCTGATTTGTTTTACTTGAATGAAAGGACTAATAGTTGTTTATCATTTTGTTTCTATCTTTGCTTTTAGTTGCTAAATGTTAATATATATATATATATGTATATATATATATATATATATATATATATATATATATATATATATATATATATATATATATATATATATATATATATATATATATATATATATATAAAGAATAAAGTGCTGTAGTTTAACTTAATATGTAAAAAGTTTTTAATAATGCATACTAGTGTATTTATTTTGACTATCTATTTCCCACAGATAAGAATAGCTTTATTTGTTTGTAGATGAGATATGAACTATACAGTAGACAGACGTTCTTCTAATGTAATTTATTGAATAAAATATTTTTTTATTAATCAGGTTGGATAGGCATTTATAAGTTATCTTATATAAATAAATATATGAATGTACAAGTCTTAGATTAAAATTAACACTCCTTTATTTACCTTTTTCAGGAATCTAAGTGCTCACTAAATTGTTTGATCTACTTAAAAATTATCTCTTAAAAAAAAAAAAAAAATCAAGGCTAATTCTGAAAAAAGTAGGTAAAGTGACAATATTATGAAATAAATAGTTTCTTGAAAATTTGGGAACTAGTAGCAAATATGTAACTATTTGCTTAATTGTTTTTTATAGAGAAAACCTGTTACTACTCTCTTCAGTGGTAAATTAGGTTAATAATAATTCTTTACTATTTCACTATATTCAACTCTTCTAAACATATCTAACTGACTTTTTATTCTTAATGACGTTATAAGTGTAAGATAAGGAGATTATTTTATCTTGAGAGTGGTACACACTTGTTTAATTCATCTGAATTATAAATTCGTTATTGATTTCATATAATATATATGTTGCATAACAAATTGAAAAAAGAATTCATTCATTTAATTTTTTCCTTCTTGGGATTATTTCACCAAAAGATGTAACCACTGACTTTTTTCATTGTTTATTTATAGTTTTCATTAATACAAATAAACCAGAGAAATTAATTTATGGAGATCATTGTTTTAAAATAATTGTATGGGTAATAAATGCTTCAAATCAACTATGCTTTCACTGAACTATGTAATAAACCTATCTAAGAATTGTAAAAAAAAAATAAGGTTCTTGTCATGAAAAATATATTGAATATGCTCAAATTTTTTTTGTTAATATATAATTTGTGTTTTTTTTTTTTTTTTTACTATGCATTTATATTATTCTGTAATTTATACTGAAATAAAACTCAAAATTGTTATTATTGCATTAATCTCACTTGACTTAGATAGAGAAAAAAAAATACATTGGATTTAAATTCTATACAGAATGTTTTATTGGAAAACTCTTCTAAAATACTGAATATTATTATTCAATCTGATTTTCTTTGTTCCTTATCATATGTTTCCAGCATGTTGGAAATTATATTTTTATCTTTTTACTTGCAATAAAATTTGACAATTGATTGGGTATATTATTTTTTTATTAGTTTGGGTTTTGTGTAAAGATATTATATAAGTTTAACATTAAGTCAAAGTCTTTAATGCAGCTATTCTTGTTTACAGTTGCAATTACACTAAAATAAAGCTTTGTTAAATATGTTTTTAACTAGATATGGTGGTAGATATTTTACTAGATGTGAAAGCTGTAAAGCACTCTCATATTGTTGATTATTTCAAGATAATACCTCAATTAAGTCAAATAAATATTTTGAATTATATCTTTTTTAGGTTTGGATAGATATATTTCATTGATGGTTGATGCTCCAACCATTCGAGATGTAATAGCATTTCCAAAAACCAGTGAAGGACGGGATTTAATGAGTTCGGCTCCTAGTCCCATAACAGATGAAGAACTGCATCTTTACAATATATCAGTTAATAAGTCAATGTCTGACCATAATCAAACTGTAACAAAACAATCTTAATATAATTATTCTCGTACCTGTTGTTAATTTTTTTTATTTGGTGGTTCTTTTTATGCATTATCTTTTGCTTTTGTAATCCCAGATATTTTAAGCTTTAGAGTATTTTATATATTTTTTTATAATTAAAAATTAACCAATGGTTATTACCTAAGATTAAAATACATACAAATAAATTATTTTATACTTAAATGTTTTTTTTTTTTTTTTTTTTAATTTTAATCCTATTTTTTAAAAATATTAAGACAAAATTATTAGAGAGTATGATCTGACCAAGAGTTAGAAAGCTAACAAATAAAACCAGTTAATGCAATATGAATCAGTGAAAAATATATTTATCATACCTCCACTTGCCAGCTGCTTAATAACTTTTTCTTTATACTCCAAAACTTTGGTTTATTATCCTCTGAGTGTCCCTAAAAGTGTTAGTAAAAGTCTTTCTCTATAATAAAATTAAAAAGTTCAAACACTTGATCAATTCAGTTCAGTTTGCTAAGTTAAGAAAATTCCTTATTAAACAAGGGAGTTAAATAATCATATTGCCTTTTGTGTAAATATTATTGTTAGATCAATCCTATCTTTTTTCGGTTGGACTAACCTATATGGGGCATCATGTATAGAAATGCAAAAACTAACAAATATAATGCATACATAATTAAAGTGTTTCTTTTATATTGATATAAATTGCATTATTTATGTATTCTTTTTCAATTTCATACTCTTTTGAAAAACCAGATATACTACATCGAAGCCCAGGTAATCTACAACAGGTACATACGCCCAAGATTCCCAAAATCGACCTGTATACAGCTGTGTCTAAAAATAGAGGACTGAAGATGGAAATTTTATTAAGAGAAAACTTATGAAATGAAGAAGAATACATAATTGGTGCATTTTTTTTATCAATATATAGAAAAGACTTTAATTATATGTGCCAGTGTTTTTGCATTTCTATACATGATGCCCCGTATAGGCTAGTCCAACCCTTTTTTCTCCGGATAAATTTCATTATATTATTTGTTTATTTTATTTTTAATTGGATACTCCTTAAATTCCCTTTTGGAGAGACCTCAACTTTTATAGACACCCAAATAGTTTTAAATAACATAGTGCTACTATACAAACAAAAAAGAATACATTTTAAATATTTTCCAGGCTATATTAGCTGAATAGCCTAAAGAAAACGATCATACTTTAACATGTAAATAGTTTTAACCAGGGCTCGATTTGAGGCGGAAGGGCGTTCCGGGACCTCTCTCTCTCTGATAAATAAAAAAAAATTATTGGCACTAAAATTTGCACTTAGAGTGTGGGTTTATGTCTAAAACTGCTTAAAATGCTGTTTTGGAACGTTTATTTTTCAAATTTTTCCCCGGACCCCCCTTCTATGGGGGGGGGAGGAGAAGGTAGGTTGTAGTTCCGGCACCTCAATTTCTAGAAATCAAGCACTGGTTTTAACTATTACATTTTATGAATATAATAACATAGCTTTAAAATGTTTATTTATAGACATCTAAGTTAAATTAAAAGTTTTAGCAACTTTCATGGGGTAAGTTTATGGTTTAAGTTTGTTCTTAGAGATATTGGCAGAAATGTGGCTGTTTTAAGATGTACTTTCATACCAGAAAAATAAATATACGATATAAAGATAAGAAAATAGTGGTAATAAATAAATATATTTAAAGTAAAATGTAAGGGAGGCACTAGTAGCAGATAAAGAAGTTATTTTTTATTATACTTAAAGTGGCAATTAAAACATCTCCATATACTCATGGTAATAAATCTTCTACCAAAAAAAAAGGTAATACTGTTATTACCTGTTCAGAGTAGAGAAAAACTTCTCAACCATGTTAATAGCTGGGATTAATACTTGCCAATAATGTATTTAGACCCACACTGTGTATTGATTCACAGCATATTTGTATTTATTAATTATCAGAATGAAGAAAAAAAAATTAGCTATATTTTGTCCATCTTAAAAATGTAAGAAATTTGAACATATTACTGTTCAGCTCAATGTGATTTTTATTTTGATTCTTATATTGCTGGAGTTGAATTTGGTAGGGACAATATATTATAAGGAGTAATTAACATTTTCTTTGGGGAAGAAGATAATAGCTAGCAAATTTAGAATGATGAAGTTGCTTTTCATAGTTTCAATTTTTCTATTCAGCTACATTTTTCCAAAGTAGATAAAATTAATATAATCTATATTTTCTCTTAGTTTTATACATGAATATCAAAATTTTAACTTATGACTATAGTAGAGTGGTTTTTTATGTATTGCGGTGAAGTGACATGAGACCACTTAATTTTTATTTTACTCATTGATATATTATGAATAAAATTCCGAATAATCCTCTTGACACAATTAAACAGGGAAATAATAAGAGGCTAGAGCCAAATATAGCCTTGGCATGGTACAGGACCCTATACTTTTATTTTAGTGAAACTTTTATAAAACTAAAAATTCACAACTTAAAAAATATAAGGACAACCAAACTCTGTAAAATTTCTATGTGGACGAGTGTCAGTCATGTTATAATGAATGCTAGAGTGAGCCATAAACACTGATTAATCAATGAGATTTGAAACATGTCTCAGTCTTCGGTATAAATGGTTCGTATCACCATTATCAGATTTATAAGGGTATTTATTAAACAATTGAATGAAATCGTTAATTTATCGTATATTTGTACCATTCAATACAAACACAGTAGAAACATAAATAGAATTATACAAGAAATAAAAATTAAAAAAAGGAAAAGAAGAAAAACATAAGAAAGACAAAAAAAAAATAATAATAATAAAACAAGGAAGTGATCTGAAATAAGTGGCAGTGACATGAAATGCTTCATTCGACACAGGATGTTCAAGAAGCCACATTTTGAAATTAGGAAACATTTCAAAATTATCACAATCATTAAATACTGACAATAATTTCACTTACCTATACTATATATAAATCTATATAAATTATATATAAAAAAAATTAAAAGAAAAAAAAGACTATACAGTTAACTACTTAAAATCAACTATTATTTACAATAGTGCTAGGAACACTCTTCTATCAGTGGAGGAGGGGGAACAGTCACCAACAACATATTTAGATTTTTTTCTTTTTAATTCTAAATATTTGTGCAAGTTATTTTTTAACATAGGTACTTAATCAAAGTTATGGAATTTTGAGGGTTTCACATAAACACACTTGTATGCATGATATTCTGAAGTCCAACATAGATAATAAGAAATGAGTGTAGACATTGAAATATTTCATAATCAATTTAATACATCTAGAAAAAGGGATCAATTTCTGATAATTTTTATTTATTTATTTATTTTTTAAATTCATTACACATATCATGTAAGTGAAAGAATTATCACTTAAAATCTTGATTAGTAACGCATTTCATAAGTGGCCATAGATGTACTAACTCTTTCATTTACACCGCTGGCCATTTTAACAGTTAATAATGTATATGTATAGCTAATTATAGATAGACACAGAAATTTATACAGTAACACCAAATAATCAATTCTTATTTTAAAACACAAATATAATTTCAAAGTACTGGGATTTAAAATGTTTATTGTTGAATCAATTAATAAGTGTTAAAATACATAGAACCGACAGAAATTATATATTATTTCTTCCATTACAATGAATGACTCACAGCAAGAATAATTCTGAAGAGGAAATTAACTGGGTTGAAACACCCTCAGAAGCATCCATGAATATTTCTTGAACACAATATCGAGTCTCTCTTAAAATTAATTTAGAATATGAAAATCACATCAAAAGTGGATATTATACATACAGGGAAAAATACATTAAATTACACAATTATCTTGTTGACACTACCACAAAATGCCACCATGTAAAAAGATTAATGAATCCGTCCTCAGTCGTCAATATCACAAGAAAATAATTATCAACTAATAGTTAAAGGAACCATTATACACTGACGACATCTTTGATTAGTATCAAGATAACTGCTAATAAACAATACGGACATAATATACGTTTAATAGGGTCATGGACAATTAAAGTGTAAGATAATACATAATCTCAAACACTTATTCACATGCAATACCTACAAACACAACAAATAGGTCCAATAAATGTGACATTTTCTCTCAGAAGAGACATTTCTTCTTAGTACATTGTTATTTGAAAAGAATAGAAAAGTATTCACTGCACTCACATTATATACAAAGTAAAGCATTACAGCCGATTCATAGGACTTGACTACAAAGAGTTCATATAAACTCTCAAAGCCTATCTATTTATTTAATTATTCTTATCTTATGAGAGTTCTTGCACCCTAACTTCGAGGATGGTCGGTAAATGGTACAAATCACAAGACTTCTACCAAAATAGCTAATAGGCTGTTAACTATATAAAAGATTTACTTTTCTCAAGACTCGTCCGTAATGGTTATAACCTTATTAATGGTAGTGAAAAGTTTTGTTTTACGGCATTGGATATTCACAATTAAATGATTTTGAATAAAAATCTTATATTATAGTTAACACAAAAATAACAAATTTTGCATTTTTAAAAATATAGATTTAATTTAGGTAGTCAAATTTGATACATAGGCAAATAAGCTACCTGCAATACCACTAATGAGTGGGAATGACAACTGTACAACTGACATGCAGACTTGTCTAATTTTTTTAACTCCTTTTAATCTCTACATTCCACCGATTTTTGAGGGTTAGAACTCTCTATTAACCTTAAATATCTTAACCGTATTTACTATTCCGACTCTTTTAAAATTATTAATGTACAAACATATGTACATAACTCTAGAACTATTTTTATTAAAAAATATAAACTTAACTGTATAAAAAGAAGTGTATGTAGGGACCGGTGGGTCTGTGTACTGTCAGAGTATGTAAATGAAAAATGCAGAATATAAAACTGGGAAATGTGATCTGATCTTATTTATAAATAAGTAGGTATATACAAAACTGAACTTCACAATGTACATGAGGTTACTTCATACAAAACAGCGAGTTCAATCAAGGGTTCATGAACAGAAATACCTACATCAGAAAATATGAAATTAAGTAGAAGAATCTATTTTAACAATTCGGTAACATAAAGTAAATGCAATTTCCTTATAGCTATTATAAGGAATGCGACAAGTGAATATAAAAAAATTCTTAGGCACTCTGGTCCACAGTAGGGAGCCAAAAAGCCATATTGGTACAAGCAGATACCATCATCATGAATTTAGGGTTAAACTGAACACACTGAACTGGTCCTGGGTGATCCGCATTGAGCACACACACTTTGTAACCTGTATCGGCGTTCCATACGTGGATCCTACCATCTATAGAGCCACTAAAGATGTACTGTGAATCCGGACTGAAAGAAGCTTCGATTGGAATCCCTTTGTTGTTTAAATATCCGGTGAGTGATTTTAAAGGCGTACCGTTGAATGCGTCCATCAAACGTATGACCGAACCGTTGGTCGAAATCAGAATAGTTTTACCATCTCTACTGAACTTGAGACCTGTCCAATCACACTCCTTTTCTTGAACTTGATCGAATGTGACGAATGGACCCTTGTCAAAAGATCTTAAGTCATAAAGTTTTACACATTCCGAATTAATTCCCACTGCAAATATAAGTCCTTCAGGATCGTAGGCGGCTATAGGTCGACCTGTGAGCTGCATTGTTCCTTGGATGTGGGGTGATCGTAAGTCCCATATTCTCAAAGTTTTGTCTATGGAACCAGATATGAATGAGTCTTCGATGGGTGATAAACATAGCGAAACTACCTTTTTAGTGTGTCCGGGAAAATATCTTATATATTTATTATCCACTAAAGATAAATATCTTATCGTATCGTCGACTTTCGTCGAACTGTGAATGGCTGTTTGTTTAGCGTGGGTGAAATGTACTAGGTCGACGCCGTATTTCTTACTATTAATGGTTTTGGTGAGTGTACCCTTTTCACAATCGTATATAACTATTTGGTCGTCGTCGCTGCACGAAATTAAAGCGTCGCCGTTGGCAGAAAAGTCGATGTTGTTTATTTTATCGGTGTTTTCACGGAATATCTTGGCCACTTTGAAACTGCGTATGACTTCATCAACGAGTTTCATTTTATACGTTTTATCTTTCATTAAGACTGTTGATATTAAAACTATTACGGACTGAATATAAATACAACCTAACGCTTCATAAATAAAAAGCTGAAATGTAGCGAAGCTTCGTAAGCCGAACCGATAGCATTTTCACAGGCTAGATTGGCATAATGGATGCAAACCGGAGAAGTAAACAAAACACAAATTAAACCTTCTCCTTTCTTCCTCGAGTTATTATTTAATAATTACCTTCGATCCGAGAGAGAAATTTAACGAATAAATATAGAATAATGTTAATAAAACAAATTTTAACACTCCGTGTCACAATTTTAGGTTGTGAATCATTAAAAGTAGAGCTTTCCAAAATCACACTGTCAATGAGAACCTGAAGGCTTTGATCGAATTTAGAAGATGGCGAAAATCTAAAGAAATAATGCGTATATTATATTTTTCTCTAAAAAAAATATGGTAGTTTTGTTTAATATTAATTTATTAGCATTTTTAAATTTATTTACAATGATTTTTGAGAAAAATTACTGTTTAGGTTATGTTTTAAACTGAACTGTAAACAATTATTTAAAATAATAAATTTCCTCAACCAATATTTATATTATTGTATATTTATTTATATATAATAAATAATAAATATTTTAGTAAACATTGAAATATTATAAAAATTTTATATTTAGAAAGGACCTTTAATTCCAAATTTATTTTGTTGGCCAAACTGGCGGTTCTTTTTATGACATATGGGGCACGTGTTTACTTTCTTTTGTCCTATTGTTCAAAAATCAAAATATTGAATAGTTGTATTTTATCAAGTTCATATTTTTAGTGTTATCGGCTTTATTTTTATTTGTAATATAGGCAAGTATTGAAATTTAATACAAAAAATGTATTTTTATCAAACAGTATTATGTTCGATACAATTGTGTTTTTCTCTTTAAGTTGTCATTCTAGCTTTCTTCCATATGCGGACAAATTAACGGTTACATTTAATGTTCTATTAATATTTTAATTTACCATTATAAAAATGGAACATCATACAAGTAGACTTAAATATATGTATTTTTAACTGATTTATCCCTTATGCTTCAAAATGTAGCATTAAAAAAAATCAACCGGTGCTGTCAACTTAGTGACGAAATTTCAGTCCGTTGGATTATGAAAGCTCTATAATATAAGTCTTTCCTTTTTTTTCACCACGTTACCAAAATTTTGCTTTGAATCGAGTTCTAACTTAAATTGATTTTCACAATCTTCCCTTCCAAAATAAATGTAATTTGCATTCATCGTCGAAACATAGGCGTTCTTAAATTTCAGGATTCAACAAAGTGTTGCAATTTCTGCACCCTTCACAAACTAAAGGGGGTGTGCCATTCTCCACCCCTTATTTTCTTTATTTAGCAACCCAAAAGTTGATTTTACAATGGCTGTGAAACCTTCGCCATAATATGTAATAAGGGTTAAATTTATGATTCTAAAATTGTACAAAATTGATTTCTTCATTTAATTTTTAAATGTTGCCTTTTTTATTAATAATTTTATAAATGTCTATATTATTAATATGACCTAGATATCATAGTAAAAAATAAAATTGCTGAACTGAAGGAGATGATACAGTCAAGAATTGCTTGGCGGCACAACTTTGTTGAATTTATAGACTTGAGAGATTACAGCATTTTGTCAAATACATAGTACATTTTTTTTTATTTAAACATTTGAGAAATTATGTATGTATGATTTGTTCATTGGAGAGTTAATATCCCTTTGTAAAAAAAATTTGTTGTGTGTAATCTGTAATCTTTTCTATAAACTGCCTTACATTCTTCAGTTTTACCAAACTTTTATTTTTGTTAAAGCAATATTTAGAGACACAACAGAAATCTTTCTTCCAGACCTTTTAGATGTCTCATCTGTGCTTGTAAAATTCGCCAAAATAAAAATAAGAGACTTACGGAATTTATCATTAGGAGGTAACAAAACTATGAATTTATAGGGAGATTTTTTGGTAGCTATATGCCAACCTGAATCTCTTTTGGTTTTTTTAAGAGTATTAAAAAAATGTAAGTGTTTAACCTGACATTAGATAAACCATTTTTTTTACTGTCAAAACATCATACACTAAGAGCCGTAAATTTTGAGAACCATTGCCATCTTATATAAAGCTGTAATGATGAACTAGCAGCTAAATAGGATAACCCAGAAAACACCGAACAAACACCAAATACAACAAATCAGTTATAATTTCATCCATATAGAATATTTAATATTTCTGCCTGGAGTACACTTTCCAATTCCAAAATAGAATACATCTTCAGATGTTTCTTATCCTCTAAATTTAAAACTCATTTGGTGTATTTTCACAACCATGGATTCAACAAAATTTCCAATAAGTCTTACCATAACTTTCAAGTAATTGTAATGCATTTTGTCTACCAAAACACAGTCCTTAGTTATTTATATAACAGAGCAATGTGTGTCTTATTTATATAATTTTATAATGTCCCTTAAACATTGTTTGCAAATATATTAGTAGTTTGTTTACTTAGTAAATATCTCCGAGTTTAAGATAATTATTATTGTTTAAACAGATGTTCAAATTGACTTTAACCATTTAAATATGTGTGGTTATTATCTCTCTAGTGCTGACATAGTCTTTAGGTACAACATTCTAAATTCAACTGAGATGTTCTTTATAAGTATTTGTATTATCTTTTAGTTTTATTCCGTATCGGTTATGACACAAAATTAGTCTGTGTGGCACAAAGCCTTCTTATGAACTTTTATTTCCAATATTGTGAGGACAAATTTTCTATAGCTAATTCAGCTTCCTTACTCTTGTTGTATTGTAGTTGATAATTACTTAGGTAAATTATAATCTAATATGCTCCTTTTTATTTTTATTTTTTTTTAGTTTAAGGGTTTTTTAAGCAACAATGAATAAGTCTATGACAGCAAAGCAAATTAGAGATGCATTCATCAATTTTTTTGTTGAGAAAAAGGCTCACACATATGCCCATTCATCTCCAGTCATTCCTCATGATGACCCAACTCTCTTATTTGCTAATGCCGGTATGAATCAGGTATGCCATTTTGATGTTTTTTTTCTATTTTATTTATCTAATATGGAACTCTCATTGTGGATTGCAGTGATTAGTAGATCAACTTTTTTAAAAAATTAGTTATTAGTATGTTGCTTTAATGCATACTATTTAAAGTGATAATATTTATTTACAATCTAAATATGTAGTTAAGTCTAATGTTTTGACACACACTCCTTCTTAACATCTATTTTCATTATAAAAAAAATACAAAATAATATTGCTGTTACCATTGTAATTGGAAACATACGTCCTGATATGTTTGTTAATTTATTTAAAAACTGTAGGCAATATATCAATAATGTTATTCTTATCCGATATTGTTACATTCTCGTCTATATCATATAGGCATTGCGTGGCCATATCATTGAAGCAAGCATAATCCAATAAATATTGAATATCAAGAAAATAGTAAATCATGATGAATGTTATTATTATTATTATCACATCACTACACAAAAGTTCTGCTTGTATCCAGTGGAAATTTTACATGCCATAGTAGTATAGACACTGCATATAATTTTATACGTTAGAGCAGAAGATATTGTTAAAAGCGTTACTTCCTCTTTATAAGACCTTTAGATCCAATTTAAAGGATTTTAATTCTATAGGCTTGTTCTAACTAAGCAGTGTACCTTCAGCAGGATCGTCATGGATAAAAGCTGTTCCAACTCGTGCAGAACTCATTTGTGAACCGTTTAATGTATGGTCCAAACGATCCTCTGGCAATACCAAGTATTGGTTTGTGCACATTCCCCAGTTATGTCAATCGTCATACATGTTAACAGGAAGGTTCCCTAACTGTTTGGTTTCCTTAAATGTGTTTAATATCGTGTGAAATATAGTCCTAAACCTGTTCCAACCTGATGATGTTTTATTACAGTACAATAGTGCATGCATATAAATCCTGCCCTAAACGATTCCGGAATGAAGATACAAAGGACGGTATAAATTGGGGGGTTGGAACAAATCTTATACCACTTTTTAGCGATGTCGCTGTGGTTTTTTATATTAAAATTTTTGTCTTATCAAAAAGATAACGGTAGAATCTTTTCTCGTACTAAAATTCTCATTTCAAATATGAAGCTGACGTTTATACGAGCTGTGACACACTTATGCATGAACACTTAGATGGATAACTCTGCTCAACAAGCTTAGCCTGAGCATTGATGAAAAGAACATATTTACTAAATTACTACTAAATCGGTCAACTTTTACTCATGTTATTGTTGTATGTGTAAACATTACTGACCAACAGGCAGACAGGGTGCATGTTTGGCTGAATATAAGAATAAAAGTTTTATAAATATTTGTATAGCATGATTTTAATAATCATGCTATACAAATTTGTACACACACACACATACACCCACATATATATATATATGTATATATATACATATATATATATATATATATATATATATATATATATATATATATATATATATATATATATATATATATATATATATATATATACATATATATAATGTGTGTGTGTATTTCAAACTGACATTCTTTACATATTCATCATCAGTGTGGTACATTTTTAAAATTTCTATTAATTAAGTCTGGCAATTGAGACATTGTCTCCACCGTGCCTCTTGTGCCTTTTGAACATATTATCCCCCTATTATATTTTTATTTTATTTAATATTATTTATTTATTTTTTCAGTTCAAGCCTATATTTTTGGGTACTGTCGATCCTAACAGTGATATGGCTGGTCTGATTCGTGCTGTTAATACACAGAAATGTATCCGTGCAGGTGGAAAACACAATGATTTAGATGATGTTGGAAAAGATGTTTACCATCACACGTTCTTTGAAATGCTGGGTAACTGGTCCTTCGGAGACTACTTTAAAGTATGTATATAAATTTTAGTATTATTATCAAATATTTAATTTTGTTTTTTTAGTGTAACAACTTTAATTCAAATTTAAAAATTGGCTTGGTTTAAATTTGTATGTGTCTTATTTTAGAAAGAGGTGTGTACCTGGGCCTGGGAACTCCTCACAGAAGTTCTAAAACTGCCCAAAGACAGGCTTTATGTGACATACTTTGGTGGTAATAAAGAAGCTGGCCTTGATTCAGATGAGGAATGCCGACAAATTTGGCTTAATTTGGGGTAAATATAGTAATCTGTTTCTTAGACATTAATTTTTAGGAACTCTCTTGTTGTTATAATACTGTATTGTGCTTTCACAATGTATTATATTACATTTATTTCAATTATTTTTACAATTTATTTATTATTAGTTTCCTCTTTTTTTTTCTTGCAAGAAGTACAATAAAGCTTTTTATGTCACTGAGAGTGTGTATCATTTACTGAAGAACCTTATGTACTTAACCGTATTCATTATAGTTACTTAAATTTAGGAAAATAATTATTTAAGAGTGAACCTCAATGATAATTTATTTATAGGTTTTTCCTTTTGTTAAAAAGGTGTATTTAACATTATTATTTATTTTTTAAAAGTGTAATCATAGATCAATAAATGTATTATTATTAATATTGTTTTTTTTTATAGCATTAAAGAATCGCATGTAATTCCTGGAAGTATGAAGGATAATTTCTGGGAGATGGGTGATACAGGTCCTTGTGGCCCATGCTCTGAGCTTCACTTTGATAGAATTGGAGGTAGGAGTGTCCCCCACCTTGTAAATCAGGATGACCCAGATGTTCTTGAAATTTGGAATCTTGTTTTCATTCAATATAACAGGTAGCTAACCTTATTTCACCGGAAAAACCAAGATGTTTACTGTCAGGGATTGATTTATTTTTTGTTTATTTAAAATTTCATTTAATTTTGTATCTAAATTATTTATCTGGTCTGTTGTGTTTTGCATAACTAGTGTCAACAATTTTTTCCTAGTTGTAAAATCTCAAAACAATCTTTGAAACACAGGTTTTCAGTGGAAAACTCTAAAACAAATTATGTCTTTAATGAACTCTTGATTAAGCTATTTACTTATCTGGATAATATTTTCAATATTTTTTTTTTTTTTTTGAAACATTTTATTTTTTAGTAATTTTATTCCTTGTTGGTTTAATTTTCAGGGAGACTGGTGGTAATTTGAAACCCCTTCCCACCAAACATATTGACTGTGGAATGGGGTTTGAAAGGCTTGTTTCTGTTATTCAAGATAAGAGATCAAATTATGATACGGACATATTCCAACCTATATTTAAAGCTATTCAAAAGGTACGATAACAATCAGTGTGATAATTTATTAACTTTTAGATATTTTGATATATATGTGTAAAGAAATTAAGCCACCTGATCAAATGAGGGCTTTAAAGGGTTGTCTTTGTTTTTTACTTCCTCATATACGTGTTATATAGAGAGAGAAAGTATTGTGATGGTGCGAAAATTTGATTTTGATTGATTTACAAGTTTTGAGGTCCAAAAATGTCTGTCTGTAGTCTGTGCAGATGCATGGAGCCTAAACTGCTAGGCCTCTTCAAAAAATAAAATACCCTGAGGAGAAATCGATAATCAAATTTTAGCTTCCAATTTCAGGGTGTTACCCCTTAGAAACCAAAAACAAAATGTAAACAACCACCCGTTGAACAATTTTTTAATATGTTTAAAAATAAATCAATAAAATGAGTTATTGAGGAATTTAAATTCAGTATCGATATCTTAATGAGAAAGTTTTGTTCAATTTATTAGATCAATCTGTTTATAATTTTGTTCAAAATAAACATTTTTCTTTTGGCTTATTCACTATTTTTTGCTATCACTATTTCTTAAAATAATTTTATTATTCTTAAATATGAAATGTAAGTTTTAAATACTTTGAATCCAATTTGTGTTCTTCATAAGTGTAGGTGACCACTTTTTAATAAATCCATTTCTCTTCCACTCTGCCTGGGAGGCTTCCTCTCTAACCATTCTACGATGTAGATATAGGCAGTTGTCGAAAAACACTTAAAACAAAAAAGAAAACAAAAAATAGTAAAGTTTTTAGATGTTCTTAAAAATAATTAAATAGTAAATTTTTACTTAGATCATAGTTTTAGTTTTAAGAGAAAGAATGAATCATTGAAAGAGTATCATATTTTTGTATTCCTTAGAAATCTCAGTAATTTAGTATATTCCTAATCTATTTTAGGGCACTGGAGCACCAGATTATCAAGGCAGGGTAGGAGATGCTGATACTGATGGAATAGATATGGCTTATAGGGTACTTGCAGATCATGCAAGGACCCTTACTATTGCTATAGCTGATGGTGGACGCCCTGATAACACTGGGCGAGGGTAATTACTTCCTTTGGTTTATTTAAGTAATAGAAGTGGCTATGTAGTCATGTGCAAAAGTTACAACTCTAAACCTGATAACTGTAATATTCTGAAATAATTCTGTAATATTTTCAGCTACTTTATTTTTATTTTTTTTAAATTTGTTTATAAAATAAACCTCCTACATGCTCTGAATATTTGGAGAAATAGGTTTTCTTGTCTTATCTAATAAAAATATTACTACTTTGTGCAAAATATATGTAATATTTATTGTAATTACTCTACTAGTATCTGATTATATAATTATGTGGTATTAATCTTTAACTAATTCCAGATATGTACTGAGGAGAATATTGCGACGTGCCATAAGATATGCAACGGAAAAACTAAATGCTAAACCAGGTTTCTTTGCCACTCTAGTTAATACTGTTGTTGAATTACTTGGAGAAACTTTCCCTGAAGTGAGTCCCATGTTATTTATGTTTAATTAAGTTTGTTAATGTATTTTACTGAAATATTTTATTTAATGTGCATTAATCTATTAATATTTTTTTCGTAGGTGAAAAAAGATCCTCAAACAACTATGGATATTATAAACGAAGAAGAGGAACAGTTCCTTAAAACTTTGTCTAGAGGACGTAACCTGTTAAATAGAACAATTTCAAAACTGGATTCAAAGGTTTTTCCTGGTAATTTCATATTTTTTATTTTTTTTTATTGTTATTTGGAAGACCTATCTCTTATTAATTTCTCTAGTGAATTATTGTATGCTTATTAAAACCAAAAATATAGTGGTTAACATGATGGTAATGTAGAATTTTTTGAACATTCAAAGCAAATTGGCGCCCTATTTTTAATTATCAGTATTTTAATATTCTCACAAACTAACATTACTTCAGTTTTAGTAAAAGAAAGGTTTAATAATTTATTTAACAGTAAAATGTTTATGCAGGTGAAATTGCATGGAGGCTCTATGATACTTATGGTTTTCCTGTTGATCTTACATCTTTAATGGCTGAAGAAAATGGCTTGAAAATAGACATGGATAAATTTGAAGAAGCAAAGAAAAAAGCACAGGTATTTTTGTATTTTATTTTTTGTTTCTTTTATTGACTTATAAATATAAATAATTATACATATATATTTAAGGGGGGGGGGGGGGTTATATTTTTAATCAAACATTATAGCATGAAACCACACACATGCAAAGTTTTATATAACAAAATATTGAAAAGTTGTCAAGGGTGTGAATTGCTGATTTATTAAGGGTTAAGTAGAAATAATAATTAAAAAAAAAAAAAAAAATCATTTATTTTATTTGAGCTACTATTTGTCAGAGTTAACTGCTTCCTCTGTTGATCTATTCTTTTATTTTGTAGTTAATAAGCCAAGCCAAGGGAAGTGGTGTTGCAGACACAATTGGTTTTGATATTCATGCTATCAGTGAATTACAAGATAAGAAAGTGCCAACAACTGATGATTCCCCTAAATATGCTTACAAAGCAATCAGTAATGGAAAGAAATTTGCTGATTATGGTATGTTTTCCTTCAATTTAATTTAATGTAATGTTGTTTTTTTTTTGGTGGTTTTAGTCCCGTTCAACATCTTAGGTCTTTACAGGACGGGGATTATTACATTATTGTTACATCTAAAAGTTAATTATATATTATGAAAGAGTGAAAGTACAGGTTTAAATAAAGGAGTGTTAACCACAAATTAATTATTAATCAATCAAAGAAGGGCTTAGGACCAATACTTGGCTAAAGTGAGAGATCAAAATCAAGTCTAGAGTCTGACTGAATTTTAGACTTTACGTGAATATAAATTAGAATTTTAGAGCTGTACATTTATCTGCTAATATTTTTAACAGAACTGTTTACAGCCCAGTCTAACATTCTCAAGATTGAGAAAGTATTAAGGGGTGTACCTCTTCTTCGTATGATGAGATATCTAGCAATTCATGTTGAAGTCTACCTCATTATATTTACACAATAGTCATATATATATATATATATATATATATATATATATATATATATATATATATATATATATATATATATATATATATATATATATATATTTATGGCTTGGCAATGTTACCCAGTATCAGATCAGCATGTTATAGCAATAAATTATTGAATGACCAATATATTTTTCAGAATTTTCCTCAAGCAGTGGCAAAGTTTTGGCTTTGAGGAAAGACTGCAAATTTGTTAATACTGTTGAGCAAGGTGATGTATGTGCTATTATCTTGGACCGCACAAACTTCTATGCTGAACAGGGAGGTCAGACTTTTGATGAAGGCTTCATTGTTAAAAAAAATGATGAGGTAAATTATTACTTCTAATGCTAATACCTTAATTGTGTGATTGTATATAAATAATATTTTCATTGATTTACTTATATTAATAAATTGTTTTAAAAAATTTACTGCTTACATAGATTATTTTCACTAGGCAGTGCACATCATAAATGTATGGAAAGTAAACGAAAATCAAAACTTCTACTAAAAATAATGTTAGTAAGCTAGAGCTACTACAGAAAAAATAAATTATTATTATACATTTTTGTGAGATTCTATTTTACTTTATTTCCAATGAGGCAGTGATGGCGAACCTTTTGAGCTCAGTGTGTCAAAATTTGTAAAAAAAAAAAAAAAAAAAAAAAAAAAAAAAAAAATTAAAACCTAGCTTACATATTTCTACAACTTATTTCATAATATATATAATTTAAATATTGAGCTTGATCAATAATAATAGGACTAACTACAATTAACAACTAAGGTGTATTGTTATTACACTTTGCAACTAAACTGATTTAATTTATCCTTTTAGTTTCATTCAATATAAATATGTCCCATAAATTCTCTGTCAAAATAACTATATCTGGATTTATGTGTGTACATAGTTTTTTTTATATAAAAGTTTTTAATTTGGTGTTTTTTTTATTTTTAGAGCACAGAGATCCGAGTATATGATGTGCAGGTAAAAGGGGGTTACATTGTTCATTATGGCCGAGTTGAAGGTAAACTTAGTGTAGGAGATGAAGTTGACCTTCTTGTTGATACAAGTCGCAGGAGGTTAATCATGTCGAACCATACTGCCACCCACATCCTCAACCACATTCTCAGACTTGTTCTGGGACCAGATTCTGACCAGAGAGGGTAAATCTGTTCCTATTTGGTTTTTTTTTTTTTTTTTTAGCTTTTTGTAATTTATATAATTCATATTTAGACTAGCTCCTTCTTAATTCCAATTTATTTATTATTTATTTATTTAATAAATTTATTTTTTTGTTATCAGATCTCTAGTTGCACCTGACAGACTGCGATTTGATTTCACCAATAAAGGAGCTCTAACTACAGACCAGGTTAGTTAAATGAATGTCAATTTTAAGACACAAAAATTAATATAATATTATAAAAATAAATTATTTCAAGCTTTTGTATTAAGTATCTCTATTTGATTTTTCTCATCAGCTTTTTTTTTTTACTATGCAAAAATAATTTATTGGCTTAATTAACTATTACACTCAATTGGTGTGTATTTGTTTATTGTACTTGGAAATTACTCTGTCTTATGGTAATTATTTAGGTAGGTAAAGTGGAGGATGGTGTTCGTGTAATCGTAGACAGAGATGAGCAAGTGCATGCTCAGATAGCACCCCTGGGAGTTGCTCGAGAGATACAAGGATTAAGAGCTATGTTTACTGAAGCCTACCCTGATCCAGTTAGGATTGTATCTGTCGGAGTTCCTGTCAACCAACTTGTAGAAAAACCTAACTCTGAGGCAGCTTTAAATACTTCGGTGGAATTCTGTGGTGGAACGTAAGTAGCTTTTACTTATATTAAAATAATACTGTAAGATTTTTTTCCAATATGGCAATATGTATTGTTTATAATGTGTATGTATATTTTTAATAAATGCATCAAGTCTAATTCATGTTATTTTTTTTTATTTTATAGTCATTTACATCGATCATCTCATGTGGGTGATTTTGCCATTGTCAGTGAAGAGGCAATTGCCAAAGGTATACGAAGAATTGTTGCTCTCACTGGACCTGAAGCCACCAAAGTAAGGAAATATATTTATTTTAGATCAGTGTTAACTTAGATTTCAATTTTTTTACTTGTTTATTGAACAATAATTTAATTAAATAATAATTTGTTCGTAATTGGGTTTACTTCTAAAGCTGTTTAATTAACACTTTTCTTTCAGGCTTTGGGCCGAGCACTTAATCTTGAAAATGCAGTTACCACATTAAAGAAGGTTTTGGCTGACAAAAAAGCAGATACTAAGTCTCTTTCAAAAGCTATCGTTGATCTCACTAACGATATATCTCAAGCTGTAATTCCATATCGCAAGAAGGTAAATCCTTTAACTATTGAAATACTGTACAAACTGTTCATTTTAATTACTTTAGGTTGAAAAACTTGTTAAAAATTATTTCATGAATTTCCTTATTTATAGGATGAACTTCGTAATTTACTTAAAGAGCTGAAGAAGAAATTAGATGATGCTGACAGAGCCAATAAAGCTGAACAAGCTGTTCAAGTTGTAGAACACGCTAAGGTTTTAATTAACAATAATAAAACGTCTTCCACTCCCTTGATCCTTGTCTGTGAATTAAATGCCTCATCTAATACTAAGGTAATATTAATAGTACATTACTCGTCGAGTGCGGAAAGTAGCATTTTGCATGCGAGTGTGGAGTTTGCACCCGAGCGACAGCGAGGGTAGTAAAACCACACGAGCAATGCAAAATGCCATTTTCGCACGAGTTGCGTACCGTACTTTATCTATGATTGTTAGATTTAAATAATAAAGACAGAAAAAAATAAACTTCCTCTATGCAAGTTTGTATTTCTCTTTTGATAAAGATGGCATTAATTCGTTAGTTGTATTTTGTGCCGAATTAATTATTTCAGGAGACGTATTATTCACTCATTGTTTTTCACTAAAAACTCGATATAAACAGTTACTTTTATTAAACAATCAGCAAATTAGTTTTTTTAAACGTTAACAAACTCGCTAATCGCTCGTAAAGGTGAAGAATTCTTCTTTTTTACCACCCTAGGGCGGTAAAAAAGAGGAATTCTTCAGAATTATGAGACGCGCATGCGCATTGAATACAAGTATGTAAAGAATCACTTTCTACGCATCTAAACAGAGATACAATGTTTATATTTCGTAACAATCGTAGATAAAAGTTTTTATTTGTTCTTGTTGCTGGTATACTTTATCACCACATGCAACCTTTTTAAAGTTTTCTTACTTGTGTCTAACAGTTTTGTTATTATTTATTACAGGCTTTAGATTCTGCATTGAAGCAAGTCAGATCATTATCACCTGATACCGCTGCCATGTTCTTTTCAGTTGATATGCTGGCAAAGAAGATATTCTGCCTCTCGTCAGTTCCTAAGGTAAGACATTTATAATAAATCTAAAATAGTTGTCAACACTTTTTTATATTTCTAATATACCAATATTCTTCTTTTTTTAAATGATTTAACCTCTGTTACGTTGTTTTCATTTGTAGAGTGCTGTTGACAAGGGACTGAAGGCAAATGAGTGGGCTAACCATGTCAGTTCAATTATGGGTGGAAAGGGTGGAGGAAAACCTGAATCAGCCCAAGCTTCAGGAACTAATCCAGCTTGTCTCCAAGAAGCTATAGATAAATGTACTAAATTTGCCTTGTCTAAGCTGTATGGCAGTGGAGCAGGAGATACACCTGCTCCCTCTTCTAGCCCTATTCTTACTTACTTATCTTCTAGTACTAGATCTTTAGTTCCCTTGATTGCTCTGGAGTATTCCAAAAAGAAAATCGAAACAAAAGAAGGAAATGAGGTTCTGTATCGATGTGGCGATTTGCAGCTAAAAAATCCTCTTGCTATAGCGACTGTCTTGGGATCTGAACAGTTAAAAGGTGCAAAATCCAGTCTTTTTGAAGCCCAGATTTTCCAATGGGTGTCATTTGCCGAAACTGAACTATTCCCTCTTGTTTGCCAATGGGTCTATCCGAATTTACATATGGGCTCCACACCAAAAGATAAATCTATTCAACCTAAAGTTCTTTCTGTCCTTGAAACTTTAAATAAAACATTAGAACCAAGGACTTATTTTGTTGGAGAATGCATCACTTTAGCCGATCTTAGCGTATTTGCCTCTCTAATCCCTGCTTTTAGGTATGCAGTCGATGAACAGAAGAGGAAATCACTTGTTAACCTTATGAGGTGGTTTGATACTATCGCAAATCAACCTGAAGTTAAAAGTGTTATTGGAACAATTGAACTCTGCAAATCTGAAGTTGTTTTGTGCAGCAAACCACATCAGAAAGAAACAAAGACTGATAAAAAGGAAAGTAAAGATAATAAGAAAGTTAAGAGAGAAGATAAGAAGGAAGAAGAAGAAGAAATGGATGAAGCTGAGAAAGCCATTGCTTCAGAACCACCTACTGCCAATCCTTTCTCTTCTTTGCCCAAAAGCACTTTTGATTTAGATGATTTTAAGAGATTCTACTCCAATGAAAGTGAAGAGAAATCTATTCCCTATCTATGGGAGAAAGTAGATCTGTCTGGGTGGTCTCTGTGGTTTGCAGAGTACAAGTACCCTGAGGAACTTAAACAGACCTTCATGAGTTGCAATCTTATTACAGGCATGTTTCAACGCTTGGATAAAATGAGGAAATATAGTTTTGCATCTGTGTGTCTGTTTGGGGAATCTAATAGCAGCAGTATCTCAGGAGTATGGCTTTGGCGTGGTCAAGACCTTATTTTTCCTCTCAGCCCTGACTGGCAAATTGACTATGAGTCTTACACATGGATCAAGCTGGACCCTTCTCTTGAAAAAACCAAGCAACTTGTCAAACAGTATCTCTCTTGGCAGGGCACTGACAGTCAAAACAGAAAATTCAACCAAGGAAAAATATTCAAATAACTTTCACAAATTTTAACAAATAATAATCTGATTATTGCCATTTGCTCGATTTTGATCCTTCTTCGTTCGTCCTTTTACATACTATACTATTCTAATGAAATACCAGTGATATGTTTGTTATTTTTTTGTAATTATTATTTTTATTATGGAACTGTTTTATTGTAGAACAAGGTAAATAAAAAATGGTTGATTGATATTATTGTTTTTAAAAGAATTATTGTTAAAAATAAATGAAAAACCTTAATTGTTGTTTTATTTTATTTTCCTTGTAGTTATTATTGTCCTTTTTTTCTAATTTTGCATTATTTTTTGGATAGAGCCTGCTTGAATTTCAGACCACTTTTTATGTTATTGATTATTTAATTTATTTTTTGGTTGACCTGGCTGATTTAAATCGCATTTAAAAGTTTAGTTGTTTATGCTAAATAATACTACATTATTATGTACATGAAAAATAGTAGTACTACAAAGGGAATAGTTAAGAAATTATTTAAATCCAAGGTAAAATTATGGTCAAATATTTATTCAGACATTGAAGGAGGGAAGAGGAGTGGGGTAGCTAGTAGTGTGAATATAACTTTGGCCAGGGCAACTCTATTACAAAAGTGTGGGTTAATTTCACACTCGGCCCTGATCATTTTTGTTTTGCTTTTCATTATTTAACAGAGGAGAATAAATTTGTGTTGCCTAGAAGTCGCTAACATTATGTAGGTAGCAACAATTTATGAGCAGATTCATTCTTATATCCTTAAAATGAAACATTTCATCTTATTTACTAATACTTTATCGACTGGAATGAGAGTCCATTCCACGAAGATCTGTGTAATTTGGAGACAAATTTCAACTGAACTTTTGAAAATTATACTTAATATAGAAAACTACTTATATATAAAATTAAGGTTATGGTCAGCTTGTTGGGGCCCGCTCTTAGACGTCCGTCTTAGGGGCTTTTTCGGGGGCGTGTATCTCTTTTCCTATTCACTTTAAAAAAAAACAACAATTTTTTCCCTTTTCGCAAGACCTACAAAAAAGGTCCTTTGCGTCGGACCGCTGCGGTCGACCGTATTTGAGTTATGCGGAAAAAACCCGTTTTTTCCGCATGTAGGAAAAGAGATACACGCCCCCGAAAAAGCCCCTAAGACGGACGTCTAAGAGCAGGCCCCAACAAGCTGACCATAACCAAAATTAATTATAAATATAGTATTACAATTAGTAATTACTCCAATGAGAGCTAGAGATTTTTACGGATATCAAAATCTCGAGCTCTCCCTTAGATTTTCCCACACTGTCAGAGTAAATACTAATTGTAATATTAGTATAGTGTCTCCTAATGTAAACTATTGAGCTCAGTGATAAAGCTAATTGATGTGTAGGTGGTAAGGTATATACAACTTTTATAGGAGAGTTGAATAACTGAGTGGCATATCTTTACGTTTCCATGATGTTTAAATATGGATTGAATACAGTTTTTAGATCCAAAGTGTCCATGGAAACCTAGATTCAATACAAATACGATACACTAAATTATGGGATTTTATCTGGATCGAGTTGCATGGAAACACCTGAATTTGATCCTGACATGCGTGGGTGTGAGCGCACTTAGCGTATTTCTGTAGAAAAATCAAAGTAATTAAAATCATGGTTATAAAAGGTGAAGATTACAAAATTATTTATAACCTTTACCAAAAGTAACCAAGATTTTTTTTTTTTAAATTTTGTATTGAATACAGATTCTACCACTCATGGAAACACTTAACTTGATAAATCCCAAATCAGGACTCGATCCGTATTAAAACACATGGAAACATAGTACTTATTTCATTTAACAAATATAAGAAGATATACTGAGAAACTTGGTCGTAATTTTATGTGGGGGAAAGGTTAGGTGTGTTAACTCCATAATAATTTCAAGATAAAAAGAACTTTTTATATACTACGCTTTTAAATTTTCGGTTGAATCGTATGTAATGTTGATAATATATTGTTATTGTTATATAATATATAATGTTAGTGAGAAAAAAAAAAAAAAAATAGTTCCAAATTTATTTACTTCACATAAATGACAACAAATCTTAAACCTATGAAAGGACAAATCTTGGTACAACGGATCTCCCCAACACCAAATCTACATCGTGCCATCGATATATATTTGAAATAATATAATCGATATATTTCCTGTTTTGCTGTCATTCAATGTTTATCTCTTATTTATAAAAATCACAAATTTGAAACCCGTCAAAATGAAGATTGCGTAAATATGGGACATGGCAAACCAAATAAAATAACTTGCGGATTTTTTCCGAACTAACTTTCCATACAGCAAAATTTGGTGAAAACCAATTAAATTCTGCTGAAAGATGGCTAAAAGTATTAAAATAATGCATTGTCATCATGTTCTGAGTTATCCTAAAAGTTTCAAATGTCTAGCTATTCGGGAAGTTAGTTAGAAATCGATTGCCAGATATGTACCGGACAAACAAACAAGAAAGCAAGCTAATAAAAATGTAGTAAAATATATAGAATGCTACCCCACAATAATTATGGACTAATCTAGACAAAATATCCATAACTTTAACCTTCGGCATAGGACTATCCCATTACAGAAATATATTGTATAAGCTTTTATTAAAACAGTGCAGTGAAGATATCTTGTCAAATAACCTCTGTTACAATTGAGTAGTATCAATTGTTTTAATCAAGCTTTTCAAATAAAAGGGGGACAAAAAAATTACTGTTTATCACTGATCTTCTTTAGGAAACCCTCCATTAAGTAATTCAATTTATCTTCGCTATGATAACCTGAAAAGTAATTTGGTCATGTAATAATTGTCAGTTTTTCTCTTATTCTGAATTCCTCTTTTTCCTATAGGTATTCATAAATTTAAAATTAGCTCTATAAATTTTATTATATAAATTAAGCTATATACATATTTCTTACCTTGTTATTTTCATCTTTCTTCTTCAAATAATATATGCACGTCACGGATAAATAATTTGTATGATCTTATAAAAAGTTTGTAATCAAATTTCCCCCCTTTGAAACTTATGATTAGGTAGGTACAAGTGCACACCCAAGCGGAATTTTTGTAAACTAATCAAAGGTTATTTAACTGTTATCTTTTTTTCTAAAAATTATTTCAAGGTATAAAATAGTAGACGAATATTAGTTTTCATTTTGTTTAATTCCATTTTTTAATACTTTTCTCCACTAAAATGGGTGGCGGACATCATGATCTTGGTCCCCGAATGAAAGTTCCTGATTTCAAAATGTACAAAGTGGAAAATTACCCTGAATTGGTTCAACACCAAGAAGCACTAGCATCCAGAGGGCTTAAAGATCCTTGGATTAGGTAAGAAAACTTGAGTTACTGTCAAATTAAATTACGATTGATCAAGAGGCCCCCTAGAGTTTTTTATTTGGCTCTAGAATAGCGTCTTTCAATTTTTTCCTCTCGCGTATCTACAGCTTAAATTCTCTGTATTTTTATTACTCTAGTAATGATAATCATTCTTTTAATCGACATAACTGTACTGTTTATATATCATAATATTCCTTCTTTAAAAAAGCTATATTTATAATAATTTGTAGTGAATTCTGGGCCGATCTGTGCAACTTTCTCTATTAGGTATATATGATTATGGTCGAACTTTTAATTGAATCAAACTTCATTTGGCTAATTTCTGCACTGTGTCTCACTTACCTCTTATGTACTTTTGCGTAATAACTTTTCAAAAATGTGTTTACATATTATTAGTTAGGCTAATTCGTATTGTACGTCCCATCAAAATTTCTTCTAGAGGGACCTCCACCTGGTTTATATACAGGAGGGTTGTTTTTCTCCAGAAAATGAGCGGAGCACCGCGAAAGGCTATTGAAAATTGGAGGGTACATAAAATTAAGGTTTTTAATTTAATATGTGGGATTTTATCACCCAACCTCAAAGTAGTGGCACATACAATTAGAGTTGGGACAACCGACTAGAAAAACAACCGAATGAATAAGTCGATTCGGGGAAAAACAATCGACTGAAAACAGTTTAATAGCGGGAATAGGGTATACGAATAAAGATATAGACCAAGTCGAATGTTTCAATCGGATGTTTTTGTTTTTAATATGGGAGTAGTAGGGGAAGGGAACAATGGTGAAGTCCGTGGAGAGCTCAGAGTTGAGGGGGGGGGGGGGGTGAGAGTGAGAAGGCGCTTGACACTTGTTATCTCGTAGCAAACTACAGCCTGCTATGATATCGTTTTCATTTGAATGAAAAAATATAGACTGAGACTGAATCCAGTCGAATGTTTTTTGGTTTCGGGTTAGGGAAAGGAACGACGGTGAAGGGCCCAGAGCTGAGGAGGGGTGAGAAGGCGCATGACTCTCGTTATACATATACATGTCCGAATTACAACTAATACAACTCCAAAGTATAGACTGATATCAGTCGAATGAAAACTAGATATCCACAACCGAATGAATGAATATTTTAAAACAACCGATTAGTCAACTGTTTTCAGTCGATTGGTTCCCAACGCTACATACAATCTGAATTTACCATTAGTTATTTTAAAATGTTCAAGACCGAGTTATTAGAGTAGACCAATACAACAATATTCCCTGATAGAAGCCCTGTTGTTCAGTCTCCGTTCAAGAGTCTGCTCAGATGGGGTAAATTCTCACATGAACCAGAAATATATAAGATAAGAGGTCTGTTTACCACTGTTTGTCAATGACTGTCTCTTGTAGACAGATTGGTGTATTGCTGTGTGGATATTAATCAATTGTTTTTGGGAAACTGGTGACTTTGGAATTTGGTTTATCTGGTCACAAGTCCAGTTCTGAGGGTTTAAAAATAAATTAAAACACCAATTTTTGTTATTGTTTAAGAGCAATTTGATGTTAACTTTAAAACTAGAAAAAAAATCAGTGCCATGGCTATGAAGTTTTATAAATTTGTTTGAAGAAATTATAACTTAACTAAGGTAATATTTATTGCCCATGCCAGTCCTGAGTTTATTAAACTAAGGGTAGATAGTTATTTCTTTTCTTAATAATTACTATTCTGTTAATATTGTCTAAGTGGATACAAGGAATTAGCTTAATCACACAACAAGACCTTATATTTATTTTAAATCATATTTGTTAAGTACTTCCCATTGTTACTATTTCATCTCACAAATAATTTAATCCTAACAGTGACATTTTATACCAATTGCATAGGAATACATTGTCCCAGCTAACTTAATATAGTTAATTTGATTTTTTATTAAACTGTTCATTATTATCATTTGTAATTATAAAGAAATAAAATTAATGAGTAGCATTAAGTCCTCCAAGATTTAATATTAAAGTAATGTGGACAAGTGATAATTTTTCCCCTTTAAGCCCTATGGGCGAAAATTTTCATTTTCTTTGCAAAAGGCCTATGGCGTAAATTTACGTTTTCAAGTTCCTTTGTAAAAGGCCTATGGACGTAAAGTTACGTTTTCAAGTTCCTTTGCAAAAGGCCTATGGACATAAATTTACGTTTTCAAGTTCCTTTGCAAAGGCCTATGGGCAAAAAATTACGTTTTAAGGTTTATCTTGTTTGGAGGCACGGAACTGTCAGTATACATTTATTTAAGTATATCTATTTATTACTTAAGTATATCAATTTATTTATGTATATTAGAGCCCGATAGAGAGAGTGAGGGTTGAAGATAGAAAAGAAAGGATAGAAAAGATGGGGTTCCCCATTCTTCTTACATATTTATACACGTTTTATATACTATATATTCTTGTACATATATACTCATTTTGCGACTGTAACTTTTAATAAATACAATTTTTATAAAAGAATTACTATAAAATAGGGTTTATACGTTGTCTTTGTGTAATAATATATTATAAATTAGCTTAATTATAGGTAGAGGGAATAGATGACGTCTTCAAAAAAGTGTGATACTTTAGTGTGTAAAGTAGAAAAAACCTCAGGCCAGGGTGGAACATTCCTATTTTGGACTCCAGGCCTGGGGAACAACCTTTACATATAATATATACCTTAAAGAGTAAATAACTGAATATTTTCCAGGAATGAAGCTTGGAGATATAGTTGTCAAGAGTGGGGCACCAAGAGGGGTCGTACAACAATCTTGCTGACCAGAGGCATGAAGTTTGGATTTGCTGCTTTCTTAGCCACGATTGCTCTTGAAAAGGCTTATTCTTTAGCCCGCCCCTCACATGACCATGGACATCATTAAGTCACTGCTTGCTATAGTTCTTGTAATATACTTTGTAAAATATATAGTCAATTAGTCTGTTTAAATTGTTTAATTTTTGTTAATAAACCATTTTAAATTTTATATTAATCCTATTATCGTTGTTGGCCCACAGACTCAAATATTATAAAGAGTATACGTAATCGCATTAAAGAGATTAGCTTACATTATAGAGGTTTAAACAAGGGAGGACTTCTCCCTTTCTCTTTGAAGCTAAACCTGTAATATAGTACTACTATATGGTAAAAAATTTAATTTGAAATTCTAGTCGATAGACCCAGCAATGTACTTGCCCAGTTCTCATGGACAAACTATAGGCCTGTTTAAGAAGTCTTAAAAAGGTAACTATTTTGAGAGAACGCATGACCAAAGTCTGTTATATGTTGAGCTTTTTATTATATAATGTCAAACAAAAAATAATGAAAAAATATTCATGCAATTTCAGACTTTATTTCATTTAACAACGAGACAATTGCTTTACGACATCACATTTTTTGTCTACAACAACAGGTACACCTTTAAATTCTCTTGTAAATTCTATTATCTTGGATGCTTGCTTGGATCCTGATACGATAGCTCCATGAATGGTTCCATAAAAATCCACAGATGTTGCTTCTCCGGCAAAGAATAATACAGGTGCATTTTTGGGGTCACCAGTCAAGCTGTAAATACAAGGTTCAGGAAACGGTTCTGCTAGGGTTTTTACATGTCCAGGTTTTGATTCCTTGGACATGTAAGTTCTTGAGCCATTGAAAAATTGATTTGAGCTCCATTTAGATCTTAAAATGTTTATGGGGTATGGAATAGTGGGATCTCCTGTGTATTTTCTTATAGACTTGGTTAAATCAATAGCAATTGATTCTTCAACCACTTCATCTAACAGATCTGCATCAGACCCAGATATAGTAGCTGAGAGGATATGAGTAGACCCTGGCTTTGGCTCTATTGAAGTGATTCCTCCAGTCCAGTCATCCTTATTCTGCATTTCATAGGTAGATCTAGCTATTCTTAATGGCTGCGGACAAGCCCACCAGGAGCGAGAATACTCAGCATATATGTGCTCAGATTTACCAAAACCTAGCTTTTCGATGGCTCTCAATTTGGTTTCAGAAAGTTCAGGACAGAACAAATCTGGTGAACATTTTAAAACCCCCAGTGGAATAGTGACAATGACATAATCAGCTACAAATTCTTGACCATCTGCAGTCTGTACTAAAGCTCGGGGAAGTCCATCACCTAGACCATATTTAATCTTGTCTACTGGACAGTTATACCTACAAAATTGATAAAAATTGGAATCATTAAAATGTAATAATAATACCAACTGAAGAGCATTGGAAAAAATTAAATTAAGTAGTAAGTAATATGTCACCTAATAGTTTCAGCACTACAAAGAGTTTTGATTAGAGGGGATAGAATCCCTGCCATGCCTTGTGGAACTCTTACATCTCCACCAGGGAGTTGTCTACTTGGATTACACTGAATCAACGAAACATCACTCAAATCTGCACCCACTCTAGTTTGCATGCAGCCCAGCATTCCATTTAATACTTTTTCACCATCAGCTTGTCTGTCCTTAATTGAAAAAATCATGAAGTTATTTTCTCATATTATTTTTATACTAAAATATAATGCATCAAAATGCCCACATTATACATACTTTTGGGAAATGTTTAAGTTCCTGATTGAATCTCATAGAAAGGTATTGTGCTAGGGTGCAGCCTATTTCCTCATAATTTTTTGAAGCTCCTCTTAGAACCTCTTCAAAAATCATTTCTTCAAGGAAAGTATCTTCAATAACTTTTGTAGATGAAGTAAGGTAGTAGGGTCTATTGTCTCTGTATGACATAGGATCACAAGGCTCATGACATTGGTCTGGCAATAATTGTTCTAATGAGGCGAGAACATATGCAGGATTGGCTGGACTGCCACCATAAATCCACTCTGCTCCAACCTCTACGACTACATCTCCCAACCAAGCAGTCATGACTCTCCCACCTGGCCTAAAATAAATATTTGTAAGAAATGTTAATTAGCCAATCTATCGAATCTTTATCAATCATTTTATAGAAAGCATTTCAACATTCTAAAGAAAGCCCACCGATCTGAAGCTTCCAATAAGATGTAGTTTTGAATGCCTCCTTGGGTGAGTCTATGAGCTGCTGCTAAGCCAGCCAATCCAGCACCCACAATGACGACCCTTGGCTGTTCCCAGTCACTGCATACCTCCTCATATTCCTCTATTGCGGCTAAAGATGTTTTACTTGAAGAAACTAAGGATTGTGTACAAGAACTCCGGCAAAATCTAATGATTTTTAATTAAAACAGAAGAATAAAGTAATCAGTTTTGGGTGGCATTTTACCATATTCATTACAAAATTCTTTTTATATAAAATCATTAAGGGTTCTTTGGACCATTTGAATCGACACAATTTTTACAAAAAAGTTCTGTTGACATAAAGTGGATAGTTTACTTGGTAAGATACTTAACTTAAAAAATATACATTTATTTTTCAAATTCACTACTGAATACATGAAATGTACTTGATGGATAGAACGTGAAAATATATTATTAAAATTACATTGATGTTATTAAAATTTTACTACAGGCTTCTTGCAATCCTAAAATTTTAAGTCAACAGCCATCCACTAAAAACTATGAATTATTTCCATCAAAGGTACAAAAGTTCTAAAATGAATGGTTTAAAGGCTAAGTGGTATAAGTCAACATCCCAAACCTACACATTTATATATATATGTATATACAACTACACTTATATACTATATATGTATATATCATTACAATTACATATATATATATTATAAATATGGATATATATCTATAATCAGGTATATACAACACACATGCATATCATGTATACATATATACAGTGCTTGATTTCTAGAAAATGAGGTGCCGGAACAACAGCCCATCCTCTCCCCCTCCCCCCTATAGAAGGGGGTCCTCCCCCGGGAAAAAATTGAAAAATAAACGTTCAAAAACAGCATTTTAAGCAGTTTTAGACATAAACCCACACTCTTAGTGCAAATCTTAATGCCGATATTTCTTTTTTTATTTATTGAAAGAGAGGTCCCGGAACGCCGTTCCGCCTCAAATCGAGCCCTGCATATATATCTAAATATACACTCTGCCTTTAAACCATTCAAATCCAGAAGGTAATTTGTTAATATAAAATTATTTTAAATAATAAATTAGTTGTTTTTACCGAGACTTGTTTTTGTCATGCAGACAGGTATATGACAAAAATTATTGAGCAATTAAATTTGACTTTTTTACATAACAAAAACTATGAAAAAAGTCATTTCAAAAGCTTGCAGCAACAGTAGGGTCAAGATGAGTTTTAATTCTGAAAGTGGAAAATTAAAAAAAAAGGGTCAAGATGAGTTTTAATTCTGAAAGTGGAAAATTAAAAAAAAAATGGGAAGGGTAGGTAGCTAATGAGAGCTTGAGATTTTTATATTTGTCCACCTAGATGTCAAAATCTCAAGCTATCATTTTTTTTATTTCACCACGCTCCCAGTATTAAATCACAGCCTAACCCTACAGTAGTGTAGTGCCTACAGTTTTCGTATATTCCCCAGGGCAGTGGTACCCCTTGGGGGTACATGAAAATCTGTAGGCACATGCGGTTTACAGTTTGAAACTAGTTTGAGGTGTGGTTGAAACAAACCTATTAATTATTACTAATTTAATTTCTCAACAATAAAAAATCGGTCCGAGACAACTCAGACTAACTTTCTCATATAATCTCGGTCCCAGATACTTAGTTGTTTTTTTTATATCAAATTATAATTATCATTAACTACGGGAGACATTAGAGAAAAATAGACTCTGTTACAGGCGCTCTAACCAACTGAGCTATACTGGAGAATGATTTTTCTCTGTCGTTACCGATACCAAGCTTTCAATCTTTCTACAAGTCTAGCAAGCCAATATTCACAGCAATAGAACTAGACCAAGAATTAACGCTTATAATTATAAAGTACTCAATTAGTACCTGTACCTAGAACAATCAATTATAAATTCAAATATTTAAGTTTTAGGTAGTATTCATACTACGGAAAGATTAAATTTTAATTTAAATCAAATTATAATTATCATTAACTACGGGAGACATACAGAGAAAAATAGACCCCAGCCCCGGGACTTAAACCACGGGTCTCCGATATATCCGTTACAGGTACAATTTTCAACATTCATTTTCATGAATATCTTGGAAACCAGATGTTGCCCAGGAAAACAGCTTATATTGTTAGATTCGTATTTAAATGGACATTTTAGAATTTATTTAATCAAAATCATCAGTATTGTTTTCAAGATTTTTTTTTTTTTTTTTAAGAGCCCTTAAATTTGGAGCTAAAATTCATATTTTCAATTTCACCATGGGTTTGATTTTTCTGAATATTAAACCCAAATTTAGACAAATTCAGCTCAGTAGTTTCAGGCTCCACACCTCTGCCCAGGCAAGACATTTGTTCAAAATTACTTTATTGGATTTAGGAGACCTCAAAACAAGCAAATCCATCAAAATTGAATTTTCACACAATCACAATACCTGCTGTTTATGAGATATTAAAAAAAATAATTAGGCAGAATTCATATTAATTCCCTTTTCCAATATATTTTATGTACTCATACATATATTAGGTCAACATTTAGATTAATTACATCTGTTAACCTTAAATTTTAAAATCAGATGTAAAAATACAGTAGTCTCTATAGTCCGACACTTTGCCAATCCGGTGCTAAGGGTTGAGGCCCCCCTCCTCTCCTCTTGTAAAAACCAAGATAACTAAAAGAGGGGGGAAACTAGGAATCACAGGGGCACTAGGGTTCTCAAAAAACTGATTCTTTTTTTTCTTCAAGGCATTGTTCAGTACACTTTGTAAATGTACGAGGGCTGTTCGGAAAATAACCTCTGATTGGCCACTGTGTGAGAAGTAGTGTGAGTAGCGGGACCATTGTTGTACTGACGTACACGGCAGGTCAGTCTGCATCAAGCCGCGGTCAAGTGAAAGTCGTACGAGCACTTGTTTGGTTTTTATAACATCTTGAAATGCGCGTTCCACAAAAACTTCCGTCTAAATGCGAAGTGTGAGTTTTTTGGTGCTCGGTAAACCTTTTTGGCACCCATCAAGCACAGAATTTCCAGTAATCTAACCTCTCTGTCACTACCTCGTATAACACAGTCCTAGAAATTTGTGGAAATTCATTAGACAGCTCTGAAATTTTCACAAACTTTATCAATTTTCTAAACGAGTTCATCAGTGACTAAAGATGGCCTACCACTTCTCTCTTCATCATGAATGTTTTTTCGTCCACTTTTAAATAAACAAACCCATTCATGTACAACTCCTTGACTTATAACACTTGGTCCATACACATCACAAAGTCCTCCATGAATACCTGCAGCCGAATATTGTTTTGCCAAAAAAAACTTTTGTAATAGCTCATTTGGACGGAAGTTTTTTTGGAGCGCACATTTCAAGATGCTATAAAAACCAAACTAGTGCTCATACGACATTCATTTCCACAAATTTCTAGGACTGTTATACGAGGTAATGACAGAGAGGTTAGATTACTGGCAATTCTGTGCTTGATGGGTGCAACAAAGGTTCAACAAAGGGTCAAAGGTTTACCGAGCACCAAAAAACTCACACTTCGCATTTAGACGGAAGTTTTTGTGGAACGCGCATTTCAAGATGTTATAAAAACCAAACAAGTGCTCATACGACATTCATTTGACCGCGGCTTGATGCAGACTGTCCTGCCGTGTACGTCAGTGCAACAATGGCATCGCTAGTCCCACTACTTCTAGCACATTAGCCAATCGGAGGTTAGAGGTTTCTTTGCGAATAGTAAAGTAGTTGTTTTATCAATAAATAGGCTGATTCACTTGTGTAATAATTATTTATAATCAAACTTCTAGTAATTCGACATGGCATGGTCCCATATGTGTCGGATGAGAGAGAATGGACTGTAAATAATCAAGCTTTTTTAAAAAAAATATTCAACAAAAAATTATTCAATTACAGAATTACTAAAATTTGCCACTTAGGTTGTAAATTTGACAATTTTTAGGAAGATAGAATTGATGTGACCAATTTATACATAATAGTTCATAAGTTATAATAAAATTATTTATTTTGCTTAAAATAAATTGGTATGTTGTATGTAAGTAGGAATTAATGTTATCGTAATTTTCAGGAGCTTCAAAATTACCCAAGCGAAGGGGTCAAAATCCAGAAGTAACGTGAGGAAATGATGTTTATATTGTTGACCAAACACAGGCATTCTCAATTTTAAATATTGTACATAATTTCTTATTCATGTTAATCCAAGGTTCTTGTACAAATTGAGGACTGAGCACTATTGGCAATTCTTTAGATTCTCCTTATAAAAAAAAAAAACAAAAAAAAAAACAGGGGAGTAACAATCTAAAGAATTGCCATAAGTGCTTGGAAGGTGTATGGAATGTTCTCCTTTAGACTGTTACTCTCCATACAAAAACTAAAGTGTGATATTCCTTTGCCCTAAAGTACATTGGACTAAACCTCCCTTCGTCTTAATCGTTATTTAGTCAGACATTTATATTATAAAAAAACGAAAAGGGAGTAACAATCTAAAGCAGTACCTCTAAGTAATATCATGAGTATTTTAATACCCATTAAATTCTATTCTACACTTAATACACAAACCAATTGTTTGAGTTAATTTAGTCTTTTAATCGACCTCAAAATTACTAACTTAGGGCTACACAAAGCCAGATATATTAAAATAGTTTTGTCTATAATTTTGTACACAAATATAAAAATTGTTTTGGCTAATCTGCAGTTATCCATACAGTCGAGAATCGCTTAGCAGCACAATTTCGCTGGATTTATACACTATTAACTATTTATAACTATTATATAAGAGATTATATCCCTTTGTCAAAACAGTTCGTTTTTAAGATTTAAGCATTTGAAAGATTACATCTATATAATTAATATATTTTAGAGATGATATCCCTTGGTCTAAATAGTACATTCGAGTAAGGCCCCCCAACATTTTCTAACCTCTTTGCCTAGCTCGGTGGCTGGATAACTGCAGTTTTACCATTGTTTTCTTTTTTTGTGTTTTTTCAAATGGCACTTCTTTAGATTTTTACTCCCCTTATAATAACAGAAGTGTGATATTCCTTTCTCCCCAGGTTTATTGGACTAAACCTCCCTTTGTCTTCATAGTTATTTAGTCGTCATTTATATTAAAAACATGGGGGGATTAACAATAAAAAGAATTACCTTCAAAAGACCTTCCCTTATTCTTACAATGAGAGACAAACTACCATACATTTGAACTTAGTTAACAATAATTTTATAACTGTTCATAATAGAAAATTTAGCAATACACATTTCTACTATAGATACATTCACATCTCTCTATATACAATAAAATCTCGATGACCCAACTCTCACTCAAACCAAGCACACCCTTTTTCCACTCCATAAGCCCTTGGCGTGGGAACATGAAGGCACTAAATGTCAAGTAGTCTACCTAGATGTCCAAAGGTGTAAATGACCCAGAATAAATGTTTTTAAAATTCATTGTTTAATGTAGAAACATATAATTCTAAAATTTATCTTCAGATTAGTTTCCTCTTTTAAGTCACAGATAAAAGATTCATCTTTTGTTCTATAAGATAATCAGTAAGTTTATTTCACTTTGAACACCTTTGAGAAAGAGTCCATGCTAGTTACCCTAATATCTGATATTTAAGCCGACAGAAAAAGTATTAAAGTTTGACTTTGAATAACTTTACGTAACATACTTCATACTTCCTCATACAAGCAATACATTTCTGAAATACTTAAAATTATAAATTTATATCTTTGTAATTGCTATGGTAAATCCAAAAAATTGAACACATAATTGATAATAATGATGTACTCCTATAATAAAATTTAAAAAAAAAATCAAGTGTAAATAAATTTGTACACCTGCAAAAACTAAGTAGCTAGTCCTAGAGAGAAAAAAACAATATGATTTCAACCACTTCTTTTTACTAACGTATATTACCTGTCACAATATCAAGATTTTATTGGTGAAATTAAGATTCTTATATTTTGTAATTAATAAAACTTATTTTCATTGCCAATTATTGTTTTCTAGTATGAACAATATTCTTAACCTAATTATCTAAAGCATAATCTAATAATTATCTTTCAGTTTAAAACCTACCAATTTCGATCTTTACTATAGCATTAAATATTAATTTTTCCTAACATAATACAATCTATTTTACTTTTTTTTCATTCCCTCAGAGATGGGTTTACAACACTTTTTTCTCGTGATTTTGAGCTATATAGATAAAAAAATATATTCATGGACACATCACTGCATGTTTCCCCCACCCTTCCTTCCATATGTATTTGTGCAGTGTTCCGTTTAGGTTATAAACAAAGCCAAATATATTATTAAAATACAATATTAATGGATTGTTTGAAAATGAAAAACAAGTAGTGAATAATTACTTTATAATAATAATATTTACTTTATAAATGGATGATTTGAAAAATGAAATAAAAAATCAAGAGAGAAGAGGATTGGAAGGCAAACTTTTCTTAAGTCAGGTAATGACAATGTGCTTCAAAACCTTACTAAAGGTACCCCTCTAATAATCAATTTATTCTAATATTATATTAAGTTTTTTTTCACTTAAGGATTAGTCTGGTATTGTTTTTAACAACAATACAAACTATATATAATTTATTAAAAGATCTATATAAACTTATAATTTAAATCTAAAATTAAAAATAATATTTTAAGAAAAAATAATAACCTGTATCCTGAAATTAAAGAACAAAAATATCAAATAACTTCATAAAAAAAGTAAATATTTAAAAAACCTTATCCAGCACCAATAAGCAAAAATAAAACAGTAGATCATAGGGTAATTTTGCCTGAGTAATTAAAATTGTATATTAAATAAAATTGATACCGGCAAACCTTGTTAAATAATTCCTAGTCCCTCTAAAATCTTCATTCTTTTTTTCACATATATCATTTTGATTTTCATAAGGTTGTCCTAAAAATAAACAGATGTTATTTATTTTTAATACATATTTTGATGAAAACTGAAAGATTGGCATACAAGTACCATATGTAATGGTATTTGTTTACTAAATTCAAGTTATAGACAATTTAACAGACACCTAGGGCACAAGAAGACCCATTAAATTCACTCTACATTCTTATTAATACTCCGAAACCGTATAATTCTTAATCTTTTCTTTGCTTCCCCTCTAACCAAATATTCATTAATTAGTTACACCAACACATATTACGGTTGGGGCATCTATTTTTTCATTTGATGTTTTGACAGACATCGATGAAGGTATGGTTCGATGTCTAACATAAAAACATTGATATCCCATCTCTAACACACACCTATTAAAATCAGAATAACTTCAACAACAAATTAAGTCCTCCAGTTAATCTCACATCAAAAATAAAAGTTATGGAAGAATCAACCTATCCAAATTTCATATAATCCCAACAGCCATATTCATCTTGCTTTTAAGTCATTTGTGAATAGGAATGGCTGTATCACTACAGCAACAATTTTAGTTTTAAACACTTAATCTGGGTACCTGAATCTGTTTTTTTTTTTAAACTGACAATTTAATAAAATAAATTCATCCATTGAAAATATGAAGCTAATACCTAACCATAAACATATATTTTACTATCTCATCTGTATAAGCTTTATTACCTCTCCCATGAAAATAGATTATTACTTTCTTATTTTTAAAACAATCTGCATAGTTTAAATCAATTTATCCTTCACAAGTACTAAAAGCACAATAATACTGTTAGCACATTTCAAAATTGTACAATAAAAGAAGTTTGTCAAATGACATTTTTTAAAAAATTATAATTTATACTTGAGCATTTTACTATATTCTGCTAACACCTCAATTTTTACAATATCAATATATCTATTATTTAATCAACAGTTATTTAGATAAATTCCTTTTAAGTGGTTTAGTAAACAAATATAGGGTGGACAACCAAATAAATTAGTACCGTAAGTATCTCCTTTTTTTTAATAGCAAGACACCATTAATTAGCCTAAATGAGTAAACTGCATTACCCTCAATAATTAACGATACTATTGGCACACACATACAGAAACAAATGTAAAAGAAAAATTATTCTAGTACTTCAACTACATATTATGATAAGAATACCTGCAAAATGGAAGTGGCAAGTACTGAAAAGTAAATATTTCTTCGGTATAATACTATGAAACACCTAAAAATAAGATAGATATAATAGCAGTGCAAATTAAAGATGGAGAAATAAACATCTCACCAAGAGTCCAACAACTTACTCGTAATTTATACAGCGACCAGGATAACATTTTTCTTTAGACTGATATAATACCAAAAATACACCATCAAATAGTGGATCTAATAACAGTCACATCGCAATACAATGTGAAATCATGAATGAAACAATCTGAAACCAACAATTCTACTCTTGACATATCTATTACTCCTGGAAAGTCAATTTAGTGCTGCAATATTGTCATAATTTTTTTTTGTTTTGTTTTTGTTAAGTCAAATGATAAAATGAAGTGACAGCTAAATGAAGCAGGTGACTCAACTGGTAAAAAATAAAGGACTGCAAGGAAATGTTTAACTAGTAAAGCATCTTGCTTGTCCCAAATATTTAGTTGTTCATATATTTTAATCTTTTTTTTTTTTTACAAAAGTATAAAATTATCTTTTTTACAAATACATGTCATTTAAAAAATATTAAAAATTTCAATACAAATCACTAACAGTCCACTATCTATATAAATAGAATTTATTGTGATTTGATGAGTTATTATTAAAAAATCAATTGCACTAAAACATGAGCAAATATCTTTGGTGAGGTAGTTTACTAAGTCCCTGAGTGCTTAAAATTAATAAATATTTATATATATAAAATATACAGACGAATGTAAAAAAAAAAAAATAAAAAGTTTGACCTACCGGAGGGTGGGGCAGGGCAGGCCGGGCCAGGTCAGGGGGTGAGGCAGCTTGGGCTGGTAGGATCCCTTGGGTACGGGGCATCTCCCCTGGGCCTGGGCTGTGACAGGAGGACTTCCCAAGGAGGAACATCGTACCAATCGTATATATAAATACTTACGGGTTCAGGTACCAATTCAGGGCTCTTGTAACAATTCCTTTTCTCCCTTTCTAATTCCGAGATAAAGGAATGAACAAGAGATAAATTTCGATAGTGCTCAACTTTTAACATCAGACTATAAGAAGCATTACTAAACAACAAATAAAATATAATAGATCTTAATGATAAATAGTCTTGATGTGAAAAATTGAACAGGGTTATCGGGCACCTAGGTGGGGAGGAGGGCATTCGATCAAAAAACAGGCACTTATACAGGCAATGTTATATATTTAGTTAATAATTAAGGCTAGGACAAATTTCATGGGCAAATGTGACCATTTAAAGGGGATAAGAAAATCCCTGTGGAGCTAAACTGACACTAAAATACCAAAAAGAAAGAATGAAAAATGTCTAAGCTACACAAACGTAAATAAAGAGGGTTTGTAAAGTTATAGAGAATTTAGAAACGCTTATTGCGTTGTGATTCGAGGACCGACTGTTGAAGGAGGTATTGGGCCATCTGTATCTGGTTTGGGGCACCCACGATGGTGATGATACGGTCGTTGGAGCCAGGGAGGGGTTCGTCGATGGTTATATCCGCACCGGATTCCATACGTATCTTACGTATCCTGCTGCCAGCTTTACCGATGATGGCTCCAGCCATGTCTTTTGGAATGGTGACTTGTGTTGTATTGGTATGTCTTGGGTTGCCATTAGGCGGAGGGGAAAGGTGTGGAGGAGGAGGAGGAGGTCCTCGCCCCCTCATTCCTCCACGGGGAGGCGGTCCTTGACTCTCCCAAACCCTAGGAGGAGGACCCTGTCCAAAACCTCCGTATTCTTCGGCAAACTCTTCATCAAAGTTGTGTGGGTTGTATAGTTCACTATAGCCTTTAACAGGAGTGTCCTTGAGCAGTTCCACAACTTCCTTGATAGCCTCACTGCAGACTTTGCCATTGCCCATGATGGATATGACTCGGTCAGTACTCTGTGGACAACAGTTGCTGAATATTTTTATTCGGGCTCCAGTCTTCTCCCTGAGTTCTTTGATTTTAGAGCCGGCTTTGCCTATAACACACCCTGCCAGACTTTGATGTACAAGAAGCCTCACATCTGCTTCGCCGGATTTAGAATTTCTGAAGAAATCTTCCAAGCTGGGAAGGATTTCTTCCACAACTTTGATTGCTTCTTCATATTCTTCTGCAAGAACAGTGACTATGCGTTCAGGGCCAGGACAATCAGGTACATTGACAGAAACATTGAATTCAGTCCTTAGTCTTGAAATATTTTTACCACCTTTTCCGATGATCGAGCCGGCTACTTTGCTGGGGATGAGAATTCTCAGGCAAGGTTCATCAGGTCCGGCACGGAACCTCTTGCCCTGGGTCATACCTCCACCACCTCCTTCAGGATTCCTCTTCATCTCTCGGTCGTCCACCCACCCACCAGAACCACACTCTTCCTCCTAAAACACAACAGAATAATTAAATTATAATTATCATTAATAAGATATGTTAAAACAAAAGTGTGCTCTTTATAGAGGAGAGAATTATTGTTCAATGGGAATTTCCCCATTTTTTTCTTTTTTAAGTTAAAAGCTAATCTAGTGTGATATTTCTATCAGTTTAGGCCATTCGAGACATTTTTGGCAGTATAATATTATATTGATATGGTTATAATATGAGCTCGAGCATTAATAGAATAATATTGCCAAGCCAGCAACATATTGTTTCCTTCAATTAACTAACATTATTTTTACCGTATTAGTAAACCTGTGTTTTCATCAACAGTCAATAGGGGCAGTTATGACTACTTTTATGGCGCTTAATTTAGAAGTAAAAGGGCTCTATGCACATGAAAACCAAGTTCCAATGTGTATACCCAGCTTAAAACAATTATAGAGAACACTGTTTCTTCACCATACTCCGTAATTTTGTAAAAAAAAACAAAAGTTAACAAACGTGAGTGCTTGCATTAGCTTCTTACTTAACCCAAACCAGTTCAACAAAAAGAATAATTGAAGGTACCAAGCCTCTAACCACAACATGCTGGCTGACCAAATTAGTATTTCCAAACATACTGCTAATATGAATATAACATGTGATAAACAATATAAACCTGAGAAACAGCTTTAGGATATGGTTCCTAAGCCTATATATAACATACTTATTATTATAATTATATCATCTATTCATATCACAATTGTAACAAAGGGACATAATCTATATACAAGGTTTATTATTTTGCTTAAAAAACTTTAGAGACAAAGGGGCATAATCTCTTCTATATATTTCAATTTCAAAGTGTAATCTGGTCAAAATAGCCAGTTGGTTACCTCTAAAGCTTAGCCAGACCTAAATTTATACTAACAATAAATATATTATGATGTAATTAGTTAGATGCTATGCTAAACCAAATGATATTGTTAAATTTTGAGAGAAATAAAGCTGTCGTAAAATGTATTACAACCCTTAGGGCGAATCAAATAATTCGCTAGGCACAAGATATTAACTAAACAGAATTTACTAAAAGGCAAATTTTATTATTAGGTACTTGTCTTTATAAAAAAACCTAACCCTAAAAAAATGGGCTCTGAATTAGTTAACGAATTTACACTTTGATTTTAATAGATAACGATATTATCTCCCCCAGAAAGAAAATAAACGTTATCAGTCATTGCTATACCAGGGATACAATACGAGACTAGTCAAAGAAATACTTTTAATATCGGTCAGGATGAAGCGTGGAGGATGATAGTTTAGTTTACCAGTAAACTTATAAACGCGCAGGACAAAAGATTACTAATTATCAAGTAGGGGGACTATAATGTATACGCCTTCCACTAGAACACTATGGCTACGGAGCAAAACAAATTTTCGGAGCGCAAGCTACATAAAAGTACATATTATTATCTATATCACCAAGGTTATAGCACCAACCACTTCTAACATCAATAACATGCCCCAACATTGATATGAATTAACATGCGTTTGGGCACGCCAACCAAAAATCAAAGTCAATTGACAATTTATATTGAGGTTCCCACTACAATACGAAAAATATTAAGAAACATTAAGAGAACATTAAGGAAAGTGAAAAACATACAGATGAGTTACATAAAAGGGTAAAAACAATAAGGAAATACTTAAAATTATGCGCAGTTGTGGAATAAAGGAGGAGTTGTAAACTGGTTGTTTATAGGTTAATTAAAGCCGACTTACCAGGGTATAAAAAATGTAAGAAAAGCGATTTAAGTCAAACTACTGAATGTGCTCCGTCTTATTACGATCAAATTATCATCTCACACGAAAAAAAAAATTAAAAAATATCAAGTTATACACAAATATAGTTGAATTAAATAGTTAAAACTCGGAGCGACAAAGAGGCACCGCGTCTAAGAAGATGAACAATGAACCGCCATATTGTTTGTCGCCGTCACCAACTCCCTCTTCCAAACGAAATTTAGGAGGCAATCTGTATATATGCTTTTTTTAATGAATTTTATAAATTTTCAGTTGATCAAATTATATTTAAAATAAAATAAGTAACCTTTTTATCAACCAACATCAATCTAAAATATTAAAGCAATACATTTTTTCTAAAAAGTATCCAGGTCTTTGATTAGATTTCAATATATTTGGAGCGAATTTTGTTTTAACATGAATTGCTTCTTTCATTTTTCATGAAATTTAGTTTCATTTAACTTGATATTTTATAATGTCCTACAAATAGCTTATGGTAAGTATAAATAAAATATATATATATATTAATTAAATTAAGTTATCAAAATTGCAATTCTAATACAAAGGAACAAATGTGAATAACATATGCTCTACCTATTCGATTTTTAATACTTTCCTATTTTTACTAGAAGTTAAAGATGTGATGTCATTTATATATTTTCAGGGAAACGTATAAGTATATCTACTACTCTTTGATTATTCTTAAGTGGTCTAAAGTCCTTTAAATTTGTAATACCCAACCTAAGCCAAATAATTGTAACTGAATATGCATTTTACTTTCTCACATCATCAACATGGGATATTAAATCGATTTTGATGAATTTACACATTTTAAAGGTGGCCTGAATTCAAGTTAGGTTCTCAAAACATGTTTTTCTATGATCTGCTGACTATGTAGAGCAGAGGAGTGGAGTCTCTACTGAATCGCAAGATCAATTAAATTTGATATATTATGTACTTTATCAGTAAGGCTAATATCTCTTCCGAGATCTAAATGTGGCTAACAACTTACTGCAGCCAAGGGGTTAGTATATTGCCAAAACGCTTGCCTGAAACTAATCAATATATCTGATGATAGTACGGATCTCAAAGTGGTAAGACATGTGCGTCATGTTTAATGATCATATCAAGTGGATGAGTGAAGTGGCCAATTCAGGTTTAGAACCCAAGCATTCAGGCACAATTTGGTTTCAAATATTTAATATTCATAATTGAGGCATTTATATCATATTTTGGTTATTACATTTATAATAAATAATTATTTTTATGCAGGAAATTAAATCGGAAGAAGGGAAAAGAAACAAGGGTAAAGACACCATGCTATGCTTAGAAATTATTAGTATATTAAATGAAACCCAAATAAAGTTTTCAAATTACAAATAAATATTTATAAAACATATATTTATTCCATGGAGTGAACTGCTTTTTTACTTAGATAAGTTTTAATAAAATAAATTAAAATATATGTCTTACTAATATAAATATTGTAACAAAACATAACAAAAATAAAATTCACAAAAACTAATTATTTAACCCTCGGGAACGCGCAGTCCTGTGAGGTCTAAATTTGAGATATAACCGTGAAATTGAGATATATGTGGGTGCGATTGGAAGATAGGGATTTTTCTAGCTACATTTCTTGCTTTTATCAAGAGAATCAGTCAGTGTTTGACATCGTACATGATTATACTTCAATTTCGTGCCCATATTGTCCTGTCAGGGGACCTTAAATTTTATTATTATGCTAATTTAAGTGAAATTTATACATATAATACAAAATAAACTAATATAGTACCTTAATTTAAAAATAAAAATATACAGCAAAAATTAAAAATTATAATTGAGACTGATTAATTTTGTGCTTATAAACTATGAGACTAAAGAACGGGATTTTATAAATTAAAAAAAGTGCGTGCCTCCTCGTGTCTGTATTAGACCGCACGCACCCGAGGGTTAAGAGCACAATTACATTTTAAAAAACCTTTTTTTAATTGTTAAAAATATATTTGTAAGAAGAGCAGAAAATATATTTTATCTCCTTGTACATATAACTTCCGTCAGTATAATCAATGGCCACATTTGTGTTTGTGAAACACACATTATGCATAATCTTCACATTAAAAAATTACACATTTGGACAAGTATATTGAGCAATTATGTTAAAAAAAAGTAAATCTAAAAAAAAAAAAAATACAACGATAAAAACAACTGACAAACCTAGGGTACGGTTACTTAACAGTTACTTTCACTTAAGCAATAGGCAAAAATTAAAAAAAAATCACTCAAGTAACAATAAAAGTAGCTCTATGTATATAAAATAATTGTTTTAATTCCATTCAAATTACAAACTCCAATAAATACAGTTTGTTGCAAAAAAACTAGTCTCGCAAAATTCCATTGCCAACCAATTGAAGGTATATACTTAGTTATTACTTTTAACTTTTTTATTACTAGTAATACAATTAAGTAAAGGGCTTATGGAGGCTTCAAGTGGCCACATCCCAGAGGGGACACATATGTTAAGAGACTTTTTGTTTATTTCATAGAAGTAACTGACATTTGAAAAAATTTGAGCTCTTATCATATTATTGGATATATACCCCATGCAGTCTACAAAAAGTTTACTTGACATTATTTAAAGTTATGCTCTAAAAGAAGGATAAACTGTTATTTGTTATACGATTTTAGCCAAAAAAAACAAGAAGGGACTAAATGAGGACATTCTGCCAGTTGAGACCTGGATAAGAACATGTTGTAGATGAAGTAAGAGAACATCATGGGCTGTCAATGTTGACTCAACCCTAACTTCAAAAGACACCTCTAGAAGTGGTTCATCACAGAATAAACTACCTAGAAATCTCACCACCTCATCATGAGGTAGAAGAAGCCAGGAATAAGTAAGTATATTTAATTAAAATTAACTCTAAAATAGAAGGAAACAACCCTATTGATTATTAGTTTACTTATTATATAAAAGGCCCTATTGATGCATTTTTTCCGATCTTTTGGTGGTGATTAAATCTTTAATGTTATTGGTAAATCACATATGTTGAATAAGAACATATATATTATCTAGACATGAAAACTCAAGCATGCTAATTTAAGCAAAATAAATATGAACTTGAACTGTGTAAATTATATTTATAGGCAACCTCAACTTATGAATTTAGATTGTTCCCTCAATTTAATAGTAAGTCTGATTCCCCTCTTTCTTCCACTTTTTTTGGTATATAGGGATACCTAATACAAGGAAAATAATAATAATAACAAGGAAAATGCTGGTTTTATTCTAACTTATTGCGATTAACAAAATGAATTCCTCGAATTAAGTAAATATGAGTATGTATGCAATGCACGGGATGTAGAAGGGGTAGCACTGCCATTCCTTTCCAGTAAGACAAGTAATCGAGCTCAATTGGCGTCCAGCCATGCTTGTAGGAAGGTCGAGTGATCGTTTGTTCAACTCCTGTAGCTTCCCCAAAATGAGTGCTGCAATGAAAATTCCCACCAAATACAAGGTCCGAGCTGTTTCAAAAAAATTTCAGTGGCAAATATTTATCATGAACATTGCTCTATATATAGACCAAATGTTATGAGCAAGAGTGTTGTACGCCAGTGGGTTCATTAATTAAAAGTGAAAAAACAAAGTCACAATAAGGAAAGGAGTGGCAGGCCACTGCTTGGTGGGTCCTAAAAATCCTCTTTGAGATCACAAAGTAAAATAGTCCAGGAGATAGCGTGCGAAAAAGTGTCTGACTAACATCAAGCTAGAATGTTGTATACAAGTCAATCATTTAGGGCCTTTTAAGAATATGTAGTCGGCTAGGTCCATCTGCGGGACATAGCTTGGGCAATAGGCGTTTGAAAAAAAACAAACCGGTGGAGAACGGCCATGTCTCACCAATTATGGGGGACAATGTGATTTTCATAATCCTGAGTACAGAATTAGTTAGTAGACCAAAAATCAAGTCGATGTTATTTTCACACTTGATAGGTTAGTTATTCAAATATTACTAAAAATCAACGTGGTCACCTGTCAATGGACAAACTAACATCAACTTGATTTTCGGTCTACTAACTAATTCTGTACTCAGGATCATGAAAATCACATTGTCCACCATAATTGGTGAGACATGGCCGCTCTCCACCAGTTTGTTTTTTCAAAGGCCTATTGCCAAGCTATGTCCCGCAGACGAACTTAGCCGACCACATATAAAATTCTAGCTCGATGTTAGTCAGACACTTTTTTGCACGCTACCTCCTGGACTAAAAATGAATGGTCTCTGCTTTGGACTTTCTAATGGGGTTCGATGGATATGAAGCATTCCTGAATAAAATTGTAAACAAATTGAACAGTTTAAAGTTCACAATGAATATTTGGCACTAAAATTTTGTTTAACTGTCAGAAACCTTATAACAACACAGACCTTGCTTTTGGTAGATATTATTGCAGCACTTACTTTGGGAACAACCTTCCTACAAGAACAGTTGGATGCCAATTGAACTTGTGTCTGTGGTGCTACCCCCCCAAATTCTAAAAAAATCACAAACGGAAGTTACTTTCATGACTACCATAATTAAAAAAAAAGTTTATTTACTCACGGCAGCAAAATTAAGCATTAACTAACTGTTTTTAGGCTGGAAAGTATTTTCGCTGATTTGTCATAAAAATATTAAAAAACAGGCAGGAAAGTAAATGAAACAGTCAGTGAAATATTTCTCTGCCTAGGCAGGAAAAGTACACTGTTTGCCAATGCGTGTCATAACATCTGTTTTTGTTTGTGTTTAGTTTTATTTTAATTTAGTTTCATACTTGTTTTATTACAAAGCAATGTTATATTTTAAATGTATTAATATGTTTAACTAAGCTTCCATTTTTTATCTAAATAGCGTGAGTAGATAAAATATTGTATGCAACAAGGCAGCAAAGGAAACATTTCTGCCTCGAGTATTCATTGCCAGATCGGCAGTTAATTTTCATAGCCTGCCCTCGCCTACGGCTCGGAGGCTAACCATTTTGCTGCCTAGTTACATAAATAACTATTAACCCTCTTTACATTAAATTTGTTTATTTAAAAAAATCCATAATATATTTTTAATGGTCTCAAAACCAACTATTAACCTCATTTTTCTTGGTTTGTAGGCTATTGTTGATCTTTTTCCGCTAGGCACCTCAAATTAGGATTGAGAAAAAAACTGAAATGTTAAAGAATTTGTTTACTAATATTTACAACAGATATAGAGGCATGATTAAATCAGATGTCATTTAAACGTACATAATAATTTTAACAGGTGAATAACTTCCAAGTAAGAATATTACTGGTCTAAAAGTCATAAATAAATAAACAAAAATATTAAATAAATTTAATAAAATAAAATGTTTCTTTAAAACGTAACATTTAGTTAAAACAATTCATAAAGACTTTAACCATTTAAACCCTCATACTTAAAAAATTAAAAAATGTGTGCATAGTGCACAGTACATATTATGAACCACTAGCTATTACTTTTATTTCTGTGTCAACCAATACTTTTTTTATTTTTTTATATTACATAACAACTGTATAACAATGTATTTGTCTAATAAATAACTATCATTAACTTTGAAATAATTAATCTCTCTTAATAATCACAAACAATTAATAATAATATTTACATTATAGAAATATATTATATTTATTTATTTCTGCAGAAAAATAACTTTTTAAGCAAGTTTAAAAAATTATAAAGATTTTAAATTATTATTAAATAAGCTGATATGGTAATATTTTTTTTTGTTTGTTAAAATAAAAATTTAAATTAAAAAATAAATAGTTATATAAGATAACGTTAACCTTATTATTCATAAGGTTGTGTGTTCTGGTTGATAGTGCAAACCATGAGGTTTCTCTAAGAAATCAGCTTTACTTATTGGCACTTCTTTAGATTGTTACTCCCCTTATAAAGAAATCAGAGGGGAGTAACAATCTAAAGAAGGTGTACGGAATATTCTTCTTTAGACTGTTACTCCCCATATATAAACAGAAGTGTGATATTCCTTTGTCTCAAAGTACATTGGATTAAACATCCCTGTGTCTTAATAGTTATTTAATCTTTCATTTATATTCTAAAAAAACAAAGGGGAGTAACAATCTAAAGAAGTACCTACTTATTTACATCCTAACAAAACATTTTTATGAAAAAATGGAAATCGTACATACTTTGTGCAATATACTATTAAAATGTATACATTTTTTCAGATAATAGTACATACATTTAATGAAATATTTTAACAATGACATAATATACACACAAACACAAAAATAATCAATCTGTTGATAAACTTGAATTTATTCAAATAAATCTCAATTAAAGTTTGCATTACTCTAAAATTCCATCAATAAACATTTCATCATGAACTACCCTGTTGACATTTAGATCGGCCCATTAAATGCATTGCAGTTCTTAATATATTACAAAACTATGTCAACTACTTACCTACATAACTAGCGACACAGTAAATAACTACGCTATCTTTCTTCAAGGATATCATTACCATAGTCTCTGTAACGTTCTCGAAAATCAGATAAATTATCAAAAGGAATATTATCTGAATTATCTAATGTCCTATTTTTTGAATTATTGCTAGAGTACTCCATATTTAAACCTTTGAGCTGCTCCAACATGCACCTCCTCTCGTCCTCTTTGATCTGAAGAATATCTTCGATACGTCTAACTTCAGAAACATAACTCTGTAGTCGAATTTTAAGCTCTTCAACTTCTGATTTTGCAGCTTGAAGTTCATTATTAGACTGAAAGCAATCCCTCACTGCAGAACTTAAATTATCTTGTAATCTTCGATTTTCTTTAATTAAAGCTTCCTTTGAATTCTGTAAATCATTTAATTCTTGTTGCATTGTGGAATAACTCTTCTTAGCATGCCTAGCTCCCTCTTCTGTTCTTATGTTGATATTCTGTAACATTTTCAAGCTATCTTCAAGCTTACTAACTTTGAGTTCCAAATCTGAAACTCTCTTTTTCTTTGCCATCAATTCTTTCTCAAATCGAACAACAAGTTCTGTTTTTTCATCTAACTTCATACCAATATTATCTTTTTCATGGTCCAATTGAACCAGGTTCTTTTTCAAACACTTCTTTTCATTTTCCACAATGTTCAAGTCTCTTTTGATTCTTTTGTTTTCCTCCTCAAGTTGAGTTATTTTACCCAATGCACAGTTCAATTCAGAATCACACTTTCTCAGAGCTTCTTGTGCATTGAAAAGTGACCTTTCAGAATCATCCTGCATCATTCTGACTTGATTATAAACAGATTTTTGCTGATTATTTTCTTTAGTCAAAACTCTTACCCTTTCTCTGTATTCACTACAATGATCTTCCAATTTTCTTACTTTTGAGGCCAATTTATCATTAACAGAGGACAACTCTGATTCCCTGTTTTCTAATCTCCTAATTCTATCCTCTAAGTTAGGGTTTGAACCATTGTATTGGTTTCTGGACTCCTTTCTAGAAGAAAATGCCTTCTTCAATTCTTCTATTTCATCTCTTTGCCATCTCAAATCAGTTTTGATCCGGTCTAAAACTGAAAAAGGACATTCAGATGCAGGATGCCTGTCAGGAGTTCTAAAGGCGTGTAAAACTTTATCCTTAAGGCGGTGGTACTCTCTACAATAATAATCTCGTTCTTCTTCAAGTGCACTTATAATTTGTGTACCACTATCGCCACCACCAGGAATTATGTCTTTGGCTTTTCTAATGTATTCGTCGAGACGACTTTTCAGAATACTTTCCAGTTCATTGACTTGTACTGAAGCATCAGAAACATTTCCTTCTTTCCCTCTTTCTTTCTTTTGGGAGGTTCTAGGATTACAATCCTGGCAATTTGATCTAGATTTACAAGTTTTCGAGCTTTTGAAATGAGTTTCTGATCTAGTATCTTCTAATGATTCATAGCTGCTGTCCACTTCATGACAACTGCAGACTTTTTTCTCTTCATGTATTTTGGCATACTCCAAATCAGATTTCAATTTTTCTATTTCACAATTTTTTGCAAGAAGCTTCTTTTTATACTGTTCGACCTCTGTATGAAGCTGTACAGATTCTTTTTTATAATTGATAACATCATCTTTAGCTTTGGCCAAAAGAGATATATAATCATTGATGCCACTTATACTTGACGTGTGTAAAGTAAAACAAGATGGAGAATTCGATTTGCAGTTATCAGAGGTTTTAGTTGAAGTTGAATCAGGTCTTCTGTTGCTCTTATTGATCAATTCCTCTTCTAACGCTTTTAGATTTATAGATTGCTCTGCATTTAAAAACTCAAGGTCAGACACCTTGTTTTCTAAATCAATTATTTTATCTGTAAAACATTTCTTTTGTTGACTAAATTTCTCCTGCTCTTCGGTAAGTTTTAATCGTAAATTTCTATTCTCATCTGCTAGATTAAACTTCATTTTTTCTAAAAAAAAATAAGCAATAATTCAACAGTAAAGACGAACCAGTAAGCCAAAAATAGTCAGAACTGATAATGAATGCATATCAAAAGATTTCTAAAACCATTCTGAATTACTCTCAGAAAGTAGAAAGTACATAGTATACCTATTCATCCTGTATAAAAGAACTTTTAAAACTCCTGGGTGTTTTGCTTTCCCACAATATCCATGTTTCATCTGTCAGCCAAACGGAAACATAAGGTAGACAACGATTACTGCAACATCCGCAAAATCTAAAGTATTATGAAATGAACCATTTAAAGAAACTAATGAAGAAAAAATTACTTATTTAAAAAAGTTAAGGCGTCTACTGTATACAGTATATAACACACGAATTCAATGTTTTCGTTTTCTAACTGTCAAATGTCAGTTTTTTAAATCCTATTAACACTCAGTGTTGCCAACTTTTTGATTTTTCTAAAAAAAGAACAAACGAGGATGGGCATTCTCAGCGATAAGGGGCATTCTATTGATTGCAAGGGAGCCCTCGTAATCAATATGCAGAAAAGAAAGCATTTCATTCTCGTGCAAATGACGATAATCCGTGTTAGACCATTCTGAATCGATTCCTAAAATGTATCACTTTTTTATGTATATTATATGTAAATGTGTATACATGTGTCACTCCAGACGATATCTCCCCTTAGGATGCACTTAAAAATTTCAAATTTTAAAATGTCAATAATATCAAAAGAAAGGATGAGTTCGATGGCCAGAATTTTTGGAGTTCATTTAGAGGTCAAATTTTGACAATTTAGGGTCAAAAACGTGTTTTTTCCATTTTACCCCCCTCTTATTATATGAAAATATGTATTCTCTTATTATACGTAAAATCAATCTATTGTAACATTCTTTAAGTGTTTCATTCTTGAAGTGTTCATGACCAGTTAGATTAAGAAACACACATAGTTTTCCCCACAAGTATTTCGTCTAAGTAAATAAATAGTATTTCCTTTGAAGTCTGGATATTATCTTGGGGGCTCTGGGGAGGGGGGGGATGCAGCCGCTTCAGCCTCCCCCCGTGGGTGCACCACAGTCATCACAATTTAACAAGCTTGGGAATGATTTCAATGTTCTTTACTCATACATTGATTTGAGCAGTAAAGCGACGGGTCGTCTCTGAAATAATATTACTGGACAACAGCCGCTAACGAGTAATCATTCAATAAAAGCAATAAACCCCAAAACGTCTCCTTGATCCTAATCGTATATAATTAAGGTGACCAGACGTACGTAATTTTTACGGACAGTCCGTAATTTCAACAATTTGTCCGGAATTTTTTTTTGTCCGTATACGGACGCTGATTTGTCCGGAATTTTAGAAAAAGTCCCGAATTTGTCCGTAATTCTGAGGTTTTATAAAATTAATGTATAAAAAGCACTTTTTGAAATAAAATATGACTTACAATCTGTACCAATTCAGAGTTAGTGCGTTGATAGCGCGGGATTTTTAAAATCCTAAGAGGATTTTCAAATCCTGAGCTCTCATTAGCTCTCCACTCCATTTTTTTACTTTCCCACTCTGTCAACGCACTAACTCTGCATTGGTTCAAAGTGTTTTGTATTGTAGAAATATTTAGATTTGTTGCGTAGTTTTTCATCTTCTCTCAACATTTTGATAAGAAGGACGCTAAAGATGAAAAGGAAGATGTTACCATATCTTTGTTTGAATTGTTTCCTATATTATTTGTAGTTAGATTTTTCCCGGGAAAGCGGCGTATATCGTTAGATTCGTATTTAAATGGACTACATTTTAGAATTTTTTAATCAAAATCGTCGGAACTGTTTTCGAGAAATAATTTGTTTTCACGATTTTTCAGAGTTTTGGGGGGTAGCGCCCCTAAATTTGGGGCTGAAATTCATTTCTCGATTTCGCCTCGGGGTATGATTTTTCTGAAGCTGAATGCCAAATTTCATCAAAATCGGCCCAGTAGTTTAGGCTCCACACGTCTGCACAGACGACAGACAGACATTTTTTAAAACCACTTTTTTGGACTCAGGGGACCTCAAAACGTGTAAATCCATCAAAATCGAATTATCGCGCCATCACAATACTTTCTCTTTATATGAGAAAGTAAAAAGTAATAATAATTTTTAATTTTTTTATAATAGGTTGTATTTTAATTTTAAATTATATTTTTTTCCATATAAATGTATTTATTTATTATAAAAAAAAAATAATATTGTTACTTTTTTTTTTGGGGGGGGGGGGGGGAATAGACCCCCCCCCCCCCCCCAAATTAAATTTGTCCGTAATTTAGTTCAGAGAAATCTGGTCACCTTAATATAATACATAGCACATTATATGCACATGCATTTTATGTCCCCACCTTATTCAGTAGAATATTTCATTAGCGACTACGACTAAGGTGAATAATGTCAGAAATTCACTTAAGTAGTTAGGAGATGAAAAACCTAATCATTTAAAACTAAATCCTATTTTCACAAAAAATGACCAAAATTGAGGGATATGTAAAACGATGAAGTGTGAAAGGGGAGTTAAAGAAGATTCATTATTTCAAAATAGTTGAAGGCACACAATAATAATTGTAAATGAGGCTAGAATAAAAGATCTCCAATACGTTTTATTATTGAATTCATATCAATAATGTAATACAAAAAAATCAATATTTTAATACTTATAATAATATTATAAGTAGAATGTATAAAAGTTATCACAATAATATAATTATATATTCCAAAGAATTTACAATTAATGTTTAGTTTAAAATTATGACATTTTTTTACTCATGAAATAAATGTTGTATGTATAAATAATATAGGTAGTATAAACTATTAACAAAGAACAGAAAGGTGTTATTTAATAAGGAGGGAAATAAATTTATTGCCTAGTACCTTGTAGTTTTGTTAAATACTATATAGTCTAAATGTGGCACTTTTTTAGATTGTTACTCCCCTTATAAAAAAAAAAAACTAGAGGGGAGTAACAATCTAAAGAAGGTGTACGGAATGTTTTTCTTTAGACTGTTACTCCCCTTGCAAAAACAGAAGTGTGATATTCCTTTGTCCCAAAGTATATTGGACTAAACATCTCTATGTCTTAATAGTTATTTAGTCAAAATCATTTATATTCTAAAAAAAAAAAAAAGGTAAGTAACAATCTAAATAAGTACCCTAAATGTCTTGTTCGAGTCAAAAAAAAAAAAAAATAAAAAAAAATAATAATAATAATAAAGATTATATATTTAGGAGTTCTCGCAATTGTTGGATTTAGTGGAGAAAAAAAAATCTTATCTTTAATATATAAAAGCTCTTACATAACACGCATAGTAAGGTTACAATCATTTATTTCTTTTTCGTATTACATTTTTATAAAATCTATTATTGATTTAAACAAAATGCTCCTTAAATGTGTCAAGGAGAACACGTGCAATGATATGGCATTTCACTGCCATAATTAATAATTAACATAATTAAAATGATAATGTAATCAGCATAATGTTATATTAAATAAAATTTTAAAAATGTATTAATAATATAATAGTAATTAATTTTAATGAGTATTTTTTGTAACTACTTGGATTTACTGAAGAAGTATGTGACGTTGGTTATGAATGAAGGACGAATTCATGTACAAGTAATTTTGGAATATTTTATTTTTAAAAAAATTGTATTAACGATTTTAATTTCTTTTTTGTATTTTTTAAATTTAAATTTTTGTTATAATTTGTCTTATGTATTTTAACGGTGTCACACTCGTAAATTTAATTAATTAAATGTAAATACTCCAAATCTTCACATTTACTGAAAATCAATTCACAAGAATTTACCAAGGAATTAGGGATAAAAAACAGATATTTTTTTATGAAGCTACTTAACATAACATGGTTTAAATTGCAATCTTATTTCAACCCTTAAAAGCTCATCATTACTCAACTCAAAGTTACTTATATGAATGTGATTGAAAAAAATTGTTAAAAAGAGAGAAAATTCATCACATTGCTTCCGAGCTTACCAAAGGCAACGGAAGCTATGTGATCGTTCTGAAGAACGAACTTTTTTTTATACACATGAATAAATAATAATAGATTTGGTCTATTTCAGGATATATATGAGAAAATCATAAGCTGGAATTTCTAGAGAAATAAATCTCTGCGTTCTTCATCATCGATTTTTTCTAAGGTAATTTTAATAATAGATTTTGAATTTTCACATTTTTTTTTTAAAGTTGAATTATTTATTTATTTCTACTGAGGTTTTTCAACTTATATTTCTCATTTGATGATAAATATATAAAATAAATAACAAATATTTAAATGAAATAAATCATTGTTGATGATTATAAAAAGTACTACATTCTAATATTTTTATCTCTAACAATTGAGGTTGGAGTTAGTACATGTGATTTGATTATAACTCATAACAACACAATGATACAACATATCAATATCCTTGCATATCTTAATGTATGACATGTACTACATCGTGTAGTGCCACATCAAATCTTCAATCTGATAAATAATAATTTTTATTAGGAACTTAACTTATATTTGTTTTAATTAACATTGCAATATGTTGCAATACATTGCAATTGTTCATTAGTAAAAATTATCAGTTAATTGTTGAACCACAAAGGAAAATATTTTTATTCAGATGTTCGACCTCTTTAATTAAACAATAGTGAATAACTAATGGGCTATATCTATGTCTATTTCTCGAGAGTTTGTCCAGAATAAGTTATACATATACATTTTGGTTTGAAAATGTTAGTAACGCCGATTTACTTCTTGGTTATAGAATCATGGTTATACCTTTTTTTTTCACATACGTGTAATACGAATACGTACTTTATATAAAGAGAGAGAGAGAGAGAGAGAGAGAGAGTACTACGGTGTGAAAACCCGATTTTGATAGATTTACAAATTTTAAGGTTCTTCAAGTCCAAAATATTGTTTGACTGTAGACTGTGAAGCACTAATATTAAACTTATATCGATGAAATTTTATATAAATTTTTAGAATTATCATAACCCGAGAATTGTATTTTAGTTCTAAATTTGAGGGCGCTACTCCCCAAAAACCTTGGACCCTCTGGGTAGAGTTATTACATTAAAGTGAGATAAAAATATTAATAATAATTCAATTGAAACCTCGAAAACCCGTAACAATTAACAAATGAATTACAATTGGAAGCCAATGGACGAATAGATTGGAAAAAATGTCTATCTATATGAGACATTTTAGTACGATTTTTAAATGTATATTTAAATACATAATATGAAATCCACAGCACAAAAAAATCACTAAAAGATCATTATTATTGTCAGAATGATTTTTTTTAAGCATTTACTTATTACTTACATTAGAAGCTAATTTTAAGTACTAATATTCATAGTAAGAAGAGTATGATGCTTTCTTCTAAAAAAAATTACTATATAATGAGTCGTATGAAATAGTAAAAAATAATACAATAATATTATGTACAAAATCAAGCTGCAGATCCCTTGAAAAGTGAATAAGGTGGCATACAATTTAGAGATCAACTTCTACGTTCTGGCTCTTTAAAGACCTAAAATAAAAATAATAATTATAGTGAGTATTTAATAAAACTCTAAATAAAAATTATTTAGAATAAAAATAAAATATTATAATGTACCTTTGTTCGTAAGCAAGCCTTTCTCGAGGAGTCATTGTAAGAATTCCATCTGATCTTTTGTCTAATATCCATACGATTATTATGCTTATCAATCCAACTAAAAACGAAAGGTTAGTTATACACTTTGTCTCTAATCTTATAGAATAATGTATATCGGTTGGGGTTCAGCCCTGCTTGAATGGAAACTAATTTATGTCATAATTTTAGTTTTGAATAATCAAGTATGTCTTGGAAATTTACAAAAGAAGTATTTTTTTTTTTTTTCACTAGTAAAGTACTCTTTCTCTAGGACAGGGTTTCCCAAACATTTTCAGCCCGCGGCACACTTTAAATAACAGGTCAAGTGTGTGCTAGTCAGCACACAGCGAGGGTCCGTAGGCCACACTATATAGTGTTTAACTGTAAAGTGTATAACCAGTGTTTTTATAAAATGCTAAAAACCTTACTTCGAACTATTCTAAGGGTCTGATATTCTCAAAACAACTCTGATAAAGTATTTTTTTGCCACTGAACCGGACTACAACCATATAAATACATCGAAAAGACCATAATTATAAAAAATCGTATTTTCCCAATAAAAAATAAAATAATATTTTTTTCGAAATTTCCAAAAAGTGGTATCTTTAGTTTTGGTCAAAGAATGTTCAGGAATATATTTTTAAAATATGTGGGTAAGTACAAGACTCATACATGCCAAATTTCAAAGTGATTGGACGAAAGGTGTAACCGTGAGAGTACGCGACAGGACGGACGGACAGACACACGAAGGAAAATATAAGGGTCCTTGGTTTTGCCTACGGACCCTAAAAATATATAAAAGTCAACGTATGTGTGTACGTTCTTTATACAAATCTACAGTTTTAGTCCGATCTCGATGTAAATTTGCACACTTGACCTTCAATGCAAGGGGAAAATCACTGTCTACATGAATTTTAGAAATTTAAATTTTGGTACACAGGAGTACGGGGTACAAGTAATGAATACGGGATCAAAATAATCAATACCCTTCATAATCCACATCGTTGAAAAGCACTTTAAGAGTACAGTAATTGTTGTTATGTACAGTTTTGTCGTATTTTCATTTAGCAGGTGGGTATAATGGAAAAATATAGCTATAATATCTTATATAAAAAGAAGAGTGTTGATATGAGGGTATGCCTTTTATACAAATTTACAGCTTTATCCCAATTTGATGAATATTTACACACTTTTCCTTCAAAACAAGGTGGAGGTCACTGCCTACATGAGATTACGAAATTAAAATTTTGGTACACAGGGGTACGGGGTATACAAATGTCATAAGTCAAAGTAATAGTAATGGATACCCTTCATGATGCAATCATTGAAAAGCTCTTTAAGAGAAAAGTAATACTAAAATTATGACATAAATTGGTTTCTATTCAAGCAAGGCATAAACCCATAAGATGAAATTTCAATTAAAATAAATAGTTGTTCGTGAAGTCTCACGTAAAAAGGGTTTCATTGGTATCCTTAACAAAAAGCTAGTTATATTAAGGGGGGGGGGCGTAAATTGTTTATGCTTTTTGGCAAAAGACGTGGAAAATTAAACAATTAACACGTAATATACATTTTTGTTATCTACTCTTTAATACCTTTAATTAGTTACCCCACACAAAATTTCAAAAAAATATTCTTTTTTGTGGTGTGAATTATCCGCCATATTTGAATTCTCAGTTAATCAGTAAAGATTACTATTCTAATTTTTCCTATGGTCCAGCAGACCGCTTGGCATATTTTTTATACTTCTAGTAACTGCAGAAAATTAAACAATTTTCACGTGTTACAGAAGAAGAGGTTCCTGGTTGAATCCCCCAGGTGTCACAACGTTTTTTATCGGTAATAACGAAAAGGTACATTAGTTTTTTTAAGGAAATATTCATCGGTCCACCACAGGGTATAAGCGGGAATTATTTCAAAATTTTAAGAATAGCCGTTATAAGGTAGTTGGTGGGGGGGGGGGGGGGACATTTGTATTTTTGTATATTTCGATTTATAAATCCAATAAAAAATAAAAAAATAAAAAATGTTTTATATATTTGTAATCTACACTTCATTACCTTTAATTTGATACCCCACACATTTAAAAAAAAAATTTCGAGTTACATGAATTATCCGCCATCTTGGATTCCCAGTAAATCAGATCAAATTGCTAATCTTATTTTTTCTATGGCCCACCAGACCGCAAATTTTGCATATTTTCTATATTTTCAGTAACAGCGGAAATATGATTTTTGACAAAATGGCGCCGAAAATTAAATACTTTCCCTAAGTGGTATGTAAACTACTCTTCAATACCTTTCGCATTAGATACCCCACTCAAAATTTAAAATAAATATTTTTTCGCATGACGTGAGTTATTCCCCATTTTGGATTTGAACAGCTGATAATTTTGAGTTCGCTATATTTTTCCTGTGTGCGCGTCAAAACGATCTTTAATATTAAAAGTTTCGTCGATCCGGGGACACACTGTATATTGTATTACTGTTAAAGAAGAATCGAATGAAAAATATGTCATTTAAAACGAATTACATTTTTAGGATAAAAAATTCAGGACCAACTTTATATTGATAACTAATATGAGGGACTTTTTTAACTCAATATATATTATTATATTGGTCTAAGAACATTTGCCTCGTTGATATTCCTGAATGTTTTTTTTTTTACTTACTTGCCAAACCAGAGAGATAAAATATTTCTGCTGCAGGATAACCATATTTATCAATTAATTTTCCAGCTATCATAGGGCAGAGAAATAAACTCAAATTGGCGAAACTTGTAACACTAAAAAAAAAAAAAAAAAAAAAAAAAATTAATAAAAAAATTAATGATAAATAAATAAAATTAAAATTAATCAGTACTTTAGATTATACCACTTGACTTTATACGCTCTTATTCTTTAACTCGCTAAATTAACGATTAAATTTAATAAAATTTAATACATATTAAAGTATAGTTTGTTGTACTAATATTTTTTTAAAAATTAATACCATGCATGTAGCTATCTGTGCTCCACAGAAAAAATGAAAATCCATTAAAATAGGGCTATAATTGATTGTATTTATAATTTACTTACAGTCCGTAGCACAGTCCGTAATGTTGTTTGCTAAGAGGGTACGCGAACATGGGCACAATAGAACTACCCATCATTGTGTAGCTTAATCCTAGCAATCCCTGAAAAAATAATGAGCAATATTTATAAATCAATTAAATCCATACGCCCAGTGACTGATATTTATAAATAAATCAATGAAATTTGCTTCTTTGAAAAGGATTTCGCAAGTCGATCTTCTTGGAATATCACGACTGATATCTAGAGTATATGAATTTAGCACTTGTCGCACTGCGCTTAAGAAAGTATTTAATGTTTCCAATTTATTTAAAAAAAAAAAAAAAAGAAACCAATGCTTTCAAAACGAAAGAGTCATCAATGATCAGATAATACATGCTGGACTCCATTAACAATAGTTCAATTCGATCCAAATTGAACAAGAAAAATAATTGATTTATTGGATATACCTATATCGATCTTCATGGAACCATCTAAACCAGAAAATAATTTTTTTTTTTTTCAATAAATTACCGCGGAAGACTACATTCCTGCTTTGTGATTGTGAAATGTTAATGATTTAAGCATAAAAATAATAACTGCAATAACTTAAGAGCAACAGAAACAATTACTGTAAACCTTTTATATTGACTGAAAATTTCAAAGTATTGTATTAATCAGATTTACAAAGTAACCCGCTACTTATTTAACTTCTTTGGCTACATCATTAACCAGGAAAATACATAAGATAAACAATTTTTAAGAACATGATAATTTACCATACATATTTGAGGATCAACTTTTAAAAAGATTAAAGTGTGCGCTTTGATAGCTGTTACTATAGCTAATGCAACGAAAGCAGTGTTGCATCCAACTCTGTCTACGATCATGCTCAGTGGTATAGAGAAAACAATTTTAGTAACGCTAAGCACTGTTATTAAATCTCCAGCTTCTTCTACTTTCAGTCCGTATACCTCATTAAACATAGCCCTAAAAATAATTATGATTGTTATGGAAATGTATTCAATTATAAAACATATATGTAGATTCACGTCGAGCAAAAATATAAAATACTCGTAGGGTTAAAAATCACTAAAAATACTATTGAAAAACAAAGAAGGTTTTAACAATTTAAGTTCCTACCTTGTAGTACTGTTGGCAGTAGTGAATCGTGGGCACTAACGAAAAAGAAAGAAAGCAGGATAACAGGCTACATCAGAGATGTGATACTTAAAATGAGCAGCTGATAAAATTCAAAGAGGAATGGAATGCACTAGGATTGGAAATGCGCAGCCCATCCATCCTATGAAATGTAAAAAATACCCAGTTAAAAAATACCGCTGGTTTGGGCCCTTGCAAAGAATGGACAAGGAGAGATTGTCCAAAAACGTCCTTGAAGTTCGTTGTGAATCTGAAGAAGACCTATAGGGGAAGACGGGTGGCTAGGATGGGTAACATCACATCCACCCTAGTGGATCGAGGATCGTCTCTCCAACAAGCAAGCACTATTACCAAAAATAAAAAAATAAAATGGTACACCCTTTTGGTCATCCTCTGGAACTAGCGGTAGAAGAGGATCCGACTAAGTTAAGTAAGGAAAATCATCTTCTTTTGCCAACCAGAATCTTCGGTCCTTATAGTTTCCTTCTTAAAATATTAAGAATATGAATATATTGCAGTCATAAACTAGACCATAAATAGTATAGAATAATAATGGTACTTCTATATACTCAAATATAAACTATCAACCGCATATCTGGGCACAAGCAAAGTTAGTAGGTCTTTCAGATTCTTAGTAATAAAACTCCCGAATTCTATAGAAAATAAATTAAAAAACCCAAATATATATAATCTTAATAATTACCTACTGTGAAAAGCTTTCGAATGTATAGATTGCATTTGCAAAGCAGGCTGAGGTCAAACAGAGGAGCCAGAATGTCGGAGGAAAATTAATTAATGTACCGAAAAGATTCACGAAGTCCTTTATTTGTATTTTCTTTTTCTTCTTATCGGATTTATTCAATTTTTCCTGAGTTTGCACAACCTCTGGATCTTCATCAGGAAGAGCTGTCATATTATCGCTTGGATTTAAGTAGGTCATCAGTACTCCGCATACGGAGCTGACCAGAAAAACAGATGACGCTAAAATTTAAATTAAACAAAAGTAATTAATTTTATAGGCAACATATTAAAGACAAAAATAGCATTCTAATTTTGATATCTTTAAACATAATTGTTCAATACAAATTAAGAATTGGTTTGTTTTCGGCTACTGGAATTTTACTCTAGAGCCTGTTCCTGTTTATTTAAAGTGAAGCTGATTTTTTATTTTTATTTTCCGTGGCTTTAAAATATTGGCATCTCCTCTTCCACTCACATATTTAAATTTAAAAGTTTAATATAATGTTTCTGTGATACTGAAAAATATCAAATAGCAGCTGGATTACGTACTTCACTTTCACTAATGAGTGTGAAACTGATTCCTAATTTACTAAAGGTAATGGTCGCTATTTGATCGTTCTGAAGAACTAACAAGGTTTGTTCTAACAGAGCCTCGGACGGTTCTAGAACTGCCGGGAGCATGCGCGCAGTATCGAAAGACCGTTCCTACACGCTTCTCGGACGGTTCTGGAACTTTTAGTCCCGTGTTCCAACAGAAAGACGAACGGTTCTGAGACAGTCCTAGAACCGTGAAAGCAGTTCCCGGACTGAAGCAGGAACTCGACCAGAACTACTAATACTAATATACGGAGGCGTGTAGGTTACACTACTACTACTGTTCAACTATAACCTAACATTTGTTTTCGTTTCTTTTCTTGATATTTCTGTTTCCTGCTGATTGACGTTTCGGAGCTGTAGTCACTTAAGCACGAAATAGGTCGTATCAGAAACCAAATCTTACGATACATGCTCCAAATATAAGGTCGGGAAAGACGAAAGAATTTATCAATTGCAACCAACTACGATGGTTAGGGCACGTAGGCAGAATGAAAAAGTGACACTTTCCTAAACAGGTCTATGAAGCTAGGCCACAAAGGAAGAGACCCCGCGGAATGGCCTGAGGAGGGTAAAATCAAGTAATCACTCCAAGAGCGAGGTAAGACCTACACCTACAACCGGCTCGGTGTGTAAAGATAGGTCTGAGTGGAGATCTCTTTCTCAAACCTCTGCATCTACACCATACAGCAGAAGAGGTCGCGATGTAAGCATTAATTATGAAATGCTACACTTAATATTATACCCATACCCATAACTGATCGTAGCCCAAAAATGTATAAACAAGTTGTCTTAGAATAAACTTACTGATTAAGAGCACGATTTTAAGAGACGTTTTCTTCGAATATTCTTCTTTAAAATAATGATAAAGTCGGTATGATAACTGATAAACTGCAATCGTTCCAATATATCCGAAATTATCTGATATTGAGAAGACCAAATTCATGTTTGTGTTTTTAAACCTTGTAAAAGTTAAATAATTTAGACAAACGCTTGAGCCCATTTCTGTACCTAACCTGAAATAAGAAATATATTCACAATTCACATTAGTAGAAAAAATTAATGTAAAATTAGAGAGTCCGGTATTATTCTTGCATAACTTCAGAATTATACTACAAAAATTATCTTGCCCCAAGGACTCGATTTAAAAACAAATGATTAGATTAAGCTTTAAAATAAGTTTTAAGTTATTACACTGCTTACCCGAATAAAAGGCGCCCCAAAAGCATTAACCAGAAAATGTCAACGAAACCTCCTAAAGCAAAGAGACTAGAGCCGACGAATGCAATCATCATGTAAAAGATTGTACTCGTCCTAATACCTAAAGCACTGCAACATTAAAATAAAATAAAACATTAATACGTATGAAAATAATTGTGTATCTAAGTATAAATACGAGGAGTGAGGATGAAAGATATTGTAGACATGAAAAATTGTTTATTGATACGACTGTTTTTTATCTTAAGTTCTCATTCTCATCTTAGGAATTGTGATCAAACATACTAATAGTCTTCGGATAACATAGTTGAAAATGTTTCAAATTCAAGCAGAAAATAAGAACATTGCGATGAGGTAAATAAGGGCCTTTTAGATATAGAGAAATAGATCTTTTATGAACTCAACTCTCTTGGAAAATATTATTTCGAATTAACACATTTTTTGAAGAATCCCTCAACAATGTAGTTGCTTCTGTTGAGGTTTATTGGAACTTATTGATAGTAAATAATGATCGAAGGAAATTATCGGCAAGAAACCAATACCTGCCATACCTAATATTTAATATAGTATATATGTCCATATCTTCTTTTCTTTACCACAAAACAATCTATGATTTGTTTTTAACATCATAAATTTAGAACTTTGTTTTCTTCCAATAAATTAAGAATTCATATAATGAATGACTGAGTGGAATTAATATAGTATATAGTGAAGACTAAACAAAAAGTTACGTTACAACAATATTTACTTGTCTATAAGGAAGCCACCGAAAAAGCACAAGAAAATATTTGGTAATGCGTAAAGTGAATAGAATAGAGAATACTGAGAAGAAGTCAGTGCGTAATTTTCTTGATCCATCATGTATACTTGAAGGGATCCTGGTACATCATATCCAAATTCCACACCTAAAAGACAAACATTTATGAAATATATATTAAGCTAAGTGCATTTATACAATCGGGTTACACTGACAAAGGACTAAATTTAAAGAAGAGCAACACAATAAAGTAAGAAGCAACTTAAATTCAAGTAAAACGTGCGCAAAGTGTGCGACTAGTTTTTTGATGTTAATAATTACACTTGCAGAGACCTCTTGTTTGGCAGTAACATGAAGAAACTGTCGAAGAGCGATATCTTTTGCACAGGTTTTACTTTATTTTTTTAAATATTAAACATAAATACGAAAAGGGACCTACCACAACAGAGGACTGTAACGCATAAGATGAAGAAGATTTCCTGCATCGATATTTTTAAACTGCAAACTCTGCAGTTGATTCGAACATTTTGATTTTTAAAAGTATTGTTCGCCATACCTGCTAGTTGGCTACAACAAATTAAAATAAAATATAAGATAAAAAAGCGCATAGACGCGTTACTAGTGAATATTATCCCTCTCAAAATCGGGTTATACCTACTTAAATTATCGTATGCATCATTATCAGCATCTTCCCATAAGGTTAGATTATAGATATATTTTTTTACAGAAAAATAATATAACTAAACAATTCTGAATTTTCTATAGAGCAATATTTTTATCATCACATACATTTTTATAAAATTTTATTACTGACACAATATCTATTAAATTTGTTTTATTGTGATATAAATTCAAAATAGCTCTTTTTTTTCCTTATTTTCAATGATAATCCATTTAAAAATAATTATTTTAATTTGCTCTTTTTTATATGTAGGTATATACATATTTATTTGACATTAAACCATACATAATATCATACTTATTATTCAAATTATAATGATTTGAGCAATAATTGTAAACGCCATTTTCAAATTATAATCGATTTATTTACATTCTCAATTATTAGATTAACGCTTATATAAAACGTAATTTTAAATGTGTGTAAAATCCGCTAAAGATTTAGCTATACATATATAAATGAATCAACTTTCTTTTATTTGTTATGGAACCAAAAAAATTTAAAGCTTAACTGAACGTGATCCAATTTTTATCTTCGAAAGACTATGGAACAAATAAAATAAAACTATCAGTTAGAAATAAGTAAATTTTTTAGGAGCAAAATTATTTTTCGTGAGTATTTAATGTAAATTTAATACATTAAGTCGAATCTGAATTATTTACATTTTACAGTTTAGAAAAACGGTGTGCATTTGTTGATAACGCCTTATCTGTTTTAGTCCGTAATCAACTTCCTAGTTTTGAAAACAACAAATTAAATTCAGTTTTACGAATAATTTGGACTTACCAGTAACTGGATTAAACTAAAATTAACTTATCAGCTTGAACTACTAATATATAAATGACCACTTTCACAAACAAAAATTAATTTAACACTAATATAATAAAAGCCAAAAACAAAAGAACAGCTGATTCTTAAAATCAGTAAAGCACTGAATTTGTTTCATTCTAATCAAACTTCACTAGTTGAAACACTAATTCACTTTGAATTTCTTTCAAGGGAAAATGTCATCTCAAGTAATATGACAAGAATGAACAATACTTAGTGTTTCATTTAAGGAGATGACACGAGCAGCTCTAGTTCAACTGTTTAAAAGAATGGAATAATTTATTCAAGAGTATCGTTTCATAATTTGAGAGTTGATAAGCTGAAAGATGTCGATGATAACGTCTGGCATAATCTTTTCCGTAGTCTCATCAGCTCGTTTATTATCTCGGCCATATCCTTTTATTTGAAGTACATAACCGCATGAAATTTTAATGTTATTTAAAAGTGGCAGCAGACAGTGCAATAAAAATTCCCATTGTAGTTTAAGTGGATAATTTACGTATTTAACATTGTACAAGTCTAATCCCGATTTACTCTTATAATTTTCCTTTAAAGTTATTTGTAGGTATTTTTATCTTGACGTACAAACAACTTTATTCCAGATCTACTCCGGAGAAAATTTTCTCATTACGATTAAATAAAAAATAAATATAAAAAAAACAAAACAATGTTTGTAACAAGTAAGAGCTCACTCGAAAAAAAAAGTGTGTAGCTTTTTCTTACGAGGTTACACGAGCTATTATGTAAAATAGGATTAATTTTTATAACGGAGGGATCAAAGAAAACTGAACATTGTACATTTAGTAATCAAAGTAAGGTCCTTTCTTGTTCATTTTTATAATAATAATAATAATAATAACAAACAAAAAAAAGAAGAAAGTTTATTGTAGTTGCTCAAAGTACAATGTTACAGTTAAAATTAAGAACAGTAAAAATCACAATTATAATGAAGAATATTTTAAACAAATATTGATATGGGCTCATTCCTCACCTCACTGAGCAGAGCTCGTGTCGAGAAATGGCTTTCTTACGACAGCTAAAGTATATTTATACAATTTGTTATTTCATGTATACAATATTGTTACTATTCTTATTATTTATTTAAATGTCTCTTTATTTATTTAAACATAAAGTTACAAATGTGCTTCGTTATTACATATAATGCATACAATTATTTATATTCACACATAAATTTAGTTTAGTATATAGGTAATTACACATACATACACACTCATACAAATATACATACTCGAACATACATACACATACATCATATGCATTCATATATATTATATTTTAAAATATTCTACAAAGGTGCTAGATATTTTTGATTAATTCAGATCCAGATCTATGTGTATTAAAATTGGTTAGCTGTTAAATATTTTTGGGAAGTAAAGAGTCACGGTCATGAACAATAAGGATGTATAGAAGCTGAGGTTGTTAAATGCGAGCCTCGTTACAACTCGCCTCTCTTGGCAACGCGTTTGATATAATAGTCCAGTCACGAGAGGTTCAAAAAGGGGGTCCACCGTGAGTTTGGTGCAGGAAATGATTTTATTTTTTTGTGTCCTCAGGCATGATTAGGAGATGTCAAATCCAAATTTGCGACCTCTTAATCAGGGCGGATAACTTTTGGTGGGCTAAAAACCACGATTATTTTGCACATTTTTCGGTTTTTCGTTAATAACTTAAAAACGGCTGCTCCTGTCGACAAAATAGTTCTATTCAAAATTAAAGAGCACAAAATTCCTTTCAAATGTACTAGTCAACATTTTTTCTACTCCAATTTCTACCGGTTCTACAGAACTTTGAAAATTGCTAAAATTTTCCAAAATACAAAAAACTCATATTTTTAACCTTTTAAATATTGAACTCCTTTGTAATGTCGGTCTAAGGCTAAGGGGGGGGGGTTAGAAGGTTTAGGAACCTAGTACCGGCCCAACATATAAAAATACCTGAGAGAAAATAAATACAAACAAATCAGTTTCAGACCATTCTCAAACCAAATCCGTAAAAAAAATATAGATATATCTTAGGCTGCTTTCACACCGAAGTGCAACGTGCATCCTCGGTGTGTGTGTAAGCTCTCGTTCAGTTATACAGCCCGGTGTTTAAGTGGCATGCATCGTGCCACCAGGACGCTTGCATCCTTGCATCCTGCGACTTGCTAATTCGGTGGCAAAGCCGCCTTTGTGTATGTTTGTATGCATATATTTGTGTGTTTGACCAAATGCTGTGTGCACCAGCCAGGCTTACTTAAATTCTAAACCTATTTGCGTGCGCTTCCTATTTAATCGATGTAGCTTTCGGTCTATAGATGAGCATCAATTTGAAGAAGATGAATTGGAAAGCGCAGTATAATTAAAATTGACTTTAACACTAGTTCTAAGGGCATCCCCTGTAATTACATAGCAATATCTAATACTTCTTAATCTGCTTTGCTTATTTTACAGGTTTGTGCATTTTTCGTATATATTTGCTGAAGAACGTGTAAAAATAGGAAAATTGGAAAAGTCTCTCCACGTAAAATTAACTTTTTAATAGCCAAAGCAGCTTTCAGCCTTCATAAGGTTATCATCAGTGCCGAAATAAAGAAGAAATAGAGTTACATAGTAGAAATAAAAACCGTGAAAGGTGGCACCCAGGGTTTACTTCATGTCAGAGATCGACATAAAACTCAAGAGTCTTATGTCGATCTCTATAAGCAGCTTTCAGCCTTTATAAAGGCTGAAAACTGCTTTGGCAATTAATAAGTTAATTTTACGTGGAGAGGCTTCATCATTTTTCCTTAAGGGGACCTCCATAGACGCTCCCATATCTAACGTCTAAAAATAAGTTTAATCGTTTGTTTATTTGTGACAGCGATCTCAGTGATGGTGAAGTGATAATTTTTAGAGAGACAATTATTATAGAAAGAGGAGTAAAAAACTTTGTTAGAGAGCAGCAAGCAACAAAGGAAATCCAATCACCAGCGGGTTTTAAATCATTAACTGTGTCTGCGAACTTGACTCGTTCAAAAATGTATGCTTCCAATTTTAAAGAGATATGTTTTTTTCAGTGGGAAATTGTTCTCAGAAGAATTTAAACTACGACTCTACAGGAAGCTAGATGATAAAATGTTTGACATCCACAAGGTAACGAACCTCGAATTTATCAAAATAATTCTACAGAATATGAGCTCTGTTCTACTCAAATGATCAACAATCTGTTGAGCCCATTCATCACCTCTTAATGCCAACGCTGATGCTGATGTCATTTTTTTTTTTTTTTTTTTTTTTTTTTCATTTTTTTATTTATTTTTAAATAGCTTTATTGAATAAACATAATAATACATAAATAATATTTATTACAAAATTTATCTAATTCTATGAGTAGTCTTTTTCGAATTTTACATTTTAGGACTATTATATAGAAGGTTATCTCTCCACTTGAGAACATGGAGTCCTGAGCTGTGGAGAGAAATAATTCATAATTCTCACTTTCACCTCGAGGTTCATCACCTTGTGGATGTCGAACATTTTATCATCTGGCTTCCTGTAGAGTCCTTGTTTAAATTCGTCTGAGAACAATATCTCACATAAAAAACATTTTTCTTTAAAATTGAAAGCATCAATTTTTAAACGAATCGAGTACGCAAGCACAGTTGATGATTTTTTGACCTTTGTGGCTTTCTGCTCTCTAACAAGGTTTTTATCCTCTTTCTATAACAATTGTCTCTTAAAAGATTATCACTTCACCTTCACTGAGATCGCTGTCACAAATGAACAAACGATTATACTTATTTTTAGACGTTCTTCAGCAAATATATACGAAAAATGCACAAACAACAGCATTACCTGTAAAATAAGCAAAGCAGATTAAGAAGTATTACATATTGGTATGTAATGCAGGCATTACAAGGGATGCCCCTCTTGAACTGGTGTTTAGGTCAATTTTAATTATACTGCGCTTTCCAATTCATCTTTTTTAAATTGATGCTCATCTATAGACCGAACTATAGGCGACTACATCGATTAAATAGGAAGCGCACGCAAATAGGTTTAGAATTTAAGTAACCCTGGCTGGTGCACACAATATTTTGTCAAACACACAAATATATATATGCATGCAAACATACACAAAGATATATCTATGTTTTTTACGGATTTGGTTTTAGAATGCTCTGAAACTGATTTATTTGTATTTATTTTCTCTCAGGAATTTTTATATGTTGGGCCGGTACTAGGTTCCTAAACCTCCTACCCCCTCCCTCTCATCAAAATAAATTTGACACAGCAAAAGTCGTGAATGGACTGCGTTTTATTCAATTACAATAATTGAATATTCTTTCGGTTAATTACTTCACCCCCCCCCCCCCCCCTCACAAACTCCCCCCTCCCCCGAAACATTCCCTCGACCCAACCGCACCTTTCTAAAAGCGATTTAAGACTTTTGGAGAAGTTTTAAAAGCCTTAGACCGACAGTACAAAGGAGTTCAATATTTAAAAGGTTAAAAATATGAGTTTTTTTCGATTTTGGAGAATTTTAGAAATTTTCAAAGTTCTGTAGAACCGGTAGAAAAAATGTACGGAAAACTTAACCAAAAAAAAAAAAGAAACCAAATTGCGGCTAAACTTACAGTTTAACTGTAAGTTTAGCCGCAATTTGGTTCCGAAAAAACCTTTAAAAAAAACACTCCCAAACCGCTTGTCCGATTTTGCTCAAAAAGTATAGGTACAATGTACAATCTACCATATAGGACACATATTTACCCTAAAGGAAATTGAAATCAAATAAAGCCTACTGAAGTTATCGTCGACAGACCGATTTCGTGCTTAAGTGACTGTAGCTCCGAAACGTTTTGAGCTACGATGTTCGTCCTAAAAAATGCCGCAAACCGCATCTCGATACGATGTCTTGAAGCAATGTATAAAGGATTAAAGTTCCGAACGAACGTACGTACATACATACATACGTACGCACAGATATACATGTATATGAAACGGATTTTCCTGATACCCCCGCCCGGGTTCGTAAGACCCCTCCTTTATACAGAGATCTCGGAATCACGTTTTGGAGGGTATCACCATACTTCCATTTTCATGGAAGTATAATACTAACTTAATCTACTTCCATTTTCATGGAAGTAATAACTGAATCTACTTCATCCAATTGCTCTTTTTTGAATTTCACATACTATTCACGAACTTAATTGATTTTATGCTTTTACAAGCCATTATTGTCTAAAAAAAAAAAAAAAAATTACCCCCTCAAAACTAGATATATAACAAAATAGAACGTAACAAAATTTAATCTACTATTCAAGAGCTTTTCAACGATATACATCATATTATAAAAGATTAACTTTGACATTTGTACCCCTGTACTTTGGGGTACCAAAATTATATTTTTAAAAAACAAACAATACAAAAGGGCATTAATTAAACTAATAAATATAAATAAGAAACCTAATAACATAAAAATATTTAAACCCTTTAGCCTACAACAAAATTAAAAATCGGTACTAAAGTACGTGTACAAATTTTTTTTAAAATAAACCAATAAAATAGCTTTTAATGTACATATCAAGGCCTTTCAAATGATATACGGCATAATATTAAAAACCAAAAAAGTGGTCACGTGACACGGGAGAATGTTTACTCTCATGTTCTCAGCAAATAGGATGAACTAATGAAATAAAATATAATCAATTTAAAGAGCATTAGTGTAAGAATCAAGGGCCTCAATCAGAAATAAAATCGGTCAACTATTATAGAAACTATGGCCATTCTAAGACAAAAAGGAAAAAAATAAAACCAATAAAATACCAAATTTATCACCATCTAAGGTACAACCGATGATGCGACAAAAAGTCATAGGACCAAAGTTGTAGGTCTTTTAAAATCAGTTACCGCTGGTGCTATCCGTTTTCCAATACGACTTACCGTTTAGCCGCAATAAGTCCTTACAGCTTAAAAATCAAGTCGGCCATTTTTATTTATTTAAGGGAGGAAGGAGGGGGGAAAAGGGAACTTTGTATAATTATTTTGGTTCACAATATGGACGTTTCGCGTCGAATGGCGCAAACCACATGTCTCTAGCTTTTCTGGAAGTGGGTAAACATTCATATTAGTCAGTGAGTCAGTTAGCCATGCGGTTTTATAGTACAGAGACATATTAATTTAGCTTGATTTAAAGTGCGCAGGCGGTTAAAATTAGGCAGGTGCTATCTGCAGGCTACTTTCGACAAACCATAAAAATTGCTTAGAAATCAGATGCTTACTTTTAAAGATATAGCTGTAAATAAATGTATGTTTGTGAGCATGTGGAAGATGAAAAAATAAGCGCAGAAGGTTGAAATTTATATGGGACCAACAATGGGCTAAGTATTACCTACTAACTAAATTTAATTAAAATCGGACAAGTAGTTTTTAAGATATGGTGGTTCGCAAAAATTGAGCGACAAGCCGACAGACAGACACGGGACCAAAAATGTTCTCTGATGTCTGAAACGGATTTCTGTCTTGGAATTTTTGAAATCGGAGATATAAAATATTTTCGTTCTTCAGAACGATCACATAGCTTCCGTTACCTTCGGTAAGCTCGGAAGCAATACTTATAGGAAATTATATATTGGTTATTTATTTTTTAAATATTGGATTAAAAATTAAAACTCGCACATTTTGTTACACTAAATCATTTTGCTTCTGAGCTTACCGAAGGTAACGGAAGCTATGTGATCGTTCTGAAGAACTAAAAATTTTTAGGTCTCCGATTTCAAAAATTCCAAGACAGAAATCCTTTTCAGACATCAGGGATCATTTTTGGTTCCGTGTCTGTCTGTCGGTCTGTCGGTCGGTCTGTCGTTCAATTTTTGGGAACCAACGTATCTTAAAAACTACACGTCCAATTTTAATGAAATTTGGGTGGTAGGTGATGAGTAGCCCATTGTTGGTCCCATATAAGTTTTAACCTTCTGCGCTTATTTGTTTCTCTTCCACATGCGCACAAACATACATTAATTTACACCTATAGCTTCAAAAGTACTTATCCGATTTGAATGAAACTTTTATAGTTTATCGAAAGTAGCCCGCTGATAGCCCCAGATTACTTTGAACCGTTTGCGCTCTTTAACTTTTGCTTAATTGATACTTTAATTCAAGTATAAAATCAAAACAATTTTGACAGATTAAAAAAACTGAGGAAACAATTAAACAATAATGGCTTGTAAATGCATAAAATATAAAATTAATAATGTACGTGATAGGATGCGAGGAAGCTATGTGCCATACCAATTGGCAGTCTATTTTTTAAAGATGTCGACAATAATAGGAAGTATTTAGAACTAAAATTTAAACATTTAAGCAATTTGTAATAGGACTTATAAAAATGATTTCTTCCACTCAAAACAACATTTATATACACTCGTACAAAAAAGAATAAATAATAATAACAATTAACATTAATCAGATGATATAAAATGAAGATTATTGAATTTTAAACATTGTATCGTTAATTATTAATATCCTTTATTCGATGATCAAGAATTAAAAGGTAATAATTAAGTCTTACTAACAATTAAGTTGTAAAGAATGATAAGTCGCTGATATTGTAAAACAAAAGTGTAAGCCATAAAAAAGTATACTGGTGAAAAGTGAAATTTTTAATATAAACGTAAATTAATGTATTTGCTGAGTCAGGGGTATTGTTATTATTAAATGTTTGGTTATAATGAAAAAGAACGATTTACAATAATGTTTTATGTACAATCCTTCAGGAATATTTATAACTTACCACTTGCCAGGGGCCCCCAGATCCCCCTCCCCCCGCGCCGCGGGGCCATTCCCCACCCTTTCAACCCCTCCCGGAGGGCCCTTCCAAAGGGGGGGCTGCAGCCCCCAAAGCCTTTGTGGTGGGTATTTGCCAAGTTAGAAAATGTTTTTAAATTTAAACGTGTAGAGTGATTTGGGAAAGAGAATAGAGAGAGGGACAGACAAACAACATGTACTTGCACTGGATAAATTAGACCTAGTAGAACTTACTTGGACAGTGGAAGACTTGGGTAAACCTATGATCACACAACTTTTTACGGGAAACTTGGCTTATTTTTTTACACTAGTGCTTTTGTTGGGATTGAGTTTATCAAACATAAATATTATTTTATCGTCCCCACTCCATCTCTCCCCGAAGACCGAGAAAAAGGGGTAGGGATGAACTTTGTAGGTTAAATGGGTGCATTCTCTAAAGTTTGGTGGGGGGGGGGGGGGGGCGCCGGATTCCTTAGTTACGCCACTGAATCAGAGGGTGACTCTGATAGTCAAAGAGGTGACCAGAACAGGTGATAATTTGTTATAACCCCGTTGCATGTAGCCTGATATTTATAAACTATTTTTTTAAATTCACATTAAACCCTAAAATTTCACTACGCCATGTTAATTACATTTATTTAATAAAAGTATAAATTTAAATTGATTGCTTAATTAAAATTAAAATAATTAATAATATATCTAAGCATATTTTATATAAATGTACACGTATCATTATATCTCACATGAGTTTTTTTTTCTGTACATTCTGTCTAGTCTTTTAGTTTTATCTTGTAAGCGTGCTTGAGTGTAATTCCATTCTGGTAATAATTTAAGAAGGCATATATTGTACGAGTACCATCTTAGTAGGTGTAAACACTCATTTCTTTATTTTTTTATAAACGATTTAAACAATGGTCCTTATCCAGTATATCATACATAATTAAACGTTTATTGACCTAAATATGATAATTCTGTTTTGCAAAGACATAAGCCACATTTATTGCACGGATAAATTTATCTCTCAATGGTTCATCTTATATTACACTCTCGCTCTCTTACGACGACATATATATATATATATATATATATATATATATATATATATATATATATATATATATATATATATATATATATATATATATATATACAGAGTGTATCAATTTCAGATGGCCATAGAAAAAGGGGTATATCTACAGGTCATTTGGAGCAAAAAGTTTGTAGCGGCCCCCCCGTAAATTTAAGTTTCTTATTTCATCTTATTCGCGTTCAAAAAGTTACACTTGTTAAAGCGTTCAGACTTATCAGTGTGCTTCTTGATTTAAAAACACGAGCCACGTTTTTTTGTATTCTGTTCTGTTCTCTCTCTTGTGTCGCGTCTCTCTTTCGATTAAAGAATTGTTCCAAAACAGTTTACATTGTTTTTTTATGCGTCTTAGGCTAAAGTGGTGACCTCGACGTGATATATTAGTCGATATATTATATATTAGTCGCAGTAAGTATTGTTTTTATTTTAAATTTGTTTTTATCGGATTATTCGAACTCGTGTTGAGTAACTTTGGGCACGATGGTGAACGAAGATGATAAGCCCGCCCAAACTCCTTTTGGCCTCGGCGGCAACGGCGAAGGTCAAGCGTCGTCGATAGCGACTCTCCGAATCCCGCAGTTCTGGAAGGCTGACCCGGAACTCTGGTTTTGCCAAGCTGCCGCAGTTTTCGGCACCAGTAAGATAACATCCAGTGAGCTCAAGTTCCAGGCAATAGTGGCTAACCTGGAATTTGACGTACTCACTCAAATCAGCGATCTGGTCAAGTCTCCTCCAGCTGACCCCTATCAGGCTATTAAGACAAGACTCATATCTATTTATGGAGAGTCGGAGACTAGGCGAATCCGTCGATTGTTAGAAGAAAGAAAGATAGGTGATGAAAAACCATCTCAATACCTACGTGAGATGCGGCGCCTTGCGGGCACAACTATATCAGAGGATATCCTTCGATCGCTGTGGCTCCGAGGACTCTCAGAGCGTCTTCAGGCTGCGTTAGCCATTACCGAACACACGGACCTAGACAAGCTTTCATCAATGGCTGACCGGCTCTCGGAGATTTACGAACCAGCCATAGGTTCTGTCGACCAGCCGCGACCATCGACACCATCTGCCGTGACCTCTTCAGGAGACTCTATACTGCAAGCCATTGAACTTCTCACCGCCGAGCTTGCTTCTGTGAAGTTGCAATTAAAGTCATCCCACGACCAGTCCAGAAGCCGCTCCAGGAGCCGAGGTAAGAATTTTTCCAACAACCCTAATTTGTGCTATTACCATCAGCGATTCGGCAAGGAGGCAAAAAAGTGCAGGGCCCCTTGCTCGTGGAAAAATCGATCTGCCACTGGTAGCCAGACTCCTTCGGAAAACTAGGTCCGGCAGCCGAAGAGGCGGACTCAGCTGCCGACCTGGTTAACCGCCGGCTTCATATAATTGACCCTAAGTCTAATATTCGTTACCTTATTGATACTGGGGCAACAATATCAGCCTTGCCGGCTAAAAGATTTTACAAACAAGGTCCATCATCATTCCTTCTTTATGCTGCCAATGGTACGGTTATACCTACTTACGGAGAGGCTACCAAACAATTGGACCTCGGACTTCGCCGACCAATTATCTGGAGTTTTATAATTGCTGATGTTAACCAACCGATCATAGGTGCTGACCTCCTGTACCGTTATGGTATTATAGTCGATCTAAAGGGACAGCAATTAGTGGATCGAACCACGGGACTTACATCTAAGGGCAAGCTTGCTTCTCTACCGGCTCAGTCAATATCAGCTGTACCTTTAGGGGAGTGGTGTACTGATATACTAAGCAAATTTCCATCTATACTACGACCATCATCAGCGTCTCTACGAGATCCAGTGCATGACGTGAGGCATTACATTGAAACCACCGGTCCACCAGTAACATCACACGCTCGTCGTATTGCGCCCGACAAGTATAACGCGGCTCGTGAAGAGTTCCGGCAGATGATGGCCGACGGAATCTGCCGACCTTCTAACAGTCAGTGGTCTAGCCCTCTACACATAGTTATGAAGAAAGGCGGAGGCATAAGACCATGTGGTGATTACCGTCAACTTAATGCTAGAACCCGACCCGACCGGTATGCGGTACCAAACCTCATGGACTTCAATAATAACTTACATGGTAAAAACATCTTTAGTACTATTGATTTAACTAGGGCTTACTATCAAATACCCGTAGCCCAAGAAGACATACCAAAGACGGCAGTCATAACGCCCTTTGGTTTGTTCGAGTTCACTCGAATGTGCTTTGGGTTAAGAAATGCGGCTCAAACCTTCCAAAGATTTATGGATGGCATTTTTCGTGATCTACCATATATATTCGTGTACCTCGATGACATCCTGGTTGCATCGGAGAATGATCTGCAACATCGAGACCACTTGGAGGAAGTGTTCGGACGCTTAGCTCTGCACGGGGTGACGATAAACCCGTCAAAGTGTAAGTTTGCCCAATCCTCTGTCGAGTTTCTCGGATATGCTGTAAGCGCTGAAGGTATTACGGCACTTCCTTCCAAGGTACAAGGCATCGCTTCATTCCCTCGACCTACCACCAGAGGACAACTCCGACGCTTCCTAGGTATGATCAATTTTTATCGACGGTGTTTACCAAGAGCCGCTGAGGCGCAGCAAATACTTCACTCTATTGTAGGCAATGCCAAGAAAAATGACCATACCACCATCGACTGGTCTGACGAGGCTATTAGAGCATTTGAGCAATGCAAGGGTGATGTATCGCAAGTTGCACTCTTGGCTCACCCTAATTTTGATACAGAGCTCTCTATAGCATGTGACGCTTCTGCCACTGCTATAGGAGCCGTTCTACAGCAAAGAGATGGAAATAGTTGGAGGCCCCTCGGATTTTTCTCTAAAGCACTAACACCAGCACAGCGTAACTATTCAACATATGACCGTGAGCTACTTGCTATACATCGGGCTGTCCGTCATTTCCGATCTTATGTAGAAGGCCGACACTTCATCATATTTACCGATCATAAACCGCTCGTGCACGCGTTTACGCAGAAACCGGAAACCGCCACCCCTATGCGAATTCGCCTCGTTAATTTTATTAGTCAGTTTACAACTGAGATAAAGTACGTTGCCGGACTCGACAATTCAGTTGCTGATGCGCTTTCACGTGTTGAAGCAATAACTTTACCTGACATCGCAGAACGACTTGCCGAAGCTCAAGCTGATGAAAACGCTCCAATCGCTGACCTTATGTCGAACCCTCGACTTCAACTGAAGTTTATTACTCTTCCAGGCACCGACACTGAACTTTTATGTGAAGTTTCAACTAATAAGGCTAGGCCGTACGTACCGGCTGGGCTTAGACGTGAAGTTTTCGACTTACTGCATAACCTGAGTCATCCTGGTGTTCGAGGCTCTCGTCGCCTTGTCTCTAATAGATACTTCTGGCCAGGAATGAATACTGATGTTGCTCAGTGGGCTCGTAGTTGTATTTCTTGTCAACAGGCAAAGATACACAGACACACCATTTCACCATCTTCAACTTTTGCCCCCACCGGTCGATTCGAACACATCCATCTCGACATTGTCGGACCCTTACCCCCATCACATGGTAAGAGATATCTTTTAACTATGATAGATAGGTATACCAGATGGCCAGAGGTCTACCCGCTAGAAGACATAACAGCCGAAGCTGTAGCATCTGGTTTTTATAATACATGGGTTAGCAGGTTTGGTGTACCCTGTACTGTAACCACTGACCAGGGCCGACAGTTTGAAAGCCATCTGTTTAGACAGCTAGAACAGCATCTTGGCATACGACATGCACGAACGACTGCTTACCACCCACAGTCTAACGGCTGTGTGGAGCGGTGGCATCGCTCACTGAAGGCAGCGCTAATGGCTCATTTATCATCCTCCTCCTGGACCGAGCAACTGCCGACTGTTATTCTTGGTTTAAGATCTGCCCTGAGAGATGATAATGCTACCAGTGCAGCAGAGATGGTTTATGGTCAACCACTCCGTCTGCCTGGTGAACTGCTCGAACCATCTAGTCGCTCCCTTGATCCCGAACCGTTTCTTCAATCTCTTAGGAGCAAAATTCAAAGTCTCAGACCAGCTGAGCACCGATCTAGCAACTCTACACCATTTGTGCCAACAGCTATGAGGACTTGCTCTCATGTGTTTCTCAGAGATGATACCGCTAGTAAGCCGCTCACTCCACCATACACAGGACCTCACCAAGTCATCGAGCGGGGAAACAAAACATTTACAATCCAGCTTAAATCAGGCAGTAAGACTGTCTCCATTGATCGACTCAAACCGGCTTTTATCTTGGTCGACTCATCTGGTGGCTCATCAACGTCCTCCAGATCAACTCATATCCAGCCAACAAGTAGTGATAAGGTCCCTTCTACCTCTAATGACTCTGACGCAGACTTGCACCCAGCGACTCCTGTCGCTACACCAGTTCCTCTAACTGGTCAGTTAACTCGACATGGCCGTAAGGTCAGATTGCCGGTGCGATTCTGCGACAGCGTCATTGGGGGGAGTGATGTAGCGGCCCCCCCGTAAATTTAAGTTTCTTATTTCATCTTATTCGCGTTCAAAAAGTTACACTTGTTAAAGCGTTCAGACTTATCAGTGTGCTTCTTGATTTAAAAACACGAGCCACGTTTTTTTGTATTCTGTTCTGTTCTCTCTCTTGTGTCGCGTCTCTCTTTCGATTAAAGAATTGTTCCAAAACAGTTTACATTGTTTTTTTATGCGTCTTACGCTAAAAGTTCATATAAGCTATAGTCCAATTCTCAACAGGTTAGGCAAAAATAGACTGTGTTAAAAACAATCGACCTTTGCCTTAAAAAACTGAAATAACTCAAAATATATTAATCTTGGAACAATGAATGAACAATCGTTGGAAAGAGCAGGAAATTTCCTATAAAATGATGTATGTTTTAGTTGAGTTGTTGCCTTTTTAGTGTGACCCAGAGCCAGGCCCGTTTTAGACGTCCACTGCGCCCTGGGCACCCCATCACAATGCGCCCCCCCCCCCCCCCCCTGCCTCCTCTGTTGCCTTATCTTAAGGCAGATCCGCACATACGATTTATGAGCTTGACTCTATGAAAACAAGTAATATAGTTGGCATATTTATATAAAATATAAATTTATTTTTTAATAAATATAGCCCAGTAAAATAAGACCAAAACAAATCCGTGCCTCCGAATAATTCAGACAAAGCTGGAAATAGTTTTAATCCACTTAGGGCATCCCAATAAGAGTAATATACGTTTGCGACGGTTTCTGAGGTGAGCTAAACTTTTGGGAGCCAAAAACGGCGTACTTTTGGCACTTTTCTCAGTTTTTCACTTATAACATCTTAATAATGCATTGAAAAGAATCTGTGTTCTTCAAAAATTAAAAGAACATTAAATTCTGCGTCGAATTCATTTTTAAACATTATATTTAGTACAGCGGTTTGGTCAGAATCGGCAGTCAAAAATAGGCCAATTTTACCATTTTGCCTGAAAAGAGTGTTATGCTTAGTTTTATACGCTTGTAACTCAAAAATGGTTCTTCCAAATGAAAAATGTCATATAACTAAAGTTGTAGAGCATTAAATTATGCGTTCAGAACACTCCTATTTTTTAGCTTTTGGCTCCCAAAAGTTTAGCTCACCTCAGAAACCGTCGCAAACTTATATTACTCTTATTTGGGATGCCCTAAGTGGGTTAAAGCTCATATTATAAAGTATTTGCTCAGTAAAATTAGATTTTTGGTGTAGATTAATTCAGACAAAGCTGGAAATAATAATTAACATTGGACTTTTCTAGGATAAGAGATATTTAGTTTACTTAAAACATATTCCCATTTATATTTTTTGCCCTTGCAAAGTTTAGCCGTGCCCCCCTCCCCCCTCTAACCTTTTGAGTTGCGCCCCAAACCTCTTGCGCCCCTGGGCACGTGCCCATCGTGCCCCTATAGTTAAATCGGCCCTGCCCAGAGCTGTTTGAAAACAAAAAAATAGATTTTTTTAAAAAATCTGAAAAACTTTGAGCCCAATTATCGATATGACCCGAATGGGAGAAATGCATACAAAGTTAAAAAAAGTTGGCGCTTTTAATAAGCTTTAAAACGATACTAAATACTTTACAATATTCTAACTCTAAGTGGGCGAACAAACCACCGTTGTAGAAAAAAACATGTCGTGCTTGCAGCTGCAGAAGGGCAAAGAAACGTGACATTATCAGCTGTGGCATCTTTGACAAAATGATGTCGAATGTGCATTGCTCAAGGTCATTAAATTGAAATTTTAGTTCTCTAACTAGAAGATCTATTATTGTAAAATATAGTTACCATGGTATCTCATGGCAGAAGCTGCTCAAAATGGCCGCCACCTTGAGCAATATATATATATATATATATATATATATATATATATATATATATATATATATATATATTATATATATATATATATATATATATATATATATATATATATATATGTAATTTACCTATTTGACAATGAATAAATGAGGCAGAAATATCTAGTTAGCTAGTCTAATCTAGAATGACTTCAATAATAATACAAATAAAAAATATTGATGTTGGATGTTTACATGAAGCTGCAGAGTAGCCAGCGACTCTGCTATTTTTACTACGTTTTTATTAGCTTGCTTTCATGTTTGTTTGTTTGTTTGTCCGGTACAAATCTGGCAATCGATTTCTAACTAACTTCCCAAATAGCTAGACATTTGAAACTTTTAGCATAGCTCAGAACACGATGACAATGCATTATTTTAATACTTTTAGCCATCTTTCAGCAGAATTTAATTGGTTTTCAGCAAATTTTGCTGTGTGGAAAGTTAGTTCGGAAAAAATCCGCAAGTTATTTTAATTGTTTTGACATATCCCATATCCCATAGTATTTGCAATCTTCATTTTGACGGGTCTCAAATTTGTGATAGATAAACATTGAATGACAGCAAAACAGGAAATATCGATTATATTATTTATATTATTTCAAATATATCGATGGCACGGTTTAGATTTGGTGTTGGGGAGATCCGTTGTACAAAGATTTGTCCTTTTATAGGTTTAAGATCAGCTCTCTAGATGGTTGTCATTTATGTGAAGTAAATAAATTCGGAACTATTTTTTTTTTTTTCACTAACATTATATATTATATAACAATAACAATTAGGTCATCAACATTACATACGATTCAACAGAAAATTTAAAAACGTAGTATATATAAGTTCTTTTTATCTTGAAATTGTTTAATTAAAGATCTACTATTCATTGAACTTATTTAACAGAATTAACAAACATAAACAAATTATTTTATCTACAATTGATACAAAATATAAACATTATATCTTTGTTTAGATGCGTAGAAAGTGATTATTTACGTACTTGTATTCATTGTGCATGCGCGTCTCATAGTTCTGAATAATTCCTCTTCTTTACCGCACTAGTGCGGTAAAGAAGAGGAATTCTTCAGCTTTACGCACGATTAGTGAGTTTGTTTACATTTAACAAAACTAATTTGGTGTTCTTTTATTAAAGTAACTGTTTATATCGAGTTTTTAGTGAAAAACAATGAGTGAATCAAGTGACTTTGACGAAAATGTGGAGAATAATAATCCTCCAGAAATAATTAATTCGGCAAAAAATACAACTAATGAATTAATGCCATCTTTATCAAGAGAGAGATACGAACTTACATACAGCAAGTTTATTTGTTTCTGTATTTACTATTTAAATCACAACAATCGTAGATAAAGTACGGTACGCAACTCGTGCGAAAACGGCATTTTGCATTGCTCGTGTGGTTTTACCACCCTCGCTGTCGCTCGGGTGCAAACTCCACACTTGCATGCAAAATGCTACTTTCCGCACTCGACGCGTAATGTACTATTATCATTTATTAAATATTACTTATTGAACTATAATATAATATAATGTTATAAGATAGAGATAATAATATAAACTGTTATTGCCAACATTATAACAATAAAAAAATTTCTGCCTAGGCAGCAAAATCACATTTCTCTGCCCGAAATCAGTTCATAATGCCTCATTTAGCTGCCGCAAGGAGATAAAATTCATTTTCTGATTCTAAAGTGCTTTATTTCTATAGTTTTTTAAAAATTGTGGGGGGGGGGTACACAACAGATACCCCTAGTATTCTAGCCCTCAGGAGAAAAGGGGGCCATCTCCGAGGAAGCTTAAGGGAATTTTAAGGCAATATAAGCTTGTTTTAGATAAAATTTTCTCTTTTTACAAGCTTTTATTTTACTTGCAATGTTTGTATGTCCGGGTAAAATCTTGCAACTGAGTTTTAAAGCAGTTATCCTCAACCGATTGAATTGCAATTTTGCATACACGTTTCGTTTGGATGACAATGCATGGTTAGGCAAGTGACATCATTTTCATCATCATTCATCAGCACAAGATGGCGGACTAGTTATTTTTTTTTAGTATGCCCATGATATGGGTATCAAATGAAAGGGTTTGCCGAGAAAAATCCAAATAAAAGCTTGTTTTTAAAAATGTTCTTAAATAAAATTTTATGTCATCTATTATCAGAAAATTAAAGTAACAAATATATTGTGGAAAATGTAATAAAAATGTTAGTCATTATACTCATTATTTAAAATTAAGAATAAATTTAATTACAGTAGAACCCCCATATCCGTCACCTACAGGACCGGAGCATTGTCGGAACACAAAAAAAGTCGGATAATCTGAGGAACAAAGAAAAGGGAATTTTTCAGAGTAAAAATTAAATCTTAATTATTAAAAATGAACTTACGCGCTGAAATTTTGAACTTACGCACTTTATTCTGAATATATTATAAGAATATTCATACTATTCCAGTTGAGGAATGCGTACAAAGTCTTTCAGACCCTTTTTCCAATCTTTAATTGTTGTTACACCAACTGCTAATTCTGAAGCTAGTTTTAGAACGGACTCACCTTTGTCAAACCGTTAAAGAATATCTAACTCCTACAGTAATGTACACACAACCCGTTTTTGTTTCAGTTGAGCCGCCATGCCATATTCACTAAAAATATAGCGTAAGTACGATAACAAACGACTAGCTGCTTTTATTGTTTCAAACTCAATATGATAAGGGTGAAGTTCGGTCGTGTCAGATTTATTAACTTTGCCTTAATTTGCGATTTTCAGTTGAATGCCAAACTTGATCCTCCAAAACGTTAAGATTTATGATGCCTTGGAACAGCATATATTTACAGCACTAGTTTACAAATAAAGTAATAAAAGAAATATTCCATGTACTTTTTTTAGTCAATGATTTCGAATTCAATATTTATTTTGTTTAATCTTAGTGACCAAATCGACAAAAATATTAGATTATTAAAGAACAGAGGTATCATGTTCAACTCCCTGGGAATGGAACAAGAAGTGTTGTTCCCAGAGGTTCCTGAAGTAAGATAAGCACTTTAGAAAAAAAGGGAGCCAACTAAGCATTTTGGCAAATCTCAGGCATGCACAAGCACAGTTGTGTAGTGCAGTCAACCTAAATTATCCTTTGGATGTAGAAAGTATAAGATGGCTAACCAGTAGTAAACTGGTGGTAGGAAAAATACCAACTCCCAAGTTAAATAACAATGAAAACCGGGTGGGCAGTGGGCACAAAGTAAGCGTTTGCCATACTTTTATCCCATTTTTTATTTTCTTTTTTGGTAATGTCCTAGCTAACTGTTTTTTTTTTTGTTTTTTTTTAAATTATCAAGTACACAAATTAATTCCAAATTTACCAATACTAAAATGAGGATCCAAGTTTATGTCTTTAAGAAAGAATAGAGAGCAAGAAAAAAGGGTTTATTATATCTACCCAGAATGTCAAAATATTAATATAAATATTTCCTAATCCAATGAATCCCTAGCAATCTATAGTTTCGTTTACTGAGGATACACTGCAACTATATATATTATACTATAAAAGTAAAAATAGTTATGGAAAAAATTAATATTGACTTTGATTTACACCCCAAAAGAAAGTATTATTCTTTTAAAAGGTCTCATCAAAATCTAAGGATTGTCTGCTTCGCTTAAAGTGTGGCCTATTTTGGTGTGTTTTTGGCACATAATCATTTAATGCGATCAATGTCCAGATCGCAAAACTTTTAAAACTTTTCTTTATTTTTTACGGGGAAATAACTGGAGCTGCGGCAATGGCGTTTCAGTGAACATAATTTTTTCGTAGAATGTAAACCTCACCTCACCTTCTCCCATTACTAGGAAGGACATGTCTCAGAACTTAAAATGTTTTAGTTTGTAATGAATCGTATTCTTTCAACAAATTTACATAAGATCAAAGTTGATTTGCTTTGTTATAAAGTTTAATTTTTAAACGAAACGTCTTGGTCATGTACATACATGTATGTATGAATGTATTAGTTATGTCCCTAAAGGTCTACTCCTTATTGTCCATTAATAAAAAGTAAAATTATGTACTTTGTCATTAAATTATATGTCGTCAGATCACTCAGTCACAGTGTAAGTAATAAACACAATCTTTTTTATAATTGTATTTTGTTTTGAGTGATGTAATCACTTTGTATGGGTTCCAACGTGATCATATTAAGCGGTGTAAGATAACATTTAAACATTCCCAGAATAACTGAGTCCTGCCTCCACTTATCCACAATGTATCTTCGAAATCAATATTTTTGATAAAGGGAAAAAAGTAAAGAATAATAAGAAAAACTCAATTAAAAAATAAAGTCTTAATGGTTTATTAAATGAGTGAAGTATAAAACATCGCTTCATTCCCTCGACCTACCACCAGAGGACAACTCCGACGCTTCCTAGGTATGATCAATTTTTATCGACGGTGTTTACCAAGAGCCGCTGAGGCGCAGCAAATACTTCACTCTATTGTAGGCAATGCCAAGAAAAATGACCATACCACCATCGACTGGTCTGACGAGGCTATTAGAGCATTTGAGCAATGCAAGGGTGATGTATCGCAAGTTGCACTCTTGGCTCACCCTAATTTTGATACAGAGCTCTCTATAGCATGTGACGCTTCTGCCACTGCTATAGGAGCCGTTCTACAGCAAAGAGATGGAAATAGTTGGAGGCCCCTCGGATTTTTCTCTAAAGCACTAACACCAGCACAGCGTAACTATTCAACATATGACCGTGAGCTACTTGCTATACATCGGGCTGTCCGTCATTTCCGATCTTATGTAGAAGGCCGACACTTCATCATATTTACCGATCATAAACCGCTCGTGCACGCGTTTACGCAGAAACCGGAAACCGCCACCCCTATGCGAATTCGCCTCGTTAATTTTATTAGTCAGTTTACAACTGAGATAAAGTACGTTGCCGGACTCGACAATTCAGTTGCTGATGCGCTTTCACGTGTTGAAGCAATAACTTTACCTGACATCGCAGAACGACTTGCCGAAGCTCAAGCTGATGAAAACGCTCCAATCGCTGACCTTATGTCGAACCCTCGACTTCAACTGAAGTTTATTACTCTTCCAGGCACCGACACTGAACTTTTATGTGAAGTTTCAACTAATAAGGCTAGGCCGTACGTACCGGCTGGGCTTAGACGTGAAGTTTTCGACTTACTGCATAACCTGAGTCATCCTGGTGTTCGAGGCTCTCGTCGCCTTGTCTCTAATAGATACTTCTGGCCAGGAATGAATACTGATGTTGCTCAGTGGGCTCGTAGTTGTATTTCTTGTCAACAGGCAAAGATACACAGACACACCATTTCACCATCTTCAACTTTTGCCCCCACCGGTCGATTCGAACACATCCATCTCGACATTGTCGGACCCTTACCCCCATCACATGGTAAGAGATATCTTTTAACTATGATAGATAGGTATACCAGATGGCCAGAGGTCTACCCGCTAGAAGACATAACAGCCGAAGCTGTAGCATCTGGTTTTTATAATACATGGGTTAGCAGGTTTGGTGTACCCTGTACTGTAACCACTGACCAGGGCCGACAGTTTGAAAGCCATCTGTTTAGACAGCTAGAACAGCATCTTGGCATACGACATGCACGAACGACTGCTTACCACCCACAGTCTAACGGCTGTGTGGAGCGGTGGCATCGCTCACTGAAGGCAGCGCTAATGGCTCATTTATCATCCTCCTCCTGGACCGAGCAACTGCCGACTGTTATTCTTGGTTTAAGATCTGCCCTGAGAGATGATAATGCTACCAGTGCAGCAGAGATGGTTTATGGTCAACCACTCCGTCTGCCTGGTGAACTGCTCGAACCATCTAGTCGCTCCCTTGATCCCGAACCGTTTCTTCAATCTCTTAGGAGCAAAATTCAAAGTCTCAGACCAGCTGAGCACCGATCTAGCAACTCTACACCATTTGTGCCAACAGCTATGAGGACTTGCTCTCATGTGTTTCTCAGAGATGATACCGCTAGTAAGCCGCTCACTCCACCATACACAGGACCTCACCAAGTCATCGAGCGGGGAAACAAAACATTTACAATCCAGCTTAAATCAGGCAGTAAGACTGTCTCCATTGATCGACTCAAACCGGCTTTTATCTTGGTCGACTCATCTGGTGGCTCATCAACGTCCTCCAGATCAACTCATATCCAGCCAACAAGTAGTGATAAGGTCCCTTCTACCTCTAATGACTCTGACGCAGACTTGCACCCAGCGACTCCTGTCGCTACACCAGTTCCTCTAACTGGTCAGTTAACTCGACATGGCCGTAAGGTCAGATTGCCGGTGCGATTCTGCGACAGCGTCATTGGGGGGAGTGATGTAGCGGCCCCCCCGTAAATTTAAGTTTCTTATTTCATCTTATTCGCGTTCAAAAAGTTACACTTGTTAAAGCGTTCAGACTTATCAGTGTGCTTCTTGATTTAAAAACACGAGCCACGTTTTTTTGTATTCTGTTCTGTTCTCTCTCTTGTGTCGCGTCTCTCTTTCGATTAAAGAATTGTTCCAAAACAGTTTACATTGTTTTTTTATGCGTCTTACGCTAAAAGTTCATATAAGCTATAGTCCAATTCTCAACAGGTTAGGCAAAAATAGACTGTGTTAAAAACAATCGACCTTTGCCTTAAAAAACTGAAATAACTCAAAATATATTAATCTTGGAACAATGAATGAACAATCGTTGGAAAGAGCAGGAAATTTCCTATAAAATGATGTATGTTTTAGTTGAGTTGTTGCCTTTTTAGTGTGACCCAGAGCCAGGCCCGTTTTAGACGTCCACTGCGCCCTGGGCACCCCATCACAATGCGCCCCCCCCCCCCCCCCCCCCCCCTGCCTCCTCTGTTGCCTTATCTTAAGGCAGATCCGCACATACGATTTATGAGCTTGACTCTATGAAAACAAGTAATATAGTTGGCATATTTATATAAAATATAAATTTATTTTTTAATAAATATAGCCCAGTAAAATAAGACCAAAACAAATCCGTGCCTCCGAATAATTCAGACAAAGCTGGAAATAGTTTTAATCCACTTAGGGCATCCCAATAAGAGTAATATACGTTTGCGACGGTTTCTGAGGTGAGCTAAACTTTTGGGAGCCAAAAACGGCGTACTTTTGGCACTTTTCTCAGTTTTTCACTTATAACATCTTAATAATGCATTGAAAAGAATCTGTGTTCTTCAAAAATTAAAAGAACATTAAATTCTGCGTCGAATTCATTTTTAAACATTATATTTAGTACAGCGGTTTGGTCAGAATCGGCAGTCAAAAATAGGCCAATTTTACCATTTTGCCTGAAAAGAGTGTTATGCTTAGTTTTATACGCTTGTAACTCAAAAATGGTTCTTCCAAATGAAAAATGTCATATAACTAAAGTTGTAGAGCATTAAATTATGCGTTCAGAACACTCCTATTTTTTAGCTTTTGGCTCCCAAAAGTTTAGCTCACCTCAGAAACCGTCGCAAACTTATATTACTCTTATTTGGGATGCCCTAAGTGGGTTAAAGCTCATATTATAAAGTATTTGCTCAGTAAAATTAGATTTTTGGTGTAGATTAATTCAGACAAAGCTGGAAATAATAATTAACATTGGACTTTTCTAGGATAAGAGATATTTAGTTTACTTAAAACATATTCCCATTTATATTTTTTGCCCTTGCAAAGTTTAGCCGTGCCCCCCTCCCCCCTCTAACCTTTTGAGTTGCGCCCCAAACCTCTTGCGCCCCTGGGCACGTGCCCATCGTGCCCCTATAGTTAAATCGGCCCTGCCCAGAGCTGTTTGAAAACAAAAAAATAGATTTTTTTAAAAAATCTGAAAAACTTTGAGCCCAATTATCGATATGACCCGAATGGGAGAAATGCATACAAAGTTAAAAAAAGTTGGCGCTTTTAATAAGCTTTAAAACGATACTAAATACTTTACAATATTCTAACTCTAAGTGGGCGAACAAACCACCGTTGTAGAAAAAAACATGTCGTGCTTGCAGCTGCAGAAGGGCAAAGAAACGTGACATTATCAGCTGTGGCATCTTTGACAAAATGATGTCGAATGTGCATTGCTCAAGGTCATTAAATTGAAATTTTAGTTCTCTAACTAGAAGATCTATTATTGTAAAATATAGTTACCATGGTATCTCATGGCAGAAGCTGCTCAAAATGGCCGCCACCTTGAGCAATATATATATATATATATATATATATATATATATATATATATATATATATATATATTATATATATATATATATATATATATATATATATATATATATATGTAATTTACCTATTTGACAATGAATAAATGAGGCAGAAATATCTAGTTAGCTAGTCTAATCTAGAATGACTTCAATAATAATACAAATAAAAAATATTGATGTTGGATGTTTACATGAAGCTGCAGAGTAGCCAGCGACTCTGCTATTTTTACTACGTTTTTATTAGCTTGCTTTCATGTTTGTTTGTTTGTTTGTCCGGTACAAATCTGGCAATCGATTTCTAACTAACTTCCCAAATAGCTAGACATTTGAAACTTTTAGCATAGCTCAGAACACGATGACAATGCATTATTTTAATACTTTTAGCCATCTTTCAGCAGAATTTAATTGGTTTTCAGCAAATTTTGCTGTGTGGAAAGTTAGTTCGGAAAAAATCCGCAAGTTATTTTAATTGTTTTGACATATCCCATATCCCATAGTATTTGCAATCTTCATTTTGACGGGTCTCAAATTTGTGATAGATAAACATTGAATGACAGCAAAACAGGAAATATCGATTATATTATTTATATTATTTCAAATATATCGATGGCACGGTTTAGATTTGGTGTTGGGGAGATCCGTTGTACAAAGATTTGTCCTTTTATAGGTTTAAGATCAGCTCTCTAGATGGTTGTCATTTATGTGAAGTAAATAAATTCGGAACTATTTTTTTTTTTTCACTAACATTATATATTATATAACAATAACAATTAGGTCATCAACATTACATACGATTCAACAGAAAATTTAAAAACGTAGTATATATAAGTTCTTTTTATCTTGAAATTGTTTAATTAAAGATCTACTATTCATTGAACTTATTTAACAGAATTAACAAACTTAAACAAATTATTTTATCTACAATTGATACAAAATATAAACATTATATCTTTGTTTAGATGCGTAGAAAGTGATTATTTACGTACTTGTATTCATTGTGCATGCGCGTCTCATAGTTCTGAATAATTCCTCTTCTTTACCGCACTAGTGCGGTAAAGAAGAGGAATTCTTCAGCTTTACGCACGATTAGTGAGTTTGTTTACATTTAACAAAACTAATTTGGTGTTCTTTTATTAAAGTAACTGTTTATATCGAGTTTTTAGTGAAAAACAATGAGTGAATCAAGTGACTTTGACGAAAATGTGGAGAATAATAATCCTCCAGAAATAATTAATTCGGCAAAAAATACAACTAATGAATTAATGCCATCTTTATCAAGAGAGAGATACGAACTTACATACAGCAAGTTTATTTGTTTCTGTATTTACTATTTAAATCACAACAATCGTAGATAAAGTACGGTACGCAACTCGTGCGAAAACGGCATTTTGCATTGCTCGTGTGGTTTTACCACCCTCGCTGTCGCTCGGGTGCAAACTCCACACTTGCATGCAAAATGCTACTTTCCGCACTCGACGCGTAATGTACTATTATCATTTATTAAATATTACTTATTGAACTATAATATAATATAATGTTATAAGATAGAGATAATAATATAAACTGTTATTGCCAACATTATAACAATAAAAAAATTTCTGCCTAGGCAGCAAAATCACATTTCTCTGCCCGAAATCAGTTCATAATGCCTCATTTAGCTGCCGCAAGGAGATAAAATTCATTTTCTGATTCTAAAGTGCTTTATTTCTATAGTTTTTTAAAAATTGTGGGGGGGGGGGGTACACAACAGATACCCCTAGTATTCTAGCCCTCAGGAGAAAAGGGGGCCATCTCCGAGGAAGCTTAAGGGAATTTTAAGGCAATATAAGCTTGTTTTAGATAAAATTTTCTCTTTTTACAAGCTTTTATTTTACTTGCAATGTTTGTATGTCCGGGTAAAATCTTGCAACTGAGTTTTAAAGCAGTTATCCTCAACCGATTGAATTGCAATTTTGCATACACGTTTCGTTTGGATGACAATGCATGGTTAGGCAAGTGACATCATTTTCATCATCATTCATCAGCACAAGATGGCGGACTAGTTATTTTTTTTTAGTATGCCCATGATATGGGTATCAAATGAAAGGGTTTGCCGAGAAAAATCCAAATAAAAGCTTGTTTTTAAAAATGTTCTTAAATAAAATTTTATGTCATCTATTATCAGAAAATTAAAGTAACAAATATATTGTGGAAAATGTAATAAAAATGTTAGTCATTATACTCATTATTTAAAATTAAGAATAAATTTAATTACAGTAGAACCCCCATATCCGTCACCTACAGGACCGGAGCATTGTCGGAACACAAAAAAAGTCGGATAATCTGAGGAACAAAGAAAAGGGAATTTTTCAGAGTAAAAATTAAATCTTAATTATTAAAAATGAACTTACGCGCTGAAATTTTGAACTTACGCACTTTATTCTGAATATATTATAAGAATATTCATACTATTCCAGTTGAGGAATGCGTACAAAGTCTTTCAGACCCTTTTTCCAATCTTTAATTGTTGTTACACCAACTGCTAATTCTGAAGCTAGTTTTAGAACGGACTCACCTTTGTCAAACCGTTAAAGAATATCTAACTCCTACAGTAATGTACACACAACCCGTTTTTGTTTCAGTTGAGCCGCCATGCCATATTCACTAAAAATATAGCGTAAGTACGATAACAAACGACTAGCTGCTTTTATTGTTTCAAACTCAATATGATAAGGGTGAAGTTCGGTCGTGTCAGATTTATTAACTTTGCCTTAATTTGCGATTTTCAGTTGAATGCCAAACTTGATCCTCCAAAACGTTAAGATTTATGATGCCTTGGAACAGCATATATTTACAGCACTAGTTTACAAATAAAGTAATAAAAGAAATATTCCATGTACTTTTTTTAGTCAATGATTTCGAATTCAATATTTATTTTGTTTAATCTTAGTGACCAAATCGACAAAAATATTAGATTATTAAAGAACAGAGGTATCATGTTCAACTCCCTGGGAATGGAACAAGAAGTGTTGTTCCCAGAGGTTCCTGAAGTAAGATAAGCACTTTAGAAAAAAAGGGAGCCAACTAAGCATTTTGGCAAATCTCAGGCATGCACAAGCACAGTTGTGTAGTGCAGTCAACCTAAATTATCCTTTGGATGTAGAAAGTATAAGATGGCTAACCAGTAGTAAACTGGTGGTAGGAAAAATACCAACTCCCAAGTTAAATAACAATGAAAACCGGGTGGGCAGTGGGCACAAAGTAAGCGTTTGCCATACTTTTATCCCATTTTTTATTTTCTTTTTTGGTAATGTCCTAGCTAACTGTTTTTTTTTTTGTTTTTTTTTAAATTATCAAGTACACAAATTAATTCCAAATTTACCAATACTAAAATGAGGATCCAAGTTTATGTCTTTAAGAAAGAATAGAGAGCAAGAAAAAAGGGTTTATTATATCTACCCAGAATGTCAAAATATTAATATAAATATTTCCTAATCCAATGAATCCCTAGCAATCTATAGTTTCGTTTACTGAGGATACACTGCAACTATATATATTATACTATAAAAGTAAAAATAGTTATGGAAAAAATTAATATTGACTTTGATTTACACCCCAAAAGAAAGTATTATTCTTTTAAAAGGTCTCATCAAAATCTAAGGATTGTCTGCTTCGCTTAAAGTGTGGCCTATTTTGGTGTGTTTTTGGCACATAATCATTTAATGCGATCAATGTCCAGATCGCAAAACTTTTAAAACTTTTCTTTATTTTTTACGGGGAAATAACTGGAGCTGCGGCAATGGCGTTTCAGTGAACATAATTTTTTCGTAGAATGTAAACCTCACCTCACCTCACCTTCTCCCATTACTAGGAAGGACATGTCTCAGAACTTAAAATGTTTTAGTTTGTAATGAATCGTATTCTTTCAACAAATTTACATAAGATCAAAGTTGATTTGCTTTGTTATAAAGTTTAATTTTTAAACGAAACGTCTTGGTCATGTACATACATGTATGTATGAATGTATTAGTTATGTCCCTAAAGGTCTACTCCTTATTGTCCATTAATAAAAAGTAAAATTATGTACTTTGTCATTAAATTATATGTCGTCAGATCACTCAGTCACAGTGTAAGTAATAAACACAATCTTTTTTATAATTGTATTTTGTTTTGAGTGATGTAATCACTTTGTATGGGTTCCAACGTGATCATATTAAGCGGTGTAAGATAACATTTAAACATTCCCAGAATAACTGAGTCCTGCCTCCACTTATCCACAATGTATCTTCGAAATCAATATTTTTGATAAAGGGAAAAAAGTAAAGAATAATAAGAAAAACTCAATTAAAAAATAAAGTCTTAATGGTTTATTAAATGAGTGAAGTATAAAACAGGCCCTCACGATACAAGTAGTTTACAACATATCTCGCCAATATCTGCTTTATAATATACTTCTTAATTTTCTGTACAAATCGCTTAAGTACTTCTAAGGGACAGATCATTGTATAAACATTACAACTAAGAACAATATATAATACAAGTTATGGTAATTTTTTTTTAATTTAATTTATTTTTATAATTTTTTTAATTTAATAAAAAAAGATATTTAATTGAAATATTCATATTATATATATATATATATTTATTTATTTATATTTAATACAAAAATGTCCCTAAGACTGAGGTTTATTTATCACATGAAAAGTAACACAACAATTAAAATGTTCAAATTACATATTTTCTCACCAAAACAAAGATGCGATAACTTTTGAAAAAAAATCAGATTTTATTTTTTTTTCTTTTTTAAATTTTCTATTGCTAATTACAAAACAAAAGAAAAAAAATGGAGGTATAAATAAATAAATGATTTAACACATAATGAAACAAAAATTTTAACAAATTTGGATTAAAAAAAAATAATTTTGTTACAAAAAAAAACATCCATACAATAATTGAACCACAAGACAAAAATAATCTATAGTAAATGTATTCAATATTTTGAGCTTACTAACAAGAAAAAGAAGAATTAAAATAAATCAAACCAAGTTGAAATAAGTCCATTTTTTACAGTTTTAAACAACTGTTGTAAAAACAATATGAAGCATTTTTATCTATATTAAAACTAAACTTTATATAAGTTTAAGAATAGCTTAAAAAATGTACAAAAATTATTTACAGATGGGATATTGAAGCTTACTAATAAAGAATATTGTAAAGAGGAAAAAGAGAAAGTGCAAATAAAAATTAGTGTTAAATAGTCGTTCTAATACAGGTTTCACAGGTGATTGTCGAGAAATTATCTGAACATGTTAGATTATTACTAACAAAAATGATCAAATAAATAATAAATTGTTTAAACAAACCAATAATTATATTAGCCCCCTTTTTATCAAGGGGTTATGGAACAGTAAAAATTTTGTTTAAAAATATTATAAATGCTCTACATACATATGTTAAGTTTTACTATATACTTTTTTTCCTTTTTTTATTCTTTATACAAATATTTTATATATAATATATATATATATATATATATATATATATATATATATATATATATATATATATATATATATATATATATATTCCTATGAATAAGATTAACACATATTCATTAAAAACTAATCTCGTTTACTATATGATAATTAGGTCCTGGTAGGAGACTATATCCTTATTTTCTCCTAAAATAATAATATATGTGCATAAAAAGCACACAAACAAACGAATTATTATTTTTTATTATTACTTTTTTTAATACATTCGAAAAATCTAACTAAACAATTATCACACTTTGCTTAGAAAATCGAAAAGAATTACAAGATAATATCACTTTGGGAGAGAATAGGGGCCCTACCCCCTCGGTAGTCGATATAATGAGATCATGATGAGATAGTTAAGGGGGGGATTCTTATCAGTCGTATGACCTGAGCCAGTTTGGGGGAAGGGGACTTGGTTGGCTCGGCAGTTGGAGGGACAACGATAAACTAGGTTAACAACCCTTATGGATGCACCGTGATTACTCCAGATTCTCTGATCCTGATGTGTAGCTCATCTAGTGAATATTTGTCTTATTTCCGAATCGGACACTCGTACACAGCGAGCCACAAGGAACATGAGTAGAGTCAGTATCTTCTCTCGACAGGTTATATCTTGTTCAATGAGTGGAACCCAGGGATACCGACAGGTGATGGGGATCTGACTCGGGTTTAGAACTTCGGGGGACATAGGCTGACTTAGCAGGGGCAGCAGCAATAGGCTGGTGCACAGCGGATGAACTGCGCCTCACTTCACCACCGCTACTACTACTTGAAGTTATTGACTTGAGCCACTCATGTCGTAAAGCATCTTCAGCAGTCATTCTCCATTTCGGATCCCATCTAAACAACAGATAAACAACATATAACATTAGTAACAGCATAAAAATAATTAATGTCAACATCCCAAGCCCAGCCCTGCCCTGCATGTGATAAAAAAATCAAAATACAAAAATCGTTATCTTGAGGTATTTATTTCCAAAATAAATTACTATTCAAAGTATCTTATGCCAAATTATTTTTTTTTTATAAAATGCTTCTACCCCCACCCTCCTTTTAATCAAAACAAATGTTTCATTATACATCAAATTTTTTTAAAAAATACTAAAATTATGTCACATTCATTAAACAGTTTTACTTAAATAATAAATAATTCCCAAAAAGTTGAGTAAAGAGGATAACTCTAAATTAGTCAGGTTCAAACTACAATAAATAGAATGAAGCACGACCCTCTCTCCTCTTATCTTCTATGAAAACAAACTTATACCAAAATATTGAAATAAATATTTTTGTATTAAGAACCTAATTGTTGAGATTCAATAGAAATAAATAAAAAATAATGTGCAGTGATGCTAAGTGTATATTTAGTTATAGGTAGTGTAATATAGATCCTTGAAGGGTTTTTTTTCCTACCCTTCAAGGATCCATAGTACACGACCTATATATAAAATAATGGTTTAAATACACAATATAAGGGAAAAGTAAAACTTACATAAGACATCGTGAAACAAAATCTACAAATAGTTTATCGTTGCACCGGATCGCTGTTGCCAAGTCCTTGGAGAGTGGCTTACGTTTCCTTCCTTTGCTATTTGTAATACAACGTGGCATACCTTTAGAATCTGAAAAGCAATTTAAAGCACAAATAATTATTATCATAATACAAGTATGACAGAAAGGGTGAATAATAGTGAATATGAACAGAGAAATATCTGAAATTAATTCGTTCAGATATTTCCATTTAAAAAGAAAATATTAATCACAACAAATTCTACAAATTTACAAAAATCTTATGAGAAAAGAATCCTCAGAAGAAAAGTCAGTTATTCACATGGCCACTAAGAAATTTACTGCATTTTGGGCCAGAATATTTAGATGGGGAAAATTTAAGTAGGTCTGGGGTTCCTGTTCTTTTTTAAACTTGTAAAAACAACTTAAATTTATATCCTTTCTGTTGATATCAAAATAAATAAAAATATGGCTGAAGTATAAAATATGGGGCCCCCCCTTATAAGTGTCACCTCACAAGTGATATTCCTTTGTCAAAAATTATGGCAAGGAAGTATTACCTCTTCCGTGTGTAGAAGTGATAAGATCCCTTAGTCTAAAAGGAATAATATCTCTCCAGAGTATAGAAGTGATAATATCCCTTAGTCTAATAAAAGATAAGATAAAAAGGGCAGGGGCCTCTATATATGTACATGCAAAAAAAAAATTAATTGAAATAATAATTTGAGTGATTTGTTTGATTCTCAATTAATCTGTAGTAGAAAATGTTCTTAAATTCAAACCTATCTCTACAAATTTTAAGAAAAAATATTATACTTCTTATACAATTACTCTTTAAGATTACTCTTTTACCCTTCATGACCCAACACATAGGTGTATCAATACTTAAACCCAGGACCACTACTACTACTTATTAAGAACTATACATACATTATGAGGCATAATAAATTACACAAAGTACACTTTGGCAGACACTTTTAAGTATAAAAATTCACTGACTCTTAAGGTTGTAATTTTTAAGACTTAATAATGAATAACACTAACTAAATCAGTAAACTTCCAAAATTATTTTAAAAAATCAGACCAGTTTTAACTTTTTATCAAGAACTTATAGACTGTTTCACATTACTCTGACAGTGTCAGAGTAGAAGAGATTTGATAAAACACTGATTACAAAAGTGTTATTGATAGTCCATCAGTGAACGTAACATTTCATTATGAGAAAATATGTCTATAATTTCATTCTATTTATTCTGAAATAGTATAACCATGCTAAACTTAAATGCCCTGCCAATATGTCAAAGAGAACATGACTTTGTTAGGTGGTAAATCTCTTGATGGATACATGAATAAAGGACTCCTCTTTTGACTCCTATTTGATGTATATTCTGATTGAGGATGCCAATTTTAGGAATTTTATCAGTTGGGAGCAATTTAATTGAATTTTTTTTTATTAAAATTGGTAAAAAAATAGTTACCAAAGAAAAGACGTTTTCTAGAAGCTTTCAAAATGATATCATCAGGAGGGATACCAATGACCTCCATGATGCAAGCCAGCTGCTCCACCTCATTCTCTCCAGGAAAGAGTGGGTAGCCCGTGTAGAGTTCAGCAAGTATACATCCTGCACAAATTAGTATTTACATAATAAACAAACAGGTACTTTACTCAGAACGGAAATGAATAACTCAGTTAAGAAATTTAAATAAACAAGTTCCAGGGTCAATAAGTAGGTTTTCTTTTTAAAGATACAAAACAAAAAAAGAAGATTTAAAAGAAAATATTTTTAAAAAACAGGTAAAATTGGAAAATACAAAAGCAAATTGATTCAAGTTTATATATATATATATATTTTTTTTTTTTTTAAATCTGAATTATATTTATTATTAATAACACTTTAATAAAAACAAATTTTTCTGACATTTTATGTTATAGATAAAAAAGGCAGAAGGAAGTTTAAGATCCCAACATAAGGTAAGTAAATATACTTAATCAATTCATTTTAGTTTAGTTTTATTAAAATCTAACTAAACCATGGTACTGGTGAGACAAGCTAAATAATAAACCAAAGTGTTTATTACAATTCTCAACAAAATAAATAAGTTAAAAAATATGTACCTAAACTCCACATATCAATAGGTGGACCATAAGGAAGACCAAGTATAACTTCAGGACTCCTGTAGAACCTTGATTGAATGTACGTGTACACTCTCTGGTCAGCATAGCACGAACTACCAAAATCGATTACTTTGATATTAGTGCTACCTCTTGCTTTTAACAGCACATTTTCCTGAAACAACAAAATATAAAAATAAAATTTAGAAGGAAATATATTTGTTTTATTGATAACATGTTTAACTTATTTTTAAATAATTCTTTACTAATAATGTATGTAAGGCCTCTTTCACACGGTGCGGGCGCACAAATAGCTATGGGGACGAGCATTTCGCCCGCATCCGCACCGTGTGAAAGAATCTGTTTTTACTATGGTCATACTTAATGCGGGCCCGTGTCTGCACCTAGTTGCGGGCAGGACCCGCACCATGTAAAAGGGGCCTAAGCAAATGTTCAGATAACTACTTAAAATTCATTAGTATACAGAAAGATGTAGAGTCCATAATCAATACTTTCTAAAAAATTAAGTGATAGGAACCTATCCTTATCACCATCAATGGCGATAAGGATAAATTTATCTCTCAATAGTTCTTCTTATATTACACTCTCGCTATATATATAAAAGTTAAATTGACCTTTATATTTTAAATCTATAGAAATCTGACTCTTAATATAGAGTTCAGTTCATTCAAAAAAAAAAAAAAAAAAATCTAAAGTTCCCCTTCTGTTGTCAGTTTTGTCTGTTGAACTTTGGTCGTCTAGATTTCTAATTCTTGTACCTTACTTTGATCCATAATTTTGTTCAGCAGGGAGACACTTTTAATAATTCAATATTTTATAAAGGCTGTAATAAAACTAGGTGTGCAATGCAGTTGTCTGCTTGCAATATTGAGCTGAGCATGCATTTTAATCTTAAACAATAAACATTTTTATTTATAATCAGTTGAAATCGGATCAAAAATAGTAATATTTCTAATTTTTAATTGAAAAACATTTTTTTCCTGTTTTTCTATTTTACCCCCCTCTTAACTGAAAATAGTGAACATAACAACAATAACTGTACTCTTAAAGAGCTTTCCAACGACATGCATCATGAAGGGCATATACTATTTTAACTTTTGTACCCCGTACCTCATAACTCATAACCCTGTGTACTAATTTGGACCATTTCAGATTTATACTTTCCTGTGGTTGGTCACTGTGACCGGGCCGAATTTTGTGAGGATCGGTTCAACCGTTCAGGAGGAGTATGTGTCCAACCAAATGCAAAGTGTAGTATAACAGCTTCACTTCACTCAGCTCAATAAAGAATGGGTTGATTTGAGAAGGAAAAAAACAAACAATATTTACTCATGACAAGTATACTCATTATTAGCAGCGGAAGGTTACAGATCAAAACAAATAAAAAATTTTTCATGCGTACTATTGCTTGATTCACAATAAAAACCAGTAATGTCTTTTTAGGGTTTCGTTGATAAAACCAAAGAAAGAAACCCTAAAAGTTTCGTTCCTGTGTCTCTCTGTCACTCTGTACAGATCCAAAAACTTCTGAATAAAAAAAGATATACATATGAAACTTTGTAGTATTAAAGATCGTTTTGACGCGCACACAGGACAAATTTAGCAAACTCAATATTATCCGTTGAAATCCAAAATCGCAGATAATTCATGTCACGTGAAAAAATATTTTATACAATTTTGAGTGGGGAATCAAATGAAAGGTATTAAAGAGTAGATTACAAAAATATATACCACTTAGAGAAAGTGCTTAATTTTCGGCGCCATTTTGTCAAAAAAACATCAAAATTTTGCATGTCCTACTTCCTTTCCTGTGGTTGGTCACTGTGACCGGGCCGAATTTTGTGAGGATCGGTTCAACCGTTCAGGAGGAGTATGTGTCCAACCAAATGCAAAGTGTAGTATAACAGCTTCACTTCACTCAGCTCAATAAAGGGTGGGTTGATTTGAGAAGGAAAAAAACAAACAATATTTACTCATGACAAGTATACTCATAAACCCCCCCCCCCCCCCCCCCCCTAAAATCTTATTTCCGCTCTTACTAAATATATAGAAAAATGTGCGGTCTGGTGTTCGAATTCGATCTGATTTACTGGGAATCCAAGATGGCGGATAATTCTTGTCACTCGAAAAACAAATTTTATTAATTTAGTTTTTGAAACAGGCTTACTCAATAAATTTTCAAGATATTTTTGTTTAATTTAAAAGAAGAATTATGGAAATTTAACATACCAAAAAGTTTTAAAAAATCATTTTGAAGCAAAATTAACACTTAAAATACAACTTCTATTTTTCCTGCCCTACTCGAGCCGGTTTAGTAAAGTTTTTCATCACTTCCAAGGTTTCGCATGAATTTCTCTCACAGTTCTGGCAAAATTTGAGTCTTGTCAAAAATAAACTTTTCCCTTAAGGTAGACCCACAAATAAAAATCACACAGGGACAGATCTGGAAAACATGCCAGCCATGGAATGTGACCTCAGGGCGAGATTAACTTATTGGGAAATGATCTTCTAAGCTGGGCCATAAACGCACGTGAAGTGTGTGCAGTTTCCTCTTCCAGCTGAAGCCAAAACCTCTTAAGTGGAAATTGGCAGCAACGCAATTCAGGGAGAAGGAAGTCATGTAACTCCAATATATAGCGGATATTAAATCAATTTCTCCTAAAAAAATATAGGGCCCTATCACTGTGATAGGGTGAAGAGTGATGACAAACTTTGCCAATCGAGCAGTGCAGGGAAAATCAAGGATGTAATTTAAGTGATGTTATTTTTGCTTTATTGTGGTATGTTAAATAAAATAAAAAAATCATTGGGATAGCCTGTTTCAGAAACAGTCAGGTTTGGGCCCAGTATGATATCACACACCTTGTTTTTTATAAACACATTAGACCAGTGAAATAAAATTAGACACTTACCGGTTTGAGATCACAGTGAATAATATTTTCTCTAAACAGCAAAACTAAACACTGCACCAGGGAATAAGCAAACTTCTTGATAAGATTTAAACTAAATCCTTGGTAGTGGTTCTTCTTAATTAACTCATATAGATTCATGCTAAAAAAAAAAGTAAAAGAAAAAAATTAGTACAAAAAATAAGTTTAAAATTACTTTTTATATAAAAGAATAAACTAAACTGAAAATTAGCACTGAGCTATTTTTTGTGTCCTCTATTTACAAAGGATAGGTCATTTTTAGAAGCTTTGGTACTACTAAATTTTACATAGAGTCTATATCATGGGTAGATTCACATAAACTTTGATAAAGTTAGAGTAACCTTTTATTCATAAATACAATATGAAACACTTTAGTTTTTTTACTATAGAGACACTGGCAAGTTATGATCCAAAATAAAATAAATATGAGCCAGGAGCTTAACTAAAAATATGCCCTAATGAAACAACATTAGACCATCTTAGTACTTCGGTATATATTCGAAAATAGTCAACCCAAAGAATTACAATTAAACTATTTGCAAATGACAAGCCATTCACAAAGGTGGACTGACAAGCCCTTTCAAAATCAAAACATGTGTAAAACTATTTTCGAAAGTGTTTTTTTTATTTTTCTCTCGACAACTCGCCAGCATACAGTGCTCTCAGTGATTTTCAAATCTTATATAGTGCCCTTAGAGACAAAAGGCTGTAGACCTCCTGCAATAGACCCTTGTCAATAGACTTTGAAGGCAACCTTTGTCTTATTACTCACAAGTTGACATACACTAAAGAAAAGTTACAAGATCTCAACACAAAAGGAAGAAATATAGGTTTAAAAAGATGAACATGGAAAAAAAGGAAACTAGGAATAAGCTGTAGGAGTATGTCAGACCTAAGGTCAAAACCAAAGCCATACAACAGGTAGAATAGTTCCAATAATGACTGATTTCTAAAACAGGTTAAATTTATGAAGATATGAAGCAAAGAATTTGTAAGGCAAAGGGAGCCTTGGGTCAACTCAATCTAACATGGAGCTCTCATCAATTTAGAACAAGTTCAAGAATCTATTAAAAAATTGTAAAATCATTGTTGCTATACAGATGCCTAACAAAGGCAACAATATCTATTACAAGCAGCCAGCCTTGCAACAAGAAATGCTTGCAAGGCAAGCATTTCCAGAAAAGCATTTTAAGAAATCCTTACTGCAACCTGGCCAAAAAATTTTAGTATTGAGGAATTCTGGAGAAAATACAATCAAAACCTTATAGGGCAGACAATTAAAGCAAACCCTACATCCCCCATGGGATTAAGAAAATAAGTCAAGTAAGTTGCCTTATTACTTTAAATGCTCAATCAAAAATAATAAAGTTATCACTAAAATAAGTCCAAATGAACTTATTTGAGTGGTCAAAAAGGTACATGGATATAACTATTAGTTTTTTAATAAAGAAATAATAATTCTACACATAAAGGATTCTGGAAGAGACAATTTTAGAAGTAAAAATGCTATCTCCGATTCATTACTTATGTATATCAAAAATATAGTTTTACTTACTACATGAGTTCAAAGCAAATGCATAGATGATTCCTAAAATAGAAGTAATCGAGCATATGAATGACATTGTATGATGAATTCTGGTCCTTTCTTCTTAGATGCTCTAAAATCCTAACTTCTATTAATGCTTGATGATGAAATCTCTTTTTATTCCTGAAAAAAGAAAAAAATTAACACAAGAAAATATACCCTTTTTTAACCTAAAACACAGATTTAATGTGTATTCAAAAATAATTTTATCATAAGAAGAATTAAATACTTCAAAGGAAATAACTATTATAACGTACAGGGTATTTGGTATACATGATATAAGGGATTGTCGCATATGGGGTTTCTTGATTTTTTTAAAATGATTTATGTGTGCCTTATGCAAAACATACTAAAAGGATAAACAAATTATATCATGATCAAAAAGAACTAACATACATGTCTGTGTATGTTGGTGTTTCCTATTTTTATTTAATAAAAAATAATATGTTGACAATACCTAATTATTTTGATAGCAATATGTTGGTTGGTTTTGTAGTCTAAGGCTCGAATAACCTGACCGAAACTTCCTTTGCCAATCACCTCAAGGATTTCATAACGATATGCTATGTGATCATTCATAACCTGTTAACAAAAGAAATGTAATTAATTCAGATTTAAAACATAAATGTTTATATTAACTGCAAAAAGAATTAAATAAAAGCTAAAACAATTTTCATATAAAACAAATAGTATCATCAACTCTAGCAGAAAGGATTTTCTCATTAAGCAGGAAGTTAAGCCTCTTTCCAAACCTATTGCATCCAGTTACCATCTATTTTGTTTTAAGATAGTCAGTAATTCAGGGGAACAACATGGCACAAAATTTAGTAGGTGTAAAGTGCTTAATTTTTAAACACCACTAATTCTCTTTACCCCAGTCTTTAGTCTAATAGGCTAAACATCTTTAATGTTTAGGATAAATACTCGTAAATCTCATTTTAAAAACGGGAGCTTTCTCAGCCACTAGGAAAATAAACTGAATCATATCCAGGATCATTAAATCTAGGAAAAAATCACTAAAGTAAGATAAACCTTCGTAAGACAAAAGCAAATGCTTCGTCACTAAATAAAACTTTATTTAATGCTGGCTGTCGGCTTCTCGGTCATCTCTATCTTCTAACCCATTGTTTCACCATTTAAAAACTTCTGAAGAGGTATTTGTTTTTATCTTACTATTGATGTTAACTCCACAAACAACCATTAATAAGTAACTACCATTATAAGTATACTAATAAGATCAAATTTCTTCCTTTATAACCAAAAGATTGATTTTGTAACCGTTACACTTGTCTATTAAGTCTTGAAAATCAACAAATAAACCAAACTAATCTACTTAACTGAACCCACAAATTAATGATTACTAGATATCATAAAAATCCTTATTGTTGTTGCTTGTGGGTTTTCAAGGATGTGACATAAATAAACTCTCCTAAATCATTTTTGCTATAAATGGACTCTGCTTTGAGTCATTTTCAAGCACCTATAACAAATAATTACAACGATATCTAACTCTTATTCCTCTTTGAATAGTTTCTACAACCAATATTGCCACTTAAAAACAAATAGAATAAAAAAATCCTTGCTTTTTGTCAAAAATGACTATCCTTTTTATTTTCTTCAAAGAGATAAAAATGAAAGTCTACCTTATTGTAAGAACCATTGTCATCATCATATCCACCATTATGGGAGGCCCCATCCTCTCCATCAATCTTGCAAGCTTTCAGACCGAAGTACCAAACCTCAGGATATTTCTTGATTTCAGTCTTCTCATAATCTGTCAGTCTGCTCCCATAATACTTAAGAGTTTCTAAAAAGATAAAATACAACTCATAAGATTTTAGGTACATAGAATAACAATAACTATTAAAATATAATATGAAATAATAATAACATTTAAATTAAATTACTATTTATTATTAAGAATATTAACCTAATGTGGAGTTATAGAAATCAATGAGGTCATACTGCTATAGAATATAGAATTAAATAGTACATTTTAACAGGCAATGCAGGTTATAAAATAGAGCCTCGCAACTCAACAACAACCTGCAACATTATAACTTATAATATAACAGAGCCTGACAAAATTTTTATAAGTAGCGACCTTCCTGCCTTCACCAGCTATCATATCATTCGTGTTACCAGCAATAGTAATTTTTGCTGTGTCCATTCTAAGGGAACCTACCCTACTATAGAAAGTTGTGGTTGTAGAGCAGCAAGCTATTTACCTCTGTTAGTTCTATTAAATTACTTGATTTTGTTTCTTCTTTGACTTATGGGCAACATAAGTCAAAGGCAACATGGTCTCAACATTCCAAAGTTACTTGAAGTATGGGGAGAGAAATGGAACGTACATTAATCGAAAGTGGTACAAATAAGTAATATTAAAATAAACATATATTAATAGTTTACCATGAGAGGTAAAAGGAAGTCTCCGACCATCCTCATTGTACCAATGGTAAGGATGAGTGGTCGGGGAAGGTTGAAGAGAAGGTGGTGGAGGTTGTTGTTGCTGGAGTGAAGCAGAACTGTTGTTATTATTGTTGTTGTTATTGTTTGAGGAAGTATTGTTGGGAGGGTTAGTTGAGGACGTGGTGTTATTGTTGATATGAGGTAAGGCTGCAGAAGAAGTCAGGCCACCTGGTTCTTCCTTATGTCCAGCCTTGGAGGCGGCTGGGGCCCACCCTCTGTGGCCCCCGCCAGCTCCGCTCCCCACACACTTCAGCACTGGTAGCTAAAACAGAAAAAAACATAATGTTACATACTTATCTGCACATTAATAGAGATAGTAATAGATCGTAAAAAAATTGTGAACTTTCCCAATTCTATTCTTAAGTTCTTGAAAGTTTAGCGGATTGTAATTGAACTTATATTCCTGTTGATACCTGCATTATCCGACAATTAAGAAAGCACTTTACAAAGCTATATAGTAACGGATAAACAGTTGCATAGACCAAATGGGCGAACTTTAATAAAGAGCATGCCATTAAAAAACTCGAAAGGTAAAACCCAGATAAATTATCCATTTCCATGTCAGACCATAAATTGAAAATATAAAACGCTTCTTTAATGCTAACTAAAACTTCCTGTAATCATATGAAAAAACGTACCTTAATCATGCCGAAAAAAAAATCTATTAAATCTCGTAAACTATTATATAATATCTAAAAATAAATCTACTAATGCTTGCAAATCTAAGTCTTTTACATCTAATCTTCATTTTTCTTCTTAGATTTACCACTTAGTTTAACATTGTTTGATAACAAATACAACAAACTAAAACTAAACCAATCTATCAAAATCAATGTTATCTGAAAAATAAAAATAGACAACAAAGTCTTGGATCTATATTTAGATTTTAATATTTATAGTTTAAATTAAAAAAATATAATAAAGTAATTCTTTTAAAATTAATGTATTGAAATAGATTAGTAAGAAAGCTTTCTTTAAAATGTTGTACTTTTTTGTATCCAAACAAAGTAATGAAATGCCTTTCTTGAAGTTAATTAACTGTTATTATAACCTCTTTATCTAGTTAGACTTGGAGTTGGTGTTCTGTTTTCTGTTCAGTATTCAGTATTCACGTAACGTGACGACGTGACCTTATCACCGGTACCGGTATAACTTTGACTTTAATTTTTAGTCTTTGGAAGAAAACAATATTATATAGTTTTTTAATAATTATTCGGCCAAAGTAACAATATTCATTTTTATTAAACGTATCAAATTAAATTCAATAACTATTGACGTTTTACGAGTCGTTCTCTGATAATTAATTTGTTACTTGTTAAAACTCCTCGTTTATATGCGAAATAAGTCCTTAGTGTTAGTTTTTAAATTCAGTTTATTTAATTTAAATAATTGTTTTAGCTGGTGAATTCTTGTGTAACAAGTGAGAAAGAGCGATGAAAATATCTTATCTGAGGTGTAAGAGATTCAAAATTAAAGGTAAATTTTAGTTTATATTCATGAAAGAGAAAGATTAAGAAATAATGTTATCAAATTGAAATCTTTTATTGATAAGGAAGTATAAAATCTGGCATCTTACTTTTCTTGTGGGATACGTTCGGGTTCGGAACCACTTGTCTACAGATAATCGATAATAACCGGAGTGTCCGGCAAGACCAACCTAAACAGCGTTGATAAACCTTCGGTTGATTTAGCAGTTGCGACCGTTTCGACCGAATCCAGAATACTTTTGTAAAGTCCGGATAGTTAGTTACCCTTGCCCATAAGTATCATTGTAAGTTACAAGTGTTTTGTCTCTTGTTCTTTTTACTTTTCTTCACCTATGGTAGGAGAAGTATTTTTTTCACCCAATTTTTTTTTTTTTTTTTTTTTTTTTCGAGATTTGAAATGAATTATCCGTTTTGGGTGTTTTTAAGACCTCCTGAGTGGTTTTCAGCATGTCGTCTATATGTGTGTTATCATCGTAGCGCCCAGGGTATTTAACATAGAGAGTTGAAACTTGGCAGAAATAAAAGTCCTTACTTCTGGTTGTGCCGCCCGGAAAATCAACATTTTCCGCCATCTTGAGCCCAGTTTGCTGAGTCAGCAACATTTTTAAAAATTCGTAAAAAAACAAAAAGTGGACCGATCGAGTTGAAATTTGGCACGAATGTACCTCTCTGTACGTCAAACAAATCCACCAAATTTAATTTTGATATTGGCCGCCATTTTTGAAGTTATTGAATTTTGAAACTTCGACACATAACAGTGCGGTGCAATGTTTTAGGGGGAAGATGCGGCTGAAAATCACATTTATATGTGAAATCAGAGTTTTCAGAAATAGGAAAGGTTTGGTGACTATATTCAGATTTAACCTACTGGAAAGCCGCTACAATAGTTTATGCACTTGAGAAATCGAAATAGCTTAAACTCTTTGTGTGTGTGTGTCTATATATATATATATATATATATATATATATATATATATATATATATATATATATATATATATATATATATATATATCCCCTCCTACGTATTTATTATTCTGGATTTACATCTATCTCACATCAACAACATCCAACCTCTCTTTATTTTATAATATTTTCGGTCGACAGCTGCCAAGTTTCAACCGGTGTCGTTCGGAAACGAGATTATTTTAAGCCGCCATATCACCATTTTACCGGTTAGTGATTCCGAACGCACTCTAAGATTCCAGATTTTGTACTTTCTCATATAAAAATACGAGTGACAGACAGGAAATAAGATAAAGAGTATCATATATATCATTTTCTGTTGTACAATCAGCTTCAGGAATTATACGATAGTATTACACACTTCGAAGAGTCTACTGAATACGGACACTTCGAAAAGCAATAATAACTTAAATAAAATTCATCTTAATGAAAGGTTATTTTAGGGCCAGAGAGAAAATACATTACACCGAGTACCGAGTGTTTAATCCAACATAGTCGTCTTCGCGAGAATTATAAGATGGTCTGTAGTCTGTACAGGCATTATAGAAAGCAGACCGATTATTAAATCCCCTTGAGTGATATCCGATGCTAATATAGTCCTATTCCTACTTTATGCCTTTTTGTTGTCGGAAATTTAGTCAATGCTGTTCCTATAAACTATAAACTATAAACTACATAATTAAGTAAACATTTAATTTAACCTTAAATAAAAACAAATATGTATGTATTACAATATTATGTATATAGTCCGTAATTGAAAATACCTAACCCCCGAAAATGTTAACTTCCTGCTAAAGACCAGTGTATTTGGTTTTAATGTTCCGTATGTTTAAAGGCTGATTTACACGAATTAAGTAGTTAACTAAATTTTAGGTGATTTAATTATTAGTAAGCGTTTACACGTTTTCCACTTAATATTTAGTTAAGCTTTTTAGTTCGCTTCGAAATGTGGTCCAATATAACATTTATAACCCAATAAAACTTTTTTAAATAATATATAAACAAAGATCTACTAATCTATAAGCGAGGCTCCTTCAAACTTGTGCATTTAACTAAATTGCGCATGTCCAGTGATTAGCCACGCCCACCTACTAAACCGAAAAAATAGACAAAATTCTATTCTATTTATTTACTAACACACTAAATTTTAACTTGCAACTTATTACTAAATTCATTGTTTACATGCATTAATTTACTTAACATTTAGTTAAAATTTAGTTATTTACTTAATAACTTAATACGTGTATCAGCCATAAGTATCGAATTATATAGTACCGGCATTTCCACATTGAAGAGGTAAAATTAATTAAGTTTTATATTTTTAAGCATGTGGGGAAAAAATAAACCTAATATTTTCTAGTTTAATTTTAGGGCTTAGTTATCAAAATATGTAGATCACTTTATTTATACTACTTTTTTATATCGTATTATAAAGGTTAAGGCCTTAAAGTTGTAACTTAAAACTATTTCTTCATAAAATAAAACATTTATCCTATACATATTTTTCAAAATATATAAGTTCGGAATTACAAAAAGGCAAATCTATTTATCAAACGGATCTAATAAATTCAAAGTACATAAAAAAGAACTTCTAAATTTGTTTTGAAGGGAAACTAAGATAAATTAACTTTTAATCTTGGCCATGAAACAGTAACAGTAATATTGTGTAAAAGGGAAACCTCAGCTCTAATCTGCTCGAAAATATTTTAATTTTTTAGGAACCAGATAAAAAGGTCTAGGGCTACACCCTTTTTGTACTCTTATCTAATCTTCCTCTTTCCCTAACGGTTCTTTCTTTCTTTAGTTCTTAAAAAAAACAATGCTCATTTTGTTTTTTATTTTACCTTCCATCTTAGCTTGATAAACTACATCCAATTATTTAGTAATCAGTAAATTTAGCATTATAAGTTTAAACACTAAAAATAATTACAGAGAAAAAATTGTTGTAATGAATAATGAATTACTGATATTGTGAATGATAACACTAATCAAACTTCTGATTAAATCTTTTATGACTTAATGATCCGTTTTAAGAATTAATTTTTGACATCTAAATAAGATGTTTAGTTTTATTAATTAAAATGGATTTGATTTATTTCTGTGAAAAAAGAACTTTATGAGGGTTTGCCAAGTGTAGCGATTTCAACGGGTATCCTGAATTTAAAACACAATACAGACTGCTAAAATACCTTAATTTATCAATGGACTAGAGAAACCAAATATGTGTGTGTACTGCCATGAATTACCTACTTAATTTTAATAATATAAATAATAATTTACTTATTGGTTTGTATTTTCTCAGGACTATGAAAAAATAAATCATAGAAGGCAAATTAATACTTAATAACTTAATATAATTAGTAACAATTATTTTAAAAGGTTTATTAAGTGTAATTTATCGGACATATAAATCAAAATAGGGCATCAGGATAAATATGTAGCTTATATGATTTTCAAAGCTGACTCTATATGGTGGTTAAGTGAAGCGTATCATATAGGGGAGAGGCTTGGCACATGAATTACACCCGACTTCAAACATTAATTCTCAACTATAATAAATGCTGGGAGGCAAATTTATTTAGTTTTAATATTCATATAGAAAACTTAACTCAGATCCCGGTGCGAGATATTTCACGCATTTTTAAACTAAATGGATGTTATGTGGGTGTAACAAGCAAGCAGCTGTAAAAAAAAAACTCTTGATTATAAATTCTTTTAAATAAATATAGTGAACTGTTTTCTTTGAGGCTTATATCGAAACTGTTTCATTAATACTTTTCTTTAAGCAATCTTTTTTCACTAAAATAATGTTTAAAAATATAATATTTTTATTACATAGTAAATCTTTACTGTGTTTAAAATGAAATTGGTGAGATGAGGTTTAATAAAAGCAACATAGTTTAACCAAATAGTATCGTAAAATTTATTTACATCATCAGGATTTGTTACGGGGTTTTTACACCCAAATCATGTGTGGTTTAAGAGGCAATCATACCCCAAGGTGACAAAAGTAACCGAAATTACTGAATATAAGGAGAAATAAAAGCAAGAAGAGTCTAAGAAAAATAATATCAAAAGAGAGGTAAGGCGAAGGAGTTAAGTTGTACCTTTTCTTGACCAATGACCTCCACTAAGTCTAAGATTTTAAAGCTTTTGCTCTTGAATTTTGATAACAGACCAAATAAAAGACAGTAAACCTGTTAAATATACATTATATTAGAAACGTTTTCGAGTCATTTGAGTAAGCCTGCTATTATATGGTAGTTTTCGCTTCTGCTTCGATTGCATAAATAGTAATATGAATCGCGGCTATTTTTAACGGATATACTAAGCAGATTTTTCCAAGGATCCCATTATCTGATTCTAGGAGTTATTTCCACCAGTACAACTATTTAGATAACTGGTAATTATTGAATAATAAAAAAAGTAAACAATCCTTTATTTTTCTCAATTTTTGTTTCCTGCGTTTTATTTAGACTTTTAAAAGTTCTGAGAATAATAAAAATCAAAACATTTTGATAAGACATATTAACTAAACGAGAATTCAAAACATTATTCAATAACATATTCAATTTATTTTGTTTGTATCTTAAAATATATCTTATTAATTAATAAATAAATAGAACTCAAAGAGCTAAAATAGTCAGGTTTATTAAAAGCAATACACAAAACAAAACAGCTAATGTTTAATAAAGTCCGGGTCCGACCACTTCAGTTTATCTGATGATGACTAGACTAACTAAGTTGATGGTTTTAATTTCTATTAATAAGATCCACAAAATCTTAGTAAAAATAACATATTTTGAATAAATTTTGCTTCCGAGCTTACCGAAGGTAACGGAAGCTATGTGATCGTTCCATAGAACGAACATTTTTTAGGTCTCCAAGAAAAATTCCAAGACAGGAATCCGATTTAGACATCAGAGAACATTTTTGGTTCTGTGTCTGTCTGTCAGTCTGCCACTAAATTTTTGCGAATCAACATATCTTAAAAACTACTCATATGATTTTTTTTCTTCCTATATTATATACTGTCTTTAAGGATAATTGAAATAAACAATAATATTTTTTTAATTCATTTGAATGCGCTATATTTTGCTATACAGTATTCTATATTTATTTTTAAATAAAAGAATAACAATTAAAAATGTTATTCTTGCATAAAAGAATTGTCATTTCACAACAATTATGAAGCAGAAAGAAGTAAAAAAACAACTATTTCCTTTTACTTAAAAATTGTTTTTAGAAATATTTTAAATGTGTAGTCACATTACAATTACATAATTAAATACATTCTTTTTAATTGCCCCTAAAGACCCTAGAAGAATAGAGAAGGAAAAATATTTAAAAAATTAAAGGGATTAACTGAAGAATAAACAAAAAACTAATTTTGTGGTTACATTGAAAACCTAGGGTAACAGATAACAATCATGTAGGTTCCGGGAGACATTACCCATATCCCGATACTAAAATATTATGCGGCAACATTGTTAAAAGCGTTGGTAAATTGCAGTATATTGTAAGAAAACCATTATGATTTTAATGAGTATTTAGTAGTTCTATATCAGGAGCAAACTATTATAACAAAGATAAACAAAAGCTGCTAATTACAAGCTATCCAATTACGGTTTTTCTAGAGTGTTGTGGCATTAGGGGATATATATATATATATACATATATATATATATATATATATAACAAATAGTTGTCTCAATTTTTTTTTAACAAAATAAAACTTGACAGATATAGCCATTTAGCCATTCCAGAGAATAATGACCAATGACACTTCGCGTTTTAGAAAGGATTAACTACCAATGCGGTGTTTCTGGCACGGAAGTACACCTGTTTAACTTACTCTAAGTATTATGCTGTTCCTTAATATAAGACAAGATAGATATTATAAAATCATCTTAATAAGTTTTGTTCTCATTGCCGTTTTTATTTTACCTTAACTAGATATAATTAATACATCAATAGTATACTTTTTTTAAAAATGTATTTTTCACAGAAATATCAATTATTAGGCTATTATTTCGAAGAATCTAACATTTAATCAATTAAATACTGACCAAAACGAGCATTTTCACATTAAATGATGTACCTTGGAATATCAGGGAATATCAGAATGCAGGATAACATATATAATCTGCTTAAAAATGCAATCCTTTTTTTCCTCTCCGGGTTAATTTGAAAATAAATTATATATAACTTTTTTTCTTTCTGCTTTATTTCTAATACACGAAAGTGGTAAAGTACAACAGTAAATGAAGATAGTTTTGAAAAAAAAATAAAATAAAATTCAATAGTCCTATTTACCTATGTTACAAACAAGCCAACGGCACGGACGGACGGGCCGTCAAGGAAATTTATAAAAGTTCATACCATTGAATCTATTTTGAGTGTGCCCACTACGGTGGGGCAGCCAGTAACGGAGGACCGGCACCTTCCACCACTTGTTAAAAAGTCAGGGAGATCGAAATCAGGACATTTCCGAGCTGCCGTACCGACGACGCATCCGCATTTCCGGAATAGTGCGCCCACCTACCGGGCGGGAGGCACGGGACTTTCGTTGTTCCCCATAGGTCGCAGTGCATATATATACAGTCAACAAAGTTTTAACGAAGATGGATGGATCTAATTTGATTGTGCTAGCTTTTTCCCCTGAATAGTTCACCATCCATAAGGTTTTGAAGACAATTCAAACTTCTCGTGAGTCATTCGAAGGTACCGAAAAAACTTCAAGATCAGGAAAAAAGGTGTGGAACTTGCCAAAACTTAGCCTTTTCCTGTTTATGTTGTGTACCCAAAATCTTTGCTTTTTCCGTCTCGTTTCTTCCTCTTTTTCTACCAAATTACACTAACTATTAACAGTTCGTCATCTATATACATTTTGTATACCCTTGCCACAGCTCAGACTGCCTGTAAATTGCTGATAGTGCGTGTGTCCCGTTGTTCCGGTTTAGGCACCCCCCCCCCTTAAAAATGCCGTCCGTACTGTCCGTTCGTGCCGTGCCGCCCTAGTGCGCGCGAGGCTTAAGGCTATAATATGGGGAATGTTTTTTGATTCGCCTCACTACAACAGTAAATACTGTCAGATTGGCCACAGCTCCTTGAGGAAAAGTTGTGTGTGTTTTGTTTTGCATTTATGAAAAACAATAATAACTTCCACTAGGGGGTGGTTAATGTTGCTGCATGGTGTGGAAGTCAGTTTTGTTCAGCTTATTTGAAATTTCCATAATTGATAAATAAATTAATATGTTGCGTGATAAGTTATGAAAGATTTGTTTAAAAATATTTTTACTTTTCTTTAGTTATAGCATAGTTTGTGCTTTTGCGATGACCAACCTCGTGAAATGAAATGTGGCCTAAACCGGGGCACTGTGCCTGGGGTGTGTTTTTCTTTTATTATTATTCCTTTGAATAGTAGATTTTATGTTTTATTATTCATATAGGTACCTACATTTAAGGACCACAATTTTATTTTAAATTTAACCGAAAAAAATTAATGACTTACCTCCTGTTTGGTGGGCATGGCCGCTGATGCATTCCTTCTAAGCTTCGAAGGGTTAATTTGAAATTTGGAATGACCTTTGGTAGCTAGCACCTCTTTACTACGGTGGTCCGCACCAGGGCTCTATAACAAAAGACAGAATAAATCATTAGAAAAATGGTTAACATTTTATAAATGTTTATATTTACAAAAAGAAGAAATAAAAACAAAGATAGACATATATTTAGTAATTGGAGATAAAAATATAATAAGAACCGCACTTAATGAAACACGATTGAGAAAGTTATAAGAGAAAGGAAGAGTGAAGAGTAAACAAATTATAAAAGGCAGAATGAGTCTGCTACTCGGTTTAGTAACAAAAATAAAAACCCAAGTAGGTCAGTCAGATATATCAGATGACTCAAACCAGTGGCAGCGGATTTGTGGTCAGTTTGTCTTGTGTCTATCCCGACATTATCCGGAACTTCGTTGGAGAATGACTAACGCTAGGCTATTAAATACATATATCTACACTTATTTTATTGCTTGCTACTGAAAGCAAAGACTGGACTTTAAAAGTGCATAAACCTACAAAAGACGAAACAACGTGGTTTTAATAAGAAAAAGCGTGTAAAACTCCAGAATAAATACCAGAAGAATATTATGAAGAAAATAAAAAAAGACTATGCGATGTAACTTGTTGATGCAAGTATTTACACACGGAAATGTTTTAAACATCAAATTTTATCTATAAACTATAGCTATAAATCGAATGAAATGATAATGATTCTATTACATGATTTGTAATAAGCATTAATCATCGTTTGTTGCATACTGCAAATTTTCCAGCATTTGGTATTCTGTGGCTAAATGAAGATTTACAGTCTGGCGTTGCTCATCGGTCCCAGAGGACTATAGAATGGAGTTTGTCACGTTAAAACCATTTCCTTAATTGGCTTATTTCTCTAAGAACAGGAGGCAAACAGCCAAAGAAACTTTCCAAGTATCGACTGATTCGTACAGGAGGGGTAACTAAATAAGTCCGGTGTAATGGACTATCGGCAACACGCGAATCCAACCGCAGTAGATACCACATAACCCCTGTTTCTTTCTAATTCAAATATTAGGATGAATTAAACCATATTAACAAATATGTATATAATACATGGTTAAATAAGCAGATTAGTATGGCGTCTTCTAAACGGGGTTTTAGAAAAAAAAGGCAATTAAAAACTTCATTAGTAGCTATTTTAATAATAATAATAATTTCATTATAATAGTAGATAATCAGTTATGTAATCAATAATGTTTTTAGCTTTAGACCGGACAAATTAATAATTATAAAATAATTAATCCAAACAACAAAGAAATGATAAGTGCATTAAAAGAGATCTTCTCCAAATCACCTCTAAATAAGTAGTCATTAGACAAATTAAACTAATAAAAACTAAACTGCATCGTCAACTAATTAACACTTAAATGGGACATGAAACAATAAATCTGTTGAATAAGAAGTAATATAGTTTAAAATTAAAAAAATAATTAAGGCAATGCAAAAGGAATAAAATTATAAAAAAATAAATCTTTGAGCTTCCATTGTAATTTTATAAACTGATTCATTCATTTTATGTGGATTAATATAAATACTCGTTGCTAACTTTTAATTACTTACTGAGGAAATGTAATGTAATGACTCATATATCTGAAAATAAAATCGATATTTTGTTTGTTATATTTGATATTTGCCAAGATAAACATCGTTTTTAAGAAGTTTAAATAAAAGAATATAATAAGATTATTAGAAGTTTATAACAAGATAACGCTCTTTAACTAATTTTATTTATTACATGAATCATATGTGCTATGTGCACTTTTTAATTTCTCATGTACGCAGCATTTATAAAGAGCAAATGGTAGCTAAATAGTAGGAAGTAATAGTTGGTCACATAAGTTATAACAAGAGTAACAAGGTTCTTTTGTCAACCAGGATCTAACACATAGAACATTATATTAAAGCAAATGAATTTCGATGTAGTAAAGAGTAAAGTGAAGGAACGAGGTATAATTTTGACAAGGCAAATAATGTTACGGAGCTGTTATGGAGGGGAGGACAGGTGTTAAAACTTTAACTTGGATGGGGGGGGGGGGCAGGTAGCTATGCATTGTGAACCAGCTGGCTTAGATGCAGACACCTGCTCCACCTTAGAAACCTTGAACACCATTACAAATTATTATTCTTAACAGCCTGGCACAACCTAGTCTGAATTCTACAGGCCGATATGATATAACAAGGGTTGATGTACTGCAATTAAAACCTCGTGCTTTGATAAAGCCAGGATCAGGATCATCAACCTAGGTCTGAATAATTACGTAAAACCAAGGGCAGTGCGATCAGGGCCGTCCCTAGGGGTTTAGGCGCCCGGGTCAAAAGCAGATGTGGCGCCCCCCTTTATTACCAAATGCACCTAGTTTTTCTTAAGACGGGGGCCTGGCGACGCCCCCCTAGACGTGGCGCCCGGGTCAGCTTGACCCGGTTGACCCCCCCTAGGGACGGCCCTGAGTGCGATGGTTATCGTCCAGTAAAATTATGGATGAGAAATAAAGAAACACATCGGTATATCCTGGAGTTCATATATATGTAAAGGTGATGCAGTTAAAAGAGAATATCTATTACAATAGCTTTTAAAAAATTAACATCACTAATTAATTTTTTGTTGTACATGAGAAGTTATTACATTCAGACGATCAAGAGCATTACATAAAACTTTAACTTCTCAAATTGCAAAGGATGTGTAATAAGAGCAGGTAGAAAAGGATAAATACCAAACCTTTTTTTTTTTTTTGCCTATTTACAGGATACTTAACAGAGAAATATATATACGTATTAACTTATTAATGATGATGTTATGAATAAATAGTCGTTAAAATGCTTATAGGATCTAAGAACAATATATGGAAGGACACAATACAAAAACAAAGACACTAACCTTGTACTAATTTCAAATAACAGTATAAATCAAGAGAGCTATGAAATGTTGCATGAGCTGTGACAAGGACAAGAGTCACACCTTGTTACTAACATTAGCTTGAACTAACATCCTTTATTACTAATGGGCTATGATCTAGCTTAGAAAATAATTTATTTTATAACGAAAATTGATAAGTAAGAAAAGTAGTTAATTGATAAAGAAGTTTCATTGTGACTAAAGGCTACATAGATTTTTTACTTGGTTTAAAATAAATATTAATCTTTGGTACAAAAGAGTATTAATTATTTCCACGTAAAGCGGTAGATTATATTAAGGTATTTTAAGTAAATAAAAGGAAGTAATTACAATTAAACATTAAGTAAGTATTAATGTAAAATCTAAGCACCGTCAGAAATTTTCCTAAATGTATCTAGCCTACTTTTAATAAAACAAATATTCATAAAATAATGGGACCATTAAAAAAAAATAATAAAGAACCTAAACCTATAAACTAAAATTTAAAAAATAATAAAGAATACTTTATTTTTATTAATTTTACAAATATTATCGCTTTTAAATTATTATATAAATAAGGTAAATAGGTAGGTAATATAAGTGATAAGGTAATGAAGGTAATATAATATAAGTAGATTTTGATGTAAATAACAATTCTAACGAGAAATATTTACTCATATATAAAAAAGTCCAGTCATGCACCATGACTTAATGAGCGAATTTTCAAAGAAATCTGCGTTTTATTGGCTTATGATAATATAGGAAAATTTTGGTTTAGAATTAGCTCGGATGAAAAAAAAAAAATTGGGACACAGGGGTACGGGGTACAAAAGTCAAAATAGTATTTACCCTTCAAGATGCATGTCGTTGGAAAGCTCTTTAAGAGTACAGTAATTGTTGTTATTTACACTTTTATCATATTTTCACATAAAAGGGGGGAAAAATGGAAAAAACACGTTTTTATGCTATTTTTGACCCTAAATTGTAAAAATTTGACCCCTAAATGAACTCCAAAAATTCTGGCCAACGAACTCATCCTTTCTTTTGATATTATTGACATTTTAAAATTTGTTTGAAATTTTTAAGTGCATCCTAAGGGGAGATATCGTCTGGAGTGACACATATATACATACATATATACATACATAAAAAAAAAGTGTTAAATTTTAGGAATCGATTCAGAATGGTCTGAAACGGATTTCCATGGAAAAAATTTTCAAAAATTCGCATTACAAAATTTTTGAAGCCATTGCAATAGCGTAATTTTCTTTGAAAATTCGCTAAAACAAATTAATAAATTAGTTAATAATTGTAGTTCTCGTTCATAAATAATAAGGTATGACATAAAATAATAAATTAATTAAAAAAATTAAGTCGCTCATTATTATAGAAATCTATATCAAAGGGTTCTACTGTTACAGGTAGAATGTTAGGTTGTTCAAGCTGGATAAATGCTAGTACATATAAGAGATTAATAAGAATAAATAGTCTTCATTGCCAATCGCTGTTAATTTGACATCCGGCAGGAGATATATTTATTGCCTTGAAGATTTTCTTTGATGTTATAATATTTACGGGAATGAGTAAAAACTATTTTATAGTAACTAAAAAAGGATATAAGTAGAAACATACGTTACAAAATTATTATTGAAAACGGGAAAATGACAAGGAAGTGTGGCAATGGCCTTTTTGATTAACGACTGTATCCAGAGCATTCAACAATTTGCACCAGTGCATAATATAAAAGCGATTCTAAGAATCAATGCACCTGGCACTGGTATTTGTCAACAAAATGCCAGCTGCCAAGAAACATAGAAGGGGCGTCCACTTCCTCATTGCAACACATCACAAATTAACATTACGGTAATTAGGCGAAAAGATGAACTAGCCGATGAAACATTGAACAAAACCTAAATAATGCTACTTTTTCGTAGATCATTGGCTTCTGTGAATTGCCAGAGCTCTTAATATTTTCATTACGAGATCCAAAGTAAATATTGTTTTAAATAAGTTTTTAAAGCTCGTATTAAAGTAAAACAAACATGGGTTGTAGCGGGTCGTACAATGGAGGGGGACCCACAGAGCGTATTTATGTATACTCTTGTAATAGACAGTTTTTTCTTATTTCAAGGCTCGCACCCTCCTTGGACTGTACCCAAAATTTCTCCATAATTCCTATCTGTCTTTACCAACCGACTTTACGGTCGTCATGCTGTCCAGACGAATTTATTTATCATGGTGTAGAAATACTATGACGAACAAGACGAATCTTTTGATTTTATATACATAACTCCCTTTCTAAAAACGGCTGTCGTTACTTCACAACAAGGAAACCGCCGGATGACCAATTTATATATCCTATAGCTACTTATCAAAGAGAAGTAAATTGTCTATTTTAAGATTTTATTATTTGAAGATTTTTCCAGTATGTACCAAAAATAACTTTTATATCTTTAAAATATCTTCTAATGATATTGTTTAAAATGAGGTAGCTAGTTAGTCTGTATTGGGTACCACTGACTGTATTGAGAAATAATTTTTTATTCACCAAAACAATTATTTATCGGAATATTTAGGAGAATTATTATTGAAAGCTGAGTATATAAAAAAGTGAAAATAAAAATTATTTTAGGTAAAAAGAACATTTTTAATGTGTTGAACTTGAAGAGTGGAGGGAGGAGTTAATGTTAACGAACCGTCCCAAGGACGGTTGGTATTCTATAATTAAGAGAACTGGTGCGACTCCCGGACTTCTCTGGGCCTTTTAAACCCTTTATAAACCTGAATACTCGTTCTAGTAACGAGAAAAATCGATAAGTACAGGTGTAAACAAGAAACCTACGAACAGCTTATTTTTTATAAATTATTTTATAAAAATAATTTAAGGCGATACATCGACACGAGAGCCGTATGAGAATATTATGTAGTAGTTTGCTTTAAGAGCTTTTGGACATTAAGTATGTGTTACGAAATTAATTATTTATAGTTCAAGGAGATTCAGTAAGCAGACCCTTGATGGTTACCTTCGTATTAATTTTGCTTTATTCAAAGAGGTAAAGGAGAATATTGGAAACAATATTCTCAGACTATAAGAATAAAATAGTTCATTTGTTAGTTTTTTATCATGATCATGATACAAACTGTTGAAGGATTAGGTAATTTTATTAAATTAATTTTTTGAGACTAGGGGGATTAATTTCAGTGAAAAAAAAATTGGTGGAAATGTAATAATATAATAATCTAATGTTTAAACTGAAGGATTTAAATATCAAATCAGAGATGTAAGCCAGGCAACCAGATAATTCCAAGAGAAATATTGGCTCTCTCAACGCAACAACGTTTTGCCTTTAATTTACATTCTAAATTTCAATACCATTAAGGGCATTTGCAAGTTACATACATGTTTAAATACGAGTTGCAGTACCAAGGCAGGCTGTTGTGAAATATTTGAGAGTGGTTAACCAAATATTCTAACGAACGGATCCAAAAACGGATTTATTTCACGATTCTCAAAATTCCTTTTATCTAGGAAATTTAATACTTTTTACAATAACGTTAATGATGTGCTGGAATGATGGTAACGTATCAGTAATATCTGGATGACTAGAGGTCGTAGCATTACGCGGCCGTAGCGTGACCGGTCCACGGATGAACGGACGCGGGCGTCTGTCAGTCGGTCGGGGTCCATTGTCAGGGTCGTTGATCCCGAGGTCGGCTCTCTCCCCCACCAGAAGACTGGAACTTGCACAGCCACGGAGGGTACTTGCAGTATCTTTCCTCACTGCATCAGCTCCACCAGGTGAAACCTCGTCTTGCTCTTAGCCACTGCCACTGCCATTACCATTATCATTACCGTCATTAAAATCCGTCTCGACTCGTTTCCATCCTCCCTACCCAGCATCTTCACATATGATGCAAGAGAAAGCACTTAATAAATCCGAACCAGACTTCTTATAACAATTAAAAAACCATTAATTTTATTATTTATTTACAAAAAAATAAAGAATGCAATAGTTAAACAATTGCTGAACAGTTGGAAGGATTTAACAACTAAAATAACTAAACAGTAAACTAAGAGAAACGTTGAAAACAATTCTACCCCAACTGCTAGATTTAAATAAAAACCAATAGCGTAGAAAGCTAAGTACATTTAATACTGAAATTAATAAGTCCATACTAGTTAAGTTCAGATAAGATGTAAAGAAGATAGAAAAAAAAGGTTTACTTTAAAGAATGAGTAGATCAGCTGCTGAAAAGTAGAAGCGATGTGGTTGAGATGAGAGCCTTCTCTATACTGACCCTTTAATCTAAGGGAGGGTAGACAGGTGGAGGATTCAGTTTAACACTTGGTGAGCAGGGTTGGCCACGAGGAAGACCCTCAAATAATTCCGGGATTACGATATAGATTGCCACTCACGTGGAGAGTATCACAAGCAATGGGACAACGTGAGACTACCTCTAATAACGTAATATGTAAGTCTCTTCACATGTCCATTCTCAACAGAGGGGAATTAAATCGACCACAGTTTTTCCGCAAGAACTCAAAATAAATATAGAAGAGGAAAAAAGGCATGCAAAAAAAAAAAAAAAAAAAAACTATGCACCTCAGGTTTTAAGTTTATAATTATAATGTGCTGTTTTGGAAGGAAGAAACCCAAAGGATTGAGAAGTATCAACTAAATTTTCTTGAACCTTTAAGACATAGATGTTACGACTAAAAATGAATAATGCAAATATTTACATTTACATTAAATATATATATATATTTCTAAATGTATTAAATAATATTTCTTAGTCTAAAAAAATAATTTTTGAGTACGTATTCTAAATACATACGAACAAGCTTTCAAATAATTAATAGTAAGGTATAAATGAATTTAAAATAAATAACTAAAATTTTGATCATAAATCAAATATTGTACTAAAAAATAAACAAACGACCGTTCTTTTGTTCGAGTTACATTTTGAATTGACTTATAACACTAAGGTATTGGTCAGTATAAGATAGAGCAGTTTTATCAATGAAACTACAGATAGTGCCTTAATAAATATTAGCACACGGAGTTAATATTTCCAAGCTATGCTTGTAAATTAATTATCGTTTATTAGGGTTTAATTTGATTCGCACTAACTCAAAGTAAGAAGATAAATTACATTAATTTTATGATTTTAAATATTTAGGGTAATAAAAATAGCGCATTCATAATAATAAGCACTTATGTTCTTTGTGTTGGCACACACTATTTACTTCAATTTTAAGATAATGAAAAGGTAAATTAATAACAGAAATTAAAACAGAATATTAAAATTTTAATTTTTATCTAAAAAAAGTTAAAAGGAATTTCTTCGTTGTGTAAATATCTTACGTATGGGTTACCTCTTCTTTGTCCTGCAGAGTTCTAATTTATAGGACCCAATTAAAATTATGTTAAACTCGGTAGTCTAAACTGAACCCAATTTAAAAAAAATCTGGCAGAGACAACTCAGACAAACTCTTATGTACAAGTTCATTAATATTTAGCCCAGTGTTTTTTATTTATCAGATTTCGAGATTTTGTAGATACATTTACATTGTTTTCGTTGGTACGCTTTTTTGGACTAAGGGGACCTCAAAACGTGTACATCCATCAAAATCTTATTACAGAATAGGATTTTTACTTTCTCTTTACATGAGAAAGTAAAAATCTGTCCGAGACAACACAGACAAACTTTTTCATATACGAGTTCATAATTACTTACCCAGTGTTTTCCAGTATTAGTTTTATGTTTCGTAGGGTACGTTTAATTATTATTTAATTTTATCAATCAGCGAGACTTGGCTTATTTTTTTACATAGGTGTTTTTGTTAAGGGATTAAGTAATAGTACATTACGCGTCGAGTGCGGAAAGTAGCATTTTGCATGCGAGTGTGGAGTTTGCACCCGAGCGACACCGAGGGTAGTAAAACCACATGAGCAATGCAAAATGCCGTTTTCGCACGAGTTGCGTACCGTACTTTATCTACGATTGTTAGATTTAAATAATAAATACAGAAAAAAATAAACTTGCTGTATGTAAGTTCGAATCTCTTCTCTTGATAAAGATAGCATTAATCTTGAGTTGTATTTTTTGCCGAATTAATTATTTCTGGAGGAGTATTATTCTCCACATTTTCGTCAAAGACACTTGATTCATGCATTGTTTTTCACTAAAAACTCGATATAAACAGTTACTTTAATAAAAGAATAGCAAATTAGTTTTGTTAAATGTAAACAAACTTGCTAATCGTGCGTAAAGCTGAAGAATTCCTCTTCTTTACCGTGCTAGCGTGGTAAAGAAGAGGAATTCTTCAGAACTATGAGACGCGCATGCGCAATGAATACAAGTACGTAAATAATCACTTTCTAAGCATCTAAACAGAGATATAATGTTTATATTTCGTATCAATCGTAGATAAATATATTTTCTAAATATTTAATTTATCGTACTTTTATTATCACTGTTATTTTTTTTATTCAGGTCAGATATAAATAAATGTATGACTAAGAACCATTGATAATATCTGTGAAGACATTACGTAAAACTATAAAGATCCTACTGTTATATTAAACGGGTTTTGTTGCTAGGCGTCACTGAATGATCGGTTATTATTAAGAGGAATGATGGGATGACGTCAGAAATCATTCTACAATACTTGGGGATTATCCATCTTGACATAATTTTCCAGACATTGTTTACACTTAATATGCATTACTAAAAAATAAATGAAAAAGTGTTATGACTGATATTTTACAATACATGTAAATAGTTCTTTATTTTAATTCATTTTTAAGAAATCAAAAGAAATTTCCAAAGGAATGAAATTACATGATTAATATGATGATAGCAAATAATTTCTAAAAATTCAGTCTCAGTACTAATGAAAAATATACATCTATAATATAATATAAATAAACGGTCTCATCATTAGTATCATTTGATGAGATTTACATATGCTATAATACAATTCAGTAATCACAATTCTTAAATAATAGCTAATATTGTAGAACCTAAGACCTTAAGATCCGAATTCATACGTCTATCACTGGTCTAGGAAATAGATAATCATCATTAAACGTTTATTTATTTTATCCTCCCATCAAAACATTATAAATAAAACTTAGAGTAAATAGATTAAACATAATAGACATAAATTTATTCAAATTCCGTAGTGACGTTACGGAAGGTATATTAGAAGTAAAAAGTTAACAAGAATAATATTCAAAATATATAAACACTTACATTACCTTAGCATAACGATTTAAGAAAAATAGACACATCTTAAAAAGTATTTTGTGTAAACCCTGTTAAAAACTTGTGTAAACCTTAAGTTCGTATTTAAAATAAATATAAAAATAATTTCAATTATTAAGCAATTAGAAGCAATCTGATACTATGAAATTAACAAAAGAAACAAAATAATACTGACTCTACAACTTTAAAAGTGTTAAAAAACTGAAATATTTAGTTATTATTATATTTTTGCAAGAGATGGTGTCTTACTAAATAACAAATGTAATAAATTATAACATTAATTTCATGATAAGATAATACGATAGTATTATTATTGTTAAGGAGGAAAAAGCTCGTGCAATTCTCAAATTGAAGTACCTTCAATATTTATTCTAAACATTTTAGCTTTTTTTTATTTCTATACAATAAATTAATAAAGATATAAGGTCGTAGGTGTTAATAAATACAATACATACTACTCTGGGTACTCGGCGTTGCCCTGGTTTATTCATAGAGGTGTTTGTATGTTTGTTTGTAAAAGAATGTGCTATGCACATTTTCTGCCAACAGTGGTAAAAGCGACTAGTATTAGGAAAAGCAATATTTTTAATTTTTTTTTTCGACATGTATAATTAACTTATACGTAGGCTTTTTTCCATTTCGTTCCTTTTACAAGGCAAATATTAGTTATAAATAGAATATTACATAGTATAATATTAACGATAATGTCTTCCTAATTTAATAAAATCATTTATAAAAGATTTTGAAGAATATAAAGAAACACGACGGAAATATAAAGAACATTTACGGCAAATTGAAAGAATATCAAAATTATAGATATACGTAATTCGTTCAATTGTGTTGGTTTACAGAAAAATGTTAATCTAGATGTATGATCTACCTAATATATAATGAAAAAACAATCGCCTATAGTTTTAGAGATAATGTGAAAAGGTGGCTGTGAAATACTTTGCTTTTATACCACCTAATATATACATCCAATCAATTGCAAAATAATTTATTGTTTAAATTCTTCGGTTTTAAGAAGAGATATTGTGAATAATATTAGTTGGAACTAATAAGTATCTATGGACATAAGTTCCTGTCACGACTAATGATCGTGTTGATAGATTGTATCATGGTTGATTCGAAATTTCTGTAATTAATTGATACTGTAATTAAGGAAAGAAAATAATTGTAATAAAATATGTAAATACTGAATTGGATGAAGTAAATATAATTATGTAACTACGCGCTAAGTTACACAATCAACTAATTAATATAAAAAAAATAAATATGCTATTTGGTTGAAGTATAATAGTAGTTAAATGTAAACAAATAAGGAAAACAGATTAATTAACGTCGAAGTAGTAATTGTTGCAAGGAATTTATAATAATTAGTCTTCAGGTTCATTTAGATGTAATAATGAATCACATTATCCAGCAGTGATATAGATACCAAATTACATCATTCCTACAGTACGTAGCATTCTACGTAAAAACAAGAGTTAATTGCGTATTGAATACTATACGGGTATGATGCAGTGCCGGTTCCACAATAAGGTCTATTATTCGATAGGATTCAAGCTTTAAATATGCTTACCGGAGATTTCGTTTCTTGTTTTTTAATGAGCTACTAAACAACTAGAGAATATAGAATAGAATCAGACAACATCGTGAGGCCATGAAAAATAACTGCAGTACCGGTCAAGAGGAACAACTATGGTATTACAGCAAAGTGGTCAGCATAAAAAGAAAAATACCTTTTTGGATCTTCAACATTCCTACCTTTTTAAGACAATACTTCCTCAACATCTACTATTTAGGGTTATGATACTATTTACATACAGGGTATTTACATATTTAGGGGTATGAAGACAATATTTATTTTTATAAAGAAGTTTATACATATTATATGTGGCATGATCAGAATCATATTTATGGCATCTCTCACCTTAACAAGCAGAAATTCCGAATATACGTACGTACAATATCTTATATAATTGCGCTGTACTAAAGGCTAACTTTCTTCACCATTTGTAATTTTATTTTACAATTTGTATAATAGTTTTATTTTTAATAATAAGTAACGGCTCATTCAAGAACTATAAAACAATTTAAACTTTTTAATTAAAAGCTTTTTTGACTATCAAAAAATTAACTAGAAATTAGATTATAGCAACTGATAACGGTCGTCATCACTCTGTTAGTTATAAAAGGGTAAAAAACTGTCTTTATTGATTTTTGATATTTTGGATTACAATAGCCAGAGTTTTTTACTATAACTAATTACTTCAGTACGTATTACACTATTTTAATTAAAAATTAAATGTACGTATATTCTTGCTTAGAAAAAGCTTTTACTTTAAATAAAAACAGTATCAGATAAAGTCGAGGGTATTATATGAAAACAAGTGGGTAGTAGTATTGAATTTTCCACGATTTCCCCTGCTAAAAGGGGAAGAAGAAAGAAATGCAAAAATTGAAGTGTAGGATTTCGTTTCTTCTTTCTTTTGACTCGATGCAAAAATACGTTTCTGTCTGTCAGGAAAAATAAAACCGTTGAAGTACAGTAGAATCTCTTGTTCTTGACTCCTCGTGCATCTGAGAAGAAAAAAACCTGAATCAAGAAAATAAATGGGGGAGGAAGATAGAAGGGGACAAACACGGGGTGCAACTCCTCGCCAGACCCTCTATAAAAACTGAAAAATGACACCCAAGGAAGTTTTTATCTTTATCTGTTAACTTATATATCAGTGACAGGACCAAAGCATTTTCTCAGTTGGAATCAACTGTACAGAGAGGATTGTTCACTCTTAAATCCTAAAAATCCTATTTCTGTCATCAATACTTGAAGCCACTTGACGTATTATTCTTAACATATGAAACCTTGTTAATTTTTCTCGAATCATCCAAAGGTAATTTTAATGTTTACAAATAAAAATTTAAAAAAAAATATTTTTCACTAATAGTATATTATAAATTTAAAACAACCAGCGTCTCATTCTTTTCGAAGATAAGATTTAAAAAATGTTGTTTTAAGAACCATGTATATCAAAAATATTAGGCATTTAACATTGTACACAGGCATACTGATATGTCACTTCGGAAGTTCATAGAGATAAATGTCTTATCAAAAAAAGTTGTTTGTGCTATATGTCGGGTTCCGTATTGTACAACTGAAGTAGATATAATATCGACTCATAATATCTATGAGTATTGTGTAACGCTTCTTCTCTAAACATTTGTTCAAAGGATTTTTTTCATAAAAGCCTAACAATAGAATTTTATATAAAAATAATTAAATAAACTTCCTTTCAAAAATTAAAATGTCTCAAATGTATAAATGTATGCCCACATTTTGGGGTAACAAATCTTTTCTAGACTTGAAACAAAAAAAACAACTAAATTTCACTGTAAACAAGTAAGGCGCGCTTCACGTAAGTACGTGAGGCGATAATCGCCGGTTTCTGTACGATTAAGTTAAAATTATTAAGTGTAATAGTTGCATGTTCTTTTTTTTACACTTCAAGACCTTTAAATTGATGTATAACATGTCATGATGACTTAAAACTTTTTTTTAGTCGCCCACCATATTGATCGCCATCTTGAAAATATGATGTTATTTAAATAGTTGCATATTCTGTTTCTACACTTCAAGACCTATAAATTTATGTATAACATGTAATAGTGACAAAAAACTTTTTTTCAGTCGCCCGCCATATTGGCCGCCATCTTAGAAATATTAAGTGTAAAAACTCCAAAATGTGTCCAAATGCCGAGATGCACCTGTGTGCCGAATTTCATGTTCCTAGGCTAAAGTAGTTTATGAATTGAAACAATCCATCGGACAGACAGACAGACAGAGCCGTTATATAAGGTTTATTTTCGTACTTTGTACAGAAACCTAAAAACCTATAATCTCTAATATTTACCTAAATCGAGGGAAGAAGAATTCAAATAACATGTTTTTTTTATTATAATTTGTGCCATTATGTTGAAATCCATTCTATTTAGAAATAACAAATAGAATTGATTTAACATAATACACTTGAATTTATTCATATCTGACGAACATAGCAATATTTTATTTAAGCTTTAGTAAAATGCATTATGCAGGATGTGTTTTTGAATAGTAATTAATATTCCGAGTCTGAGTAGAACTAGTATAGGTAGAATTAGAAACGACAGAACCAATAGAATAATATTGTTGTTCTAAAAATTTAAGTTTTTTGTTTTTTTTAATTCAACAAAAATATAATAAGATTGGGGGGGGGGGAGGAATAGACCAAAGCCATCGAATTTTTCAATCAATTTTTATTTGAACAATCCATTTTTCTTAAAGTTCTTTTTAAAGGGATTTGCTTTTTTAAAAAATAAAGCTGGAGTAGGATAAAAAAAAAAAGAATAAGGAATAAAAACAAGCTTTTTTTATTCTGAGAGGTAAAAAGGGTCATAGGAAATTCAAGGCCGTACAAGAGGGACAAAAGGAACCTTTTTCAACATGGATGTATTTTCTCAGGGATGATATGGTATGCGGGAGAGAACAGGATGGAACATTTCTACCGTCTAGATAGATTGAGATGAAACTAGTAGAAGAACTTGGAGGAAGAAGTGAAAAAAAGGAGAAGGAGGATATTGTTAGGGGTCAACAGACAAGCGCATCCCTCCTTAATAAGACCTGGGACCTGGGTGCGTGCACTGCACCCACATACACAGACACACAATACTAACAACTAACAGGTTCTTTACATCCACTTACACGTAAACTCACAAAGTTCCTAACACACACATACTCACACACTTATATACGTTTAAATGCCCTAGCTCCCTTCTAGTACTGTACTTCTAAACAAAACCCGACCAACTCAAAAACCCTCCACTACTCATTTTTTTATATCTTACACCAAGCCATAATTTTAAACTTTAAACTACATGAATATTTTAAATTTTGTTTTACGTTAACAAGTGAACAAATATAAATCCAGATTCTTATGAATACATAATATGCATATTTTTTTTTATCAAAATAGATAACAAATAAAATGGATATTTTTCAATGAAAGTTCCAACAATAATATTTAAAATAAAAATTTAATTAAATAAACATCCTTTCAAATACTAACACGAATCCAAAATTATAATATTTGATAAGGTTATTGTAAAATGAAAAACATTTCTAGAAAAACGCATTCGTTTTTTTATCATTATAATGTTTCTAATTACCTCAATATAAGTCCTTATCGATAATAGTATTGGCAAATTGATGAGCCACCTTACTCGTTAATGTATTAATAAATCCTTAATGGAAACGTATAATAATTACTTACTTCATTTTTTTTCTTTCTAAACGTTAGTTTATGTTATAATCGAACTAAGAAAATTGTTTCTGTTTGAATTTTTTCTTTGGAAAGTGTCTTGAAACAAGAGCGGTTGCTTAATGTTGGCTACCGCGTAAAAGCGTATCTGGCTATGTAGAAAACTATGTTAACATTAGTTAAAAGTAAACGGCGAAGAGAGTAGAGTGAACTAAATTAAGCTAAAAGTTTTTATGATAACCAAAATATATATGATACCAAACAATGAAGATAGTATTGCATTTTTTGAGTGCTACAGGAACTTGCCAGGAATGTAGAAGGTATAGTCTGAGATTTTCAACGATAGAAATTAGAAAATTGTTTAGGCTAAACTACTGGATATATACAATAGCAAAATAAAAGCAAATTGACAAAGATTGGAATATAGACAGTCTGAAGAATAGAGTAAAAAAATTAGAACTTGCTTGAGGATAACACTGTACAAATTAAAGGATAGCCAACGTTCTGGAGTTGGCGCATAAGATGTGTACGCACCGTAAATCAGTTGGTATCTTGTTTATATATATATATATATATATATATTAATAATTAAAACTAACTATTTTTGTGCGTTCTTTTTTAAATATATAGATTGCCAAGGAAAAAATGCTTTAACCCCGTCAAATAAGTAGTATATTTGTTTCTCGTCTCTATGGCAATAGAACTGTTGATCCGTTCTCCAGATCCAAGTCGTATTTCACTAGTGCTTCTGTTTAAACTTCCACGAAAGTACATATAAAGATGTTTTCTTAAATAATTGTGTATTATTATGGTTGCCTTTTAGGAGCCAAATTTATATTATTTAAGAGAACGCAACGCCGATGGTAGTCTTTGTAAAAGTGTAATGTATGTTAATTATTGTCAACTCTGTTGCTGGTCTGTCTGTTGCAAACAGGCTCAACTTGTTTTTTAACCAATTTGATTGGCTGTAGGCCACTTAATATACACATGATATTTTATTGAGACAGCAATTATCGTTTTGAACTAAATCTTATTGGTAAACACTACAGGTACATTTGCCATATTCAACTACTACTATGAGCAACCATAGTAAATAGTAAATATCCTAATATGATATTGTTTACGATTGATTCAAAATGATTGGATCTATATTTTAATCTATATTTAATATATTTAATCTATATTTTAATATTTTAATATATATGACCAAGTTGCCGGGCACTACAAAATAATAAATAAAATTTATTTTCTGTTAAATCAAGATGCAAAAAAATGAAGTTTTTTAAATTTAAATAATAGATTTTTATTAAATCTGCTTATATGTTTTTTTTTTTGTTTTTTTTTATTCCGGGGGGCTTTTACGCCCGAAGACATAGGCCCATTGAACAAACCCGGGTTAGAAACCTAACTTCTTCACATTAGAGTGGAGTGTCTGGTCGTTAAACATGACTCTCTTTCGATCTGAATCGAACTGAGAGTGTATTTCATGGTTTCCAGGCCGAAACCTGGTGGCGCTACTCTTTCGAGCAGCTACCCATTTATTTAAACAATGCTGGGTGAACATTGAGCGGGGGGCCTGGTCCGGGAATCGAACCCAGAGCTGCTTATATGTTAGAATATGATGAATAATTTTTTCCGAAAGTAGCAAAAAAGACCTTGGGCGCAATTCTAAAAAAAAGAACTATTTATAGAAACCCATCTCTGTAGAAATGGAAGAATTGAGAAAAAAATCAATCCATAAGTCAAGCTGTGGCACCGTGCCACTGTCACCCTGAACATAAAAAGTTCATGAGTTCAGCACTAGGATCGTGAGAGTCGCAATTTTGTTCAGTTCCTATTACTTTTAGAATACATTCTGAAGAAAAATAATGTCTAAAACGAAAAAGTAAATAGAAAAAAAAAAAGTTAAACATGTTGAACTGAAGAAACACAATGTGAGAGGGAATAGAAAAATGATTTCCTCTATTTGTACAAAGAACGAAGACAACTCTCTAGTTAATACTTCATGTAGGATTTACTTTGAAAATATAAAAGATACTACGAACAGGCTTAAGGAAAAGTCTTATAAAAAAGAAGTCAACAGGTTTATAAAGTTAAAACAGGCGAAAATACACCATACTTAAGTTTGGAAATAAAGAAAAGAAAAGATTTAGTTATTTGGAGTAAGATAAGAGGGAGCGAGTTTGCAATTCTCTTTAGGAAAAAATCACAGACGAGAAGAAAAGTTTACTTTGACTAATTATAAACTCTTGTAAACTAATGCTACCTGTGGTAAAAGCAACTAAAAATAAACTAAATGAAATTGAATTTTTGGGAAAGAAGGGACTTATTAACAATAATCAGCCAAAACTTCATACGTTTAAAGAAGAAAAAAAAAACATTGGAATATAATTTGTAAAATATCGCAAAAGACCAGAGGGGAGTATGTTATTCGTAACATATTTATTATGACTCATGTTTTGTAAATGAGAAACAGTATGACTAACAAGGTCCTCTGGAAAAGGACCCGTTAACTTTGCGAAATATCCCTTGCTAATACATTGGCGTACCAGCCAATCATGTGTATACATTGCAAGTGCTATTATTTTAAAAGGTGAGGTAACATATAAATATAAATAATCGCGAGAAAATTGTTAAGCTTTTACATTCTGCAAAAATGATTTGCGTGATATATTAAGGTGAACCAGTGATGTAAAGACCTTGTAGGGGATAAAATGAAAAATGTATAAACAAGTTTGAACAAGAAATGTTGTACACAAAGTTAAAAAAGCAACTTCTTGAAATCGAAAGCATTATCATGAAATTATTATTATTTAAATAATCGATTAATTTATTTAAAAAATATATATTTTACAAATGAGAACAAAACCTTAAATGTTTGTGACAACAATTATTTAAACAGTTCAGATAATTCACTGTTAAAAAAAAGCATTCTAAATTTATATAAACATCAAACAACAATTATAATAACTCTAGAAATGTTTGCTGTAATAAGAAAGAAACTACTGCGCGGTTACAATAAAGTAAAGAATTATTTAAAAAAATATATATTTTCGCTATTTGACTGAGTCGTCCTTCATAACCTTTACAACTACAATATAAAATCCTTTCAGATGGCACAGTCTCTTGTTGGCGGAGGGCTCAATAACATCATGCAGTTAGAGTTGAAAGGAATGTTATGGAATATTAACGTCACGGTTAATAATAGAGCCTATGACGTGAGGTACGATGAGGTTACTAACTCTCAAGACTCAATTACAAAGAGTGAAGGTGAAGGGGCTTTAGAATGCAACCATCTTTAATATATCAGCTTACAAACTAAACTTGTATTAAGTACATTAGCCAACCTCTATACACCCTACTTCTATTATAGTACTCCTAGAACTAAACACCGATAAACTATAGATCAATCAATATCAGATAATTTATATAAACTCTCGAACAGAGAAATATACTTAAAACTAGAAGAACAAAAGACGTTTAAGATATCATAACAAACAGAAATCACATCCATTTCAAATATTTTTTAAAAATCTACGAAGCAAAATATCAGTAAAAACAGTACTCTGCCAGTAAAAAATCTCCGTTTAGTTTCTTGGTAGTATGTTTTGGATGTAACTTATGAACCATTCATTATAAAGACGTGAAACAAACTCCTTTGCATGCATTTTGATTGTCAAAACGCAATGAAACTACTCGTGTCTTGCCCAATCCGTTCCCAAGATAATACATTTTTAAGTTGGGGGGAAGGGGTTATTTTTTGTGGGCTTGCTTATAATAATTTTCCTGTGTTTTGGTTACTACACGACATATCATAACTGCAGAGTTTAAAATTCTTGTGTTAGTACTTTGGAAGATCAGTCGCGTTACGGACGGACAAGCACAGGAATGTATAAGTGTCCTTAATTTTGTCTACAGTACAGACCCTAAAAAGGCCACATAACTACTATAAATATTATAATAATTAAAATTACATTTTGTTCTAGTCATTAATTATGTTTAATCATAATTCAGTTAAGATATTCATTATTATAACTCATTCTTACAATCTGTAGAAGATCTAGAAACAGCTGCAATAACTACAAAAAGTACTTACATGAAATAGTGAATCCAGTTTTGTTAAGGTAAACAGTAAACAAAACCGTCAGTTAAAATAGCGGAAATTCGATAATAATTATGACGTGAAAAGGCCAGATGTTAAAAGTTGCTAAGTGGGTCGCACTTTTATAGGGGTACGTTAAGGACAAAATGTTGAAATAGAATACTAAGTGTTCAATAGAATTTCCTAATATTAAAACATGAACGGTAAGCATTAGATAAGCGTTAATGTCGATATGATTATAAATAAATAAAATGAGTTAGAGGGGTCTGGAATGAACTAGAAGTATATTTTTGGGAAATTAGAAGGTTATATAGTATAGAGAGTCTTAGGAAGCCTTATAAGAATGCGTAAGTCAGCGGCTATTTTTTACGCTTAGTACGCTTGTTTTTACTGTAAAAATGAAGAAAAAAAAATCAATTACAAACTCAAAACATGTCAGTTCTTAAAATGTATTATTAAATTTGTAAACCAAGTTAATCGATTATATTTGTAAACAAAGTTTAATCGATTATATTTGTAAACAAAGTTTAATCGATTATATTAGTAAACAAAGTTTAATCGATTAAATTTGTAAAAAACATTTAATCGATTACATTTATAAACATACATATTCTTTGTTTTATTAATGTATTGATTGCATATTAAAGAAATTTTTTTAAAAATTTGAATTGATCGTAAAACATTAAAGTCCATTAATGGTTATAAGCACGCGCAGTGATACACCTGAGTCCAATATAATATTAACACATAATGACTGTAGGGAGAAGTCCTTTATTTTTTTTTTTTTAGTAAAGGTAATAGTATTATAGCATGTTCAGCTTTTGTAACTACGATGGATGATAGACAGACAAACAATACGAATTATACGATTAACTATAGCTCCTTTGTTACTTATCTGAACCGAAAATAATTAAATTATAAACGATAGAGATATCGAGTTATTAGACTTGCCTTATCTTTAATGTATTACTTAACGTATACGTTATTAATATACCTTATTATAGCTCAAACAATGAGCTAATTATGACCTATGAGAATCATCTTCAAAATCAAAAGATTTGTTTTTAAAATATGGTGGTTCCCAAAAATGTTGAGCTATAGACATACACGAGACCAAAAATGTCCCTGATGTCGGAAACGGATTTTTGGCCAGGAATTTTTTAATTCTTAGACATAAAAAAAAAAATTGTTACAACATTTTCCTTTAACAATTATACCTTCTTCCAGAAAAAGGTTTTGAGTTACGCATATATTTTAAACTAGAAGTGTATCAGTTTTGTAGAAGTCATCTACTATTGCTAGAACAGAAAAAAGGCGTGTATTATATCTGATCCACTCGATTTCATGTTTGATCATCTGTCTTGCCTCAGGATTTTCTTTTACGGTTCGTTAGCTAGGTAAGGGGGCCATTTATAAAGTTACGGCTGTACCCGGAGTTACGTACAGAGGTGTCCTGTAACCTCCTGTAACACCTTAGCTCGATGTGCTACGCAGAGAACGTGCCCCCGCCGACACAACTCATTCTTATATAGAAACATATATATATAATATATATGTCATACAAAACCTGACAAATAACCGGTAGTAATAACCTCGGAAGGAAAACTAAAGCTTTATTTCAGCCTTAAGGAAAAGTATTCCATACTTTTTTGTTCTATATGTAACATTATATTTTTCATATTATTGACTTACCCATAGTTTAGCTCCACGAGCTGAATAAACCCACTCACTGACGCTATAAGACTCTCAGAAAATTTTAAAACGCCAATGAGGAATCCGATTAAATTTCAGATTTTTTTATTTATTTAAGACACAAAATACAACGTTATATAATAGTACATTACGCGTCGAGTGCGGAAAGTAGCATTTTGCATGCGAGTGTGGAGTTTGCACCCGAGCGACAGCGAGGGTAGTAAAACCACACGAGCAATGCAAAATGCCGTTTTCGCACGAGTTACGTACCGTACTTTATCTTCGATTGTTAGATTTAAGTAATACATACAGAAAAAAATAAACTTGCTGTATGTAAGTTCGTATCTCTCTCTTGATAAAGATGGCATTAATTCTTGAGTTGTATTTTTTACCGACTTAATTATTTCTGGAGGAGTATTATTCACCACATTTTCGTCAGTCACTTGATTCACTCATTGTTTTTTACTATAAAACTCGATATAAACAGTTACTTTAATAAAAGAACAGCAAATTAGTTTTGTTAAATGTAAACAAACTAGCTAACCGTGCGTAAAGCTGAAGAATTCCTCTTCTTTACCGCGCTAGCGTGGTAAAGAAGAGGAATTACTCAGAACTATGAGACGCGCATGCGCAATGAATACAAGTACGTAAATAATCACTTTCTACGCATCTAAACAAAGATATAATGTTTATATTTCGTATCAATCGTAGATAAACTTACTAATAGTGAAGAAATATTTTGGATTTATGATTAGAATTACCGGTCATTATTATAATGACCGCATATAGTAAATAATATGAAGAAAGATAAGATTTTTAATACTAATTCCCATTGACATCAATTAGCTACGGGGAATTTAACAAGAACCTACTATTTTCTTTAAATTGTCATTCATAGAGCATGAATGTTGCTTTTACGATTAAACACAATTTGTACATTTAAATATCATGGGGGAGAAAATAGATTAACTTTGAAAGAAACAATGAAAGTCATATAGTAGTAAATACCAAATGATAAATGTAAAAAAATTCTGTTTATTTTATGAACAGCATTCGACAGTCCCGAGAGTTAATATCGGTTAATAAGTTTTTCTGTCTGGTTCATGCACAACCCTGGAGGTCTTATACATTACATGGACAGGTTAAAACCTGCCGCAGGAAAGTCTTGAGGTCTCTTACCTGAAGAAAACACTTTTTTTCGCCCACGATCTAAGAGGGAGTTAAGGGTATTTGGTCATCTACCTGGGAGGGTACTGGGAAAGAAAATAAAAAGAAGAAAAAACCAAAAAAAAACTAAGGAATAAAAAAGCTGTGTGATTCAGTTGAGGAGGAATGCCTGTGTTTCTTCGAGAAGGTTCAAGGCTGGATGGACTTGGGAGACCCCGACACTGGACGAAACGGTGAAATTTTTAATGTAGGCGAACGGCTTGAATGTCGAGTGTAGGCAATTGACCTAAAAACCGAGCCAGTTTTTTTTCCTGGGTAATAATGCAACAGCATTTGCGAAGTGTTGTGTAAACATAACGGATTCCTCATTCTTTTTTATCGGTAGATTCCGTTTTATTAAAATTGAAAATATACTTTTATTTAAAGTATTTATATCATAAAGGGTAGTACTAACAACTCAATAAATTAAACATCAAGACTATAATATATTAAAACCAAAAAAGTTAAAACTTACACTACTTGTTTCTACAATGACATTCCTTTAAGAAATTTAACTGGTTGGGGGCACGAAGTATTTCTACTTCATAGATAATTCTCTAACAAAATAACTAATGAAGTGATAAGATTATATAGCCTTAAATTACAGTGTTTAAAGCTTCTGGATACTTGCTCAACACTTATAAAATTGGACCTTTTATGGCCTCCACCGTTCGCCGTCTAATTTAATTAACACAAGGTGCCCTACCTTAATTGGTCCACATTTGTTTTACTCTGCTCCCACCATCCTTAGATAATCCTTGGTTGGAAATTCAGATTTGAACGTTATCCTAAATTTGCTTGACATTTTGAGGCAAAGTAAAAATAATTTGATAGCATTACCTTCATCTATTTTACAAAATTACAGTCAACTGCAAATAAATTATTTATTCATATTTTACGATTTTGGTAGTATTCATACTACCAAACGATTAAATTTTAATTTAAATCAAATTATAATTATTATTAACTACGGGAAACAGACAGAGAAAAATAGACTCCAGCGCGGGAGTCTATTTTTCTCTGTCTGTTTCCCGTAGTTAATAATAATTATAATTTGATTTAAATTATAAATTATTTATTTCAACCTAATCCAACTATATTCAAGAAGAAGAAAAAATTACTTTATTTAAAAAAATAGCCAATTTCGTCAAAATAATATAACACTTATATTATTAGATTTTTGCTTTTTTATAATCGAATGGGCTCATTCTTGTTGGTTTATTGCATCCCTGGCGATAACTCCTTTACTGTAGTAAGGAAACAACAAAATCAAAAAAGTTAAAAAATATATCAATGATTAAAATAAATTGACTCATGAAAATTAAATTTACGAAGGGTAAAGTGAAGAAAATATATTTAGAAATGTAAAAGACGAATCTTTAGTAGGGATTTAGGTAAGAAATGATTTTGGAGGAAGACGGTGCTGATTTCCTAATACTTAATAAAATTGGAAGGTTTTATTTCCTTCCTTCTCCCTTCTTTCCTCTTCATTTCCTCGCTATTTAGAGATGAAGACAGGAATTCCAAGTTATGAATACATCATAAAAGAGGTTTAGTTCAACAGCCAAATAACATATTTATTTTATTGATACATGAATATTCTTTTTTTATGCGGACTGAAGAACCAATGGTAAAAACTGATGTATAGATGTAAATATCGTTTATTTTAGTTTATTTCGTTTAGCTGACATTTCGTCCAAATATCTCTCTTTCTCTATAACAATTTTTTCTATATAAAATTGTTATGGAAACATATCCATAACAATTTTAAAAGTTTACAATAATTTATAGTTTAAAAGTAAAACAAACTCAGCTAAAATATACGAGTTAAATGATTTTTTATTTTTTTATTTAAGAATCGATAAATTTATACAGAAAAAAGTATTGTGATGGCGTTAAAACAGAATTTTGAGAATTTAATGAATTTACACGTTTTAATGAATTTACACGTTTTAAGGTCAAAAAAGGTTTTTTTTAAATGTTTATCGTATGTATAGTCTGTACAGTACAGACGCATGGAGAAAATTACTTGACCTAAATTTCAATTAAATTTTATATACCCTTACATGTTCAGAAAAATCATACCCTAAAGCAAAATCAAGTAAAATTTCAATACTACGCAAACTCGAAACAACTACCTAATAAATGGAAAACACCGGACCAAGTAATTATGAACATACTCGTATATGAGGAAGTATATTAGTGCAAGTTTTATCGGACAGATGTTTTTATAATGTAAAATCTTCAATGATTAGATTGATCGTTTAATTAACCAACCAACTAATATGAATTGATAAAGTCTTTGCTATGAAAGTGTATTATTCAATTAACTCTTTTCAAAGCTATGAATAAACAAAGTCATCAATCATATTGTAATATTGGATATTAGACGGGATGAAGAAAGTCGGGAAATCATTAGAATGAAATATCAAGACAATGGGAACGAAACTAATAATGTTTTCGGACATGGAACTGGGTACGCGTCGCTTAAATATCGTTAGTCTAAATGATTGATTTCATTGTAGTTCTGATACTATCTAATCATATTGTTATATGTTAAGTGCAGTATGTAGACGTTGTTTCTGTTAAATAGTGTCGCAATTCTTTTAACGTTTGTATTGTTACTATTACGTCACCTTATGGTAACTGGTTCTTTTTTTTTAAAATAAACATTATCGTGCGAATAAAATAACAAGTCAAGTCTATTAATATTATGATAACTGAACAGACAAGAAAACAAACTTCGAAAAACCGGTCGCCCTTACCTTGAGAGCCTTGGATTACTCGAGCATAGACAAGTTATTGCATTTACGAGTTTCAAACCGTCTTTTCTTAACGCCGCGCCGTATCAAGTAAGAATACAAAATCAAAAACACACACCACTATAATATACTATGAAATCTCGAGGTTTTCTACAGCTGTGTCGTAAGAGAGTCTTGTGGTATCAGCTCTGTATATCTGTCACAGGTAGCTTTTCAATCAAGTGAAAGTTGATACGGCTTTGAAAAGCTCCAAGGCGTACTTCCTTTGATATAGGGACAAACCTTCCCTTTTAGTATTGAGAATCGACCTTCGTTTGGAGACAATTCTCAGCTACATTGTTGAAACCATTATATACAGTTCCATAATATTCCTGACGGTGATATCAATGTCTAATATTGACGGTTTTATTCTTTCAGATAAAACATTTTTGCTTTTCTTTAAACAGAAGATAGGAATAACAAAAAAAACTGACTATTAATAGAACATTGAAAATAAGAAACGAAATTACTTTTTTAAATAAAATGATCTACCTATTCATTACATTTCTAAAGACAAGACATGACAGTCCTTATAATAAATAATAGTACTTATATTTATTTAAAATAATTAATATAAAAATGCCATTTTTCAAAACTGGTCTTATTTTCAACTTTGTTTGGTCCAATATGTATTTTCAAGTTACATATTGGGACGTTGAAAAGTGAACGGCTCACTCGTATCGGTGGCCACGTGTACCACTGTTTTTTAAATAATTTAATGAAACGATCCTCTGAAAATCAAAACTTTATCTATCTCTTTTCAATGTTCCCGCAGAAGGGCATGTTTGGCATGTCAAAAAAAAAAAGAAATGGCCCAGCGCCCAGTAGCCATATATCCAATTCATCGGTGGACACGGCATAAATAAGCGATTCCATAAGGTAATAAAACTTTATCGATCAGCGACTCACTTCTTATGGTGGCCTGGGGAGTATTATTAAATTGATACTTTCATTCATGTAAAATATCAAATATATGTCAACAATTTTGACAGATTTTTTAAAGAAGGGAATAATTTAGATAAATTAGGCAATAATGGATTGTAAAAGCATGATATCATTAGTGTATACACGATCCAGCACTACGAAACTATGTGCCACACTGATTGGCAGACATTTTTTAAATCTGTCAAAATTGTTTGGTTATTATCAATTAAACAATATTTAATGTGCGCAGATGCGTTCAAATTAATCAGGAACCATATGCAGCCTACTTTCGACAAACCATCCAAATTTCTGAAAAATCAGATGAGTACTTTTAAGATATTGGTGTACATAAATGTATGTTTGTGCGCACTTGTAAAAGAAATAAATGGGCGACGAAGATTGAAACTTATGGGACCCAACAATGACATGATTAAGACCCACCATCCAAATTTCATTAAAACGGAATGCAGTTTTCAAGGTAATATGTTGGTTAGAAAAAATTGAACGTAGGACATAGGAAAGACAAAATGGTAGGCAGACGGGGGAACCAAAGTGTTCCCTGATCTTTGAAACGGAATTCTGTCTTGGACTTTTTGAAATCGTAGACACAAAAAATGCTCGGAAGAAAAAATAAATCAATAAAAACAAAATTAGTAAAATCGATCCCCGAAAATAGCTGACCGGATCAGTACGTATTATGGTTCACATACTCACATACATAGAACTAGAAGAAAAAACAATTTACTATTCCGGTTATAGAAAATAATATATAATACATATAAACGTCATAATATCTATAAGAAAATTAATATAAATATAATATTTACTCAGTTTACATAAATACAACTAATATAAACTAGAAAAAAAAATATTTTCATATTATTAGTACACCAAACGTAAAATAACACACACTTTTTTAAATATAATTTACATCATCAAAATTGTCTGTAGAAAATAAAATACATTCAGTCACTAATTTTCAATTTTTTACAAAAATAAATTAATCTGCTAATTATAAAAAGAATCCACTTAATAAATATTAAAATAGATTAACTTTTCAAACTTAACAGCCGATAAAATGCCAATGCTAATGGATCACGTTCTTTACATTAACTTACTCCTTATCAACGAGTGATAAAAGAACATTGACAAAAAAAAGAAAGAAAAAAGAAGCGACATGGTCTCAAATTGAAATATGCTATGAGGTGTACGAAGTAATAAATAACCGTTGAACGAACAATTCTCAAGGACAAATGTTGACCACCTCTCCATCTTGAATTCATTACTGGTTAGAAACTAAAGGAAGCTTTAAGACATTTGCTAACGCCTACATTGTGAATTCAAATTAACGGATAAAAAAAGCGAAGCCAATGAAATGTAGATACAATACCATGTATAAATTACTTAGTTATTTAAATATACATATTATAAAACTATATTTATTTTTATGGATATAATATGTAATTGTAATTTAGTTGTAAAGAATGAGGAAAAATTACTTAGTAAGGTAAATATCAGAAATAAGGTATAGCATAAAATTCAAGAGGTAAAATAATTACTAATTATCTGCCTCTGCCAGTAAAAATATTTCTAAAATCAATACTTATTATGTTCTAACCAATTCATTATTGTAGCTAGTTATTTATTTCATTATCCCTCCCCATTTTTAATAGGTTACTTTTATTTTACTCACGTAATAGTAAAATGTTTCCTCTATTTATAATTATGTAATATATGTGTCCAGTGGCGTGGCTAGACCATTGGGGGCCCCCCCGCGAGAACTTTTTGGGGGCCCCTCCTCGCCAAAAAAATGATGAGCAAAAAAAAAAAAAAAACCTCTTGCGTTCAGGATTGGAGGCCCCTCTTGACGTTGGTAAAAGGATAGTAATTCCAGTTATTTCTGGATTTAGGGGGCCCCCTGACACTGGGGGCCCCCCCGCAATGCGGGCCCATAGTTACGCCACTGTATGTGTCATTAAATAATGATTATTACATATATTGTCAAACTTCAGTTTAACAATATTTTCCGACAGCAAAACAGGTCGAACCCTCTTATTATGGGTGCAAACAACTTAACTATTTAGAGCATACGAACATAACAACATATTAAGAAAAGTTAGTGGTATAGACAGAGATTTATATTTATTTACTTATGTTATAGTCCCAGGTTTATTGATAGATTGATTAGTAATATGTACTTGTAATTTAGCTCAGTGTGTTGCCAAACATACATATCTCAAGAGTTTTGTACGTTCACGTTAATACTCTACCATTTACAATTTGACTAAATCAAATATATTTTACAAGTGATGTTTTTAGTTACCAACAATTTAACCTTGTATTATTTATTTAGCATCTAAATTTCTATAAACTAATAATAACTAGTAATTAATTATAATATTAATTAACTTCAATAGTTATTCTCATTCTTGGTATATTTAAAACAAAAAAAAAAAAAAACAAGATAATTCCACATAAATATAGGGTATATTTACTGTTCTTTTAATAAATAAAAATATTAACCTACATAGTCTCAAGAAAAAAATAAAGAGAATTTCTGATTTAAATGAATTACAACAAGTAAAAGATTCAATTTCAAATTAGAGCGGGGGTGTTGGCCACTGTGAGGCCTTCATATGAAGCGTGAATGAAAGAAAGCAGAAACTGCCTCGCCTTTCAGTGTACAGTTTACATTAATTATAACCTTATATTAAAACAGTGCCTACCGTAAAACCTCTAGCTACTACCTAGTTTACTTGTCTCGATTCCATCGTTTAGCGCTCTATAAATTCTTCGGCAGAGAAAACGTAACATATTTTTGTCCATTTATCGGCCTCTTGTTATACCCACACTCAATAGTTTGGAAGGGAACCAGCCCAAGTTATTTTTAACGCTTTCACCCGTAAATTATCAAAAATAAAAACAGACGATACAATAAAAAAAAATCAGGATTTAATTTTAGAACTTGTCCTATTAATAAAACAGGAATTGCATTTGACCTTTATAACAAAGTCAGTGAGTGATATTCTACTATACCAGGGTTTTATGGTATAAAGATTTAAAAAAAATGATAGAAAGTTAAATTTCTTTAAAGGACAATGTTTCACAATGTATGAACTTAAAACTATATTTATCAACTTTAGATCAACTGACATTAAAACTAAGAAAACAAAATTACAATAAGAATGGACGTTACTGAAAATCACATTTTATTTTTAAAAAAACCAAAATAAATACATACATTTGAAAAACAAATAAATTGAATTCCTTTATCTATTAATCTTTAAAAAAATACGGATCAGCATAGAATACAGACAGACTTTTTAAGAAACTACTTTTTTGAATTCAGACGAAACAGGGACCTCAAAACATGTAAAACCATCAAAATAAAATTTTCGTTCTATCACAATACCTTTTTCTTTATATTCTACATAATAAGAGAGTAAAAACGTGTAAAGAAAGTATTTCTTTGCTGCATCAGAAAGTTATATATATATATCCCCAATTAGTTATAAGTGAACTCTTTTCAGTGTTGCTAAAAGGCACTACTTACATAGAGTTTATATTATTAGAAGCAATTTCTATCTAACAGAAGTTATAACAAATAGTCTAACGTTTCTAAAGTTTCTTGCTTACTTATAAATCTAGTTTATGGATAAACAATGAAATCTTCCCATAAATATTTGATAAAATACGCAGGTAAAGAGATCATTTAATAGTAATGAAATAATTATTATACAAAAACTAGTATAAAAAAAAACCTGTTGTACTTAAATGGATCAAATGAAGGTTAGGCTTTAAGCTCCGTTATACCCTGGTATAAACGTTTTGTAGAAAAAAAAAAACTAGAAAAAGGTGTGCCTCCAGAATTAAATTTAGTTTGAGAAAGGGGAGATTAGGGGAAATCTATTAATGATTAAGCTGGAAGGAATTAAACATCATCCCGGTTTGACATTGGACGTGTTGTTCCTGGAGTGAGTCATTTAACTCAAATGGGTCGTATGAATCAAAAGAACACTTGGGAGAGAAGATAAAACGTTTTACACACTCAATACTATTTTTTTTACAACTGTTTATTAATGACGTGTTCGGAAAAGAAAATCCTTTTTCTTGATTAAAAACATTTAAAATTTTCTGGATATTCCCTGTTACTCATGCGATATTTAAATTTAGAACTCACCAGATATCAGAAATAGCCTTTACTCTTAAAATCCCCTAAACTTTCGAGGGAAGAAAAATTGACTTTAACTACTATCAAAATTCGTTCCGTTAAGGATACTTATGCTCTTTCCCCTCCAGCTTACATCACTCAAATTATTTTTTTGATGTAAAAATGTATTTGACGAAAAGTTTAAATTATCTATTACCTTTATTATTTTAATAATAAAGAAGACATTGAAATATACTAACGATTATCAAATTATTATTTATAAAGAATAGGTATTTACAATATTAATAAATATTTACAACTGAGTTAAGCTTAATATACTAAATTAGTCGCTTCCGTCAAAATGTATAGATGTTGATCAAAGTAAAGCAAACTTAAAGTGTTAAATTCGTTAGTTTGCTGTAAAAAAATTATAGCGTAAAATAAATGCCTATATTATTTTACTCAGGAAACACATGGCTTATAAATGATAAAGGTCAGAGGTTTTTAAAATGACGGTCGCATTCTGGAACCTAACGTTTAAATTATTAGTTTTAACAGGAATTTTGTCTGGCTGTCAAATGTAGCCATACAATTTATTTCACACACACATATGTATGTTTGTATATTCAAAAGTAAACTTCTAAATTTCGATTCTATATAATTCTTAGCAAACCATCATAATAACCAACTATTATACCATTGTCTAAAAGATAGGGAAGATAAATAATCGTACGAGTATAAATAGTAATATGAAGAATAAAATGATTGCAGGCAAAAGGCCTATTGTTCATAAAGCTTTTTTCCATTAAACATAACAGTATATATCTCTGGAAAATATATTGTGTTAACATTCTTAATTAACTAAGGGGCGTTGTGAATACACACGAAAGTAAAGGCTTGTAATTACACAATGGAATAACTATTTAAATAAATAATTAAAACGCGATTATGACGTCATAATTAATTAATAAATATTGCACTTATTTGTTTTAAGAGAAAATTATAAGAGATATAAATTTATAAGAGAAACAACACATTGTATTTACATTAATTTTTATGATAAAAATTAATGTTTATAATTCAGATTATTTATTCTTTTTTTTTAAATAATACATAATTTTAGAGAACATCCAATGCTAATAATAAGTTCAGGAAAGTTAAGAATATTTATTCAGGGTTAGTTTTAGTATTGGAATTAATATAAAAAAAAATGAGGGGACATGGTAGAATGAACTCACTTTATCTCACCACTCTTGAGGGTTAAGTTTAATGTGTTAACAATTTAGAACAGACCTTAATTTCAAGGTAAACTTAAGTGCTAAATATGGTTCTAGGTACCTTTAGTAAGTAAAGGAATTATCTTAAGAAAAGTAAAAGGAGTTAGGTTTAGGTCAAGTACTTATATCGCTTTGTGAACTAAGAAATTGGTCAGCAATAATTAGACTTTATAACAACAGGTAAAGGGAGGCTTAAATAGTACACCGGACAAAAGAGGAAGAAGGGATAAGGTTGTGTGCAAGCAGGTATAGTAGGGGTTATTAACTGACTTGGGCCAGAGCAGTGGGTTGAATGACTTTGAGCGGCTGGTTGGTCGAGGTGGTCGGCAGGTAGGAGATGAACGCCGCCATCCTGCTACAGAAGTAATACTTCCAAGGTTCACTCCGAAACTTTCAATCCATTGTCAACGAGTTTAAACTATGGCAAAAGGCCTACTAGAAGTTAGGAAATAAGCAATAACTAATATCTAATAACCCGAAACATACGCAAAGACGGCCAGACGGCTACTGAATACGAGTGCCGTTCGTCAGCTGTTGGCGTACCTCCCACCCCCGGCCACCCTTCTAGGGACCTGGAGGGGATGTACACGTGTGCTCCCTCCCTCTCTGCTCAGGACACAGGCCTCCTAGACCTCGACTCTATCCACTATCCACAATCCACTGTTTCTATCCATCCATTATTATTATTATATTCGGCCCGACAGTTTAAATGTCCAGGATCTAAAATTCTTCCTAGCCTCAGTTTCATCACACAGTTTCCAGTAAAAACTTAATTGTGTTGACTTTCACATCGAACAATCAATATATAATAATGAACTTTTTTGTGTATTATAATGATAAAGAGAATGTATAATAGGATAACCGAATAGTATAAAACTATAAAAGTGTTTATTATAAATCCTTTATGCATTTTGGTTGTGTGAGTGATAGGCAAGATAATGTTTTAATTAATAAATACATTGATTAATTAATTAATAGAATGATATACATCTGTATAAGTTATTTTTAATTTTAAAAAAAAGTTCATTTATTTTTATATTTTTTATTTATTAATGAGTAATAATTAGTGTTTGAAATCGGAGACCTAAAAAAGTAATTTCATCAGAATGATCATATTGCTTCCGCTACCTGTGGTAAGCTCGGAAGCAAAAATCTATTTTGTAGTCCATTTAAATACAAATTTAACCATATAAGATTGCAAAAAAGTGTCTAAGTGACTAACATCAAGCCAGAATTTTGTGCACAAGTTAATCTTTAAGTGCCTTTTAAGAATATGTGGTCGGCTAAGTTCGTCTTCGGGACATAGCTTGGCAATAGACATTTGAAAAAAAAAAAAAAAAAAAAAAAAAAAAAACAGTGGAGAGCGGCCATGTCCCATCGATTAGTCAAATATTACTCTTAATACTCAAATATTAAGTTAGTCAAATATTACTCTAAATCAAAGTGATCACCTATCACCTATCAAGTGACAAACTAACATCAACTTGATTTTCTGTAACTAATTTTGTACTCAGGATCATAAAAATCACAATTCCCACCATAGTGAGCGGGACAAGGCCACTCTCCACCAGTTTGTTTTTTCCAAACGCCTATTGCCAAGCTATGTCTCGAAGACGAACTTAGCTGACCACATATTCTTAAAAGGCACTTAAACAATAACTTGTGCACAAAGTTCTGGCTTGATGTTAGTCAGACACTTTTTTGCACGATATCTCCTGGACCATTTAATTTAAGGCAAACAAAATAATTAAAACCATTTTCAATATAAATTAATAAAAACAAAATAAAATGATGTTATTTACTATTTCTTATTATTGGTCGAATTGTGTTTATTGTTTTATTTTAAACTAAAAAAAATAAACATGTTTCCTTCCTTGTAAGTGTGTTGTGCAACAAAAATAGATAGAACCGGAAAAGCACTCGTGAAACAATCAGAGAGAATGCTATTTGATCATAACATAAACAACTAAGTGTTTATTTAGTATTCAGTAAATAGGAAGTAGGGTGGCTTTCAAGTAAATAAACAAGCACCCCTCATGTATTATTCCTATATTTAAGTGGGGATCCATGTGAAACGTGTACAATTTTTTTCCTAAAATAGATGACAATTCCGTCAAATAACACGTTCCCAAGAATTTTCTAATATGTTTTTGGATATGTTTAAATTTTTAAATATAAACGCTCTTTTACCTGTGAGGAAAAGTGAGAAAAAGAGGAGAACTTTGGCAGAAAACTTTTTTCAATATGAGAGAATTGGATTTTTTTCTTATTTTTCACCAACATGTAAATTTTTTATTGTTATTGCTCGATATAAAAGGATATGAATATTGGAATACATAGAAAATCGTTTAAACCACCAACATATAAGTAATAATATATATATAAATAAGTGAAAACAGAATTCTAACAATTAATAAATGGCAAAAATGGACAAAAACAGAATTGAAATGTCTGAGCAGAGAACTGTTTATTTTTAGTATAAATATGCAGTACCTAAAATGAAATGGAATATTAAACTAACTATCCTAAAAACTAAATCTACCCAAAAAATTAAATTATTTTAAGTTTGTTGGGTGTACTATAAGACAAATACAAAACACAACTGCTCATCGATAGTAAGGAGATAAGACAGTGCAATGAACCGTAATACCACACTTGTTTAATATTGTCAGTTATCAACATTTCTAAGCAATTTTTTTAAAAAATGACTAATACTAATTGGCTATGACTCATTCTAAGGTTAAAGAAGTTTTTAGTTCTTTTTATAATATATTTAACTAGGTAATATTGCTTTTAAGTCAGGCTTATATAGCAAATCAGTATTTTACATTGGCATGATGACAACACGTGTAATGTTTATAGTTTATAGTATTGGCAAATAGAACAATATCCGTAAAATATTAATTTCTGAAAAACATTTTCCATTTGCATTTCTTCATGATCATATTTTACACATGTTGTCAACATATGCACACTCCCTCATCTAATAGAAAAATGCATTACTGTAATTTAGCCTCAACTGATTGTGTGCAGAAATCTTACATTATATATTAATTCAATTGAAAATGTTAATGATCTAAAACATGTTAATGATCTCAGTTTTACTTTTTTTAAAAAAAAAAACTTTAAACACTTTGATATTTTAAGAATATAATGACAAGACTATGAATAGAAAAAAAGTTATCAGAGTAATTTGGGAATCGTAGTGTAGAATTTGGCTTAGAAAATTTTCCAGGATTTGAAGTGTGAGAAACTCTTTGAAGAAACTCAACTTTTCCAATATTCATGGTTAGGAAATGAACTGTACCGATACGTTCCTGTCCCTTTTTAGAAAGGGAGGAAGACTTTTTGCCACAGAAAGACAAATTTAATAATAGAACACTACTTGACAAAAGTCACTGAGTTTAATTTCAAGAATATATTCTAAGGGAGGGGGGGGGGGGATAATAAGGAGAAAGTAAAAAAGGAAATCGTTAAAAGAGAAATAGGATGCAGGATAAGAGGGCTGGAAGGGAAGGATCAAGCCCAGCTCTGCAGGAGGGTTTTGTGATACAAAAGCCAGATCAATACAAGAAGGGTCTGGGAAAATTATCCCTTCAAGAGTTGCAGATGAATCCAGCTAGCCCTTTCTAAAATTTCACCAATTATACCTATTGCCATCGATCAATCTCCCATCGAATCCCTTGTTCATTTATTATCACACCCTCTAAATAAAAGAGGTAATTCGAGTTTTTGTTCTCGCCTTTTCTGAATTCAGACACATTTTACGAGCTCAATCAAATCTCCTTTTTGTGAACAATTGTTATTTGTTTTAGAATTGTTTACCTAGCTCTTTGGGGTTATCCTAGGGTCAGAACAATTTTAAATACAACCCATAGAGTAGTTTAGTCGTCAGAAGTTGGCAAGTTTTGGCTATTGATTAACGCGATCCAAAATATGTGCTTATACTCCTTATCTTTATCTGGCAGTGAAGTTCGAATTGAAAATAGATAAGTAAGATAAGAAGGGAGGGAAGACATTTTGCTGCACATATTATTATCATAAAAAGGGCTATCAAAGAATAAGTTTATTGCATCAATCTTTTATTGATATTGTATATGTATATAATATGAATAACAAATAATTAGGACTAATTTATCTATAGGTTCGGACAGAGAAATATAATTTTCCGGTATAGCATTTATGTAGAGCGCCATTTTTCTCTGACTGTCTCCCTTCATATATATACATATTAAATAATTGTAATTTAATATGTATATGTATATATATATATATATATATATATATATATATATATATATTTATATATATATATATATATATATATATATATATATATATATATTATATATTATATGTGGGTGTGTGTGTGTGTGTATTGTTTTTACTTCTTGGATTAGTATTAATAAATTAATGTATGTGTATATACGTTACGAGAATATACCTAATGCAAATGTTAACGTAAGAATAACTTTTGGTATTCCTTCCTACTGCGATTTATGCAATAAATAATAAAAAAATAAAGTGTGATAAGTCGTGCTAGGTTTGCATCACTGTTTATATCTGTTGGCATTTTGGTGCACAGGGACTTCAGTCAAGGCTATAGGTTGAGATGATTGAGTTTGGATTGGGATACCTATATATGCATAAAGAAACAAATAAGTGATTATAAAGAATAGAGAGGCGCGCCTTCAGGAAATGACCCTTTTAGAATCTGGTTTAACACCGGTAAATAATGCAGAAAGTAGCTTCAGATCGCTCAAAACCAAAAACCAAGTATACTTCAGTAAAAAATTAATCTAACACTACGAATAAATCGAACAAGAATATCATTAGTTAGTAGAAATATGGTTAAGGGTGTAACAAAAATGAAAGTACCTAATTAAGTACAGAAATTATGAGTACTTATTTATTACAAAAGTTCAAAAAAGAAAATTAACAATTAGAGGCCATGTTTAGACCCATTTTACTAGCCTCGAGGTGGTTCCAGCCACTTCACACACCATATCTCTATGCTGAATCGAGCATGCAGTGTGGTTCTCGGTGAGCAGTGGCGTAGCTAGAGCATTGGGGGCCCCCCCGCAAAAACTTTTTGGGGGCCCCTCACCAAACCAAATTGATAAAAAAAACCTCTTGTGTTTAGAACTGAGGGCCCCCTCGTCGTTGATTTGGGCCTCCCCCCCCCGCAATGCGGGCCCGCGTGGGCCTATATAGTTACGCGACTATCTGTGAGTTATATAAATTAAAGCATGGGTGCCGTTCGTCCTCGATTCATAAAAATAAATTAGAGCATCGTGGCACGGGATCGAACCCACGACCTTGTGTCACCCCGACTCATTTTGCAAGGCGATCAGATGCCTATAGCCCCACGCCCACGCTGGCGCCCTTTAACAGCAGAAACGCCAGGACGGACGTGAAGTGCATTATCTTGCTTTCTTCCTTCCACGCTAAACTTTAACGTTGCACTAAAAATTAGGAGTTAACTTGATTATTTATATAAAATATCAAATAAGTTAACTGAACATTAAATAAATGTAAAACATTAACATATAAAAATAAAACACATTAAAGGTAAAGTTCGAAACCATTTATTATAGATAGACTAAACTAAACAGACGTTAAAGAGAAAAACTTCAGAAGTATAATTATTATAAAAATAGATAGTGTCCTACGAAGAAGGTAGAATGGATAAACTTCTAAAAAATAATATACCTAAAGATACTTAGCATAAAGGAACATCCGTTAGAGATTGGATCCTGTAGACACAACTACAAAAAAATACATCCTTATATAACATCCTTCTACTAGGGAAATCTATCTCAACCTTGTATCTTCAATGGCTTCATTTAATATAGACCAACATCGTTTTTCAATGTGGAAGATAAATTAACTCCACTTAAGTAAACTTTTTAAGTTAAACCATTTATTATCATTAACCCTGAATGGTTTTAGTGTCATGTTCCTTTCTGATAAGTTAGACATAAAATCTAATAAATAAAGAAATAATCTTTAGCTTCTTAAAAGAGAAAAAGGTAACACTACTTAGATAAGATTATATTATATTTTACTACTAACCAACAGAAGTTTATTAAAAGAAAGTACTAATATCAAAAAATATATTTAAATATTTAGATTTATATAAATATCATAGATTTATATAAAATATCATAGGTTTTTATCTGGGTTTGATATGAGAATATAGCCTTTGTAAATTTATTATTACTTTGGTCAATTTTCTTCTGAGGAGAAACAAATCATTTAGATAATATTTTATACTGGTGCATCTTCTTGAGTTGAACTTATTAACGTTTAAACCAGTTAACTGATGACGAGTTAAAGTGATCTGTAAAAAAAATTAACTATTATGGCTTTTAGCCAACTGAACTCTTAAATTGTACTCTTTGTATCTTTAACTCTTTGTACTCTTGACTGATAATTTTGATCACTCTCAGTTAGCCACCCAAAGTATCGGTGAAACAAGTAACATTCTTCAAATTTATTAGACAAATTTCATCTCGTGGTTTTTGTTTTTGAGTTTAAACGAAAGGGAACTAATACAAAACTAGTCTGTTATATGAAAGGAATATTTTTTTATACGTTTGTATAAATAAAGATCATTATTTTGTTATACTTTATTCACTTTTGCTTGTTCAACTTTTACAGAAAATAAATTAATTCAATCATGACTCACAGCGAGTGGATGTGTCAAATGGCAAACTTGTAATTTCCTAATCGGACGAATAACAACGTAAAAAATTAATATGTTCCCTTGTATTTTAGAAATTGATAGATTTTTAGATGTTAAAGGTGAAGTGGCGACATTTAGTAAATAATAATTGAGGTACTTGTCAAAATAAAATCTAGTGAAAATGAATATAAGTCTGTTTGAATCCTTTCTAAAATCATAAAATTTTGTCACCAACTCGCTTTTTAGATTAAATATTTCACCTGGATTACTCAAAGATTTCATAATTAGATTAGGATAGAAACTCATTTTCATTAAGGTTAATGTGCGAGAGGTGAATAGAAGTTGGAAAAGGCTACTGCATGAAATTGAGATTAAATCGGATTCTGTGATATTGAAAAAGTGGTTTTATACTGATGAGTAAAAGAAGTTGTATCTGTTTCGGAATTGTTCTAGAGAGGGTAACTGGTAGGAAGGGAACGAGAGAGCTAGGGTTATCCGTAAACAACAACACTGGGGAAAGGAAATTGGATAGAGGTAGGGTACTAGGCGGAATGAGAAAATGGTAAATGCTCTAGATTTGAAATCTAAGTAAAGTAAGGATCAAAAGAGGATTCAAAGTGGATTCTTCATTTTAACTTAATTTAATCAAAAATAAGCAGTACCAGCGGTAATAATATCAGTATTTTTATTTTACTCTAGTCTTTCTCATTCACTCTTTTTTCAATCAATTGATCAGTTAGTTTACAAAAAATTGAAGAAAACTTACATGGATTATTAATTTGGTATTCTATTAATACAACTTTTATTAATAAACATTATTAATTATACGAGATTTTTTATTAAATTTCAATCTCGAAATTTAATTATTGATTTAGTCCAACTTTTAATTTGGTTAAAACATTGTACGCCCAAGTTTTAGTTATTTTATGTTTACGCGTTGATAGAAGGTGTTTTTGTTGGTGAACGTATCTCTCGTATCTTTGAATTGAAACAGATTTATTGACGTTTTGACTTTGATACTGACCCTTATCTTGCAGACCTTAACTAACTGGAGGGATGCACGTCTACCTCGTAATTCCTCTAACCCGTTGCAATTAAAGGTCTTTCGAAATATTGTTTGACACTAAGCAATATCAATCACTAGTTTATACTGAAAGTATTTATTACTAAAAATTAAGAAGAATATTGGTAATTATATTTATAAATAATTGAACAAGTTAATTAAACAAATATTTTATGTTAGGAAGGGAAACGAATTTGTTGTTAGCTTATATATGTTTACATTAGATACAACTTGAAAGTCATTCAGCATACAAGTAATGAATGAATTACTTATATTTATATGCTAAATTTGAAGATTTCAAGTAGCCACAGTTTCCTTTCTATAAGTGGATGCTGGATTTCTCTCCAAAACCCTCGTCAAATGGTGCCTCATCAAAATTCAGAATAAGTTTACATACCATGATGGGCTTACCCTTATCAAACTTCCTTTTCTATCAAGGGATTTATTTTTTCTTTTTAATTTAGGAAATAAAATGGTTTTTTTTTGGTAAAAAATGAATCCCATAGTTTTCTCTTAACACAATTTTTTTTTGTTCACATAGACAATGAAAGAAGATGATATTTTGTGGTTGAAGTTTTATCTTAAAAATTAATAATGATGACTCGCTTTCATCCTTTCATCAATTAAGTCAGATATTCTAATCATAAATAGGTTCAATTAATAAATCTATAATATTTATGTTGTTTGATATAATTTGTTCCTCTTATTAAGTAGTATTTTGTTTTTTGTGTGTCGTGTCAAGGGTTACAAATGTTTGAAAATAACTAAATTATTAAACATTGGCTATATTTCAATTTTAAATAGTTTGTGTTGTTTATTTTTTATGGTTAATTGTTATAAATTTAGGTACAAAAATCGTTGTTATGTTGTAATTGTAATCTAGGAAGGTGATTTTAGTGTTTTAATAATAATAATAGTGACCATACCAAATAATTGGTAGGGATATAAACAAATGTAAAAACAACTCTTCATGACAAGGCATGAATATGACCAGGAGATGGTCGAAATATAGCCAATGTTTAACAACTTAGTTATTTTCAAACATTTTTAACCCTTAACACGACCCACAAAAAACTGAAGACTGTTATAATATTAATTTATTATACTTATGACTAAAATAAACACGGAAAATTTAAATGTGCAATGTTTAACTGGTGAAGATAAGACATGTGTTCATTGCAACCTGACTCACCTCTCACAGATCGCGCTATTATCTGAATTACTTCTACCTTACTCATCCAGTTAATATTATCCGTTTTTAATACGTCGGAGAGAGTAGTAAAATCAAATGTAAAAAAAAAATTCTTAAAGAGAAAATACCTCTTCTACTAATGTCTTTAGTAAATACGTATGCACGCATATAAATTAGTTAATAGAGTATAAGACAAATGAGATTATAGCTTATTTACTAGGTCATTTAAGGTACTCTTATTCTTATCTATATTTTTTTTTCAGAACTCAATTACATGGATAAATTAGGAACATAGGCAATAGTTTCAAAAAAATGTCTCACAATTATTAATTTTTAATTGACATTTTATATTTTACCCCCAGCACTAGTGCCAGTTTATTATTGGTGGTTCTTCATTCTTATTATACACAATTATATACAAATTTGAAAACATTAACAGTGAGAAATAAAGTGTTCATTGAAAAATTGACCTAATTATGTAAAAAAGATGATACTGTTTTCAATCGGAACTAGTTAAAGAAACCGAAAATGTTCTGACAAGCGAGAGAGAAATAGGAATTAGAATTGAGGAAGATAAAACGATTACGAGGGTTAAATATATTGGGGTTCAAGGCTGCAAATAGGAAAACATTAGTACGCCCGGCAATTTATGAGAATTCCAACCTCTTGAACAGCCGTTTCTGTTTATTTGACTTAATGTAACGATGTGTAATGAAGACTGATTCGAATAAATTGAGTAAAATTAAAGAAACAGATCCATTCATTTTGTCTAGATTCATTCATTATTTAAAAAAAAAAAAATTTAGCTATGACAAGACAAACTATAATAGCCATTTCATCTTTACTTCCTTGCTCAAAAGTAGTTAAAGCATGCGAATTATTTCCGTGGTAAAATTAGTTTTGAAAATTTAGTTTGACAATAAGTGAAGTAAATTATCTGTTAATGTTTTCATTGAGCTTTTATAAAACAGACAATACGGCTGATGGTGTAGTCGACGCGCTAACTCGCCAAATCTTCGACTGTTGCGCCGCTGGAGTTTTTTTTTAAAAAAAAAGTTTATAATATTCTACCTTGTGGTGTGGATATCTTTCTTTAAATTGTACCATCTCTTTTTCTGCTACTTAGTACCTACTAATGCTAATTTTTGTTTGTTATGCACAACGAAATATATATATATATATAATATGACTTATTATTTAAATTGTACAGTAGACATTTTTTCGCTGACGTCTGAAATTTTAATAATGAATTCTAATGTTTCGAAAAGCCTTAATGATAACTATACATATATTGATAATTTTACAATATTTAATGAAATACACATCGCGTTTATATTGTTTATATTATATTTTTCTCTGTTGCACATACATTCTCATTCTTACGCGAGAAAGACAAATTTTTAAGGACATTTCCGAGGTAGAATTAGCAATAAGAATAATTATTAATAACTTCAATTAAGTAATGGAGGAAAATCTCTTACTTCGATGTATATATATATATATATATATATATATATATATATATATATATATATATATATATATATATATATATATATATATATATATATATATATATATATTCATATTAAATGCTTATAGCCCACAGGCCACCATAAGAAGTGAGTCGCTGATTGATAAAGTTTTCTTACCTTATGGAATCGCTTATTTATGCCATGTCCACCGATGAATTGGGTATATGGCAACTGGGCGCTGGGCCATTTATTTTTTGTTGACATGCCAAACTTGCCCTTCTGCAGGAACATTGAAAAGATATAGATAAAGTTTTGATTTTCACAGGATCGTTTAATTAAATTATTTCAAAAACAGTGGTACACGTGGCCACCGATACGAGTGGGCCGTTTTCTTTTCAACGTCCCCACAGAGAGATATGTTTGGGGTGGTGGCCACCCCAAACGGCCCACTCGTATCGGTGGCCACCTTTACCACTGTTTTTGAAATAATTTAAATTAACGATCCTGTGAAAATCAAAACTTTATCTATCTCTTTTCAATGTTCCAGCAGAGGGGCAAGTTTGGCATGTCAACAAAAAAGAAATGGCCCAGCGCCCAGTTGCCATATACCCAATTCATCGGTGGACACGGCATAAATAAGCGATTGCATAAGGTAAGAAAACTTTATCAATCAGCGACTCACTTCTTATGGTGGCCTGTGGACTATTATTAAGTATAGAAATTTGCCAAAGAAGAAACTTCAAAACAAAAATAGGATGTTATTAAAGGAATTTTGGCCTGTTTGTATAACAGGCAATACAAACATCAAGATGTTAAACCGGCGAAAACAACTATAGAAAGAAGAGATAAAGCGCAGATGGAGGCCGATCTATCGAATCAAATTACCAAGTCCAAATATAAAACCAACCTAAAGAGTATAGAGACCTAATATATGGGAAGTGTGTGCGTCTACAGCAGGAAGACGTGGCCAGTTGCCAAAATGGCAACGGTACAGAAGATCCACTGACACCCCTGGTTGGATAAGCGATGTGCCCTTGGAGATGTTAAACAAAGACATACCCTGGCAAGCCAATTAAACATATGTGTGTTAATGAGTCCAAAATAACAAAACTATGTTCTTGTGCTGCATAAGAAATATTTTTCACAGATATAGTAGCAGAAATGGTTTCAAATGTAAGAGATCTTTGCAATGCGAGCGAACTCAAGCATATAATATTATGTCGTCGACTACAGCAGAACCAATTTGGATTCATCACGTTTAATTAACTATGATAAAGCGAATTACCCAGTTGCATTAGCTGATTGTATGACATGAATTTCACAGTTTGATGCTATTCAATTAGTCATAAAAAAATCTCGATTTTCAACACATGTATTTAACATCTATACATGACACATTGATAAATTATGGGTTTCAGAGTAGATCAGAAACTCAAAACATTACAACAATCAATTTACGATATAATCGCTAATTATTCAATTATAAACTAGTGTTTTCTCAATTAATTACGTACAATTACAACTGTACTTTATAGAGAAAGAAGAAAGAGAAAAAAAATAGTCCAATAATAATGACATAATATATATATATATATATATATATATATATATATATATATATATATATATATATATATATATATATATATATATATATATATATATATATATATATATATATATATATATATATATATATATATATATATATATATATATATATATATATATATATATATATATATATATATATATACTTAATAAATGATAATATAATGTATTGTCTAAAAAGTAAATGCGACTGATACATTTATAATAGTGGGATGATAAACAAAAGAAGAAAGACTTTCTAAATGATAATGTTTACATCTGATGTAAACATTATCTTGGAAGGAGAATGTTCATTCATAAATTTGTAACTAAATTTATAAAACAAATTCTGCCAATTATCATGGCACGTAGCTTCCTCGCGTCCTATTATTGGGCAATTTGTCACATAGGAATTAAAAGTGTGGTTGTTGAAAGCTGTTTGGATTCTCGATGGTATCACAATTATTTTTATTCAATAATAAATTTGAAATCTGTTGAATAGTTATGCCCTACCAGAAATGTCTCCTTATATCTGAAACGGATATCTGTCCAGAAGTTTATGAATTCGGTGACAAAAAAAAAATCGTTTGTATGAGTAATGCTTCCGCCACCTTCAGTAAACTCGGAAGCAATTATAATAAACATCTTTGTAATTATAATAGTTCCTTTATCAAAGATAAGCGAAAACGTTTTGAAAAATATATAATTTTAATAACATTTATCAAAACTTAACGTTCGCCTTCTAACTCTACTAATTCATAAATTAGTTTCTATCGAAAATATTTATTATTATTATTATTATATTCACTGTAACTAAAATTTTACATAAATTTTAATTGTTTAAGTTTTTCTACTTTTAACACTTAAAAACAAGAATAACTATTGATTGTTTTACCCCCTGAAAGATCTATTATTTAACCTTAAAAGTACAAAAGGGTACAAGGGGGGGGGGGGGGGGTAATTTTGACTTCTTGTGAATAAATTTTATACTTTCGTAATTAAGCGCCCTAAAAAATCGTAATTGGCATTGGTACGAGCATTATTAAAATATTTTTAATTTATATCTTTAAAAAATCACAAGCTTATCTTTCGTTTTAGTTCTGTGCATTACGATTTTTAAATATTGTTATAATTATACAATCTATAATTTTGTGTCACGATGTTGTTAATATAGGTTGTTCAGAAGATGTTTTTTTTATATTTGAATTATAAACAAGAAAAAAAAATTATATTATTTTTTATGCTACATGCGTAAAATTGTTCACGGTGTTTCACCCTAAGGCGACAAAGACCCTTATTATCACTTCCTGGGAACAAGGTCAAAAATGAGTTATTAATATATTTTACATGGATTCAAGTAATGCATGATTTGCATACATCTGAGTAATATATAAAGTGTATTAATAAATTAAAGCAACCCCTTAATTTTTTTGTAAAAAAAATCCTAGAAGACTAGTTACAAGTATTAATTTTGCTCATAATTCCACGAAAGTCTTATCTCAATAAATTAATACAGACAAATAATAATTAATAATAGAGCAATCATATACAGAGATATGTTCTTTTAATTTAAATTTAAATACACTTTATAATATGTATATTTATAATATGACATTTTTGTACATTATATTATAGATTAAATAATAAATGTATTCTGACTTATGCCATAAGTTTCTAAAAATGCAGACATAAAGTACATTGACATCGGAGAGAAATGCAAGGCCCTGGCACTCTGCCTCAGACATGCCAATCTCTAGCATCAAAAAATGTTATAGAGAAACATAATATAGAATTTAGAGAAGACTAATTTCACAAATCTCTAGTTTACACTTAGTACACTGTAATGTAATAGACTGTTCAGAGTTTTATAATTAATTACATTCACAAATCTAATTCTGAAAGTGCACGCCTTAAGAACAAGCCAACTTTTAAGAATCAAAATTATATATATATACATATATATATATATATATATATATATATATATATATATATATATATATATATATATATATATATATATATATATATATATATATAAATAGTGTTTTGCAAATCCTACACTTACATACTCACACAAACACTTAAATCCCAAGACCACTGAGTGTATTATGCAGGAGGATCAAATGTATACTTTTTATTGAAAGTTAAATTTTATAAAAGCTTCTTCAGTAGTCGAAATCAGTAATTATTTTTTTTTTCAAATTATATTGTGTCCATTTAGGGGGGGGGGGGGGGTATCGGGAACTCGGTTGCGTCTAAATATTTTTATATAGCAAGAATTTAATTTTTCTTAAGGTTCAAATAAAAAAAACCACAATATTAGTGATCTGTAGTGAATCACGGGATGTTATTATGTGAGAATATTTGGACCTTTCTATTATGGATATGTTAGACATTTTTTAACTTAATAATTTTTTTTGTTTCAGGTGCGTAGGATGCAGAGGAGTGCGGTGTAATTTTTCGGTTATTTGAAGTTCAATCACGCGAGTGATTTATTTTTACCTTGTGCGTAATGTAATGAATGATTAAGTACCTACAGGTGCGTCTTATTTATAAGAAGGTTTTTAATTTGTGCAGCAAGTACCCGAATGGCCTTCTCGTCGACAGAGTTGACCTCTACCGGAGACTACTTATCTGGTGAGTATTACATTTGTTTACTGTGTTATCATTTTGACTTTATTCAAATGATAAAAATACAACAAAAGATTCCGCCATTCAGTGTGACACAAAACTTCCTCGCGTCCTATTGCGTACTTTAATGAAGTTTTCTTATAAGACCTATTATTGTCTAATTTATTTAATTTGATAATCATTAATCTAATGCAGGCAGATTAAGAGAAGAATATAATATAATATATTGAATATAGTCGGGGTGATAATACGCATGTTGAGAACTGATTTGTGGTAAGGAGAAGGTCAGAAGAGGTATATCAACAGAGGTGGTTAGAGATAATATAATGGTCAGAAGGATTGGAGGTTATAGTTGGAAGGTAATTGGTGAGAAGGTTATAGGTGGCGTTTTGTCAGAGGAAGTTATAGAAATAGAGCATAAGTAATAGGGATTTTAGAGGGGATTTTAAGTGACATAATATGGCTAGAGAGGTTATACGTTCTTGGTGAGCGGAGGGTCATAAGTCATAAGTCATAACTAAAATAACATTAAAAACACCGTATTTTTACTTAAGTTTGAACATATTTTAAATATAATTAGGTGGCATTAAATTTAATTTCCTTCTCCTCATTAAATAAAACCTTAATTTATAATAAAAGCTTATAAAGCCTAAGCTTAGCTTATACGTTTATAAAGCTGTATTATTTTTTCTTTTGTTTTTAAGTTGTTTTTTTTATATAATTAAATATCATGAAGACTGACTAAGAGAAGACAATACATATATATATATTTATATTACATATATTTGGGACGATAATATGCTTGTAACCTTTCTTTGCTTAGTCGAGTATTCTTAAATACATTTTTTATTAAGACATGACTTAATTCTTGATCTTGATGTAGGGGGCCTCCTATAGGCAGGCACCTACATCAAGATCAAGACTACAAGATCAAGCTCAAATCTATGAACCAGCTCTAATGACTAGTTATTTTCTTACAAACGTGCTCGGCTTTATTACAGTCATTATATTTAATTCATCATTTTTAAATATTAACCCAAAATGTAATATCTGAAGTAGGAATATTCATATAAAATAACAAATCGATTTTACAAAGATTACATAATATGTTCTGAATGACTAGAAGTATTATTTGTATACAATTCAGAACATAGCTTCAGCACGTATAATAAACTCTACGGAAACAAATGTAGCACAAAACTGTTCGAACGAACTCAATAATAACTTTCGGTATATATCAGTTAAGCCTTAATAGACAAGGCGGCTACGTTTGATCTTATTACTTGCTCTGATATACTGATCATAAAGATAAGGGTTTAGACGAAGGTTGTTATCGAGATGGGTCTAGCCCACATCTCTTGATTGATACATCCAAAACAAACTAAGTTAGAGGTATTTTAATGTAACGAAAGGGAAGAGTATACGTCAAAGTTACAACATTAACTTATCTGGTTCGCCTCCTAGATAGGTGAGATATTTTACACACAAATAATCACATCTTATATGCGAATAAAGTGGTTATTCCTTTGTTCTGTAATGACCTAATACTCTTGACGATTGGAAAGTAAAAAAGTTAATGGAGTAAATCTCTAGATTCGATATAGATCAACATGCTTAAACTTAGTTTTTAAGTCGTAACTTCAAAATTTACATTTCCTTTGAGTTCTGAAAAAATTACTAAGAGAATAAAGTAGGTCTCCAATAATTATTGTTTTTAAATTGTGATTCTTAATATTTAATTGTTCTCTAATTGTTGTTTGTTAATTGTTCTCTACTTAATATTTAATAATTAATTATAATTTAATATTAATTAATAATTTAATATAATAATTACTTGATCAAAATATAATTATTGTGAAAATTTAAAAAAGTATCTACTATTACAAAACACAGAAAAAAAATCAGTAGCCCTCGATGACATTCATCGAATTGAAATTGTATATCCGAAGGAATGTTGTTCAAGATGATTGATGAGACTAAACCTCATTGAAACAATGTACACGGAGTTAAAATTGGCTTTTTGTCCTTGTAACTTCAGAAACCTTGCATGTACTTTCACCGGACAGAAAAAAAAAAAAAAATTTAACTCAGTCAGAGATTGTCCAGAGACACCACCCCAATCCCACCCGCACAAATTCTTCAAATTACACAATTTCTTTCATTAAATCATATATGTACTAAATATTTCTTTATTTAGCCTCACTTCTTACCCAGCATTCTTGATAATATCAATTACATAATAGCTTATAACTGTAAAAGTAAATCAAAACAAGATCATTTTTCAGATATTACGAATAAAAGATAATATTAAAAAATATCTTTGAAGAAAAATAAAATAAAAAAACTAATAATAAATCATAAAAATGAGAGTAATTATAATAATTTGATTCATATTACTTCCACGTTTTATGACACTAAAGTTTAATTGTATGATATTGTTTATTTAATATTAAATTAGTTAATAATAATTAATAATATTTTGATAAAAGTAAAATGCATTAAAACAAAGATAACCCTATAAACAAAACCACTGACCCAAAGAGTTAATGCCTTTTCTTCAATAAAAATAATAAATAATTCACAATGAAAATCTATTTCTTAGAATCTCTTACCGATCGTATATTTATCTAAACTTTTTAAAAAAATATAAATAATTTGATTACAGCACACTTTAATTATCTATACATACCTCCAAATCTTTCATTACATCGTGATAATCACAAAATTGTGTTTCTATAAGGCGGACGATAATTGATGTCGTAACACATCCAATCGAAATCATGTGTCGATGATCATATTATGTGAATTCGAGTATTTGAACTACGAGATTACCCTTCAATGTCTCACCTTTGAGGGATTCGAACCATTAACATACCAAATCGATGTATAAATTTAAAGAAACATTATTTTTGTGTTTATGTTGTTGACTATTTGTTTATCAGTAACTTTTTGATGGCACGAACTAGAGCAAGAGTCGAATAATAAATTAAAACGTGCTAAATATATTTTACTTTTTAATTAATATACGCGCTATATGTATATAGTCATGCTAGGAATCAGTGGCTAGGTTTCGCCTTAATAATTTATTTTCCTCAAACATCATAAAAAAAACCCTGTGAATCGTGTTAGGAGGCTATTTATTCCATGCAAAAAAATCTTTATTTCATTATTAGGCACTATAAATGACCAATAAAAAAACCCCAAATATTCTTAACCTTCGCCTCATGAGGTATCATATACTAAGAGTAAAAAAAAACACAAGTAAATACAATCAGATTAGTAGAATTAATTATAAAAGAAACATTCAAAAGGAAACATTATGTTTGTTTTTTGTATTTCGACTTATAAATACAATAAGATTTTTTTTTTTTTTTTATATAATGTTTATTTATTATATTTTTAATCTACTCATTAGTAGCTTTCATTTGATATTCCACTTAAAATTTTCAAAAAAAAAAAATTAATTTATAATTTATCCGCCATGTTGGATTCCCTGTTAATCTAATCAAATTGCTATTCATATTTTCTCTTCGGTCCAGCAGATCGCTCGTTTTTCATATGTTTAGTAACAGCAGAAATATAGTTTTTTTTTGTGGGGAGGGGAGGTGGAGCTACACTCAAAAAATGTTTTCAAAAAAAAAAATGTTTTTTGACAAAATAGCATGAAAAATTAAACATATCCACCAATGTTATATGACCTGATTTTCTACCATTTTGAATTTGAATATCTGATAATTTTGGGTGCTATTTTTTTCCTGTGTGCTCGTCAAAACGATCTATAACACTGCAAAGTTTTAATGTTTTCATCTCTTTTGATTCAAAAGTTATTCGAACCGTACAGAGTGACAGACAGACCCAGGAATGAAACTATAAGGGTTTCTTTTTTTGGTTATACCAACGAAACCCTTTTTAGGAATCGATAAGCGTAATGTATGAAATAAAAAAGTATACATTTTCTAATTCTGATAAATGTACAGACAAAACTTTAATGAAAATATATAAAGGAATATATACAATATATAATATATATGTAGTCGTATTGCCATTTGCCATACTTGTTGACTGATAGAAGAGAATATCATAACTTGTTTCATATCGTTTTGACTTTTTATTATGACTGATTTGCATTAAAAGAATATGGACAATGGACACCAAATTATTTTCTATGTTCAAGCCAAGAAACCAGAGTTTAAAAAAAGAAAAAAGTTCATTAGTGGGAAAACGGGATTCACTAATTGGAGTGTAACAAGGCAAAGGCTTCGTTTTGCAGGGGTCTCGAAATAAAAACCTCTGGCCCTGGGAGTCCTGGTGGTATGGATCGATAGCAGGAACTCCGGTGGTAGCTGTGGAGCCGCCTTGTATCCACATTCCAACATTGCCTCTCTAATATGACCGACCCTAAGGAAAAACTTCATTCTAAAAAGCCCTACTCTTATTCTTCCAAGCCTTCTATTCTTCTTCTACCTAGGACTCAAATAAATTGAATAATACCATGTAGACTAGAAGAGGAATTTATATTTTCGACTAACCTTTATTAACTAAATTCTGGATCTTATCACAAATCGAGAGAAATATTTAATAAAAGCTGAAGAGGGTAGAATAAAAAACAATACAAATATATATGTATCAGGATATTAATAAACAAATATTTCTTGTTAAGAAAAATTACAATTAACGAACAAATTAAAATAATTTTATTTTAGTAAGTAAAAGTATTGGCGATTCTAACGCGGTAGGCATACGTTCAATTAAATAACTCAACGTTGTATAAATTACTTGTGTATACATATATATATATATATATATATATATATATATATATATATATATATATATATATATATATATATATATATATATATATATGAATAATAATATATATGAAATAATAATCTACAATAGGTGGTTATTTTCTTCCTAATTTTCGATTTATTTTACTGTCAACAAATCTAACTCAGTTTTAATAAGATTACACTAAAAATCATATTGTTTGTTAATGTAAAGAACATAAAACATATTTCATTCAAATTAATCAACATCTACACCTGTTATGGTTGGTCTGCCAAACGGTCACAAACTAGGTATAAACCATTTTCAACAATTGCAAGCTCGGTTTAGTTTCTAAGGCTTATCCAACACGATATATAATTAACAGTGGTCGATTATGGTGGAAGCAAACATTTTCACAAGGTATTCACATACATATGTTCGAATAGATGTATTTGAACGAATATGAATGCATACCGTATGCAAGACAGAAGGGTATTAAATCATATAGCCTGTCTCGAGGCTAATAGAACATTACTTGTGTTTTCAAACAAAATAATCGTACTATAGCAATATTACGGTTCAACGAAATCTACATTATGATATTCGTTATGACTGAATTTTTTTTGTATTTAGACTCAGAAATGTATTTCAATAAAGAGCCGCTAGTTTTGCAAAAAGACTGCGAAATTTAAAATGAAATATCATTATCACTTTCCTGATCTACGTCATGTAAATAATAAAACGACTGCAATTTGTCTAATTTCTAAAAATAGCCTTAGCATCGAATTTTAAAGAGCCATATTGAATTTGACACTTGTAATTTAAATATCACTAATTGTAAAGATAACATTTTTATGAAAAATTAATGAAACCATGTCAGAACCTAGGTAACCATCTAAGGGTATCATCGGTGATCATCTAAGGGTAACTATTCATAAAGCAAGAGGCTACTATTATTATGCAAAGTACGATCAATACATGGTCTTTTGTCCGGACAACAAAAAAGGGGTTTTATAACCTAGTAGTCCAACTTATACTAGCAAAACATTTTTACAGGATTCCCGGCAAAAAAGGTTGTATTTTTAAAAAAAGAAGATCACTTTAATTGATATGACTTATATCTAATCTTTTTTTCGTTTTTCAAGAGTAAATAAAATTTTTAGACTTTCTTAGTTCAATAAGAGCTATGTTGAAAAATGAAGTAATAGAATATAAGACAAAAATAAATACACAAAAAGGTATCTACTTTATATTGTTGGATGGTATTTGGCAGACGTCAAAATGTATTTGATCCTTACTACAGACATAAGCTCTTCTTTCTAGTCTTGCCAGAAATAAAATAAATCATATCCCTCCCTCGTTTCATATCGACATAAGAGAAAATAATAAAACTAGTGGGAGAAAATGGTAGAACATATTCTATGTTTGATAAAGATTTTTATTTTGAGATCCACTTTTTTAGCCTTTACCAGACGAAACATTTTTAAAAAAATATAGAATATGAGACAAAGTTCATCCTATATTTTGGGTATCGCTGAAAATATGCCACTCAACTTCAATATTAACAATATACATATCATCAACAATACATACTAATATATTAACAATATATATATACAGGGGACATCAAATATAAAAATATATTATTTGCTGATGCTGAACAAACACACACACGCTTATATATATATATATATATATATATATTATATGAATTAAAATCATTATACCATGTTTTTTCTTTGCAAAATTAGTATAAAAATAGTGGGAAGTAGGTGATGGGACTCGAACGTGAGAGGAATTGCTTTATATTCAATGAGGAAGACCGTTAAGCCTTTTGCACTTGCTTTTTTTTAGACTCAAGTAAATTTTACACTTAAAGCTTCAAGTACTTAGAGCCTTAGAACAGGCTATTATGTTAATTCTCTGTAAAGAAAATGGAGGCATAAATGCTTTGTACTTGAGCAAATAAAGTACAGGTATTCTTCGTTAAATAAATAAGGTTGAAGGTAGGACGTAGCAATTAAGGGTAATATTAAAAATTTTAACCTTTTGGTTAAACAACATTTGTTGTATAAAAACAAAACTATTTTCTACACAACTGAATTAAATTTAAATTGGCTTACTATATTCACATTTAGTTTAGTTAATATAATTTGTTTAAAAATAGGTAAGTTGCGATTATATATGAGAAAGAAGTTAGGCTAATAATAGAGGGCTTAAACTTGAATTCTTGCGACATACGTAGTAATAATAATTATTAATGCTAGAAAAGAAATAACTATTACCAATAGAGTAGAAAAGAAATCGGAAGTACAAAAAAAAAGAAATTGATTGGTTCGAGACTGCTCGGTAAAAATTCTCTCAAATACATAATATTTTTATCATATAGTAGTGTCCATTATGCAGCTTTTTTATTAGCATATTTGTCTATTGTGATAGTCCCCATTCTTAATCTCTGTTGTGATTTTATAGGTATTAAAATATCTGAGAAACTAACTTAGTATCTCCCTCCCCTAGGTTTAAATATATATAGTAATAGAACAATTTTTATAACAATTATATGTATTGCACTATAAACCCTTCCTATTAACTTCACTAAATCATAACTTTCTCTAAAAACATGATTTAGTACTTGGGGAAAACCTCTAATACTTCATGATAGTAAATAATGCTTTATTAAGAGAAGAGAAGGGGTTTCTCTGAGGTTATCAGTTCAAACTAATTCATTAAGGTAACATGTCAGGAGACAGCTTTTCAAAACGGCAGGCCGCAAGAAGATAGCTGGTTCTCCCAAGGAGTATTAACGTCAGTTAAGTTTTTGAAACGGTAGCGGAGAGCTTTCAACTGATTTATAGGATAAAGTTGACGCTGAAGCAGGTCACGCATGAGCTAGAGTCGAACCTGCCTCTCTCCCAAGTCTTACCGTTCGTTACCGTTCTATTCCAGATCAGATATCATAAACTAAATCCCTTCCTTGCAGCTCTAAAAACAAACTATTTGGTAACCAAATCGCAGACTTGCTAAAAAAAAGACTAACTTTTTATCTATTGACTTCGATGAAGTATTTAATTAGTTTCCTTTTTTAATAATAATAAAAAAGAAAAATAAACTTTCACGCGTAAACGCAAATAAAGTTTGATAAAAATATTTTTTTGACTTGAAACATCAACGAATAAGCATAAAATCTGTACACGGCTGTAACTATCGGTATCGATAAAAGAAATGCATTTTTGTTTTATGAAAAAAAAAGAAAAAACTTAGGTTATACATTATTATTAACTTCAAGTTTTGGAAAGTTATTTTTGAACAAATATAGAGGTTAACATCTCCAATAATTTATTCTGTTACCTTAAAATAAAAAATGTAAAAGTAGATCCAATTCAGATAAAAGCATTAAATAATTACTTAATCTCTTATCTAAAATGGACATAAAGGATGAATATTAAGTAGAATAAATAAGAGATGGAACGATAAAGGAAAACTTTACAGCAGTTAATACCTTGACTAGGAAAAAATAATTCTTAAATTTTTTAATTTTATATAATTCATATCATAAAAAACCTTTATCAAATGGTCTATTTTTATTAAAGAGAATTTAAAATTAATTTTAGTTAGAGTTAAATGTTTAACTAAAACTTTAGTTTAATAACAAATATTTTTTATATTGCTTTAAAAATATTATCAAATGTAGCGTTTGTTAGCTATATTTTATATTTTTTTTAGGCGAAATGAGGATTATTAAGCTCGAAATTGTTTAAAAAATGATTTTCCTTTAAAATAATGAGAAGCAATTCCTTTTCGAACTTAGAATTTAATGAAAGTCAACTTCATCGCAGTAGAAGCTTTTATAACTCAAATTAAGTAGGCTGATTTTATTAACAAAGGAATTTATAATTTCAAGATAAAACAATATTTCGGACTTCATCGTTGGAATTTTCTTTTGAGTAAAATATTAAAGAATAGAAATTTTAAATCAATTCGTGACTAAAAGTAAAGTAATCAACCCAAGTGGCTGAAAGCTGAACTACTAATTTATTAATGGAACAAGAAGTATGACTAATTTAGTAATTTAGTTATTTATTTCTGACTATAATTTTTTAATTAAACGGACAAAATAAATCAGTCTAAAGAAAAAAGAAAAGAAAATCGGTACTGGAAAATTTTGTCCAATATACTCAACACAATTATTGCCTTTTCAAATTAATAAATATGTATGTTTCATTTCTTAAATCTGTTAGTTAATATTATGAAAGGTTGTTGTAAGTTCAAAGCACACCTTAATACTCAAACTACACAACTCTACAAATTATCTCAACTATGTTAATACTGACATTCACGAGATTCTTAATGTTTAAAAACCAATACCTCTATACATAACTTTTCTTCTGCTTTCTTTCCGCATTCACGATTTAATTTAATTTTTTAATTTCAGCTTTTATTAGGTTTAAATCAATTTTATTTTGTATTTAAATTAAAATGACAGCTAGGGCGCTGCAGCACTTAATCCTTTAAATTTATTTTGTTTTAACTTTTTATTTTATTTTATGTAGAAAGAATAGTCTATCCGCGTAAAAGAGGAGAGTTAGTTGAAATAATAGTCTCTCCACGCTTTCAACCTTTAATGATGGTCGCCAATAACGCTTTATATTCTAACTTTATTTTACAAGTAACATAATATATAGTACAATTTTGAAAATATTAAACATTTTCATTTTGAGAAAGGTATGTGTTGAACAGTATAGTTGGGCCACATTGATTTACTGATTATTCCTGACTAAAACTTTCGACAATTTTGGATTTTTGTTAGATTTCTTTACTTGGTTAAGATGTATTTTTGTTGTTCCGAGATTATCCGTTGCATTATACGTTACTATATTCTAAAGTTTAGTTTTAATGCTAGGTTTTAGCCGATAAAGTTGACATTAATAATACTATCTTACTTACATAAGAAATGCATTTATTATTTAAAAAGTTATATTATTTATTATGAGCCAAACTTAGAACCGTGCATTTATTATTTACGTTACATTATTTATTGCAAGTCGACTTTAAAACCGTAATATAGTTGGTTATAAATCAGTAAGCGTATAGTAGATAAGGATAATTGTGTTAGCTTCTCTGATCTGGTAATGAATAACGAAGTATATATTCAAGCAGACTTACAATGCCTCAGTAATGTAGAATAATAAGGTCTCTCAGTTATTGCATATTGTTACAGATCTAAATGACATGGAAGCCTCAAGGGATATGTACAATCAATGTAGTTTAACTGGGTTACTTTAACTTTGGTTATTACATAATAAATTAATGCTTTGAAAGCCTTCAGGGATGAAGCACTAACTAGTAAGTTGGTTACGAAGCTACTACATATTACAACAGGACTAAGTAATGTACAAAGTATTGAAAAAATAAGGTAAAAAAATGTATCGTTTATAACGGAGGTTTGTCAAGTTGGCAGTGTTATTACATATTGTTGCAAGGTTGTACGTAGCTTACAATATCTAGAATAATAAGACAGTAGCCAAATCAGATCACTTGATTAAGACTAGAAGAGGGTAAAGTTGCATCACCGTATAAAGCTGAATGCCGAGCTGCATACAAGACTTCATGTCCTTGAGGCTTACAAAAGCCTGTTTAGTCTGTGTGAAAGTCACTTCTTGAAATACTTCACAATTCTTAACAGATCTTGATTTTTTTCAATTATAAAATTCGAAAATTATATTCATATATTCAATACACTTGACCTAGTGTTTTAATTTTTAAACGAATATATAATAATTCAACATATCATTATAATTCAAAATAAGGCTTTTCTATAAAATAGGCTTTTCGCATATTTTTCAAAGAAAGCCTTTTTTGAAGTTCAATCTTGCCAACATTCTATACAACTACAAAGAGTTCTTGTTTCTATGTCACCTTGAATTTTTGCCAAGGTAACAGCATTGAAGAGCTTGCAGACTATGTGGGCTGAGACTTAACATTTATTTTTTACTTCTTTTGTAAATTCTACCGCGAATCTCTTACTCTGAGTCAAGAATTATTTTTAATTAAAAAGTAAATAATTATCATTATCAAGAATTTTAGTACCCACCAATACCTTTACACATAACTTTTCTTCTGTTTTCTTTCCACATTCACCTCAAAAACTATCCAAGATTTAATTTAATTTTTTAATTGCAGCTTTTATTAGCTTGTAATCAATTTTATTTTGTATTTAAATTAAAATAACTGCTAGGGCACTACAGCACTTAATCCTTTAACTTGATTTTGTTTTAACATGTTATTTTATTATATATATATATATATATATATATATATATATATATATATATATATATATATATATATATATATATATATATATATATATATATATATATATATATATATATATATATAAGGCTCCTTCACTCATCTTGGGTGCTTTTATATATATATATATATATATATATATATATATATATATATATATATATATATATATATAACTCTGAACACTAACTAAGCCTTGATAGTGAACTTGTTAACATGCCGATAAGATGCTTAAGAATGCAGTTATAGATTGATCCGAGAGTGTCAAATCTCCAGCAGAGAGAAAGAAGTACATTGAGACTTAGTTTTAGATTTATAATAATAATAAAAGTAATGGCTGACAATTTAATGAAAATTAACACCTCATCATATCTTATAATAAAACCCCTACTCCGAATGGAGTATACGTTCGATTAATTCTATTGCAAGTGAAAGTGCCAGTAAAGCAATTAATAATCGTGAAAAGAAAATAGCTCACCCCTAGCCTGCTTTATATACATAATCCAGTTTTAGGATCATAGCATATAAATCCATATAACAACAATTAAACTGACATAAACGGACTTCAGGCTAGTGGAAAGAAAAAGTCAGGATTTTACTCATTTGAAGCTAATAATGTATACTATTTTATAAATAGTTTAAAAAAGAATGCAGGATAAAAATCTTTTTAACCCTCTTGTGACTAAAAATCTGAAAATAGGGACATTTAAAACAGCACGTGATTTACCGTTAATAGAACTAGAACACATAAGTTTACCTCATTTAAAATAGGAAGAAAACGGACAACGTCCAAACAGACAACCTCACTAAAAATAGATTTAAATGTCTAACCTTGAAATCAGAGTCCAAACATTTTGACCAGAGTGAAAATCAAAGAAAGCAACAAATTCTATTTTCTTTTATAAAACTCAGAATACATACTTAGAAATCCTTAAATACCGTTAAATAAATAAATATCGTTTAATCTAAGAGTTCTATCGACTGATTTCTTGTTGTACCTGTAGTTATATAGTGAATGAAACTCAAAAATAATTGACATTTATGGATAAATTGTTTAAATATTGCTATTTTGTGTTAATAATAATTTTTAACTCTTAAGATATAACTTAAAATATAGGGGTAGGGAGATTTATAGAATAGACTTCCTCGGGGCCTATCGCGTATACTTTAATGATGCTATGCCTTTACCATCCATTATTGTCTTATTTATTTAATTTTTCCCCCCTCTGAAAACAAATTTATGCTATAGAATTTTTGAAATCGGAGACAAAAATTTTTTCGTTCTTGAACGATCACATAGCTTCCGTTACTTTCGGTAAGCTTGAAGGCAAAAAAGGTGAAACAAATAAATTAGACAATATTGGATTGTGATAGCGTAACAGCAATAATGATACCCCTCGTAAGCCATAATAAGTGCCACACTAATTGGCAAACAATTTTTTTATTTTAACAGTTTGAAAATATAATGAAAAAATATGTTAGTTGTAAATATGTATAAAAGATTATTCTACGTCAATTGTCAAATCCATTGTTTTGTTTTATGAAATATAATATACAATTGAGGGCAAATTTGATACCTTGTTGGAACATGGCCACCTAATTCTGACAATTATTGAGTTGACTCTAGTATTTGTTTTGTTAAAGGAGTATTAGTGGTATTTATGCTCACATACACACACACATACAGAGAACCAGTTTCTGAGCTATAAATAACGTGTTATTATTGATACCTAAGTGAATTTAATATAGAATAACTTAAGTTATCATTAGGAAAAGACAAGGAATATTTGGTTGGGTAAGGAGGCTCTTTGTTTGAGATTACCCTCTTTCGAGTTAACTTATTACTTTTTTTATAGTTATGTATATATCTCTTAAATAATCAGGTAATTGGATTAAGTTTACGTACAATAGTATTATACTCGTAAATCAGTTTTGTATCGGATCAGCAGATTAGAACAAACATTGTGAAGCAACGAAAGTTTTGTTAGTTAGGACCTAATTGGCTGAGGTTTCCTCTATTTTTAATTGGCGACCCTGATGTAACATATCTTCTTTTGACAGAAGAAAAATATTATTCAATGGTTTTTGCAGCTATCAAAAAGGGGAGATTCATTGGCGGCCGACAGGCTTAATGATTGAATCAGAGTCTATATACTTTATAGGATATTTTAAAAGCATTGTTCATTTTGATCCATAGAGATAATAAAATGATAAATCTTTAAATTATTCGTGCTCTTCATTTAATTATTCATGCAAGATACATGAAATAAAATGATCAAATTTAGTCATTCCCCTTTGATCTCAGGTCACGCTAATAATTTTTCGTCTCTTATATCCTATTTGTTTGAATTCTATTTCTAGTTTATAAATGATTGTCTATATGAATTGATTTTCTTACTTTTAGGACGCTTGGCTTAAAAAAATATTTCTCCAGATAAAGTTATCATAAGAAAGTGTTACAAATATACATAATCCGAAATCAGGAAACACAGAAATGATCATTTCTCCTATAGCCCATCGATATATTAATGTATTTTCAGGTTGTATTGATAAATATATCATTTCAGGGACTTAATCCTCCCATATACACAATATAATACTCATGCTGTCGGAAAGTTTAAACGATATATAGGCTGAATTTAATATTAAATACCACTTTTATTATTGTTATCATAAGTAAAGATATAGTAAATGGCTTTATTTCAATTTATGTTTTTCCGCTATGATACTCCAGTCGTTATATTTATATTTCCTTACGCTAAATAGTGTTTGGTTGTTATCAAAACTAAGCCTTAACCTTGGCTACAACACTTAATACTACTCAAATACTAAACAAATGTTGCATAACAAAACAGAAATAAATTAATTAAAAAATTCAAGTGACATGACTCACAAAACTGAAAACTGTAATTAAATATTTATTATATTTTATTGTATAACTTCTTTTGTTGACATTGGTGAATTTTTATCTTGTGGGACTAGTTTTATCTATATTGATTTGTGACTATAAGCCTCAAATATATATATATATTTTTTAAATGAGATACTAACATATATATAAACGAAAATAAATAAATAACAATAATAAAGCAAACAATAAGATTTAAAAACAAATATTTTGTATTAGAATCATTTTTGTTTTTTGTAAATTCTTTTTTTCAATGCAGTTTGCTAAGAAAGAGGAGTATATATTATTTATTTTTTAATTCCAATTAAAAAGTTCTTTTAAGATTTAAGGCCTTTTTTTTAATGGGTAGTGCATGCTTTAAACAATTGTGATTTCTTATTTCTTCAACAAATAATTGTCTTAAATTTAATTATTATATCATTATTTGGTTCCATCTAAATAATTCACTAAATATCCCAGTTGCGCAGAATATTTATAATCTTAAAAATATGTTTGGCATTGGCATATTATTTATTATTTTAAGCACATTGTACGCATATGTATGTAAATATATGTATTATCTATTGTCTAACTTCAAATAATATTAAAACTATTTTTCTTTTTATTTAACTATAGTCAATTCTAATGTTGTTTATTATATATAAAATTCACATCTTATAAGAATAGGTAATTTAGACGAACATATCCATCATTATTGATAAATAGTATTTAATTTAGATTAAGAACGTGTTAACGACTTTATTAATATTTCATTATCTATTTTAGTTTTTTATAATAATTTAAACCTTGTAATTTAGAAAAACTAAAAGGCTTATAAAGTAAACATCTAACAAATAATTATAGAAGTACGATTTATATATATATAATTGACTGGAAATTTACATTTTAGATTCAGTTGAATATGAAGACGTAAAATATACTGCGAAAATAAGTCGAGACTCGTGTAGAGACCATTTGGCGAGGCCTAGATAACTTGTGTATCTCGTGCGCTCCCAATAGCTTGTACAAAAATAGCTATGCCATTTGTATATTTACAACATAAAAACTATTTCAGACTTCCAGCTGTCCTACAAATCAATATAAAGATCAGTTGAGCGCATGTTGAAGACAAATCCGACACAGCTCAAACACATAAACCTTGTTCCAAAACATACCGTTTCGAATAACAAGCATGAGTCTAATATTCGGAGACTATAAATATAAATGTTTGTGCATTACATGTGTTATTATTTTGTACAAACAGTGAAATAAAAATAAAAGATAAGTTATAAACAATTTTTTTATATTCTATTTATATTAAATGACATTTAAAGTTAAACAAACTTTGATCTTAATGTTTGTCAAATAAATTCATGTTTAATTTTACCGAATTTTTGATGGTAGCGAAATGACTAATGACTAAAAAACTGCACTAATCTATGTAAGGAGATAAAAATAACTGTTTTTAATAAATCGGTTGTAGAATGAATCACTAGGATTCTATTGATATGTTAAAATGTCATGAATAAACATAGTCATCTGTTAAATTAGTTCTAGGTTTTTCCGGTGATCTCAGTGAATCTCTGCTTCAATAAGTCTAAATTTAGTTTTAAGTTCAATTATGAAAAGTTAACTTCAAAAAAGTAAAAAATACTTAGAACGAAGTCCTATCAAATTAATTAAATAATTATATATTTTTATTTATATGGATATAAAGCATTGAGTTTTTACAAACAACATCGTTAATCAGTGTGTGCTAGAGTGGGTGGCACTAAACTTTGATAAAATGTATTAGTGCAGAGTCAATTATGCGTTCAACTATATGTATCACCATTCATATGTGCCGAGTTTTAGCTCTATTGGATGACAGTAAGAGGGTTAATTAGCCCTTTAAAGATTTAAAAAATCTACTTATCTTTTTCCATTGTTTTAAAAAAAGTTAAACTGCGGATTTTATCACCACTTATTTTTTAAGATTTAAACAAACTAAAACGGCAAAAACTTCATTTTCTAGACAATCCAAAAAAACTCAATTAATACATTTTTCGTGTTTATGACAGAATTATAGAAATAACATAAGGGTTTTTATTTATTTTACTACTATTATGTGTTCAACAATATTTATATACAATTCATGTCTTGTGAAACAAATACATTTTCCAATTTTAATATTTTATGTTATTCCTTAGTTATTATTTTTGTAGTTATGTATTTGTTTGTTATGATTCAAGCAATAAAATAAATCGTTCAAGGCGGCCGAAACACATTTCTGAATAAGTAGTCGGGTCAACTGACGTAGTTATACAATAGGTCGAGCAAGCAAGACCAGTTGCAACAATGAATCCGATTTGCAGCAAACGGATTTGTATCGGAGAATTGAGTAAGGGGAAAACGAAATATCAAAATAAGGAGAAAACGCTTGCAGCAGTAACAAAGATAATCCAGATTACTATTATGGAAAGGTTTAAGTGTCTTTCAGATGTACAGCCAGATTTATAACTGTTAGAGCCTATCGTATAAAGTATAAACGATATACCCTAATTCCAAAGTTAGGGTTTAGAGACGGATGACTGAAGGCCAGATCGTAAAATGCATAAGACCAAATATTAAGTCACGATGGTTTAAAGCTGTAAAAATGAACATAATCAATATAAAGAGAACAAATAAATGATACAGTCGTCTGCTTGAAATCTTTCAGAGACCATATAAAACTTTTTGAACCACAAGTAGTAAAACATAGCAGCTCACCAGGGTACTTCTACCAGAAAGGTTGGGAAATAGCATTGAAAAACTTAAAAAATATAAACGGTAATAATTCGATTCCAATAGCTTATAAAACTTCTTATTATGTCTTTTGTTAAGAGTAAAAAGGCAACTATAGAAATCTAACTGACTTATTATTACATTTTTTATTAAAATTAAACTAAGAATTATTATGCTTTCATAAATTAGAGTATGTATAGTATAGATAATATAATGTATCGTAGCTGTACATAAAAGATACAAAGTGCTTTAAAGTTTTTAGATAATTTTGATATTAAATATTTCAATAACTGTAATTGTTTATCACTGAGCTGATAAAATAGTAGAATATTTTCTGTTTAAAAGGGATAGATATCCATACTCGCTAAATATTCTACTTCTTTAAGTGATTAATAGAAAAAAATAATTAGGTAAAAAAATAATCAATGATATTTGAAGCTGAATATATTTTTTTAAAAAACGAAGGATAATTTGAAATGAACCTCTTGAAACCGTAGCTAATTATTTTATGTACTAATTTGCTACTAGGAATAGATATTTTGTTCTTTAGAGCTTTACTCAGTAAATGTAAAAAATAAAATTCTAATGAATGATGTACATTTATCAAGGGAGGTGGTTGGGATATATAATTGAAAAACTTAAATATAAACAGTAAAAATTCGATATCAGCAGGCTATAAAACCTCAACCACTTTTATGTTACATAGAAATAAAAATCCTTCAATAGGAAGAAAAAAAAGATGAAATATAATGAATAATACAGAAGAGAGATGTAGAGCAATGAATAAAACAAGGAATTCAAAAAAGAGATAAAAGATAAAAAGCTTCAAGCTGTAACCTTTAAAAACCATTTTATATATTACTGAAATCAAAAGAGGGATTAAAATACTATCTAACGGCTGTACAGTGTACATCCAACTTGGTCCATTCGGAAAAAAAATTAAAGTAAAGAAAAAAATCTCTTTTATACAACTCATAATGAACTTTTTACTACACAAGTATACACACATAGTTCGTCCAGTGTTTTTTATTTGATAGTAGTTTCGTGGTTACATTTAATTATTATTAAAAATATCTTATAAAAATGTATCATAAAAGTAATTCCTCCCCGGCGAGGAAATGAACCCGACCTCTCAATATTTGCAATTACAGCTATTTTCTCAGGAATTAGATTTTTCCCGGTAAAATTAATCAAACGGTTAGATTCGTATTTAATAGACAATATTCTAGATTTTTGTAATTAAAATCATCGTAACCGTTTTCGAGTAAATTTTTTTTCACTATTTTTCAGAATTTTCGGTGTGTAGCGCCCCCAAAATTTATAGCTGAACATCCATTTCTCGATTAAGTCTCTGATATGATTTTTCAGAAAATTTAAGCTAAATTGTATCGAAATCGGTCCAGCAGTTAAGGCTCCTCGCAACTATAAAAAAACAAACTATTTTTTGGAATCAGGTGACCTCAAAACTTGAATCCATAAATTTTCCATGCTTTTACGTATATGCGAGAAAGTAAAAATAAAAACAGGATTTTTATTTGAAACCTGTGCGCCTTACTTTGTAATTATTAAAATTAAAAATTTAATTTAAAAATAAACGCAAATTTATTTATAATTATCTTTTAAATTTAATTTAAAAAGAACTATTGTTTTGCTTAATGTAAAAGAATTAATATTGTAAACCGCAAAAATAAACAAATAAGCAAGAAAACCTAAATCGCAACAATCTTATATACAACAACGTTATTTAATGGTCTAATTATTATTATTAATTATTATTATTATTTTGGCCTTTTTTTCTTATTTTAAAATGACCTAATAATACATATTTTAGGGAAAATTTATTTACTTGTTATTGTATCCAGCGTTAAACCAAATTAACTTTTCTACTGAGGAAGATTCATATTTGCACATTTGATCATAGCCCGCAATACACACATGCTTACTCATTTAGTATAACCTGTTACAGATTCGTTTGTGCAAACTTAAATTCCGTGAATACATACTAATTCGTATATTATATTCCCCTTTTAAAAATTATTTTGATATATATTTGACTTTTTGAAATACTCTCATGAAGTGATGAGTAACAATTTTTTATTCATTATAGTAATAAATATAATTTCTATCAAGTAATATATTATTAGGTAATATTTAAATTTTATTTATTTAAGGCAATATACAAATGTCTGGAGATAATTACCAATCATATACCTCTTTGCCTTGATCTATATAAATTGATAATTAATAATTACACATTTTATAGCATATTTACTTTAGTTTTATGTAGGAAAACACAAGAATTAGAAGGTAAAATTATAATAAAGAATTATTATTAATGCACTGCTACATTTGAAATAGTATTATAGTAGAATAACGGTAAATTATTAACTTATTTTTAATCATAATGACAGAATGAGAAGGGTTCTTGAGTTATAAAAGTTGGGATAAAAAACATTATAACTAACTAGTTAATGTTTGTTTTCTTTCTACTTTATGTAGTCCATTTAGAAGAAATGAGTTGTCTCTTTTCTTAGGACTCATTATTTTTATTTATTTATTACTGGTACTTTTATCATTAATTTATTTTGCTGTTTCCTTTACGTCTTGATCTACATAGGTTAAAGATCAGGTCATTAAAAGACTGATAGTCCCCCGCTCAATGTAACTATGAAATATGTGCTTTGCCTCGATATGCGATTTTCGATGCTAAGACAGTAGTTGTAATCGGTTTTTACCCTTATAAAAGAAAAGTATAAAGAGAAAAAAAAATTAAAAAGTTTTCTAATAGTACAAGCTTATAATTATTATTCAAATTAACAGCAAACATTGGTTATGGATGTAAAATGAGTATTTAAAAAGGGTTATTAATTAGGGTCCGTAGGCAAAACCAAGGACCCTTATATTTTCCTGCGTGTGTCTGCCCGTCCGTCCTGTCGCCTGCTCTCACGGCTACACCTTTCGTCTGATCACTTTGAAATTTGGCATGTATGTGTCTTGTACCTACCCACATATATTAAAAATATAGCGACTTAAAAAAATAGCTTCCGTTACCTTCGGTAAGCTCGGAAGCAAAAAATTAAAAAATAATTAGGGTAAAAAAACTTAAGGGTTAACATTTTTTTATTTTTTTTTCGACACCGTGAGGGGTATCATATGAAAGGGTACATCGAGCTGATTGCAAAAATATATAATTCTTATTTTATAACTTTGATAGGGCGAGCGTAGGCTAGTTTAAAGTGGGTTTGAAACGTGTCCCCCCCCCCTCTATCTCGCTTATGTGAAGTGCAAAAAATTCCTGAACATTCTTCGACCAAAAGTAAAGACACCACTTTTTGGAAATTTCGAAAAAAATATTATTTTATTTTTTATTGACAAAATACGTTTTTTTTTATAACTATGGTCTTTTCGATGTATTTATATGGTTATAGTCCGGTTCAGTGGCAAAAAAATACTTTATCAGATGATTTTTTATGTGTTTTGAGAATATCAGACCCATAGGATAGTTCAAAGTAAGCTTTTTAGCATTTTAAAAAACACCATCAATAGGGTCCTACATAAACTATACAGTGTGGTGGCCTACGGACCCTCGCTGTGTGCTGACTAGCACACACTTGATCTGTTTATTATATTTTAAATTCTGAATAATAATTTTGTAAAACTTTAGACTTAAGACAGAATATTTTTTCTGTGAGACCAAAAAGAACAAAAGAACAAAATCAAAACAAAACAAACAAAATCACAGTATTATTATTAAGCAGATGGATGGGTCAATCGATTCCATTATTATTATTTTTTTTTTTTTTTCAAATCTGATAGTTTTGATTAAATGGTCTAAAGTATTCGTCTAACCACTGTGTGATTTGCCGACGTCTGATTAATCGTTGCTGTAATTGCTCTTAGTACAGCAATGTGGAATCCATTGTTCTAACAGGGTGCCTTCTAACAGGGACATAAATATGCCACTTTAGATTGTTTCAGACGCCAACCTCTCTAGAGGAAGAATTTCTAAACCAGTATATCTCTTGGATTTAGCATTTTATGTTTTATGGATGAATTATTTTGTTTCTTTAATTGTATAATAAATAGAAATAGTTCATATTTAACTTCGACCTCACTTTAGAAATCTGGATGCCTATAGACCGAGGCCGCTTAATCATTATTTGATTTGATCGAAGCAATATCACGCATAATGATAAGTTTGATTGATTTGTTTCTCTTAATGAATAAAGTGCCCATTCCCTTCTACAGTAAATACAGTTGGGCGAGGTCTTTAAAGCTTCTGCTCTTCGGCCTTGAAGATTTTAAAAACAATAATCTATCTGTTCTGAATCTGTTTATTAAACGAGGGAAAGTAGAAAGAGGTCAGAGCGAAGAAGAATAGAGGAGAGAATCTCGCTCATAATTTGTGTGCCTATTCGGCACTAAGAATTGGTTTTCAACACACCGAACCAGTTAGAGAGAGATATTGGCAAGATTAGAGCCGAGGGGGGTCTTCAACCCAAGCCAACAATACAAATTATCCCAACGAGAAACATCCTTTTCAGCGTTCAAACGCTCATCCCCTCGTTTTCAACGACACCGACGAATTATAACAAGAGCCATTGTTGCAACTCAAGACATAAACAATAAGAAATTGCTCTTTGTCCTCACTTAGGGAGTTTCTTCTTCATATCTAACAAACAATCCGACATGAAAGAAAGAGGAATAAACAGTGCATGAAAATATTGTAACTTGTAACGAATTATTTATTATCTACCCTTACATTGATTTCTACCAGGGCTTAGTATTTAGGAAAATATAGAAAGTAAAACCAGAAAAGAGGGAATGGAATTTACTGCTTTAAAACTATATAATTTTTCAATTTGAACTATTAATAATTGAGAAAGACTATAAAACCATCCTAAGTAATTTAATATTTATACGATTTGCGGTACAAATTTAAAAATCAATTAGGATAAGGATCTAGAATTTTAGGGAAATGAGTTAAGTGTAAATGGTTCATGCGTGGAGTTCAAGTTTCAAAGAGGTCTCAGAGGGAATTACTCTGAAATCAGCTGTATACAAATACAACCGTGTGGGCGGAAAGCTACCCGTCGCGTCGTACACCTTTAGATGACCTTTGATCTACGCAGGTGTATACAAAAGCCAATACCATGCAAATACATACCTAGATGATTTTATAACCACTTTCACAATGTGCTACAAATGATAAAAGGTAATTACTTCAAGTTTAGTCTCGTTAAGTCAGATTTTGTTTATCTATAAGGGGGAGGGGGGAAGGTGGAAGTGGTAAGGGTTATTCAAGAGATCTCTTACCAGGAATGCTTGTGCGAACAGAGATCTTTTTTGATCCAGCCTTGAAAGTGGGTAGGTGTTGTAGGAAGCTGCGGGACTCATTTCCCGATTGCTGTTGCAAAGCTACAGAAGCCGAGGTGGCGGCGGCAGCATGTCGGGTCTGGGGTCTGGTTCTCTCCTTGCTAGGCCGCGGACACACACTGGAAGAGACGCCGCCACGGGGGATGCGCGCGCACACCCCCGCCCCGCCCGCATCGACCCATGACGTCACGTCCATCTGGGTCACCATGTCACTAACATAGCCCCCGACATAATGCTACCCACCCCCTGCGGCGAGAGGGTTAATGTAAGAGAACAGATCATCCGGCAACATCAGTTATACAATGTTAAAGTACCCGCATGACATGACCATGTAATGTGCGATGCCATTCTCCTACTTGTTAAAGGTATTCAGTCAATCACTAGCTCCGAAGAACGAGGACGAAGAAAATGATTTAACAATGAGAACCGAACGAGGGCGAAAGAGATATAAATCTGGTCAAACCGGAGATAAAAAATTAAGCTCGAAGGTGATTGCTGATTACTCTAAAATACAAATGGGTAAGCACTCATTAGGAACAACAAAGGATGAGCACTCATATTTAAGAGAGACAGGCTGGAAAGGGAGTTGGACATTTCCAGGAAACGACATCAGAAAACTATAAGGTTTTCCTAGAATTTTTATTACACCATGGAGACGGTAGTAAATTCATTTCCATCACGTGTAAACGTATAATTAAAAATACTGTCACAGCATAAAAATGTGCATTGCTCTAACCTTTAGAAAAAACAATTTTGAAGTTTTCCTAAATAAATAACAAGAATTTTTTTTTCTATATAGAACTTCAGCTCAAAAAACTGAAATATTATAGATTTTTAATAATAAAATAAATGTTATATTATTAAATAAAGTAATAAAAAAAAAAACTGAAAAGTATATAGGTATATACATATGCTCTTATATTACTCAATATTAAAATATATAATGCCTAAGAAAAAATTGAAAATACGTATCATTATAAACCAAATAACGTAATGTCGTGTCGCATCTAGAAGGCACACGGTCGATTTATGTGTCCAGGGTATTTATTTAATTTGGATACCCCTTCGGCAGCACTTGGTTAAATTTTAAATGAAAATTATTTCACATCCAGGAAAAGATATATTTTTCTGCTCTTCTTAATGTTGTCTTTTATTTCTAAGCCAACATTGTTTTTTAGAATAGCCACGCCTAAAATGTATAAAACTTAAAATCAGCTAGTAAGCTGATTTTAAGTTAAGTTGTTATAGTCCAGGAGATAGCGTGCAAAAAAGTGTCTGACTAACATCAAGCTAGAATTTTGTATACAAGTCAATCTTTTAGCGCCTTTTAAGGATATGTGGTCGGCTAAGTTCGTCTGCGGGACATAGCTTGGTAATAGGCGTTTAAAAAAAACAAAGCGGTGGAGAGCGGCCTTGTCTCACCAATTATGGTGGACAATGTGATTTTCATGATCCTGAGTACAGAATTAGTAAGTAGACCGAAAATCAAGTTGATGGTAGTTTCTCCCTTGACAGGTGACCACGTTGATTTTTAGTAATATTTGAATAACTAACCTATAAAGTGTGAAAATAACATCAACTTGATATTTGGTCTACTGACTAATTCTGTACTCAGGATCATGAAAAACACATTGTCCACCATAATTGGCGGGACATGGCCGCTCTCCACCATTTTGTTTTTTTTCAAATGCCTATTGCCAAGCTATGTCCCGCAGACGAATCTAGCCGACCACATATTCTTAAAAGGCGCTAAAAGATTGACTTGTATACAAAATTCTAGCTTCATGTTAGTCAGACACTTTTTTGCACGCTATCTCCTGGACTATTAGTGACATTGACAAGGAATCTTATAGTAATAAGATTCCTTTTCAATGTCAAATGAGTTTGATCTTGTATTTTATATATTGTTACAGCTAAAGCTACAAATTACTACCGGTTTTAGTCATTCTTAACTATTTTTTCAATATTCAAGCTGTGAGGTTTCATAAAATGAATACGAGGGTGATATGAATTGCCGTAATTCTTCGTAGGGAGGCTTCCTAAGATTTGTTTATTATATCTTGAACACTGTCTCTTACGGCCATAATGGGTCGGATAAGCAAACACCATTAAAGTTCGCGAGGAAGCTTTGTTCCACACTAATTGGCAGGATATTTTATTTTTGGATTATTTTAACTGCATCAATATCACATACTGTGTCTCTTAAAATATTTGATCTTAAGTTTTTAAAGCTTCGGTTATTATATCTATAAGCTGCAATCAGATAGAGCGGAGAACTAAAGCGCCGATCTGGGCCCATAGCTTATTTATGGTAATTTACAATAGTACATTACGCGTCGAGTGTGGAAAGTAGCATTTTGCATGCGAGTGTGGAGTTTGCACCCGAGCGACAGCGAGGGTAGTAAAAACACACGAGCAATGCAAAATGCCGTTTTCGCACGAGTTGCGTACCGTACTTTATCTACGATTGTTAGATTTAAATAATAAATACTGGAAAAATAAACTTGCTGTATGTTAAGTTAGTATCTCTCTCTTGATAAAGATGGCATTAATTCTTGAGTTGTATTTTTTGCCAAATTAATTATTTCTGGAGGAGTATTATTCTCCACATTTTCGTCAAAGTCACTTGATTCACTCATTGTTTTTCACTAAAAACTCGATATAAACAGTTACTTTAATAAAAGAACAGCAAATTAGTTTTGTTAAATGTAAACAAACTCGCTAATCGTGCGTAAAGCTGAAGAATTCCTCTTCTTTACCACGCTAGCGTGGTAAAGAAGAGGAATTCTTCAGAACTATGAGACGCGCATGCGCAATGAATACAAGTACGTAAATAATCACTTTCTACGCATCTAAACAGAGATATAATGTTGATATTTCGTATCAATCGTAGATAAAAATTAAAACAACACATATTAGACTCAATCTTATACATTCACTTGATATCAGAGTTGACTACGCTATAAGTAATTTATTGTATTGTTTGCATTACATTCCTTAGTCTCTCCTAAATATCGAATATAGCAATACAAATTGTTAATGTATCTTAGGTAGCACCTATAATTTTTTAATAGTTTTTATATTCATTTGTCGTTTGACCTCTTGCCTCAGTTAGTAATTTTTATTTTTTTAAAGATAATTATGAACATCCTAAGGTTATTTGTCGTTGTTGCTGGTAAGCTACTGTATATGTATATGGGTATTTAAAGAATAGATAACGTGGGGAGGTTTCATATCATCTTTCAATGTTATTGTGATTTTTTAAAGTTATATAACTCATCCTTGTTGGTAACTGAGAAGGTCATTTGTTTTTACTAATGGAGACTTGAACAAGGGTAAGTCAGAAAAATTCGCGGACGACTGCTCCTGTTCTATTCATTTATTTACAAAAGACATCTTTTGTAAACAATCTTTTCCAAAAGAAAACTATAGTCCTTATCCGGTTGAAGTTTATTGTCAGAATAGAGTTACTCTGCAAAATAGTCTGCCAATGATTTTATACTTTTATCTACTTGCGGCAGCAAAATGAGGCATTACTGAACCGATTTCGGGCAGAGAAATGTAATTTTACTGCCTAGGCGGTAAAAGTCAGGAAAAATTTTACTTTTATAATGTTGGCAATGACAGTTTATACTATTATCTCTATCTTATAACATCATATATTATAGTTTAATAAATAAACGTTTTAATTATAAAATAATTTGTTTTATATTTGTTAATTCTGTTAAATAAGTTCAATGATAAGTAGATCTTTAATTAAAAAATAGTAGAGTCACTGGCTATACTGCAGCGTCATGTAAACATTGATCATCCATATTATTTTTATTTTTTAAGTCATTCCAGATTAGACTAGCTACTTTTCTTGATTTATCCTAGTTACTTCTTTTCTTTTAAGCAATAGATGATATCTTTAATACATTTAGTAATTTGTTAGTAAAAATATAAATAAATATTTTATATTGCATGCATTATCCATTCAGAAGTTATGTGTGTTAAAACGTGTGTTTTGTATTTTGTTGTTATAGATTGAGTTTGCTTATCACTTATTGGTTATTATTCCCAAGTTTCTTATTTGAACATTAATTTTAGTTAATACATATGTTATTATCTTTATTAATATGACCCATTTATAACACAGTTATTAACTATGATATATTAATAAAGATAACATTTTAGCAGCTTCATTTTTCAGATAAAATATTGTATGCAGCAAGGCAGCAAAGGAAACATTTCTGCCTTGTTTATTCATTGCCTGCCGAAGCGAAGCCGAGGCAGTCAAATATGTAAATTACCTATTAATTATCATAGGCGAGGACAGTCTTCGGCTCGGAGGCTAATCTAATCACTCGTCAGTAAAATTCCATTTTGCTGCCTAGTTACATAAATAACTATTACAACCTACTTACTTTCGACAAACCATTTAAGTTTCATAAAAATCAGATAAGTACTTTTGAAGATATAGGTGTAAATAAATGTATGTTTGTGCACATTTGGAAGAGGTTGAACCTTACAAGGAACCAACCATGGGCTAATTATGACCTACCATCCAAATTCCATGAATATCGGACGTGTAGTTTTTAAGATATGTTGGTTCGCAAAAAATGAGGGAAAGACAGACCGTCAGTCCGACAGACAAGGGACCAAAATTGTTCCCCGATGTCTGAAACGGATTTTTGAAATCGGAGACATAACAAATTTTCGTTTTTCAGGACGATCAGCAGTAATAATACTAATTATATAAAATGAAATTAAGTTAACTTCGGTAAGCAAAAAAGCAAACTTGAGATTTAAAAGCAATCAAGGTATGACTTATTACCTTATTACACTCTAAATGAAACTTAAAAAGTTAAGGGTAGGTCAGATTTTAATTTTATAACGCAATATTAACAGGCAAACATCATGTACTAGCGCTGGATAAATTAGACCTAGTAAAACCTTTTCGGACTGTGGAAGACTTGGCAAAACCTATGAGCTCACAACTTTTTACGCGAGACTTGGCTTATTTTTTTACACTACTGTTTTTTTGGGGATTTTCATTCTCTAAATATTTAAATAAGAATAAAAAATTGGATGGCTGAAAAAATGTTGATGTGTAATGATAGGCGAAGCGATTTGGTAATCCTGATATTCAGACTAATTATTTTCCTTAAACTTAAGATTAGTCGGAGACTTGATTTATACAATATAAAAAAAGTATATTATATGATTCATGCTTTAGCTATTTATTTTTATTTAGACGAAATAAATTAGTTTTATGTAGTTACTTGTTCCTTATAATAACGTAAAATAAACTAAAAAAAAAAAAAAATTTAAAACATCTCTATCTGCGACATTTAAAAGAATATTTCTGAAATCTATATGGTTATAATACATTGATAATTTTATTGTTTTATTTTTTATTATTAGTAAAAAAGGATATAAACCCATAAACACAATAATACTGCTGATACATTTTGTTAGTACGATCATTCCAGTGAATTGATTTCACCACCTGAAAGAGTTAAAAAAAAGTATACAAGTATGACCTTATAAATAGTGTTATAAAATAATTCAAAGGTATTACTGATGCCACCGTATAAATATGATAAAAAATAGATGATTAATATTTAAAAGGTTATAAAAATAATTGACCATCACCAAAGAGTTAAAAATGAAAAAAAGAAAAGAAAATCAGATAAACCACGAAGATAAAGAGACCATAGATAAAGACCAGAAGAAATACGTGAAGAAGATGAAAAGAAACCCAATGAATGGAATTAGGATTGAGTAGCAACTATACCAGGTTTGACAAGAGGTTGGACGGCAGCTGGGTGCAGGAACGGCAATGGCAGAGTTTACGCTGATAACCCATTAGGCGGAGAGGCGGGGGAGGTGGCGGTACTGGGGGAGGTACAGGCGAGCATAGTTCCAGAGAGTCGGAGCTGGAATTGGATGCCTGCCTGGGCTTGAGAAAATCGTCTAGAAGGTAGAATGACTGAGGTGGAGGAGGCGGTGGAGGCGCTAATAGAGGAGCTCCGTTGGACGGGTGGTGTCCTCTTGTAGGTGAGGATACTCTGGGAGGAGATGCTTGCCTTAGTAAAGCTCCTAAAGATCTCCATTTCCTGCCGTCGCCTCGTAGAAGGCCTCTTACTGCTTCTCTTATACTACCCTCTTTCTTCGGTCGACTCCTCTCATCGTCCGTTACGACGGCACGCTTGTGTTTGGATGTGAGAACGAAGCCGTAATCGTTGGGTAGAGTGTTGGTTCTAGATCTTGCCCCAGCACCGGTGCACCTCTCCCGCTGCTTCTGCGGCAGGCATGAGAAGGAAGCGCTGTGCTTCAGCTGAACCATCGAATCATTCCGCCGCTCCATCTATTACGTTGCTACCTGTACGAAAATAAAATACAATTATATTGATTGAAAAAATGCAGCTGAAGAAAAATAAAAACCATCACCACACTAAAAATAATATGCTTCAAATATAAATTAGTGTAATTTCCAAAAAGAAGAAAATTACAGACCAAAAAGTTTTCGGAATAATAAAAATTATACATAAAGTTAAAACAAATTAAATAGAAACAAAATATGTTTTATAGAAGATTATACAACATAAAAAAAAATACAATTAATTAGAGATGAAAGGAGAGTAACATACTACATTAAAAACATAAAGAACCTTATTTCTAAATTTTTTATGATGAATAATAATAATTATCGTTGACCTAAATATTAAAATATAAAAAGGCGTTTTATTAGATGACCTCATCCTTGACTGTAAAGGGCAAAGGAAAAAGGAAGTGAAAAAACAAAGCCGATTGTTGGATCATGAGCTAAGTATGTATGATTCAAATGGTATAATAATAGGTAAAAATATTATAAGACATGATGGGCTAAAACATTCACCATCAGAATATAACTACACTGCTATCAGAGTTAAAGGCCGTTCGGCTCGAGAGAACTCCTTCCTGTTGTTGCGTCAGTAATCAGCCAAGTCTCAGGGCTATTCTACGCTTATAACACGGTCATACACGCAGTAATAACACTAATTATATTTAAAAAATAATTGAATCTTTAAGAAATTATTTCAAATTTTTAACGAGACTTAAAATCAGATCTCTCATAAAAGTGGGTTGACAGTGGTAACACTTCTAAAAAGAAAAATGTAAAATACGTTCGATTCTTCTTCTCATAATATACGTAATGTACTGTATGTATACATTATCGACTTCGCTATTACAATCCTTAACAATCGCGGATTAGTCAACACAGAGTCAGATAAATACAAGCTATGCATGTCAGGCAATAAATTGGAGAGAATCCCGACCTTGTTGATGCATTCATTACATATGATCAGGGAGGGAGGGGTGGGGGGGGGGGGGGGGTTGAATTAATCATTCCTTGTTGAACAAGATACGAGACGTCTTTAATATTATTCTAGTCATACAAAACTTGTAATAACATTCGTCATAATACAAGAAAGAACCTATCTTCATATTTGGTTTCAAATAATAATAATTTATTTTTATCTTGCTCATAACAGTGGTTTTTGAGTTCAAGTTAAACAGTCCAGGGGATACCGTACATAAAAGTGACTGTCTAAAACTAACACCAAGCTAGAATTTAGTATGTATACGTTAATTTTGTCCTCCAAGAATATTTAGTCGGCAAAATTCTTTTGCTGGACATATTTTGGCCATAAGCTGTTATAATAAACAGACCGGGGAAGAGCGGCCATTTTGGCGGACAATGTTATTTTCATGAGTAACATTATCTTGAGTAAACAAATTATCTTGATTAAAATGTTAGTTAGTAAACCAAAAATCAAGTTGATGTTAGTTTGTCATTTGATAGGTGTGTTATTCAAATATTTCTCCAAATCTACCTATCAAGTGTAAAACTAAATGAACAAAAAGCTTGATTTTTGGTCTGTTTATATAACGTCTTATGGCCAAGTTATGTACCGTGGACGAACATTGCCACCACATAATCTTGGAAGACACCAAAAAATTAACTCATACACAAAATTCTAGCTTGATGTTTGTCTGTCACTTTTATGCACGCTATCTTCTGGTGTATTTAGTAACCCGTGTATTGAAAATAAAATTTTATAAATCTCTTCAGACTTGTTAGACGTTAGACCAAGAATCCCATCTTGGTATATTTTTCAAAGTCCCATTTAAATATAAGTTTTCTTCAGTCAGAAAAAATATGTCGGTTTTCCTAACTTTAAACCTGTGACTTTTGTTTTGCAAGAAGTGCACAGGTTTTAAATTTAAGTTTAGAATAATTAGCTTGTTTGAAAGGCATTAAGTTTTAAGCTTCTTACATCTTAACGAAGTTAAATATTTTTATAGGGTACAGATGTGCTTCTTTTTGCCTGTCAAAGATTTTTTTTTTAAGTAGTTACACTCGTTTAGCGGGGAAATAATCGAGCATGCAAGAAAAATTATTTGATTCTCAATAAATAAGCTAGGGCAGCGTTTACCAAAGTGTGGGTCGCGACCCGGCACCGGGTTGTAGAAAAATTTTGCCGGGTCGCGAAAACAAATTGTAAAAACATGAAAAAAATCCCTAGGCGTAGCCGAGGGAGTTATTCAGTTGGTTCCTGAGGCGCAGCCAAGGGAACCATGAAGTTTAATCCCGAGGCATAGCCGGGGGAGTAAATTATAGCGAGGGTACCATGACTTTTTGCTCCCGTGGTACGTACAAGATTTTTCCTCTAGAACGGAGAAAATCAACACAAAAAAAACCTAAGATTTCGATTTATCTATTTATTTAGGTATTAATAACTTAATTTACAAATGTTTTTACCTTTAATTTGAACAATGACTTTTAAAAACAATAAAAAAGTTGTATAACATCTTATACTAAAAAAGAAAATAATGTAAATGAATTGTGCAATTCATTAATTCCAACTATGTTTTCTTTGATTTCTATAATAACTTTCTATAACTATTAACTATTATAATAATTCAAATGTTTATTAATACTACAATTGTAATTTATTTATTTGTGTTTATCGCTAAAATTTCAAGATAAAAAGAACTTGTTATATACTACGTTTTTAAATTTTCTGTTGAATCGTATGTAATGTTGATAATATAATTGTTATTGTTATATAATATATAATGTTAGTGAAAAAAAAAATTAATATAAAAATGCCATTTTTCAAAACTGGTCTTGTTTCCAACTTTTTTTTTTTTTTTGGTTTCTGTATTCTTCACCTTAGTTGTTTCTATGTGCAAAATTTGGGGAAGATTGAATCACGGGAAGTAGTTCAAAATTGGGGAAACGGAAATGTGCGATGAAACTTACAAAGCAAAGTAATATAAGACCTTAGATTTACTTCACATAAATGACAACCATCTAGAGAGCTGATCTTAAACCTATAAAAGGACAAATCTTTGTACAACGGATCTCCCCAACACTAAATCTAAAGCGTGCCATCGATATATTTGAAATAATATAAATAATATAATCGATATTTCCTGTTTTGCTGTCATTCAATGTTTATCTATCACAAATTTAAGACCCGTCAAAATGAAGATTGCGTAAATATGGGACAGGGACATGACAAAACAAATAAAATAACTTTCCGTACAGCAAAATTTGCTGAAAACCAATTAAATACTGCTGAAAGATGGCTAAAAGTATTAAAATAATGCATTGTCATCGTGTTCTGAGCTATGCTAAAAGTTTAAAATGTCTAGCTATTCGGGAAGTTAGTTAGAAATCGATTGCCAGATTTGTACCGGACAAACAAACAAACAAGAAAGCAAGCTAATAAAAACGTAGTAAAAATAAAAAATTGAAATTTCATTCGCAACCAATTTGAAAAAGGGTTTGAAACTGTACCACTAATTAATTTTTGGTTGCGCTGTCAAAAGGCGTATCCAAGCGTATGCGAAAAGCGATAACATTTTTAATGCCTTTTGTCACTACTTATACGTGTGAAGCTGTGTTCTCAACCTTGGTTTTCTTAAAAAATAAGTATTGAAATATATTTGATGTCGAACCTAATTTGAGAATAAAATTAACATCATTAGCACCTAATTTGAAATTGTTATGTGATGACAAACATCATCCTTCGCACTAAGGACAAAATATGTGGAAAGCAAAGCTTACTTCATTTACTAAAGTTTTAAATGAATATAATTGTTAATTTTTAATTACTTATATTTTTCTTATATAATTATTTTCCAATCTTTGAGTATGAATAAACAAACAAATAGCTTTATTTTTATTATTATTTTTTTTTTTTTAAACACATAGTACTTTTTTTTCAAGGTGGGTCGTGAAAAATGTTAAAATCTCGTACCGGGCCGCGGTAAAGAAAGTTTGGGAAACGCTGAGGTCTAGCTAACTTTAATGAAAAAAAAAAGTTTTTTGTTCAATTTAAATACCTGATTCTGATTGTACCTTCTGAAAAGTATCTTGAGAAGCTTATTGCAGTAATAATAAATATAGTTCTGAACGGTAGAAGTTCGAAAATTAAATTATTTAATTTCTTTCGAACAAAAATAATTACTTTTGTATTTATAATTAATAATTTTGAACCGATATTTTTGTTATATTTAAATCTAATATTATCAAATAGAAAAAGTGCAATATCTCACACGTTTTAATTAATCATTATAGTCGATTTGATCTTATTAGTTAGGTTTGCATAATATTAATTGGTAGTACAATTGTAAAAATTACTAAATCTGGGGCATGGCAGTGCCCCCTCGTTTAGCACAGCCGCACCACCCTTTACTGGAACCAGCTTATTTGTAGAATTCAAAGGATACGACACTGCATAACATTTTATTCAAAACAAAGATCTTTATATAAACTATAGGGGAAATACAAACTAAATAATAGCAAACTGTTTAACTTCTTTGTGCTGCGTGATTGCCAAGTTAGAATTTTTTTTTTTTTTTAATTTAAGCGTGTTGAGTGATTTGGGGAAGAAAATGTTTGAGTTTGTCAGGGAATAAAGAGGGAGGATAGGCAAACATCGTCGTTTACTTGCGCTCGATAAATTAGACCTAGTAGAATTTACTCGGATGGAAGAAGTAGGCTAAACCTATGATCTCACAACTTTTTTTTACTTTTCCCTGCCTTCTCCAAAGGTATATAGGAAAAGTATTGTTGTTGCCCAAAAAATCCGAAACCGAGATTTCAACGGAATTATCCGTTTTTGGTGTTTTTAAGACGATTTGAGTGGCTTTGAGTTGAATGTCAGTCTGGTTTGTCTGTGTCACGCATAAACTCTCACAGTGTTTAAGTTAGAGAGATGGAACTTGGTACAAAAATCAGTCCTTACACGTAGTTGTGCTGCCCGGAAAAATCAACATTTTCCGCCATCTTGAACCCAGTTTGTTGAGTCAGCAAAACTTTTAAGTGAAAAAAATTGATAAGTGGTCCGATCGAGTGAAATTTGTCATGAATGTACCCCTCTTTATGACAAACAAATCCACCAAATTTAATTTTGATATTGGCCGCCATTTTTAAGTTATCGATTTTTGAAACTTTAGACGGGTAATAATACCAAAAGTATAAATACGTTTTTAACACATAGCATATCGTTGGAACCGGTAAAAAATAAGGAACAAATATAAAAAAAACCGATGAAATTCCATTAGTTAGTTTAAAAGTTATAAGCTAACATAATTATTAATTATTTGTGGGGTACTTAAGTTTGTTTACATCTGTCAAAATACCGCCAAAATTCAAATAATTAATTAAATGAAAGAAAATAAATAAAAATAATGTATAATTCTTTATTATTGAAAAATTATAATGAGCAGGAGAGGAGAGGCCACTTTAGTGGCCTCCGAAGTAAGGAAAAGTTCCGAGGTACCCCGTACCCGATTTTTTTACGTGTTTTATTAGGATCATAATTATTGATAAAGTATTAATTATTTTTAAAAGCTCGAAAAATAGAGTAAAAGTAGAAAAAAATGTGGTATTTTTAAAGATAAATTATATTGATGAACTTTTATTTTATTTTATTTCTAAGAAAATATATCGGAAGAGTTTTTCTCTTAATGATATTTTCCCCCTATTTTGTCATTAAAATAAATATAATTACCGTCGTTAAAGTTTAATAATAGCAGATTTTTGTCATGGAACAAATTAAGGCTCGCACCGATATTGTGAGATACATTTGAGATGTTTCGACAAGGCAGTAATGGCATCAAAATCCTTCGATTAAACACGAGATTCACTCCATCACGAAAATTCGTGGCCAATGATTACGGAAAAGGAGGGAAGAGTTAACGAAAAAATAACCCTTAAGGATTCCATGAAGTCAGTAATTCATTCTGACGGCAATAACCGAGAAAATCGTCGGCTCTTTCGAAAAAAGCACGAAGAAGATTAAACACAATTACGTGTGCTGTGTTAGTTGCGCATTTCTCGACATATATCTTTTTTAATTTTTTTCCTTATTCTAATTCAATACCTCATTTTTATGTAACTTAGCTGTTACATTAATCACAGTTATAATAATACTAATTCATGGTCCTTCCGGTAAGAATACGTTTTTACGGAAAGTAGGTACCTATACCTTATTTGAACCGCGAGTGTTCGTAGAGACGGCAAATGATCGGAATCACCCAAAGTACTAATTAATGTGAAAGCCCTTATTTTATTCGCTGTCAAACCTGCGTCAATTTACATTGTTTAGCATTAATTCCAGGATAATTATGTCTTAACGTACAAAAATATTTTATCTATGCTGAAACTGATAACCTATTATATTATTCAATTTTAATCCTGCCATTCCTCGTTCCTCGAAATTAATATTAAACAAAAATTTGAAAGTAATAGAGAAAGATCATCTCAGTTTTCAACCATGTGGATGTGCATACAGACATCATTAATAAATTATTAATCGGATGTAGCAAACAAAAAGTTGTGTAATAATACTTAAAAAATAGTATAATATTTTCACCTGTCGAACTATGTTATTAATTAGTTTTAATTACAGTTTATAAATTGCTGATTATAATGTAAATGTGCTATATTTTTTTAAGCAGTTTGGTATAAAATCACATAATTACAACTAAAACAACAAACCCCAAGAGTTATCAATGCTATATCTATAAATTATTAATTTTATAACTAATTAAGAGATTAATAATTTATACAGCCAAAGAGAATATTCTAACCCTCATTTATTTTGATCTTTATTCTAAAGTACTAAGGGTACTTGAGAATAAATCGTAGTTAGTTTTGCGCTGGCTTCGAGCAACATAAAGAAGTTGTTTTTGAGAATTATTTTCCAACAACCAGTCCAGCATTTTATGTAAGGTTCCGAAAAAGATTTCGTTGAATTTACCCGATATGCACAACCCTTTCCATACTTTACGACAATATCCATCTTAATATTCTAGGTTTGCTTTTACTTGAGCAAATAGACAATCGTATAGGATATAGTTTCTGTTAATTTAAACAGACTTTGTTTCAGCAAACATAATCATGTTACTTACTCTCGGTAATAAAGTAATATTAAGATGGAAATCAGAAACAAATATATTTAACTTTAACTTCCTACTTTACTTTAGAACGTTGAAACATGTCAAAGTCGCAGGGCTTACGTCTAAATAAAACGAACGATTTTTTCATCTCTCTTTTCTCTCAAATGATTCCTAAAAGCCAAGATCCTATGCTGTCTACTGAACTTTTAAAAACAATTTAATAAGTTTATTAGTTTTCAAAAACGTCACTTTTATAAAAACTTTACCCGTCGGAGAACAAGCATTGAGTGGAGTAGAGAATTAAGGAAGAAGGGGGGATTCAATCTTTCACGACTTCATTTCTTCATTCAGAAAACTGAATTGGTTTCGAAAGAATGAACAAACTTTGGTGTTTTTTTGGTTCAACACAATTTTTATTTTCATCGCTTTTAAACTTTTTCTCATTTTGTAAATATCTACAGACTCAGAACATGTTCAAAGTTTTAAGATATAAATAAGTCGAGTTCATAACACTACATTTTTCTTGAATCAAATAATACTTCCTTTTGATAAAATTGAGAAATATTTTCCTTCAATATCAATAATTATTGTTAAGCCCCCATCGACGATCGAACATGTTGGCCCAACCTCTACCTGACTCCAACCCAACATGTTGGGCGTGCACCATCCACTACCGAGCATGTTGGTCCAACATCAGTTAAGCAATGGATTTTGAGTCGGCTATTGACTCTGTATGTGGTGGTGTTTAGTGTTTAAGTCAAATGAAAATCCCTTCAAGTACTCGCCAGCAAGTTACTAAAAGGGTTTCTTCGCTCATAAAACTTCATAAATAGAAAATTATTAAAAAAAAAAAAAAATAAAATAAAATAAAATATGTATAAAAATTGCAATTTTGAGAAGCAAGATGTACATATATACAGTAAGTCCCCAGTTCAAGTTGCCTAACGGTGTAAATGACAAATAATTTCATTTTTCGAGAAAACGTTACTCTTGATAATCATTTTTGCTTGTTTTGTTGAAATGAAGAACTATCATATTAAAAATGTCTTACTATGCAAACTGCACCCAAAAATTACAATTTTCAAAAATAGTACCAAGAGTAAAGTGGGGTTATTTTCGATTTTTCGAAAAAATGTTACTCTTTATAAAATATATTATTTTATATCCTTTATTTTATATTTCATAAAAAGGTGAAAAAAATTATGACAGATTTAGTTAAAAAAATAGCACTATGTAATGAAGATATGCTTCCATAAACTTTTTGGGTACAGAGAGGTGCACGGTACAATCTTTTTTGTACTATTAATCTTCGTTTTAGAAATCATATTTTTTACAAAACAAAAAAATGGGTAATGATAACAAAATTACTTTAGGTACTTTTTAGGTACAGAGTTTTTTTGCGTATTGTTTTAATTTTTTCGGGGATAAAATGGCCGCCATTTTGGAAACGCGATATATATATTTGTAATCCAAATGTTAATACCATTAAAATGATACCCAACTTAAAAATTTCAAAAAATATAAAACATTGCGATCAAATCGCAAGATTTTGGCTTTTATAAATTTTTCGTTACAATCCGGAAACATTTCCTTCCCTTTTTCAATAAATACCGTGAGCCTTCAAATATGTTTATTGCAATATCTTTAATCTTTACCATCCCACATTGGACGCTGGTCTCGATTTAGTTCTATAAATTCGGTCCAGAATTGTTTGTTGTCATTAAATGACATTTTGGTATGAGAATCGCACAACGAAACAAAAATACAGCTGTACACAACAGAACACGAGTCAGACTGAGGCCGTGTCAGGCGAGCCGCTCGACGGTTCACCATCTACGACCCAACATGTTGGAAGTTGGGTTGGAGTTGGTGGGTGCTGTCGAGCACAACGCCCAATCCACCAAAACAGTCTAACATGTTAGAATGGCGCCCATCAACGATCGCGAATATGTTGGGCGAGCCGCTCGAACCCAACATGTTCCATCTTCGATGGGGAGCTTTAAATATAATAATTTAAAAATACATTTTTTATAATAATAATAAATATATTACTTATGTTATGGATCGATTTAATTTATAACCTTATAAAAATAAGGCATCTCACTATCACTATCTACATAATAACCAAATATCAATTTAAATAAAGGGTAAAACACTAGGTGTGCAATGCTTGCAATATTGAGCTGAGCGTGCAGTTTAACCATATTTATTTATTTATTTTTGTTTTTTATTTTACCAATAGTGACCCCTCATAAATGAAAATATGACAAAAGTTAACATAACAACAATAACTGTACTCTTAAAGAGCTTTCCAACGACATACATCTTGAAGGGTATATACTATTTTTACTTTTGTACCCCGTACCGTATATATATATATATATATATATATATATATATATATATATATATATATATATATATATATATATATATATATATATATATATATATATGTGTGTGTGTGTGTGTGTGTGTGTATAACTATTGCTAATCTAACTGTTAATCTTTTGAGCATCAGTTTCCTTCATTGTGTGGAGTTCGCTAAAGTGAGATTAAGTGATTGATTTTGTATAACAGAGTCGGAGATTACTCACTTCTTATACTGCTAAAGCCTAGTCTCAGAGATCAGTTGTACACGTGACAAGATCTCATCTTATGGGTAATGACAGGAATGAATAATGAACGTGACCAAAGTATTAGATTATTAGATTACACTAGGCGCCACAAAATAATAGACTTGGTGCCAGAGTAACTCTTTACCTAATGGTTTCAAATATTAAAATATCGTTTAACTACATAAATTGTCATTTCCCCAGTAATTAAACGCCAAGTCAGAGTTCAACAAAACATTGATAATAATCATTATAATAAAAGTGCCTATGATGTAATCAAATGTCTTCGAAATTTTTTTCACCATTAGGCAGTATAAATAGACCATTAAATTGCATAATGGATGGGCTACTTCATTTTTACTATTCCTTACCTTCTCCGAAGGTATTTAGGAAAATAATTGTTTCGCTCAAAAAAAACCCACGCCGAAATTTCAACGGACTTATCCATTTTGGGTGTTTTAAGATCATTTGAGTAGTTTTTAGCTGGATCTCTATGTCACGGACAACTTTCTCAGTTTTTAAGCTGTTTGCTAAAAATTTTAGTTTTCCTACATTAGGTGGATTGTTAAAAACATTCTATCTATAGTAAATAAATTTCATTATAAGAAATTATTGTCACCACTATTGTAACACAAACTTATACGCTAGGCTGTCTGCTACCGCTAAACATTTTCATTATGCGTCCTAATTTTTTTTTTTTTTTTTTTTTTTTAGTTGTCATATTATAGATCAGTATACCATTTTTTCATTTATTGGCACAGAGGCATTGTAGTTGTATGATAAATTATTTTTAGTCTTTTAGGCCAGTATTTTAAAATATTATGAGCCCAGTGCGCTTTATTTCTTTCCTATATAATTGATTGGCATTTCTTATGATTTCATTACAATCGGCAAGATCGAAGAAGGCTTCTTCTTTTGTCGTTGTTAAGGATTATTCCCACTTTAATTCATAGCAGGGAGGGAAGGAGATGGTAGTGAAATTATAATTATTAGTTCCATAGCTTTACTAAATTTGTAGAAAATTAGTTTCACAAATAAAAAGAATAAAAATAATCTTCAGTTTAAACTAATAAAAAAATTTAAAAAAAAATAATTTTAATGTATAATATTGTTATTTAAAGATGTAACTTTTAATAAAAGTAATAATATAAAAAGGGGAAGAAGAAAAGGAAGGTCGTGAAGGAAGGGCTATTTATTTTATGTAATTAAAGACTTGGTGGTAACACTGATTTGTCTTCTTTAGTTACGGGAAAAGTGGGTCAGGCCCGGCCTCCATGTCTGGACTTAGTACTGTTAACATCGTCCCTGCAATTGGACTGTCAAAATTCAGGTAAATTGATGAATTACTGGTACATTTTTTATGGATTTTCTTGCCTTGGTCTTTCCTCATCTTTTTATAAAGTTTGTTTAAATTATTTTAGCCGTTTTGACGATATTAAGGTTTAGCTTTGAAGTTAGTCCGTTGGAGTTGATCTATTTTTGATCATTGTGCGCTTGTCCGTCTGTAAGGCAACTGATCTCAGAAAATACCCAGATCAAAAATTTGAAACGTTTTTAGTATTAATAACATCAGTAATAAAAAGAACTCAGTAATAACACAATGATATGATCTAAATACCTGTACACCTCAATGTCTCCATAAAATGCAAAAGCTCCATACTTATCAGTAATACAAATTATTTTTCTTTTGTATATTAAAAAGAAAATAAATATTTGATTTTCTTATCAGTCACAATACGGCATTATACTTTATAGAGTTTATCGGGTTTCCCAAACATCTTGACTTGGCTTAGGGCGAATCATTACCGTGCGTCGGGTCGGAGTCCAGACACATTTCCAAGGGGTTTCCTTAATCCATATGTGAACATGGTAGAAGTGGCCAAATAGTTGGTGGAGGAGGGGGGCTACAGTAGGGAAAGAGGTAATTAATTTACGGCTAGGCATTGAAACCTTTAAATTTTCGCTAATCACATTCGAACGTTTTTAATTATTTTTCCTAAATTACGTGAACTGTTAAAAACATTCTATCAATAGTAAATAAATTTGCATTAAAAGAATATTGATTTTCACCACTATTGTAACACAAACTTATACGCAATGCTCTCTGCTACCGCAAAACATTTTCTTTACTTGCCAAGTGAATAAGGTATACCCTTGAAGGAATTTATAGTAAAATGCAAGAAATAAAAGAAAGAACAAATTTAAGGCATGTTGCTGTCATAGATTAAATAAACCTAATTATACTTATGTATTCCTAAAGCAAACAAGTAATTGAATAGGGAAATATTTAAAAAAAAAATAACGTTGGCATTGATTAAACTTATATCTTAGTAACTATCATTAGAATTTTTTATTTTTCTCACGTGCACTGTCACATTATTCACTATTATGTTTTACATTTTATTCAAACATTTTAGTAACATAAAATTAGTAAAAAAAAAAAAAAAAATCTCCCAAAAAAGTAAAAAAAAACTTTAAATTTAAGTTAAACTTTATGAAAGTAAAATGTTGAACTAAGATTTAAAAAAGGACAATAAATTATATAAACTATGAAATGTATTACAAGTTGGGGCACACTAAAGTTCTTTTTATAGTTAAGGGCAGGTTAATGCATTGTATAAATTTATGACAGCAAAACCTTGAGATTACACCTTTCTATTTTAAATAATTTTAAATTATTATTTTAGTTGATAGATGGATTGGGTGTATTAATATTAACAATGATGAACTTTGTATCATGAGACGTTTCGACCCTTTATAGGGTCATCTTCTGTCACAGTTATTTATTCTAAAATAACAATATGGTTAAATTAACATTTTTAATTTAGTTCCTTTATAACATTAATTTAAATAAGTAAAAGCACACTAAATAATAAATTGGCAATAATAATAAATGTAGTACTTACAATTAGGGGTGTAAAAAAGTCAAACAATTTTGTGAGTAAAGTATAACCATCTCCATGAGAGAGTGGCTTGATTTAAGTAAAATTTAAAAATAAATATATGACAAGTTATATATTTATTTATATGTCTATTTTTATTACCAATTTGGTGTGCAATTATTTAGTGTACTTTTGCTTATTTAAATTATTGTTATAAAGTAACTGAATTAGATAAGCTAATTTAATCTTATTGTGATTTTAGAATAAATAACTGTGAAAGAAGATTACCCTATAAAGGGTCGAAACATCACTTGATACAAAGTTAATCATTGTTAATATTATTACACCTAATCCATCCATCAACTAAATTAATAATTTAAATATTTATAAATTGATTACTTACTCTAGCCAAATAACTAAAAATAGTGAATATGTGCACTTGTATGTATCTATTTATCTTAGTTTACCAGGTCTCTTATTAAGGCAGTAATTATCTATGAAATTAATGATAGCAAGGATTAATTTAAGAGCAAAATTAAAACTTAATCCGTTGAATTTTTAATTACTTTAACTTTCAAAATGGTTGCGTTGCTGTGACACTATGAATAAAAAGTAAATAAAATATGAATTAAGCTTCATAGAAAATTATCTAAACACGTCATATCAACTGCTCCCTGTCATGACAGGCCATTGCGTGCTCTCAGCCTTTCGTACTTAAATTACATCTAATTTGTCTCCTCAAAAAAGCACTTAGATGATTAGATTTCTAGCTTGGAAATTTTATGTAAATAATGCTAATCCACATTTCAGTAAACAACGAAATGTTTCTGTAACACTGTAAATATAGAGAAAGCATAGACGATTTTATATGCTTTATTTATTAAATTGAATTTTTACAAAAATGTTTTAGGGGCAGATACATAAGCTTATAAAAGTAAAAATTTGCTCCGAGACAACTCAGACAAATATTCTCTATATGAGTTCATAATGACTTAGCCTAGTGTTTTCCATTTATTTGTTTTCTTGTTTTCGTAGGTACATTTAATTTATTTTTGAACATTTCATCAAAATTTGTCATAAAAATAACTTCTCCTCTGCGGGGAATCGAACCCAGCCTTTCTCTGTCCGCGTTTAAAGCTATTTTCTCAGGAACAAGATTTTTTTCCCGGCGCAAAAAGGCTTATATCGTTATAGATTCGTATTTAAATAAACTACATTTAAGCATTTTTTTAAAAAACATAATCGTCCTAACCATTTTCGAGAAATAACCTTTTTCACGTTTTTCAGAGTTTTTTTGGGGTAGCGCTCCCAAATTTTGAGCTCGGAGTATGACTTTTTTAAACATGCATGCCAAATTTCGTCAAAATCAACCCAGTAGTTTAGGCTCCATGCGTTTGCGCAGACGAGAGACAGATTTAAAAAAAAAAAAAAACACAATTTTTTGGACTCAGAAGACCTCAAAACGTGTAAATCCATCAAAATATCAAAATAGAATTTTCGCGCCATCACAATACTTTCTCTTTATATGAGTAACTCTTAATGCAAAGGAATTATGTTTACTGAAAACTTGCGTGATGGCTGAAAAATGTGTTTATATTCAATAATAAAATAGATGTGGATTAGATTTGATATAAATTTGGCAGAACATCTTTAAAATGTAGAAGACAAAATGTTAATAACGTAAATACGTCGATTGTGAGAACACTTAAAATCTTCTAGGAGAAATCTCTTTTTAAGTATTTTTATACCCAGATAAGGAAAAAAGCCATCTTTAGGCTAAGCCTATAACTAACTATGGTACCAATAAAATATATATTGTTCTATTTACAATATTGATATTTTTTGTACAGTTTAGGTAGTGAACGGAGCCGAGATAAACCTTTAATTTTTTTTTTTTAATTTGTCTAAGGCATTCAAATTTATATATTACTGAGTATATCTACTAGATGGTACAATAAAGTAAAGTTATAGCAAAATTTTAGGAGTCTATGCATAACAATATTGCTCTTTTTAATGAAAGCAAATAATAATGTTAATGATGCCTTAACAACCAGACCTTGGCTCACGGAATATAATTACAAAAGAGCATATTTAGTTATTGCTGATGGAATTATAACGTAACTAAACTAATATTATGTATTTATAAATAGTTTACATGCAAATGCAGTCATGCAGTCAGACCATATAATTTTACTACTAAGTTAACCTAGTTTGCAGTCTTATTGAGTTTAAATAAAAAATATTTATAATTATAATTTGCTTAAATTTATTTTAGAATATTATTGTACTAATATAATTGATATTTTCAAATTTTGTAACATTTAGAATATATATATATATATATATATATATATATATATATATATATATATATATATATATATATATATATATATATATTATGGCATATCATTGCAATATCTTGCAGTGAGTTATGATAATTTTATATAAAGGCAGGATTTACAAAAATAAATAAAAAGTTGGCACATAAAGTACAATAGTAAAACGATCTAACATTTGATTGATGTTTTTCAATTACGTGCTTTAGTGTTTTGTTATTTTGCTAGTATTATTTTTTAACTGCCATGTCTATTTTATTGTTTGTCGTTTTTAGATGGTATCTCCTTAAAACACTTGATCTTTTCAAATTACATTTGTTCATTAAAACTAAAATTTATAAAACAAAATGGTAATTAATATTATTTTATCACAGAAAGTGAAATAGCTAATTATTATAAATATTTATTTTTTAATTAAATAACATTAATATCCCCTTCCGTCATTATAATTTATTAAGTAATTTAAATGATTTACAGCAAGAAAAATACATCCGTATATAACTTATTTTTTGTAAAAAAAGCGTTTTATTTATTGTAATAATTGGTCTTGGCTTATACGTAATAATGATAATTGAGAGAGAATGATAAGAAATAATTAATGAGGGAATTACAATAGAGCACCCATGTCGAGGGACTAATTAATTTATAGTACATACAATTTATTTATACTTATTATTATAATAGCATATTTTAACCACCAGAGGACCAATTACGTGAATAGATACCTAGCTGTATTAAATATTTTATACAGGAGTTGAATAAACTGATTACATTTATTCCTAGAGTGTCATTCTCTATGAATGGATTAAGATTAAGTTATACATCAAGGCAAAATAACTGTTTGGAAAAATGTTTTAAGTGGTCTTTGGATTCACTCAAATCTGGTGAACCTCTATTATTTCTCAATTCAATCTAGTTAGGTCCATCATTACACGTTGATAGCCTGAAAAGTGACCGAATTTATATTTTTAGGTAGGTAATACATCCATATACATATTTTTTTATTAGGGTTTCGTTGGTAAAACCAAAAATAGAAACCCTTATAGTTTCGTTCCTGTGTCTGTCTGTCACTCTGTAAGGTTCCAATACATTTTAGATCAAAAGAGACAAAAACATTAAACTTTCCAGTGTTAAAAATCGTTTTGACGCGCATACAGGAAAAATATAGAGAACTCAAAATTATCAGAGGTTCAAATCCAAAATGGCGGATAATTAACGTCACGCAAAAAAATATATTTTTTTAAAATTTTGAGTAGGGTATCAAATGAAAGGTATTGAAGAGTAGATTACAAAAATATATAACACTTGTGAAAAGTGTTAATTTTCTGTGCTATTTTTTTCAAAAAAACATTAACATTTTCCATGCCCCCCCCCCCCTCCCCCGTAAAACTATTTTTCTGCTGTTAAATAGCAATTTGATCTGATGAACTAGGAATTCAATTCAATTCAATTGGCGGCTAATTACTGTCACGGGGGAAATATAATTTTTTACTAGGTTTTTATTAGCTTTCTTTCTTGTTTGTTTGTTTGTCCATTACAAATCTTGCAATCGATTTTTAACTAACTTCCCGAGTAGCTAAACTTTTGAAACTTTTAGAATAGCTCAGAACACGATGACAATGCATTATTTTAATATTTTTAGCCGTCTTTCAGAAGAATTTAATTAGTTTTCAACAAATTTTGCTGTATGGAAAGGTGGTTCGGAAAATAGTCGCAAGTTATTTTATTTGTTTTGGCATATCCTATAGTATTTACAATCTTCATTTTGACGGGTTTCAAATTTGTGATTTTTTATTAAGAGGTAAACATTAAATAACAGCGAAAAGTAAACAAAGAAATAAATAAATTGACGTGTGACACCCAAGTTTGTCTTACTTGTGTCCTAGGTATAGGTTTAATTATTCTGTATCTCTACTTCTTTACTTGTATACATTTTATTCTTCTCTTACTGCCCCTACACGGGGGCATATCAATGGCACGGTTTAGATTCGGTGTTGGTGAGGTCCGTTGTACAAAGATTTGACCTTTTATAGGTTTAAGATCAGCTCTCTAGATGGTTGTCATTATTATGTGAAGTAAATAAATTCGGAACTATTTTTTTTCTCTAACATTATATTATAACAATGACAATTATATTATCAACATTACATATGATTCAACAGAAAATTTAAAAACGTAGTATATAAAAAGTTCTTTTTATCTTGTAATTATTTAAAATTTTGAGTAGGGTATCAAATAAAAGGTATGGAAGAGTAGATTACAAAAATATACAACATGTGGAAAGTGTTAAATTTTTCATGTCATTTTGTCAAAAATACATCAAAATTTTGCGTCCCCCCCCCCCCTTATTCTAATTTTAAGTTCACAAAACCAACGAAACCCTTTTTACGAGAGACTTCACGCACAACCAATTTATTTTTATTAATATTTCTTTTTCAGCGAAAATTTTCTACTTACACGCACTTGTGCTAATAGAACTTAATCTACTTAGTTTTGTAACATTACTCTTAGCTACTTTGAGGAATAATTAAAAAGAAACCTCGGAAAACATCAGAATATGTACTTCTTAATAGTATCTAATTATAAAATAACAATAATAACTAAGAGTAATTACATATTTTATAAAATAATGGTTAATCAGATAAGAAAGGTATAAATCTTTTGTACCGTTGCTTGTAGCATGTGTTTAATATAATTTTATATAATAGTATAATAATGTTACTTGCTTCGTGATTATATAGTACACAATAAACGTAGAACAATTGAGACTAGGAACTCTCCTTTTGTCATAAGTTACTACCTAATGACGCTATTAGAAGAAGAAAAGAAAAGGAGAAGGAAATTAAAACGAATAAAAGACACAGGTGAATTGTCAAGAAAAGGGTTTCAGAGGTCTTAGCGGAAAAGACGAGGGTAATTATGAGCAGTTTCGCGTGTCCCACCGACAAGATAGGAGGGAACAAAAACAAAAGAGGATACGCGTTAGAGGTGGTGCCGAATGTGCTCGTCCGATAAGGACAGTCAGGAAGGAAATTAGTCAAGGCACAGGCTTGTGAAATTATGGAAAAAAGAAAGAGAAAGCTATAAGCAGTAGTCAGGGACCTGTGACCGTACCACTCTTGTGTGGTGCCGAGTAAAATAGTACCAGCCAAGCTTTATCAGGTAGAAAAAGATTAAAAACTTGTTTTCATTACCTGTTTATTTTAAAGAACTCTTCGGAGTATAGGTAACACACGATAGTACAAGGAACGCTATAATTAACTAAAATCCTTCCATCAGTCTGTGACAAATGAAATCTATAATTATCTTGAATCGCTTCAAAACATTTCTTTTCTTTTTTTCTACCATTTCAGTGATGAGAAAATGTGTTGGGGAAAGGACAATTTCTATGTTACTTTCTACCCTTTTAAAAGTATTAAGTTATTATAAGAAATATATTTAAGTTAAACTGGTTGTCTAAAATAATTCACTTTAGATTGACAAGAAATACTTCAAGGGAACTAATAAATGCAATTGATTTGAACTGGTCGTAGTTTCTATAAATACATGTTAAAAAAATACTGCATTCTACAAGCTATAAAATAGTAGTTAGTATTTTTTTAGGAGTTACATTTTAACTCAAGTAATAGAACGACTATTAGAACAAAATATGAATAAAGATTTATTGCTTTAAGTTAAAATAAAATACTTAAAATAGAATTGTTTTAATGGTTAAGTTAACAGAGTGTAACAACTTGTAGAGAAACTATAACTACAGTAAAGTCAGTAGTTTCTAGAACTTACAGTTTAGCGAAATGTTTTCTTAAGAAATCAAGTGAATCGAAGATAGTCAAAATATTTCTAGTTTTGCAATTGCATGTGGTTTAAATGTTTAAATATTTTTTGTGTCATTACCACTGCAAACATTTGACACCTCAAGTACCAAGGATGTCTCCCAATCCTAAAACTATTTTTTATTAGGTACAATAATCATTCTTTATAAAAAAAAAAAAAAATTCACTGGTACATAGCTTTCTCTCTTATCAATATAACATGTATATATTGGACCACATGAACATAGATTCATTTAAATCCTAGATTGAAATAGATAAAACTTAGGTTCCGAATAAACCTTCGAGTCTGGTTCGATAATACTGGTAAAGCTCACGTGCAGGGTTAACGCTATTTTCAATCTGTACATCAGATCACATAATACCTATGGTAAATTGCGCGATTAATCTAATTATAGATTTAATACGATTATAACTTAAATACTTCCCTGAAAACTTTCTCTTAATTTTTTTTTTCCAATCTTTTAACAAGATAAAATAATACTAGTTATAACTGACTTACAAGAAATAATATTCAAGAAAATAAGATAGGTAGAAATTATGCCACGAATCCTTCAATAAATATATTGTAAATAATATTATAAATGAAGTAAATAAATAAATATTATTTCTTCCTACAATATCCATATTTGAATATATTTAATTTAAAAAGGGTTAAATGACAAATATTAAAAGACACTGAAAAGACAGCTTTATCGTTTCTTTGAGTATCGTTATGTTTAATTTATAGTTATTTGTGCATCTAGTGCGCAAAGTGGCACTTTGCTGCTGCTGCCCTCGAGAGAAATATCAACTCGAAAAAAGATCTCTCGGCGGAAGATATCTCGAGTACAGCAAAGACACTTTAACCTCGAGTTGCACATTAAATTTTTCCTACATTTTGTTTTTAATCTGTAAATAAAATATAAAATAATAAAGTGTTCATCAACATGTAATAGTACATTACGCGACGAGTGCGGAAAGTAGCATTTTGCATGCGAGTGTGGAGTTTGCACCCGAGCGACAGCGAGGGTAGTTAAACCACACGAGCAATGCAAAATTGCGCTTATCGTGCGTAAAGGGGAAGAATTCTTTTTACCACCCTAGGGCGGTAAAATAGAGGAATTCTTCAGAATTATGAGACGCGCATACAAGTACTTAAAGAATCACTCTCTATGCATCTAAACAGAGATACAATGTTTATATTTCGTAACAATCGTAGGTAAAAGGTTTTACAATATCAACCAAACCAGCTGTTCTGTTTATAGCCAGTAGCCAGTGTTGCCTTTTTTGCCTGATTCAGCATACCTGACCAAGCGCTATTATTATTTTTCATCACAACACTACTCACCACACACATACCCACTTACTCATCACATTTGATTTTTTTTTTTTAGATTGTCTATCTTTACTTTTTTATATTTTAACATTTTATATTTTATAGATAGTGTTTAAATCATGTAGTTAGTTAAAAAATAATAATTAGTTGTCAAAGTTATTATTATTATAATTTGGATTATTTAATCTTTGTTTAGATTTAAGTTCTTTATGTTCGTAAGTTGGAACACGAGTGCGGTAAAGTAAAACGGGTTCGATAAAGTAGTAAGTGCAGGAATCTGCTGTTTAGCGTTCTATTTTGAGTGCGATAACAACCACTTCTAATACGAATAGAAAAAAATATTTTACACCTTAATTAGGCCGCCATAATTAATGCAGCAAAGTTTTAACAAATTAAAATATATTTTCGTTTAAATATTAAAGTCTAAACATGTTAAAAATGTTGCTATGTTTCAACCCCTTTGGGTTATTTTCAAGCTATAATACAATTATTACAATTCAATTAATAATTACATCTTATACAAGCCTTACTAGTAATTATCATGTTTAGACTTTAATATTTAAACGAAAATATAGTACCCAAAAGACCGGATAAGGAGAAATCCTCAGTTTACTAATATACATATAGAGGGTAATAATTAATAATCTACTAAATAAAAACTTTTTGTTTAACAAGTATATTTTTCCAAATTTCATAATGAGAAAACCTTGGAGGATTAACTATTATAAGCAAATAGTGTCATTATAACAACTTTATTTTAATTGTTATAAGTTATTTTTTATGTTTTTACTAAATATAGATATTTAACTTCAGTGGTGAGAATTTCACTTTGGAATGATCCCACTTACAGACTAAGAAAAAAGGTAATCCGGTTTTAGTACTCTATTATTAATTATAGCATGAGAATTTCACGCGTAACGCAGGAGTAAGTTTTAACTTTGTTGAAAAAAGAAAAGAAGAAGTCTTAATGGCTTTTTGGGGAAAAACCACAACACCCTTGGAAGGACTAATATAATCCAAATCTTTGATTATGATATGAGATATTATTATCAATAACTTTACTGAAATGCTGCTCGTCGTTCGTCGAACGAGTAGTTCAATCATTTGGATTTAAGTTTTTTAATTATTAAGTTTGACTTATTACATCTTATACCCTTCTTTTCGGATTGTCAAGTTTAGCAAATCAAAATTTTCATTTTATTCTTGAGCAAGTCTAATTAATTTCTTATATCAATATTAAAATTTATCGGCTGTATAGGTACTTATTTTTATTTTGAAATAAATGTATGAATTATTTAATTTATTATGTTGATTGGTACATTTTCTTCTGTTCTAATTAAAAAACTAATTTAAAATAAATAAATTATGTCAACTGTAATTAAAGACCAAGCGAATTAATAGGAAATAACAATATATTTTTAAATATACATCCTATTTATATACTTTTCCTTCGCACGTGAGAAAAAAATATCTGGGGCAATCTAAAACGTTTCAGATGATTTAATTTTTAAATTACTGTTTTTAAAACTCTATTTTTAGAGTTTTTAGATACTTTTCTATATAGTGGTAGGTCATGTAATTATTCGCAATGCGGGTTTCTTTCTGAAACTTATGTCGCGTTCCAACCCCCTCCCTCCTAAACTTTCAAACACGAGTCACGGAATTATCTTCTATCAACCTTTCAATAGACAACAGAGTATACAAACATCATGTCCCACGATTCACTAGTATATAAAAAACACTTGGTTATTACGAATTAATATTCAAACGAATTATTTGAATGTAATCAAACTGTTAATGACGAGATAATACTGTAATAAAGAAAGCATAATGTAAACAGAAACATAAAAATTAATTCCCTAAAAATAATAATGATATACCTCAATTTTTTTACATTTAATAAAATAAATAAATAATTTAAAATTCATCATTAAACAATTCATATAAATAAGATTTAAATGAGCACTATAATAATTTCTCTATGTATTTGTTTTCATAACTTATTTTCATGAAATAACTTTATAATTATAAACTGGTCTTCATTGTTGCACAAACTACGCATTTTATGAGTTATTATTCTTAATCTCAATATAATATCCACTTGCGATAATAGCTTAAACAAAGATTTGCGTGTTGTTTAATGGAATAATTCCAACTGCGGTCACGTAAGTTTTTTTTTCATATTATGCAGCAAATTTACAAAAGAAAAATCAAGAGCTATTTATTACTGTGTTTATCAGCTCTAGTTATAAAAATTTAAAATATATATAACTTGAATAATGCTTATAAATGCATCTTTTTTTAAATAATAATTATTAATATGTATTTTAATCATTATTATATAGATATTTTTTTTTTAAATAATAATTAAGACTAAATGTAATGTGTATATGTGAATGTTAAAAAAATTACTTGGATAAACTAATTTCCTTTTACTAATTTAATGGACATTGACATATTAAAAGGTTGTTATTTAACAAAGGTATAAATATCAGTGCCAAGACTGTAATCAAATGATTTTCGAGCACTTTTTACTTAATTGGGACTTTCATTTTATTCTGATTATAATGTACAATGTAATCACATTAATGATTATTATAAGGTTTAATTTTTTTTAATAGACAATTAATAAAAAAATTGGATGAATCACCAATGTTCTCTAAAGCAATCTATATTTTTAGGGTTTCGAGGTCATCCCAGAAACCCTTATGCATTTGGTAGTTCGTCCGTCCGTCCGTCGCATCTTGGATTTTATCTCCCGACCTACTGTAGCAAGAGATTTTAAATTTGGTTTACAAGTTAAACTTTATTGCCCAAAAACAGGACAAATATTGTGAACTTAAACACTCTAAATGTCTTCGATCAGCGAGCGATTGCGAGTGGGGTATCAGATCAAAGATTGAAATGTAGATCACAAATAAATATCGGCCATTTTACCCCCGAAATTACCAAACCAAAACGCAAAAAAATGTCTCCTCCCCCGCTACCCCTTATGAATAGGTCCTAAATATAAGGTAAAAATACATCAATATACATCTCTGTACATGAGACCCTTTTTTTTGGGGGGGGGGGGCTATTCCCCAAAAAAGAAACAAATAAGTGCATTCCTAAGACCCTGAAGGATGATATATGCACATTTTTCAAGGTGCAACTTTTGCTTACATATTTTAGTTAAAAAAAAAAAATACGATATATCAATTTTTATGATTGAAGAAGGATTCTTCTAGTTTTCATACGAATAGTTGTTTACTGTATACAATCATAGCTCTTAAGCATTGAGATTCATTGCAATAATTTAAAACCGAGGAAATTTGTTTTGGAAAACTTACGAAAAATGTTTGTCCTTACTGTAAGGTAATTTGCGTTCTTTTTTGTGTTGTAGAGCGCTAATTGTAATATACTAGATACTTTGCTATTATTTGTATTTTTTGAAAGAACCAATCGAAAATAAGTTCGCTATAGTCCATTTGGTTTATTATGGAGGATTGATAAATATTCTAAACTATTGTTATTATTCGATCAACAATTTGGCAAATTTTTTTGTAGGAAGTAATGCACAAGAACTTGTATGCACTTAATCTGTTTTGATATCTAACATAAATTATATCTATTACTCTACACCTCTAATTTGAATAGCTATGTATGAGCTTTTTTATTATTACTTTCTCATACAAAAGAGAAAGTATTGTGATGGCGCGGGCGCGAAAACTCGATTTAGCGATTTTGATGGATTTACACGTTTTGAGGTCCCCTGAGTCCAAAAAAGTGGTTTTTAAAAAATGTCTGTCAGATATAATCTGAAGATGCATTTTCTTTCTTCGTTTTATAATTTCTCGAATGCTTCTCTGTTAAAACATGTCTCCGGAACTGGAATTATGGTTTTTGGGTACTTATAAAACGAACTTATCTATCAAGGTCTGAGGTCTGACCCAGAATCCTAAGTGAAGATCTACATTTGAGCGTGACTTCTTTATCACGATAGTGTTAGGGGTATGACAGAATGCTTTCTAGTTCTCACCCAAATGTTTTGTTTGTGATCTTCGAACATCACGTTTTTATCGAAGGCTTAACTTTGTTGTGGTTGTTGTATTGGAAGCTTAGCATAGATCTTCTCACTTTTCCTTTTTATTTTTATAGCACTTTACACTAGAGTAGGTGTTTGAATTAAATACATTTTTAAGAGAGTTAATTTGTAATTAAATATCTAAAAAAAAATTATTTTTTAAAAAAAAATTCTCTTTGTCTTTACTCCCGTCTAAGATGCCTTATCTCAAGTGCTCGTTGAAGTGCAGTTTTCTTTTGAAATCTGTTTACAGAGAGATCAACTCGGGTTGCCAAGGGGGTGGAGGTTGGCCCAACTTAGATGCGGGCTCATCCACAGTCCAACAAGTTTGTTAGCTAAAAAGTACTTTGTTAATCCGTTCAACACTTTTATGGGTGTTTAGTTTTAGTAATAAATAACTAATATTTTACTCTAAACATACAATACTTATTTAGGAATTTGTTTTTATATTTTAAACAAAAAAAATTATAAAATAGGTCTAATGAGCGAGCCAATCATTCTAATCACATCAATAAGTCTAAACATTGACATTTTTTTTTTTTTTTCTATAATAATCTTGGATTTATTCTCAGACAAGTGAGAAATGTCTCACATTGATGGTATAGGATCATTGTGACACCATGTGATATTAGTTTATACCCTATAATATTCTAGTGAAGTTAAAATTAGTAAGAATATCTAGAAACAAACCAAAAAAATAAATAAATTAAACTTCGCTTTATAATAAAAATATAGATCCCACCCCAACCAACTCACAAATAAACCTTATTATATTATAAACTAATAAATAGTCTTAAAATGAGCAATAACACTGTTGCGCTTTAGTAGGTTGATAGATTTATTTAAAAAATATAAAAAATGGGAGCAATTATGAACAGAAGCTAAAGCGCCTGTGGGAGAGCAAAATTGATGCTATACGTGGAACCAGAAGAAGGTGATGTTCCGGTCCTTGTGGCTCCAGAGTCGTTGACCTCTTAGTCAGAACTCATCCTACCTTTGATACAAACCCATCCTGTTTATATTACATATTATTACGTCTTTTCTTCTTTTTTTCGCCACCGTGTTCTTTTTTACTCTCTCTAACCTTTCTATTCCAGTAGTGTATAATTATTATTAAAAAAAGTACTAAAAATAAGGCTCAAATGAAAGAGAGAGAGAGAAAAAATGGCGTTTCATCATGCGAATCACCCTATCCCTATATGTACACGTTGGTCTTTTATATTAATTAGACGCACTTTGCGTGTGAGAATATAACATTTGCATAAAAAATTAAGGCTAATTTAAGAGATAAGACATTTAAAAAAAATGGAAAGGAAAAAAAGAGTAGTTAAGTTATTTTCACATTTACACTCTTGTGAGTTTTAACCATAAAAGAGTTTATCTACCACAAGGACAATCTTAGTTGTACTGTTTCTTTAAAGTTCTTTTTATTTTCTTAATGTCTTATTTAAAATGAAAGTATAATTTAATTCAGATTTAATTACTTTAAGGCAGATGTACAATATGTTTTTAATGTTTTAATAAGGCTATACTAAACTACTCTAAATTTAAGAAACAGAAAATATAAATTTTGTATCCTTATAAAAATAATACTGTATATTAAGGTTGAGAAAAATGCGGATTCTAAAGCAATTCTAGGGAGCTTCCGATATAAAATTGTTTCATTGGTACTTGCTACTTTAATATTAATTATATCTATTGCATTATAGTATTTACATATATTAACATATTTTCTGTAAAAACGTATAATTCGTATTATCATATCAATAGCATTATACATAGCTGTTATCATCATCCATATTTACCATTCTTGAGATATGTACATAGTATTATACAGTATATGAGTATTATACATAGATGTAGCAACAAATCTTTCAAAACCTGAATATAATGATAATGGCTATACTTGTTCGGTTCTTCTTTACAATTTTGTCATAGAAGATCTTATATATGACTGCTTACGAGCTTAAAGAAGCTAACAGAATCATTATCATCGATCTCGAGAATGAAATTTTTTTATGACTCCGAATTTAAAAAAAAAAAAAAATCAAGTCATAAATCCGTTTCAGACATCAGGGAACATTTTTGGTCTCGTAATTACCTGTCGGTCGGCCTGTCGTTCAACATTTTTGGGAACCAATGTACCTCAAAAACTACTTATACAATTATGATAAATTTTGGATGCTAGGAACGAACGTATGAGCTGTAGTGATCGGTAGAATTTTTTTTTTAAATTGAATCATTGCCATGAAGAGACTATAATTCCATTAGAAATATTTCTGTCCCACCGCTTAGTGTAACTTTCGCAGCATTTGCTTTGCTATATTGTATTAAAGTTTACAATTAATAAATAAAACTACTAATAAAAAAAGCTAATTTAAATAAAAATAGACAGCCAATTGATGTGGCACATAGCTTCCTCGCATGCTATCACGTACTTTTTGATTTTATGCTTTTACAAGCCATTATTGTCTGATTTGTTAAATTGTTTCCCCTGTTTTTTTAATCTGTCAAAATTGTTTGATTTTTTACTTGAATTAAAGTATCAATTAAGCAAAAGTTAAAGAGCGCAAACGGTTCAAAGTAATCTGGGGCTATCTGCAGGCTACTTTCGATAAACTATAAAAGTTTCATACAACTCAGATAAGTACTTTTGAAGCTATAGGTGTAAATTAATGTATGTTTGTGCGCATGTAGAAGAGAAACAAATGAGCGAAGAAAGTTGAAACTTATATGTGACCAACAATGGGCTACTCATGACCTACCACCCAAATTTAATTAAAATTGGACGTGTAGTTTTTAAGATACGTTGGTTCGCAAAAATTGAACGACAAGCCGACCGGCAGACAGACACGGAACCAAAAATGATCCCTGATGTCTGAAACGGATTTCTGTCTTGGAATTTTTGAAATCGGAGACCTAAAAGAAGATCACATAGCTTCAGAACGATCACATAGCTTCCGAAGCTCGGAAGCAAAAACTAATTTTATATTAATTAAATATTTATTTATTAAATTTAATATAATTTCCTTGTGATTAGATTCTCTAAACATGCCTAAAGTGCAGCTAATAATAAATTCAAATATAATATATACATATATAATTTCTGGTTAAATTTAATTAGTATTGAACACAATCAATTTTTTTCGTATAAATAATTGGGAATTTAAACCGTAGGGAAACTATTTTTAATATGCTATTCTCATATTTTTTAACCAAATCGTCAGAAGCCATTTAAATTTAAATAAGAAAACATTAATTTAAATAAGAAAACATTTTTGTTAACGATATTTCAGTGTTTCTAAGGAACGGCTTTCTCAAATGTGTTCTAAATTTAATTTTCCACGTGTCGAGAGCAACTGGTAATGTATATGTTTATTTATATATTATCAAAAATATTTTATACAAATTGAGGAGAAGATTTCGATTTATGTACTTAGTTTTAATTTATTACATATTTACTATCCTCGTTAGTAATACTGTCAAATGTTGATACCTTCTCTTTATTAAATATTACTTGATATAGTTTTAAAATAATTTTTTGTTTTGTTTTGTAAAGGTAATGAAATTATCAAAATTAATAAGAATAACTTTTATATCTTACTTGAATGTGACCCAACATAGTCAAGAAAAGATCGTTAGAACCATATCTTTACTTTAAATTGGTTGGATTAAGGTTAGCACTGTTTTAGTTCCAAAATTATATGTTTACCTGAAACAAACAAAAGAATAAAAAATTAGAAAGACATCAGATTACCCTAGTTTTCTACCCTAGCTTTTTTCAGATTTCCACTACATTCTAGCACGGAGATGTTTAAAAGTTTTAGGGACAGAGCCATAGAAGTTTATTTGCATTTTAGGTCATCCAGTCATCCTCTATTATCATTTGTTGTTCTCAGGCAGTCATTTGCACAACCTATTTTTATTAATATTTTCCAACCCTCGAAAAAACCTTAACTGTTGAAGATAAAGATAAATGCTAATATTTTAGCTTACTGCAAAGAGAAAAATCATACTTATGTTATCAGTATTTATTTATATATTACCCCAAAACTCTTTACAAATAGGTCATTGGTATGTTTTATTTTAATTTTATCGATTTGAAGTAGGAAATAATTAATAAAGATTTATTATAGAGAAACATAAAAGAAACATATATTCTTAACCTATTTAATTTCTTTTCAATTCCTAGACGGTTTGTTTGTATTTAAAAGCTCACAGGGTCATTGTCTAAGGTCAGAACCGAAAATTAATTCATCATTATGTTGATTCTGCCTTTTCAATTTCTTGTTAGGATTTGCTTTTATAGTCGGTATTATTGTGTAATCTTTTCAAGGTCCAGTCTTAAGTTACGTAATAAAAAGACTCCGGTTGCTCATGATATAAAAATAAATATCAAAATTAATAATGGAAACATTTAGCCCTATATATATATACTCGCCGGGTCGTCGTTCGGCCTACGGCCGAACTCCGCCCGACGAGTGGCCAGGTACTTGTATAGGTCTGGTACTTATAAGAGTTGGTACTTGTATAGGGTTTGGTTTTTGTATAGGAGCTGGTACAATATAATATGATATGATATAATATAATATGATATGATATGATATGATATGATATGATATAATATAATAAGTGCACTCTTAAAAAGAACTTGAATAATTCATATTGATAAGAAGGGGGGGGGGGGGGGGGTTAACATAGCTTTACCTTCAGAAATATGCTCTGAGGTGTGGTGTACGGGAAAGCTAAGAAGATCTAAGGCTGAGTAGGATTTAGCAATTAAAAATATGTATTAAATCTGTATTTTTGCTAGGGAGAAAATTAAATGATCTTAAGTGAAGGTTCTACGACATTCTAAGATGTTATAGATTGCTTTAAAAAAAAAGGAAATTTTAGTTTTTGCGGATGGAGAAAGGCTGGGTTCGATTCCCCGCCGAGGAGAAGTCAATTTTATGATATATTTTAATCAAATAATCAATAGTAATTGAATGTATCCACCAAAAGTAGTAAATGGAAAACACTGGGGGTAGTAATTATGAAATTATGGAAATTTCAACAACGGAGATCAATAGAAATAGGGAGTACAAAGTTCCTAGTGATGGTGTAATAAGAAATTATAGGAGGGGGGTGGGGAGTATAGCTAACAATATGTTACTACTTATATGTAAGAAATAGGGAGTACAAAGGGGTTACCTAGTGATGGTGTAATAAGAAATGATAGAAGAGGGGGGGGGGGGGAATAGAACTAACAATATGTTACTACTTATAAGTAAAGGGGTATCCTAGTGATGGTGTAATAAGAAATTATAGGAGAGGGGGGGAATAGAGCTAACAATATGTTACTATTTATATGTAAGAAATAGGGAGTACAAAGGGGTTTCCTAGTGATGGTGTAGTAAGAAATTATAGGAGGGGGGGGGGAATATAGCTAACAATATGTTACTACTTATATGTAAGAAATAGGGAGTACAAAGGGGTTACCTAGTGATGGTGTAATAAGAAATGATAGAAGAGGGGGGGGGGGAATAGAACTAACAATATGTTACTACTTATAAGTAAAGGGGTATCCTAGTGATGGTGTAATAAGAAATTATAGGAGAGGGGGGGAATAGAGCTAACAATATGTTACTATTTATATGTAAGAAATAGGGAGTACAAAGGGGTTTCCTAGTGATGGTGTAGTAAGAAATTATAGGAGGGGGGGGGGGGGGGAATATAGCTAACAATATGTTACTACTTATATGTAAGAAATAGGGAGTACAAAGGGGTTACCTAGTGATGGTGTAGTAAGAAATGATAGAAGAGGGAGGGGGGGAATAGAGCTAACAATATGTTACTACTTATAAGTAAGATATAGGGAGTACAAAGGGGTTTCCTAGTGATGGTGTAATAAGAAATTATAGGAGAGGGGGGGGGGGGGGATATGGCTAACAATATGTTACTATTTATAAGTAAGAAATAGGGAGTACAAAGGGGTTTCCTAATGATGGTGTAATAGGAAATTATAGGAGAGGGGGGGGGGGAATAGAGCTAACAATATGTTACTACTTATAAGTAAGAAATAGGGAGTACAAAGGGGTTCCTAGTGATGGTGTAGTAAGAAATGATAGAAGAGGGAGGGGGGGAATAGAGCTAACAATATGTTACTACTTATAAGTAAGAAATAGGGAGTACAAAGGGGTTTCCTAGTGATGGTGTAATAAGAAATGATAGAAGAGGGGGGGGGGGGGGGTGGATAATAGAGCTAACAATATGTTACTACTTATAATTGTTGGTAGAGGGTTAAAGAAAATCAAAAATGGATATGGGAGTTTACAATTCCTATGAAGGGGGGGGGGGGAGTGTGTCTAGGAATATGAGCAGGATTGCTAGAGAGGGGGTGTTCAGAGGGGGGGGGGGGGTGTTCATCCATTTAAACCATAACCTAATCAAAGAAATCCGAAAAAACACAAAAGAAAACAGTTTTGTCAATTTATCTCAAGAAAAAATAAAAATAAGACTATATACTCCATAACAATTATTAATCTACTATAAAAAGAGCTTTTCAACGATATACATCATTATTTAAAATATTAACTTTGACATTTGTACCCCTGTACCCGGAGGTACCAAAATTATATTTAAATAAACAAACACTCCAAACTGGCTTTAAATAACCTAATTAAGACATATAGACCACTTTAGAAATTTTAAAATAATTATTTAACAACAAACATACAAATCGGTACAAAAGTACATGTACCAATTTTTTTAAAAATAAACAAATAAAAGATCCTTAATGTACAAGTCAAGAGCTTTCAAATGATATGCGAACGAATATTTTTATCGAAAAAATGTATTCACTTGGCAACGGCACTCCGGGAAAAAGTTTACTCTCAATTTCTCAGCAAATAGGACGAATTCAAAACATATCAAGGTCTTGTTTTAAAGGGCATTAGTGTTAGATTTAAACCTAAAAATCAGAATTTAAATCGGTCAATTATTACCAAAGATATGAGAGCTCAAAGTGAAAATTTCAAAAAAACAAAACCAAAATAGCCCCATTTAGACTACAACCAATAAAGGTACGACAAAATGACCTATGAACAAAAATGTAGATCTTGCAAAATTAGTACATGTTTGTTCAATCAGTTTTTCGCTACAACAAACCGTTAATTTTTAAAAAATTCCAACACAGCTACGACGGTTTTTCTCATCTTAGGGGGGGAAGGAGGGGGAAAAGTAAACTTTTGGCAATTTTTCGAGTTCACAATGCGGACATTGCGCATCGAATGGCGAAAACCCCAACTCTCTAGCTATAGCGGAAGTGGGTAAACATTTGTATACATGAGTGAGTCAGTCAGTGAGTCAGTGAGTGAGTTTCACAGGGGGTTGTATATATGTTAGATATATATATATATATATATATATATATATATATATATATATATATATATATATATATATATATATGCGTGTGTGAGTGTGCGTGTTTGGTCAAAAGTAAGTAAGAAAACAGTTAAGCTTTAGTTAAGTATAATTAAAGCTAACTAAAATTAGCTAATTTTTAATGGACCATCCAAGTTTAATTTTATATCTAAGGCAGATGACGTAAGGATTGTAAGTTGCAGTAAAATTACATGATGTTGTAATACCGGTATTTAGAAAATAGCAATGTTTTGTTATTGTAATAAGTCACAGAATATCCTGCTTGTTTTCGTTTATGAGGTACCGATAACTCAGTCTTATAAGTTAATAAATATTTAACTAACAATTGGGTAGACGTTAAATATCCATTTAATCAATCTTGAAAATTGTTTCATTCTCATTGAACAATTTTTCAAGGAGATTGCTTTGAGGCCATTAAGCGCATAATATTAACTTACTTATATTTATCTTTGCAGAAAAAAGAAAAATGAGTAGGTGTGATTTTTAAAAAACGTGTGAGGCAAATTGCTTTTTTAGTGGGCATCTTCTACTTTTAAGGTAAAAATCGTTTATACAATTATTATTTAATATTTATTAGATATGAATCTGTGATAGATAAAGAAGTAAATATATGCGATAATTGGAGATAATTGTGGATCTATATTTCCATCGTGGGAGTTAAAATAAAGGCATGTACCGCTAGACGCTGTCGGGGTGTTTATTATTAAATAATGCAAAGTTAGCATGTTTTCGCTATATGAACCTGGAATTATAGGAAGTGAATCCCACACTCTAACAGTAAGAAACAATAATTTTATAACTTTCACTTGCATTCTTCGACAATGTGGAACAAGAAAATAGCTACAAAAGATAACCAACTTTTTTAGATAATGGAATTAGAACGTCTGGAACATTAAGAAATTATTTTATTGCTAACTTCATAATATACAGTTAAACCTAGTTGAGTTATATGAACTATATCTTACTATCGATCTTCTCGCAAATACTAAAAGGTATATCATATAAAGGGCAAATTCATTTAAGAGTTACTAAAATATACAATTTACTGTATATCTTTAACTCGCATCATCGTCGTTTCGGAAAGATTATATCAACTTTGAATTCAGCTGCACTCAAGTCCCACGCTTAAAATATACCATGTATATTCTTCGTCTATTTTGTTAAAAAAAAAAAAAATTATTACTTAAAACAATAAAATGATTTTCTCTTGTAATTCAGTAAAAATAGTTCATATCTGAGTAAAATTATATTATGAATTAAAAAATAATCAAGTACCACTACATAACAACACAATTTGTAACTCTTTTTTTCACCTGGATAAAATCAAATCAATCAATTCAAGATATGAATGGTAAAACAAAATGTTTATTTCTGCCACCTCTGGAAATGACTAAGGAAAGTAATGACATTTATGAGGAGGTCCACTTAGTCTTAGCTCGTCCATTGTTATCCAAAATAGAGAATACTCTATGAAACAATTCACATCCTTGCTGACATTTTATAACAACCATTCCATCCAGCCCGGTTTCTTTTAACACTCTATTATTTAACTTCACTAGTCTAAACATCTTGAAACCTAAATTTGACCCACTTTCTGACTACATAAAAAGCGGAAACTTGCACAAATCATGTATTTCCGATGACAATACGATAATCAGTCATTATTAATTAATTAATGGTACAGGGGTTCCCGATAGCTCATTACTAACGGATTGCCTGACCTGACATGCAGGAGGTTCCAGGTTCGTTTCATGACTCCGGCAAGAGGACGAACCCGTGCTCAGTGTTCATTCAGCATCCCCATAGGTCGCTGCTTATGTGAAGCGTCAACTAACTGTTTGCGAATGTCAAATTTAAGGTTTATTAAAACTGGTGGAGCGACACACTTACCCGTGTCTTCCATTACATAATATAATATGAAGTTTTATTAACCCTGTAGAAGGCCTAGGTCCTCCAAGGGCAGTTCCGACACAGTAGTTAGTCTATGAATTGCTTTATTAAGATGAAATTATTAAATCAAGAAACTCTATAAAAGAGCTTAAATTTACTTGTCCATAAATAAGCTAATTTTATTTTTTGTCACACTTTTTTTTATTGTTATATGATCTTTAACGCTTTCATACAGAGCTCTAAGATCCCTAAATTTATCATAGCAGGGGTTCAAAATAATCGAACAGATAGTTGGAGGGTGAGATGCGAATCCCTTTATGGTTACCATGGAGGTATCTCAGGCCCCCTCTTTTCATTGCAGCTACGAGCTACGGCTCTGCTTGCATGCATTGAAAGTTTTATTTTAAATTATTCTTACTATAAAAAAATAAACGTGCTTTCAGTATTTCCTCTCCTTATGTTTCTCATGAATAATCAGTTAGTATCTTGTTTATTTAAATTGTTATATCTTTATTCTTAGTGCATAATTACATTTATTCAATGCTATTTAAAACGAGAAGAAAATGAACTCTTTTGAGAGTATTTTATCGGAACTCTGCAATTTTATTTTAGAGTAGGCGAGAGTGGACAGGGCGAGACTTGTCTGACCAGTTTGACTTGAGTGTCATTGGAAGAAAAACTGGCTCCATATGTATTTTTGTGTCCCTGCAGTTTAAAGTCTATTCCTTTACTTAACTGGTGTAATATTTCATAGGAATACTTTGAATTTTGTTGATAGGTTAACGTTTTAATGTAGTATCAAATTGTAATATATACCTATTACATTGACATACATAACTTTTATAAGTAGTAAAAATTATTAATGATAACCACATATATAAGGATAAATTGCGTTATATTATTACATAATTTCAATTTGTTTTTTCTTTATTAAATTATCTAGCTAATACTGCTGTGGGTACGTTACCCATAATATTGCATTATCAAAAATAAAAAATTAATCATTACTGCAATAATAAATTATAAATAAAGACATTAATAAAAATATGGAGCATATTTTAAATCAATAATAAACTATAGGGTAACCCCCGGAAAGCGGCCACAACGTAGTGATTTTTTAGCTCAATATTGGGGTGCTATTCTCCCTCCCTTTCTGTGTTGGTGTCGGGGCAGCCCATTGTGGAGGTGTAGGGCATTACATTGACCTTATGAATTAAAAGGCAATATGAATGCATTATAGAATGAATACATTACCATTTAAATTTGATCAATAAAAAAGTACTACTACAACCCTACTGATAATCCTACTTTTTCAGGGATGTGTTGTGTAGTCTGGCTTAAGGTTATTATGACCGATCCCTTTTTAAAGTCACGAATAGGTACTATAAATTAATACAAACAAAGAAAAACAGGTTGTTCCATTATTATGTCTAAAACGCAATTAATTATAATAAGATAATAATAGAAGCTTTAATTTCTGGAGTTGTATATATTAAAATAGAAGGATAGGTAACTACGAAAAAAAAATCCAATTTATCTCATAATAAGAATGAAATCTACGAATTCTATTTAATTTCCACAATGATATTTATGCAGGTATAAAATAAGGCCAAGACATAAAAAAAAGATTGGTTTGCTGGGTGGTGCGGATCCAAGCTGAAATGAGAAGAACCCTCTTATTATTGTAATGTAATATTGGGACCTCCAGTATCGATTTTGGATTGGGTCCCCTCTTCTCTTCTCGTCCCCATTCATTCCTAAATTGAAATCTAGATGGGAATGACGGGATTGACTCAAATAATACAGGATAGCACGGATTCACAGGACCCTTCTTATAAATAAAGTGAGACCGAGACGGAACGGGGGTGGATGCGGGAATAACTTGAATTAAAATCAGAATACCTTTCATAGATAATTCCTTGCTACTATGAAATATTTATAAATTTATACAGGAATACAAGTTAGTACAAGCAAGAGAGATGAGTTCCATTTCAATTATATAAGTTGTAAAATCTAGAACTTCTAATGGCATTTCTGTGGTGGATATTTTCATTTAAATTTCAATTTAAAAGTCTAAAAATGGAATTAATTAGTCTAACTACATTGAGATGTTTCTTAAAAGACTTTTCTGATACATTTAAATAATTTTTATAATCAGAGTTGACTATTAAGAATTATTAACCTTTATTGGAACCAAAATCTAATATCTTAATAAACTTATATAATTAAAAACCGATTACCTACATAAAGTAAAAATCATTCAAAAAGGTTTAAAACTTGACAAAGTAATTACTTATGACCAGAAAATCAATTATTTGGGCATTTGATATCTTATCACTAAAAAAACAGTCCGAAAAAATAACAAGAAAGTCCGAAAACAAAAGAGGTGTATCACAAACTTATAATACACCTACCTCAGTAATAATATAAAATATTAATTAAACTTAAACTTGATCCTTATTAAGAGCGTTAAGTGTACTAACAGTTTACATCAGAATGAAGTAGAAACATTACAAGGCTGATCTTGTCTATGACTTAAAATAACGAACTACATATATTATGTAGTTATGTTAGTTAAGATAATATGTAGTTCGTTATTACCCAAGTACATACTTGGATGTCAAGTTATATCCAAAGTCAATGCATTCATTTGTGAGATGTAAAATAAAATCGAATCATAAAAGGCCCTTAATTAGCATATTTATTGTATTGGAAATTTTAAATGTGTCCCAAGCTTAATGGTGAGAATCTTTTTATAGCTATGATTCCAGAACTAGGATTTATTTATGTTATAATAAACCCGAAATCATTCAGTTGTCTGTCTTATTAACATGATGGGTTGATAGTATTATTTAAAATCAAACCCGCTTTTTATACGAGTCTCGAACTTGATAAAAAAATAAACAGAACAAAACAATGGGTCTCTAATCTTTTTTATAACCCGTAGATTTAGCTGGTGATGAGGGTTTACAATATATAGATTCTGTTTTTTAAAGGGCCGATTCAATTTTTTTGTCTGTTGTCAAGGGAAGAGTGGCTCATGTTGTTAATCGTGTGTGTAGTACTCCTGTGTTTGATAGATGCACGTGGATCCATAAGGGTTTTATATTTAAAGGTTCTGTGAGAACTAGGGGGTGCCCAAAAACCATATCGGTTTATGTACACGTGTTGAACTTCTAGGGTCCACGGGACACATTCTAACCACCCTCTGACTGAGTACCCTGTCCTATTATTGTCTCGTCTAGTAGCAGCGCTGTGCCGGTCGTCCCCTCCACATGTCTTTTTATGTTAGACAGAGAGTGGCAATAGTTTGTAAGTGTAGGAAGAAGTTGAATGTGGGAAAGCTGTTACCCCGAGGCTCTAGGTTCGTTCACTCCCCTACCCTATGTATCCCTTCTAGCATTCACGCCTACGCCCAAACTAAACATCCTATATAATATAACCTGACTGCACTACTTTATAGTATACTTCTCTTGAACAGTTAACCTAAACGACACTATCTGGTTGTTTTAGAAAAAGTTAAATAACATGCGTTTAACCAATGTACGCATGTTACGAGTAAACGAGTTTAAACTTATAGAGTAAAGGTCATTACATCCATTAAGAAAACGAATTGGAAGACATCGCACATGATAGAGCGTTGTTAAATGTTTCCTACTCTTCATTTCTTTCAAAAATAAGTACAAGCTATTTGACTCTTCCTTTTTCTGATTCTTTTTTTCTTCCTTTTTTTAAGTATTAAATATTCGGGTTTATTTAATGATTGCGATATTAACATTTTCTTGCAACTTGCAAGGGTAAACATAAAAATCCGTGGAGCAACAGCCTTTGGAGGGCTTAAGGCTGCTAAAGGGCTTACATAAAATACAACTATTTACGTAATGTATGAAACGAGGTTAGCGTGCCGCTCCATCGCTTGCAAGGGTAGGTTTACCTTATTGATATCGACGCTCATAAAAATGGCTGATTTTTTAATAGGACAAGCCTTTGTAGTTTTTTTGTTTTTTTCTTGTGGAATTATTCAAACTACTTTAAACCAAGAGTGATTTTATTTGTTAAAATAACTAAATATTACTTGAGCATATTATCTTTTTTCTTTTTGTTATTTTTAGTCACAACTACAACAACTAATATTATCTGTGTATGAAATATGTATCATATAATATGATAGTAAACTAAGTATGCGTATATTCGAAATTAGAGCATCAGCTGAAATACTCATAGACTCTTAGAGGATATAAAATTGGTTTTCATTGTTTTTTAAAATCTTTGATTATATAATAAATAAATTTAAGTTTATTCGTATAAAGTTATTAACTTTATTTTATTTTAATATGAAGTACTATAACTAAATTTCTTATTAGTAACTAACTTAATATTCTATTAGTAAATTAACTAACCAATTATCTTATTAGATGTAGCATATGAAAATAATCTAAATGCGACAAATAAATAAATTTTTACTATTATTTTGTGAGTTATAACTTTAATATGGTTTCAGAATTAGTTTTACAACAGATTTACAATATATCGGAAAGTTCCACTCATATAACTGAAGTAGTATTATTGAGAAACAGTGTGTAGAACATGAATGACAAGCTCACGTAGTGATGACAGGAAGGCAAGAATTACGCCGCGTAACGTTTCCCCTACACATACAATGTCCATTGTTGCCCTACAGCCAGATCATTGTTTAATAACTGTTTTAAATAACAAACGCCCTCAATTCACCAAGAAACCGGCCGTGAAATTATCTCTTTTACACAACATTAAAGAGGATAGCTACTCTGATTGTTGTGTAATATTTTTCTTTGTTTAGTGAACAAAATGAAATAATTGGTTTCGTCATTAAACACAAAAGTAATGGACCATACAAAAGACGTCTATTAACAGAAAAAAATGTACAGATAAATATTAATAAAATAATAAAGAAAAAAATTTAAAAAATCTTTTCAATACATCCTGCACTAAACTTTTTCATATACGAGTAGGTGCTTGGTCCAGTCTTTTCTATGAGTTAGTTGTTTCGGGTTTTCTTGGTTACTTATTATTGAACATTTAAAACAGGGGGAATCGAACCCGACCTTTCCACCTTTTGCAACCAGATTTTCCCGGGAAAGCTACTTATTTTAATAGATTCATATGGAAATGTACTGCATTATACAATTTTCTAATCAAAACTCTCGTTTCTTCATAGTTTTGAAGGGTAGAACCCCCCCCCCCCCCCCCCCCCTCAGATAAAGAGAATTTTTTTAAAAAGCCACTGTTTTGGACTCACGGGACCTAAAAACGTTTTAATCCATAATGACTATAGATAGATAGATCAATTTATTACCAATAAACACATATACACTAATACATGTACACATAATACATACACACTAAATTTCATATACACTAATACATGTTACATTATGTTACCTGTTGGTAAATCGACCTAGGCCGTGGAAAACCTAATGACCATACTTTATCTTTATATCTACTACGTGTGTAAGTAAAAAAATACAAAAAAAAAAAAAAAAAAAAAAAATACAAAAATACAAAAATTATAGCGCATATATATGCTTATTGTAACTAAGCCACTATGTAATGTTAGATTTTATCATATCAACCTTTCATATCGTGATTGTAACTTAAAATTAATACATAAAAAGGATGTGTTGTTGTTGATTGGATTTAACTGAAAAACCAACAGTACAATATAAATGTCAATTAAGAAAAGCAATCAAGTCTAATAATCGTAACAATATATTTCCTTTAAAGGCTTTACACCGATTTTTAACGACACGGCTGTGAATGGACATCCATAGCTTTATAACCGAATCAAATCAACGATAATTTCATAGGACTTAAAGTCTGTAAGAAATGTACCTAATCAGAAAAATACGACGTCAAGTCATAAAAACGCTTTGTTATTTCATTTAACAAATGTATCATAAGCTCTTAATTTAAAACGATAATAAAAGTAGTTGCATTCCGATGTTGGAGGTGAAGGGTGAACTTGAAGATCGTTCATTTTCAGTGACAGTCCAATGTTTCACGGTCATTCTTTTTTTTTACCAACCCACGGACGAAGTTAAATTAGGTCGGCTTTGTTACGGCGAACGCTTCTTGCGGTTGAAGAATGGTTAAAGTCTATTGAGGATGTAGTCTATGAGGCTTTTTATGAGAACGTCCTTTTGAAGGATTAGATCAGAGTTGCTGCAATGCCCACTGGAACATTCTTCTGGCATTGTACTGAAAAAATCTAGGATGGTATGTGGTAGAAAGAAATAAGAAGATCGCCTAGTATGAGTCATATCAGAAAACCCTTGGATGTCATAAATCCAATACTCTCGACAAGTTAGATACCTTGGAACCCTTTTCGTATTTCTCCCCTGCAGTCGAATGAAATGACATGTGAAAGCAGACAGTCTATTTGTCATGTGCATTTTTTTTTAGAAAAACAAACATTTGATTTTAAATATACAACATCTGCTCCTAGTTAAAGCTCTTTAAGTTTGTAGACACCACGTCTCGTAAGTTAAACATCTGTAAAAATAATCTCTTAAATGACTAAAATGTAAAGATGTATGAAAATAAATGAGCCGAAAAAATAATCTATCAATCTATACATCTTATTGATTGCTCTGAAAAAATGTACAATTATTGTACATATATAATTGGATTACTTGTTAATCGATTATAAAGGTGAGTAAAATTAACTGGCTAATTTTAACTGGTTAATTAATTGGTTAATTTAAAAAGGCCATATTTCACCCACTACGGGCATCATCATACCTGAAATAAAATAAAATAAAACATTGTTTTACCCTAATAAAGGTATAATTAAAATATCTAAAAATAATTTAAATCACTTTAGATAAATAATTAGATTTTTACTGACGTTTAAAAATAATTTTACAATTAATTAATTATATTTCAGTAAAATTTATTAAAAAGTTTTTTTTATCAGTCTTTAATATACATTTATATACATATATATATAGTATATAATATATATAATTCTAAGCTAGTTTAAAAGCCTTATTTATTCTTCGTTTTAAGACAAGTTGCTGCTAAAATGTTTTTTATTTATTATTATTGATAATGAAATGAACCCGGTATGGTCAACTTTTCTTATTACAAAAGAGTAATATCATAGAATGATAAATTAAATGCTTAACATCATTCGTAAAAAAATTGGAAACAGAGTAGGGTTAGTAAAATAAATTCCAAATTTTCCTATCCACATAGCTGTATATCGCCCATGGAACATTTAATGGATTATTTTAAAGTTTTCTACACTAAAATCACCGAGATAGAGTGAAATACGCTGAATTGTTTATGAAGTTTACAAAACAAAAGAAAATCAAACAATTATTATCATAACTGATGGCATTTTAAGTCCTACAACTTATAATTAACAAGAATCGCCCACATGTCACCATGAAATTTCAACAAATCAAACCCACTCAGATCAGTCGGATAAGGAAACATACTTCTTTATAAATGTCACACCAGGAAACATTAAAGGACGAATCCTTCGCATTTAGCCTATTGCATTTAAGTATTACATACATAGCATTGGAAGTAGTCACATACATATTCACTAATAAAGACGTAAACTCAATGTTCATCAGTGTTCAGTAGGCTTTCAAGTATGCTACTTTTTATATAAATGTATAATTAATCTTATAACTAAAACCTACGCTTCAGTTTTTTATGAGTTGTACACTTCGGTTTTTTTTTTGTTAAAAAAAAGAAAAAAAGTCGTATAATGGAACAAATAATTAATTTTTAAATATTTTATTTTAAATCTTTCTAAATTTATTCAATTTACCTTCTAATTCCTACTAGCACAACACTTAAAAATGTAGATTTTTATAAATAGCCTACAATTATTATATTGCACACACTTTTTTTTTTTATTTATAATGATAAAATATGTATATGTAGTATAGTAGTACGTAATAGTACTATGTGGGAAAATACATTAATTAAGTATCTTTGCCTAAAATATTGTCGATATGTTTCTTTTACGAAAATGTTATTATTTGTTTATTAATATTTGGCAGTCTCATTATCCCCGTATTTGTACGCATCGCTTGCTCGAGATGGTACAGTTTATATTAAATTTTTTAAAAAGATATAACTTCACAATATTATCAAACTACTTTTTTTCAAATTTTTGTGTCATATAAGAAATTTCGTACAGTTCAGAATTGGACAATAAATAACATCGCTATGAAAGAGACGCAAAGAAATACTGACTGAAACTCCATGGAATTAATAAAAATACAAATCTAGAGACATGCAAACATGTGGAAAATCGATTGAGTTCAAACTAACTCGCGTGAAAGACTGATTACTTTATGGTCTTAATTAACAGATAATAAAACGTAATAATGAAAGAAACTCTTACTTTCGTTTGGGGATTAATTAAACCGTTACTTTCACACTCATAACAACTGTAGTGTTTCAGTATTTAGTCGTCCAGGGTACAAATTAGAGTTCCGGATGTAAATGCAACGGTACATTCAAGATATTTTAAAAAATAATTATTTTATTGTTAGAAATAGTTATTTTAATTACAGAAATAATATTTTTATTATTAGAATAAGTAAATGTGTGTGTGTGTGAGTGTGTATATGCATATAATATTTATACATATCATACGACACAAAATAGCAATCACGGGAATAGTACTACATAAACAAGAGCAATTTATTGCCATTTAAAGAAATAGTTATTGATATTATAATTGAATATATCGAGTTAAAATATTTTATATTGACTGAATTCTATATCCAGTTGAAAATAAACACGGTTTCATGACTGACGGGCATTAAGAATGCCAAGGTAAAGGGAAATATTTATAATGACCGAATACAAATCATGCAACAATACAATCTGAATATCGATTCGCCTACTAGAAATACTAAAAGTAAGAGAAGATCTAATTCAACCAACTTAGATATTAAACAAATAGTGAAAGACCATACATCTGCAGGTACGTTTTGTTACAAGAAACGTTGAAAAACAATGAAATAAAAATTTAAAAAAAAGTATTCGATTTACTGAGTTATAAGCAAATGATATAAGTAAACAATATAACTAATAATTATAAATCATTTTTTTATAATACTAAAAGCTCTTTGTTAATTCTAATAGGAAGACAAAGTATAAATAATTGACGCAATATTTTCATGATCTATGTATTATACGAGAATATGAGTGTTTATATACAAGTGAAGTATAGTAATTATAAATTCTACGACCTATAAGTTGAAGGATTTTTCTTCATAAAACTTGTTTCCCCATTTTATAAATGTATATAACTATATACATGAGTAAAAGTTAGATAACGAGCTATCCTTATAAGTCCTAACAAAGGTCACTTTTTCTTATATTGAAAGTTAAACTACTTATATCAATTTATGTAGTAACGATCTATATAAAAGTAGAGTAGAGAAACAATGATGAGACAGATAGGCCTATTGTTCGCGTGCCCTTGATAAATTAGAAGGTGGGGTGGAGAGGGCCGTTTGCCCTAAACGGGCCTACCAGGGCACAACATAAATATAATCCATTTTGTACCACGTTTATTCTTTAAACAATAATTACATTTAATAATTCATCATTAAAATACATTAAATGCTTTTCCATAATAAATTCTTATCATAAAAAATTAAAAGATAGACCTAATTTTATGTTATACCACAAAAGTGCTCTTATATGAACATACAATTTACTATATGTTCTTATGTGAACAATAATACTAGCTGTTCTGATATTTCAGTAATATGTGTTAATTATTCTTTATAGTATTTCAGTAATATGTGTTAATTATTCTTTATAGAAGTCAGATTTAAATTTTAAATACTCAACTATTGAACCTTCAAAGTTTGATCCTTCTGCAATTTTAAAGACTTTAAAGACTGAACGAGAAAGCATAATATCTTAGCCGAATAATATTATATATATATATATATATATATATATATATATATATATATATATATATATATATATATATATATATATATATATATATATTATATGCTACATATACATATTAAAGCCGTGCGAGGTCCCCTGTTACATGTATTATTATTTCGGTTTTACAGGTAACTGAATTTAAAGGTCAGTAGGTAAAATGTTTTCCTCTTTTTCAAAAGGGTATAATTATAAAAATAAATTAATACCAAAACGTAAAAAATGAACTCAGTTTTAACCGATTGATTGTTTCAAGCGTTATTTAAAAGGTGTTGGTTTAAAGTTAGGAATCACTGGAGATTAGTTTTATACTCCTCGAAAGAGTTTATGTATCGATATGAGCTTTTTGATAAATGGATGTTATTTTTAGGGCGTATAATAAAGCTGATAAATAGTGTTTAGCCGTTGAAGGAGGAAGTGGATACGTGAGTCAGGATCTGGATCGAAGGAGTCCATTGTAGTGGAAAGGTCTGGACCCGGTGATTACCCGTCTCTGCCACACGCTAGAATTAGATCCCGCTTATGTTGCGTCGATGGCTTTCCATTATTACGGCGTGGTGTAAGGAAGGCACTGAGAGCTTTAAGGATGATGCAAAGGGTTGAGGAGAGAACTCGATCCACCCTCGCCCTGAAGCGACTTGAGCCCCGGGCTCAAGTCTCGATATATCGTACAGGGTGAAAGTTTCATCACGACTAGTTCTCGATGCTTCAAGTCCCTCGGCCAACTTAAACTGTATAAAGGAAAAACCTCGAGAACTGTATGCCGAAAGACCTCGTGTAACCCTCGGAGACCTCGAGCCTCGTTACTATTGGCGCTAACCGGATCTACCGCACTTCCAATGACCTTCCACCGCTTTAAAACAAAATGCAATTTATTTAAAAGTGCACAAATGCTGCTTTAAAAACTTGTTTGTCCAGTGCTGCTACTCTTATACCATAAAAAAAACACATTAACGTAATGACTCGAAGAAGATAAAATACAATCGAACAAAGTCGAGATAAATATAGATATATATATGCGAGAATGCGAGTATAAATATTAAATCAAACCGCACATAAATTAGCAATAAGCAAGGAGTGATAAGACAAAAACTCGAAAGGGTAAGATTAAAGGTGATTAAAAAATGCAAGAAAGTTTAGGATTTTAGTTGGTTTTAAAGTGCACTTATTATGTAATATAATAATGGTATTCATTTTCTTTATAGAAAAAAAGCGCGCTATCTTCCTGAAAGATATTAATAATATAAAAATAGGCCAAACCTTTAAGTACCACCGATAAAGTAAAAAATGAAACAAAACATATATATATATATATATATATATATATATATATATATATATATATATATATATATATATATATATATATATATATATATTTAAAATACTGAAGTATTGACATAAAATAATCAATATAAAAATATCTTTCGAGGTATTACAATATGAAAGATTAATGATAAAACGCTATATAGCTATGGTAACGTGGTAAGTTTATATACAACCAATGATAAGTATATATTTTGGTATGAGGGTGCGAGCTTATTCTACCGTACTCAAATATTGTCAAATCGAGCAGAAACTTAAAAGAGACGGAGTAAGGAAGCAGGTAAGGGAATTGATTTTTCCCTTTACCGGGTTTTACAATAGATGTAGTGTAGAACGCTTTTTCTTTTCTTTTTTTTGTATAAATAAGGAATAAAATGTAATAAATGAACTAAATAAAAATCACATCTATATTTAAAAATAAATATATCAAGAGCAATATATGGAGGAAACAGAAGAATAAGGAAGGGCGCCATGCTCAATGCTCAATCATGTAAGATGAACAAGGTATAGGGAGGAACTTCGAAGCTTAAAAACATTCAGATACAATAGGAATCCAGTCGCGCGGGATCCGCGAAGACGCTGAAATGTAATAAAGTAAATTTTACATATTCTTTGACGATAAAATATCGAACAAACTCATAAATAATGTAATTTACATTATTATGCGTAGAAAAATAACGAAATTACTGAATAAAACAAAGAAGTCATTTGACTTCTTTGTTATTAAATTAAATATAAATAAGAAATATCATAATTTTTTTATTATATTTAATAATTGCATTATTATTTATTTTTTTTTTTTAAAAAGCAGGGAGTGGAAGGCTTTTTACATCCTAACCCACATACGAATTGCATTATTATTTATTTATTTTTTTTTTTTTTCAGGACAAATAATAATAGATGTGAAGAAAAGCAAGCTATATAAATACGCTCCTCTTCTCTGGTGAGTTTATATAAAGAATTTAATGTCCAATTATTGTAATCCATCCATCATATTTTAGTTATAGTTTTCCAGAAGTTTTATTAGGTACTGTTTCTGTAACGTGTTTTCGGCGAAGTAATTATAATGCTATAGGTCTATTTTTCTATTTTAACACCGTTCTAAAAGATACAAGAGGGAATTATATTGAGCTGCATGAAAAATCTGGTGCACTATCCCATCGGCTACCTAGACCTAGGCGGTCATCTAATTATCTGTTATTTTGCATTATTTTTGCTTCCGAGCTTACCGAAGGTAACGGAAGCTATGTGATCGTTCTGAAGAACGAAAAAATTTTAGGTGTCCGATTTCAAAAATTCCAAGACAGAAATCCGTTTCAGACATCAGGGAACATTTTTGGTTCCGTGTCTGTCTGTCGGTCTGTCGGTCTGTCGTTCAATTTTTGCGAACCGCCATATCTTAAAAACTACACGTCCAATTTTAATGAAATTTAGATGTTAGGTCATAATTAGCCCATTGTTAGTCCCATATAAGTTTCAACCTTCTGCGCTTATTTGTTTGTCATCCACATGCTCACAAACATACATTTATTTACAGCCATATCTTTAAGAGTAATCATCTGATTTTTATGAAATTTTTATGGTTTGTCGAAAGTAGCCTGCAGATAACACCTGCCTAATTTTAACCTTCTGCGCACTTTAAATCGTGCTAAATTAATATGTCTTATATTATAAAGCCGCATGGCTAACTGACTCACTGACTGACATTAATGTTTATCCACTTCCAGAAGAGCTAGAGATTTGTGGTTTGCGCCATTCGACGCGCAACGTCCTTATTGTGAACCAAAATGATTATACAAAGTTCACTTTTCCCCCTCCTTCCACCCCCCCAAAAAATAAAAATGGGTGACCTTTTTTTATGCTGGTTTGGGGGCTTATTGCGGCTAAACGGTAAGTCGTATTAGAAAATGGATAGCACAAATGGTGACTGATTTTAAAAGATCTACAACTTTAGTCCTATGAGTATTTGTCGTATCATCGGTTGTACCCTAGACTAGATGGTGATAATTTTGTTATTTTTTTGTTTTATTTTTTTCTATTTTTGTCTTTGAATGGCCATAGTTTCTATAATAGTTGGCCGATTTAATTTCTGATTGCGGCGATTGAATCTCACTCTAATGCTCTTTAAATTGAGTATATTTTATTTCATTAGTTCATCCTACTTGCTGATAACATGAGAGTAAACTTTTTCCCGTGCGCCGTGTCACGTGACCACTTTTTTTTGTTTTTAATATTGTGTCATATATCATTTTAAAGGCCTTGATATGTACATTAAAGCTATTTTATTTGTTGATTTTTTAAAAATTTTGTACATATACTTTGTACCGATTTATAATTTTGTTGTAGGTTAAAGGGTTTAAATACTTTTTTGATATTAGGTTTTTTATTTATATGTATTTATTAGTTAAATGAATGCCCATTTGTATTGTATGTTTTTTAAAAATATAACTTTGGTACCTCAGAGTACAGGGGTACAAAGTACAAATGTTAAAGTTAATCTTTTATAATATGATGTATATCGTTGAAAAGCTCTTGCATAGTAGATTAATTTTTGTTATATTCTATTTTGTGTTATTTTTAGTTTTGAGGGGGGTAAATTAAAAAAAACTGTTTATACAGCGGTTTCTATGATTTGGTTGCAGTTTTATATTTGTTTATTAAATTAATTATGCGTTATTAAATTAAATTAATTGTGCGCTAACTTTTAGTGTTTGTTTGAGGCTTTGTTTCTCCAACAAATGTTTAAATTTCTTCAACTTTATTAAATATTTACTGGAACAATGCCGCGCTATTCCAACTTTTTGATTAAGTGTATCGAGGTATTTTTCTTAATTTGGTCTTTTCTTTGCGAGGAAGCTATGTGCCACATTAATTGGCAGAGTATTTTTATTAAGCTAGGTTAGGTAGACCAAATGCAAGAAATGTATTTAGTTATAATTGTACATTTGATTTAATTAAACACTCAACTTATTGCAATAAATGCTCCTCATTATTAATAATTTATGTCATAGACGACATAAACTATATCGATTGGTATGATTTTCCGGTTAACCAAATTAATTTCAACCTCATCAAGAAATATAGAATAAAAGATGATCCTGGTAAGAAAACTGCAAACATATACATTTTAAAAACTGATATTTTTTAATGTAAATTAGAGTTAATGATTTCAGTTTTTTTTTACATTAAATAAATAAAATGACTAACTACCGCATCAATAATAATATATACAATACATAGTCTTTTCACGGATAACTGTTATATATATATATATGTACCTATATATAAGCAATGAACCATTAAATTATTTTCAACGCTTAACAATTTACATCCAATGTTATACATATAGGAGGAGGCATATAGAACTAAATGAATAAAATTAGAAGGCACTTTGTGTTTAGATGTATAGGTATGTATATAGAGAAAGGATGATGTGCTCAAGGCATGCGAATTAGGAGTTGGTGGAACAGGGCATTGATACATGCTTGCATTGCCTTTCACTTAGTCTACACTCTACACGACATAAATGAATATGTAACAGGGCACCCACACCAATAAAATCATTACAAGGAATTAGACAAGCTATAAAAATAAAATCACCCTTGGTGCAAGTTTGTTTCTTATCCCGTTAGCATTAACATAAAAATGTAAAAAAAAACTAAGAGGATTTTAACTTGCTTTATTTATTTAGTCTAGAGATTACTATTATTAAAACCTTAAAAATATATCAAGAGAACGTGTACATAATACTCAAGAAACGTGTAAGAAGTAAAAATATATTTGTTTAAAAGTAGTTACCATTAATTTAAATTATTATTTAAAGATTTTTTTTATACAAGGTTATTTTATAATCAGTAAATATTAGACAAGAGCCCTTACAAAAAGCCGGGAGAATCTTTTTTAAAAAGGATTTTATAGGTGTAGAGTTTCTCACAGCAACACAGTTTTGGAAGAAGCCTAGAAAAACTGCTTCGGGTTGGAAGGATATTGGACAACAGATGTCTACCAGGTCATAACTCGTTCTTAGGACAAAAAAACACCTTCCTTCTTGCGGAAGGTTTCCGAGGAAGGGTTTCGATGTAGGTGGGCCTCTCAGCCACTTCGTAAACAGAGGATGTGAACTGGATAGTGAAACATTTATGGCTATGTGTCCTAAACTGACAAAGTGATAGAGTTGTACAAGGTTTTAATATATAACATGGTTATCTTTAAACCAACAAGGAAAACTTTATCGTTGCTGGTGATTGGAAACAATATCCGCAGTGCTAATAAAGTTTTAAAACTTAAATTGAATCGTCTATAAATTGTTTAAGATGTTAGAATATAAAGTTGAGTTTTAATGCTACAGTCTTTTAAACTAATCGGTAACTTTAGAATTCGTATTTCAGATCGACGGCTATTTTAAAATCGAGGGAAAAGACTCTTACATTTGCAATTACTTAATAGATTAAGAATCGATCTAAGTCGAAAAGGATTTCTATGCAAGTTAATCTTAAAGTAAGATCGCATTAATTTTTAGAATTCCACATTCTAATAGTTTTGCATCCAATTATTGTTGAGTTATTCTGGAATATAAAAGATTAGGTGAAGTAATATGGTAATTGGTATTTGTCTAGGATTTTAGCAAGAGATCAGAGACCTTTTAATCAAGTGACTAGATAAAATAAAGAGGCATGAGGTAATGATAGCTTTACAAATTTACTATAATTTAATGTAAACACTGTCTTCTTTATGCAGTCTATTCCAGCCATCTAAGAATAAATCACTGTAAATTGAAGAATCGTTGGCTGAAGTTGATTTTATAGCAGGAATAGAATTGAACATTATCAGATCCTCAAGTGGGATTCAATTACTGTTATTACTTTCTTACTAATCTGGCTTAATCCATAACGGACTGCAGTTTCGATTTCTCACGACAACTAGATTGATTGGCCTGAGGATATTTTCTCCAATCTATACGACTAATATCATTATAAGATTACACTAATTTGCAGTTATTATACTTTAGTCAATTTGAAACGTGTATGCGATGAATGTACTGAACATTGCACGGAATTGATATATACGAGGAAGAATGTTTGCAAATAAAACGTGTAAACACAGCAAACACGTGTTCCGTCTTATTGTTTCACACTTGCTTGAGAGGCGGCATGTTTAAACTGGATACAGTTACTGCATACATTGCACATGACATGAATACACGATTCACACTCTTTTATTTATTTAATTTCAAGTATAGAATAAATACAAAAAAATCCGAAATGAAGAAATTGATCAGAATTTATTTTGAGAACTAAGTCTTGCAAAACTTGTTTTATAAATCCATTAAGTATGAACGAACAAGTCGGAAATGTGAATAAACATTTGATTAAAAAGAGACAAATGAATTGCATTATACCATCCAATTGACAAATTATAATAATATGTTCACAGAAAGTTTTATTTCAGAGGCTTCTTGAAGAATTAGGGATTGCAAAGAGTTGGGCAATAAAAAAGAATTCTGAAGTCCCCAAACGATCACGATCTCACCTTAGTAAGGATTTAAGTATAATTATAGAAGCGTCTGTAAAATTTTGGTAAAGGGGGTTAAAACGTCAGAAATAATTACGTTTATTACTCTGAATAAAAAGCATACTTACATTTCATTTCGTATTTTTATTGATACCCAGGAGTAGGAAAAAGAAGAAAAACATTTTTTTTAAATGTTTAAAAAATATAGGAGAATTTATAAAATTATACCTCCTACTTGACCTATTAAAAATTTAATTTAATTTTAAAATACATTTGCAAGCTCAAGTACGTAAAAATTGACTTTTAGCATATACCTATAAAACTTGCAAATAAATTCAACTCTCTTAGTAACAAGCGACAAATCCTTATCTCTTGAGAATAACATTTAAAATTCTAAAGGTACTCGCTTTTTTTTTTTTTTTAATTAGAGAGCCGTACATGATACATGTTACTAAAGCTCCTGATTGAGTGTAATTATCTCAAGGATAAGTGTGACAAGAGAGATATAATGGATTTACACTCTTTAATTGCTTCTCCATAGCGTTCTATAAATAAAGATAATAAACAAGGATATGAAACCACAAGATAGAAACGAAGGCCGAGTTTCAATGTCTAGTGACACACTAACTTGACGACAGGCAGGTGGCCTACTGAGACATCGATAGGTCAAGTGGACTCAAATAACTCTTGGAAATCATTTGTCTCATGATCTTGAAGGGTCCGTCTAATAACAGTGACACAAGTTCTTCTTACAAGGATACCTAGGAAGGAGGAACTGTCGTGAAGTCGAGACTTCGTGCCCAGTACAGTTATACGAGCAGGAGCAGGACTCCAATAAGGTTTTTATGTATTTTCTATGAGCACGTGGCTCGGGGACGACACAAGCGATGACGTTATTACCTTATTACAAGTTTTTTATCTTTACAACCACGTAAGTAGAGTTAAAGGCGAGATTCTGTTATATCGCGGTCAGGAGGAGTCTGTTTCGAAACTTTCATAAGGAGAACGGGATGGGGTACAAGGTCAGAGCCTCTCGGTTCTCCGGCGAATGAAAAGGAAACACAAGCGTGTAAAAGTATAAGCATAGAGATAGATATGCATACATATCTATCTAACTGTTTTCAATATATTGTGGGGGTGTCAGGGACACAAGCGATCGAGAATTTGCAGTCTCCTTCAATACAACTCTATACCATTAAACTCAGTACTACTAGCTCTATCTTCGGCAAACATTTCTGAAAACAATGCTTTACAATTAGTGTTAATAAAAAAGATGATATTAAGTCTGCCCATGAACCAAAGTTCAATCAGATCAAACGTTTCTACATTATTTTTTATACACCTACGAAGGTCGACTTATTATATGATTTTTCCTGTCCAATATACATAACAATTCTACAATATTACATGTATTGAAACTTTAAATGAAGAAACATATTCATAAATAGGTTAAATGTTTGGGATTAGAAATCACGCTTATAAAATACCTTGCCAAATTTTCAACACTAAAATATTAGAGTATTGATAGATTATCAAAAGTGGTGAAGATTGCTAGAATCAAATCCTGCATTCTGCATTTGTCAGAACGGTTTAAAATGAATAATAAAATAGACTTCTTCAAAGAGGCCAATTTATAATTGAGGAAATAAGGTTTACCTCATTTAAAAAATAGAAGGTTCATGAACTGCCAAAAATTCAGACACAACCTATTTTTAGTGTAATCTATCACTAGCAAGCTTACACGTCAACTGGATTAGATACATTATGTAAATGTCAAACTTAGGTTGCTCTGATTGCATCAGATTGATGGAGGGTTAATGCCTATTAGTCGTTACCCAGTAAGCATGGCCTAAGGCATCTCTAATATGGCGAAACGTAAAACCATATCATTGATCAAGGATGTGAATGTAATACCCTTATCTTCTACATGAAGAAAGGAAGGGAAATCCGCGCTAAAAGTTTAAGATATAAACGTGATTGATTAACACAACCACAACAGTGTGAAACATTTTTTTTCTTTTGATGATTACTCAAGTATAGAGAGAAAAAAATAATGCAAACATCGATAGCTGAAACAAATTGGTATCTTACTTTTTGATTTATTCCCCTTTTTTTATAATTCTTTTTCCATAATGTTTACAAAAGAACTTTCTTAAACAATTTTGATAATTATTCATATATTTCTGTTATTCTCTTCCTTGTCGAGCTGCGTCTATAATATCAATCTAAAGTGTTAGAAATAAACGAAAAACGGGGGTTAAAACAGAAAGAGTGGCTTTATTTTGCTTCCGACCTAACCGAAGGTAAGGATAGCATATTAATCGTTCTATGATGAACGCAATTTTTTTATGTGTCCGAATTCAAAAATTGCAAGACAGAAATCCGTTTTAGACATGAGTATGGGAACATTTTTGGTCTCATGTTTGTTTGTCGGTCTGTCCAACATTTTTACGAGGCATCTTAAACTCATTTTATTGACATTTTAATGGTAGGTCATAATTAGTCTATTGTTGATCCCATATATAAGTTTCAGCCTTCTGCCATTAGTTTCTCTTCCCCATGTGAATAAAGTTATTTTTGATTAAAACCAAATCTTTAAAACTACTCATCCGATTTTTAACCAATTTAATTAATATCCATAATAATTTCAACCATCTGGTTAAACCACTAGTTAAACTTTGCTAAATTGATTCTTTTATTTATGTAATTGCTCCAATAAATAGATTTCAATTTTCTCATATTGATGTATTTGTATTAAATTTATGTATTTATATCTAATATAAATATTCCAAGTTAGAAATGCTTTTCTGACATCAGGAAGAATTTTTAGTCTTGTGTCTACCTGTTTGAATTTCGGCGAATTAACATAATATCTTAAAACTACTCCTCCAGTTTTAATGAAATTTGGATGGTAGCTCATAAAGCCCAATGTTTGTCTCCTCTATAAATTATTTTACATGCGAGAATCATACATTTATTTATACCTATATCATCAAAATTACTTATCTGGTTTTAAAAATTTTGGATGGTTAGTCGAAAGTAGCCTGCAGATGGTTCCAGAATAATTTCAACCACTTATGTACGTACATTAAATATTGTTAAATTGATACTTTTATTCGTGTAAAAGACCAAACAATTTTTTGACAGATTTATAAAAGAGGGGAAACAATTAAATAAATTATACAATGATGGGTAGTAAAAGCACAACATCAATAAGATACGTGTGTGATAGGATGTGATAAAGCTACGAGGGGCACTATTTTCAAATCTGTCAAAATAGTTTTTGTTTTATTTTCATGAATAAAAGTATAGATTTAGAAAAATTTAATGAGCGCAAACGAATGAAACGTTTGACGTACTATCCAAATTTCTTAAAAATCAGATGGGTACTTTTAAAATAGTCAATCAATTAGGGTGGCACATAGCTTCCTCACGTCCTATTTCGAATGCTTTAATGCTATGCTTTTACAAACCGTTATTGTCTAATTTATTTAAAATTGCATTAAAATCAGACCAATAATATTTTAAGTTAGGTTGATTCTTAAAAAAATTGGACAGAATGACTGGCAGGTACGGAAGCAAAAATGTTCTCTAATGTCTGAAACGGATTTCTGTCTTGGAAGTTTTGAATTCGTGGACAAAAAAAAAAGTTCGTTCTTCAGTACGCTCGGAAGCAATAAGAGGGGAATATTAAATAAATTCGACAATAATGGTTTGTGAAAGCAAAATATCTCTAAAGTATGCGAGGAAGCTATGTGCCACTCTAATTTCGGACTATTTTAAATTAGTGAATAAAATTTCATTTACACCAGGGTTTATTTCATTTAAAATTTAAGAAATATTTGTGCTTTAACAGAAAATAAACAATTACATTACTCTAGCTAAACTTAATAGGGTAAAATTGCATAAATTAGAATAATATTAAAATTATAACACTTCAGATTACTTTGAAGGACGACACTACTTATGTAGATGTTTAATAAGATGAACTCAACCATCAAATTCAAAATAATTTTGACTATGAAAAGTATAGGAAATATAAATAAGACACTTTAGTTGAGGAATAAATAAAATATGGCACTTGTTATTACAAATATATTTTGTTTTAAAAAAAGAAGTTATTTAAATCCTTTATATAATACATACAAGCAATAAATTACATAAAAGCAACATATTTCTTATTTAGATGTCAATGTAAAATGTTCTATTATATGTATTTACATGAAACATGAAGCTAGCTACATGGTTAAAGACGATGAATTTTTATATCCTAAAGCTTAAAAGGTTGATACCCAATAAGAAAATAAATCCTCGACTTTAGAGTCAAAAACCGGGGTACTATATATAAATTTCTCTTAAGTCATCATTATAAAATAGCTACAAGGCTTAACCCAAGATAAACTAAACTCTAACAATTCGTTTTGCTGAGAGCTTTTTTCCTTCATTTTACGCCATCTGCTTCTTACGATTTGAAAGCTACGTTAATTTAGACTTAAAAACCCTCTGAGTTTGAAATCTCACCGCACTTTACTTACACCGTAAATGGATTTTCTTCAACTTATTTTTGTCTCTAACCATTTTTATTCCTTTTTTCCTAATTATAACTTTTTAATTCTCACTCAGAAAAATAAATACTTTGTACAAAGATGAAAAATACCTATGTTTGTTTCAAAAATTATTTTTAAGAACTATTTATTTATTTCCACACTAAAAATCCATGCATGGAAAAACATAATTAATTTAACTTTACGAAACGTACCTGTTTTTATTTTTATTTTAGATAAAAATAATAAATAGAGTTTTTATTTTTATTTTTATTATTTTAGATACTAAAGCAGATAAAATAATTAGATATATGTACTATTTTTTTCCTATTCCCTATAATACACGGTTGTTTTGTTGGTATAATATGAATTGTTAAAGTATGACAATACAAGCAAACTCAACGGAGTGGATCGTAAATATTGCATGATTGTATAATTACCTAGGAGCAATTAGACGTTGTTGATTATATTATGAAAGTGTGCACAACAGTTTGTAGAACGTAATAAGAAAACAATGTAATTTTTATTTGAAGATTCTTATAGTCATACGAACCTCTGTTTCCAAATGCTATTGACTATAATATGTATATATAGATCAAAAGTATGTGTGTACATATATTGATCTTCTCTATAATATTAAATGTAACAAATTGGACGATCTTTCCGTCAGTACCGTTCATGCTTGTAGTAAATTTAATAAACGCTGACAGCGCATTACCTGCAATTCAGCATTGCAGTTCTTTTTATCAATGGTCAGGCTAAGTTATGTGAGCAACCTTTGTTAATCATTTTTCATCACTCGCACTTCTCGCATATACAATATTTCTCATAAACCATATTAATAATAATAATGATTGAAAGAGTGTGGCATATTTAATTGGCTTTCTCCGTGAGATAATAGATAATATTTTATTCAGTCATATTGTTACTTTCGTGACGGTGTCGATATGAGAACATGGATAATTCGATCATATAGTTTTTAAACTAATCAAAATCGCCAGATATAGATGAGGGGGGGGGGGGGGGGTATTTCAATAAGATACATAGAAGACTAATTTTCTTGAATCCTTTCGACTTGACGTACACACATATAAGATACAGCTAGAAGGTACAAACGTAACCCAGATACGTGACGCAGTGGTTACCTTATTTAAAACTGATCACTTCGAATCCTTCAACAATAACTGTTAACTGACACATTCTTACACTTTAAAATAAGAAAATAGATTCCTATCATACATCCTTTTTACTTTGAGTCAATTAATTAAAAAAAAAAACTAAACATATATAATATATATTATAATCATTTGATAAAAGGATGAAATAAAAAGAACTAAGATTTTACTGTCTGTTAGATCCTGTCCTTTTCAAACGGGACCTCATCTATCATAATGACTGAAGAGGCAAGAAAGACGTTTTTCTTCAGACTTTAGTAGATTCAAGTGATTAAATAAGCTTGTCAAGTGTAATCCCCCGCTGACTTGTTGATGAATGGGCCACACTTAATCAAACCTATCGAAATTCAATGGCTATCCGTTAGACAATGCATCTATCTAATTGAAATGTTTTTTTTTTATTGGAACCACAAGCCACACAGACTCTACTGAATTTGGTCAGATGAGTTTTGGTTTAGATAGATAAAATATAGTTACATTTCCTATTTATAATATTAAAAAATTAAATGGCCTTTCACCGAATAAAACAAATTATTTTGTTTTGTTTGGAGTAGGGTTTTAGCTGAAATGTTTATTTTTTAAAAACAAAAGGAGTCTGATTATAGAGCAAAAATCGAGTAAAATATTTTCTATTACGCTAGTTATGAATACACATCTAAAGTTGGTATACGGTAATTTGAGTAAGAAAGTTTAATAAATGAGGGATATTTCCGGCAATAATACTCGAATTCAAATCTATACACATTTACTGTATGTATATAGTTATTGAGTTATGTTTAAAAAAAAGCACTGAATGTACATTTATAGAAAGAAACGATTAAGAGATAGAAAAAACAATTAAATTAAAAAAGTTGACACAGCGGTCCCTCAGTAATAGCAATAGCAATAGAAACCGAAATAAAGCACCCTGTCATAAAGTACACAAACCATTCGACCATTCCCCTAAATCATATCTAGAATATTTTTCATTTTTACTACCCTTAACTCTAATGCGGTCCTTTTATTTCTCGCATACTCCAAAAAAAGATATTGCTATAAAAATGAATTTATAAACCCAACAATTTTATAAGTTGCGACAATGGTAGAAATAAATAATAACTTAAACAATTAAGAAATATAATTAATGTTATAGAAAAAAAATAATAACGATGTTAAACACTTCATAAAATATGATTTTTTAAAAGTAAGATTAAACAAGCGAGAAACATTTCTTAACTCATAAAAGTGTACTTTAAAGAGTCGACATTCAACCAAAAAATCATTTGGTCATTTTTGGTTTACATTTGGCTGTGTACATTCCCTGTGGTTAAGAAAATGCTTTTTTAATTCATGGACATGCCAAATAAATAAAAATCTCTGTGCCACTCGAGTTCCAAATAGACAAAAATATATTAGCATTCGAATTAAATTTTGCGTTTAACTGATCCCTTACTTGTTAATATACTTTCATTTGAAAGATTTGGTTTCACTTCCATTAGCAAAAATATAATAGTGAGTTTTATTTGTTTAGTATATATAAAAAAAAAAATCACCAAAACTAAATATAGTTGCAAGTGAATGAAGATATTGGCCAGTTAGCTGGCGTTTTATTTATTTATTTTTTTAAAATTTAACTTTAAGTGCAAAATTAATCAATTTATTGGTAAAATATAAAATTATCACAGAACAGTATTTTATAGTAATAACTAATTATAATAAGGCAGTCAATTTAGTTGGGGGTCATCAATTTATACATTATTAATACAGACATGTCGAATGTCGAAACCGGTCTGAAATAAAATATATATATTTTTTAGTTATTTATTTTTTTAATTCATATGTGGATGTGAATAAAAATCACTATTAACATGTTTTATATTAATGCAATTTCCTGAATCCTACAAAATGTAAATACATATTTATAATTTCTATTAGTGTGGATATATAATGGCATTACGTGTTTGTTCATTCATAGCCTGTGTTGCAATATACCGTGTAATATATATAATTTAAATTTATATAAAATCACTTTTAACAAATAAACCTGAACTGATAACTATAAATCAAATAATATTATACGATAACAATATTGGGCGTTATAAAATAACAATACAAATAAATAGCGGTATAGGGTAACAAGTTTTTATTATTATTTGATTAAATTAAATAATTAGTAAAATTTAATTTTTCAAGAGTATTTTATAACTGAATAATAATAATAAATAATGTAACCTTATATTTCATCTTGGCGGGAAGCAGGGCGGATATTTTGACTACCAAGGCTGTATCCACGCTGAAATATGCTCCGACGAGCTACTTCACGGCACGCTAAAGTCTTTGTTAGGTTGATAACAGAGATACATTATCATTTAATAATTAGCAGATTTAGTTTTCTCCATGGTACTGATTAGATCCACTCTTCCTTTTTCGATCGAAAAATTGAAGCTATAAGAATTCACATTAATTCTAATTATAGACTGAGATTCCCAAGAAGAGTTTTAGATTAGCTTTGTACCAAAGTTTAAACACAATACTTTATCTTTACATGAGAAAGTAACAAAAGCTTATTACATAAATTCTTTTGACGCAGAGCAAAGACTAAACTCAAGATTTCATGATAATTATATATTTATATAACGCTTTTATTAAAATTATTTTTTTATTAATTTCAATTAATTAAATATCTAAAGTAATTTTTAATGTGTATTTTAGTCTGTAATTATATTAACTTTATGAAGAGAACAGTATGGCTGTTCCTGAGCATTAATGTTATGTTGTTGGACGGTAGAAATGTTATGAAAAATTGGATAAATATCTAGAACAAAAAAAAAATAAATAAATAAATTTATAAAGGTAATGGATAAAATTAAATGAATGTATTATCGATTATTTAATTGAAATTTGTGATAAAGTTTTTTTTAATGATTTAATGATGTTACAACGTATAGGAAGAGTGTGTCGTTAATATGGAATATTGTCTTTAGTTATTGACACGGTATAAAATAAATAAGAACTGCCTTCGACACTGAAATCACTAAGAATAACAATAAAAATTCTACAGCTATCTGTAGAAAGGGTTAAGGATTTAGAAGTAGTTGATGCAGCAACCGTACACAGATATGAAGAAGCTCACAAAGTCTCGTGGTTAAAGATTGGAGGGAGGAACTTAACACGCAAGTACGAAGGGAGGGCAGACTCGCGTGTTGCCCCCGTAACGACCCAACACGAGGGAGAATAACCCCCCTCTTTATTATTAGAATATAAACAATTCCATTTACTTAACCCGACCAGTTCCCCTTATCCGTATGTAACTTTGTACAATTATTATTATTTGACATTAAAATACTTCAAGACATCTCCCCCTCCAATTCGAAGCCCCGCCCACCTCCGTGGGACCTGAGCCAGGTGACACGGACAGTCTCCGCATCGGGTAATAAGTCAACAAAGTGGATTTAGGTTAGAAGATAAGGACAGAGGGGGAGTTAGTATAATAAAACAAATATATAAATAGAAAACGAGGCATGTCAGAACGTAATTTTTTACTGGGAGGATTTTTAATGAGGAAATATGACTGCCTACTTTTATTAAATTGAGATTAATAATTCACGAAAATAGAAGCCTAGAAAATATGGCCTCGAATATTGTACTTTTATGTACAAAGACCATTTTAAAAGATAAAAGAACCCGTTATAATGCTTAATATCAGGTAAATATGCATTACCTTCAATCCAGACCAAAGGAATTTTGCTTCACATTAATTGTTCTTTCACTCGGCATTTCATTCCACCAATCCCTTTTTTTCTTAACCTAATTTACCATATCGAGGGCATTAAATAGGGTTTAAAAACCTCAATAAATAATTTTTATTTACTGCTTTATTAGCTTTCTCTCTCTCTCTCTCTCTCTCTCTCTCTCTCTCTCTCTCTCTCTCTCTCTATATATATATATATATATATATATATATATATATATATATATATATATATATATATATATATATATATATATATATATACATTATTTAATTAATTAAAAATAATAAACCGTATATTAGAGTGGAGTAACAAGTTTGTATGTTCTGTAAACGAATTTAATAGCTCTTATATTATCTTAAAGTTAAATTTTGGTAAAAGCAGATGCTACAAAATCCTTGCCGATAAAACCAATCATGCAAAAAAGATAACAAATTCACGGATATAAATTCAAACACTGGCAATTATATATTACCTATGGGAGGAGACTGCTACGAGGGGAAACAAGATCTATCTTGGACTCTAGATCTGACCGTGAACCAGATCCCAAATTAATTTTTAATTTCTTGACGATATCTTAAAATACATTAAAAAAATCGGTCCGACAAATTCGAACATAACTTTCTCACAAAGGAAATGATATCGGATTGAATTTAAATCCCATAAAATCTAATTGAATTTATGTATTACAAAACCTACATAAAGAGTGTTCTTCAGGTTGTTTGTACTTCGTTTACGATTTTGAGCTACATCAGATTTATTTTAATCAATATCTCGGAATCCAGAGATTTTTTTCCCTGAAAAAACTTGAATCGTCCATTTAATTAAATGGACTAAATTTTAGGTTTTTTTAAAATAATAATCGATGGAACCTTCATAAAAAAATAATTATTTAAATGTTTTTTGGGGCTTTTAGAAGAGTTGCGACCCTAAATTTAGAGCTAAATTTCTCAATTTCGTCGCTAGCGTGTCTGATTTTTCTAAACATGTGTGTCAAAATTCATCGATAGCGTCCCAATAGTTTAGCCTCCACGCGTCTACCCTGACTGCAAATATAGAGACTAGACTTTTATAAAAAACCATTTATTTATTATGGGACCTTAAAACGAGTAAATTTATCGAAACCTCAAAATAAAATTTTCATGGCATCTCAAAAATTTCTTTATATATATTAGAAAGTAAAAATAATTCAGTAAATTTAAGTTGATTATTGTAAGTTAAGAATTAGTCATATTTCTTTTGGTTTTAGTGGTTTCTTTTAAAACCATTCATAAATAATAGTGCATAAATAATCTTATAACAAAGCCATATTGTCTGTGACTATAGTTTGGTCGTTATTTTGATTTTCATTATTCGATACAAGAACTAATTTTATTATCAGAAAAAAATGTCAATAATCTATTTGTGGCTTTCACACTCTTCCAAAAAAAAGAAGGCTAAATTGAAAAGCGGGCGTAAACAGTAAATGTTAGAATTCGATTTCCCTATTAAAGAAAAATTGGGTCCTATTTGCCTTAATAAGAAAATTGGTCCCAACCTAGGTTTGATTACGTTTCTTTTGAACTATTCTCCTTCTTCTCTCTCTTTCTCCTCTCATCCAACGATCTTCACCATTGATTGGATGTTAAAAAAAGATTGGTCAATAACTTCTCATCATGAAGAGAAATAAAGCAGGAGAAAATAAACGTTCTATGGTCTACCTATTATCAAATAGGATTTCTATTGAAGAAATAGATCTTAGAGTGTGACTGAAACGTAAATAAAACTGCTAAAATAATTTTAAAAAATCTCATTAAGTACTTGCTAAAAGGGGTTATAAAAATTAATATTTCCTACATTTTTATATTATAAAATACATATTTCCTACATAAAGATTTTCTTACTAAAAAATTCATAAAAATTAGAACTTTGGAGGAGCGAGGTTTGATCCTTAAGCATTTTAAGTAGACAATTATTTGGTTCTTTTGGGGGTAAAATGGCCACCATTTTGGAAACGCGATATACATTTTAGTTCAACTCTTCAATACCTTTAAAAAAAATTGCGATTAGCTCGCAATAGCTCGTAGATCGAAGAAATTTTGAGTTGTAAAATACGCAACATTTTTATTGTTTTATGACTAAAAAGTTTTCCTTATACACCTAATTTCAAATTTTTCGCTACAAGAGGTCTGGAGATACCAAAAGCATAAGGAATGATTAGGATGACCTCGAAACCCTAAAAAGCATAATGTTTTCGGAGACCATTCAGATCAATAGTAATTCGAGTATTCGAGTGAAATAATTAGCAAACTTTTATTGAGTAGACCAGGGCAAAGTTCTCTGTAGTAATTGCCTATCGTTAATGTTGAATGAAAGAAAAGAGAAGGTTGATAGGAGTCAGTTTTTGTAGTGGAAAAGTTTCCGTGTCTTGAGGGCATGGTAATTAAATTCTTGATTCAAGATGGAAACCTCTGGTTCATTAGCTTGGACAAAAACTCTTCACGGAAACTTCTACTAATAAAAACATTTCAATTGTAAAAGCGCAATACAACAATCTTCGTTGACTATTTGAAGGGCTGAAAGTGTTAATTAAAATAGGTATTGATATTAATTCTTTATAACGTTTGGAAAAGTATTGTTTTCACCATGGATCTTTTCGAATTCGAAATTTCAACGGAATTATCTGTTTTGTGTATTTTTAAGACGATTTGAGTGATTTTTAGATGTGTATCTGTCTGTCTGTACGCATAACTCCTACAGTTTTAAAGCTAGAGAGTATTGATACTTAGTACGAAAATCAGTCCTTATATTTATTTGTGCTGCCAATTATAAATTTATGAGGTTATTAACCCTTTTTGCTGAGTCAGCAAAATTTTTTAGAAAATCTAAAAATTTTCAATTGCGCTAAAATTTGCACCAACTATACCTCTTTACCAGACAAATATTTCCACGGAATTCCGTTTTGATGTCTGCCGCCATTTTAAAAATATTGACATTTGAACTTTGAAACTTTAACTCTAAATAATTCCGTAACTAAATCGCCGAGCCGAACTATATATCGTAACTATATCGCCGATCCGAACTATATCGTCGATTGAGCTCAAATTCGCACCAAATATACCTTTCTATAAGATAATAAGTCTTTCATATTCAAACATAATATCTACCGCCTTTTTGGAATTATTTGGCAAGGAAATGTTCAGAGACGCCAAACGTCAGTTTTTGAACTTTCATCTGTATCGGTGACAATTTATTAATTTTAATACTTTGAACCAAATTTCTTTATTCAGAGAAAAAATCATTAAAAATGTATTCATTCACAGTCTCAAATAAACGTTGCATCGTTGACGTTAACGTTAACGATAAATTGCTATAAGGAACTAACTAGATGAAGTACATATACACAAAAATTAAAAAAAAAAAAATGAAATTGCATTGTTGTTTAGCTAGTAAATATATATATATAATATATATATATATATATATATATATATATATATATATATATATATATATATATATATATATATATTTATATATATATATATATATATATATATATATATATATATATATATATATATATATATATATATATGTAAAAGAAGAGACTCCTTCACTCAACTGAGTGATGTGTTTTTTAATATATAAATATAGGTATCTATAAAGCGGCATTCCCCTCAGACCCTCCGGCTTTCCGTTTCTGGAAAATTTGGGAGTAAACATCTAAACTAAATAGGAAATATCAAAATATTTTATTTTACCACTGTAAAATAGATTCATTAAAATTTGCTGGTCTTAACACGTTCAGGACGGCCAGAAAAACCTGAAATTTCCTACGGGCTGAATTTTTATAAAATTCATAATTGATGTAAAAACATCATATAAACACATAAAAAATATTTTAAATTTTTTTTTTTAATTATTTAGGTAATTAATAATTAAATTATTCAAAACGCATATACGCGGCGTGCAGGCCGGGGGGAAGTTTGCAAAAAATTTGTTGCTGGTTTAGCCTACCTAGGATGGCATAGCTTTACTACATATATTTATAAAAGGATCTAAATATTAAAATAACAACTCTAAGTCGTAGTTTAACATTACAACGTATATTTAGAACATTAAAAAGTATAAACATAATAATTTACGCTGATAGCGTACGTCATAATAATACTAATAATTAATAAATACTAATAAAAACTTAGGAAGCATAAAAAATATATAACATATAAAAACATAACAATTTACGCTAATAGCGTACGTCATAATAATACTAACAATTAAACTTGTAGTTTTCCTTCCAACAGTGTTCGTACGACTTTAGAGGTGTGTCCGGTCCCTGCAACCTCTGCATCCTTAGCTCCGCCATAAACATGGATTTTATGGACAAGCCCATCAGGCTCAGCCAATACATACAGCTTTATTCCGTACTTATGTCGATTGCCATTGACGAAACGATAAACGACCTCGCCATAACACCATACTTTCATCTATAGATAAATTCTTTGACGGGTAATAATTGGATTTCATGACTTCGTTGAAGTAAGTTATTACTGGCCGAATCTTCCCAAGAGGGTCAAATAAATTTAGTTCCATAGAAAAATGAAGAGCCCTTGAAATTAATAAGAATTTGTCGCGAGACATAAATTTAGGAATGGGCATTTGCAAGAGGTAATCTCCTCTCCAATAATCTTTTAATCTATTTAATTTAATTATCCCTATTAAAAAAATAACGCCTAAAAATGTTTTGAACTCCGCAGCTGTAATGTTTTTCCACTTGACAAAGGACTTTGGAGACACGTGTTTAACCAGAAGAGACGAAGCATAGGCATTAGATTCCTTTACCACCATGTCGATCAACGAGTGCGTTTAGATTTGCTGGGGGCTCATTTTTGTCCTCATTTTCTGACGAAAAGTCCGAGTCGTCGAAAGAAATTTACCTATAAGAAACATTTTCTTCTAAAATCCGTCGCAACTCCTCCTCTGTGTAGACCCTTCTCACATCATCCCCCTCAGATTACGACCTTTTCCTATCAGGACCCTGAGACGTAAACGGTGCATCCATTCTTAAAAAAAAAGAAGAAATTAGTAAATAAATTAATAGGTACATATTTTGGTAAAAACAAGGACATATTGTACAGAGTATTTATAAACTATAATACTTCAAAAATATTGGAATAGTTGTATGATAAACCCCAATGGTGATAAATTTAGTCAGGGGTAATAATAACGGGGATTAGATATAATCGCAACTACTTGAAGAATATAACGGATTACTTGGGCCTTGAAAAATAAAGGTCATTAACAGGGGGCAAGGGTTTTCCATGTTTATTTGAATACAAAGTACAAACAAACAACACGATTACTCTTAGCAAAATAAATAGGGTAGTGATTAGCGCCCAACTTATGCAAAACCATCTGCCATAATCCCTTTAGGGTTGTTGTTTTGTACAAATATATACATACTAAGTAATTTTTTTAACTGTTACCTAACAAATCTGAGAGCAATAGGCTAAAACTTTGAATACTTCAAATTATTATTCTGATTTTTGTACTCTTGAAAAATTACGCACTCATTTTTAAATATCCTCTTCCGAATTGTTGAACAACTCGAAAGTAATCCATCAGTGTACCAATTTCACTACTTTCAATGTGAATCACATATTTTGGGGAGAATACCATTGAGAAATACATGCTTCAGTAATTTAAATTTAAATATTATGTAAAAAATAACGTTCTAGTTAAATTATGCCATATGACACAAGGGTGGTGAAAATATTTTTAGCTAAGCTTTCCTTGGGCATTTTGCTATGCATAGAAAAATGCAATAAAACTTCAACTTTTAGTAATTATAGATTAGGATTATAGAATAATTTAAAAATAAATTTTATTAGAAATCATTTTAACTTCGTTTATATAATATATTCAAACTAAAAAAATAATTAATGAGTTATTGATCATAAAAATAAAAAATATAACGACCAACTAAAAAAAAAAAAAAAAAAAAAAAAAAAAAAAAAAAAAAAAAAAAAAAAAAAAAAAAAAGGTGTTTTGCAATTATAAGATAAATATTATATTTACTTAAGCACTTTAATTTAAAGTCAAGTAGTAATTAATGTATAAATCTAAGATATTATTTGCTTACCTTTAAAAAAATGACGAAAACTGAAGAAATCACACTTTTGAGAATATTGAAAAAAGTTTCCCCGACAACTTGCAGACGAAGTAAATGAGGTAAGAGGTATGGTTGTTGTGAAGGCCTACAGCGAGTTTCAGACTTATAAAACCAGCCTAGCTCCCTCAACAACCCATGACAACCAAAAATACTTGGCCCCGCACATGTGCGGCGGCAGGCCGGCGGGTAAGTCGACCCGCCGCACATACGCGGCGTGCCGTCCTGAACGTGTTAAAAGCTCTGGGAGGGATATAACTATGACCTTTATTAAAAGTTTTTGTTTTACTATTTTTACTGTAAGTTATCTACGTGAGACTTACGAATGTTAACCTTTAATTACCGAATGACTGCCTTAATAAATGAGCGGCAATCATAAAGGTAAGGTAAGAACAAAAGAAATACAATACATACTCATCACGAGGAGAGCTTTAGAATGTTTAGACCTGTGGGAGAAAAAAACCTTTACAAAAAACAAAATCATTAAAAAGAAAAGAATGATACTCAAGCTTTTAAAAATAGTGATGTATTTTAAGCTCTTTTTTGACATTTCCTTATTCAGGTTTTTCTTAAGAATAGTAACTATGAAAACCATTAGAATGTGTAGTTACATTTAAAGTCTGAGAGGGAAAGACTATTACAATGAGATATCTATAAGATTTTGTTGAATAATCGTTATATTAACTCAAATTTAAATACTTTTTAGTAAATAGTTTGCTGTAAATCATTACAACAAATAGTAAAATTATTACAAAGTATAGTTTTGTTATTTAGACTAAATAAAAAATAGGTCCGAGACAACACAGTCAAACTTTCTGATATACGAGTTTATAATTACTTAGCCCAGTGTTTTCTATTTATTAGCTTTCGAGTTTTCGTATGTTCATTTAATAATTATTGAACATTTTATCAAAAAAATTACTTCCCCTCGGCGGGGAATCGAACCCGGCCTCTCTCCGTCCGCGTTTAAAGCCATTTTCTCGGGAACTAGATTTTCCCCGCCCCGGGAAAACGGCTTATGTCGTTAGATTCTTATTTTAATGGACTACATTTTAGAATATTTTAATCAAAATCGTCGCAACCGTTTCCGAGAATTTTTTTTCCTGAGTTTTTGGGGATAGCACCCTCTAATTTGGAGCTAAAATCATTTCTTGATTTCGCCTCGGGGTATGATTTTTCTGAACATGTATGCCAAATTTCGTTAAAATCGGCCCAGTAGTTTAGGCTCTACGCGTCTAGACAGACTACCGACATACATTTTTTAAAAACCACTCTTTTGGACTGAGGGCACCTCAAAGCGTGTAAATCCGTCAAAATCTCGAACTTTTGCGCCATCACAATACTTTCTCTTTATATTAGACAGTAAAAATACATTACGGATTAGTATGATTTTTTGTTGCAATTATTGGTAATAATAGTGGTTAGTTAATAGCTCCTGTATTCAAAATCAGCATTCCGTCAAACTATTACAAATTATATAAAATTAAAATAAAACTAATAATTAATAATTCCGATGCAGAAACTGAAATTAATTCAAAAGTATTATTATTAATAAATTCAATTGTGTATTAATTTAAAAAAAATATAATTTACAAGCTGCAATCGCAGGGACGTAAAATGATGACCTTGAAACACCTTCCAGTATAGACAGTGCATTCGTATCCAAGAATTTTATAGGTATAATACATTATGTCATGAAAGAAAATGTATGAATAGAGTTTCAGAAGAAATGATTTTTTATAAGGCACCATTAATAAAAGGACTAATAATTTATAATTACTTTTCACAAGCTCATGAATAAATTAAATTGACAAATAATAATAAAAAAATACGTGTGGTGTCGCGGGACACCCGGTAGGAACGAAGTTCCTTACATTTTTCATTAAATACAAATTATAAGGTTGAAGTATTATATTAAACCCACCCGCAAAATCAAAACAAAAAAATATCCCAACAAAAACAAAACAAAAAAATTTCCCTACATCAAAACTAAAAAATTCCCATATCAAGACATGTCAATGTCAATATTGTAAAAAGATTTATAAAATCTGGTTGGTCCAAGTGACATTTTGACATATATATAAAAAATAAACAAAACAAGTCAAGGAACAGGCTTCCTTAATAACATTTGTTCCTGTCTTTTTGAAGCTTAAGTTTACGCAAGCGTTGCGCGTGAACACTTGGGCGGATAACGATTTCCAACGAACTCAGCCTGGGCATTGGTAAAATGAACATGTGTACCAAATTTCAACTAACTCGGTGATCTTTTACTCAAGTTATCGTCATTGGTAGATTTCGTGACGGTGATTTTGGTCGTTTTTTTCGGATTCACTCCCGGGCTCCAGAACGTGCCATAAGGAACTTCGTTCCAAAAATAATTTTATAGATCAATTTATTAAATACCTACTTACATAATTAACATCCATCATCCAATTTTGAGACTATATTAAATGTAATTTAACAATTTAGTATAATGAATTAACAAAAAAAAATCCAATTTTAACATTTAGAAGAGAGAAAATTAAAATAAAATAATACAGAAACCTTAAATATTTACCCAAATTAAATATAATAAAGTTAATTATTTTTCAATAAATATTAAATATATTCCCTTTTTCCTTATAAAAAGGGGTTTGATGCTGATTGATCAAAAGCAAATTTCCTCTATAATTAAAGTAGATTTTATTTTTTTTAAATATATATTTACGCTTTTTTTAATTACAGTAGAAGAAGAAGAGAGTATAATTTTTAATTTAATCTCTTTTTAGTAAAAGATAATCTGTTGTATTATACTTTTAAATTATCGTAAGCTCTTTTTCTGAGTAATTAAAAGTAAGCTCTGCTATAGTTGAATCTAATATCTTCCTTTTTTTAATGGAATTTATTTTATTTTTAATGTTTAATGAATTCTCTTATTATAGAACCAACGCAGATTACCACGGGCTTAAAGGCTCGAATATAATTTATAAATCATATTTATAAATTATCTGTATCATGTGCACTCACATAAGAGTTACGTGGGTGATAGGAAGGAGAGAACTCAGAAAAAAGTTCTAGACCCCTCCCAAAAAAGGCAGGCTATCAAAATAGTGATGCCTATACATTGCGGCCAAGTCTGTTTTATGCCTCATTCAGAAACTGGCCAAGTGTTAAGCAATAAAAAAAAGAGCAGTGTTCCGACGATTTTGATAAAACAAAATCTAAATTGTAGTCAGGAAACATGTCAGGGTTTTGTCTAGGGATTTCATGCAGGAAATGTAGGTCATGCGTAGTCCATTTAAATACGAATTAAACGATATAAGCCGTTTTCCCGGGAAAAATCTAGTTCCCGAGAAAATAGCTTTAAACGCGGACGGATAGAGGCCGGTTCGATTCCCCGCCGAGGAGAAGTTATTTTTATGATAATTTTGACAAAGTTCTTATGATTTCGTATAATATGAGTGAGACAGTCTGTCTACGTTGTCTCGGACCGATTTTTTTCTCTAGTATTATGAGTATTGTCTGTTTCGGTACATATAATAAAAGGATATTTAGTTATCTGCAATACGATAGAAATGTGTTATAATTAAGAATGTATGTATAATAGGTAATAATTAAAAATGTCGGTCGAAACAGCTTATTCAGTTGAGTAAATAAACTATTAAATCCTTATTGATACTAACAAGCTTATATTTACTGTAAATCAACCCACGGTATTAAAATTTCTTGTAAGTGTTTAAATGGTTTTGATCAACCAAAGATATATAACAATTATTCCACATAATACTATAGTAACTAAAATCTAATCTTAAAGAATATAGGTGCTGCTCATAAAACGTTAATGTGGATAGGATTATTATTCGAATCTTTTGACAATCATCAGCTTTAATACCTCAGATTATATAAATAGGGGGTTGGCTTATTTTCTAATACTGAGTAAACCACTTAGGGTTTATATATATATATATATATATATATATATATATATATATATATATATATATATATATATATATATATATATATATTTAATAATCTAAGATTTTAAATGATAAAAGAAAAATAACAATAACTTTCATGAGAGCGTTCAACGTTTAAAGACAAGTCGTTAGGTATGTTAGAAATGGTCGGAGGAGGCTCGCTTTTTTAATGGTAGATATTCTAGATACATCCTGCATACTAATTTCACACTAGCCGGATATACCTGACTCATATCCTAAAGGACGCTACGTTACGACATTATCAATGAATTAAACTTATGTCACATGGGGCCAAACCATCTAGGGAGTAACTATTTCATAACTATTCTTTCGTTTCACTAGATGAGTATGGCATTAGGTTGAGGACAACTCACTATATGATTAAATAAAGAGATTGGTTTACTGTATAAACTGATCGTTTATAATCCAGCGTCAGAATAACTGTAATATGAGTAGTTTGAATTAAAATAACCTTATTAGGTATTTTACTTCTTATCTACAAGCAGTGGCGTAGCTAGACCATTGGGGGCCCCCCCGCAAGAACTTTTTTGGGGCCCCCCGCCAAAAAAAATTGCTGAGCAAAAAAAAAAAAAAACCTCTTGCGTTCAGGATTGGGGGCCCCCTCGACGTTGGTAAAGATAGTAATTATTCCAATTATTTCTGGATTTGGGGGCCCCCTGTTACTGGGGGCCCCCCCGCATTGCGGGCCCATAGTTACGCCACTGTCTAAAAGATATTTTAAATTTAAGACTGGTTAATACAACATATTAAAACTATTAAAGTAAACTTAGAAGATCGCATGAAGGTATTTTAACTAAGGTTTACGATAAATTACCTACAAGTAATGGTACGAGTTAAAAGTATGTATTTGGTACCTTAAACCAAAAATAGAAAACAATTCCATGACCAACCAATATCACTAGCTAAAATTAAACAGCAGAGGCTAGTTTATTAAGGGTTTAGTGGCAAAATGTGCAAAGTTTTCTGCATACTATTTCCCTAAAACTAAACGAAGGTTAATCAGAATCAACCATAGTATTTCGTAAAAGGTTTAAGGTAAAAATATTATAAATCCTCGTCTTATATTAAGTGTTTAATATGATTTATGAACACAGTGAGGAAAATTGTAATAAATATTCCATAAGACTTAATAAAACTCAGGTAAAAATTGTATGATCGTAGTGTAATGTGTCTACCTTAAAACCTCTATACAATTATATTTTGGCCAGCAATGCCCGCCATAGAAAATGTCGATCAGTTCAGTATACCGACAAAATTAGGATTTAAGTTAGGTATTATCAAATTAAATTTAAAAAAATAAAAACTTAAATCATAAAATTATCATGCTTATCTTTACCAAATGAATAAATAAATATAAAAAAAAAATTAACTAATTATAACAAGATATTCAAAATCATAATTTCTTTCCAAAAACTATCAGCTATATATACTTAATGAGGTGAAAATATGTATTATTATTTAGTTAGTCGGAATTGAACTAATTGTTATTTCCTAAATATGACTTGCATTGCTGGTTAAAATACAATGATATAATGGTTTTAAGGTAGAAACATTATACTTTTACTACCATCATTCTATTTTTACCTGAGTTTTATTAAGTCTTATGGCATATTAATTACAATTTTTCTCCAATTTATTATCTATAAAAAAATTTTTATGACAAATATCATTTCATATTAACAAATTTTTTTAAAATTTTACATACTGAGTAGAGATCCTCAAAACTACTTTACACTGTAATCTCTGGACAAAACATTTATTTGAATTCTTCAACTCACCTGAAACATAAAGAATAAATATAAGTAAATTTAGAGGATATTATTATTTTAAAAAAAAAAAAAAAAAAAAACATATACACATTTTATTAACTATATCTATTTTTATATAATAATAATAATGATATTTGTACTTTATAATGTAGGGTAAATACATAATAATATTATTTATTATATTAGGTACAACAAAATTTAAAAATCAAGAAGGCTCATCTGATTAATTCATTTATAAGATTAAAGAAAAAAACAGTCATCATAAAAATTAATATTTCACAGTGTTACATAATTCAGTTAATTACTTGCGTAGGGACAAAGCTAATGATTGGAAACTCGACGAGATTAAGACAATAAATTAAATCCTTATACACTAACTTTTCTTTAAACATCATTAATTATACGAAAAAGACAATTAAATAATTCAGCTCATTAAGAGTAGGATGTAACTCTTATAAAAACTGAATTTAATATTTTTTACTAGTTAAATGACACCAGATAAGAAAATATTACATCATTACATTCTATGTATAAAAAAAGAGAAAGGGAAATCTTCCTTATTAAAGCAAATGATGAACAGTAAACCTCCTCTAACCCAACACCGGTTGGCTAATGTTTCACCATGACAATTTCAATAAAATCTGGGTTAGTACTACCATGTAGCAATGTTTGATTTATAAATTTTTGATTACAAAATTTTGCCAGATATTGTCTGTTTCAATGAGAATATAAGGACTATTTTAACAGTAAAATCTCAATCCTAAAAACGTATTTTCGAGTGAAAAATTGGAATAGTGAGATTAAATGTGTTTGGTAGTATACCAATTAAAATGGAAGAAACGAATTTGCATTAATCTTTAACACAGCGATTTAAGAACACTTTAATCCTTCATATTTTTTTAGGTTTAATCCTTATGAAGTACAGCCCTTCCTTATGTACAAAATGATAATAATAATAATATAGGTAATTAAGAAAAGAAGAAGTTTTTTTATTTAATTGTTGGCTACATTTTCCTATTCAAAAGAAAAAATTGTATGGAATAATAGTATATTATGTTACAAGCCTGTGAAGTGAGTTTTTTCTTTACCGCGGCAATTACATTTACTGTCGAGCGAAGCGAGACAGTAAATATTGCCAAGGTAAAGAAAAAACACTTCACAGTCGCGTAGCATATGCTATTTTTTCCGAGGTAGCAGACAATGAAAAAATATTAAATATTAATCACTAATCAATATATAATAATAACAAATATTAGTACATACTTAAGACTTAAAAAAAGAAACCTTAAAATGAGGTTACACTATAAGAAAAGATAAATAAAACGCATTGACATCTAGCGGATTTTTATCGTACTAGAAGCATTTCTACAAAGACTGCAGCACTACTAACGGAAGTTTTGACAACTATCCGCCGTAACAGAGACGGAACTATACCTGCTGAGGCCCGTGTGCAAGATTTTTTTTGAGGCCCCCCCCCCCCCCCCCCCCCGGGATGACCAAATATTTTTGTCGCCTGATACACATAAGATTTGTAATAAATTGCAACAAAAAACATTATTTTATGATAAAAAAAAAAACAAAATAAATTAACCGTACAGAGTGACAGACGGACATAGGAACGAAACTATAAGAGTTTATTTTTTTTGATTTTACCAACGGAACCCTAAAAAGGAGCCCTTGTAATTAATTCAAAAGAATGGTTTCGAGTTTATGGCTCAAAATAAAAACTCTTTATTTTAATTTTTTTTTATTAGATCCATAATTTTAGCTGTTAGACTTGAGTTGAATACTCATATTTTGAAACTTTAATTCTTGGAGAAAAAATGCCAAGAGTAAAAAGTTCTTATGTTAAGCCATAGACTCTAACTTTAGCCTTAAAAATATGTTGTCTTCTATTAACTTTTTCATATTTTAAGTACAGCTGCAGAGCATTTTAGCGCTCAAAGTGCTTAGCATTTTTTCTGTAAGCGCATTTTAAGTTAACATAGAACCCAGCAAACCGCGTCTTTCTTCCTGCAGTAGATTCCGGAGATATTGAGTGGATCGTGTTAGGTGACCCCTGAGTAGGCATATTTTACAAGTTAAAAATTTATAATTAATTTAAAAAATTACTAAAGATAGTTACATTTTGATGAAACATATACAGGATAATACAAAACATCAACAGTCTTAAATACCAAAATGTCTAAAAATCACGTCATGTTGTAAGTCAATATTAATAATATTATCTTAATAAGCATTTAACATCGATTTTCTCAAAAAATTATAATAATAATAATTATTATTATTATGTGGAAAATAATATAGATACCTACGACGTAAAAATAATATAAATAATAACAATGGTAATAATCACATTATAAATTAACTTCACCTTTTTAATAAAAATATTTCTTATTCATTTATTTATATTTTATTAATTTTTTTTATAACTGGCCGAGCGGAAGTGAGGCCCCCCTTACCCCGAGGCCCGTGTGCGGTTGACCCCATGCACACGGCTAGTTCCGGCACTGCGCCGTAAAGAAAAAATCTTTTAGTGCCTAGGACGTAAAAGATTTTTTCTTTACAGCTAGGAGTAATGAAAAGATTTTTTAAGTCCACGTAATGAAAAAATGGATTTTAGCTATGTTTTTTAGGCTCTAAAGTTACTATTTCACAGCCTACCACGGAAAAATAATATTATTTAATAATAGATTATAATATTAAGTCAGATTAATAATAAATAATAATAATAATAAATATATATATATATATATATATATATATATATATATATATATATATATATATATATATATATATAATATATATATATATATATATTCGTAAAGTACTGTATAAAAATCAATAAAAACAGACTGTATTATCGGAGAAAAAAAAATATTAATAACTTTGAAAAGAATAAGAAAATAGATGAAATGTATGCAGAAGGAGTGGGCTCCTTACATGTAGGTGTTTAGACCCTACCTTTATTCTTTAAATGGATGTAGAAAATGTTGAATGATGAGTAAAAAATACATTAAGTTTGCAAAATACCTAAATAGAAGTAATTCTCCTTTATATTTCAATATCTCGGTTCTTTTTAATTTAACCAATGCATTTCTACACAACCTTCAACAAATCGATTATTTCATTTTGTAAAAATTATTTATTTATTTAAGTACAAACCGAGGTTTGAAGTATTCAATTTTTATTTTAAAGAAATAAAAAATCTCATGTTGAAACTTGTAAACAATAAGAATTTAATTTATTCATAAATCTATTACCGTTACCGTTGAAGTTTTTTTACCTATTTTAATTTGGAGAAATATGAATTATTATTAAATAAAACACAATTATAATAAAAGCTATTTTATATCCATAATTGTAATAAAAACATTTGTGTACTAGATACTCCACATACATAAAAGATGAAGTAAGTGAACAACAGACATGCGCAGTAGATATTTCCTAGTGCGCAGGTGAAAACAAATCTTACTTTCCTTCTGTAAACTATAAAATAGGATTGGTAAAGTTTCACTTTCTCTTATAAAGAGATAGTATTGTGATCGCACAAAAATTTGATGTTGAGGTTTTAATGGAATTTTATGTTTTGAGGTTACCTGAGTAAAAAAAATTGTTTAAAATTGTCTGTCTGTCGTATAAGAATCTAACGATATAAGCCGTTTTCCCGGGAAAAAATTAGTTCCCAAGAAAATAGCTTTACACGCGGACAGAGAGAGGCTGGGTTCGATTCCCCGCCGAGGAGAAGTTATTTTTATGATAAATTTTGATGAAATATTCAAGAATAATTAAATTTACCTGTGAAAACACGAAAACTAATAAATGGAAAACACGGGTGACGTAATTATAAATTCGTATATGAGAAAGTTTGTCTGAGTTGTCTCGGACCGATTTTTTATGTAATATGTTCCATATGGTTTTAATTTTATCATTAATTATATATTAATCATAACTATTTAAACATTTTATCATTAGTTCTACAATTTAATTTTACAACCAAAATAAAAAGTTCGAATAATAGATTTAACATTTGAATTATCTAGTGCAATTTTTTTTTTAATATTAACAAAAAATTAATAAATATAACGTAAGTGCGATATACGTGCGATGAATGTACTATTTTATTTTTATATAAAACCATTTAAAACAATATAAGCAAATGTTATTTAAGTTTGCTGACAGGGAAATAAATGTATAGTAAGAAATATTAATGCATCATAAAATATAAATCGATAAATTTGTTCTTCGTTCAAGCCAATAAAGCTTAACGAGAAAATAATTTTCTTTCGTCGGTTAATTAAAGTGAACTTCATTACTATAAGCATCTGGTTTTAGTCAAAAGAAGAATCTCAACACTATAAAATATTTCGAAACGCTCCGGGCTAGAAAATAGTTTAGAAGTATACATATAACATATACATATACATCAAAAAGTTTAACGTTTAATTAAACTTTAAAAGACAAGAATGTGGAAATAGCTTCACACTTAAGACCTTGAGCAGATTAGCGTTAAAGGGCTAAGGCATATATAGAATCTAATTAGTATTTAAAAGCTCAAAGACATACTCGTAAAATATAATCTAATGTCATTAAGCATTGTAATATCCGTCATCAAAGCTTCCTTAATTTAAAAGATTAATTAATTAATAGTATAAGAACGCCAGTAGGAAAATAATCTTATAGGCTCCTAAGTTTTCTAAGCTACTTTATACTTTTATATAATTATATTTAATGTTTTCAGTTTATTCGATGAGTGCATTAGTAGTGTATTTACCTTAGCAATCTTAGATCAGGTTATCAATGGTTGTTCTGACTGCGCCAAAATACTTAAAGTTTTTCGTATCAAATTGTAATATGTTTTAAGAGAGTAAGTATCGTATGCTAGAAACGTTCTAAAGTATTTTATTATAGTTCCGTATAGCAGGATGTGGGGTGAATGCAAAATGAAGGTTGGGTAGAAAAACTTAATGGTCATCCTTTTTTCTTTTCTTTGTCGAAGAAGTACCTCGAGTCTAGAGGAAGATCACATCCCTTTCAACCTGGGCCAAAGGTTAGGGTGAACTATATCCTTGCAAGGGTGAGAAATAAGTGGGGAAAATACTTTCACAGTCCTAAATACACTTAAAAATGTAGAACATGGTAAAACCTATGAGGGTTTATATCTATTTTTCATTACTTGTTTAAAACTTTTTTACGACAATTAGTATTTAGAGAGAAGAAAGAAAACTTTTGTTTTGTTTAAATGCGTTTGGTTCCATCTGAGATTATGTGAATGTTTCCCTTTACTGCGTCATAATGAAATCTTATTTTTAATTTTTTTTTTTAAAAATGTTATTACTTTTCCTCACTACTAATAGTAGGAAAAGTATTGTTTTCACCAAAAAATTTGTTTTCGAGATTTCAACGGAACTATCCGTTTTAGGTGTTTTTAAGACCTCCTGAGTGGTTTTCAGCATGACGTATGTATGTGTGTTATCATCGTAGCGCCCAAGGTATTTAACCTACAGAGTTGAAACTTGGCAGAAAAATCAGTCCTTACCTGTAGTTGTGCCGCCCGGAAAATCAACTTTTTCCGCCATCTTGAACCCAGTTTGCTGAGTCAGCAAAATTTTTAAAAAATCGTAATAAATCGAAAATGGTCCTGATCGAGTTGAAATTTGGCTCGAATGTACCTCTCTGTATGACAAACAAGCCCACTAAATTTCATTTTGATTTTGACCGCCATTTTGAAATGATAAATTTTTGAATTTTTAAACTTTGACGGTTAATAATACTGAAATTACACATAGGTATTTAACTTATAGCATATCGTTGGCACCGGAAAAAATTAAGGAACAAATATAAAAAAAAACGATAAAGTTTCATTAATTAGTTTAAAAGTTATAAGCGAATATAATTATTTTTATTAATGCGATAATTTTGATGACGTCAAAGTTTGTTTACATTTGTCAAATTGCCGCCAAACTTCAAATAATTAAATAAAATATAGCTATTAAAAATAAGGTTATTTTTGAAGAATGATAATAAATCAGTTAGTTCAGAACGGTCACCTGAAGTGAGGAAAAGTTCCGAGGTACCCCGTACCTGATTTTTTTTCTTTATGTACAGTCACATGAAATAACCTTAAGAGAAGAATTTCATATTTGTGTATAGAGATATTTAATTGTATATATTATAATATTCATAACATGAAAGATAAGGCAAAATATAGAAATAGGGTTCTTAGCCTTGGAGATATGTTTTTCCATCAAACTTTGCATAAGGGAGAACTCATTACGCTCAGCAATTTTCATTGTAATGCTATCTCTGGTTTTAATGACTTCATACGAGAGGGCAAAGGACGGCTCCCTATAACGGGAGAACTCTTCAGGTTTAAATGAGGCTTTAAATTTAATACTCGAAGGGGTTTTGAAAGTAAAGGAGTAAGTTGTTAAAACGGCTGTATGCAGCGGGTCGGTGTTAGCCGAGTTTAGCGCTCAGGCTAAACCATTAACCTTTAAACTCGGTCGGGTTAAAGAAAGCCTCGACGTACTGAGTGAGTCAAGGCGACGTATGGAGCTGGTGCAACGAGTACAGTGTGGGCGCACTCTGCGGCAGAATCCCACTCACCCTAATCCTGGCGCAATACTTGAAGTCTGCGCAACGACAGGGCTTAGAGGCTGGAGAGATCCAGAACTCGGTTGCGCAAGGATGACGAGTCACGAGCGTGACTTCACGACCCTACCTCAAAGCAGACACGAAGTCACCAAACCTCCTAGTAAATTGATACATCAGGGTCACACTGCTGGTGACGATACGAAAATAAATAATATAGATCTAAAGATACCCTACTTAGCAATGCAGAGAAAAATTAATTTTCAGAAAGATTAAGATGACAAAATATTTCATCGGAAAACAATAATGATATACTTCAGGTTCAACAGAACGGAAGCTATTAGATCGTTCTAAAGAACGAAAAGTAGTTATTTCTCCGATTTAAAAAATTCCAAATCCCTTTGAGACATCAGGGAACATTATTGGTTCCGTGCCAGTCTGTCTGAAGCTTAATTTTTGCGAACCAACATCTTAAAAACTACTCATCCGGTTTTCACAAAAATCGGATGTTTTGTCGAAAGTAGCCCACAGATGATACCATGTTAATTCAAACCATCTGCGGTCATTAAACTTGCTAAATTGAGACTTTAACTGATACAATACAACAGAACAATTTTCAGAGATTTAGCAAAAAGGGGAGAGGGTCCTTAGAAGCAAAACATAATTTATGTGCTAATTATCATAAGCTATGTGCAATACTAGTAGGCTCTATTTTTTATTCGTAAACATATCCTTTGAAGGACCTATAAGTTTAGTTGAAAAAAATAAATCGTCATAATTTTACACGAAAAACAATTAAATGAGTAGATCGTATTCGTCGAGAAAAGATTTGATTTAGAACATCGGCCAAATTCAAATTATGATTGTAATTAAAAAGAATAATTATTTCCATCTGAAAGAAGGTATTATTTAAGCTGCCATGTTTAAATTATATTTAAAATTAAAAAAGTCAGTGATAGGAGTTAACAATAGAAGTTAATTATATTGCAGGGCTAAAACTAAATTATTGTAACACATAATTATTATTAAATTTTTAAGTTTTTGGTAATTTTCATACTACGGAAAGTTTAAATTTTAATTTAAATCAAATTATAATTATTATTAACTACGGGAAACAGACAGTGAAAAATACACTCCAGCGCCGTAGTTAATAATAATTATAATTTGATTTATAATAATTATTATTATAAAGCATTTAAATTAGGAAAAAGTAAAATATAATTAAAATAAATGACATATTGACAGCCAGTTTGTGAATGCTAGTTGTGGATATAATATGTTTATATATCATACCTGTGAAATTTGAAACTGAATACTTTCATTAAACTATATATTATTAAGGGTACGTTCATACAGACTACAGCGTCATGAAACTCGTCAATAATTGTTATCTCATAATATAATATGCAAGTGTATTTGTTGTGAGGTTTACCTATTACTTTGTATTATCGGTTGAAAAGAAGAATAAATTCTTAATAAAAATTATATTTGTGAATTAAATTTTTCTTTGTATCTTAACCGGATTATCTTAGATTACCTTGTATTAAAGAGTATAAGTGCGAGCAGAGAAGAATTATAGGTAAGAAAAATGCGAAAGGTACTTTGAAATAACAGGAGTTTAAAAAAGGAACGAGGCAAGTACATTAAATTTTAATAGAGTTATTATTGGAAAGTTCCGACTAGAGGATGTTAATAAGTAACTAATGCTAAGAGACTTCAGGGTTTTTCAAGCCAACCCCTGTCACATCTACTTAAATGACTTTTTTTTAAGTATGTAAACATGTTAACTTTTATAGCTTTCTATAAAACGAACTTAAAATGTTCAAACCTTTTAAGCTTGCGGCAAGTGACGTCTTAATTGACTTTACAATAATCAATTTGAATAGAGCGAGAATAAAAAGTTCGTAGTTATAAATCATCAATAAATTCGACCAATCTTAGCATGTAATTTGATTAAAAATGTGGAAACATTACGATTTTCACGTTAAAACATTTTAGAATTCATTTTTGGAACTATTTGTTCTTCATACGAATCCTAAATCAGCTAAATTAGATATAATTGAATATATTATTTTTATTTATTAAATATCAGCTAAATTATTAGCTATATTCTTCGGCAAGGGTGCATGTAAAATTTATTATTTCTCTAACTTTACTCCGTTAATCAATGAATAATGTTTGACTTGACCATTTAAGCAAAAACATTTATCGCTTTTTAGACATGAGATATTTTTGTTCTTCTTTGTTTGAATCGCTCTGTTTAGTATGTTGACCTATTAGATTAACCTAATATTATATGTTTTTTTTTTGTTTTTTTTATAGCTTTTCCATTGTTCTTTTTCATAAGCTCTGATCCTCCAGCTCAAGTGTTGTTTTTCTTAAGGTTAAAAAATTATTTTAAAATATGGAGTTGCAATTTTATTTACTCGCTTTTTAATTTAGATATATCGTTGATTGTACTTTTATGCAGGAATAGAAGTAGAGAAGTTATATATTTACAACATAATTAGTGCGTACCTGAAAAATTGTGTGGTAAGTTTTTGCACACAAAACTCCGGGAACGACACCATTAGGTTGATGTGTTTTATTAAAATGATTGTTTCCCCTCCTAAACATATTAACAAGTTTATTCTTCATTTTAGTCCTCTTTTAACTACATAATGGGATTAGCTCAGCATGCCCCTTTAACCGTTCATACGACACTTACTTTGTCTATAACACAAGAAAAAAGACATACACTTCGTTATAAAATGATTTATTTTTATGTATTTTTAGACACTTTATAGAGCCCTTTAGAAACAGGAGAAGGGGGTTAGGTTGGATGTTGTACTCAGTTTAATTAAGAGGCATTAGTGCCCCACCCTTTTCTCACCGTCGATAATAACAAAGTATAGTCAATTGTTGTTATATAAGCTTTCTCAAGTTCTATGCCCAAGTCCCATTCGTCACTAGGCTATAAATAGAACAAAAAGTAATAGGAGAGGTAAACTCGAAGCTAGAAAAGGGAAGGGGACCTTTACCAGTTTTTAACGTAAAAACTGTTTTACAGACCCAATTACAGACGATTACTATTGAACAAACCTATTATATAGTTCTTTCTTACACCTATCCTATCCCGAAAACCCTCTTGTTTCAGGTTAATTCTCCGATTTCCTTACTCTCCTCGCTTCCTTTTACGAATTTTTCTTTGCACGCAATACCGGAAAACGATTTCTGCCCCTGTCAGATATACTGATTATACTTTGTATCGAACCAGAAATAAAGAGAAGAAAACATAAACGGAAGTAGAAGCTTGCACGTAGAACAGCATTAGACTACATCTGATTCCAATGTCGAAACGTCAGCCCCTTTCGTCAAACAGACTTAGAAATATTTTATCTCATTATCCATCTAATTTACCTCCAATTTCTAATCAAAGTAATCACGCAGTATGTCTGCCGTAATATTATGAATCTATCTAATATTCTAAATGATAACAACACATATTTAAACATATTTCACAACACATATTTTTAAATTAATAATAGTAATTATCTTTCTGGTGTGAACTAAATAACAGTTATAAAAATGATTAAATAATATGCATACGTTTGTTTATAATAGGTATATTTAAAATCAACAATTAATACATTAAATTAAATAAATTATATTTATTTAATAAATATAAATTATTATATTATATTAATTATATTATATTAATTATTATATTTATCATAAAAAATATAATAAATTACATTTATTTATTAAATTTATTTGTCCCGATCAAGCAGCATAAGATTATTACAGGACATAGGATCCGGTCCCTTTACTTATTAATTAAATAAATCAAATTGATTTATTTTTTACTTAGTTTGTGTTTTAAAATGTTCTTCCTATTATGTTCTTTTGATCTATTTTATTACTAGGCTAAAGTCAAAACTTATTTAGACCTTTTGTTGCCTTCAACAAAAGCAACACGTCAGAATCCCATAAATACTTATTAACTCTTGATAAAGAAAAAAATTAAACTTTTAAACAGTTCACGAACAAAACCTATAGAATACATTTATCTTTTACAATAAAATAATAATTAATTTATGGCCTGTCTGAACTCTGGACCGATTTAGAACAGACCAACTGAAACTAATAAAGATGTTTGATTGTATTAATGTTATAAATATATGCGTGTGTGTGTATGTAATATTTCTTATTAAATATAAGAAATTTATTAACTCGATTTAAATAATTTATTATTTAAATGATAACAAATCATTATATGAAAAGGCTTTAATCCGATCTTTATACAAAAAACGATAGCGTTTATTATTTCTAATTCATTACGTTTAGTGTTGGGCTGTTTTAGACTGAGAAAACGTGTTATTTGACTTTTGACCTTTGACCCTCGGGGGTAACAAGAGCTTCGGAAGAAAAACTTACAGAGGTCAATACTCTCCTGAAAGGCATTAAATGCGAATAAAAACCTATGTAACTGCTATCGATAAAATAATCAAAACATTCTGAAGTAGAAGTAATTATACGGCAAAGATTTTATTGCTATTATAGCGCTATTATATTACTTTACTTACAACACTTTCAAATGGATGTATGTACCTTTTTTAAAAAAAAAAAGAATCCAAGGGATTATTTAATACACCATGAGGTCATAATTCCCGAATGGTCATTGCCAAAGCTGTGATATTTAATAAATATCATTGCAAAATAAGTTTAAAACTTTTTCCTGAGTGGATGTATGTACATCTTGCAGTGAATTCAAGGATAAGCAATGAGCACACATCATTGTTGCCGGATAAAAATGGCAGAGATTGTCTCGAACGAGCCATCTTTCCAGGCTAGTCAAGATTCGATACACTCACACGTCAATTCTTGTCTCAATGCCCCAGACCTGTTTACCTCTTACCTGTTATGTTACCTCTTTATTCTGAAATAAGAGTGGCCTTAAACTTAACATTAACCATTTGAAATGCTTAAGAAAGATTATTACTTAAGATTGTTGTTTTTTGGTTTTTCATCAGGCAATTATAAAACACTAATAGCTCTAAAGCAGATAAAATATATATTTTTTGTAATGAGAGCTTTGTCAGAGTGAACCTCGTACTATGATGTAGATAAATATTATATCCCAACAATATAGAATTTCGGATTCACGTAAATTACAGGATCGTAATATAATTTTTCTCTCTTTTTAAAGGAAATTGTTGGTTACCCTTGAGAAACAGAAACAAATTACATAGAGGATGACAATATTACAATACACGATTTTATTCGCATTAAGAGCCCTTGATTTGGCCTGCTAACAAGAAGTTCTTTAACTCTTTAAAGTCGGAACGTTTATTCTTTTCTTTAAATGTAAAAGTAAGAAAGCAAAAAGGGACAATTTCTTTTCTTGCAGTAATCGGTTTAGCAATTTTTACATAATGTATAATAAATATTATAATTAGTCGATTTAAAAATATAAAACTTCACATAAACACTATAAACACATAAATATTTATTTTTTTAAATTATATTATTAAACAATATGTGCCTCGTATTATATTCGTCCTTCTGTTATAGATACATCTTTAATTTCTCATTGTATTCAAGGCTTTCTTAGACCTAGATCCAAACACGAGAATGATCTATGAAAACCGGTCCCCTGAGTCTAGAATTTCACTGAAAGAACACCTCAGGGTTAAACTAAGCTACAGAATATGAAGGAATATAACAACAAAGTTGAGTTATAAGCGTATAAAATTAATTAGTTAATTTAGAAATTTATTAGGGTTATGAGAGTCGGTAATTGGGGTCACACCGCAAACAGTAGAAGATGATTAGTTAAAACCGTTTATATATGAGGAGGTCGATCTTAAAACAACAAGCCCCGAGTCATTAACCACATCGATCAAAAACTGACAGACTCAGACACACAACTCTATAATTACTATTAATATTACAAAGTCTTTCCGTGAATAAACAAGTAAAAAAACACATTCAAGGAAAGTATTTACTTTTCTAAAATTAACAATTAATGAGGGAGATTATTAATTCCAATGATAGAAGATAAAGGAGATAATGAATCAAATTTGTCCGCAGAAGGACTCGTTTTCAACTAATTTATGATTGTTAGTCAATTCCTATGATATCTTGTTTTCTATTGCTTTAAAGAAGTCGAATTTTTCTCAGATACATGTTTAATATCTCGATGATTTCTTTTTTTCCTTTTTTAAGGATGATGTTCAGTGAAGCATTTACTGTCCTTGATGCAACTCATACACCGCATACAATTTTTTTCTCTGTATTGTCATAATAGAAAAATAATATAGAGCACAACAGTTTAGTGATAGATCAAGACGCGTGAAGGAGAATTATCGCCAAACTAAACTTGACTGAATTCGAATAATTACTATTTGATGCATCGTTTTAAGCAATCGATACAAGTCCTCTCATAGATTGTTCCGAGACGAATTTTTGTACGTGAAACAAGTGACGGCTATCTCTCGGACAACTACTAAATCGTTAAATGGCGTGACTACTAGAACTACCATCACCTTCGCTTGAATCGATGCAACATCTTAAAAACTCTCCCCCTTGAGGGCTCGCTTGAGTTTAGGGAGGAGCATAAAGTCCGCTGGGACCAAACCAGGCCACTGGGGGGAAGCAACTACGTCGGCTGCTTAAACAAAGTTCTCGGACGCCTAAACTAGTTGCTCTCTTTGCTAAGGTGTCAACGAATGCGGAATAAACTTTTTTTCACACACCCCGCTCGGATAAAGCATCATGTATGGTACAATGAACAGTATACCTACCGTACAGTATACCGCCCCCCAGAGTGATCAGAGGGGGGCAAAGTTTATTGTTAAGTAACCTATTCATTCTAGATAAATAAATGAATATATAGGTATATGTAAAAAATGTATAAAAGGTTTAATATGTAAAAATCTGTTTCTGTAATTTACATTTTTTAAGGTTTAAGTTAATGGGTCGCTGCTTTCAACATCGATTGTAGAGAGTGGAGTCAGAGTGTACGAAAATCTCGATATATTTAACTACAACTAATTAGAAGTTATTAATGTAAGTGTTTTTAGATGTGATTCATATAGAATATTGTCAATGCAAATTGAAGTCATTAAAATATATGTTTAAAGAAGTTTAGGTGTTAATGTATAATTTTTATTACAAAGTACCAAGTGGTCACTATAATAGTCATTACAGTATACAATTTTTAGTGATGCATATGGATCTCTATGTAGTCTTCGTTAAAATGTAATTTGTAGTAAAAATCTATCTTAAAAGAAAATTTACACGTATAGTACAAAATTATTTATATAAACGCATAAACTATACTTTTAAGTACAAATACTTTTCAGAAATTGATGTTTAACATTACGCTTTTTTATATAAAACTTATTAAAGCATTGCTTTGTTCGAAAATTTTATTATTACTAAATTGACATTCAACGAAATATGCTCCGTGTCTGAAACGTACAACGATAACTTTAGTAAAAGTTGACCGATTTTGATGAAATTTGGTACACATGTTCATTTTACCAATGCTCAGGACGAGTTCGTTGGACAACATTTTTTGTGAGTTGTATTGGGGGGGGGGGGGGGGGGGGGCACGTGCCCCCCCCCAAAGCCAGACCTAAAATTTAAGTATGCAATTCCGCCGCACGTGTTAGTAATAGTGTTGTGATAGTCAATAAATAAATAAGTAATTATATACCTAGTTAGCCCGACATTTTTTTTTTTTTGGGCGTTTAAAAAGACGTGCCCCCCCCCCCTCCCTCAAAGCCAATGACGTAAAATTTAAGTATGCAATTTCGCAGCACATGTTAAAGTAATAGTTAAAAAAATAGGTAAAAAATAGGGGGGGGGGGGGGGGGGGGGGCACGTGCCCCCCCCAAAGCCAGACCTAAAATTTAAGTATGCAATTCCGCCGCACGTGTTAGTAATAGTGTTGTGATAGTCAATAAATAAATAAGTAATTATATACCTAGTTAGCCCGACATTTTTTTTTTTTTTGGGCGTTTAAAAAGACGTGCCCCTCCCCTCCCCCCCCCCCTCCTTCAAAGCCAATGACGTAAAATTTAAGTATGCAATTTCGCAGCACATGTTAAAGTAATAGTGAAAAAAAAAATAAATAAGTAATTATATACCTAGTTTAGCCCGGCATATTTTTTTGGCGTTTAAAAAGACGTGCCCCCCCCCCCTCCTCCAAAGCCATAGACTTAAAATTTAAGTATGCAAATAAGTATGTGTTTTAAATAAGTCAGTATCACTTAATAAATAAGTAATAATCTACCTAGTTTCGCCCGACATATATTTTTTTGTGTGTTTAAAAAGAAGATGAAGAAAAAGAATAGAAGTAAGTTAAGTTATCAACCCGTTTAGGTTAAGGATCTATAATAGGGAGGGAGCTTATAGCTCCCTATAATAGGGTAAAAAAGTGTCGTCTATTGAACTTGGAAAAATCTGCATAAAATTACGACTGTGCATGGTCAGAACTTTTTATGGGACGAATGTTTTTTTCCGACTATTATCCATTGTTTATTTTGAATGAAAGGTTACAATATAACATTTGTAAATCAAGTTTTTAATTAAATTTTTCTTGTTTTAAGGGATTTTATTTTAATCTAAAGTTTTACTTTAATATGTTAATTAAATTTAATTAAAATAGTTAGTAGCTGTCATTAGAATAGTTTTTAATTATCGAATAATTAATATTAATGAATTTGGAAACGGGTTCAATTGTAGAATAAGATTTTAAAAATTGCAGATACGCAACCTTTCGCAAGGAAGACTATTTTTTGTACTTATTGACTGGACTATTATGTACCCTACTATGTTTATTTTTAACCTAATACTATCAGCTAATTTCTGTTAAACTCAAAACATTTGGCGTACGTATTTTTTTATTTTATTTTATTTTTTTTTTCAATTCACATAACTAAAATATTTTTAAAATGTACCAATTTATTTTTCTGGCTACTAAAATAAAACATTAATCTATTAACTTTTAATAATAAAATATTATTAGTATGTATATAATTTTGTTTAAATAAAATACCCCGGTCTTCATGTCCCGTTCATAAAAACTTAAATTTATTTGTATATAATAACATTTTAGATGCTCTTAGAATAGGCTAAAAAGACGTTTTCAAGTAACGTAAACTATAACAATTTTCCCGGGGGAGGTCCTCCCCCGGACCCCCTTAAAAGAGAGCCCAGCCCCCCTTCAAAATTGGCTGGATCCGCCCTTGATATAAAGTAATTAAGAACAAAGAAAACCAGACTGGTTAATTGTCTGCGATTATGCTAAGCCCACATTACATCCCCTCCCCCCCCCCTTATTTTTTTTTAATCTGTGCCCCTCCCAAAAAAAATCCTGGGTGCGCCACTGAGCGACACCATTAGTCCAGGAAAATAAGGAATAATAGTGGAAATAATTTATAAAGTTTTGAAACTTTGTGAAAACACTTTTAAGGGGTGTAGTAGTAAGAAACAATAAAGTTCCCCCCTCTTGAGGGGGCGCGTCCCCCCCTCCCCCTCCTTAAAGTCCAAAATTTACTTATTTTTCACTTTTTACGCAAAACGGTTTATTTTTTGAAGAGAGGTGTTATTACCAAAATTATTTCTCACATAATTCTGCACAAATAAGGTCCTATGCATGTTTGAAGTGGGACATACCGTTTTCGAGATATTGTAGTTTATATGCAAAACTTTATATGCATCGTCTAATGCACAACTGAAACAGGCATGCAAAATTTCAACTTTATTCAAGCAGTAGTTTTTGTGCTGCGAAGTGATACATTTTATAATAATTGATGTGGAATGGCCGGGACGTGTAGAATAGTAAGAACCGTAGAATAACCCTTCTCTCCACTACACGGCTCTCTATCACTAGCATATTCTTTAAATATAAACTCATCATGATTAACTATGTAATATTTATTCTATTACGCTCGCTTCAATGATAGAGCCACGCGATGCCTAGTTAATTTTCCTTTTCCCTAAGCAATTTTGCTTCTATAAAAATACTCCTTGAACATATATCTTAAAACTGTTCATTAGTCGTCTGGATTTGTCCCTCTCCTCTTTCTTTAAAAATTGTTTAAAGGTGCTTGTAATTTAAAAAAAAGTTTAATATGTATTAGAAAATGCTAAACCCACAATGCATATAATAAATTGTCCCCCCCCCCTCACTGAAATAGGTTTCGTGGTCCCTGTGATGAGATGCAAATTTTCTCCGTCTACCGACGTGGCAAGTGCTACTTTGACTATTTGTAGCCAAAAACATTTGCATTTACTTTTATGAATCACACCCAAGATAACTTAAAAAGTGCATTAAGTGGTAACGCAGACATTGGAAAAACTTCATTTTATTACATTACTACCTTGAACATTGAAGTTCTCACAGGACATAAACCTAACTCTTTTATAGAGGTTGAGATTATTAAAAAAATTGTTAGGAGCTTATTTCCTTCTAAATATACTGTTACTTCATGATTATTTCAAATAAATTCTCAAATCTATGCTTTTGATTACTGTATTATGAATTAAAATGCTTTCCTGTTCAGGAAACTTACAGTTTAATTGAAATAAAAAAATCCCTTTTAATTACAATACCTTAGAGTTTTAGAGTGATATGATTTTTTATTTTTATTTTCAAAAACCATTTTATAATTCTTAATGATGGGCTAGGCTAAATTTTCTTCTCAGAACTTGAAAAGTTACACTCTTTAGAACTTGAAAAGTTATGGTCAAAATGGTAGTGGGGAAGAGAGTAAGCAGAGTAAGTAATAAGCTTTCGTAATTGTTCTACTCAGGATACAATTATGAGATAAATATATTATATACTCACTCACTGGTCTACTAGCACCTGGCTTTATGTTAATATTAGCTTCCCAGGCCATGAAAGAAATGACTAAAAGAAATATACTATTGATACGGTGCACCAAGAGTGTTTTTTTATTCCTTAGATAAATATGTTTATCTATGAGATCTGTGTATTTGAGCCTGTTATTAGTTGTATCCTTACAAATCCTAACTCTAAAACTATAATCTTGAGTTGATTTTTTAAAAAAGTAAAGACATATTGTACAGTAATAATGGTATTGATAAATTAATGCTAAAGGGAAGAGAGAATATTTAATTTTGGAAGTGTCTTGTGTCTTGAAATATATTATATATATTTATCTTATTGCTGTGTCAATTGGGAAGAAAAGTATAAAAATATATGTTTATATTTACATGTGCGCTATTGCTTCTGAGCTTACCAAAGGTAACAGAAGCTTGTAATCGTTTTGGAGAACGAATTTTTTTTCGCTATTTCAATTCTTTTCTTTATAGGTATATTGCACTTATATATTTATATAAAACAAAAATCTTAGTGTTTCGAAACAAATATACCGATAAATTTTCCACTAAACGATGTTATAAAACTATAATAAAGTGGTATAAAAATGGAGTTATTGGTAGATCAATTTACTAGAAATAAATAAACTATGAGATAAATGTTATAAGTCCATTTTTATTATTCTTGATACAATATAGTCAATAAAATATAGATATAATACATGATCTTATTCCATTTATTTTATAAAAAGAACTTTGATATCTATGTGCCACTAAGAAATTACTATAAGAATGAAACAACTAAATATGTTTTTATCACAGTTCTTGTTTGTACTTTGAAATAATTATAAATAATTTTATTCTATTGCACAACTAATATTATTGTAAGTTTTGTAAGATTTCTATTACGAGTCCAATATTTATAAATATCAAATCATAAATATAATAAACAAGTAAAAATAAAGCTTTACATTTTACGTTGATATATATTCTATAGATTAAAAATATATTAATATTAGATTAGTTATGAAGAAAATTAGAAATATTATAAACAAGTAAAAGACTAGCCTAACAATAGATTAAAAAAATATAAGAAATAAAAGAAAACCAGATGCTTTGTTAATTCTAAAAATAATGAATGTTACCCGGTGGTTTTTATTATGAAATCTAAAACTAAAAATGATATTTCAACGGTATAACTCAACGCTCCAGTTCTAGGTGGAAATTAAAAGTAAAAATAAATACCTATAAATTTAAAAAGAGGAAATATATCATTCGTTATAAAAAAAAAACTTTTGAATTAAAAAAAGAACTTATTAAAACTACACGATTAAATTAAATTTATCTTAAGCCAAGTTATTATTTTAATTTTGTCTTTAAATATTTTTTACTTCTATTTTTGTAATTATTTTATGTATTTAGATTGACATGCACGGATGAAGAATATTTTAAAATACACCTTTATTTATAATGCATATTTAAATGTATTACATAATATGTTAGCATTGAGTGGTAAATCTACGTATATTTATTTATAAGTAGAAATTAATAAGTAAAATTAACCTATGGGCGTTTAAATATGCCAATAGGTTTCTCGAATTGATATACCATTATTTTTAAGGTTTTTTCTTACATTATATTCTGAAAAAGAAAATGTATCATCTGAGTTATTGACTGACCTTTCAAAAAAATCGAGTGACGGTAATTTTATTTAACTCTATGGATGTCTAATAACTTTAGATATTAACTTTTATTTATTTTTTTAAATTTAAAACCAGTATCAGTCAAAAATGCATTAGTAGCTATAGTTTCTCATTTAATATTTAGAAGCTGTACAAACACTTAAGTAGTAGTTCTCATGTTATTAAAGTTAAACTTAATTTTAGTAGGAAATATGGCATAATCTTACAGATTTGCCAATGATTTTTATCAAAAATAAACTCATATATTTTTACTGCTAGATAAATTATGTCGATTTTACAGCTTAACGCTTATAACCTCTCACGTTCTTTGATGTAATAAGTTAGCCCTAATACTCATTAAGCTTAAATTATTATTGATCATATTCACTGTTAATAAACAGTTTATAGTGTAGATTTAGATGTTCCCACTTATAGTGGAACGTACGCACATCATAATTATAAAGTAGCATCTTAAAGAGACCAAGCAACTCTCGTTTTATATCCTTTATTGATTATTAATTATTAGTCAACCGAGTTCATATGTAATCAAACGTATTATAGTTATTGGTATTTATGACTTACTGCGAAATAAGACACCAACATCTTAAAATACTGACTCGCTCAATTATATAGCCGACTACCCAGTGTCATCGACCCGAAGTAGGCCGACATTATACATTTTTTTCTCTTTTAAAACGTTATATATAATACAACATAAAACATCTTATTAGATTCTACCACTGTAGGAATTTGAATTATCCGAAATTTTTACTCAGGGTACCTGACTATCAATAGTGGTCGTTTATGTTCAACATCACAACTAATAAAATAGAGTAAATCACTCAGACATTATTGACATTATTGATTTAGTTTTAACCTCTAACCTTCTTCCCAGCTCTCTCCCTCTTTAAACATAATACATATATATATATATATATATATATATATATATATATATATATTTATATATATATAATATATATATATATATATATATATATATATATATATATATATATAATATATATATATATATAATATATATATAAATATATTTATATTTGTGTTTTTATTGTTTTATCTCCCTGAATGTACTTGCCACTTAATATACGTTGCCGAAACTGTAGGCTTAAAGTGAATGCATGAAGTTTTATTTGACCGATACCCCGAGTTGAGATATATATATACATGCATTATATTTTTGAGAGGTATTACCCTTGGAATATAAAAAAAATTAATAGAAAATTTAAAAATAGATATCTAGGTCAGTGGTCGGTTATTCATCTAAAGTCTAAATAATACAGACCAGCTTGAAAAAGTATGGAAATTTAAAACTTATGAAAATTTAGAACGTATGGAAATTTGTAAAGGTATTCGAGGTATACGTAGACTTGTCGATCAAAGCTTTTATCACATAAAAGCTTCATTAGTGGCCCAACCCTAATGAACCCTAATACACAAAACCCCGGAGTAAAATCATGCATATAGAGCATCATATTTTATCTCCACAATAAAGTTTTTTATATCCAATCTACCCGTTAGAATATAGACAGTAAGTTTCGTAACCATTTTATTTGAAACGTTATAAATATTTACTCTAAGTAAAATACTGAACAGTAAAATAAATAGTTGCTTGTATTTTACAGAAAAAAAAATGTTTTTAATCACTTAAAATAGTTATTACTCGACCATTTAAACGATGTTATAAGATATGATGGCATGTACATTTACGAGGATTGCGTCTGGCTTTCACTTTCGCGGCCACAAATGCTCGTATTCGTTATCTTCCACTAACTGCATAAATATTATTGTAAGGGTAACTCGTCCGTGTCATCTTTCGAGTAGACCATGAAACATCGTTTCGAAAACCTGTGAATCCGGCTGGTAACTTTTTCGGGGTAGATGAAGGCAGCGTTACATTAACTGTTCCACCGCACTTAGTCCCAGGAAACACACGAACAACCTAAACCACTTATAAAAAAAAAACATTCATGCTACATGCAAACAATTTTCTAAATCCGTTTAAGATACGCAGACATATGTTAAGAAAAAAGACGATTGTTTCATTGCGTGCAGACAATATGAGCACCGCACGAATAAATAATATAACTACTAAGATATGGAAAGGAAAGAAAATACACCGAAATTATGCAATAAGTAATTGCATATTTCTGGTTGTGGTGAAACAATACGGTTGATTGTACGACAATTATTCATTTATGCAATATTTAAATATTTAGATACATAGTTAATAATAATTTATAACAGAGTGCAAGGTATATATTACCTATACATTGTATTTATGCTTTTAAAGCACAAGTGTGAGAGTAAACAGACGTAAAATCTATGTATTTATTTCAGGTATTATACCATAAGAATTAATATACACATACATACATCTAGTACCTGTTAGGGCCAGCAAAACGATTTAATGAGGTGTAAATGATTCCGACCACTTTGGCTGTAAGTCAATTTATCTGTTAATAGTGATTTGATATTGTACTGATTATTGTGTTTTAATTTATTTAGAGCAAGAAATCTTATACGAAACAACTGTCATTTACCAAAGCCTTCCTGTCTATGTAACGTATCTAGAGCCACAAGTATATAAATGAAAAAAAAAAACGCAAATATTACACACACACACACACACACACACACACACACACATATATATATATATATATATATATATATATATATATATATATATATATATATATATATATATATATATATATTACTAAAGTATTTTTGTGTATATTTATCAAATTATCAAAATTACATGAATTATGGACATTTTTCCTCTTAATCAAATTTTCCTCTTCAGTCTTATAACAAGGTCACACTGTATGCAGGTCTATGTAAGGACGGATGTATTTGGCGTAGGGTACCTGAGTTTTCGAAAAAAAGGAACCATAAATAATGTAATTTTTATCAATATACAGAAAAACTTTACTAATGTATATAATATATTATAGTTTTTCCGTTTCTACATGTGGCTCCAGGTACGCTACATCCAATCCACCTAATATCAAAGGTGAGATAAACATTATTGTATGCATATTTTTATTATTATATATTCTATGTATTATATGTATGTTCTGTTCAGTTTATAAATACTATTAGCAATTATATTTTATATAGTTTTATATGTCTATAAAAAATTATAAAATTATATTAATAAAGTAAAAAGTATAATAATAAAAATAATCCGCCTATTAGTAGGTATGGTATGGCACATAGCTTCCGACTATGAGCACAGAAGGCTGAAACCTATATGGGACTAACAATGATTGTGGCCTACCATCCAAATTTCAATAAAATTGGACGAGTAGTTTTTAAGATATAATATGCTGGTACACAAAAATTGAGCGGCAGACAGACCGACAGACTTAGACATGGAACCAAAAATATTCCCTGATGTTTGAAACGGATTTCTGTCTTGGAATATTTGAAATCGGAAACATAAATAGTCTGCCAATTAGTGTGGCACATAGCTTCCTCGCGTCTTATTTCGTATACTTCAATTATTTTATGCTTTTACAGCCTACTATACCTACCCGTTTTTTAAATCTGTCAACATTGTTTTGATTTATTACAGCATGAAGATGGTTAAAATCAATCTGGGGCTATTTTCGACAAACTATTCAAATTTCATAAACATCAAATGAGTGCTTTTGAATATATAGGAGTAAATAAATGTATGTGCGCATGTGGAAATGACACAAATGGGCGCAGCAGGTAGAAACGTATGTTGGACCAACAATGAGCAAATTATGAACTATATATGAAATTTAATTTAACTCGGACAAGTAATTTTTAAGATATGTTGATTCGCAAAAATGAGCGACAGACCGACCGACAGACAGATACGAAACGGATTTCTGTCTTGGAATTTTTGAAATCGGAATCATAAAAGAGGTTCGTTCTTCAGAACGATCACATAGCTTCCGTTACCTTCGGTAGTTCGGAAGCAATAATATTTTTTAAAAGAAATATGAATGAAAATTTTTTCTGAAATGTATAATTATAGGAAACACTGTAAATTTACTTTATTAGCTTTAAGATAATTTTGCCTTTCATGTGTTACGTAAGTGACTAACAGTGCAGTTACGTTGAAAAAGTCAACATGGCAAGGCACAAAATCTAGAATCTTCCTAGTGTCGTGTAAGGTCTATTTAATTGCCTGAGTTACCTGTCCATTATTCAAAGGATCACTCTAAAATCTGAAGAGACAAACGCACAGTAGTTGCTCCATTGTCTAGAGTCTAGAGTCTAGGCAATGGAGCAAATACTGTGCGTTTGAGTAATACCAACTAATTCAAAATTGGTATTACTCCTCAGATACTTATCTCCATTATTTACTCAAATGAGCACTAGACTCAATCTATTCATTAAGGTTCCGTATATTTTCTTGTCTACTAGAATTTTATGAATTCTTAGATTTAACACAGACATTACTTTCAATAGAGTTTTTTTTTTACCGAATCTACAGTTTATTCACGTTTGTTGGGTGAGGTTTTTGGGTTTAAAATGAGCGAAGAGTTGGTATACCTCGTTATTATCATGAATTATGTTAAAATAAGGCTCGTCACACATGAATTTTTATTTTTATTATTTTACTCCAACCTGTGGACCAACATTTTAACCACCTATCCACAGACGATAAACATTGACTTCAACATGGCATATTGACTACAAGGTTGACAACCAAGTTGATCGTCTAAAACGGCCTTAAGTAACATTTTAATGCATCTGCAAACTCATTTAAACCTACAATCCGAATTTATGTTATTAGTTTTTACTCTTCTTATGCGTGCATTTTTTTTCCTTTTCACAGTGCATTAAATGCGATAAAATATGCTCATAAATATAAATGGAATAGATAAAGAACGGAAACTAATTTTTTTTTTATTGAGATTTTGTATCTTTACAGCCAAATTACAGGTAGTAGAGAAATGCTTAATGTTGTCTTAAGGCAGATAAGATATAAAACATGGCCCTTATCTTTAACCCATTCTCTTTACAATACTCGGTTTAGTTTCATATTTATTGCTTTATAAAACAGTTTAATTATATGTATTTTAATTAGTCCGAGGTATAACCGATCAGCGAAAATTAAGAGAAAAGCTCTTTTCTTAAGCACATTTTTAAATTCAATTAGTTTTTTAGATTTTTGAGAGTGATAAATAAGAGAGTAGAAGTATTTATTTGAATTTACTGTTTTAAAAGGTGTATACTCTGGGTTTTTACTAATTTGAATTTGGGAAATTACATTTTTCGCAAATACAAAATGGTCTGCAGTAGTGGATGTTTGCGGAACTTGACTCTGATAAATGATTAAGACTTCTTAAATTAATTTGAATACCCGTTTTTAGAAAGGTATAAATAATTATCCTAAACCATTTTAGTACCTGTAATTTTGATAATAAATAAATATATCTAATGTCCCCTTTTAAAAAGTAAGATTTCACACGTCTCTAACAATATATCAATTTGATATCTTTGATGACAATTTTCTCACACCCATTGCAACCAGGTCGGTCGTTCTTAACTATATCCAATCATCTATTCCTTGGGCGTCTTTTCTTCTCCCCCCGAACAGCCTCCCAATATAGCACGGGAGGCAATATAACCAGTGAATTCTCTGATCCTTTATGAATCTAACTATATTTTTTCCTTCGATTATACTCTCTAGTTCAGTGGTTCCCAAACTTTTTCGTTTTGCGACCCCTTTTTATAAAAGCCAAGTGACCCTAATACAATTTAAAAAGGCATTTTTAATAATACAATTAAAAACAAATATATATATATATATATATATATATATATATATATATATATATATATATATATATATATATATATATATATATATATATATATATATATATGTATATATAAATAAAATTATTCAAACGTTTTATAACAAAAAATTGCATTATAGTGATTTTTCTATTTTCTGTTTAAGTTGGCGACCCCCCAAAAAACCGTCGCGACCCAGGTTGGGAACCATTGCTCTAGTTTATCATTACATCGTTCACTGATCTACTATAAGGCCTAATATTATGCGCAGGATCCGTCTTTGAAAATCAATAATAGTGACACTTCATTTGCTAACAGCCATAGCGTAAGGTGGCGTAGATTGGTATGAAATATTTAGTTTTTTTACGCCCTTGATATCATTTTTTTTTTTTAAAGAAGACTTTATTTCTTGCTTGGCCCCTTCTTTTTATACATTTCTTGAATTGTCGCTGGTAAGTAACAAGCTTATTGGTGAACAAAAATATTCCAAAGTTAACCAAGTTGGCAAATACTGACGGTACGAATCAATTACCGGGGTTACTCTTTTAGAGAGTAATTTTTTATAATTAAAAATTTTAATTATTACTTATTTATCAGACTTATCTTACATCTTGATTAGGTAACTCATTTGAGAATGATCTAAGTAAATACTAAGAAACATTGTTAAGTTTAAATGTCTAAGAAAAAATGTGTTTAAACTACCTCTAGACCCAAGCTTGACAAGAATATAGTGGCTTCGTATCTATTGGATCGTAGCAGTTCAAGTCCCTGCTTAAAACCGGTTTGAGAGAAAGGATCAAGGGTGAAGCTCCCTGTCTACCAGACTGGCATAGTGGAAAAAAAACAGTGCAAGTTATTTGTTTAAGTTTGTAACATTAGTTATCGACTAGTAAATACACTTGAGTTATTCCACATTAGTGTTAAAAATAGTCTTTTGTAATTGTTGTACGTGTCTAAACTTGGGAGAGTGTTCTTATAATTGATGCAAAGTATGATGTATTAGCTTATACATCAAAAAATAACTGTATAGTATTAGCGCAATACGACCTTTTAACAGTAAAGATATGTGGCAATAATAATAACGTGGTAGAAGTGTCTGTAACTTAGTCTATTAAAGAGATCACAAGAGGAATGAAAAAAAACAAAGCATAGATTTGTAAGTTAAAAAGTGTAGATATTAAACGTATAATTAAAATAAAGTGTGGTTAGTTATCTAATTTAACATATTTTTTAAGTAGTGATAGGGATTGAATGACTTCTAAACTAAAGGGCCAAAGAGATCGGGGCACTAAGTAATGGGGGGGGGGGGGGGGGCTTGACACCACAGTGTAGCTGTTGTCCAGTAAAATATTGTATTATTGAGTGTAAAGCATTATTTAGCATAGTAGTTATGAAACATTTCTAACTATTAAGCATTTTTTATTACGTTTTGATTAATTATAACAATATACACTAGAAGAGCCATTCAGAGTTGGATGTCCTCCTTACAATTCCTTTTACTTTATGAAATTTACTTATTAATACAACACAATAAGCGAATTTACACAATTAGTTAAATATAAATATCAAACTTATTTTTGTTTAAAAAAAAATTGATAAATACGGAGTCATAAAAGACCAGTTATAATGAGCCATGGCCAATGACTTAATGAGCTAATTTTCAAAGAAATCTGCGTATTATTGGCTTATGATAATATAGGAAAATTTTAGATGGGTGAAAAAAAAAGGTACTCAGGGGTGCGGGGTACAAAAGTCAAAATAGTATTTACCCTTCAAGATGCATGTCGTTGAAAAGCTCTTTAAGAGTACAGTAATTGTTGTTATGTACACTTTTGTCATATTTTTCTTATAAGAGGGGGGTAAAATGGGGAAAAAAACACGTTTTTATGCTCTTTTTGACCCTAAATTGTTAAAATTTGACCCCTAAATCTCCATAAATTCTGGCCAACGAACTCATCCTTTCTTTTGATATTATTGACATTTTAAAATTTGTTTGGATTTTTTACTAGTATCCTAGGGTGAGATATCGTGTGATTTTTTACTAGTAACCTAGGGTGAGATATCGTCTGGAGTGACACATACATATATACATATATACTACATATATACATACATAAAAAAGTGTTAAATTTCAGGAATCGATTAAGAATGGTTTATAACGGATTTCCATGTAGAAAAGTTTTGCCGCTTAATTTTCTTCGAAAATTTGCAAAAAATAATCCTTTCTTTAAAATAATCACAATGCTTTAACCTTCGGTAAGCTCGGAAGCAGAAGCAAATATATTGTAAATAAATGAGTACGATATTTTAAGTACTTATTTGGTTATTAATTATTTGTAGATTTAAAATGTGTTAGCGATTTGTCAACAATTCACGCAAATTTTAGTACTTTCTACTCCCATTTAATATTAATTATTAACACAAAGAGTAAAAATTAAACCCGATAAATTACCACAATGGCAATTGTTGATAAAAATTATAACAACCATCGTTTATGTTTTGATAAGAACAAATGTTATGGAACTTAACAGTTTACTGAAACCACTTTTGGTCAGTTAAAATGGGCCGAAACATTCCTCTATTAAAAATTTGCCACAACAGTCTATAAAAAGTATACCAAATTATTGAAAATTGAAATAACGCAGTAGTAAATTATTTAGCCAATATAATTTGTTACGATTTCCAACTAATAGTTATTTAAATATAATATAATAGCAATTAATAACTTCAACGACACGTGCAAAAACTTAACAAAACATGGTGTATCTTTAAATTACAAGTGTCTTAAAAAAGGAGATAAAATCATCAAATAGAGATACAAAAATTACTTCTAAAACCAATAAATTCCAGTCTATTTTAAACCTCTGATTTTATCTAAACTTCAAACAAGTAATTATCATTATACATTTAGCTATCTTATCTAGCTATCTTAACGAGTGACTTATATTTTAGCTAAAAATTATCACTTTAGATTTAGGTCATACTTTGCCCTCAAACTGGAAAAATATCGTAAACGACTTTTTTAATTTATTTTCATTGCTTTTAATGAAAAAAAAAAAGTTATTCATGTGATAAATATCTTTACTTAACTTTTTTTTCTTTTGAAATATTATCCAATATAATAAAAATAATACCTATTCAATATTTGTTGTACTTTGAGACTTTTGACTCTTTATATCGGATAGATAACCGAGCCAACTATACAATTTTAAGTTAAAGGTTGAAAACTACATAAAATAAAAATTGCAATGACCTATATTTTAATCCTTAATCAAATTAATAAAAGCTGTTGTGTTACAAAGAGAAAAAACGATAAAATCTATATATATAAAAGTCAACGTATGTGTGTGTGTGTGTGTGTGTGTGTGTGTGTTTGTTCTTTATACAAATCTACAGTTTTAGTCCGATCTCGATGAAAATTTGCACACTTGACCTTCGAAGCAAGGAAACAATCAAGGTCAACATGAATTTTCGAAATTTCAATTTTGGTACACAGGGGTACGGGGTACAAGTAATAAATACGGGGTCAAAGTAATGAATACCCTTCATGATGCATATCGTTGAAAAGCTCTTTAAGGGTACAGTAATTGTTGTTATGTACACTTTTGTCATATTTTCATTTAGGAGGGGGGTAAAATAGAAAAATATAGCTATATCTTATTTGTTTTTTATACAAATCTACAGTTTTAGTCCGATCTCGATGAAAATTTGCACACTTGATCTTCAAAGCAAAGGGAAAATCAAGGTCTACATGAATTTTCGAAATTTAAATTTTGGTACACAGCAGTACGGGGTACAAGTTATGAATACGGGGTCAAAGTAATGAATACCCTTCGTGATGCATATCGTTGAAAAGCTCTTTAAGAGTACAGTAATTGTTGTTATGTGTAGTTTTGTCATATTTTAATTTAGGAGGGGGGGGTAAAATGGAATATATAACTATATCTATATATATATAAAAAGAAGAGTATATCTATATGAGAGAATGTCTTTTATACAAATCTACAGTTTTATCCCAATTTGATGCATTTTTACACTCTATTTCTTCCAAACAAGGTGAAGGTCACTGCCTACATGATTTTCCGAAATTAAAATTTTGGTACACAGAGGTACGGGGTACAAATGTTAAAGTAACGGATACCCTTCATGATGCATATCGTTGGAACGCTCTTTAAGAGTACATTAATTCTTGTTAAGTACGTTTTGTCATATTTTCATTTAGGAGGGGGGTAAAATGGAAATGTATATCTATATCTGTAAAAGTCAACGTATGTGTGAATGTGTTTGTTCTTTATACAAATCAACAGTTTTAATTCGATCTCGATAAAAATTTGCTCACTTGACCTTCAAAGCAAGGAGAAGATCTCTGTCTACATGAATGTTCGAAATTAAATTTTTGGTACAGAAGGGTACGGGGTACAAATGTCAAAGTTGAAAACCCTTCATGATGCATACTGTTGAAAAGCTCTTTAAGAGTACAGTAATTGTTTTTACGTGCATTTAGGGGGGTAAATGGAAGAATATATCTAAAAGTCAACGTATGTGTGTATGTTCTTTATACAAATCCATAGTTTTAGTCCGATCTCGATCAAAAAATGCACAATTGACCTTCAAAGGAAGAAAAAATCAGTGTCTACATGAATTTTCGAAATTAAAATTTTGGTACACAGGGAACAGGGTACAATAATGAATACGGGGTCAAAGGACTGAATACCCTTTATGATGGATATCGTTGAAAAGCTCTTTAAGATTACATTAATTGTTATTATGTACAGTTTTGTCATATGTATTTTCATTTAGGAGGGGGTAAAATGGAAAAATAGCTATATCTTATAAAAAAAGAAGAGTGTCTGTATGAGGGTATGTCTTTTATCAAATCTACAGTTTTAGTTCGATGTCGATAAAAAGTTGCCCACTTAAACTTCAAAGCAAGGGGAAAATGACAGCCTACATGAATTTTGGAAATTTAAATTTAGTATACGGCTATTTAGTACACAGGTATGGTAAAAGTAATGAATACGGGGTAAATGTAATGAATACCATTGATGATGCAAAAGCTCTTTAAGAGTAGAATAATAGTTTTTATGTATTGTTTTGTCATATTTTACTTTGGAGGGGGGGAGGGGAATTTAGGATCTTTATAATTAGCTTATCAAAGAGGAGGGGGTATAGAAATAGGTGGGAGAGATATAGAATCTAGATATTCTTGCATAGTAAAATAATTTATACGTTTCATTATGGTTGTTTATTAACTTATCTAATTATAATAACACTCCGTAGCGAAGCACGGGTACCCAGCTAGTATATTAACTAAAATTAGAAGCTAAAACACTTTTGTTTAACAATCATGATTTTTAATAAGAAAAAGTAATAGAGTTTTTTTGGCAAATAAATAACACTGCTCACTTTTTGAATTCGATATTTTTGGATTTTACTACAATTTTTACAAAACTAATAGCCTTTATGTATTTAGTTAAAATTCAGAACCATAATGGTGTATTTAAAATGTGTTCATTTTTTTTATATACATTATACAAATTAAACTATATTACATAGACAGATACTTCATAATAAAAAAATATCAACAATAATGTAAAAATAGATGGAAACAACATTTTAAAAAAAAGAAAAGGTTATTTGCAGATCCTTTTCGGAGAAGTTCATTTTTTTGTCATTAAATATCGGAAGTTTTGCTAATGAATGAATTTAAACGTTTTGTTCAATTAAACTAGACATTTTACATCGCAAAAGGTCCCGTTATTCTGATTTTTTGATATATTGTAGGAGTAGATAAGTTTCGACTTCGACGGAGCACCGAAAAATGGCTGATTGATGTTGGGATTTTTTGTGAAATTACGTGGAATGTGTTTAGATCAAAGAAATTTGTTGGTTACTCATCTGAAGCCCAAAAAAGGATGAAGAGCAGTGAGCGCATTCGTCTAGTTAAACTATATTCCTCTCGCGATTTTTTTTTTGACGAAACAACGATAGCTTTACTTTTACGGAGCAAACATTTTGTAAAATCATAGCTAAAAGCTACATTCAATCTTACTACACTCCCTCAGACTGAAGATGCTTTTTACGTAATTTAAAACTAGCCTAACATCAAATAGCTGTATCCCAGAAGCTATTTACAGTAGAAAACCATACAATAGAAAAAAATAAAAAAATAAATAAATAAACATAGGAAAATAATTCTACTTGAAAGATGGTCCTTATTAATTATGCTGAAAAACCAATACTTCAGGGTAAAAAATAGGCAAAACTAACTAAAGCACATTTGGACACACCTAAAATATATATACGAGTATATATAAAATCAGTTCTACCGGACCTTTTGCAAGATAAAATATCTAGTTTGATTGGACCGTAGGTTTTAATTCATGCATTAGCGAAATTTCTATAATTTAATGAAAATAAATAAAAAATAACTTCTTTTTGCTAGCGAACCCTCCTTTTGGGCGAAAGATTGACTGGACTACTTTGAGCGTTAAAAAAAACGAATTGTTAGTGATGCCAAAAAAAAAATGTTATTAACATTAGCAATAATAATTATCATGGTTTAAAGAGAATCTTAAGGTAAGACTTCAATGAAATTAATAAAATTTATTAGTGAACTTAAGCATCTCTTTATTACATGTATTATTGCGCCCAGGAGTTGTTACTAGTTCAGTACCTTCACATTTGATTTGTTGGTTGTAAAAGTTTAAAAACTACATAATGTAATGTTTTAACAAGTTTGTTATCGAAACTAATATTACTGACCTTTTCAAGCTGTACGTGTGCACACTAAAAAAATAAAACAGAAATAAATGTTTAAAAAAAGGCAAATATAAGGAGCGTGATGCAATAGGTAATTTATTGCTTTAATCCTTATACAATTAAATGAACTAAGAAAAAAGAAGGGTTCTACAAAGATTACAAAAATATTACAAACATATGCTTGCTACTATTAAATAGTTTAATTTATGGTTAATTTAATATGCCTTGAGTTTGTTTCGAAGTTATGATGTATTAGCTACACCGAGAATACGTCAGTGATTCCTGATGTTCTCAAGTTTAAATAAGACAACTTAAATATAACTTAACTTAAAATATTGTTCTCATTTTAGACCACGAGGTATTTAGACTAGATCAATTGGAATAACGTAATTTTTTAGAGTATATGTTTACCAAATGTTATCAAATTAGCAGTTGCAGATTAGAGTATTTTATAATGAATATAAATTAAGTAATATGTAGTATACAACTAAAGCTGTGCCAACCTGATAAACCGTTAGCCAAATTATATGAGGTTAGACGAGAAGAATTATTTGAATTTTAGCGGTATTTGGACAGATGGAAACAAACTTTGACATGGAAAAAAAAGTATCGCACTAATTAATAATTATGTTCGCTTATAACTTTTAGACTAATTAATGTAATTTCATCGCGTTTTTTGTATTTGTTCCTTATTTTTTACTGGTTTCAACGATATATGCTATACCTAAATGAGAAAAACGTATTCATACTTTCGGTATTATTAACCGCTAAATTTTCAAAAATCGATAACTTTAAAATGGCGGCCAATATCAAAATTAAAGGGTCTAGTGAATACTGCAAATTAATAATTTAGAGTTGAGAACGTTTATTTTTGTAAACAACACATTAATTTATTCTAGTTTTTAATAATATCATTATACTTTTTTTAAACTAACAACAAAAAGTAATCTCAAAAAGAAAAGATATAGACTTCCTCTTCCTCACTCATTATCACAAACGAGCTCGATTTTATCACATTGTCACATTTTAGATAAAACAAAAAACACTACAAATTAACAACATAAATACCTCGGGATTACAAAACGACTGAATATCTACACTTGAGATAAAAGAATTAAAAATGGAGACCAGTTTTGTATTTTTTGAGGAAAACTGAGATAGGTATATAATACAATAAATACATATGTATGAATATATATCTATAATATATATATATATATATATATATATATATATATATATATATATGTGTGTGTGTGTGTGTGTGTGTGTATACCTATTGTGATAGTCCTACACATGCTTTGTCACAATTAGTAGTTGGATATTTAAATAATATTGTAGTGGACAATAAATTTAATGTAAAAAAACTCTGTAAAGTTCAAGGGAATTTTGTCTCAACATACCGTAGATGATACTATGACCATGCTATCTTTAGATGTTCAATCTTTGTTTACGAACATTCCGTTAGACCTGGCTTTCCAATTGGTTAGCAAACAATGACAATGGTCCAAGTTTGGTAGGAGCACGGGGATGTCGAAACATGTTTCTTTCGGTTCTCGAGTTGGTTTGTGATGCCAGATATTTTATTTTTGACGGAACTGTTTATCAGCAGCGTTATGGGCTTCCTATGGGGTATCCTGTTTCACCTGTGTTGGCCAATATTGTTATGTGTAAGCTTTTAGAAGATTGTTCTAGTCAATTAGTTGCCAGTATTAAGCTCCTTACATTATATGTTTATGACTTGTTTCTAATTGTTAGCAAAGGGGATGAGCAGTTGGTATTGGATACCTTCAACTCATTTCATCCTAGGCTAAATTTTACAATGGAGTTGGAAAAGAATGGTTGCTTGTCATTTCTGGATATTGAAGTGATAAGGGGTCCTAATAATCTATTGCTTACTGACTAGTATATCAAGCCTACCAGTTCGAGGAGAGTCCTGCATTTCCAATCCTCGCATATGATGTTGCAGAAAATTAATTGTGTCCAGAATTTAGTTAAGAAAGTGATTGACATTAGTAGTCCTTGCTTTCTTAACAAAAATAGGAGACGGTTTTAACCATTTTTCGGCAATAACGGCTACCCTATTCAATTTGTTAACCGATGTTGGCATCGTTATTATCAAAATTTGAATACTAGGAGAGATAATGATGGTCCTGTAGCTTATTTTAAGTTCCCGTTTATTGAAGGTCTTTCTCAGGGAATTCAGCGGATCTTAAGACGAGAAATACCACAGATTTTTTTGGCCTTTTATAGTAGATACAGAGTCGGGTCTCTGTATACTAAATTAAAAGATAAATACCCTGTTCAGTCTAATGTAGTGTATGCTATCAATTGCCTGGATTGTGATAAATTATATTACGGGGAGACCTCTAGGTTTCTAAAGGAACGTGTCTATCAACATGAGTATAGTATTAGGACTCGCAAGATTACTTCTACGGCTTTAGCTCTACATGCGGTGAACCAAAAACACAAGTTTAACTTCCAGAACGTCAAGGTGTTGGCTCAGGAGCCAAATGAACATAAACGACGTACCCTGGAAATGCTTTTTATTAAAAAGGACCCATTATCTCTAAATTTTAGAAGCGATAATACACATTTTGTGTATTCTGGACTGATTGAATAGAGGATTTTTAATGGTTGTTGGACTTTTTTAGATTTGTTAGATTTTTTTAATTCAATTTGAATGTGGCTTCGGTGTGTGGCCGCTAGATGGCGCCACTGGTTTAGTTTTAGATTGTTACCTTCTCTTTTTGGTTACCTCTTTCCATTTATTTCTTGATTTTTTCTCTATGTACTATGTTCCTAGCTAATCTAGTCAATTTTAATGTTTTCTTTCCATTTTTTATTATATTAATTCTCACTCCAACGTTTCTTAATGTAAGTTAAAATCTTTGCGCTTCCATAAAAGTTTTTCTGTATACTATTCTCTTAACTTTAATTGCATTCTTTGTAAACCTTTTGTATTTCTTCTGTTTTAGATCCTCTGAAGAAGGATTAAAATAAAACCGAAACTTCGGGTTTTTGAGTATGTTGTGAGTGGTGTGATTGGTTTTTTATTTGACCGAACCCTGGGTTTTTTCAGTTTTTGAATAACTATTCGCGGTCGTGTGTTGTTTTGTTATATATATATATATATATATATATATATATATATATATATATATATATATATATATATATATATATATATAATATATATGTAGGAATATAATCATAATTTTTGAAGGGACATAGTAATAAATAGTACTAAATTATATCACTATATTTATTAATAGAAAAAAAGATATATCTTTAGTTATAGGTTTTGTGAGAAATTTAGTAGAATTTACACATATTTGAAAACTAGATTTATGGAAGATATTATGTCTCTCATAAACCTTATCAGTACAGAATATAATATAATAAATATAGACAAGTTAAGACAGCCTTTAATTAATAACATGCAATGCAGTCATTATTAAATCAGTCAACTATAATGTGGTCGAAACAGGACTTTCTAATATACTCTTTGTCATTTACATCTTCTTTCATCAGCTCAACAGTTAAACAAAATTTCTATACAAGCGACTTATTTTATTTTGTCTTATATTTGTGAGGATTAATAAGTAAACTTAATGTTATAAACGCAAAAAAAAATTATTTACTGTTATCATTGTAACCTATTTATTATTTATAAATATTACATTGCATAATAAACTTACATAATATTATGCATACTCCGAAGGACAAATTTCGGGTTGAATTTTTCAATATTATCCCTTCTGTTCTTTATAACTCGCATAGCGTATTTTACTTTGCATTCAGTTAATAATTAAGCTATTGAGAAAATTGCACAAAAAATCTCTTTAGTTGTTTAAATGTACAACAAAACCCTCAATTTAAAATAAATGATTCCCGTAAAGTTAATATTACCTGTTAGCTGTATACAAGTGTAACTAAGCGTGACTAAAGAACAACACATCCAACTAAATAGCTTTGAAAATTCCAGTGATTTGCCTGACACGTTCTTTCTCTTGAAATATTGGATAAGTATAGTTTCTGTTATCCAAGATCCAATAATATCTATAAGAATCCTTACTATCTGGCAGAAAACTTTAGTTAAAATCAAAACGTTAATCGAGTAAACTATTTCAAAACTTAAAATGGCACCTACTATAATGAGAACAGGTTCATTACATGGTATCCTGGAGGATCACATTTTTAAAAAGAGAAGTAATTCAGTAGGTAGTAAACATTGAACCATAATTTTAAAAAAATAGTTACAAATAAATCACTCGATCGAAATACTTAAAATTAATAGAAATTTTATGTTTAACCCCCACGGTGGTTTTCCTCTATAACTCGAAAACAATTCACAATGTTAGGACATAACATGCAGCTAAACCTAAAGTTTGCTTTTAACTTGATTATGAATTTATTTTAACGATGTAGAGATTATTTTCCCTTTCTCATATACGTAATATATAAAAACAGATTGCATTAGATACTTTTAAATTACGAAATATATTCTAGTTCTAAAATTTGAGTCGCTAGAAAATCATGAACAATAAAAAATGATCAATAATGATTCAGACGATTTTGATTAAAATTTTTTAAAATTATAATCCTTCAAATACGAACCAATAATAGCAGTCATCTTCCAGGGAAAAATATAATTCACAAAAGGATAGTAACTAGGATTACTTTTATAGTAAATTTTGTTATTAGTTAAACGAAACCACGGAAAATAATCAGACCAAGAACTACATTAACACAAAAACACTGGACAAAGTAATAATATATATGAGAAAATTTAGTACTTGTATCATCTAACAGCGTCATAGTTCTAGGAGATCTAAATGGAAGAGTAGGTAAGAAACCAGATGAGGTAGAGAGAGTGATTGGTAAACATGGAGAGGACTGCAAAAACAACAATGGAGTTAGACTCCTACAGTTCTGCATAGCCAACAATATGGTTATAACAAACACCATTTTCCCACACCGGGATGTACACAAGTTTACCAGAGTAGAGCCCTCAAGAAATGAAAAATCGATTATAGATTACATTCTGGTTAGAAAGAGTGAGCTACCAAGATGCAGGGACGCACGGGTAATGAGGGGCCCAGAGATCGGGAGTGACCACCATCTGCTAATCCTATGTAGGGTACTTACGAGACCTAAACGGAATAGGAAAGAAGGGCGGAGAAGGAACCTACGAGAGAAAATCAAGATTGCTGAACTGAAGAGCCCTGCAAACCAAGACCGGTTTAAAGACTTAATCACTGAAAAGCTAAGAGACAAAACAGCCTCCGAAGATCTGGAAGAAGCGTGGGCTGTTTTTAAATCAGTGGTTCTAGAAGCGGCGGAGGAAGTCTGTGGTAAAGTGAGATGTGGAGGAAAGAATGTGAAGATCACGAGATGGTTGAATGAAGAGATCAAGGAAGAAATAAAAGAAAAGAAGAAGAGGTGGAAAATACATCTTCAAAATAGGACAGAAGTAATAAAGAAAAAAGTAAGTAAAGATTCAACGAATTAAAGTAAAGAACATGATTAGAAAAGCCAAAAACAAAGACTGGGAAGAATTTGGACAATTTCTTGAGGAAAGCTACACGGTCAATCAAAAACTATTTTATAATATCTTAAAGAAGATGAGAAAGCCCAAAGAATGTCCAATAAAGTTTGTCCTTAGTAAAGAAGGTGAAGTCTTAAAGGAGGAGAAACGAGTGATGGCTCGCTGGCGAGAATACTTCTCTGACCTGCTGAACGTCGAACCAGATAACAATTGTGGTTATGAGGAACCTTTGGCAGAGGATAATGTAGCCGACGAAGACCCAGGAGAAATCTCCATAGAAGAACTTGAGGCTGCCCTAAAGAAAATGAAGCTTGGGAAGGCAGCAGGACATGACGCGATAGCACCCGAATTTCTGAGGCATATGGGAGAGGCCGGCAAAAACTCACTGCTTCATGTGATTCATTTGGCATGGAGACAGGCAAGAATACCTAAGGACTGGGAGGTAGCTGTTATTGTGCCGATCTTTAAGAAAGGGGATAACCGCGCATGCCAAAACCATAGAGGAATTTCTTTACTGAGTGTCCCTGGGAAAATTTACTCAAAGGTTTTAACGGAGAGGCTAAGAAGACAGGTAGAGCATCAGCTAGAAGAAGAACAGTGTGGCTTCCGAGCCCATAGAGCAACCCAGGATCTGATCTTCACTATCCGAGAAGGCTATTGAGTACGACAAGGAGATTCATGCCTGCTTTATTGATCTTGAGAAAGCATTTGACAGCGTAAAATGGCATGAATTATGGAATGTCCTCAGGAAACGGGGAGTACAGAAGGTCCTCATCAAGAGAATTCAGAGTTATTACGTCATCTGTAGGAATTATGTAAGAACTGGAAACACAACATCAGAAGAATTCCTCACCACTTCAGGTGTCCGGCAGGGTGATATTCTCAGCCCATACCTGTTCATAATTCTTATGGACGATGTAATAAAGGACTGCAAGAGTGAGATGAGACCCTTTAAGGTAGGGAACTGGAAGATGAACCCAGTGAAGCTTTCATTGTTGGCATATGCTGATGACGTAGTTCTTCTGGCAGGCTCAGCAGAGAGGCTACAGCGAAACATGGATGTGTGGGCATCGGAGTTGAGGAGGCGGTGGTTTACGGATCAACACAGCCAAAACAGAAACCATGGTGATATGCCGGGAACCAATCGAACACACAATTATGGTAGGACCAACACAGCTTAAACAGGTGGAAGAATTCAAGTACCTGGGAGCAGTCTTGAGTGCTGATGGCAAGCCAGATAAGGATCTGAATGCTAGGATTGCAGCTACAGGGAGGCTGTACAATGCTCTCAGAAGAGCCTTTCTAGGTAAGAGAGAAGTCTCTACTAGAACAAAAATGGCGGTGTATAACTCCACATACTTACCTACCCTGACATATGGTTGTGAATCCTGGGCACTAACTTCAAGTAGATGCAGTCGACTTCAGACAACGGAGATGCGCTACCTGAGACGAACTGCGGGCAAGGCCCGAAGGGATCGAGTTAGGAACCAGACCATCAGGAGGAGCGTACAAACAGAGCCTCTATCTGATAAGATTGATAGACATAAGCTTCGCTGGTTTGGCCAAGTGGCCAGGATGGAGGACCAAAGAATCCCTAAGCAAGTGACGGAGTCGAAGAGCGAGGTAAGGCGGCCTCCAGGTCCAGGTCGCCCGAGAATGACTTGGCTAGACTCCCTGGAACCGGCTTTCCACAAACGGGGTATCGACCCTAAAAATTCCAGGACAATGACTTCTGACAGAAAAAACTGGCGACATCTTTGTACATCCTCTACACCGAGAGGTAGAAGAGGACTGGAATAAGTAAGTAAGTATCATCTAACAGATGTTTTAAAAAAGTTAAGTTTAATTTTTTTAAAGAATGCAACTTTATCAACTACACGCAAGGGGTTAAATGAAAGTCTGCCAATGTAATTAATATGGGACAATCTGTGGGCTAACTTTGACATATCATCCAATATTCATAAAAAAAAAAAATATATATAGGTATATATTTATAAAAAAATCTACCTGCTCCGCTACTTTTTTCACTTTAGGTACTGATACTCTTATTTATAATATAGGTTACAACAACTGGATGAGAATTTCTTAGTAAAACGAATAAATATATATTTTATAAACCAATATGATTTTGATAAATATTATAACATTTAATGTAGGTTATACTGATACAATCCAAATGAGCTTGTTTCGGTAGAATAACTTTAACTAATTTATTAGATTTTCACATTTTTTTATTAAATAATTTAACTTGCTTTGTTTCGAAACCTTGTATCCTAAATTTGAACCACTTAGCGATTACCTAGAAAGCTAAAACTTCCGCAAATCACGTATCAGTCATTTGCTTTACAAAAATCGATGAAAACTTGTCAATTTTTTTAAAAAATTGTTGTTTTTTTTTGCTTAAATTTGTCAATGCCTTATTTGTCTATTCTAAAATATTCCATGATGTAACTGAACGATTGTTAAAAGAATTCATTAAATATATCATGAGATAAAAGTAAAGAATATTCAAATGACTCTTTTCCCACTCAGGCAAAGTTGGTAGGTGGATAAAGTAGGGGTCTGGGTGGCCTCAAGTAGGCGTAGAACCTTCAACCAGCTTATTCACTAAGCTGGTTGAACTCCAGGTTATCGACTTTTTGGACCAAAAAAAAGTATATTAAAATGTGTATTTTATAAAAAAAAAAGTTTTGACATTATATACAATATCATGAAAAGTCAAGTTTGATGAACAAATATTCAAGTTATTCGTAAAATATAACTAAAGGAATTATGCAGTCTAGATAACTGTAACATATAGTACTATAATATAACGTATAGCCTAAAAAATACTGTAATTTAGTCAATTATTTAAAAAAAGCTGTTAAGCTCATGGCAATGTGCTTAATTTTATATTTAGAAAAAAGTAAAATCACGTAAATTAATTTAGATAAGTTATTATATCTATTTGAAGACCAACAAATTAGAACAAACCTTTATTTTTATTAGAATAAATGTGGTTGTCTTAGATTAGCAATAAAAAATAATTTCGAGGTGAGTCGTCGCCTTCGGGACACTACTTGGTTATATAAATGATAATATTAAACATTTTGTTTAGATAAAAACTTATACACTAAGTATAGAGTTTGTTTTTTGTCGATGTTCAATAGGCAATAAAATAAAGTGAATAAACTATACAAAAAGAAAATTTAGTTCACTAAAAAGTTTTTTTCTCTCGTTACTAGCTCCAATTATAAGTCGTAAGGTAATAGCAGGACGCACAGATTGGTCAATTTACGCAACTATCAGTGCAATCAGTAGTGTGGAACACGTGAGAATTGAACCCTGATTGTTTTTGGTTATTAAATGTTGGTTCCAGTAGGCAGACATTAGGAAAGACACAATAAGTGATTTGCGTCTGAGACTGTGAATCCGATGGTGTAGTGTTAAATAGTGGCATACAAGTACGTTAAATACACGTAAATAAAATAGTAGTAAAATTGTTAAAATAAAAGCACTGTAATTCTTATTGTTGCGGTATAAAAGTTTATCTTGCCATGCTATTACGTAACTATGTATCTGCCTTTAGTAACTAGCTTAGTTGCTGCAATTTACCTGTATAAGATAACAGTCAGGGTAATTAATAGTAAAAAGAAGCCATATAGTCAGGATCGTATGTGTCAAGATCATTATATCTCATATAGGAAAAAACTTTGCTGATTAGAGAGAAAAAAGTCCCCCCCCCCCCCGAATTAGAGCTGATTGAAAGAAACCGAATTTAATTCTATCAAAAAATAATTTTAACCAAAATCTTAGATGCATTATTCTATTGGTTCAAATAATTAAAAAAATCTATCAAAATTTCTTGATTTCGCCTCAGGTGATTTTTCTGAACATGTATGCCAAATTTCATCAAAATCGATCAAGTAGTTTAAGGCTCCAGGCATCTGCACAGATAGACGACATCTGCACGACAGAATACAGAGAGACATTTTTAAAAACCACTTTTTTGGACTCAGAGGACCTCAAAACGTGTCCATCAAAATCTCAATTTTCGCGCCATCACAATACTTTCTCTTTACATGAGAAAGTAAAAAGAAGGAAAAAAAACCCTAATAAACGGCAAAAATTCAAAACTTTCAAATGCTGTTTTTTATAATTTTTGTTGAAATATATCTATAAAAGAAAAGTATTTTAAAAAAAACTAATTTTTTAAAATACGAGCTTCTAATGTCCTTATAAACCATAATTCAACTCAACGATTTTATATTGGTAGAGTATAACCTTGAGTATAGCTTTGTCTCAACAGAGGGACCCTGTATTGATGTCATGTCTCGTAATATTCTGCTTCGATAAGAAAAAAGTTTCACAAAAAACATTATTGAAACAGCTGTTACTTGAGTACTTCTTTTCAATAACTGGTAACAACTACGTCGATGTAGGAGGAAAGGAAAATACATGTTGTAGCCATAAGTGCATATTCCTAGACCTTATAAATTGTGATGAAGAGGATACCTAGAACTCCATAATTCAGTTTCAAAACTGTCATAATCTATTCTTGAGCTTTTTATATCGTGATAAGAAGTATATAAGAAACTCAATGCCTTTAAAACAAAGTTATTTAAATTGTAAAAATGATTATTAATGAGGAAAGGAGAAATGACAAATGTACTATTAAATTACAAGAGGACAAAAATGAACATAACAATAGAAAAATAATTCGCTTTTAAAACAAAAGTATTTAGATTTATTATTATTATTATTATTTAATAGGAAAGGATAAATAACAATATTTATCATTGCTAGTAATAACGAGTAATTTCAACTTTCCTATATTAAAATGATTTAATTCTAGACTTATCTACTTATTTATAATAATTTTTAATTACAAATTATCAATTCATGCACCCAGATTGTATGACCAAAATGCAATTTTTTAACTTTGTCCACTAGAGATATCTACGTGGTTATCGCGTGGTTAACTTTTGAGGATGCTGAATATTAAGTATAATTTTAACAAAAGAAGTGAAAATTCGTTTTCACATTCTATTTGAAAATCTGCTATTTGGCAAATTTATCTTTGGACCTTGACGAAATTAGTAATAAAAATGTATGTGTACGACCAGTCGTAATATTAAAGGACTATGTTTTTATAATAGAGCTTACTAAAATAATACTAAGCAATAATAGAGATTTAATGCAAGAAAAAAATGTACTCTGAACATAAATTTTCTCACTTAACTTAGGTTAACACAAAAGAAAACAAATTACTGCATAGTATAAAAATAAAGGCTAGCTGAAACAAGCTATATGAATATGTATTAATTGTAAAGTAGGTAGGAAGCATTATATTTTCACTAAGATTCTGATACAATAAAAGAATTTAATTAATTCAACTCGAAATACGAAAAGTAAATTATCGTATTGAAAATGTTCAAAACAAAGGACTTTACAGAATCCAAAAAAAAAAAAATATCCCTGAAAACAGAACATATTTCCCACTATCCTCGGAAACAATTACTCCATTCTTCATAACTTCAATGGATTTCCTTATTTTTGTTGCAACTCGTTCTCAGTGTGTTAAAGCTCATGTCGTGTATAGTAATCAGGAATTAAAAAAAAATCAAGGACTTATAAATTAAAAAAAAAAAAATAGATCGAAGAAACATACTGAGGAAGATTACTTACAAGGTACACAATAAGTATACTTAATAGCTAGTTATCATCAACTTTAATTAGATACAAGATAATTATAATCGTTTACCTCTTCTTACTTTATATTTTAGTTAAAGTTGGAAGAAGTACTAATTATTTCTTTAACTTAACTAAGTTAAAATCATTAGTAATAAATATAGAAATTTAACTAACCAGTGAGTCAGACTGTGAGGTGAGACATTAGATAACGACTATTCTGCAGCAGTTTATATCAATTGAATTCTTTAAAAACATGTGTATAAATAAGATAAAGCATTTAAAAGTAAAGTCAGCAGTAGAAAACCAAGGTAAGATAAACAAGAAAACAAGAGTAGACAAGGCAGCCTTGTTCTATTGAAATATTATATAGAAATTCATTTTTGAATTGATAAAGTACTTAACTATTAAAGGTTAATAGATAAAATTTTGTTTTAGTAATTAAGAAAATTATTTGTTTTGTCCGATTAATTGAACTTAATCATACCTATCTTTATTTTACTGTACAGTAAAACATTCTGAATTTAGAAGACTTTTTTATTTATTGCCATGATGAAATTATATAAAAATTGTTGGAAAAATGTTAACTAGATATACTTCTCGTCGTAAGACATTAAACTAAAGTTTTTTTAAAAAATAAGGTATTTTTGGAACTCTTCTTAAAGTGAATAATGCTCAAAGGGCGAAATTGATTAAACCTTTTCAAGTGGTCTTATAAACGAACTGATGATAACTTAATGACATTAAGGACCCATTAAAATAATGATTATAAAGGTTGATTAAAGATTAAAAAATTTATTTTTATGCGGGAGTATATTTTAGTTGCTTAACTATTTCTTTTTCCTTGTTTTCTGGTTATATCTTACATGTCCGTTTAATAAATGTATTTATGTGACATTGAGATTTTTAATGTCTTCTTCAAATCCTTTCTTATCTCATGATGACGTAATTATTAAGATATGCATATTTATATATAAGTATATTTATATACATACATATATATACAGAAACAAACAAAAGTGAGGTTTCGGTCACAAAAATAGTCTGTTACAATCCCGACGTTTCGGTTTTTACTTAAAACCTTCTTCAGGGACCGTAAAACATCTAAACAACGACGTCGGGATTGTAACATAGTGACCGAAACATGAGTTTTGTTTGTTTCTGTATATATATATGTATGTATATAAATATACTTATATATATGTATGTATATAAATATACTTATATATATAAATATCAAGGATTTATTAATTTTTTACATTTACATATAAATATATATATATATATATATATATATATATATATATATATATATATATATATATATATATATATATATATATATATATATATATATATATATATATATATATATATATATATATATATATATATCACGAGTAACATGATATATTAACTTGAGTTTTGGCCACTGACCTATCGCAATAATATATTACTGAAAGCATAAAAATGTATTCGATGAATGTTTTATTTATTTATATATTGTTGATCATTTTGTTAATTCAACTATAATATATATATATATATATATATATATATATATATATATATATATATATATATATATATATATATATATATATATATATATATATATATATGAATAAATTCTCGACCGTAAATATAAACAGAAAACAAACAAAACTCAGGTTTCGGTCACAAAAATCGTCTTTATGTTACAATCCCGACGTTTCGGTTTTTACTTAAAACCTTCTTCAGGGGCCTAAAAAACAAACGAAATACAAAAACCCATGAAACAAACACTCATGACTATCAAAACGGAAAAAACTAAGCAGCTGCTACACAATAAATATTAACCCAAGACCTAAACTCACCGTAAAACATCTAAACAACGACTGAAAAAATACTCACGCGTCACACCTATATATACGGAGAAAAACCACAGCCTCCTAGATAAAAACATACTTTTTTTTTTTTTTTTTTTTTTCAAATATTATAATAATAACAACAGTTACGTAATAAACAAAAAAGAAAATTCTCCTCCCCCCCCCCCCCCCCCCCGCAACTCCTACATATTATAGACAAAGATAAGGGCCAAAGCTAGAAAAGATTACAGGAGTAAACAAGTATCCTAGGCAGTCTGTGGACTGGCTTTAGAGGGGACCAACCTGGCATTCGCCTAGTAAATTGAGGGAAACCACAGAAAACCTCAATTAGGTTGGGCGGACCCGGGTCCGCCCAACCTAATTATAACCTACCTTATTATAATATTTGAAAAAAAAAAAAAAAAAAAAAAAAGTATGTTTTTATCTAGGAGGCTGTGGTTTTTCTCCGTATATATAGGTGTGACGCGTGAGTATTTTTTCAGTCGTTGTTTAGATGTTTTACGGTGAGTTTAGGTCTTGGGTTAATATTTATTGTGTAGCAGCTGCTTAGTTTTTTCCGTTTTGATAGTCATGAGTGTTTGTTTCATGGGTTTTTGTATTTCGTTTGTTTTTTAGGCCCCTGAAGAAGGTTTTAAGTAAAAACCGAAACGTCGGGATTGTAACATAAAGACGATTTTTGTGACCGAAACCTGAGTTTTGTTTGTTTTCTGTATATATATATATATATATATATATATATATATATATATATATATATATATATATATATATATATATATATATATATATATATATATATATAGATTATATATTATGTATGTAGTCGTTTTATTTCGAGTATAAAAAATAATATATTATAAATGGAGGATTAAGTAATTTTTAATTGCTTAAAAAAATATTATTTATATTATAAAATTTCAATATTTAACGAATTACGAAGTTTAAAATTAAAATAAATGGCGATGTTGAGAAAAATGATAATTCAAGTGCCTGGAGATTTGTGGCACTGGAGTGTGAGTCAGAAGTTGTTGCTCAGACAGTCTGAACACGATTCAACGGAACCCCAGGTAGGTAGGACAAACAAGTCAGGACAAGTCTCCTTGAATCTCGTATCTTGCATGTGGCAGCTCCATCAATATGCTCAATACCACCAAGTTTCAAAGTAAAACTGACTTATTTCCTTCAACCGAGCTTTTGCAGTTGTGCCCACACTAAATAAAGCATTAAGAATAAATGCACTTAATCCAACTACACAAGTTTATAATAAATAAGAACTTGAAATGTAAACTTCTTTTGTTGAACCGAAATATAATAACCGGTTTTGGCTATTAAAACGGGTCAAAGTCAAAACCAGCAAACTGATATGACTTAAGATTTGAAGTTCTATTAAATATCATTCAAGACAACTGAACTAGAGTTCAAATATAAAATTTATAATTAATAATTATTAATTAGTGTTTGAAACAGTTCAGTTTTACATATTTTTTATATGGCCAATACCAAAAATGTCAATAGTTATTGGGCAATAAAAAAAATTGAAATAGTTATTGGGCAATATCAAAAATGTGATTTGTTATTTATTAGCTTAGTTTTACATGTTTATGGTTTGACAATCAACTATTTCTTCATCAACTAATCAACATTTTCTTCTTTATTTTAATTATTAAAAATAATTACAAATGTTCAATGCAAATATTTTAGAAATACTGATAAAATATTCTAATATTTTTGACAATGAACTTTACTCGTGTTTTAACTGATTCGGCTATATTATCATTCGGTAAATATAAAATAATATTAGAACAAATACATCGAGACTTTAGTTCAACAAAATATAAATATGACAGGGTGATTCATTTTTAAAGTAAAAATAAAAAAAATTAGATACGTCACCCTAAATGGAACAAAAAAGTTCCTTTGAACCATACCTCGATTTTTACTCGTTCTGCAGCCATAACCCCTTTAAAATTTTTCAAAAACATCATGACTTTTTCAAGAGAAATGAACATAAATTTTTTTTTTTTTTCTATTTAAGCCAGAACACTAAACTAAGTACTATTTCAAAGGGCATAAAATTCCCTTAAGAATTACTAATGCACTTGCTGTAGAGCCACAATTAACTAGGAGTTCCAAGCTTCGAAATAAGAAATTAGATCCTCCATAATTACCTTATTCTTATAAGCAACGTACTCGTTAGATAAGCTTGAAAACTACCCTTTTTCGTTATCATTAATTTGATTTAACGCGTGCCGTACTCAACATAAGCATTAAGACCATACTGTTAAAAATAAATTATATAAAAATCACTTAAAAAAAAATGTAAAAACACATTTTTCTATCCACAAATTCAGTTTTCAAAGGACATTCGAGATGTTTTAACGACTTTAGTTCTGATTTTTAATTTTATTTTCATACTCAGCAGTTTGACCTTAATGCTTAAGTTGAGTATGGTGTATGTTATATCAAATTAAAGCTAATGAAACAGGGTAGTTTTTAAGCTTATCTAACACGTATGCTGTAATAAGGTAATTATCGGAGGATCAAAATTGTGACTATATAGTTAAAAAAAAAATACTATTATGTATTGATTTCAAAGCTTGTAACTCCTGGTTAAATAGAGCTAATGTATTATCATGTAGCAAATTTATTATTGATTTAAAAGGAATTTTATGTTTTTTAAAATAGTGCTTATAGTTTATTGTTCTGCTAATTTGGTTATCTGCTATATATATACATATATATATATATATATATATATATATATATATATATATATATATATGTGTGTGTGTGTGTGTGTGTGTATGTAAATAAAATAAATACATTTGTTTACTATTTTATTTAGTGTTAATAGAATGCAGTATTTATAATAGGTTAATGGGACAATTAAATATGTTTGAAAGTATTTTTTACAAAACACTTTGCCAATATATATATATATATATATATATATATATATATATATATATATATATATATATATATATATATATATATAAACATAGAAATACATATGTATAATATATAATTATTATATATTAATTTATTTTTCCCTTTATTTACTTTGATGGACAATTATTGTCTTGGTCATTACAGGATCAGGATAGTAAACCTCTTGACCTTCCCATACACATCTAACATGTCTCACATTTAAATAAAACCATTTAAAGTATTTGATTATTTTTGAAGATTTTAGTTCCAGGTATGACGTAATAAATACTAGCCACACTGATGATCTTCAAAATATTATTAACATGTTTATAAATTATTTAAAAAAAAAGGTTTTTTGTAAATTTAATTTAAATTATAGCTAGAGTTCTTGGTTAGCAGATCATTCAGCCTCCGGCAAAACGCCTCTGACTCCCACAGATTTAATGCTTTAGAGTCCATGATTATAAAGTTTAGCCCCAAGAATGTTTAATACCTGTCCTTGATTTATTATGTCTATGGAATATTGCTGTTTATATCTTTCTTCGCAAGAAAGGGCAAAATCCCATTTTAGAAAAATAAAATTACACCGACATTGCTTGAATTTGGCACTTAAATAAAAATAGAAGCTCTTATATTTAACTCCCTTCTTTCCCCTAGTACCTGCTATTTTATACTAAAAATATGTTTAATTTGTATAAAAATATACATTTCTATACTAATCTTATGTATCCTAGAGTGAAAACAAAAAAAACAAAAAATAGACTGCCAAGTGTGGTAGATAGCTCCCTCGCATCCTAGCACGTATACTTTATTGATTTTATGCTTTTACAAGCCATTCCCCCCCCCCCCTCGTTTTTTTAATATTTCAAAATTGTTTTGATTTTTTACATGAATTAAAGTATCAATTTAGCAAAAGTCAAAGAGCGCAGACGGTTGAAATTAATGTGCTACTTTCTACAAACCATCCAAATTTCATAAAAATCAGATGAGTATACTTTTGAAGATACAGGTAAAATATAAAAGAGAAACGAATGGGCATAGAATGTTGAAACTTATTGGGACCAACAATGGGTTAATAATGACTACCATCCAAATTTCTTTTAAAGCGGACGTGGAGTTTTTAATATGTTAAAATTGATCGACAGAAGACACACAAGACCAAAAATGTTACCTGATGTCTGAAACGGATTTCCGTCTTGGAAGTTTTGAAATCGGAGACATAAAATATTTTCGTTCTTCAGAACGAAAACATAGCTTTCGTTACCTTCGCTGAGCAAAAGTAAGAAACTCAAAATGAATCAGTTTTTAATTGGTTTTATTAATGTAAGCTATTATTTTGGACAATAAATTGAAATAAATAGTGATATTTGCAGTACGAGTAAAATTCTAAAAGAATATCGATAGGTAGTAACAAATAAAAATAATAGTCAGACGTTAAAAGAACAAAGGTCAAATTTACAAGTCCTTTGATATGGTACTCTCTATTATGGTCGTTCGCATATTTAAATAGAAAGATGTATTTAGGTATGTAATTGATTTTTTTTTAAATAACTAATATAAGGTACAAAGTAACTTTTTACCCACTAGATTTCCACCCACCATTCTTGGTGTTATAAAACATCGTTAATTATTCGATAGTATTTAATAATCTGCAAGAGTTATAACCTGCTATACATTTTGTATCCTTAAACTGTCTATCATATTAAAGTTAATATGAAGGTCTCCTATACCAATCAAATTACAATGTACTATAGCTTTTTAGTTCCACCCTTTCTTGTTCATCGTACTAAACCTCATTATAATATCACATTCTCTTTAGGCATTTCCTCTATCTCCGGCGTTCGATAGGTTAATATGAAATAATTTCTAAAGGCCACCAAAAGCTTATGGAGAGATGAAGAAACAGTCGGGACTGGCCGGGTTCGACAGAGAGGCGATAATGCAAGTTTTTGGCACGACTAGAGCGGCGGTTTAGGCCCTTCCGGTCGTGATGACTGGTCATGGTCCCCTTAGTCTACTCCCATGAAAACCCACATTCATTTTTAACACTTTTATGAAGTATATAATATAAACAAAACATTTTATTTACTCTTCATAATATAACTTTTCGATTATGTATAATAATTGTTGCATCATTTGTATTTCTTTATTTTTAGTAACTACATTACAATGTACACACAGATCAACTACAATTACTGATCTATGAATTACAATCATTAAACAACATGTAGGATGAATAGTTATGAGTTTCCCTGCTCATACAAAATCTTATACTTTTTCTATATTTTAAAATTTAAAACCATTCCTTCCTAAAAAAGACAATGTTGTAGTTTTCGGGACGTTAAAAAGGTAAGGAGTCGTAAAAAAGGTTAAAGAGTTGTAAAAAGAGAATTTTTAGTACAAATAGATGGATTATAGTTTCTTCAGTCAAACAAAAGTGCGCACTTCTAATACAGATGTAAACTATTTATTTGGGAATTTGGTTATCTGGTATACAATTTCAGAAGTTCCCTTCTAAATTTTTCTCCAACCATTTTATTCTTCATTTTGTATTATCAATCTCAGCTTCGATCTCTGTTTGTGGCCTAATTTCATTCGCTTTGGGTTTGTTTTGTTACATTTGACTTTTTTAATTGATTTTGTGTTGACAACACGTTACATGTAGATACAAATAGATACTTAGTCTAAATTATAAATCTTATACACACTGCTTAAAACATAATCAGGCTTATCTCAACTTGATTGCTATGTTTATTATTTTAAAATTGAATATATTTATGAAATTGAATATATTGAAATTTTTGGAATAATTTAATTTTTCTTTTTAAAGCAACGCTTGCAAACATTGTAATTTATAAAAATGAGAAACCACAACAAAAACAAACTTACTTTATTTCGCTACCTGTCATTTTATTGCCTTATCATTTTTTAGATAAAACAAAAAATTAATGGTTATCTTACATCCAAATCTCAGGGAAATATCAATATTCTTCAATTGATCTATCTAGTTTAGATGTAAGAAGGAAGGCATAAAAATAAACAAACATTACAACGTCCAAGTAAATAGAATAAATACCTTCTGACATTGTTTTACTATTTGAAAGTAACAGGAAAGAAAATGGTTCATTTCAAGTAGTTTCTGGGCTAACAATAGACAACTGTTTCGTGAAATTCCATCGGAGTGAAGAAGAAACAATAGAATAATGAGTGAAGTAGATTTAGAGACAGTTGTAGTTGTACATCAAGAAGAAATGAACAGAAGAGTTGCAGGTTGCGGTGCGGGCGGAAGGGAGGGGAGCACAACAAAGGTAATACTACTCTACTCGGCGAGCACTGAGCTACTAACGGTACAGGACTAGCAGGGCCCTACAATACCTTCAGTCACTGCACATTGGCAAAACAAGCCTCGAGTCAACAGAGCCGGTCCGATAAAATCACTTAATAAGTCAGATGAGGAAGTAAGAAGGTGAGAAAAAAAAAAACGATTAAAAAGATGGCTTACCATACAAGAAGTCGACGATAATCCCTTAAGGGCCAGATTTCAGAATGTGTGAACGATCTCAATCATATCACGGTCCCGCCGATTAAGAAATACAAGAGACGGCTCGAAACAAAGCTTTACTGACTATTGTTTACAAGAACAAACCGACCGAACCGAAGAACTGTGCTGTGACGGAACGACTCGTCTTACCGACGGAGTTTAAATGCCAACTGAAAGGAGATGCCGTGTGAACGGGCGAGCTCCAGCTGACTAGGGGAGGCGGAGACTGCCGAACACTGCCGGACCGGTACGAAGGCACAGACGAATCATTGCCCCCTATAGTAACAGGACGGCTCCCCCACTCTGCCGCAGTAACTAGCTACAGACACCTACTCTTTTACTTATATCTATTATAATGACAAAAGTCCTTCTTATTACTATTACTTCTTAAGCTAAACTAAATCTTGGAATTATAATTTAACAAAATCCTTGAAAATCCAAAAATATTTCTAAAAATAATAATTACTAGATGATTTATGATAATGGGGTCCGGAAGACAAGGGGTCGGATTCGCCTAGAATACGTGAGATGAAAAGCCGGTGTGAGGGTACTGACACGTGGTACTGAGACTGTAAGAGTACAGTGCCTTCCACATCTCTCATATCCACTTGATTCTCGTTGAATTATAGGGCTTCCAGCACCAGGTAGGAGCATCACCTGCTTCGGCCAGTCTCCTCGCTCTAACCTTGGGTTCCCACAATTATGCCTCCTGGAGAAAACACGGAACGAATCGGACGATTCATTTTATAACCCTGCTCAATTCTCGGCTATTAGAGAAAAACATCCCTTTTCTCCGTGCTCACTTAAACAGAACTGACAGACAAAACATCGCCCGCACAAACATGATTTCTTAGACCATGACTTTAAACCTTGATTCTAATAATAAATTTACTAAGATGAAGAACCTAAGGAATTACTCATGTTCATATTCAGTCGATTAAGCTGTGTATATTTTAGGATTGTTGTAAAATAATTGACAATATACATTAAAGTAAGACATTTCGTAGTTTCTATGTTTGACCCCTACTCCCTACCAGAAAAGAACAAGAAATTACAATGTAAAGTTGATTCAACTATTATATATACCTTAAAAAATAATGTCATTCGTAACAAGATACAATTAATTATATACAACAAATTTTTGAAAAGTTCTGCTTGGTTTAGATTGTTTGTTACCACTACTAAGATCAATCTTAAAATTTATATAATTTTCTAAAAATCAGTTCTAAAATTGCGTGGACAAAAAGCTTTTGTTATTTGGAGTTGCCATGCAAGTAAACTGTAACAATCATATTTTATTAAAAAATAAAATGTATTTATTCAATTTCCTACTATAATATTATAAAGTCCGAAGTAACAGGTCAGGTATCAAATATTAAGGTTTACAATCCCTACCTCGAACAGAAGTGTCCCTAGAGTGAAATTGATGACAAAGGTCAGGCTAGAAAAAGGGATGGAATGAAGACACCCTAAGGCCACATTCACATCAAGCCTGACCGCATCACGAGGTACTCGAGACCTTACTGTTGTGAATAATGCCTTTCTAAAAGTGTTGTATGTTTCTTGGTCTCTGAGGGAGGTCTTGTTCTAATGGGTAGCCGTAATTTAATCTTTAATAGTCAATTCTCTTTACCAAATGAGTTTATTACTGCTGTATCACAAGATTTACAGACCCATCTTCTTAATGTAAAAATAAGTAATTAACCTTTCGTTCTACCATATTACCATTAACTTTCAAAATTTTATTAATTATTACAATAATTCTTTGGGTCGGTAGGTAAAATCGAGGACCGTTAGACATTCCTGAACTGTCCCATCTCCAACGCACCTGATCTCCGAAAGTACTCAACACAAACATTTGTTTTTTTAACAACAGAAACACAGGAAAATGATTGAGAAACCCCTAAAAAATCAGCCCTCAAAAACATTTTAATGCGATTATTTTTAACGTAAATGCGTCATGCAGGGTGTTAAATGAAAGAGGAGGACTCTCTCAGTACATATATTTATTTAGTTTGATTTTATTTGTACCAATTCATCTTTGCGCTATGGTGTATCTAAAACGAAATCATACTTATAAGCCTATGAACCCTTAAAGCCCCCATACACGATCAAACATTTTACGCAAAATGTTTACGCAAACCTGATGTCGGGCAAATTTTGGCCATATACGTCAAACATCAATGTTTGTGCAAACATCAAACAGCCCCATACACGGTCAAAATGTTTGCGCAAACGCATGATGTTTCCGCAAACATTTTGCCCGTGTATATGGGGGCCTTTATAGTGTATGCTGAAATCATATACTAGGCCAATTTATTTTATTGTAATATACATATAGATGACTAGATTAACACTTAAGAAATCAATTATGTATCTAAACTCAGCAGTCTTTATGGCATAACTCCAAGCTCTCGTTCGACTTCTAAATGGGAAAGCAAATTACAGAAATTTATAATATTTAACCAGACTCGCAACTTTTAACCCAAGTTTTTCCACATTGGTGCCGGAATACGATTTGATACAGTAATACGTGTGCTCGCGTATGTATGTTTACTATATTTGATATCAAGGGTAGAACATTTGTTTTTTACTTAGTAATTAATTGTAATATATCATTATTAAACTCATGTAATGATTTATGAGGTCAAAAGTGTATTATTCAGTTCTCTTTTCAAAGGGTAGGTCACTGAGGTAACATAAAGTACAAACTTCTACATTAGCTAACTTGGGATAACTCCCTAAAATGTAGTTTCAGAATTATAATTTGCCTTTTGAAAACGAAAAGTTTTATTTAATTTAGTTAAAATAACTACTGTGTTTGTTTTACAAAATCTAATGAAATAAGGTTCTTTTTAAATTAGTGTAAATGGAAGATGAAATAAAAGGAAAATGACAATCATAAATTGATATTTAGCTTAAAATTATTTTTACCTTATAGCAGACTAAATATTTAAATTTACAAGCATAACGTCAATATAATTTTAGCCTGAAAAAAATACTACCTGGAAATTCTCATTTATAAAAATTTCTTTAACCTAGCACCTATACAAAAAGTTTAATTTCTTTTTTAACATTTATAGATGACACTGCGAAGATAAGCGTCTTTTTATTTAACCAGAATTTCAATGATGTTCAAATACAATTAACATTATTATTTTAAGGATTTGAATAAAGGAATAAACAGAAGATAATGAAGTAATAAACAGAGCAAACAATAAACCTTATGTCGTGAAGCTGAAATGAAAGCAATTATTTAAATCTGAAGGTGAGATATCTTATCATCGACCTCGAAAATGATAAGAGATGTGGAAATTTATCGACAGCATTTTATAATTTGTTTAATATTATCTTCTTTGAATACAAAGAACCCTTATGTACACCATGATAAAAAGAAAAGGTATAATAATAAAAGAAATAATAATAAAAGAAAGTAATTTATAAAAATAAATAAAGAAAACTCGGTCTGATAAATCAAACAAAACTTTCTCACATATATACTTATTGATAGTGAATTTTAATCCCATTATAACTCATTAATTGATTTTATCTACGATTGATACGAAATATAAACATCGTATCTATGTTTTGATGCGTAGAAAGTGATTCTTTACGTACTTGTATTCATTGCGCATGCGCGTTTCATAATTCCTTTTTTTCCGCCCTAGTGCGGTAAAAAAGAAGAGTTCTTCACCTTATCGCACGATTAGCGAGTTTGTTTACATTAAACGAATCTAATTTGCTGTTTGTTTAATTAAAGTAACCGTTTGTATCGAGTTTTAAGTGAAAAACAATTATTGATTTATGTCATTGTGATGAAAATAAGGAGAATAATACTCTTCCCGAAATAATTAATCCCGCAAATAATACAACTAATGAATTAATGACATCTTTATTAAAAGAGAAATACGAACTTACATACAGGAAGTTTATTAAATATTTCTTTCTGAATTAATTATTAGAATCTAACAATCGTAGATAAAGTACGGTACGCAACTCGTGCGAAATCTGCATTTTGCTTTGCTCGTGTGGTTTTACGCACTCACTGTCGCTCGGGTGCAAACTCCACACTCGCATGCAAAATGTTACTTTCCGCATTAGACGAGTAATGCACTATTGTTATATATATTTAAAAAGTGTTCCACAGATGGTTGTTCACATTTTGTTTTTTATTTTTAATAAAATCTGATTTATTTTCATCATATCTCAGGAACTACAAGATTTTTCCCGTGAAAACGACTTTCATAATATGGGGTTAATATCGTATTTAGTCAGATTTTTTTTTAAATCAAAATCGTCCGAACCATTTTTAAGTTGTTTTTTTCTGAACCTGTATGCACAATTTCCTTAAAATCTGTTCAGTAGTTTATGCTCCGCGCGTCTGCACATGCACAATCTTCAGACGACATACCGAATTCTTTGGACATCAAAACGCGTAAATCCTTTAAAATCTCAAAATCGGATTTTCGTGTTATCACACTACTTTCTCTTTATATATACTACGTATACACGAGAAATTAAAATCTGACACAACATAATTTCTACTCTTCTGAATATTGCGCCAATTCCAGAGCACTTAACCTCTTTAACTTAATTACATAAAATACTTCAAATTTAACAAGTTTTGGTTTTTAATACGTGTTAATTGATCAGTGATCAGCATATTAAATTTATAGAGGCCTTCACAATACTCTAATAATTTATTCTATTACAAGTATGAAAGAATTCAAAATAGTGCAGAAGAGAGGAGAGAAAAATGTAATTCCAGTTATATAATTAAATAACAATCGTAATTATAGAATGTTTAACAAAATGTTTTTCTGAGTTATTAATATTTTAAATCTGCTTTAAATGAACTCAAATGGAAAGGAGGTTGGAGGGTTTGACATTTGATAGGGACTTGTATAAATAAAGAGGAAACCGCAGGGCCGGTGAGACGAGGGGATGCTGGAGAGCGGCACGGCGCGGTGGTTTAGCTTGAGAGTGGCCTTGCTTTGCGCCGTGTATAGCAGATATGACTCAGTCAGGCTTCCTAAATGGACTGGTTACAGAGCCGGCTTGCATTGGGCTCGCTACGCCTACGGATAACGGAACCGCCTCGACTTAATATAATAAAATACTTTAAATACCCTCGGACAAGCAGAAACGAAAACAAAAACAAATTATTTTTTAACCAACCAGACGACGTCATTGCTGAAATTTTCAAACAATATGATTGACTGCTTCTAACAATTTCTTATTCTTTTAAATCTATATTTGTTATGTAATGGTTAATTTGGTTTTAAACTACTACTTGGTATCAGGACGAGTTCAGGTCGAGACTCTGAAACTTGTGTTTAATATTATGAAAAGACAAAAAATAGTGTTTGTATACAAAGGTAAATCTGCTTCAAACGAAATCTTCATTTACAAATATGTTTATCTGTGCTTTCACAGACCATTTTTAGGGCCTTTATACATTTCTGTGCTTGCCTGTTTGTTTAGCTGTCTTATAATAAATAAATAAATAATTTTATTAAGACATATTTACAATGAACATTTTCGTTTTGATTTTATCAGAGCCAGTATCAAACATAGTTTGTTTTTTTCCTCGGCCTGCAAGATTTAAATAGAAGATACAATAATACTTTAGATAACAATAACAACAGTAACAAAAAGGGGGAAAAAAATTAACAAAAACCCTCTAACTTAATGGTAACTATGGTGAAGGTTAATAGAACATATAAATAAACTGAAGTATAACAATAACAAATGGTTTGATAACAATGATTAGATACATCTGAGATTAAAAATAAATAATATTGTAATTGACACATATTATATGCTATCTAGAAGTATATGTTTGATTCTTTTATGTTTGTATTTTTTGTACCTATTTCTTAGATCACTGATATTGTAGTTGCCTATATTTTTGATTAGTTGGTTAGCCTGGTTGTCTTGACACTGCCTGAAAAATTTTTGGGTTAGCTGAAAAATAAATTGTTGAATGTCAGGAAGATTTAGCTTGGCGTGCATTTCTTTGATTCTTGTGAATATTGGGAAATTACCAATTATTCGACAGCATTTATTTTGTAGTACTTGTAGGGACCTATAGTTTGATTTAGACACGGAGCTCCAGACTGGACAGGCGTACGTAAGGGCGGGTCTTATTAATTGTTTGTAGATTATTAATTTATTGTTTTGGTTTAGTTGTGACCGTTTGCTAAATAAGGGGTAGAGACTAAATAATGTGTGTTGAATTTTATTGAGGTTTGTTTTAATGTGTCTAGAAAAATTTAGTTTTTTATCAAGAGTCAAACCTAGGTATTTTATTTGATCTTTCCATTCTATAACGGCTCCTTCAAAGTTAAGGGGTTCAGGTAGGTGGGGGCGACGTCTGGTAAATATTATCGCTTCTGTTTTAGTCTGGTTCACTTTAATTCTCCTTAAAGCTTTATTTATTCTATTGACAATCGTATCTAGACGCCACGAGCTACAGTATATTGCAGTGTCATCAGCGAAAATCGAAATATCAACATTTTCAGTATTTGGGATACCCGACATGATTATATTGTAGAGGTTCGGTGCCAATATTGAACCCTGGGGCAAGCCGGAGGACATACTATAATCTTTCGAGCAAGTATTATTGTTATGTATAAAAAATTTGCGGTTTACAAGATAACTTCTCAGTACTATAACTATAAATACCTTGGTAATTGCAGTTCTGTTATTAGTTTATATAGAAGGTTTATATAGAAGCTGTCTTAGTAGTACTAGTAACTTAGTAGTATTGTTATGTGTAACAACCCAAAAACAGAAAAATTATGGGGAACCCCAAAAAATCATCTCTCATAAACTAGGGGTTGAAGTTTAAGGAGTTCAAAAATCGTTTAACGGAAATACGTGAATGTGGGGTATTAGGTGCTACCTAGTTTTGTTTTTGTTTAATTCATCGTTCCACTTTATGTCCTTGAAGATCGCGTTTTTCGGTCCCGCCCCCCAATATTTTTTAACCAATCAACGAAAACATTTAAAATAAAAATCAGTTATTTTTTTTGTCAAAAAAACAAATAAGGATTTTTTCGTACATCGCATATTATGTGAGAATAAAGTTCTCCCTCCAAAAATTCTTAAACATGTATTATCTTGTGAACGGATTAGGCTGGATACTTCGGAGTAGTAGTTTCATTGCGTTTGGACAAGAAATAGTTATTTATGTAACTAGGCAGCAAAATGGAATTTTGCTGACAAGTTTGTAAGTTTTAGTTCCGAGCCAAAGGCGAGGATAGGCTAAACAAATTTACTGCAGAGGCGAAGCCGAGGCAGGAAATTTACATATTGACTGACGAGGCGAAGCCGAGGCAGGCAAATGTTAATTACCTGCTGAGGTGTAACCGAAGCAGGTAATCTTTAAACGAGTCAGGAATGTTTCCTTTGCTGCATGGTTACATACAATATTTTATCTATTAACGACAGAAAAATTACACTTATTATTACATTCCCTTTTTAATATATAAAAGATTTAAAGAAATTAAATTTGTAAAAAAAACGAAAGTTTGAATCATCAAGAAATCAAAACAAAGCAAAACAATTCAGGGTTGCCACTTCTTTTATTAACAACTTCTTTTTATCTCAATTTTTAGTGTTTTTTTTAAAATTATCATTGTAAAATAGTAAAATTTTAGTCACTATAATTATTTAAGTTATTTTCAAAAAAATATATAACTATTTAGCAGAATATTACGCTTAAATATATAAAAATAAACAATGTGGTAGTGTTTATAACCTGCGATGAAGTAACCTTTTTTTAGTAAAATTTTCTTACAATGTGACAGCCTGTTAGTTATTTTGCTGACACTTTGATATTTTGATATTCAAAAGAATCAAGAAAAATGACATTTTCCAGACTGAAAACAGTACAACAATGCTTAATTTTGCTGCCGTGAGTAGATAAAAACTTTTATCTACGATTGATACGAAATATAAACATTATATCTTTGTTTAGATGCGTAGAAAGTAGAAAGTGATTATTTACGTACTTGTATTCATTGCGCATGCGCGTCCCATAGTTCTGAATAATTCCTCTTCTTTACCGCACTAGTGTGGTAAAGAAGAGGAATTCTTCAGCTTTACGCACGATTAGCAAGTTTGTTTACATTTAACAATAGTACATTACGCGTCGAGTGCGGAAAGTAGCATTTTGCATGAGAGTGTGGAGTTTGCACCCGAGCGATAGCGAGGGTTGTAAAACCACACGTGCAATGCAAAATGCCGTTTTCGCACGAGTTGCGTACCGTACTTTATCTACGATTGTTAGATTAAAATTATAAATACAGAAAAAATAAACTTGCTGTATGTAAGTTCGTATCTCTCTCTTGATAAAGATGGGATTAATTCTTGAGTTGTATTTTTTTGCCGAATTAATTATTTCTGGAGGAGTATTATTCTCCACATTTTCGTCAAAGTCTCTTGATTCACTTATTGTTTTTCACTAAAAACTCGATATAAACAGTTATTTTAATAAAAGAACTGCAAATTAGTTTTATAGGCGTTTGTTTTATACGTTTAATTGGTCATTTTGATGCGGCTTGGCTGATTATGATTGTTAACGAACTCCTCTGGTTTGGTTAACACAAACATACTTGTCCAATTTATTTCTAAATGTAGAGAGAGGCAACTTTCCTCTGTGTGAATATATTTACTTATTTCATTATATCATATTTGCGTGGCTCTTCTATTCTGCATTCCGCATAATTGTTTACAACATAGTGCAGATTCGTTTTTACGATTCTTACCACTAACAAATATAGTGAAAATCTAAATAACAACCTATATACCAATAAAAAATAAAAAAATAAATTATTTATATTTGCATATTGCCTTAAGAATAAGTTTAGAGAGGTAGACTCGTACCAGGACATTTCTATGTCACGCTTTTGTCGTTTTATTTCACAAACGTTTATCTCACCTTTTCCTCCTCTCACCTAATTCACTCTTAACATTGCATTTTTAAAACCTTAAAATAACCCTAATGTTCTATCTCACCCAAGTCACTCTTTATCTCAACTTTACTCAATCCTTATCTCACCTCCAACTTACTTAAAGCATTACCTTTGTAGAACCCTATTTCCACTTTTAAGTCTTCTCTCACCTAAGTCTCTTTTTATCTCACCCTACAGGATGTGAGTTGAGAACATGCGACTTAACTTATTGCATATACAACAACAAGTACAACTGGACGTTCATGCCTTCGTCATCAGTGCCTCGCTCTATTTCTGATTCCACCCACTTTGTGTATATTTTGAGAGGGTAGGGGGAGGAGGGTTAGAAATCTCGCTACTCATCAGTTAAACAAACATTTTAGAAGATAACATTCGTAGAAACATATTTATACTATGTACTACAAAACAGTATGATTGTGTTATAATAACGCTGAGGTAAATGTTATCTGGATGTTAACAATATCATTAGAATACTGTTCCCATTAATGAAAAACAATAAATAAATATTCTAAATCCTCTAGTAACATTTACCTTCTGAAAGATCTACCTGCATATGCATGGAGATATGAAAAGCAAAATTTTAAAGGTAGTCACGTTCTGCAAAAATCATTGAAAGGGTACACATAATATTTTTATATTAGCTTCATTTGTCTGTCAAGATAATTTTGCTTCCGAGCTTACCGAAGGTAACGGAAGCTACGTGATCGTTCTGAGGAATGAAACTTTTGAAAATTTCAAAAATTCCAAGACAGAAATCCGTTTCAGACATCAGGGAACATTTTTGGTTTCGTGGCTCAATTTTTGCGAACCAACATATCTTAAAAACAACTCGACTTTATTGAAAATTGGATGGCAGGTCATAATTAGCCCATTGTTGGTCCCATATAAGTTTCAACCTTCAGCGCTCATTTGTTTCTCTTCCACATGCGCACAACATATTTATTTACATCTATATCTTCAAAAGTACTCGACTGAAATTTTGATGGTTTGTCGAAAGCAGCTTGGAGATAGCCCCTGATTAATTTCAAGAGGCTAGAGGCTTCACCCTTTAAATTTTGCTAAATTGATACTTAAATTCATGTGAAAAATAAAAATAATTTTGACAGGTTTAAATAAAGGGTGGGAAATTGAATAAATTAGACAATAGTAGGTTGCAATTGCATAAAATCATTAATTTTTACAATATTGGACGCGAGGAAGTTATATGTGCCACACTCACTGACAGACTATTTTTACACGCTTTATATTAGCTGCACTTGTCTGATTTGTAAGAAACACTTTTTTGTCGTGAAAAATATTGTAACCTAAATTGAACAACGACGGCCACTGCTAAGTCAAGTCAGAATTACAAGATTTAATTTGACGAAGTTTTAAAAGTAGAAAATAATATTATATTTAAAAAAAAATAAAATAAAATAAAAACACGCTTTTTTTATAAAACATGCAATAAAAAGTTTCTAACAATTTATTGCCATTTGTTGACAGTGCCCCTCGCTTTACCTTTAGTGACACGCATATGCTCTGATCGCTCGTAGTCCTGTGGCTGTTAAAAGAAAACATTTTCTCCTTTTTAGTGCATATTTTAAGAAAGCGTGTTTTAATTATTTTTTTTTAAATATAATATAATTTTTTATTCTTATAAATATATAAGTTTTTAAGTGTTAAAATATGTGTTCGATCTAATTTAGGTAAAGGTATGAAAAATAGAAGTTAATCAAGTTCTTTTTGAAATAATCGTATCAAAAAGGTATAATTATTAATTTATTTTAGAATATGCAGAATTTTAAAGAACTCATACCAAAAAGAGTTAAATCTTAAAATTTTTTGGTGTTGTTGAAGATAACAACTTGATTAAATTTGTCATAAATAGCTTGGTTTTGCGGTGAAATCCGCGTCACGAAGGGGATGAAGTCTGACGTTTCGCTTCCACTACTGGAAACATCTTCTGGGGTGTGGTGCATCGTGATGTTGACTCGAAGCAAACACAAGATATGATTGATTAGATTTTAGATTTGTCCAAGCTTTTCTCTACCGATCAAAAAGAGCGGACCCTGATTCTATTTATCAGCACTTATAGAGGGTTGATATGTTTAATTTTTAAATTTTGACCCAATGGTCTTCTTGGCATACTCCATCTTTGTTGGGAAATACTCAAACACTATGTTTATTACATTCTACAATCCTATTTAAAGTAGTTTAATTTTATTTTCTCATACTCAGAGTATTTAGTCAGGGTGCCCATAGGCAAAAAAGTAACTTATACATACTCTTTCCAAACCTTTTTGTATGGCTTGTTTAGGCAAAGTCTGACACCGTTTTCCTCTGTGACTTTTTTTTTTAGTTTTGGGGCGTTCTTTTTTTTTATTTGAACCCAAAAATTTTGACGCGTCAGACTTGAAAATCGGAAAAAGTTCTGCGTCAGACAATATTAAAATGTTGATTTATAGGGTTCAAATAATGTATCTTGAGAAAATCAGCTGGTTATTAATCATTAATTAATATCCATTATTATTAATTAAAATTAATTAATATCATTAATTAATAACTGATTTTCTCAAGATACATTATTTGAACCCTATAAATCAACATTTTAATATTGTCTGACGCAGAACTTTTTCCGATTTTCTAGTCTTTGACGCGTCAAAATTTTAGGGTTCAAATAAAAAAAAAAAACGCCGCAAAACTAAAAAAAGTCACAGAGGAAAACGGTGTCAGATTTGGCCTAAACAAGCCATACAAAAAGGTTTGGGAAGAGTATGTATAAGTTACTTTTTTGCCTTTGGGCACCCTGGACCCTGACTAATTTGTTTTATTGTCAATCGTAAAATGAATTCTTGTACACACATTTAAAGTATAGATACCTATTAGTTATTGGGAGAAATATTTTAATTGTTGTTTTAACCCGGGGTTAAAGTAAACCCCTCTCCCTTAGGTGTGACTTTTGTTTTGTGTATTCTTGTTAGTTTACAAGAAAGTAGTTTATTTAGTTTTACATTATCGATTTAAAAAAAAAAATTGTTAAACAACAAATAAAAATAAAAAATGTTTTTAAATAAATATGTATTTATATCTGTTACAGGTTTATGGAGAAAATAAAATCTATTTATACGTATTTTTTCAAATTAGCTGTAGAACTCGCGGGTGATATTTTTATCTTGTGCGCATTTCTCTTTCATTAAATGTTTCGGAATAATGCGAAATAATTTTAACCTGTGTGCTGTATTTTAAGGCTGATTAACCTTTATCATAGTCAACTCACTGCTTCAGCTGCTTTTATCTCGAGGTAAACATTTCTATTTGTATAATATAATACTAAGACCAAGATTATAAGGTTTCGTATGAGGTGTATTGGTATTCTACATTAATATAAATTGCATTCAAGAATTAAGGGTTTTCCATGGCTAAATACCGGTCAGAACAGCTATTATTGACTTTTATATTTAGCTAATAATATTAAATTTATTTATTTTTTAAAAACTAAAATTTAGGGCCTTTGATGTACATCCTTACCAAGTGTAATCAATTAACACACAACCATGAAAAAACACAAAACAAATTGTAATCATACAAACACTGCTGCTTTAACATGCTCCACATAGACATTTTATTTACATTGAACGTATTTGCCATTTTTATAATAGAAGTACCTGGATCTTTAATTACCATGTTCAAGACATTTTCTTTCAATTCTACCGTTGTTACTGTGTTTGACCATACCTGGTCTCGGTATCGTTAAATTGTGTCTGTTTTATAGACTTGATGAATACTGCGGAAGGTTTTTCTATCAAGAACACGATGATTGGGAAAATTTTCACCTTACAACCGCTTAGCCTCCACAGAAATTTCATTAACAAGTCCATACATAAAATGCATATCAGTCATCTCGACGTTCGTAAAACGATTCATAATAGAGAGCTTTACTGACAAATGTAAAATTATCACACAAACTGACAAACATTGAGACGATCAACTTTGACAACTGTCAAAGAGAGTAAATGATTTTGGTCACGGATAATAGTAACCAATTGCGTAAGAAATCTTCTTTTCTTTCTATTTTTTTTTAAATCTAGTCCTGTATCTTCGAATTAAAATAATTTTCGAAAAATCTTCTAGTCTAAGGTATAATTATTCTTAAAATAGTCGAAGGAATAATCCCCTTAATTTTTGCCGCATGTTTTTTACACTAGCTGAAGTACCCGGCGTTGCCCGGGTGTTTATACAAATATCAAATATGGTGAATAAAAGAAAAAAAAAAAAAAAAAGAAAAAAAAATAAATAAAAAAAAGTTTATAAGAAGCATTAAAACATTGAAATATATTTATAAATTTATTATTGTTATATTGTGCGAGAAGATAATGTTAAAATTATATTTTTGTTTCAAAGTAAATCTCTGTCAATGGTCATGGTCATGAATACTTCTATATAAATAAAAACCTTTAAGCTCCCATTAACATACATTTCCGGCGATATTTCAACCCCTCCTTTGTTCAGTTAAACAAAAATTGTATTTTATTAATTACAAATAATTCATAAATGATATACAACTTTATATAACAAACCTACATATATGTTGATATGGTACCAAGTATGCTTCTGTAAGAAACATAGCTTAAAGAACTAGTCATATTTTAATTTAATTTGAGTGGTACTTGTAGGTCATAATAAGTCTATTGTTGGCCCTATGTACGTTTCAACCTTATGTGCCCATTAGTTTCTCTTGTACATGCACACTAAATTTAACAACACCTATATCTTAAAAAGTTCTCATCTGATTTTTAAGAAATTATGATAGTTTGTCGAATGCAGTCTACAGATGATCCTATAATAATTTCAACCATCTGGCCTCATCAAATTTTATACAATAATAAATTGATACTTTTATTCATATAATAATTTAAAAAATAATTTCGACAAATTTTAATCGGGGAAGAAATTAATTATAATTGAAAGGGGTTGTAGACGCGTAACATCATTAAACTATACGCATTAGGACAGTAGGAAGCTTTGTGCCGCACTAATTAGCCGACTATTTTTTGTACCACGACCTAAATGTGTTCTGACAGTAATTTCTAAATGATGTTTAATTCACATGCTCTGTGTTTCATTTATAATATTAATGCCAATCATCGAGGAAATTAAATAATGAGCCATTATGAGGAATGACTGCTGTAGTTCGTCCCTTTCCCATGGATCGCTGAAAGTTCACTGGGAAACATCATTTTAATTTACTAACCTAAAACTGCTCGCAGATGTAAACCCACCTTTATTATTACATCAAATTAGAGTTATTTCTAACGAGTAAAGCTATAAACCATTTTACTTTACAATGCGACATTTGTTTTTATATAGAAACAATAAAATTGAGCAGTAGAATAATTTGTAATCAATATTGAGATAGGATAAGGCCTGTTTAATGACGCAACACATTTTACATATGTAACAGCATCTACACAAGAACTTTTTGTATCATTTACATTTTAAAACAATGTTATGCAGAGTCAAGCTAAATATGTCGAATCTTTTATTACAGTACGTATCATGTGTAGCGAATTCATATCGTCCTGTTTAATTTTTCGGCACAATTCTTATTATATAAATGGTAATTTGCATGCACGAACGAAGATTTTATAAACCGGAATAATTTCGATCTTGTCTTTATGTTCTGTGCAAAGATAATCCTCTTGAGGTTAGTGTCCTGTCAATGTAAATTCTTCCTTTAAACGAATACTGATGTCGAACCGAAACGCACTCGGAAATTCATAGACAGAGGATATCGCTCCGATAACACCAAACTTTAACTACAAAATACTCACGAGCGAAGACCTTAAATGAATAAATTACACTCTGGTGTTTAGAGAACTTTCTAAAACACGTGTTTCTACACTAAAGGAGAAGGGTGTGGAATCTAGGTGTCCTTTAGTTTGTAGTTTAGTATATAGAGACAGGGTTGTAATGGAGTACTCGATACAGGATACATTTAGATTACTTTCAAAAAGTTTTAAAGTTTCCCCTCCTTTAATAGAGAGCTTAATATTTGATTCGAGGTCGGAGTAAAATGATGAATATGTGTTATGGTCGCTAGTGATGGGATAGGGAGCTTGTAAATGAGAATAAATTGTAAGTGGTTTTTGAAATTTGAATTTAGAGAGCATACAGTGCAGACTGTAAAACTCCCTAGTATGGATTTTCTCCCATCCTAAATCATAAAGCCTTGGTGCAATCAAAACTCATAAGTTCTCTTTACAAATTAACGAATTACTACCGTCCTCTTTTCTTTAAAACAATATTTTTGCTTGTATTGGTCTGTTTTCATCAATTTTTTGCTTGTTTATATAAACTTATTTAAATTAAAAATGGAAAGCAGAAATGTTGCTAAAGTAATGAAGTTTTTAAATTTCGCTAATAACCTTTATCACATTCATGTTCCATTGTTTTCCATGCATTCATGTTTGGTTCAGCGTTATAAACGCATTTAATTAAAAATAGATTAAAAATGAATCTTGGATGAATGCGGATTTCATAGAATAAAAATTGGATTATTTAAAAATAATTTATTTAAAAATAAATAAATGGAAAAAAAGAAGAAAGAAAGAAAATAACAAACTATATTAAAGTTTCATTTTTTTAAGATTGTATTCAATGCCGTAATTTAAAAGAAATATGATTAAAAATTAATAGACGATTGGGGAATCATTTGAGGAAGGTATAGTTGATTTGATCTTGAATCATCTTAGATCACACCCTATAAAGGATGTTTACTTTGGAGCTGAAAGTTTAAACGAGATTATCTTGAACTTTCTATGCATCTAGTCTGGTTTAATGTCCCATTGTTTGATGATTAGGCGTACAGATTTAGTTCAGAATTCTTTTTGGTAGATCACAAACAATTCATTCATTTCATTTCATAAAGTCTTAATTGCGAAAATGTTTTTTGTTGGAAAATTTCATCAATAACTGGTGACCTTTGTTAAATAAAATCGATTGACTATTTTTTTTTTTTAACATATTACTAGACTAGATATCTGTCTTATCATTTTCAAACCAAACTCCAATAAACATTTCCTATAGTCTAATTTGTAAGTTGTTTTCTTTTTGTTGTTTCTTTACTTAATCAAATATAACAGTGAAGTAGGGTTCAATTTTCAGTTGACAACCGTTTTAAATATTGTAGAAAATTGATCAGTTGAGCCCATTTATTTTTATTTCCTGGTCATTATAATTTTGATTCCAGGGGTCTGGAGAAATTCAAATTACTTCTTATTTTTTCCATTTATACTTCGATTTATAAGTCTTCTTTCTTCGACCATTAGAAATAAAATTCGGACAGTTCATACCCAGGCAGAGGCTCTCGAACGGCGCGGCGTGGCAGCCGGCGGCTTTGGCCGTGGGGCCTCTATAGGAATGAGGTCAACTAATTTCTTTTGTTTTAAGTTTAGTAAAGTTGTACCAAGAAAAGTGTACCTGTGGTACTCCTCCACAATTTAAATTTTTCTTAATCTGAATGTAGAACCTCTCCAAAACCCTTCTAGTGAAGGTAAGCTTTTTTTATTTTTTTTTGGCTCGACCAGTCGCAACATTTCATTTTTTTGTTTCATATTGTTCTCCAAAATCAGATGGTAATGGTCTCCTGTTTATTTTTAGGGTGGTTAGAAGTGGGCCAAATTTGCCATACCATCGCCAACCAGCATCACCATCTATCTATTTCTTCAACCACTACTATATTCTAGTTCTTCACTCCATCTATCAATTCTAACTTCATATATTTCTTCAACCTCTACTAGTTCTAGTTCTTCACTCCATCTATCAATTCTAACTTCATCTATTTCTTCAACCTCTACTAGTTCTAGTTCTTCACTCCATCTATCAATTCTAACTTCATCTATTTCTTCAACCTCTACTAGTTCTAGTTCTTCACTCCATCTATCTATTCTAACTTCATCTATTTCTTTTAAAATATATATACACAGCCATCCTATTAGAATTTATTTTATTTCATTGTTAAGACTATGTATGTAATGTTAGTTTTAGAGGGTTGGTTCTCCCCCCTTCAAAAGAACCTGGCACTCAGGAAAAAGTACATGTTTTTTTATTCTAATTAATTTCATTTGTTTTTTTAACTGTAACCTACCCCTAACTACCGACTGAGCTGGGCATAATTGTATTTTAATGTGCTTGTCACAATAATAAATACATATACAAGACATAACATTTATTATCTTTTAGCGAATTTTCAAAGAAAATTACGCTATTGCAATGGCTTCAAAATTTTTGTAAGGCGAATTTTTGAAAAAATTTTCCATGGAAATCCGTTTTAGACCATTCTGAATCGATTCCTAAAATTTAACACTTTTTTTTATGTATGTATGTATATATGTATGTATATATGTATGTATATATGTATGTATATATGTATGTATATATGTTTGTATATATGTATGTATATATGTATGTATATATGTATGTATATATGTATATATGTGTCACTCCAGACGATATCTCCCCTTAGGATGCACTTAAAAATTTCAAACAAATTTTAAAATTTCAAGAATATCAAAAGAAAGGATGAGTTCGTTGGCCAGAATTTTTGGAGTTCATTTAGGGGTCAAATTTTTACAATTTAGGGTCAAAAATAGCATAAAAACGTGTTTTTCCATTTTACCTCCCTTTTATATGAAAATATGATAAAAGTGTATATAACAACAATTACTCTACTCTTAAAGAGCTTTCCAACGACATGCATCTTGAAGGGTAAATACTATTTTGACTTTTGTACCCTGTACCCCTGTGTGCCAATTTTCTTTTTCACCCATGCAAATTCTAAACCAAAATTTTCCTATATTATCATAGGCCAAAAATACGAACATTTCTTTGAAAATTCGCTCATTAAGTCATGGTGCATGACTGGACTTTTTTTTATAATAACTATATCTAAAACTATATATTTTATTAGGTCTGTCGTTAAGGAAAGAAATCATATTTAATTCTAAAACTTATTGAAAAAGGAGTTAGTCTTGATGTGTTTAGCACATGTGTAGTTGATGTGTTTGTACTGCTTTAATCAGGTGATTGGAAATCTACTCAGATACATTATTTAACTACTTGAGTTAATTTTTTTTTTTAATACTTCAATTAAGTATAAATGTACTTCAGATAAGAAACATGGAGTTATTGCAAATTTTATGTAAAATTATATAATTTTATTGAGTAGATTAATTACTGTTTTCTAGTTTTAATGTAACTTTATTTTAATTAAAAAACTTTGGACGAGCTTAGTGATTGTCTTTAGTAAGTTTAAAAGGATTTCTTACCTGGAAGGAAATTGAATTTAGAATTGTTCAAAGAAGATTCCTCGCTACTTGGTTGGCTGGAATTCGATAGTGATTCCGTTTTAAAGAGATACCTCGGAGTAAAGTTCAAAGGAACTTGGATAAGATCAAGAACGTTTCTAACTCTCACCGGACCCTTGCTCAATTGCACTGCTTTTCTCCTGTTTAAAACCTTTTTATTCCTCTTCCATGTTATGCCCTTTCGGGCTTCAGGGGGAAGGACTTTCAGATCCATCTTCTGTAACTTGCTTTCTCCCCAGCGAATAGGAGCAGTTACAGTTACTGCGGTGTTTTTCACTGTTGTTCAGTAGTTGAAACTCACGTCATGGACTCTATAAAACTGCTGCTAGCCTAAAATAAAATACTAAATAAATATCACCTTGTTCTTTTATTCAAATTTTTCTATAGAGAAGAGACCAAAAGAAATATAATGCTATGTAATTTACTTTATTATTATTATTATTATAAGAAAAGGAGGGTATTCTTCGCTCTTCGAGTATTCTGTAGCTTTCTACCTTGAGGTAGTCTAAGATTAGTCCATTCCCAAATTTCACTTGTTGTTTGAATTTGCCTTTATCTAGGGAAATAGGGTGAACTATGAGTACACCAAGTTTGTTTTGTATAAAATATTTTTACATGTTCCACTTCCATGTTACACTTTTCATTCGAGTCTGCTAGTTTTAATTCTTTTCTTCTAATAAATAATTATTTATTTCACTCAAGGCACATCTCTCAAGGTGTCTCTCACAAATTGTGTAATTATTTATTTAAACAAATTATTTTTTCTGTGTATTATAAATTAGACATTAACAACTAATATATAATTTATTTATATAATATAATCAATAATAAATTAAAATCGTAATAAAATAATTAATCATGTATAAAAAATAATAATATATTATATTATTTGTTAAATTATCTATTTTTCTCTGTTGTAAGAATTTTAGGAAGAATTCATATACATACTATGTTTTTCCTGTAATGGTCGGGTAACGTCTTACCTTATTCCACCAATCAATAATGACCAATTAATAACGTTTTAAAGATAATTAAGTTTATTTAATTAGCATCTTATTAAACTTTTAAGAGTTCAAAATGTTTGAATAAAATTGGAAATCAGTCATTTTAGGTTTCTGTACGAAGTACGAAATGAAACCTTATATAACGGCTTTGTCCGTTGGCATGTTTCAATTTATAAACTACTATAGCTAGAAACATGAAATTCGGCACACAGGTGCATCTCGGCATTTGTGACAACTGTACACTTTTTGGAGTTATCACACTTAATATTTCCAAGATGGCGGCAAATATGGTGGGCGACAAAAAAAGTTTTAGTCACCATTACATGTTATACAATTTAAAGGTCTTGAAGTGTAAAAAAAGACTATGCAACTATTAAAATTTTACACTTAATAATTTTAACTTAATCGTACAGAAACCGGCGATTATCGCCTCGCGTACTTACGTGAAGCGCGCCTTTCTTGTTTAAAGACAGAAATTAATTAAAAAAATAAAATAAAAAATATTAATAAAAGTCTCTTTTCTTTAAGTTTTCTGAAGAATATCTTAGTTTTATTGAATAACTATATTTTAATCTCTTTGATCCTTTTTTTCGAATTTTTAGGGTTTTGTAGATTCTTCTCAAAACCCTTATGCCGAGGGTGATGTGTCCGTCTGTCCGTCGCTCTTTGGTTGATAGGGCCCGAACCGTTTAAGCTATAGAACTGAAATTTGAAATACTGGTGTAACTTTTTGACCCAACCACAGGAAAAATATACAGAAGTTCAAAATTAAATATGCGCATGCGCAATTCGCAAAAATGTTGTAAACTCAAAAATTTATATTTTTTTTAATTTTCGAGTGGGGTATCAAATGAAAGCTGCTGAAGAGTAGGACGCAAATATATATATGCTTTTGTAAATTTTGCATTCCTTATTGGGTAAAAAAATCAAAATAAACCCAAAAAAAATTTACCCCCCCCAACCACTATACTTCGGCTGGTCCTAAAATTTCGAAATAATTCATGCTAATGCCTTATTGTGGGGCGATGAAAATTCCGGGAGTTCACCCCAAATTTTAAAAAATTGCCAATTTTGGGCGCGAAAATTTGAAGTGCGCCAAAACTTTTATTTTCTTAAAATTTTGAGTTGGGTATCAAATGAAAGCTGCTGAAGAGTAGAACGCAAAGATATATATACATTTTTAAATTTTGCATCCCTTATTGGGTAAAAAAATTAAAATATACCCAAAAAAAATTCCCCCCCCCCCAACCACTATACTTCGGCTGGTCCTAAAATTTCGAAATAATTCATGCTAATGCCTTATTGTGGGGCGATGAAAATTCCGGGAGTTCATCCCAAATTATAAAAAATTGCTAATTTTGGGCGCGAAAATTTGAAGTGCGCCAACAATTTTATTTTTTTAAAATTTTGAGTTGGGTATCATATGAAAGCTGGTGGAGAGTAGGATTCAAATATATATTTGCTTTTTCAAATTTTTCATTCTTTATTAATTTTATAAGTGAAAATATACCCCAAAAATTTCCCCCCTCCCCAACCACTATATAACAGGTGGTCCTAAAATTTCGAAATAATTCATGGTTATACCTTATGGTGAAGCGATGGAAATGGTCTGAAAAAATGAATTTTTCTAGTCGTTATTACCGATGAAAAACATTGTGACCCCCCGGGGGATCGAACCCGGACCCTTGAGATCGAAGAATAAAATCATAATTACATAACGGGCATGCTTAATCTTCTACAAAACCCTAAAATTTACTTGGACGCAAGTACTTCCCTGTGATTTTTAAGTTTTATCCTAATGCAAATTAATCTTTTGAATTTTTGTTTCTTTACATTTTGACTTTATGATAAAGTTTTCTTCCCTGCTGTAGTATCTTTTTAAAGAGAATCTTTAGAAAGATTCTGAACTACAAGATTGTGTATGTGTTATATCTCCTTTAATGTCAGCTTGATTACTCGTGACTTTGGTCTCTTCAATTCTAAAATAAATTTCAATGATCTTTTTCAGCATAAAAATATCTTTGCTTACACTGTAGAAAATCTAAATTTGGAATAGTTATTACAAAAGTATTGTCAGTAATAGGCAGAATTAATATTGTCACTTTTAATTTTCGGATTCTTGTCATTAACGAAGGAGAATTAACATTACTGGCCGAAGGGAACATGTTAAATCCCTACATCATTAATAGCTTGGGAAGCACAATGCCTGCTTGCAGTACACCCTAGGCCCTAGGGAAATCAGACCCATTTAGAGCCAAACAGCCACACTTGTAAAACTTAACAGCTGTGAACATTTCGCCTTCTATTTACCATCCCTTGTAGATTTTAGTTGTCGATGTAATAGGATAAGTTTGTTAACTTCATCATCTTTTCTCATATACCCCGTTCTTGCTTACATAAATAAATTAATTGCATTAAAAGAAATAATTAATTTGACTTGGCCCGAATCGTGCTACCTTAACCTCAAAAAGTGTATCCCCATTACAAAATGATACTTAATAAGGTAATATATGTATTTTATTTGTAAGATCGTCCATTTTAGAATCAACGTAAAAAGGTATTAACAAGGATAATTTTTACCTTTCCTAGCAAAAATCTAGTTTTTCGAGACAGTGACACTCAGTGACATAGAAACGAGATCTAGAGAAACAACGACATGGTTATTAAAAATGTTTATTTTGATAGACCCATATTTACTTTTTTGATATCTTATTTAATATTTATGGTTTTTCTTTTTTATAACTTAATGATGTTTTCAATATATTATATTATTTAACAAGTTTTTTTTATAATAATTATTGTTTCTACAGTACAGCTTGTACAAGATTTTCCAAATGTTTTATTAGGCACTAGTAAATAATCTTGACACATTTTATTTAATTTCATTCTTTATATTCAACTATAATGAGCCCTTTCATTATATGGCCAAATTAAAAAAAAAGTAAAAGTGTTAATGATAAAAATGATTGTAATTAATATCCTGTGTGTGAAGGTTGTCCAAGAAATATTTTTCTTAAACTATCCTTATTATTTTTAATCTCTAGATGTGTTGTTTGGTTCTTCCTTGAGAGATTCACTTCACAGAACTGTTGAATTTCCAAATGTTTAGCGAAACGTTATATGAACATAACATTAGAGAGATAGGGGAGAAGGCTATGTGAGCAGCTGCTTTTGGCGTAGTAGGAAATGATTGCGTTATGTCTCTGCTTCTAATTCTAATCAGATGGTGTATGCCTTTGCCTTAGTCAGTACAGTGCCAAGATATCATGCCTACTGTATCAGTATCAGTAGGATCTGGTAGATCACTTCACGCTCTCTTTGCCTCCACCGAACTTTCTCCCTCATTTCTATCGCTCCGGTGCCCATCCTTGCGTTCTGTCCAATCCCCCAACCTTTAGAATCACTCTCACCTTATCAATATTTAATGCCTTTTTAAAACTTATCATTATCACTCGTAAAAAGGAGTAAATTAAGATTAAATAATGTTTTAAATCATCTTATATTTTTTTTTTCTTTCACTTTTTATTATCTTAATTAAATTACGTCACAATTATGATTCGCCGAATGCGTTCATTGTATTGCCGGAGTATTTGAATCACGTTTTCTCTCTTTTGCACTCGCGTAAAAGCGTCGCATTTGTGGCTCTAATAGAAAAAACTATTGAAGGTGCTCTAAACATGATATATCGTTTAACCGCAGAGAAAGACAGATGCGGGTCATCTGGCATTCAAAGCCCTTGTCTTCTTATATTGGATACACCACGTGCCTACAACCCTCACCATCTTTTAATATTTTTTTATTATCTTTAAATTATCTTGAACTAACATAACTACTATAACATAATCACCAAGCTGGGTTATTATTTCCTCCAATTGAAAAACAAAGGTTCTATGCAGACGGAGCATGCATAGAGAATGCTCCGTCTGCCTCCATTTCTTATGTGTTTCACCTGGTCAATAACTTATTCACTTTTCTAATAAGTAAGCAAAAAAATACAAAAACATATTAGTGTATAATTGGTGGGCCTTTGCAGAAAAGGAATGTTTATTTCTGAAATAAGATATCTTAGGAAGGTTGAAGGCAAAACAAGATGAGAGTGAATATCACAAAAAAGTTGCTGAAGACCTCCAAGCTTGGAGAAATATTAGGCACAGACAAAAAACACTCTTTCTGCACAAATAAAATAGACCTATCATGAAGAAAAGGTCCTATTTTTTCTTTTGTATTATTAATACAAAAAATATTCTTTTATATTCAAGAAGCTGGACCCCTTCCCCCACCTATTATCCTAAAGAGGAGGCCTTTTCTAAGTAATAACTTTTGAAGATCTCCCCCTCTTTTTATTTTCTCATATTTATTCATTTGTATATTTAGAGAAAAAGTATTGTGATGGCGTGACAATAAGAGTTAAGTCCAAAAGAGCGGTTTTTAAATGTCTGTCAGTCGACTGTACTTATGAACGAGTTTTAGGACAGATTTTTCTACTTTGTCCTTATCTCCCCCTCCCCCTTAAGATCAAATTCCAGAAAATCCCTTCTAAACAGATACCAATATTGTTTTAGAAATTGTACCAAGTCAACGAATTAATTTTAGCGTTTCAACGATGTGGAAATAACTATAGTAAAGGGACGATTTCAAAATACGTTTATGGCCGCCATCTTGTATTAAAGCTACCTACTGGAATCTCATTCACAAATTTTGTTTATGGCATAAAAGGAAGCTTAATTCCAAATTTCAGTGTTCTAGTGCAATTGGTTCCGAAAATATTATCAAGTCGACTTCTGCATATAATCTTGAATCAAGATGGCGGATCGTAAAAATACTTCTGAACGAAGGGGATAAGAGGAACTACCTTCAAAATTGTTGGTCATAGAACTATTCGTTCCAGAGAAATCATGATAATGTTTAAAAAATATATAATTTTTTGAAAAAAATAAAAAGGAAAAAAAAATCTTTTTGTAGGAAATTTGTTCTACATTATCTTTAAATATATAGTGATTTTTACCAGGACCGATAGTTTTAGATATATTTGCGAAAAAGCGTGAAAATAAACCTTTAAACAGAATCTTAAATAGAATTATTTTTTTTATTTTCTACTTAACAAAGAGAATGAAAAAATAGGAAGAATTTAATACTTACTGTTTAATAATGGCTGCTCTAAAAGGTTTACTTCTTTTAGAAATTGCCTTGTTTTGAAGGTTTGCAAGGAAGCAGTTCCGCCCTTGAGTTTTTAAATTAGAAGTGAGTTAAAGTCAAGGTTAAGGGTCACTTGTAAGTGTGTTCTGTGTTATAAGGATGTAAATATTTTGAAGAGTCTCTTTGTACTAAGTAACATTTGGTAGAGTTTGGCTGGACCCCAGGGGCCTGGGCACCGGGTGGCACCCGCCACCTGTTCTCTCGCCGCACACATCCTCACATCTGCTCCTACCAGCATGAGCTACTCTTTGCTATAGTACGATAAAAAAATATTCTTTTCACAAGTATCAACACCTAATTAGTTTTATCCAAATTAAAAATTACGGTCAACGAAGAACAAATTTTAAGTCATAACAAATGCCTATTAACCGGATAGATTATGCTATGCCTATAACCAAGGTATTTGTTTCTTTAACACATTTGATTAATATCTATTGATACTCGTACTCGTTCTTGTATTTACCATTTTAGTATTTTTTTAAACAAAATGATATAACGATAAAGGCATTTAAAAGAGCACAAAAACAAACCTGGAAATACTTTTTGAAATTAAAAAATACATAATGGATTAAAATAAAATGCTGCAAAGAAGAGAAAATAATTTGTTTCATCAATATATTCAGAACTATTATTCTGAGGCAATCTATAAAAACCTGTGTTTTTAAGTGCATTGCAAGCTACGTCAAGTAACGATAAAATTACACATGCTAAAAATATGTTACTAAGATTAGAATTGGGTTAATAAAAAAGTTAAAATCGACAGAGGAGGCAATAATATACCTATTTCTAACTAAGCGTCGCGTGTCTCTATCATTGAAGCGAGCGTATCTATATTTATTGAATATTGAGAAAATGAATAATCATGATGATTTGATAGTTAAAGAGTATGATTGTAATAGTGATTATAGTAGTGAGGAACCACCCTGGATTCTTACTATTCTTCTAACTGCACGCCTCGGTCATTTTCATTTAAACTATTATAAATTGCATCACTTCACTACACAAAAACTTCTGCTTGTATCAAGTTGAAATGTTGCGAGCATGTTTCAAATTGTACTTTAGACGATGTATATGAAGTTTTATTGAAATCATTACGTTAGAACGTAAGATATCGGTAAAATCGTTCATTTCTCTATTTTAAACGTTTAGGCCCGCTTTAACAGTTTTAACTATCTGTATCTCTTTATAGCGGTGTCGCTGTTGGTTTTACTACAAAATTGTATTTCAAACAATTTTTCGACTCCTCGAATGGGTTATGTCAATTTTTCCTGTCCTAAAATTCTATAATTTTACATTTGATAGATAACGTTGTCCAATGAACTTAGCCTGAGAATTAGTAAAAGAAACATATACAATAAATTTCAACTAAATCGGTCAACTTTTACTCAAGTTATAGTCGGACAGTTAGACAGACAGGAAGCATATTTTTTAAATGTAAGAAGCTCGCTAACGCTCGTTTCAATTAAGAGAAATTGAAAATAATAATATCAATAAGATTATAATCCGTTGTAAGAATGTATTTATAATTTTAAAATAAACATTATAAATACAGTTTGTTCTAAGTTCCAACTATACTGAACTTTGAGAATTGTTTTCTGTAGTAAAGTATAGTATATATATATAGTAATATAGCGTGTATACGAGAGGATTTACGAATTAGTTCTTGTCATGTGTCATTGAGAGGAAATAAGCATGTTATAAGAGAAAATATTTTTTCCATAAGTGGGATCACGTAATATATCGTTAATCCTGAAGTTCAAGGTAAAATATATTTAAATAAAATACGATTTCATAAGAGTTGACAGTCATAGGATTATTCATGACAGTTACAACTGTTTAAAACAATTTACTTTTGCATCTGAGTATAATACGACTTATAGTCGTATTATGAAGGCACATATACGTAATAACACTTTAAAATTAGGCAGCTTTCTTGTTTTTAAGAATTTCAGAAAAGCTAACAAATAATAAACAAAGAAAATATATCCTAAATCTAAAAAAAAATTGCAGTTCGACAAGCATAGGAGAGCTTAAATTTATACCTACAAATTTATAAAATTGACCCAAGGAAAGTTTGATTTTGACTTACTATATAGGTTCAGTAAATTCTGAACAAGTTTTGTTATTTTACATTTTGTATATATTTCTTTAATCAATGTTAGCATGACATGCGAGATACATCAAATGTTTTTCAAATAAAAATAAATATTCAATATCTTCACTTATTTTAAATTAAATACACTTACTTATTGTATTACATAAAAGGCATCGCATGGTGTTAACAATGGTGCGATGATCGTAAAAATTTATATTATAGTGATTCACTTGAATAGTTAATTTTAATTAAATTGTTTTACCTAATTGAATAGATAGTTTAATTTTCTAGTGAATTATAAAAAAAAAAAAATAATTGTATAATGAACAATTTACCAGTGTATACTTTTTGATTTATTTTTAAGCTTATATCGCTTTGTTTACTTTTAAATAAGTGAAGTAAGCGGTAAATAATTACAATTCATAATTCTAACAAGTTTTTTTTTTAAATCTTTCTACCTTTTTCCTTTTGATTTAGAAGATAATAACATCTGAGCAAAATGATTCCCAAACTGATTTTACCTCTGAATTTTTTAGTACTGATCATCATGACATTAGGCCATTAATGGAAGGATGAGCTGCTACATCGATGTAATAATTACACTTCTCTGAGAATCAAACTAAATACGTATATAGCCGTTCGGGCACACTCGTCTCCATTGAAGTTATTTTTAGCTTTAATATTTCGTTGGCCAGGATACATTATGTAATTTTTGTTTTTTCACAAGTATATAGATAAACTAATGTTACAGGTCCACCCCAGATTTTTTCTTATATTATCTTTATTATGCATAATAATGACGGAATATAATTGGAATGTATTTTACCTTAAAACCCGGAGCTCAGACAACTGGATAACGAGAGGTAGATCTTTAAGTATAATATATAATATATTTTTTATACGCTGATGAAATAAAAAATATGATAAAATATAATGATAAAACTTCTTAAAAGCTAAAAGATATAAAAAAATCTCAATACACAGCAGTCAGACCGCTCTAGAAAATGTCTAATTAAATTCACTTATGCCTGAGGAAACCCCCCACTCCTATTTATAATTTCAAATAGACATGAATAATATTCTGTTTGAGTTGAGCGCAGCATCAATAATTCTTCTAGATTTAGTTTATTCATGCTTTTAGGCCTAACTTTAGGACTCCCTATATTGAATATCTAATTGCACCTATTCAATCAAATCACGTTAACTCGCGGCACTCCAGTCAATAGCATAAACTTGAAAACCCCTTTACCTTGTTATATATATATATATATATATATATATATATATATATATATATATATATATATATATATATATATATATATATATATATATATATACACATGTGGGTTACCTAATAATGTAACATATAATTTATTTGTAGTTGACGTATTTTAAATAGTTAACGCTGTTGCTGTGTACTGAACACATACGTATAGCATTATGATTCTTGACGTGTTAGTTTACTCGAGTAATTAAATAAATAATTTATTTTTGTAAATAATAAAACCCTCTAAAATTTATGTTTTTTATTCAGGGTTTTTTTTTTTTAAATATTATTTTGTTAAATAATTTGAGACATTTGGTTTTCCATCTCCAACTCTTTAATTTATTTCAGCAATATTTCGCTCTAACACTTGTACTTTTTCAGGCTGATTATGTTATTTTTTCCAGTGACTTGAGTCAATTCGTAAAAAAGATTTTTTTTTTTTGAAAAAAAGAAAGAAAAACAGAGTTTTTACATAAAACTCGTCATTCATTTACATATACCTAATGAGAATAAAAAAAAAAATATATTAACTTGAATCTCCCCTTTTCGACTATCAGTGGGAGACTATCACTCAATTAAATTTATTTTTACTTACTTACTTTCTTGCATACTTTTATTTAACGACTCCACCAGTAGTTTCGGTAAGATCATACAGCATTTCTTCTAGTAAAGCAAGGGTTCTTGCTATCTATACTATGGCATCAGCATGGGCTCACGCTTAAAGAAATACTTTATTTAACAGGTCAAAATATCGCGTATGTTAGAGCTCTAACCAACTACCTATAATTTAATTTATAATTTTAGAATCGTACTTTATTTATAACCAAAGTAAAAAAGAACTTTTTCTTAGCGTATCCAATCTTCATAATCAAATCTTTTTGTTAGAAGTTTCACTAAATCTATATATTGAAGCTTAAAATGTACTTATACTCACCAGGTTCAGAAATGTACATTCTCTTGCTTTCGAGTTTAACCGAAGGTAGCGTAATTATTGTGAACTGTGAACGTTCTGAAGAACGAAAAAGTTTTCATGTCTCCGAATCAAATATTCCTCGATAGAAATTCGTTTCAGACCCTAGGAAACACTTTTGGTCTCTTGCCTGTCTGTCGGTCTACCGATCAATATTTTTATGAACCACCATATCTTAAAAACCACTCGTCTGATTTCAATGAAATTTTAATGGTAGGTCATAATTAGCTCACTGTTGGTCCCATAACAGTTTCTGCTGCTACTGCCTTCTCTTCCTCATGCGCACAAACTTTTATTTTATTATAATTAAAAGTACTAATCAGATTTTAGAAAAATTTCGATTATTCGTCAAAAGTAGCCTTTAGATGGTCCTATTTTAATTTTTACCGTATGTGCACATTTATAATTTAATAAAAGAAATGTGATACCACTGTGGGCATTGAAAAAGGTCGATAAAGTAATGCCCTTCTAATTCCCAGTGGGATCACATTATTTTATTCTCATCTTACCATTCGCCCAATTGGCAGACCATTTTAATTGGTTCCAATGAATCGCATCTTCTGTTACATACATAATAATTCGAACAGCCAAAGGCCTTATAAACAACGATAGATGTAATAGATGTCAGCTTGGGTCTTATACCAGCTGTGTTAGTCTATACTAACAATTAATTTGATGACACATAATTTCTTTTTACATATCCTGTAATCAGATATTTAATCTTTTTAGTATTTACAATTAAATGTTTGGAACCTTTAGGGTTTGAGAGGTTGTTCTTGGTCAACTTATTGTTCTATTTCTAAAGTTTGCCTTTGTAACGCTATGGTAAAGTTGCTTACAATAATATATGTTTTCATTCGTACAATGGAAAAACACTTGGACTTACATAATTTACATATGAATAAATTTCTCCGACTCACGATTCTCAAGGATTCACTGCTTCCATGTAAGGTTTTTATCCGATTTAGAGACTCAGATAAACCGCACTATTTAGTTCGGCCCAGCTCGTCCTCGTAATAATTCAAAACAAATCGTGATGATACGTATCGATATAAACCTTGTTCTAAATCCTGTTTATTAAAAGAGTTCTTTGCTTGAGAGAAGTTCCATCTTGTTTTCATTTATTTATTTGGTCTGTCAGTAAGAGGTGCATACATTACAGTTCCTTAAACCTAATGGGGTCATCTTAGATTTCTAGATGCGTTTCTAACGGGTAACCGTAGAGCGATACTGGTATGTTTTACCTTTAAGGCATTATTTCATTGTACCTTTACAATCAAATCTTTAAAAATAGGAAATTCGAAACTCAAGACTATTTTAAGTTAAAAAGATTTTTAGATTCGATTAGAACTTAGCCTATGTAAACATATATAAGACTCAGGGGGGGCTGGGTTCACTCTAAGCTCCAGTTATGTAATGGAACTTATGTTATTGAGTTTCAAACTGACTTAAAAATGGTTCTTTGATTCTAGTAAATTTTGCTATTACATGGTTAAGCCTATTTTTGTAATTATTTCTTTCTGTTGCTTATTTTATTAGATGAGAAAATGTATACCTTCACATCAATTACAAGTTTCAACACCTTTTACGTTTTAACTAATTTTGATAGGATACGTTTTGGGACTGAAGGTTATTTTCACACCATGCCTTTATTGCAATGCCACAATCTGATTTATGATGTAGTTGTGCCTCACATTACACTTAGTAATGGCTTTTAAAATTAATTTTTGTGATTATTAAATTTTATTTTCCAATAATTCTCTGGTTAGGCATTGCCACTTGTATCTCTTTTAGTACAGATATTAATTACTGAATACATGTTTTTTCCTTTCCGGTATTTTTCCCCTTCCGGTATTTGCAATAGGCTTTCCAAGTTTGAACCACAATGTAAAAACATTAAGTAGTTATCATAGTAAACCTTTTTTTTTTAGATATTTGGTAATTTTAGACTCATGGTATATATTCAGTAGAGATACAAGAGATAAAAACCAAATTTTGTCGAGTAGCTTGGTAACATAACACATTATATACCCTTCTCCATAAAGTTTTTATCTGTTTCTTACAATACATTTTTTGACGCAAGATAACGTTATAGATTAGTACTTCTTTGAAATGATGCCAGAGGTGTTGAGTGAACCACCACAACTTTGTTAGTTCAACTTTTAAGTATATATAAGGCTAGAAATCGCTTTAGCAATTGTCATAATCGAGGAGGATGGCGTAGCATATGATTGTTGATACGCCAAAATCTCGAGACAGACTTACGTTTTCAAGGAACATAGAGAAAAAATAATTTATATTCAGCTATTTTTTCTAATAAAATTGTATTTCACAAAATTCCATTTTGCCTCAATGAATTATTTCTACTGCGAGCAGTACACTAGCTCGTTTAACCGGAGCAAGCGCAGAATGTTTCGTAACCAAGACAGAAAACGAACACAGCTCCCACCATAGGAACAAGAGCAGCGGCGAATATTACTATTCCAATGAAATCCGTGTTGCAGTGTACGTATTTCCGAACTCTATCTACGCAACCCTGAAAAATTAAAATTGATGTAGAAACATATATTTTATTACATGTAATCTTATTTTTTTTTATCATTTTATTAAATGTATCTTAATAAAATATTAAATTTATCTTCTAGAATTCAATCTAGTATTTTGTTGCTTGTGTTAAGTTGGTTTTATTTTCTTCTTTATTTTCCAACGTGGCTGCCTCCAAATAAGTGACTAAAAAAGTATAATTTGCTAAGTGTTATGGGGCGTAGGCATAATTGGAGGGCTTTTAGGGAACAAGGTCAAGATCATTGTTTTTATGTGAACACGCATATTTGATATTAGTACTAAACATATTAATTGTGGCCCTTTTAAGATCATTAAATATTAAATTGGCTCCACAAACAATTATTTTGAATAAGGCTTGTTTTCTAGCTTTTTTTTTTAAATAACTTTTCAGGTCGGTTGTTTTGACCAAGATTTGTTGAATGCACTAGGATATTTTTGTTTATTTTGGATTCGTATAAAAGTACACCAAGAAGGATGAATACATTTTACCACAATTTTAATGTTTTAAATGTTTGACTTTTTTTTTTCTTTTTTTTTTAAACTTTTCTGGTCGATTGTTTTGAGCAAGATTTGTGGAATAAACTAGGATATTTTTGTTTATTTTGTATTCCTATAAAAATACGTCAAGACGGATGAATACATTTTACCACAATTTCATCAATTGTGTAATTTTAACGTTTTTAATTTTTGTCAACTACCAGAGCCTGAGATATTAACAGTTGTAGTACTTTCTTTTATTGTTTCGCTATTTGAAATATATTTAATTAGTGTGGCACATAGCTTCCTCCCGTCCTATTATTGGCAACATGGTCACAAGAAAATTTAACTGTGGTTAAAGTTTTTCCTGTTTCTATTCCCCAGTTCACACTTATTTTCATTGTATATTAAATTAATGTCCTCAGAGGTTAGAAAATAATATATGACTTTCTGTTAGGTACTTGTAACAAACAATCTTATATTTCTTCAGAATCTGATGAATACTTTAAAGATATAGGTGTTATAAAAAAAGTTTGGATGCAGTCAGAAGAGGAAGCAATGGGCGCTAAAAGTTGACATCAAATATGACCCCCAATTGGTGAATTGTGACCTAACATCAAAATTTCATCAAAATCCGATAAAGTGGGTTTAAGTTAAGTTATGGCGATTCGTCTGGCAGACACGAGGAAACATTTTTGTTCTCGTGTCTGTAAGTAGCTAACAGAAAGTCATATATTATTTTCTATATATGAAACAGGGTTTTTGTCCAGAAATGTTTCCATTGTTTCACTCTAATCAATGTGATAGGTTCTTTATGGTGAATCCATTGTTTCTTTGTATATAGATTTGTTTGTTTTTTCGATTATATTACGTACTTGTTATTTTCTTACTATTTTCAAATGTACAATTTTATTATTAAATTCTAAAAAAAATACTTTGAACCGTCAAAGCAATAAGGTTAACAAACCATACCTAAATTTTAGAAATAAAATACAGATTAAAACATATTATATACTGTAGAAAGTTTAAAGACATGTCTGTAGGTCTCATAAGCTATTATTACCTTCGTATGCTTTCATAAAAATAGCCTTTGTTACTCTCCAAACCAGTTAAATAGTCTCTGATAAGAAGAAAATCTAAATAAAATCTACCTTTGACCAGTTTAGGTTTATATTTTACAATTGTTCAAGAGTCGTTTCTTTTTATATATATTATGTCATAACAACGATGTATAAGCTCAATTAGTTTAATACATTTATATAGCTGATTCACTTATTATTTAAGCCGATGTACTACTCTTATCTCACACATGCATCGTATCTCATATTCTTAACTAGAATAGATTTTCTAAAGCTAGGACTGAGAGTATGTGAAGAAATGTTTTTTTTTTTATTAATTGCACACCTTGTATCATGCGGTTAGTGTATCTAGTATTTTTCTCTTTTTTTAAAAATTATAAAGAATTCGACGTTTATTTATTAAGACTTCTCTAAAGATAGTTTCTCAGCAGATATTACTTATCTATAACTATAGAAGTATCAGGTTAAAACTATAAACATACTTGTTAATTTAAATGAAACACTGGTTTTAAAGTTATTTCATACGGACTTCGACAACTTTCTTAACCTTATTATTTCTACAGTATTTTGATAGTATTTCTATTTTTTATAGTATGATCAATTCTCTGATATCAGTTAAAATTACCTTCTTAATTGGTACTTACGTACTAAATGCGTGTATAATAGTCATACTAAATAAAATCATCTAATAATAAAAATTGATTAGTAGTATTTTGTTGTATCACTTAAGCAAATATATAATTTTAATATAGACAGGATTAACCATCAACATTCATCACTTTTTGAGCTTTATTAAAAATTAAGATTAGATAACGTCATTTAAAGAAAGTAGTATTTTCAAAATAGTATTATCAAATATTAATGGAAAATCAATAAATTACACAAACGTGAAATTACAGAATTTGTTTAAAATATTTCAGTTTTTACATGGCTGGATATGTGTACATAAATATTAAATAGTAAAATCAAGTTAAATTAAAAAAAAATACGTGTGGTGTCGTGGGACACCCGGTAGGAACGAAGTTCCTTACATTTTTCATTAAATATAAATTATAAAATCACACTGCTAAGTACGTATACGTTGCTAACTACTTATACATGGCGGAGTTAGAAAAGAGACAAAATTAAAAGTAACTAACTGTTTGTACCTAGCAGAGTTAAGGCAAAATTAAAAGAAAATCATGATTTGTATCATTAAAGCAAGCGTCTTACTAAATATATATTGAATATATGAAAAAAGTTTATAGTTAAAGAGTATTTTGTTAAAGGATGTTGGATTAAAATATGACTGTTTTCTACCTACCCGGCCTATTAATTTAAAATATTGTAAAATATATATCTTCCCTACTCTAAAGCTTCTGCTTGTATCCGGTTGAAATTTTACATGTCTGTTTCAATTGTACTTTAGACAATGTGTAAGAAGTTTTATTAAAATCGTTATACGTTAGAACGGAAGATATCGGTTAAAAAGTTTTTTTTTTTTTTGTTTTTTTAAACGTTTGGGTCTAATTTAATAAATTTAGCGATCTTGGTGTTCGTTTTACTAAAAAAAAAATATTTAAAAAAGTTGTTTGTCTCATTAAATAGATGAAGTTAGAATTTTTTCATAGCAGTATTATAATAATACACCTACGTGCAGCATACAGCATTATAATAATACCGACGTGATATAATATATTGAAATAAGCGTCAGCACAGATCAATTTTACTTTTAACAAGACAGTGATTATATTTTTAATATTTACAAAACCAAGTGACATTTTGACATATAACAAAAATAAACAAAACAAGTCAAGGAACAGGGTTCCTAAACATTTTTTCCCGTCTTTTTGAGGCTTAAGTTTACGCAAGCGTTGCGCGTGAACGCTTAAGCGGATAACGATTTCCAACGAACTCAACCTGGGCATTGGTAAAATGAACATGTGTACCAAATTTCAACTAACTCGGTGATCTTTTACTCAAGTTATCGTCATCGGTAGATTTCGTGACGGATTTTGCGTGACGGTGATTTTGTAATGGTGATTTTGTGACGGTGATTTTGTGACGGTTATTTTGTGACGGTGATTTTGGTCGTTTTTTTCGGATTCACTCCCGGGCTCCAGAACGTGCCATAAGGAACTTCGTTCCAAAAAAACTAAATAATATATAAAAGCCGGACGTGATTTTCTAATTAAAAAAACAAACAGGAATAATTCCAAAATAAAAAAAATACTGAACTAATTCTAAAATGGCTGCAAATATTAATTTGAAATATGGAGGAACTAGCAAAATAGAATAATGATGTTGAAAGACAAGTAAGACAAATGACTGATTCTGGGTTTAAGATTTATTGTAAGATGATTTTTTTTTTTTTTTTGTCAGAAGGAGTTTGGAGTTGATGTGAAAATAATGTGTGTTTTAATTATAGTTTTTTTTTTATATATTCTCTAACGGACTGGGTATATTTGAGTTTTATTTCAGATATGGATCAATGACGTAATAAATTTATGATTTCCCGGGTGGCAAAACTACATATATGGACTGACTTTTTGTTCTACACTTTCAACACTAAAGTGTTGAAGTTGGACCCACTGTTTTTAAAAACAGTGGGAGTTATGAGCGTCAGACAGGCAGACACCATGCTCAAATCCACTCAAATGATCACGGGAAAAAATCACCCCACGGATAATTCCGTTGAAATCTCGTTTTTTTATACTTTCAGAGAAGGTGAAAAAAAAGTTAAAATGTGTATTATTTTCCAATGCTAAATATATATATTGCGAGCAAAACATTTCCAGATTATTAAATATAAGGAGAAAGGCCTAATATTCGTAACAGCAGAATACAAATGCTCATGAAAAATGTAAATAGTTTTATAGTATCCGCCAGCTGCTGTTGAAAGATCAAAAGTGGTTTATAATACTTTACTTTACACTGGCGTGATTCTTAACAGAGTGCTTATTTGCATATTGTAAACAATAAAGGAACGTGTGAAGTGTGGGAGCTAAGAGCCAACAAGTTTTTACTGGTTCACTTAGCTTAACCAAACGAATCGTTTAAGGTCAATGATGTGAGAAAACTCAATGACAACATCTGCAACACAAACAGAAAGTGGAATCAGACTGTGAGAATTTTCTCTTTACAATCGCTTTTATTACTTCTAAGATTAAGGAGAAAAAGTCTATTTCCTATATTTTTTTTTGTTCATGTTTTAAAATAATTTAAACTTGTTAGTTTATTATTGCTTCCGAGCTTACTGAAGGTAACGGAAGCTACGTGACCTTTCTGAAGAACGAAACATTTTTAGGTCTCCGATTTAAAAAATTCCAAGACAGAAATCCGTTTCAGACATCATGGAACATTTTTGGTTCCGTGTCGGTCTTTCTGTATGACGCTCAATTTTTGCAAACCAACATATCTTAAAAACTACTCGTCCGATTTTATTGAAAATTGGATGGTAGGTCATAATTAGCCCATTGTTGGTCCCATATAAGTTTCAACCTTCAACGCTCATTTGTTTCTCTTCCACATGCGCACAAACATACATTTATTTACACCTACAGCTTTATAAGTATACTTTTCTGATTTGTATGAAACTTTTATAGTTTATCGAAAGTAACCCGCAGATAGCCCCAGATAAATTTGAGCTGTATGCGCTCTTTAACTTTTGCTAAATTGATACTTTAATTCATGTAAAAAATCAAAACAATTATGGCTTGTAAAAGCTTAAAACCAATAAATAGGATGCGAGGAAGCTATGTGCCACACCAATTGGCAGTCAATTTTTTATTATAAATTAATATCTAAATAAGCTATATAGATAACAACAATGTCTGAAATAAATACAGAATTTATTTTTTATTTTTTATTTATAGTGTTTTAATCTAAATAAAATACCTTATATAAAATGCTCTTTTATTAGTGTGCGAATTTTTGTAGCTTTGCCTTTAATATTTATATTTTACGTACCATATTTAAAATAACTAAATGGATTTTAAATTAAATAAATCGAAATTAATTTACCCCATCTTTAAGTATTCACTTTTACAACTGATTTTTAGCTTTTCATATTAATACTTTAAGTGCAACACTAATGCACTAAGCCGATTTTCATTATTACTATTTTAATTGTTTTAGTTTTATGATTTCCAGTTCGATAACTGTTATAGTAATAACGGGTTAGGGTTTACGAGACTCTCACACTTTACTTAATGTTATTTCTTGCCCTCGTTAGGTTGGAGTTGGGGCTATGATATAGTAACCTTTCGACACAAGCACGCCAACCCTGTTTATTTAATTATTTTCTTTCCTGGCTATCGCTTAAAATCATCTTAGGGAGTAAACAGTTTTTTTCTTTTTATTGGCGAAACCACTGTTTTAACATCGACGTTTCTAGTTCGATTTTCAGTGAGTTAGTGCATGTCTCTTACTGACCACTTTAAATAGATGTGTAAGAAGTTGGTCCCTTTCTTTAGTAATGAACGTAGGTCATTCTTTTATGTTATCGAAACATGGAAGAAGCAAAAACAAACAGTTTATAAAATATAATATTAAAACAAATACAAGAGAAAATATATATCTTAAGAAGTTTACTTATAATGTGTAGAAGCTATAAAAAAACGCAGAGGCCTTACATTTTGCATACTTAGAGAATTGTTAATAATTTACTGTTATACTATGTGACTATCGTATACTCTTAAGTTTATTGAACGTGCAAATAAATAATAATCATAATAAAATTTCTAAATAATTTTTGAACTGATTTTCAATAGTATATCTATACTAATATAATTATTAAGTTTCCATGAGTTTTCAAAACCGTTTTGAAAACTGGTTGGGTTTCAAAACCCAAAGTGTTTTCATTAGTAGTTTTAAAACAGTTTTCCCAACAATTTTGAAACTATAAACTCTCAGACTATAGTTAAAGTTAAGTCAGGTTATCATATCTCCGCTCATCATACTTACTGCGCATGTCCCCCCCCCCCCCCCCCCCCCCAGAGCCCCAAGGAAATACACAGACTTAAGAACATAATATTTACTTTTACGAAATTCTTGTGGAGAAAACATTTATGTTTTACTTTCTCATATAAAGAGAAAGTATTGAGATGGCGCAAAACTTCAATGATTGACAAGAGAACAATAAATTAATTAAATAGGGGCTCTAATATTTTTTTTACAGGTATCAAACTGATTTCAAGACAACAACAACAATGGATTAAAATCTAGAGCATTATCATCTGCTGAGTTCATCTCTAATAAGTCAACCATTGCTCCAGGTGCTCAAGATGCTTTCTTATTAAATGAAAGAAACAAAGTTCGATTCATGGTCATGCTAAAGATGCACCTGGAGACTGGAGAGGGCTAAATTCCTAGTTTAACAGGCAGATGACGATGTTGACAGTATGAGATTTATTTTCTGTTCGTGATACTAAATGGTTTAGTGGTTGTTGTTATTACAGACCAGTAAAGTCATACTTTTTTCTTTACATCAAACAAGGTAGTTTTGATTTTTGGTATGGATGCCTAGTAATAAATCTAAATTTTCGACTTAGGTAGATCTCCGGAGCATTGTGAACTACTTTAAAAACCATTATATTTTCGTAAATGTTTACCCCCAAGGACCCATTTAATGGTAGTGACTATATTCTTTTTCAAAGAAGACTAAATTTGTTACAAAATGAGACCAAAATGGTTTCAACAAATCAATACTTTCCAAGATGCATCAGTTCAAAGTTTCAAAACATTTCCAAAATAAGCCAATTTAATATAAAAGGTTTTTTCCAGTATTGCCGCTTTGGACACTAAAGAATCTATTTTTCGTCAAAAATAATTATATACATTTTTAAAGTTAACTAAAATTGCAGCCAAGTAAGACCAAATAATTTTGGTCTCATGGTCAAAGACCGTCATTAGAGTAGCTCTGAGCTAAATATAAAACAATAAATAAATACAGTAACTAATAAAGGATGATTCACGCTACACCGAGCCGGGGCCGTGCCGTGCCGGGCCCGAGGCTCGCTGAAAAAATGTTGTATAGATTTTAAATGAAGCAATGCACAGTACACCGGGCACGACACGAGTCATGACCGAGCCTCGTCCGAGGCTCGGTGGCAAAACGTTGGGATACATTGTTTTCACGCGCCCGGCCCGTCCCCGCCTCGTTGAGATGATCCACGCTACAACGAGCCCGGGCCGTGCCGGGGCCGAGCCCTCCCACCCTCGTTATTAAACATAAGGCACAAGCACTAGATATGAAATAAACACGGGTCGCCTAGTAGAGGACAGCCCGGCCCGTGCCCGCCTCGTCCCCGGCTCGTTGTAGCATGTATGTGAAGACTCGGACGGGGCACGGTGGGAGGGCTCGTGCCCGGCACGGCACGGCCCCGGCTCGGTGTAGCGTGAATCATCCTTAAAATAACAACTTATAAACTTGATAATGAATTTGACCATTATAAATAACCAACAATGTAGATATCAGTATAGTATGAATTAAATAAATAAATAAAATAATATATTTACATTCCAAGAAGACAACTTAAAAACACATCATTGTTACAAAGTGCAAACATAAGCTTAAATACAACAACATTAAAACATTAAAAAACATAAATACTTTAAGATTACGGATTAACAACACAAATTACTCCAATCTCCTATGATACCACAAATACTAATCAAAGCTTAACACCTCCTTAGAAGAATGCTGAAGCACTTTTTTACTTTAGCACCCCCCATTGTTCTAAGAATAGTCTGCCCTAAAAAAGTCTCAAAGGTTTGTGTGTTCGTCTCCCCAAGACATTGAGACTCCTATGTTTAATATTCCTTTATCTTAATAGTTGATTATACTAAGGGATATGATCACAACTATATGCACAAGTGTGATATTCCTTTGTCCCAAGGTACATCGGAATAAATATCCCTTCGTCTTAATAGCAATTTAGACTAAGGAATATAAAATGCTACTCTTTATATATTCCTTTGTCTTTGTCTAAATAACTATTAACACAAAGGGATATAGGGGGGTGCTAAAGTAAAAAAGTACCGATGCGGAATCCTACATTCTTTAAGAACCGGACATCTTGCTATAAATAATTAATTTTAATTTACCATCATGAATTTGTGACCATTTTATGAGATGTTATAATTATATTATTATGTCAAAATTACTTATCAATTAGCACTCAATACTTTTAAGTATTGCTGGCTTAGTTTTTATTTTGTTTTATAGAAAATGTTATAGTACATAACCTACCATTTTAACTAGTATTTTAAACAGAATTATGCCTAGTTATCTTGAGTCCAAACAATTGTGCTATTTTGAAATTTAAGAAGATTTAGAGAAAGCAGCTAAATGTAAATTAGATTGCGGGGGCCTAAAGCTTTTAGGGAATGGCTCATAAATCTTAACTAACTGAGCTAGTTTTCCTAAAGGAATTACGCTTATTTATATGGTCTGTGGTTATAGAGTTAGCGAGTGAAGAGATAGTGTGTGTTTTAGCAAAACACGATTTATAACTCTATAAGGATTCTCCGTAGCCTTTGCCCAGTATCTCTTTGCTTCTGGTGGAAAATGGCCAACTAGAACATTCTAGAGAATTTCCATGTTAACATTGTAAATTAAATTTAGATTGTATATCTCTACCTTTCCTCGTACTACGTACTTAACCAGACATATCATCATGAGATACCAATCGATAAGGCAGAGATACATAACTGGACGTAATAGTACATTACGCGTCTAGTGCGGAAAGTAGCATTTTGAAGTTTTTAAGCAAAATGCAGTTTTCGCACGAGTTCCGTACCGGACTTTATCTACGATTGCTGAATTTTAATAATAAATACAGAAAAAAAATATTTAATAAACTTCCTGTATGTCAGTTGGTATTTCTCTTTTGATAAAGATGACATTAATTCATTAGTTGTATTTTGTGCCGAATTAATTATTTTGGGAGGCTTAGTATTCTCCTCATTTTCGTCATATCACTTAAATCAATCATTGCGTTTTTCACTAAAAACTCGATGAAACAGTTACTTTAATTAAACAAACAGCAAATTAGTTTTGTTTAATGTAAAAAAAACTCGCTAATCGTGCGTTAAGGTGAAGAATTCTTCTTTTTTACCGCACTAGGGTGGAAAAAAGAGGAATTATGAAACGCTCATGCGAAATGAATACAAGTACGAAAAGAATCAGATCCTACGCATCTAAACAGATACAATATTTATACTTCGTATCAATCGTAGATAAAATAAATTTTAAGTCCAGACAATATTCTTATAGATAAAAAAAATAGTAAAGTAAAATAGTAACAATAGAAAATAAATAAATTATAGAAAGTAATCTCATATCATAACTAAGATGGATTAAGTATAAGTGATCATTGCCCTTAAATAACTAAGTAATTGTATAACTTGTCCATACAGAGTGTCCCAAGAGGGAAATTTGTCTTATTTTTGGGTTTTCAAAAAAAACATTATTCTTTATATTCCTCTTCTTTATACTCCTGCTTGTTCTAACGCCTCTAATAATGATAATATTTTCTTTATTTTGTGTTCAGTTTCTTGAAAACTTTTAACAAATTACCAAGAGTAAACTACTCTAATTTTTTATATTATTGTAAATATTAAATATTAATTTATTTGATAAAAATAAAATGTGCAGTACACCTTATTAAATAACAATTATCACAAAAACCTAATTCAAAACGTATTTTGAATATGCTCAAAGGGAATATTGGCAATGACCTGTGTAATTATTTCCTTTATCTCATCCACGCTAAACCAGCCATTCGACGTATAGTTTTTTTTTATAATTAAAATAAACAACATTTGCTATTTTTGCTGATCCAAGATTATTATTTATTTTCAGAAAACAAACTAAAATTTAATACAAATACATACTTAAGCAAAATATAAAATGATATTTAACATTTTCACTGTTTTGTAATTCTGAGTCACTTTTTTAAAATAATTTTTCGATACTATATAAAATAAGGGTATTTTTCTCTTGGTAATTTTTTAAAGTTTTCAAGAAAATATTTCCATTTTTAGAGGTTTAAGAATTAGCAGGAGTTTTCATAAACAGTAACTTCTTTTCGTAAACCCAAAAATAAGTCGTTTCTTTTCTCTTGGATACTCAGTCTTGTGATGTGATACTCTGTAAAATGTTTTATTTTGGATTTTTTTTTTAATTTTAAGAACCTAAAAAAGCATCTTTCTAAATTGGACGCCAGATTGAACATTCTTCTCTTTTAGGTTGTTCTGTCAAAATATTAGGTTTGCCTTAAAGTTCTATATTTCATCTCTTGTTAAAGGGTCGAGCATCTGAGAAACACGTACTACATCTCTCTTCCTAAACCCTCCCTAATTTAATTTGGCACAATTTTCTTTACGTTTTAAATTGAAGGAAACGCTTCTGCTGTTAAAAATTTTGATATATTTATAATGTATCTTTCTAAGTCATCCTCTTTAAATAGCTTTTGTTTAATCTGTGTATATAAAATTAAAGTTTTATCTGTACATTCATCAATATTGCAATTTCACACATTAGGAATTTCCAAAGGCCTCAACTGTTTTCATGACTGATTGTAGGGCCTTGGCACCGACTTTATGTGTCTAATTAAATTAAGAAAGTTTATTAATTTTAAAAGATGATCTGCCAATTAGTGAGGCACATAGCTTATTATTCCTCGCGTCCTATTTCGTATATTTTAATCATGTTATTCTTTTACTAACTATTTTTGTCAAATTTATTTAATTTCCCCCTCACTGATTAAATCTGTCAAAATTGTTTAATTTTTACATGAATTAAAGTATCAATTTAGCAAAATTTAAAGAGCGCAGATTGCTTAAATTAATCTGGGGTTATCTCCGGGCTACTTTCGATAAACTATAAAAGTTTCTATTTTCTTTTTAGTTAATACCTTACGTTTTAGTGAAAATTCAAAAACAATAATTTTATTTTAATTCATTTACAAGCTATATTTCTCCCATACTTGGGCATCTTCAGGCCTTGAATTGAACTATCCGGGAATTAACTTCTATAGTATATAAACAAAAACAATTCAAAATTTGGAGTAATCGTTACAAACCAACTCTCCTTTTCCATTGTTAACGAGCTACTACACTTCCTTCGATAAACTATAATAGTTATCGTATACCTAACAATATAATAGAGGCATTTTTACTTGTAATTAAAGCTTTTAAGGTAAGGGTACCATAAAATAGTAATGGAACAACGAATGCCTCTCTTAATTTTCATGTATAATTTAATGTCTTTATTTTATGTTAAGGAAAAATCGCGTCGAGGAGGCAAGAAAGATAAAAATTGGACTGTCATTTATTTTCTAAAAAAAAGGCAGTCCGAATAATTTTATCTACAAGGTAAAAGTTTTACCCATACTTTTATCTTTAAAATAACTTGTGTAGTATGCAAATATTTTAAAACGCATATCCTTAAACGTTAATTACTACTATTTTTTTTTTTGTAACTAATTTCCTTTTTGGGCGCTAAGAGGCTAAAACAACAAATCAAGACTCCTTCAACAAATAAGTCACAAATACTCATACGATCATTCACTAACTGCAGTTGATCATTAAGCAAACATTATAAAAGAAATTGTTTTCTTCCGGGCTTTCGTGGTCCTCCTAAACGCTTGAGGAGTTTTGTGACAACAATCCCTTTAGGGGTCGAGACCTGGTAGTAATGTTTTCTTCATGATTGTAGTTGAACGACCTCTTTCATTCGTCCATTTGTAGATCGTTTGTCCATTTGTAGATTTCTCGGTCTTTTCTTAAGACTGAGAGATCTACGAAAATGGAATCTATTATTGTTGTTTACCGTTGTGTATCGTCGAGTCAGATAATCTATACGCAAACTAACTCTATTTGAATTTGGTGCTGAAGTATAGTTGTTATGAGTTATTCTTTTTTTTTTTTTCTTTTTGTCATTCATTATTCATAAGGTTTAGTTATAAGTGATGCCGCTCTGCGAGGTCGGTATTCTCTAGAATCCGTATTCCCTTCGCTTAGCTTCTAGTCAAGGGACCCTCCGCTTATCGACATGAAACTTTTAACATTTTCACTCCCCCAGCTGAGACCTCATTCATTTATTATTCTTTTCGTGATTCTTATCCCTATACCTCACACCCTTTGGCCTTTTTGTCGGTTAACCAACGTCTGAAATTTTTAAGTGGAAACTCTAATAACTCTCCTTATATAGAACAGAAACGGAGAAATAACTTATTTAAAAACAACTGAGAAGAAAGAAACAAAATATGTATTTGTTTTCTATGTTATTATTGAATACAGTTTTTATGCATAGAATTAAATAAAACCGATTGGGATTTAGACATGATTATTTGTAAGACGATTACTTTAATCCGAAAACTTTGAATTGAGTCGCAATCCCCCTCTCGTCCCGCAATTTGAATCAAGAAAAAAGGTATTTTAAATTCAAAAAAGGATTTATGTTTAATAAACTTAAATGATTAAATCGGCTGTAAAGTTAATACAATCAGCAAACTATTTGATGCAATTAATGCACATTATTATAAAGAATTTAGACTATTTTCAGAGAGCTAAAATAGTTATATTGACAAAAATTGTGTGGCATTTAATCATGGTGCCTAAAATTCAATAATTAAAAAATAGGTCCGAGACAACTCGGACAGCTTTCTCATGTGTATTCTACAGATTCTACACACGAGAACACTAATAACAAGAAACACACACTAATTACAAAAATAACAAACAATACTTTTTATATAATCTTTGGACAAGTTTCAAAGTAAAATTTACAAATAAAAAAAATAATTTAATTTGAATAAATGGAACTAATATAAAATTTAATTTGTAGCTAGTGCCATAGTATTGATATTATGCAGGAGATGCAAGGATAATGTTCTTAAACATTAAACATTTTTAAAAAGTATAAAATCAGTAGTTAAATAATCTTTATTAAACCTGCTACTCTTTTCTAATAATCATTAATTAACGAAAATAAAACACAATTTTCAATTCAGTCGCAATTTTTTAGGCAGTCTTATCGAATTTTCCAGTCTTTAAACAAATATTAATTTAATTTTTAAGTTTTTGGTAGTTCTAATACTACGGAAAGTTTAAATTTTAATTTAAATCAAATTATAATTATTATTTACTACGGGAAACAGACAGTGAAAAATACACTCCAGCGCCGGGATTTGAACCACGGGTCTCCTGTATTTCCAGTTCAGATCCTCTTGCCAACAATATTGAAAGCAATAACTAGTCCTGAATCCAAGATTCAAATATTAATGTATGAACTATAATTTACGCTAACATAAAATAAAATAAACAAAATTCCTATTAAAAGGAACTGTTGATCAATTAAAAGAAGGTAATATCTTTCAACGACTAAATATCTGACACTAAGTTAAAAACTAGTTAAGTACCAACTTGATTCGCCATAACAGGTATATACTTATCTTATCATTTTTGAGGAATTTATTTTTGTAATAATAACTTTTATTTTTTCAATTATTTGTATAACAATCAATTTTTATAATTTCAAGTAAGATACTTCTTGGCTTGGTATAGATTTATTTACAATCCTCTCCCTTCATCAGTTTTCAAAAAATTCAAATATTCAGAACAGGATTTTTAAAAATTCTCCTTTACCATTAACTCGAATTCCAGAGTTAAATGAGCTAGCCTGTTCTTGTCTTTCCATTTAAAATTTGGAGTAAGTTTGTAAACTAGCACACAAGTAACTCGAATCAATGTATTGTTTTGCTGATTTTAATTTTAAAAAATATAGTTTAATTTCGATTATTGACATAATATAGAGTATCAATAAAATCGACACGTTTTATTACATATTAAATTCTTGTTTTTACTTTGTTAGCCTTTTTGTAAAAAATATTGATCTCTTTAATTTATGAAACTGTATCATGCACTATTTTATATTTTAAGTAACAAATTATTTAATTTTTTGTAATAATTTCTTAAACTATTTGTAGATACCGTGACTATTTTATGAATGATAACTGATGACCAAATAAATGTGCTGTTAGATTTAGTTATAATACAAAGATTATGTGATGCATAATAAGTATGATGAATTATATGATATTCCATATGATACTCGGAAAAACAGACGAAGTCATGATGTAGTCAAACATTTAAAGTTCAATAATGGATGCGAAAATGCTATTATAGTAAAAACTAAAAACTTGGTTAGACGACAATGTAACTCCGGTTACGATTTATTGATAAATAAAGCAAATACTTATAAGAAGAAATCTAAGTATGTATAGCATTAAGAGGCAGTGTTAAAGATAAATAGAAAAAAAGAAAAATAAAGGTAAAGGTTACATCAGTAAATATGTCTTCGAGTTTGGTCGGTTCACAGTCTGGAGTCTTGCAGCAGGACTGCGGTACCTGTCCCAAGGGAGTCTTGAACCAGTCGAACGGCTCATTGTTACCGCAGCATTCCAACTGCACACAAGTCCACAAATCACTGAAAAACTTCACATCTCCGACAGAGAAATAATTCTTTATTGGGTTCATTCACTCTGTGAACTTCGTATAGCCTCGGGCCATTCTTACACAGAACAATCCCAACCTTCAAATCACTCACACCCTCACCAATTATATCTTGCTTTCCTTTAAGCAACGGTCTCAAGTTGAAAAAATAGTGTTTTAAAAAGGAGAAAGGTTAGTGTATATATAAAATAATTTTTTAAATAAAAACCTCAGATTGTATTTTATCCATTACTGGACAGTCTTCATGTCCGTAATTGGTCATGTGATAGGAAATATCCTCGGCGATAGCGTCCTCCATGTTGCACTCACTCAGAAATATGTATGCACCCATCAGGATACCCCAGAGAAACAATACGACGATCAAGCCACAATACTAAAGACAAAAGAAACATTGTATCCTTAATCCAGAGCAAATTGCCGCCATATCGATGTTTTAGGTAATAATTATTGCTTTTATTGATTACTTTTAATTTGGATTAATCAAGAACAATTGTCAGCGTGTTAGTAAGGCATTGATTAAAGGGACCTTATTTGAGCCCTATTAGTTACTTTAGTAACAGATCGCTTTAAAAACCTCAAGCATTTAATACCGCAACTTCTGAGCATATCACACCAGTTCTAATTATCAAATTATTCCCAAATGGACTAATTCGGAAATGGAAATGCTAACTTACAGTAGGCCATAAATTTTTTTTATTTTTAATTAGGTGCAAAATGTGAGTGTTTTAAGAACGTTCACCTTGTGAAAATAACGTATTTCCGTCTCGTGTTTTAAGATTAACTGCTACTTGTTCTTATATTACTAAAAAAAGAACATATCAGAAGGAGAAGGTAATCGATTTTATTTCATCGTCTCAGGATGAAGCTTAACATGTTTGACATTCACGTCAAGATTGTCACAACTTGATTAAAATAGTCACCGTGACTTGTTATTTTACTAGTTTTTGAATTATTGTGTAATAGCCTTGTTGATCATAACATTGGAGCTGAAAAAATATCCTTAACAAATTATGTTCAAAATACCCTATGTCATTTAGTAAAAAAATAGTGAAGAGGAAAAGGGCCTGATGGTTTTTTAACTCTAGAAGTAAGAAAAAGTTATCTTTGAGATTCGGATACTGAAGGCTTACCAGAAAGAGAAGAATGGGTTGTGTGAGGAAGAAAAAGGACGAGGAAGCAATGAAAATGACGGCCAGACCGTAGATAATAAGAATAGGAGGACTGGTATCCAGATGGTGTGTCAGCCCCGTTATACGGCCAGCTACCAACCACAGCCATACACCCAGGCACAGGATCACGCACCCTGCCACCTGCACACGACCAAGCATTTCACCTGCAGTACTCTGATAAAAACACATTCAATCCACCTTCCTTCCACTAAACATTTTAATGCTATTTATTTTCTTAGTTTCATCATATTGAATAATAGCTAAATACATTGTCTGATGTTTGCGAGATAATCTTGTTCATTTGGTAGAAACTCGCTAGAATGATTGATTTTATGACGTGCAATAGCTATAAATAGTTAACTTAAAAATATGTTTAGTTTCGATTTAATTGAAAATGTGGATGGTAAGTCGTGATATAGACACTTCTTTACTTAAGCATCCCCCCACCACTATATTCCTGTCTTAACAGTTATTTTGACAAAGGAGCATATACAGAGTAGTATATATTCCTTTGTCTAAATTGCTATTAAGACAGAGGGATATTTAGTCCAAAGTACCATGTCGAAGGTACCTTGGGACAAAGGAATGTCAAACTTGTGTATATAGATGTGATAATGATAATATCCCTAGTCAAATTAACTAATGAGAAAAAAGAAATGATTGTACCACAGTTTTCTGTATAAGATTTAGTCTTACAGATGATAAGATTCAATCTTAAAATGGCTTAATAAAACTGTCCCAGGAGTCTCTATGTCTTGGGGAGACAAACACACAAACCTTTGAAACTTTTGTAGAGCAGACTATTGTTTAGAACCAAGGGGTGTAGATACTGGAACACTTATAAACATGAAATTCGTCTGTAACGTGAAGTCGTCTGTATATATATTTTTTGCTTCCGAGCTTACCGATGGTAACGGAAGTTATGTGATCAGCTATGTGATCGTTCTGAAGATTTAAAAACGGGGGACAATTAAATAAACTTGACAATAATAGGTTGTAAAACCATAAATTCATTAATGTATACGAAATAGGAAGCGAGGAAGCCTATGGTCCACACTATTTGGCAGACTATTTTATACATTATTTTAAATGATCATTTTTATAAATATAACAAATATTTATAGCGAGTTTGGAATCCTATTCACCGTTTCATTATGGTTGAATTTTATTTGCATTTAAAAAACCAATTTAATTATTTCGATTAAAAAATGTTCTTAAAAGAGGTTTTCTTTTGCATATCATAAGAGTAGTATCTCATATGAATTGGATCAGTGGATTTTCTTTAAGAGAATCCACTGATGCAACCCTTTCCATAAGTTTACAGGTCGATAAACGTGAAATATTGATTTTCCTTTCAAAAGTGAAAAAACCAATATACATAAAACTAAAAACACTGTTATAGATAAATTACTCCTAGGCAGCCGATTAATGGAATGCTTGCCAATCCGAATCACATTTTTTGAAAGAAAGTTAAAAGAATCCTTGGTATGGATTTTTAAGTATGTCTTGTAAATTGTAACCATTATTCCATTTAAGTTAGCCGATTCCTACACTAGGTTTATAACTTTTCTGCAGTTTTGCTGTTGATTGTAAAAGTTAAAATAAAAACAGTTCATATCCACTTACAATAAAAAACCAGTTAAAGTTATAGACGCAGGTGTACCAGGAGAGAGATGATACATTTAAACTCGAGTCACTCCTACTCTTATTGCTTTTACTCTTGCCGCTTGCCTTGCCACTTCTACCAGTAGAATGCTTATCTGAGCACTTACCTTCGCTAGCCATCAATATCTTGTAAATACGCTTAAATTTTATATATCACCAAGCCATTATACGACTTATTATTTACGCCTAAATCTAGAAATTCATAATATTTCTTATAAATAATTCTGTCACCTGTCAAAAATGCTTTATTTTTGAAGTCCAAAGAGGTCTCCTAAAAAAGGGTTCCTGAGTTAAACTGTCGGGTAGGTTATATTAAAATTTTTAAAAGTTTATTTATTTATTGATAAAGCGTATTTATAAATATATTCATAACGAATTTCTCTAATAAGAAGAAGTTTATGTCATGCGGTTATGAAATAAATAAAAATCGAGAGACAACATTTCTCAGGTTATGGAATGTAGTCTGTTATATCAATATATCATATACTGTGACTGTGTGTAAATATTTTTAAAAAATCCATCATTTCCTTTGCGTATCAAAGTAATAATTTTCCTTTCTTATAGTTTAGTTGGCAGTAGGTCCTAAAAAGGGGCAGTAACCCCTAAAAGGGTGGGAGGGGGGGGGGGGTCAAAGTAAAATAGGAGACATGATATTAAGATGGCACTTCTGTATATTGTTAGATGGTCTATTTTATTATTAAATATATGTGTTTATTATTTGGATACGGGTCGTACTTATTTAAATAAGTACGACGATTAATGGCGTCTGTCCTCTCCCAATGAAAACGCTGGTTGAAAGTCGTAGTCAAGACACTGGATTACCAGACATGCGCGCAGCGGCGGGAGGATCGCGCTGAGGTCCTCGAGAGAGAGTTTTTGGTTTGGGACAGCGTGGGAGTTGCGACAGCGGCCATCTTTCGAAGGAGTTCCGCTTTTCCTGCTTTCCTGCTCCGCGGAAGACTCAAGACGACATCAGGTTTCCCTTAATATCTAATATCAGAAGTGGTTAGAGAATCCCCCTTTCCTGACTCGTTTGTGTTTGTTCAAAAAGAACCAGTTTAAAACTAATTGTATTAAAAGTGCGAGAGTGTCATTTTAACAGTGTTTTTTTTAGAAGATAATCACAACAATTGTTTCATCTAAAATAATTATCTTTACTTGTGTTGTATAGTATCATACATAAATATTTTTGAGGATTTTCTCTCCAAAGAACTGTTCTAGATAAGTGGTTTAATTTTCTTTGTCTATAATTATTTTTTATTAAGTATTTCGTAATTTCTGGTTTTCTAATTTTTAAGTGATTTTTTGTTGTTTTTGTTACAAGCAGCAAGCTACCCCACACTCACGCATTTAATTTAGTGGAAGTACAAACACTTGCACAGAGCCCCCTGTCACTCTGCTCTAAATTCATCTATTTTACTACCTCCTCATGAAACTATAAAATGCGTTCGTTCTGTGCTTGAACGACGGAATAGTTCTTTTCGAGAGTCAGTTCTTTTCCGAGATTATAGGTTCTTTGGAACGGTTCTACGGAACGATTCAAGAGAACGGTTCTACGGAACGATTCAAGAGAACGGTTTTACGGAATGATTCAAGAGAACGGTTCTACGGAACGATTCCAGAGAACGGTTCTACAGAACGAGTTTAGAGAACGATTGTCGAGAACGATTTTACAGAACAGTTCTATTATCTTTCACTTTTTTGGGAGTGTTATTTCTTAGTGCATTTTCTCTCATATTTGGACATAAAGGGTGATATTAAAAAATAAATAAAAAATAATAATAATAATAAAAGAAGAGGCTATACCATGGGCAAATTCATAGTTTCCGACGTGGACCCTGGAAGAAACGACTCTGGTGCTCGCCCCAGCGTCCCTTACCATCAAACTTATTTTACGTCGGCTATCACGGAGTTTACCAGCAGATGGTATTGTTGTAGCATATGAATCATAGTGATGCTTACAACATCCCAGTGCTCCGTCCGGAATTACATGATTCCAATAAATGAATATGTCACATTGAAAAAATAAAAAAAATCTGTTCTCGTGGAATGATATAGAGGCAGTTTCAAGAATAACCGGGTTTTTAAGAGACAATGCTAGACAACGGTTCGAGAAGTAGGACCCTGACATTAAGAACTGGATGACCTTTAAAGAAGACTTTCTGCGGAAGCTTTTCCCCTTCGAAGAAACTTAGGACACCTGTTCGAGGATGCCGCGAATTACAACAGCTCGCAAGTCAACTCTTACGAACGATACGTGCACGAAAAATTAGCAAGGCTCAAGTTCCTACAGGTAACGTGGAAAGAAGCAGATCTTGTTGAGCTGATCGTTCATGATATTTGTGAACTGGATGTTAAGTCAGCAGCGGTAAATCGAAATTGTACTAATGTTAGGGAGCTTATATCATATTTTACCTCGTTAAGAAAACGCCCCGTCCGGTGCCTCAAAGAAGTCAGAGATTCCACGAACCCCGCTTTTTGCAACGTGGTATAAAGAGATCGCACCCTCGAGTAGATTAACGTCATTCACCTAGTAAATTTGTTGATGATAAGAAAAGTTCATTGGTTAATCCTGGAAGACACCCTTTGGCTGAAATTTAGTACCACTCATGCGGTGTTTGTAAGAGATACGTGGCAAGTCAGATAAAGTCGAACCCTGGACCTTCTAGGGAGGTAACCTATTCGTTTTGCGCAAACGGGGTCATAGTGCGCCAAACTGCTTTACCAAGGCAGCCATAGAAAAACGAAAGAACGTCAACGTTTGCATCTCGGGGCAAGTGCTTAAGGGTTCAGTCGTGCGAATCTGCGGTAAAGCGTTTCAAGCGCTAATTGATACTAGAGCTGATTGTTTTCTTATGTCCAATAAATATAGAAAACTATTTGAAGACAAAATCAAATTGTGCGAAGTACTATTGAAGGGGTTCAGTCCCGAACCGATACGCCACATAAATGTTTTACTACCGATATAGAAGTGACTAGGACCCAGGTCCGCAACGTACCTAACATTCTTTTATATTGCACCTGCGCATTAAATTATAACATTTATCTGGGCCAAGATGTACTTAACGAAACCTCGTTAGTTCCAATAACAGATTTTTTCCGGATCCAGAATGTTACGGAGACCACAGACCGTAGCTAGTATATCTTCAGACCCTCCTCGCCAAGGCGGCGCAGATGTTGACACCGATTTGATTGGAGAAGATAGGAATACACAGCTTAACTTATTAGCACAATATAAGAATATGTTCGGTAATGTGGTTCTTGTTGAGGGAACCAAAATGTCTATCAATCTGGGGGAAAAAAAAAAAAACATTTATAGAGCTTCTTTATAGGTTGTCGGCATTGTGACTGACCTAATGAGTAATGTCATCATAAGAGAGAGTGAGTCCATTTGCAAGTCCTACCCTACTGGTGAAAAAAAAAAAAAAAGAAGGAACCTGGAGAATGTGCGTTGGACTACAGGGAGCTAAATAGCTTAACCGTGAAAGATAGGTATCCCCTACCCCTTATCGAAGACCAGTTGGATAGACTAAGCAAAGCCTTGTTTTTTTACATCAATGGATATGGTATCGGGTATTGGGATTTAATCAAATTGCATTAGTCGATGCGACATTACCCAAAACCGCCTTTGCGACTCCCGACGAGCATTATGAATACCTTAAGAGTACTGTTTGGGTTGACCGACGCTCCTGCTGTGTTTCCAAGATCCGTTCACAAAGCTCTAGGCAAGCGAAAGGATAAACTTGTGTTAGTGTATATGGACGATCTTCTAATACCTTCTAGCTCAATCGAAGAAGGGTTATCCCTCCTAAAAATTGTTTTAGACGCCCTCAAGGGTGCCGGATTTTCTTTGAATCAGCTCAAGTGCCGATTCCTCAAGAAAAGCATCGAACATCTTGGGCGGATCATATCTGTGAATGGTATTCAGCCAAGTCCAAGGAAGATTGATGCTCTAGTGAAACTACCGACTCCCTCTTCGGTAAGAGAAGTGAGAAAGTTTATGGGCTTGGCCAGATATTTTCGCAAATGTATACCTTCTTTTGATAGTTAGACTATTTGTATCACTGAGCTTACTAAAAAGAAAACACACACAGTTTATCTGGGGTGAAGTTTAGGAACTCCTCGTCATATCATGCCTTACATAGGAACCATTGTTAACAGTTTTCAATCCCGAACTCCCAACTGAACTACACACTGATTCGAGTAGTAGAGGCTACGGAACAGTTCTAATTCAAAAAGGTAACGGCACAAAGAGGGTTATATGGTATTTTAGTAAGCGTACCACCCAATGCGAGGAGAAATATCCATCTTACGAGCAAGACACACTCGCAATAGTTAGAGCCTTACAAACTGTACTTGTTTACTTACTTGATATTAAGTTTAAATTGATAACAAATTGCAACGCCATCAAGGAAACTAAATTGAAAAGAGATATATCTCCAAGAGTTGGGAGATGGTGGACCTTCAAGACTTCGATTAAGACTTCGAAATCATTTATCGTAAAGGACTTCCCTACGTCACGCTGACTTCCTCAGCAGAAATCCAATTGGTGTACGACGGGTTAGACATGCGTTTAGACATTACTTGGCTACAAGTAAAACAATGAAGTAGCGACGAAAAAAAAAAAAAAATATGCGCCATTGTTTAGTATGCGCAGTCAAGAAAACAAGTACTGGACCTCTTCATGGGTTTATTGAATCTGCAGAGAAGCCTAGAGAACCTTTATATATTTTATATCTCGATTGTTAGGGCCCGTTAACTACCACCGATTCTAAGTTTAAATATTTGCTTGTAGTGGTTGACCGCTTCACAAAATATTGCTTGTGGACACCCCTGAGAACAGTTCGGGCCGACGAAACTAAAGACAGCATTAATACAGTTCTTTCTCTGTTCGGTGAACCAGGATTAATTAAAATGGATTCAGGAACCAACTTTAAAAACACCACTCTACTAAAGTGTCTGGGGCAGCTAAATACAAATACCATTTTGTTACACCTGATCTAAACCAAAGTAACGGTCAAGTTGAAAGGTACATGAGAACCATTATGAACCTCCTGCGAATCGAATCATCTGTAAAGTCAGAATGGTCGAGCGGTATCTAGAAAACCCAGCTAGTTCTAACCCGACGAAAAAAAAAAGTACTATAACAAGACATGACGAAGAAAACTACAATAAGAATGTTTCAAGGATATGGATAGTTGTCTGCTTTCAGATTGGTTGAAGTTAATATGTTGACGAACTTGTAAACAACTAATAAGGAAAGTAATTAATGCTTAATTTATAAAAAAAAAAAAAGTCTAAATGTATGGAGCAGACCTTTTGTGTCGACTGCATTTATAAAAAAAAAAAAAGTCTAAATGTATGGAGCAGACCTTTTGTGTCGACTGCATTTATAAAAAAAAAAAAAGTCTAAATGTATGGAGCAGACCTTTTGTGTCGACTGCATTTATAAAAAAAAAAAAAGTCTAAATGTATGGAGCAGACCTTTTGTGTCGACTGCATTTATAAAAAAAAAAAAAGTTTAAATGTATGGAACAGACCTTTTGTGTCGACTGCATTTATAAAAAAAAAAAGTTTAAATGTATGGAACAGACCTTTTGTGTCGACTGCATTTATAAAAAAGTTTAAATGTATGGAGCAGACCTTTTGTGTCGACTGCATTTATAAAAAAAAAAGTTTAAATGTATGGAACAGACCTTTTGTGTCGACTGCATTTATATAAAAAAAAAAGTTTAAATGTATGGAACAGACCTTTTGTGTCGACTGCATTTATAAAAAAGTTTAAATGTATGGAACAGACCTTTTGTGTCGACTGCATTTATAAAAAAAAAGAAATCTAAATGTATGGAACAGACCTTTTGTGTCGACTGCATTTATAAAAAAAAAGAAATCTAAATGTATGGAACAGACCTTTTGTGTCGACTGCATTTATAAAAAAAAAGAAATCTAAATGTATGGAACAGACCTTTTGTGTCGACTGCATTTATAAAAAAAAAAGTTTAAATGTATGGAACAGACCTTTTGTGTCGACTGCATTTATAAAAAAGTTTAAATGTATGGAACAGACCTTTTGTGTCGACTGCATTTATAAAAAAAAAGAAATCTAAATGTATGGAACAGACCTTTTGTGTCGACTGCATTTATAAAAAAAAAAGAAATCTAAATGTATGGAACAGACCTTTTGTGTCGACTGCATTTATAAAAAAAAAAAAAAATCTAAATGTATGGAACAGACCTTTTGTGTCGACTGCATTTATAAAAAAAAAGAAATCTAAATGTATGGAACAGACCTTTTGTGTCGACTGCATTTATAAAAAAAAAAAAAGAAAGAAGTCTTAAATGTATGGAACAGACCTTTTGTGTCGACTGCATTTATAAAAAAAAAAAAGAATTGTAATGTATGGAACTGCCTGTTGTGTAGACTGCATTTACAAAGAAAAAAAAAATTGAATTTTTGCTTATGCGTACCTTAATCACAAACTTCAGTTGTACGATGTTACAGGTTGGACGTAACATTACTTTTGTCTGAGCCACTGGCTTCGAGAGCGAAGCTTACATCAGGATGGCCGTGTTGGATTGTTTGTTATTATTACTTATTATATGTGAGACACCAGCTTCGAGAGCGAAGCTTACGTCAGGAAGGCCGTGTTAGATGGTCTATTTTATTATTAAATATATGTGTTTATTATTTGGATACGGGTCGTACTTATTTAAATAAGTACGACGATTAATGGCGTCTGTCCTCTCCCAATGAAAACGCTGGTTGAAAGTCGTAGTCAAGACACTGGATTACCAGACATGCGCGCAGCGGCGGGAGGATCGCGCTGAGGTCCTCGAGAGAGAGTTTTTGGTTTGGGACAGCGTGGGAGTTGCGACAGCGGCCATCTTTCGAAGGAGTTCCGCTTTTCCTGCTTTCCTGCTCCGCGGAAGACTCAAGACGACATCAGGTTTCCCTTAATATCTAATAATATTGTTACTCCCTTCTGTAATTTTTATTAGGGGAGTTAACAGTCTAAAGAAGAACATTACACCTTCTTTAGATTGTTACTCCCCTTATAAAAACAGAAGTGTGAAAAATACAAAGTACATTGGACTAAACATCCTTGTCATAATAGTAAGTTAGTCATTTATATTCTAAACAAACAACATAGAATAAGGGAGTTACAATCTAAAGAAGTACCAATAAGACCAAGGGATATTTAGCCCAAAGTACTTTGAGACAAAGGAATATCACTCTTATGTACAGCTTTTATATACAGAATTATGATATTCCATTGTCTTATAGATAAATTAGACTATTGGATATTGTTATTTTTATATAATGAAGTGTTTATATTTTTTTTTTTGTCTTTCATTGTACTGCAAAATTTAATGAACTTTCAGGCTCCAAGAAACTTTTATCTGAACTTTATGATTTCGAGGTTGCTGAATCCGAATCTGAAGTCAAAATTTCTCCTATACCCACAGTGTTCCCGTAAAATGCGCCTAAAGTTCGGGAGTAATCTAGAATAATGTCAATAAAAATTAGAAAAAGTCACAAAACATTGTTATGTAACTGAAAATGCAATCGAAATATAAAGACATGTTATGAGGAAAAATCTATTATTTTGTTTCTTATTTTTCAGTTTTCTTAAAAAAGTAAGGTCAGCAGATTTTTTATTTTTTATTTTAGATTCGTGTTCTTCGTGGTTCAATGATATTAAAACGCACATTTTTTGGGCGAAAAATTGGGTCGAAAACCCCCAAAAACACAATTTTTCCGAACTTTAGGCGCTTTTTTCGGGAAAACTGTACGTAAAGGAGAAATTTTGACTTCAGATTCGGATTCAGCATACAATAAATTTTAGAATCATTCTGGAGCTTTTTTTTGCAGATCAGTGTTTTCATACCTACCCAGCTCATGCCAAATTTGTAATGAAGTAAAGGGGGTACCAATCTAAAAGAGTGGCGTTTAGCATTTGTGGAGAATATTTACCTAATCACTTTTTAAATGAAACGTGATGGTATGTTGGACTTGTAGATTTTATATTGTATAGGTTATGCTAGAAATAATTGGGCATCCTCTAGAATACACGATGTTTTATATAATGGAAGTAATTTGTACATAGAAGGAAGGCGGCTCCCAATCAAGCTGGCTCAAACTACTCCACGGTATATTTTCAGAGGATACTGCTTGTATTATCTCTTTATTTATTGAATTCCCGACAGCCGAAGTGAGAATAAATAGTTTTATTTTTATATGCGTGCTCTACGTCTATTGTTTTTATAATATCTTCATTCAGGTTGTTTATTCTATAAATTAGCTTAATATAATAATTTTTAATAAATTACCATTTTATGTTACTTTATAAAATTAAAAAAAATAGTCTTTTAGTATCTCTTAAGAAAAAAGTGAATAGTTCTCGTTGTAGAATAAACTTAAAACGAGAAAAAAAGCGTACGGAAAGTGCTTAACAAATAGCTGTAGAAAATTACTTAGCAGTGAATAATGTTAGTGGTAACATAGATAGTAGCGTGGGTTGGCATAATAAATCTGTTAAAAAATAACAGTGCATGCGTTGCGTTATAAGCGAAACAAGTCACTAAGATGTATGGATAGTAAGTGTCTACTGACAAAGTTATAACTTGTTTACTGCTCTCAGAAACTCCAATTCTAACAACTTAATTCTTATTCCTTTATTACCTTGGATGAAAATACTCTTTTTTTGCCACATCTTAATAGTATAACTAACAAATTTCCTGTGCGTGCTAAGAAAATTTAACATAAAAAATTAAATTGTTGGAAAATTTATTTTCTTGAGTGATAAGCACTCATATTAACCTCTTATAAGCATCTATATTAACCTCTTCTAGTTTCCTGGTATGAAAGGGAGCAGAGATTTTTTTTTTTCTAATTTTCAAACTTGTTCCTTTCGTTTTAATAAAAATTAACCTTTCTACCTCTTACACCTTAATGTCTGACTGCTTACATCCTCACTGAGTTCTTTTTAAATTTTCAACCTTGGTAAAGTTGGTGATCCAGAGACCTTCAAATGCCTTTTTGCCATGGCGCCATACTGAAATGCCACATTTTGCCTATTTTTCGGTAAAAAACCACGTTTCGCCGATTTTCGGTAAAATGCCACATTTTGCCTTATTTGGGCCAAGTTCTGAGAAAAAATAGTAATATTCTAAGGGGTTCTGTCTGGCGAGCCACTACCTCCCGAGCCTGTTGTCACTAAGGGGGGGGGGGGGGGGGGGGGGGGCGCACCTGGTTGTTTGCAGTGTCTTGGTTAGTGAAGTTTTTTTTAAGGATTCAAAACCGTGGTGAAGGAGCTGGAAGACGATTCTGGTGCGGTGAAAAAGGCTAAAGACCTTTTAGACGACACGGCTCTCTTCCCGCAGCTTCTCTTTTTGGAAGCCAATTTTAAGGTAATTCCAAAAGTCATCGAGCAGCTTCAGTCTCAGATGATTCTAATGACAACATCTGTGGCGAAGATGGAGGATATTGCCAACACAAACTACCCGGGAGCCATTGGAAAGAGGATTAAGGCCAAAGTACAGGCCGTCCTGGCCAGATATTGTGGCTGGGAGGAATTCAGGAGCTTGGTCGCGATTCTCGAAGGAAAGGAATCCCCGCTAAAAGAATATTAGGACGCTGCATACGTGCTAGCAATGAAATACGCGCCTGGAACATCAACCGACGTAGAGGACTTTTTCCAAAATTAAAGTAAATCCTCAGCCTCAAACTTTTCCATGGAGAGCATGGTCGCTCACGTAAAATTATATTACAATTAAATTAAAATTGTTGTAAATACCTGTAAATTGTAATAAAGTAGTTAATATGGCTCCCTTTTACGATGGAAGGGGGAGGGGAAATTTGAAAAATAAATACCACATTTTGAAGGTCTTAATTAGGAATTAATTATCATCAGTGATCACTGATCACGGATGATAATTAATTCCGTTGAATAGACCATTGGAATTAATTATCATCCGTGATCACTGATCACGGATGATAATTAATTCCGTTGAATAGACCATTGGAATTAATTATCATCCGTGATCACTGATCACGGATGATAATTAATTCCGTTGAATAGACCATTGGAATTAATTATCATCCGTGATCAGTGATCACTGATGATAATTAATTCTGTTGAATAGACCATTGGAATTAATTATCATCCGTGATCACTGATCACTGATGATAATTAATTCCGTTGAATAGACCATTGGAATTAATTATCATCCGTGATCACTGATCACGGATGATAATTAATTCCGTTGAATAGACCATTGGAATTAATTATCATCCGTGATCAGTGATCACTGATGATAATTAATTCCAATGGTCTATTCAAGTGACTATGAGTAAGTTACACAAAATCTCGGTTAAAACAACTGTCTTAATTTAAACAGACTAAACCTCCATTGCATTATTGAGATGGTGGTTTAGTAGCATGTCAGGCTGTTTCAAAATCATAATTATGGATAAAAACTAGAAAATTTGTTATTCATACATGTCTTTCCAAATTTTGCAAAGAAAAACTATTTTGAGTATTGAAAAAGCAGTTGCCAAATGCTGTTCTATTTATACAGTAGCTAAGAAATCCTTCCAAAAAATCATTCCAATCCAGTAATCACTGTCATCAATCCAAATCTCTCTGTCTCTACATCCTTAGGCAACAGTTTGTGACTTGTACTAGAATATTACTGTTGTTGCTTGCATTTTATTGATAAAGAATTCCATAAAATATTATTTATATGGGAATTTAACAAGTAGTGGAAATAGCTTCGACATACCCTGCTCCAGGGCCGTCCCTAGGGGTTTAGGCGCCCAGGTCAAAGGTATCTTTGGCGCCCCCCCCCCCCCTTATTGCCAAATTCACCTAGTAGTTAAGAAGGGGGCCTGGCGGCGCCCCCTAGACGTGGCGCCCGGGGCCCGGGTCAGCTTGACCCGGTTGACCCCCCCTAGGGACGGCCCTGCCCTGCTCAAGGATCCTGATGATTATTTATGTAGGCAAGCACTGGGATCCTCAAGGATGTCAGAAAAGAGGAAGACCTGGAGCCACCTGGCAACACTACTTTCATACCAAAGTTAGCAATGCCAAGCAGCTGCTTGTTTAGGGACAAGTTAAGGACTTTGCAAAAATGATATTATTTACTGACATTATTATAATATCCACTTATTTTTATTATAATTATTTTTTTTTATGAATCTGTACACTTGTGAGTATACATATTATTATGTCATCCTCTTCCCATCTTTACACTCCTAAGCTACCCTCATCCTTCTTGACTTGATCTCATTTCCTGGTCCTGTCTTGTTGGAGGTTCGACATTCTTTGTTCCATACTATCCATACTTAGTTTTCCTACCATATCATTGACCATGGTCAATGTTTCGCATCCATTTATTTGTATGTACTGGCAGTACTACTGTGTTACTCAGAGATGTATTTTTCTTTATATCTATATTCACCTTGAAAAGATATCTATACTTGTTATTGGCTCTTCATAATGATGCATTCCTCACTAAACTTTTTTCTTTGAGCTGGCATCCTTAGTGTCAGTTCTCCCAAGATTAATTCATTTGTTGACACTTTGTATTTCTTGTTCTCTTATCATTGACGGGTTATTTATATTTTCATTATTTTGGTTTTATCTAAGTTAATTTTTAGTGTGGCTTTTTCTGCTTCTCTGTCTAGTTCCTGAGTGTTATGAGTTGTGACTTTTGACAGCGTGGGAAAATCCGAAAAATTAGGGTGGGGAGCCAATGAGAGGTCAGGATTTTTAATTCTAGAAGGTCGGGCCAACTATGCAAACAAAAATGTCACTGGCCCCACCCCTCCCACAGGCCTAGTGGCTTTATTTTTTCCTTTTTTAGGTTGGCCAATCTGAGTGTCAAAAGTCACAACTCGTAAGGCGCATACTGTAATTCTTCCCAGAGAGATGAAATCAAAGCATTTTCCAGATATAACTTCCTCTTATTTCAATCACCACTCCATTTTAATTTGCCTTTACATCCCTTCAAATTTTATTACTGTTGCAGCATTACTGTAAATAAATTAAAAAAGGTTGAATATGCTCTTCTTTATTCTAATATCTCTCAGATTTTCAAGGATATAATTAGTAGATACTAAATTAAAAGCCTTCTCAAAGGCAATAAATAATGAGTAAAGAGGAAAGCCATACTGATTTGCCTTGTTCATATGTATACATGTAAGTAGATGCCATATGATGTTGAGAAACGAAGGAAGGTCAAAATCTAATTTATTATTTTATTTATAATTGACATAAGCAGCTTGTATATGTATATGACAGACAGAGGGATTTATATACCTTGTTTACTCATTATGTACTACTTTCTTATGTAGTAAAATTAATGCTGCCTCTAGCCATGAAGTTGGTACTTAACTTTGTTTAATGCAGCATGCAGCAGTTGAACAAATGGCCAAAAAGTTTGGCAAGCTTGTCCCCCAGCTATAATGAGCTCATTTGCAATTTTGTCTGAACAGGTGCCTTTCCTTCTTTTAAGTTAATTTGATTTCTTTAATGTCTACCTCAAGTATGATTTATTTCAATTCTTCAGTCTCTTGAAATAGTCCAGGTTAATATTAGGTATTAATTCTTAATTTTGTTTGCTCTTCCTGTATAAGCCTTGATAAAAATCACTAATTAGTTGTATTATATTTACTTTTTCTCAATCCCATTATGGGTTTTCTTCCAAATTCATTCTCTCTTAAGCATTTTTTGAGGCTAGTTCCTCTATTCATGGCTTCCGGAACTTATTTTTCCTTAATTTTGATAATCCAACAATGTCCCATTTAACTTTTTTGAGCTCTTCTATTAATTCAGTTACTGAACGAAAATATTTTTATTTTAAATCAAATTATAATTATTATTAACTACGGGAAACAGACAGTGAAAAATACACTCCAGCGCCGGGATTTGAACCACGGGCCTCTATATTTCCAGTATAGCGCTCTTCCATCTAAGCTACGCAGGAGAATGATTTTTCACTACCGTAATCGATAACTAGTCCCGAATCCAAGCTTTCAATATTCATATACATTTAGACAGTCAATATTTATGACATTAGAACTAAACCAAGAATTAACGCTTATATTTATAAAGTACTCAATTAGTACCTGTACCTTGTACAATCAATTCGAAATTCAATTTTAAAGTTTTTGGTAGTTTTCATACTACGTAAAGTTAAATTTTATATAGAGGCCCGTGGTTCAAATCCCGGCGCTGGAGTGTATTTTTCACTGTTTGTTTCCCGTAGTTAATAATAATTATAATTTGATTTAAATTAAAATTTAACTTTCCGTAGTATGAAAACTACCAAAAACTTTAAAATTGAAAATATTTTTAATGCTCTGAAAATTGAATCTAGAAAGCTTTATTAAGTCTTAGGGAAGGTTTTGTAGTTTGCTTTCCTTGTCATGAGTTTGTGGAGCTTCTTGCTCTTTTTTTTTTTTTTTTTTTTTTTTTTTGTGAATGGCGGGAAAAGACACAACGGCGCCTGCAGGGCAAAAGTTTTATGCCCCAGGGTGTATGAAGCTAAGCTAAGCCACCCTGGAACCTCGCTATCCTACTCTCGATAGCGAGACCTATCGCAGGAACCCGGGATCCCTGAGTGTGGGGATTGAGCTACTTCCCGACTGCTCAGCCGACACCGAGACAGACGCTGGTAGCCCCTACCCCACTATAAATCCCTGCCGGTGAAAAACCCTCCATTTTGGGTACCATACTCTTGAAGGAGCATATGGTACCTCACGCGACTATAATTATAATTATCACTAACTACCAAGAGCTACAACGTCATCATCGTTTCATATGATGATCGTGTGCTCCTGGTTTCCTAGACTTACCCTTCCTCTATGCTTCCTGCTCCAGTCAGGAAGAAGAGGCTGAGGATTCATCGATGTCAGTTACTTCTCTGTACGAAGATGACGGTAAGAAGAAAGCGCCCCCGAGCGCTCAGCGGCCACCAGCACCCCGAGCCAGAGAGATACCCCGAGGGGGATCCGTCTTCCGAGTTCTTGCTCTTATCTTTGTTGATTTTCCTCTTCTGAGGGAGCTTGATTGGAGACTCTAGATTTCTTCTTCTCTTTGTTGATACTTAGTCACCTGGTACTGAACTACCTCCTATTTTAGTTCCTCAAGATAATATTTTCCATCCGAAAGCAATTTATCAGATTTTATAAAATCTTTGTAACTTCGCTTCTTTATTTTCTCCTACAGTGAAAAGTTCTTTACAAATTCCTCATACTTCTTTATAAAAGGCTTATAAATCTAGCATTATAAATCATAGTCAATTATTATATTATCTTATAATATCTTATTATCGAGGAAGCACAGAACATCTTAGTATTATAATATCTTTTATGCTATACCTCCACACTTTTTAAGACCCAGGAAGCTTAAGTCTCCACACATTCATCCATATAATCTTTCTTACTTTTTGGCTCCAGTTCGAATAATATTAAATTGTTCTTAATTTTCCTGGTTTTATTTTTTTAATTTTATTATTTCAAATTAATATAATACACAAAAAAGTAAACAGTGACAAGTTTATTTCCTACAACTTGAGCATTTCAATGTTGCCTTTTACTGGTCTTATATTACTTTGCTTTGTAAGTTTCATCGCACATTTCCGTTTCCCCAATTTTGAACCACTTCCCGTGATTCAATCTTCCCCAAATTTTGCACATAGATACAACTAAGGTGAAGAATACAGAAACAAAAACACAAAAAAAACGTTGAAAATAAGACCAGTTCTGAAAAATTGCATTTTTATATTAATTATTATTCAGTTGTATTTACTTTGTCTTCTACTGTACTCAGCTTATTTCATTTTTCACTAATATCTTGTACTTGTTTCTGTAACAGTTCTATTATAATTATTTAAAAGATTTTTACACAGCTGACAGTTTAATTTAAGATTAACAGGTATCTAATAAAGATAGCTAGCCTTTTGTTTCCTCTTTTCTCATGCCCAGGCCCAGGTCTTTTTTGTATGAAAGGTTATAACAATATCTTCAAATGAATAAATTATTACTGTCCATTTTTTTTTTTTTTTTTTTTTTTTTTTTTTAGTTACTTGCCTCTGGTTGTTGCTTCCTTCTGGTTCCACCCTCATTAAAAGAAATATAAAAAAGATTAATTGTAATAAACTTTCACAATCCTAAATATTATACACTCCAAATGTGCTGAGTATTTATTTGATTATATTAATGATAATCACATAAACATACCAGAAGCAACAGAACACACCATAACACAGAAGAAACAGTTCCACTAGTATTATGTTTTTTCAAATAACAAAATCTATCGAAAAAGAAAATAGCCTGCCAATTAGTGTGGAACATAGTATTCTCGCGTTCTATCAATGATGATTTACTTTTACTACCTAGTTATGCTCTAATTTATTTAATTTCTCCCCTTTTCTTTAAATCTGTCAAAAATGTGTTTTTTATACGAATAAAAGTATCAATTTAGTAATACTTAATGTGCGCAGATGGTTGAAATTAATATGGGCCCATCAGTGGATACTTTCAATGAACCCTCCAAATTTTGACATTTTCATGTCTTGACTTTGTCACATAAACTGGAAAATCATTAAAAAAAAAAAAACCGGCACCAAAAAGCGTAACTCACGTAACAGGAGGTTAGGAAGAGGTAGGAGGTAGTACGTAGTGGTTGTAGAAAGAGCCTTCCCCGCGGGCTCGCCATCGTAGGGACTACACCTTCACCTTACGGGTAACTGGCTCTTCACCCTGACTTCCGCTCTTCGCTTCTTGCTACCGCTCCAGCAGTCGCTTGCGAGCCCCTCCCCCCCCCCTCAACTACAACTTCTGTTCTAAAACGCCATAACCCTTAGAATTTTATTCCTAATAAACTTACATACATGAAATTTATTTTTTATTTTTGTTATACTATAATTTTTGCATTTATTATAAAAATATGGGTGTAGAAGCTAAAATATTAATTTAAACTGGGAAAGAATTAAAGTACTTTCTTTCTTCGTTCACAACATAATGTTCGATTTAATTCCTAATTTACAAATACAATAATCTGCACGCTCAAATTTTTTGACATTTTCATGTCTTTACTTTGGCACATATACTCGAAAAGCGTTACCAAAAAAACAACACCAAACAGCGTTACACAAGCGTTACCAAAAAATGACACCAAAAAGCGTTACATGAAAATGTCTCACTGCTTTGTAGACTCGTATGCAAGATTTTTTTTTTTTAAATATTGAATGAGTACTTTTAAAGATGATATTTTTAATAAATGTGCCCAGAAGGTTGAAACTGATATGGTACCAAAAATGGAGTAATTATGACATTATATCAGAATTTCATTAAAAGCAGCGAACATTTTTCCGGATGTCTGACACTAATTTGTGTCCAGGAATTTATGAAATTTGAGAGATAAAAATATTTCACTCTTTAGAATGGTCACTGTGCTTCTGTTACCTCCGGTAAGCCTGGAAGAAATATAAATATTCTGTTTCTTCTTATGAACGACTATTATGATCAACACCAAAAAAAAAAAAAAACATTATTCGGAGGTATTTTGTTATTTTATTTACTTCGAGGTTTGAAACCTCCAAATAAATAAATATAACCCATATTACATTGTAGATGCATACATTGTATTATCCCTATGTTACATTGTGTGCCAACAGTTGTAGATCAACAGTGGATATCATATCGTTCAATAATCCTTGGTTCTGATTCTAGAATGTAAGTTATACTTATGATTAAAACAGGAAGACAATACAAATCATTAGTATTTTCCTTAGACCTAAATGCTTTTAATAAATTTATTATAATAAAGAAAATATTTGTGATGCTTTTTCAAAACAAAGCCATTTGGAATTTAAATAAAAATAAGCAAGGGAGAAATAAAAAGAGATTTGAGAAATAAAAATTGATTTGAAACATTTTGGGAGGTGTGAGGTATATTTTTACCAAATACTGTAAATAGAATTTAGGAAAACTTTAACAAATTTAGAAAATATGGAGGGGCAATCATTTTCAAATACAAGGGGAAAAAGTGAAATGTTTTAACTCTCAAATAAACTAGGTTTTTTAAATCTCAAATAAACTAGGAATAAAACCACTTTTACATCAATATAAAAAGATAGTTTATTGCTTTAATTTTTTCTAAAGTTAAATTTTTTGGTGGCTAAAATTAAAAAATAATACATTTATATAAATTACCAATTGCAACTTGTAAAGAAGTGTATTCAATTTTTATTACAATTTAAAATTACAAAGAAATAAAATAGATACTCATCCTCACATATAGGATCAACTCATCTAAACATTTTTTTTTTTTTTTTTTTTTTACATATTACCCTCTTTTTCTTAATTATTTAAATAAAAATAATTATTACTCTTTAATTATTTATAAGTAATAGTTTATTTTACTTCCGAGCTTACCGAAGGTAACGGAAGTATTGTGTTCACTTTTGAGAACAAAAAAGTTTTATGCCTCCGATTTTAAAAATTCCAAGACAGAAATCCGTTTCAGACATCAGGGAACATTTTTGGTTCCGTGTCTGTCTGTCTGTCTGTCTGTCTGTCTGTCTGTCTGTCTGTCGGTCTGTGTGTCCGCGAATCCTGAAACGTGCGACGATAACTTGAGTAATTGTCGTCCGATTTTGATGAAATTTGGTATACATGTTCATTTAACCAATGCCCAGGACGAGTTCGTTGGACAACGTTATCCGTTCAAGCGTTCACGCGCAACGCTCGCGTAAACGTGAGCTTCGAATTTAAAATTGGAATTTTAGGTCGGGGAAAAAACCAAACTTCATCTATTCAATGAGATAAACATTTTTTTCAAGTACAATTTTTTAGTAAAACCAACAGCGACACAGCTATGAAGTGTTAAAGATCACAAAAAACTATTAATAATAAACAATATAACAATAAATTAATATAACAATAAAGTACATGATAGGATGCGAGGAAGTTATGTGCCACACCAATTGGCAGTCTATTTTAATTGTATACATATAAAAATAAATAGTGACAAAGAAAGCCAATTATAAGCTTCTATGGGTTTTTAAAGGTGTATTTTGTTTTTAATTTATAAAACGTACTTCATAGTCACACATAGATATAAATTTATAGATAAATATATATTTTATTTTTTTAAAATAGGGGAAAAATATCAATCAAATATTTTTTTAAAGGCAATTAAATCACAGAAGCCTCATTAATCATTGACAAAATGAGCTGAGCTGACTTATACTTTGATTTTAGTTTCATTTGAAACATTTAAAATAAATAAATAATAGAACTAGAAGAAACAAGTGAATTAATTAAGATATAATCTTGTTCCCTGTGTTTTATTTATTTTTTTTTTTTAAATAATTAGCTTTGTAAGCTGTTATAAAAATAATTAGCTTTTACAAGTTACTATAAAATAGTTATAAATAAAAAAACTGTAAAGTGTGAACAAAACTGTAAATGAAATTGAGATTATAAATTAGTATTGCGAGATAAAAATCCTTGTATAAATAAATGAAATTAAAATCCTTGTGCAACTTTGCTACCTGGTAACTGAAAACTACAAAAAAGTACCAAAGTAAAGAGTTACCGAGACCCCACTAGTCAGGGCATCTAGTTAATCCAGACGGACCTCAATAATTTTCAATCAATAATCTATGAATTTATATCAATAAGATCATAAGTTTTTATCTTAAATAAATTTGTAGGTTTAAAAAGTGGACCTACGTTGAGTCTAAACAGTCATTTTTAAATTATAGTTTTACCGGTACTTATTTAGACTGCTACTCCTCTATGTTATTTTAGAATATAAATGACTGACTAAATAACTATTAAGACAATGGGCTGTTTAGTCAAATGTACTTTGGGACAAAGGAATATCACACTTCTATTTTTATAAGGGGAGTAATAGTCTAAAGACAAAGAAGAACATTCCATACATCTTCTAAGGATTGTTACTCCCCTTTTTTTTATATAAGGGGAATAACAATCTAAAGATGTGCCATTTTACCCAGGTAAAACAAGTTTTTACAAATATTTTAAAACTGATCCGTCTGTATTAAATGGAATCCGTTTAATAATACGGAATTTCGGTAATCCGGATCCATTAAAACTGGATTAGCGAGACTCTACTGCATTGCAATTTGTTTTCTCTCCAACTTCTCCAAATCTAAGAGAAAATGGGTATTAGCAATTATACAGTAATCCTTTGTTAAACGGGGAGGTAAGGTTCCATTGAGATCTGTTTATAACAAATATCACAGATAATATTGTGGTTAATTGACAATAATCAGATCAATTTTGCTCAAAGTTCTATTAAAAAAATTTAATTTATTTAATTAATGAATTTTTAAGGTACAAAATTGTTTTATTTAATGGTCACTCTACTAAAATAAAGACCTAACAAAGTAAGAGACAACTCTATTTGATAAGCCGGGTTACACAAACTCCCGCAGGTCTGACAGTTTAGACGAACACAGACTTTGACCTGCCTTTAGACAGACTGTTCAGTCTAAACTGGCAGGCCTACCGCATTGAGTGTACCCAGCTTAAGTTAATTAGAGTTTAAACACTTCAAAAGTGCACATACATTCAGATAAGATGTGTACAAAATATTGTAGTTGTCTTAAGTTTAGTTTTTACCTTCAAGAAATCAACAAAATAATTAGTTAGAAACTAAAAATTTCAACATACACTTTAACCAATATTATTTTATATTTTTAAATTCTTATTTCAAATTTTATTTAATTGTGCTTTAAAAACATAAATCAATTTCTCACTGCAAATAATATTTTTGTAATGCTAGTAATTTTTTGATCAGTAAATTTGACATAAAATTATAATAAATTTAAATAAGAATTGGGTTAAAATTAACTAAATAAAAGGTAACTTTATATCAGGTTCACATTAAACTCCTGAACTGCAACAAATGTTGCATTCGTCAAATTAAAAAAAGTGCACTGCCAGGTAATTTAGGGAAATGAGTTTAATGTAATAAAATATACTAAATAATCTCTAGTTTTGTGCAGTTAACACAAATACAAGCAATTTATAGTTTATTAATTTGTGAGTATAGAAATCTGAATTTAGACTAATTGTGCTAAATAAAATTAAAATTATAAAAAAGCTAAATTTTTCCTCCATTAAACAAAAAAAATTATATTATTTTTTACACGCTATTAATTAGCTTCACTTGTCTGTCAGGGACAAATATTGTAATCTATATTTGACCCACTTCCTGACTACCTATGAAGCTGAAACTCACACACATTAGATTACTTTTCAGATGACAATACAATAATTATAATTAATCAATAGTTTTACAAAATTGTTCGCATTAGCCGAAAAATCAATAAAGTTCCACATCTGTATGAAGAAATTTTGGCAGTAAAATTTAAAAAAATTGTAAACATTGAAAATGTCATGAGTTTTATTCTTGCTAATGGATGTTAGAATTGATTGCAAGATTTATTGCAGTGAAGACTAAAAAAGTAGAAAAACAGCCACAGTTCTAAAAGCGATCACAGTGGGTGTATATGTCACTAAAAATAAAAGCAAAGGGTGCTTTCTTAACTAAGCCCCAAGGAACGCTTGCATTAAATCTACTTCTTTTCCTTAATCCTACGACTTACTTCTCTAAAACATTAAATGTGAAGAATGCTTGGAGTACATATTTTTCTAACTAATGACAAAAAATGTTGATTACACTCCACACTTTTATTTTTATCGACTTACACTTATACTGAAATCCTTCGTAGTACTGTGACCATTAAAAAAAAATATATCCTTTTAAGAGCATTCTTTATAGAAGCTTGTTTTTTTTTTTTAATTTTTTAAAATTGATAAAATATTAATCACTCATTATTTATTATTAATGCATTAGGTGTCTATTCAATAAGTTAAATTATTTTTATGAAATAGTGGATGCCCTTAAAAATTATACACATTGAGTTTTAATTTTTTTTTTAATTCAGAACTCAATTTATAATTTAACAGAAAAAGACAGGGCAAAGGTTATACATTATACTTGCGGCTCAAAACACTAACCGTTTGAACTAGATACCACATTCATTTCATTAGGAACTGGGGTGCACTTCTTTTTTAGATGCTCCCTAAAATGCATACTTCTTCATCATTCCTAAAGGTTTTACATAAAAGGAAAAACAAATACATGTTACTTAACTAAGGTTTACCAATTCAGTTAAATTTTAGTATAAATACCCAGTGGCGTAACTATGGGCACAGGCCCGCATTCCGGGGGGGGGGGGGGGGGGGGAAATCAACGACGAGGGGGGCCCCCAGTTCTAAACAAAAGAGGTTTTTTTTTGCTCATCAATTTTGTTTGGCGAGGGCCCCCAAAAAGTTCTTGCGGGGGGCCCCCAATGCCCTAGTTACGTTACTGTAAATACCTGTCTTAATTCTAACCATTTTAAATATGTGCATGCTTTTTTGGGACACCCTAAATATTCATTAACAAATAAGTTTAAATATTCCAATGAAATATGTATCCTTTTTGAATACAAAGATTTTCTATTCAACTGGTTGTTTGATGCTTTACAAAGGGCCTCAAAACAAAGGTGTAGTACATGATGGTAGTGAACCCAGTATTCAGGTCTTTGATCCTAATAAAATTATAAGAAGTGAATTTACTTAGGTCACTACTATATGCCACATTAGCTCTATATTTGCCTTTATAGATGGTACAAAAACGCATAAGGAAGGTGTAGACAGTTTAAAATATGGAATTAAAAGTATTTCAGTGAATTTCTAGTAGTTAAAAAAGAATACTCACACGTATAAAGATATCTTGAGTAAAAAAAGTTTTACTCCAGGTTTAATAACTTTTCTTAAACCTCTTTATAAATTATTTTTTCCACTTTACAAAATTGCAATATGATGCCTAGTAAAATTTATTTTAATTTTTTGTCATTTTTTAATAAAAAGAATATTATGTTTAATGTTAATATTATAAAACAAATCCCTGATGTCTGAAATGGTTTCCTGTCTTGGAATTTTTAAAATCAGAGACGTAAAAGTTTTTCGTTCTCAAAAGGGAACACAATGCTTCCTTTACCTTCGGTAAGCTCGGAAGCAATAATAATAATTATAAAAAAGTAAATTTTACAAAATCTTAATCTATTTTTAATTTCTAGTATAAAGAGAAAGTATTGTGAGAGCGGGGAAATTAGATTTTGATGGATATTCACGTTTTGAGATCCCCTGAGTCCAAAATAGTGATTTATAAAAAATTCCTGTTGTCTGTGTGAGCAGACGCATGAAACCTTAACTACAAGGTCGATTTTGACGAAATTTGGCATATATGTTTAGACAAATCATAGCCCGGGAAATTAATTTAATTTTTTTTCAGTCTTAGGGGGCGCTACCCCCAAAGACTGAAAAAAAAGAAAATTCTTGAAAACGGTCCCAACGATTTTGATTAATTAGTCCATTTAAACACAAATTAGCAATATAAGCCGTTTCCCCAGGAAAAAATCTAGTTTCCGTGACTTGTTGAAAAATGAAAATAAAAATTTTCTGGGATCTAGGACCGAGAGTATATAAGAAAGTTAGTCTGAGTTGTCTTGTATCATTTCTTTTATTGATATTTATCTTGCTATAGAAGCTTTTAAGCTCTATCTTTTTCCTGCCCATTCCAAAAGTACAACATCCTTAAAGATTTTTTTTGTTTTTAAACAAAAAACAACCAGAGGAAACCATTTTGAATGTATAGTAATTGATTTTAGTTTAAAAACTTATTTGCAGTGAGACATTTGGTTGGAGACTTATATCAATGACTGATAAAACAATAAATCAAACTTGTAACAATGTTATAATCAATAAATAACATAAATCATTGACTACATTCATTAACTGTAACTTGCTTTTACTAAATTACATTTGAAAATAATAATGGTTTGTATAAAGAGGATAGTATATCTAAACGAATAAATCACAAATATTAATAAATTGAGCAATTAGTAATCTTTTAGTTAAAATTGCAATGATAATTCCCTAAAAAGCAAACCTGATAGGAGTCTGATTTTAACCATTTTTTTTTTTTTTTTTAAATATTGATGCCTAAGAAATTTAGAAATTATTAAGGTGTAGTTTGCTGTTTATTACAATAAGAAATTTGTTTTCTGCTTTTATAATCATTTGTAAAAGGGATATCCAAGAATTAAAGACTTCTATGAATTTTCTACGGACGTTATTTCTAAAAAGATGGGAGTACTAGTGTGTAGTGCGAACTTTCCCCTCTAGAACGAGCAGTGAAATAAGTCAGTAGCTGCTTCAGTGTGGTCTTTGTGTACCGTTTGAGATGCACGATCCACTATAGAATCCCGCCTACTGAAAACAGCGTACCAAGAGGGTGTGTTTGCTGCATGACAACGCTTGGCACCACACAGACATTGTCACGACCACTCTTTTGGATTTATTCAAATGGGATGTCCTCCGTCATCCTGCTCATAAGTAATTAATTCTTGGACAACCCTCACAGATTTGCTTAAAACATGTGTCACCCTAAGGTTCAACCAGTTAAACAAAGCTTCTTATAGCCATTTCTTCAGACATTTAGTCCTAGGATTATTTCTTTCTTAGCTTCCTACTTGATAGCATTGATAAATCATTACAAGGTTGTTAAATCTACTGATTTACTACTGATTTGTTCATTGGAACTTGTCTTACTTCTTCAGAGATCAAATCCAGATTACGATTGGGCTTTCGTTCCAGAGTGTCTAAAGTCTACCCAAAATATGGGGTCCTAATAATTGGACAACAACACAATAACACTGTTATTATATAATATAACAATTGCAATGATTTCACAAAGCTTCAAAAGAGGTAGAGTTTTTATGTAGCTTTTGATTTTGATACATCTAAAAAACAATAAATAGGTTTAAATCAAATTATAATTATTATTAACTATGGGAGTCAGACAGAGAAAAATAGTCTCCAGCACCAAATTATAATAATTATAATTTGATTTAAATTAAAATTTAAACTTTCCGTAGTATGAATACTACCAAAAACTTAAAAATTGAATTTCTAATTGATTATACTAGGTACAGGTACTTTATAATTATAAGCGTTATATTAATGTTGGCTTGCTAGATTTGTATATAAGATTGAAAGCTTGGATTTGGGACTTGGTATCGTTAACGACGGAGGAAATTATTCTCCACTGTAGCTTAGTTGGTTAGAGTGCCTGTACTGGATATATAGGAGGCCCGTGGTTCGAATCCCGGCACTGGAGTCTATTTTTCTCTGTCTGTCTCCCATTGTTAATAATAATAATAATAATTTGATTTAAATTAAAATTTAAACTTTCCGTAGTATGAATACTACTAAAAACTTAAAAATTGAATTAATAAATAGGTATTATTTCATTTGTTTTTTTAAAATTATTAACTATGATTCCTCTCCATTAAATTGACATGTCTATCAGACTAAAACAGCAGACCTTAAATTATACCTAGGACATTGAACAGACATTTAAAATTTGTCGTTATAACTTATCTATGAAACATATTGTTTTGTTTTTGTAATTTTTTCTATAAAAAGTACTCAGAGACATCAATCACATTATTTGCATAGATTTAAAAAAAAATGTACATGTATACACATTAAATATTTAATCATAATTTTAAAACCAGTTGGACCATAGTTGAATAATTTAAACTTATAGCACTGATTGAAAAAAAGTTATTATTTCATCAATTTAAAATAAAATATCTGTACCCATATAACAAAATAGTATATGCATTACTCAGACCTGATTTCAAAACTCCAATAGTAAATCTATCTCCTCTGCTGAAATCATACCCTTAATAACAAATCTCTTGGATGTATATGTATGTATATATTTATATAGTAGAACCTCTGTTAACCAAAATAAAAGGGGCGGGAGTGATTTCAGCTAACCAAAATTTTGGTCAAGAAATAATGGGTGATTTTTAAAGCTAAAGTTATCATAAGACATATTAATAAACATTTTTAATGTAGGAACATACATTTTACACTCATGTATACACATTTTAACAACTATTATTTATTTATTTTTTGTATTTTTTTTAAATCTTCTAGTTTTCTCTCTATTTGTACAGCGCAACTCTGTTTGTAAAAAGTATTGTTATATATTAAACAATTATACGTAATCTTATCTTTTATTTCTTTTACTGGTTGGCGATCGTTCCAGTTAAACGGTATTTTGGTTGATAAAAAGAGGTTCTACTGTATATATATTTTTTTAATTGTAAAAAAAATGTTATTATGAGAATAATTATCAAAATTAGGCTTATTTAAGCCACATCCATTTCTGTTTATGATGTGACAAAATAGGCCCTTAAAGAATTTATTTTTTATATTACAAATATAAATTAGTTTACATGAGATTAATAAAAATTCTTATCATAAATATAATACAGATTTAAATAAACTTTTAGAACATTTAAAGGTCTAAAAAACTTTAAATAAAGAAATAATAATATGAGATATAATTCAAATCTTCATCAAATGATTTGTTTTGAAAAAAGAAAATAGTGCTAACAAAAAAATTAATGATTTTATTAAGCATTAAAAAAGAAAAGCTAACAAAAAATAATACTAAAAAATGCTAAACTACGGTCTGAACCAAAGTAGAGTTAGTACGTTGACAGTGCGGGAAATTCAAGTGACACACAGATTGGCCAACCTCTCTGAGGGAAAAAATAAAGCCACTAAGTCTGTGGTTACGGGGCCTCTCCCCTCCACTAGAGACACTTATCATTGCCTAGTTGACCCGACCTTTTGTCCGGGAAAATCTCGAGCTCTCATTGGCTCCTCACCCCATTTGCTAGTTTTTCCCGAGCGTCAACGCATTAACTCTACTTTGGTACATTGCAATAATAAAAGCTTAATGAGAAACACCCTATATATATACAGGGTGTATCAATTTCAGATGGCCATAGAAAAAGGGGTATATCTACATGTCATTTGGAGCAAAAAAGTTCATATAAGCTATAGTCCAATTCTCAACAGGGTAGGAGCTATAAGAGAAAATAGACTGTGTTAAAAACAACCGACCTTTGCCTTAAATAACTGAAATAACTCAAAATATATTAATCTTGGAATAATGAATGAACAATCGTTGGAAAGAACAGGAAATTTCCTATAAAATGATGTATGTTTTAGTTCACTTATTGCCTTTTTAGTGTGACCCAGAGCTATTTGAAAACAAAAAAAATAGATTTTTTTTAAAAATCTGAAACACTTTGAGCCCACTTATCGATATGACCCAAATGGGAGAAATATGTACAAAGCAAGGAAAAGTTGGCGCTTTTAATAAGCTTTAAAACGATACCAAATACTTCACAATATTCCAACTCTAAGTGGGCGAACAAACCATCGTTGTAGAAAAAAACATGTCGGGCTTGCAGCTGGAGAAGGGCAAAGAAACGTGACAGTATCAGTTGTGGCATCTTTGACAAAAAGATGTCGAATGTGCATTGTTCAAGGTGGCGGCCATTTTGAGCAGCTTTTGCCTTTAGATACCATGGTAAGTATACTTTACAATAATAGATCTTCTAGTTAGAGAACTAAAATTTCAATTTAATGACCGCCACCTTGAACAATGCACATTCGACATCTTTTTGTTAAAGATGCCACAACTGATAATGTCACGTTTCTTTGCCCTTCTCCAGCTGCAAGCACGACATGTTTTTTTCTACAACGATGGTTTGTTCGCCCACTTAGAGTTGGAATATTGTGAAGTATTTGGTATCGTTTTGAAGCTTATTAAAAGCGCCAACTTTTCCTTGCTTTGTACATATTTCTCCCATTTGGGTCATATCGATAAGTGGGCTCAAAGTGTTTCAGATTTTTTAAAAAAATCTATTTTTTTGTTTTCAAATAGCTCTGGGTCACACTAAAAAGGCAATAAGTGAACTAAAACATACACAATTTTATAGGAAATTTCCTGTTCTGTCCAACGATTGTTCATTCATTATTCCAAGATTAATATATTTTGAGTTATTTCAGTTTTTTAAGGCAAAGGTCGGTTGTTTTTAACACAGTCTATTTTCGCTTATAGCTCCTACCCTGTTGAGAATTGGACTATAGCTTATATGAACTTTTTTGCTCCAAATGACATGTAGATATACCCCTTTTTCTATGGCCATCTGAAATTGATACACCCTGTATATGTATAAGACAACATAGTTTTTTTTTTTTTTTTATTCAAAGTATAAAAAAATCTAACTAGAATATAAAAATATTTATAATTTAAGACTTTTTTTATTATGCTGCAAATATCTATAAATAAAAAGTAGTATTTCATTGTAAATAATTTATGCATGTTCTTAGCATCACGTAAAAATATTATTCTTCAAAAAAATGTACAGTAACTATAATAATTTATTATACAGAAGAAGCCCTCTTATCATTTCTCAGTGCCACTCAGTTAAGGGTAATCCTCATACCGACCTGTGTTAATGACCTTTCTGACCTGGTATATCTAAGAAAAAAGGTCTGTGTACCACTGTTTTCTGATGACACCTGTTAGTTGTAGTTGTTGAACAGTTTACATATTATTAGTTACTGCAATATTTTAAAAGTATTTTTCTGCTTTTATTTGCTTGTAAATTTGGTATAACTAGCCATTTTGTTATCCTGTCATAGGTTCGGTCCCAATGTGGCCTGTTAAGAGGGCTTTCACTGTATTATCAAAACCTAGTAGAAAAATTATCCTAGGTTTAACATTAATATCTCAGCTGAGTTAATCTTATTCTTATTAACCTTTTTAGCTGTTTTTCTTTATTACAAATAAGTGCTAAACATCATGGTGAGAGTACCTTGTATGAAGTGTGCTAAAGATAGCTCCATGTATAATTATGTCCATATTTAAATAGAAATATTAAGAGTTATATGTAATAATATTTCTTTAACAGCTAATAAAGGTTTTTAGAATTTTCCACAAGCCTTTATAATCTGTATGAAAACAATAATACAAAAAAAAAAAAATAATTAATTAAAAATAAATATATATAAAAAAAAAAAAATAATAATACAAAACAAAGGCTTGTAAGAAACTAATTTAAGGTCGGTCATAAAAAATAACCCACAAAGATAGATCAGTTCTTTGGGCCACATATCATCAGTTCTTATTGTAAAATTTGTTTTGCCTTGAAGCCGAAAAGCAGGTGGGCGTTATGACCTCTTGAGGGCCCAGACAATATCATCCTGTCTAGGCCGGACTCCAGTAATAGCAGTGATCATACGCTCTAGTATAGGCCAGAAGTGAAGTGCTTCCAGTGGAGGGTTGAGCCACCCAGTTGTTATACAATAGTAGGTCTCATGTGGGGCAACATGGTGGTATCGATGATGTCTTCTTGGTAGAATTAGATGCCAGTCCTGAGCCCACACTACCCATCCAGGCAGACCAAAGTATGTGTGAGACCACTTGTGAATCTGAAAATTAAAAGAATATAGTATAAAACCTTAATTAATAACCCAAAAGTTATTTAAAAATTAAGGAGGATACATAGTGATTTCACTTGATTAGAAATAAACCACCAAAAATAACCATCTCTTATACAAAATGGAATCATAAAATGCCAAATATTTATATGGTGTCAATTTGTTAGCTAGCCTCTTTGTGCGCTATTTAATATTTAATTATTATTTATTTATTTTTATCCAACTTCATAAGTTTAAACATTAAAGATGTCCATTTGTGTTTTAAAACTGGCTATTGAAAAAACTGGCCACAGAAATCTTATATTTATTAATTTGATTTAGGTTGAATTCATTTATAAACTTGTGAAAAAGACTAACTTTGAAAGCCAGCCAAATTTGATTATTCTAAATGGATGACATTTAGAAAATAATTTTTTAAATCTATACGTTGATTAAAAATTAATTCTATAGTTCAGGCACAGTAGTGCTTTCATCAAAGGAGAGTCGTAAATTAAATATTAGACTTTGATCCTTCTTCTACACACAGTAGCATGGAACCTATCTACTAGTAATTTCCCCCACATAAAGCCTGGTAAAATGAGAGAGAGTTGAAGTGTTCAGATAGGTTTTGGCTTGAGCGAAAATCTAAATGTGTTCACATCATGCCAATTCATTAGAATTTGCAACATACTCATTGAGGTACCTTCCCTCTCTTGATTTAGACAAATAGAGCGATTATTTGTCATGGCATAATTATATTAATATGTCCTTATTTACAATATTTCTTTTCTTAGATAATAAATAAATAAATTATCATTCCCATGTCGTTTTTTTTTTATTTTAAACTTATGTTTATTTACTTTGTTGTAGGTAACAGACAGAGGATGAACTGATGTAAAGGCTTTATAAAATAAAAAGGTGAGTAAATATAATTACTTTATTAGTGTATTTTTACTTGGTCATTTATTTAGTATACATAAAAAGAAAGTATTGTGATGGTGAGAAATTCGATTCTGTTCTAAAAATTTAATTTTGATATATTTACACGTTACGAAGTCCCTCAGTACAGAAAAACCACGTTTTTAGCAAATGTCTGTCTGCCATCTGTGCAGACATGTATAGCCTAATCTACTGAGCTGATGTCAATGAAACTTGGCATACATGTCCAAAAAATCAAAATCAAATTTAAGGGTGCTACCCCTCAAAAAAAGGATCTGAAAAATTTCTAAAATGTAGTCTGTGTTAAATATGAATCTAACATGAACATTTATGAAAATAAAACTGAAAAATTAACAACCACCTGTTAAATGTGTTTGAAAATAAATTGATTAAATTAGATATTATTGGATAAATTCAGTCTTACTATGTACAAGAGCAAGTTTTGTTTAGTTTGTTGTACCAATTTTTCATATCGCTTGTGTTAAACATTTTAAATTTTTAACTTATATTTACTGTTACTGTATTTCTGAAAAAATTAGAATAGAAAACTCCTTAAGATGTGAAATATTAGGGAATTGTTGAAATTCTTGCCATTCCTTATTGAAAGGTGGATATGATGCACTGTCTGTATTTCTTCCCAAATTCCATAATGGTCGTGACATAAGGAGTGTATGTCTTGTACGTTTGATCTTAATATGCGGCTGTATAATGTCGAACAAGTAGTTCACATTTTATTTAGTGTTTAAGTCATTATTATCTATATTCATTTTTATGTTAGTAGTTATATATTTTATATAATGATTTAAAAAAAAAAAATATTATGGTAACCCTAACATACTAAAAGTCAAATCCATTATTTTCAAGATAATAGTGGTCAATAGAGAGATAGTAATTTTAAACCCTAAATATATACAAAAAAGTCCCATAACGAACCTGATTGGTGAGGGCGATAAAAACTGCAAATAGAAATAAGTAGGACCTGAAGGGAAATGATTGTTGAATGTGTGAGTGTGGCATTGACATGAAACCCCACAAAAGGTAGACAAGAGCTGGTATAGTAATAAGAAAATTATCTCCATTAGTTTCAATAAAATCATGTCGAGTTATTGATGTAGGGTCGATATGATGCTCTCTAAATGGCCTTAAGAAGTGCTGCAACATAAAAAAAATATTCATCAATTCTAATGCACATCAACTTAAAACATAAAACATAAGCTTTTAATTTTTACAATAAAAAGGTGAACAAATTGTGGAATTAACTATTGATTTAAATTTAGATGTAGGTAACCATGAAAGTAAAAACCTTGAAACTAAAATAAAAATATTTTATTACCTACCCTATAAATAAGCTGAAATTAGTTACTAAAAAAATAATTGCTATTACCCTAAAAATGCATACACATAAAAACAATTAAATCACACCAAACACTAATTTAAAGGGCATAGAATTCCCTTTAAAATGACTACTGCACTTTTTTTAATTAGGAGTTACAAGCTTTGAAATAACAAATTGTATTTTTTTTAAAAGTATGGTCTCAATTTTGGTCCTCCTTAACTACCTAATCTTATAATCAATACTACCCAATGTCAATAGCTTAAGTTGTCATAGTATTTGCTATACTTAAGTTAAGCATTAAGGCCGTACTGCTGAAAAAAAGACAAAAGTCACTTAAAAATAAGTACAACAGTCATTGAAAACATCTCAAATGTTCTTTGAAAACTCAATTTGTGATTGAAAAATATGTTCTATGTTTTTAAAGGTTATATTTATTTTTAGTAGTATGACCGTAATAATTACGTTAAGCACAACATATGCTGTATCAAAATAAAGGTAATAAAATAGGGTAGTTTTTAAGCTTATTTAATACAGATGTTGATAATAAAAATTAGGTAGTTATGGAGGATGAAAATGGTGACCATGTTTAAAAAAAAATACAATTTTTTTAATTCAAAGCTTGTTACTTCTAGTTAAATAGAGCTACATGAGCAAGTATATTAGTTATATACTTAGTTAGTTTTGAAAGTGGCTATGGCTGCCGAACAAGTAAAATTCAAAGTATAGTCTGTAGGAACTTTTTCTTCTATTTAGGGTGCACTATCTAAATATTATTTTTCTCCTAAAAAAATAAAATCACCTCGTATACATAAAATCCAAATACCACTCATTCACTGACTCATCATGATATCTTTGGAACTACTGGACTTAAGGAGTTTTGTATGTAGGTTCCTCTTAGCCCTTAAGTGTAAGTAAGGTGCTACTTAAGAAATCTTTTTACGAAAAAATTTGATGATATCTTTGAAACTAATTGCACTAGAACCTAGAATATTTTTTCCCCCAGATCTTGCTTCTAACACATTTTCTTGAATCCATTTAAAAGGAAATACATTTTTTAATAAATCTTTACTCAAATTATCAAGAAAATCTATAGTGTTAGTCAAACACTTAAATAAAGTAAGTAAAATTCCACTGTATTTGATAAACAACCTTAATTACATAGTTTTTTTATCATTTGTAGAAATACCATTGGGAGTAAATACTAAAAAGGTTTAGAAAATGTTTGGGTTACCTTGCCAATAATAGGAAGGTCAACTGATCCCCACGTATCTGCAAGCCAATGTGCCATACCAGAAGCGAAATCTGCAGATACGATACCACACATGGCTGCAAATAGAAACGTGGCAAGGTTTTCCAACCTTAAAGCTGATAGTAAGTAGATGAGATTGGCAGAAAATAGCACAGCACTGACAGATACACTGATACATTCTTGGACCCTTTTACCTAGGAACAGACAAATATACATAATATAATAAATTTACAATTATTGAAAACAAACAAGAAAAATTTATCAATTAACAAACTAAAAGAAATGTAAGTCTAAAAGATTTTTTTTTTTTTTTTTTTTTTTTTTTTTTTTTTTTTTTTTTATAGTAGGAATGAATAATTTGAGAAAAATTAATTTACTACTAAGTTACATCTTTTGGGATTGTTAAGTCTTTGAGCTACTTTCAATATTGTGGACTATAAGAATTTACAGAAATATATTTGATATACAATTGATACGAAATATAAACATTACATCTCTGTTTAGACGCGTAGAAAGTGATTCTTTTTGTAGCTGTATTCATTACGCATGCGTGTTCATAATTCTTCTTTTTTCCCTTCTAGTGAAGAAAAAAAGAGGAATTCTTCACCTTAACCTGAGTTTTTTACATGTAACAAAACTAATTTGCTGTTTATTTTACTTTACTATTTTTTTTACCTGTAAGAATATTGTCTGGACTTCAAATGTATTTTATATACGATTGATACGAAATATAAACATTGTATCTCTGTTTAGATGCGTAGAAAGTGATTCTTTTCGTACTTGTATTCATTGCACATGTGCGTTTCATAAATCCTCTTTTTTCCATCCTAGTAAGGTAAAAAAGAAGAATTCGTCACCTTAACGCACGATTAGCGAGTTTTTTTTAAATTTAACAAAACTAATTTGCTGTTTGTTTAATTAAAGTAACTGTTTATATTGAGTTTTTAGTGAAAAACAAGGATTGATTTAAGTCATTATGACGAAAATGAGGATAATGCGCCTCCCAAAATAATTAATTTGGCACAAAATACAACTAATGAATTAATGTCAGGAAGTTTATTAATTTTTTTTTCCTGTATTTATTATTAAAATCCACAATCGTAGATAAAGTACGGTACGCAACTAGTGCGCAAACTGGAATTTGCTTTGCTTGTGTGGTTTTACTACCCTTGCTCTCGTGCAAACTCCACACTCGCATGCAAAATGCTACTTTCCGCACTCGACGCGTAATGTACTATTAATTAGGATAAAAAAATCTAAGACTTATTCTTTAGAATACTTTAAGCATAGTGGAAGTTTAAGTTGATATTCTATTAAACCTATTACTAAACTAAGGCTCCACAATGAAACCTACAGATTGTTAGTGCGAAAGGAAAAAAAAGGGAAAGTAAAAAAAAATAAAAAATAGGGTAGGGAGCCAATGAGAGCTTAGGATTTTAAAATTCTGAACTCAGTTTTTTTTTACTTTCACAACTTACAAACATTAGGCATAAACTGTAATGATCAAATTAAAACAATACCTCTAATATTGATAAGATGTGCCATTTCATTTTTTACTAATATATTATAGTTATGTACTAACTTTTTATATATTTTATCTACGATTGATACAAAATATAAACATTGTATCTCTGTTTAGATGGGTAGAAAGTGATTCTTTACGTACTTGTATTCATTGCGCATGCGCGTCTGAAGAATTCCTCTTCTTTACCACCCTAGGGCGGTAAAGAAGAGAAATTCTTCAGCTTTACGCACGATTAGCGAGTTTGTTTACATTTAACAAAACTAATTTGCTGTTCTTTTATTAAAGTAACTGTTTATATAGAGTTTTTAGTGAAAAACAATGAGTGAATCAAGTGACTTTGACCAAAATGTGGAGAATAATACTCCTCCAGAAATAATAAATTCGGCAAAAAATACAACTCAAGAATTAATGCCATCTTTATCAAGAGAGAGATACGAACTTACATACAGCAAGCTTATTTTTTTCAGTATTTATTATTTAAATCTAACAAGCTTGTGTGGTTTTACCACCCTCGCTATCACTCGGGTGCAAACTCCACACTCGCATGCAAAATGCCGTTTTCGCACGAGTTGCGTACCGTACTTTATCTAAGATTGTTAGATTTAAATAATAAATACAGAAAAAAATAAACTTTTTGTATGTAAGTTCGTATTTCTCTTTTGATTAAGATGATATTAATACATTAGTTGTATTTTTTGCCGAATTAATTATTTCTGGAGGAGTATTATTCTCCACATTTTCGTCAAAGTCACTTGATTCACTCATTGTTTTTCACTAAAAACTCGATATAAACAGTTACTTTAATAAAAGAACAGCAAATTAGTTTTGTTAAATGTAAACAAACTTGCTAATCGTGCGTAAAGCTGAAGAATTCCTCTTCTTTACCGCACTAGTGTGGTAAAGAAGAGGAATTATTCAGAACTATGAGACGCGCATGCGCAATGAATTCAAGTACGTAAAGAATCACTTTCTACGCATCTAAACAAAGATATAATGTTTATATTTTGTATCAATCGTAGATAAAATACTTTTCCAACATCAGCTTTCCAGTTGTTTGTTAGTGTTGGATATTTGTTGTTGGCTTTCATATTACTTTTTTCTCATATTTCTTTGCACCAGGACTCCTAATAAAGCAAACTGTATCTACATAAGAAAATAAATCCTAAAAAAAAGTTAAAAAGTCTTTAATTACCTAATATTTATTTAAAGCAGGTTTCTATATCCTCCCAGGAAAGAAAACGTGAAACATAGAATAGCATTAACATGTCTAATTTATATAACTTAAATTGGATTTTCTACGTTTTACTTAACAGAAAAAAATAAAATAGTAAATTTAGTAAAAGGTTAAGGTTATATTTACATGATAAAAAAATGGAATTAACTTTATAATTTTTTTTTTCAAAAGTTATAAAAAATATTATCAAAATTTAAATCTTTGCTTAGTTTATTAAACAAAAAAACTTAGAACTACATTAATACGTCATTATTTACAAAAAATATAACTTTTTAAACTTTAAAGCATCCAAGTTGAGTCATTATAACATGACATTAATCGTTCAATATTTTCTTGCATCTCGGTAAAATCTGTCGGATTGATACCACAACTAGAGGCTAACCTTTCTATTACTTTTGTTCTAGAGGTTGACAGTATTTCTTTGAGGAAATTCTGGGTATCAAGTGTAGAATGTAAAGAAGCCAATACTCGTAACTCAGCTAAACGACCCCAAGGGTTTTCTGGCTCATTAGTCATATTATAAACTTCATTGAATATCCTCGGATATGTAGGAGGTATTCGAACGGCTGTACCAATGGATTTAACTGTACTTTTGGTATTATCAAATGAAAATTGAAAAAAGAGCTTTAGCATTTCTTCTACACTTTTACAACTATATGCAGGGTTAGTATCTCCAGATGAAGTGGGGATTTCTTTGTGCAAACTATCCTTTCCGATACCTCTAATATTGATAAACTGAGTAGTAACATTTTCAACATCTATAGGAATTTCCGGTGATAAACTTTCAAACCACTTATGCTCCCATTGTTCAAGAGTTGTAATAAGTTTATCTTCTTTAGTCATTGGAAAGGGGAAATTAATTCCAACAGCAGCTACCTGTCTACCATGAGTTGCTACGGCTCTTATCATATCATTCATTCTGCTAAAAGAATCTCTCGTCCTATATGGTAGTGTAATAGAGTCCAAAGCCATGGCAATAATAGCACTAGTGTGATAATCAGAGTCTGGCTTGTAAACTAAATTCTGGTAAGTTCTATGAAATCTTGGTTTCTTAATTAAACTAGAAAATAAACTAACAGGTGCAATTAAATCACAAAAGTCGGCAAACTGTGACATCCCAGCCATTATATTAAGAATGTAATTCAAATCCTGCTTCTTTGTATCGATTCCTTCGCATTGAACGTCATAGTTATAAGAAGGAATAGTAAATATAGATTTTTTACCATATTCGTCTCTTAAATATTCCATACATTTACTCGACAAGCCACTGAAACCGTTATCAGCGTCGACTAGGACATGCATACCTTGAAGGTTGTCACATTCTTCTATATAAATTCTGATTTTATCAGTAAAATCTTCTTGGAAATAGTCTTCTTCCCATAAACTTACACCTAACGAATAGGAACCGAATTCCGTGTGGTTAACACCAAGGTGATATCCATTAATGACATTTATAGACCGACTGTGCAAAGGCTGAACAATGTAATCACTCCAAGTTGATACCGAGGCGTCTAAATCGTACGAAGACTTCAGCAACGGTATACCGTTATTTTTCAAAGCTTCAGCATCTTTTAAATATTCATTAGGAGTGTACTCGACGTCTTCCATGAGGTTATCGATTTTATCACTGTCCCAGTTAACAGTTTCACTGACCTGTTGGAAATCGCCATGGGTTTCCATATGACCGAGACTCTTTTTAAAATCGACGAGAAGGAGTCTAGGAGTATAAGTAGATTCCCCGACGTTCGATACGCCTTCTCGGAACAGAATATCATTGTTGATTTCAGGCAGAAAGTCGGGATTAAAGCTGAACCCGGCTTCTTGGATATTGAGCCAGTGAGCACCGATGTAATTTGAATAGTGGCCAAACTGAAGCGTGAGAATTTCGTTGCCGATACTCATAGTGACTCTAATGAAATATTAATTCTCTGCAAAAACAAAATGAAGTAACTTACACAACTTAGACTCATAGATTTGTAAACAATACTTTTTAAAATTTAAACCTGTGAAGAAGGTTACATGGTATAACCTAATCGAGGTTCTACTCAGTTTTACCACTGCATGAGATCGATAAATAACTAAACTTAGACCAGAATTTTCCTTCCTCTAAACTCTAATCTGACGTAAACAATATTTTTTTCTCCAGATATTACTAATTACTAAGGACACGGATATTAAAATGAAATGCGGTTTCAAAATTAAATGCAGTGGTTTAGAACTTAAGCTTGGATTTAATATATTATAACTTCATTAAAAATAAAACTATAAAGAGAATGATAAAATTTTATTTATAAATGACCTTTGTCATAAAATGCTAAATAAGGTTATAAACATGAATTTTCCCAAAAAATATGATATTTTGGTACACATTATTTTATAAATAACTATTCAAATGTTTTCAATGTAAATAACAACGAAAACAGAACAACCAAAAATTAAACATATAAATAACAATTACACAATAAATTAGAACAAGCAAAACTACAAAATAATAATTAAACAAAAAAAAAAAAAAAAATACAACACTACAATAATTTTATAAATAGAACAGTTGTTAGTTTAGGAGTGGGGGAATCATTGGGCTAACCTAAACATTATACTTATGATATTTCGACGTGACGTGGTGACTTTTGAACGCGCAACTGCAACTCCTGTTTAAATCAGTCGAAATTCAAAATTCATCCTGTAAGTATATTTATTATTCTTATTTCTTTCTACATACCAACATTTTTTAATTGTAATGTTGGTATTTTTATTGAACTTTAACTTTACTTTCATCTGGAAAAATTCTATACTTCAAGTTAAACCATGAAGTTGGATATTGTTATGTATATAAACTTTGAAAAGTCAATTTTTAATTTATGATAAGTCTGTGGCCCTTCATTAAAACACCAATAAATACTTGGATGAAACTCAATATAATATGCTGTTAGCTCTGTGTTGGTCTGTTTGATTTAAATAAGTAGTAATAGTGATGTGCACTGCATATTTAAAATACAACATTCAAAATTAGTTAATATTGAATTTTCGGAAAGCTTAAAAAGGTTACGAAGTAAACAATAGTTCACATTAGATATATTGAACCCGTTTTATTCTATAATTGCCATTTAAGTTTTTTTTTTTTTTTTTTTTAGTTAAAAGAAAACTTTTATAGATTGTTTTTGTTTGATTTATTTGCTCAATGTTCTTGTTTATTTATTTTATCTTTAAGTTTGATAGTCTTGAAGTAGTTGTCGGTTTGTTTGTCTTATTCTTATTCGATGTATTCCTGAAAGTTTTTTTTTTTAACTTCATATTAATTGATCTTTAGTCTGTCTTTTTAACTAGTTACATATTCGTTTCGTTATATATATATATATGTACCTACTTATAAATATGTAATTTTATCTCTCAATGTCTTGAACTAATTAGGTCCTTCGTTTATCAAATTGAAAAACAATGAAAGTGACATGTGATCGCTCTCTACTTGAGCCTCGCGGTATGACTTACATATTGGAAAAAAGGAAAGTTTTTTTTCTCGCATGCTTAAGGTAAATGATTATTTAAAGAATAATCATCCTGAAAATTTTTTTTTCGTATTTGTTTTTTATTTATATTTTAAAAACTACAAGTCTGATTTTTATTAAATTGAGGTGGTAATTAATATAGCCCACATATGATATTTTATTAATTTCAATCTTCTAAACTTATTGCCATTTTTTTATTTACAAATATTTTTAAAACTATACTCAACCGATCTTAATTAAATACACTATTTATGATGGTTAGCCCACAGATGGTCTATATGTTAATTTCAACCTGTGAAGATACTTCTCGTGCATACCCAAAGTAATTTTTGTATAATAAGACTCATATTTTGATATCTCTCTCATTACCTATATTTTATTTTATCAATGACCTTGTGTAAGGATGCGAGGAAGTTTTTTTTCTAAAACGGGGCATATAGTTCACCAATAATAGCTTAACTTTACTTCAACTTAACGTTAGAAAGTCACTTTCATTAATAAACTATCAAAGTTTAACCATTTGTTTCAAGCAAATAAAAGTTTAACAAAAGCCGCTTCGAACATTTTTGAATAATTATTAACTTTTAAAGCAATAATGTATTCGTCCTTCTTGAAATAAATACGTGTTATAAAACTGAAATTACTACGTAGTGATCATAGTGATGAATATTTTGTCGAATGGGTTCTATTAAGTGTCCGTTTAACCGGAAACAATCGCGGAATACACGTATAGAGCTTGGTATTCAGTACAAATTGTATATTATAATATTAAATAGTAAAAGTGACTTTCGCTAACAAAACTTTTTATAAACTTGTTTGGATCTACTAGTCTTATTTATACAGAGTTTTGTTTATCTTTTAAGTATGCGAATGGGGTTAGTTTCTAGCTTCCGAGAATCCTTTGAGGTCATGGCTTAAAGCGATAAAGTTCTGTCGTTTATCGAGCGACCCTTTTTTTTCTTTAGATTATCCCAACAATAAAATATTTCAATAATAGCCGAACTTTTCAACATATTATCTAACTGTTGCGCGTCTGTTGCACTCGCTTTCGCGACATAGTTTCATTCACCTTTTTCACCCATACTTTAACTTTAACGAGCGTTGGGTATTTCAGCTGCTGGTTTATATTTTAACGTAAATTACCGATGGAGAAAAGTTACTAAGAAGCTATGGATTTTCATTTTTCCAGGAAATCCAAAAAATAAATAAACATATATATTTTATAATAACTTTAAATGAGGTGAGCAACGTAATGGCTATATGAAACGGTGACAGTGAACAACAAATTTTAGTATACATAATGACATTGAAGATAAAGGCCGCTGCAGTTAGTCATACTAAAAATTAAAAAATATATTTTTATAATTATTTACTAGGCTGGTTTAAAATGTGTAGTTCTATTATGGTTAAGGTTTGTGGCTTAGCAATTTCTTTGACTGGCATATAATAGTCTGCGTGCTAAGGGTACTTTGAAAACCACAAGGGTCACTTAATGGGTCTCCAAGAAGGCAAACTATTTTAAAAAGTTTACGCTTGCGTGCTCACCTTCCCAGATGTGGATCAATAAATAAATAATACTGTAATGATGTAACTTTATCGACTAGATCTTTGTGAACTGCTCAAAGAAAATTAAAATTGAAGTCCAGTAAGATGGTATTATAGAGTAGTATAGGTGAAATCGATGGTTATGGGTGGTATCCATGGGTTATTGTGGATTTACAAGACCTAGGAACGTTGGCTCAATTAAAAGGAAAAGGGGTGTGTACTAAAGTATGGCATCAAAAATAAACTTTAACACATAATATTCGGAAATATATAAATGTTATAAGAATTTACTATAAACCAACTAATATTAAAATTTTCTAAATTCATAATATAAGCTTTATCTACCAATAGAAAAGTCAAAGTAGCTGTGTCTTTATAAGCTCCAATTTTTTGAGGTATCTAAACACCCAATTTGGCACACATATTTGTCATCTCCCTGGTCAAAAAACTGGCATCGTTTCATCCCCAAATACTCACTAATTTTCAAGTTGGCGACCGTTTATGTGCTACTTCTAATGTCAAATTCCACCTAATCACTTATTTATCACTACATCTCGAAAACAGTATGTTCTAGAATAACGAATTTAGCTTCAAAGCTTGATTTAATCATTCAGACTCCCGCTATGAAAGGGTGTTTTTGATCCGCAATTTTTAATTAAGATTGTTGCCATTTTCTATCAATTTTTATGATTGCGATATCTCCTTAACAATTTGGTCTATATATAGCCTTGACATTTAAAAGTTTCTTCATATGAAATAAACATGTTCTATAAAGGGATTTCGCAATCTGACTTACTAATTCAAAATGTCGGCCATGTTCATGTTTAGAAGCCCAGTTCCCTTAATTATGTATCTATATATATATATATAAAATTTAAGTTTTGTCTGTACATTGGTCAGAATTGAAAATTTTTTGGATACTTTTTCATTTTAGACATTCCTAAAACCGAATCCGGCCTTAACTTTTTTCGTGTATGTATGTGGTTATGTATGTGTGTCTGTCGCCCCAGTCAGACTTGGCTAAATGAAATCGATTAATTTTTTTTCAGGGGTGAGCGCAAACATGTTGCGCAATTTGAAGGCTTGGTTTCATCTAAAAATATTGAGTAGAACCAAAGTTATTAACAATTTTATAAAAAAAAGTAAATAAATCATAACAAAAAAATAGTTTGACCCGCCGCGTAAACAAACCCCACAGACTCGCTATTATATTATTACTTTACTACTATTATTATATACTTCTAGACCACCTAGAGACTTGCGGTTTTTTGCGTTTGGTTGGAAATTGGCCTAAGCCCATTGAAAAAATCCGAAAAGTTAAACAAATATATCCCCCCCCCCTAAAAAATTAAAGATGGCGGACGCACTTTAAAGTTTTTTTAGAAGCTTATTGTGGCTAAACGGTAAGTTGTATCGACAAGCTGATTGCGCCAGCGGTAACTAATTTTAAAAGATCTACTAATTTGGTCCTATTAATTTTTGTCGTAATGTCATCGGTTCTACCTTAAATAGAGCTAAATTTTATTTTTTTAAAATGAAATTTCACTTTGAGCGCTTATGGCGTCCGCAATTGTTGACCGATTTAATGTCTGATTGGAGTGATTAAACCTCACACAAATGCTCTTTAAATCGAGTATTTATTATTTTATTAATTGTTTCTAGAACTAGAGTTATTAAATATTTGCTGGTGCAATTGCCGTATTGAAAGAAAAGAGGCTGGTAATTAAATAATGCAGTCTAATTAAAGCAGTCCAAGCAGTCCCAGTCTAATTTGCATTGTTAGTTATTACTATACCTATTACTTAGTTTTTACTGGCTATTTTTAAAATATATAGATAGAATCCAAACTATGATTTGGAGAGTATTATATTCTTAATAATGGAATTAATGATGTGTAATATAGTCCTGATTTTATTCCTAGAAGGCTTTGGAAACAAAACTATTTAGGAATTTAATTTAATTGCTAGGCCTGAAACATAGCCACTTATACCTAGCATGAGCCCCGCGCGGAGCGCGGGGTGAAAGCTAGTTCATCACTAATTCTCGGAAATCGTGTACAGTAAAATAGACAAACTTGATATAGTAACTCTTTTATTGATTTAGACTTTCGACTTTCACTAAAGAAGGTGATTTGTGATTGTGAATTAAAATGGCGGTATTTCATAAACAATTTTTGAGATTAAAATATCTTGAGAACCACTTGATCTAGGACCTTGAAATTTGGAAATAAGTCACTTCTTATGTCTTAAACATTTCTGTAAACAATTTTTTTAATCAGCTGATTAAATTTAAGATGGCGGCCATGCATCTATATGTTTAAATGTCATCGGGGTGTGTATGTTATTTAATGGCTTTTTTATTCTTTGAGGTATCTTAACCAAATTTGGCGAACACATATATTTCATCTCCCTGGTAAAAGTACTGGTATAGCATAGGTATAGTTTTATCCCCTAATACTCACTCATTTTCAAGATGGCGGCTATTTATGTGCTACTTTGAAGTCCAAATTCTACCTAATCACGTACGTAAACTTTTAATTCTGGAAATGCGAATTTGGCTACAAAGTTTGGTATAATTTTTAGGCTATGCCGGACACTTCAGCTAGTATTTATATAAAAGCTAGAGGAATTGTCAGAAAAATTGTTGCACATGATATTTTAACGATTGTTTGAATGCTTATAATGGAACATGCAACCAACGTGCTACGTATTTTTTACGTATTAAAGAAGAGTTACACGATTTAAAAACTGGAATAATCTTTTTACCGGATATCTTTTACTTTTAATGTCTAGAATATAAAAGGGCTGTGAACATTGAAAATAATATTTCTTAAGTACTTACTTGTGCCTTAAGCCGTAAACCGTTATAAAAGGCTTTTGAAAATGCATTGCATACTTGTACTTGTATAAACCATGCTGAATGCTTTGAGACCTTAAAGACTGAAGAGACCTAATTTAAAAAGAGTCCAATTAGAAAAGTTCTACTTTTACAAAAAATGTAATTGTGTGCATTTGTGTATTATCCTTCAAAAGAACGAAGTTGTTGAGTATGTTAGCGCAGTCTTAATAAATTACAGGATATTAGCCCCTTTAAAGTACCTATATATTATATGCTATAGTGTATGTTGACATGGCAGGTCAAAGCCGTCTACATTAGCATTTCCCAACCTCATGGTCGCGATCCAAAATTGTGTCGCGACAAAATATTTCAGGGTCAAGCAAAATCTTTAAAATTATAGACAAAAATAAGAAATACTTTAAAAAAACATAAAATATAAATAAGTTAATGAAAAATTTAAATATATCAATTTAATTTAATGAACTAAAAATAATTATTTTTAATTATATAGACGAATTCATAACAATAAAGGAATGTTATTAGCAAAAGATAAAAACGAATACTTTAAAGGTTGATAATAATAGAGAGACAAAATAAGGGGTATTGCAAGGAGGAGTGATATACTAGCTAGAATAAGCTTGAATCTTTTTTCTATAAACTTCCGATAAAGGGACATCAGCCCACCATCATGAGTTCATGAAGGGCTTTATAATATAATATACAATACTGACGTAAAGAATAAACAAATCAAGCAATGCCATTAACTCAGCCTGCAGTGTCTCCTTCCAAATCCAGTAATGATTTTAGTAGAATTCAGGCTCTTGAGGTCATACATATCCCTACAATCCTTAGGGTATGCAATATGCAATACACTATAATCAAGGTAGGATCGCGAAAATGTTAAGGAGAAATATATGGGGTCGCAGCATCAAAAGGTTGGGAAACGCTGAGTCTACATGATCCCCTCATTCTAACAATAGTACTTCCTGAAAAGAGTGCTATTTCTTCCACCAATAAAGAGTAAAAAAAATATACTTAATTACTATGCTAAAAAAATCGAAAAATTAGCATATTAATAGTTATTACATGACTATTTAATTTTTATTGATCCAGCAATTGTTTTTTTTTTTTTTTTTTTTTCGAACAAACTTCGCCAGCCTAATAATTAAAGTGACTTATGCATTAAACAATTTTTTTGCTGAAATTATTGTCTCAAGCTTTGGGGTTATTGACAAACAGAAAAGATAATTGGTTATAGGTTCAATGTTTTAAGCTGCGTAGTCAGTTTATATTAAAAATGTGCTCTCGTATGGTTTGACTGATGAACTTATAAGTTTACTTTTTGAGATTTATTCGCTAATTGATTTATTTTATTAGAAAATAATTTTTTCACGTGAAAACGACTAAAATGATATCATAAGTATTTAAATAATTTACTTAAGAAAAAAAAAAAAAAAAAACCTATTACCTATTTTAGAAAAATAAAGTATGTCTTTTTATAGTTTGTGACATTATCCCTAAATTTAGAGCTCTTATTGATTTCTCGATTGCTTGGCTCGAGTTATACCTTTATTGTACATATGGGCCAAAATTAGTATAAATCGATTTAGTAGATTAGACTCCACGTTTTAGTTTAGTCGACATATTGAATGTTTATAATAAACAGACAAATTAATCAAAATACAACCTAAAACATAATGAGTGTATATGAGAAAGCAAACAAATAAAAGATAAACTATAGTTTTAATTAATCTCTGCTACTATTCAAACATTTTCTTAATGATACTTATCATTCATTTGGCCGTTTCATGTAGTAAATTTGTTATAGGGTTGTAATAAAATCGACAGCTAATAACACTTCTTATTTAATATTCACGAGAAACGTTCCTGGTTAAATATACACAAAATTGACCTAGAGTTTTGATGCTTCTACACGGTAAATATTTGATTGAGTTAAAGGAAGACATAAAATGGAGAACTAACATTAAATTAATGATGTTCTAATAGCGCGATAATTTAACGACATTTATCCTCTTGTACAGTGTTAAATAATTAAAAGATATTGACGGAACTTTTTATAATTTTTTTTTTTTATAAAGATAGCTAATCAATGAGACTAAATTCCAGCTGAGAAAGACTTAAAAGAGACCTTACACAGAATGGAATGTCTCGTAGGGATTTAGATTAAGCCTTAAAGCTATTACTCCTACATGGTATTTAGGTGAAAGAATATTTTAGCATAAGTCGGTATAATCGTTTTCATGGAAGAAAACATGCTCCCGACACAGTGGAATAACCTCTAAGGAAATTTATATTTATTATCCGAGTTAAGAACAGAATGCATTTCAAGCTAAAACTATCTGGAGTCACGACTTCTCAAGTCACTACACTGTAGAGTACAACTACATCAAATAAAACCATTTTATTTGAAAGCTCGGGAACAGACTCATATATTAATGTTGTTTTATATAAATACAACGGCTAGCCACATTTACCATTTTTTTTTTTTTTTAAAGCTATTCCTAGAAACTTATAGAAACAAATGTATACTCCTACATAATATTAGCGTTGGGACAACCGACTAGAAAAAACAACCGAATGAATAAGTCGATTCGGGAAAAAACAGTCGATTGAATTCAATCGACTGAAAACAGTCTCATAGCGGGTATAGGATATATGAATAAAGATATAAACCGAGACTGAACTCGCAAGTCGAATTTTTCAATCGAATGGTTTTTTTTATATAGGAGAAGTACGGTGGAGGCAGTAAAGGCCTCAGAGCTGAGGGGGGGTGAGAGTGAGAAGGCGCTTGAAACTCGTTATCTCTTCCCAAACTACAGCCTGCTACGACATCGTTTTCATTCGAATGAAAAAATATAGACTGAGACTGAATCCAGTCGACTTTTTCATTCGAATGTTTCATTCGGATGTTTTTTTGTTTTGGGTAGGGGAAAGGAACGACGGTGAAGGGCTCAGAGCGGAGGAGCGGTGAGAAGGCGCATGACACTCGTTATCTCGTTATACACACGTCCACATATACACGTCCGAATTACAACTAATACAACTTCAAACTATAGACTGATATCATTCGAATGAAAACTAGATATCCACAACCGAATGAATGAATATTTTAAAACAACCGTTTAGTCGACTTTTTTCAATCGATTGGTTCCCAACGCTACATAATATGTATGCATATACAAACATCCCTGAGAAGTAAAGGTGGGAAAAATTCAACACTGTTGCCTTCTTATTCTAATGCAATGTTGGTGGTGTGGTTAAATCGTACTTACTTGAGAAATAAGTTTAGATTTTAATCTTTAGAATGGTAGAGAAGGATTTTTCACCAAGTTTAGGCCAAAATAAATGATATTCCGAGTGTTTCCAGTGTTACATTGAAGTACCAGAATATATTTTATATCTTGCATTTTATTCCTTACCAAAGATATGGTTAATTTAATGAGGTCAATATTTCATATTTGTACATTCACATCAGAAATCCAATTTTAGTTACATTTTGGGTGGGGAATCACTGCTGTAGAGCATGCGCACAACCTGACATTTTATAATATTTATGAAATACTGATTTTGTATAACATTTATAAAACACTCAGTGCTTCACAGCGTATTTTTATATTATAACTAGCTGGGTACCCGTGCTTCGCTACGGAGTGTTATTATAATTAGATAAGTTTATAAACAACCATAATGAAACATATAAATTATTTTACTATGCAAGAATATCTAGATTCTATCTCTCCCACCTATTTCTATACCCCCTCCTCTTTGATAAGCAAATTTTAAAATATCCTAAATCCCCCCCCCCTAAAGTAAAATATGACAAAACAATACATAAAAACTATTTCTCTACTCTTAAAGAGCTTTTGAATCATCAATGGTATTCATTATATTGACCTCGTATTCATTACTTGTACCATACCCCTGTGTACCAAATTTAAATTTTCAAAATTCATGTGGCTGTCAAGTTTAAGTGGGCAAATTTTTATTGACATTGAACTAAAACTGTAGATTTGTATAAAGAACATACTCACACATACGTTGATTTTTATTTTACCTATTTACTATATATTTACTATATACTATACCTATTTCCATTTTACCCCCTCCTAAATAAAATTGTACATAACAACAATTACTTTTCTCTTAAAGTGCTTTTCAACGATATGCATCATATGAAGGGAATCCATTACTTTGACACTTTTACACCGTACCCCTTTATACCAAAATTTAAATTACGAAAATTCATGTAGACAGTGACCTCCCCCTTGCTTTGAAGGGAAAGTGAGTAAATATTCATCAAATTGGGATAAAACTGTAGATTTGTATAAAAGACATACCCTCATACAGACACTCTTCTTTTTATATAAGATATAGCTAAATTTTTCCATTTTACCCCCTCCTAAATGAAAACATATATGACAAAACTGTACATAACAACAATTAATGTAATCTTAAAGAGCTTTTCAACGGGGTATTCAGTCCTTTGACCCCGTATTCATTATTGTACCCTGTTTCCTGTGTACCAAAATTTAAATTTCGAAAATTCATGTAGACACTGATTTTTTCTTCCTTTGAAGGTCAAGTGTGCATTTTTTGATCGAGATCGGACTAAAACTATGGATTTGTATAAAGAACATACACACATACGTTGACTTTTAGATATATTTTTTCATTTACCCCCTAAATGCACGTAAAAACAATTATTGTACTCTTTAAGAGCTTTTCAACACTGCATCATGAAGGGATTTCAACTTTGACATTTGTACCCCGTACCCCTGTGAACCAAAACTTAAATTTCGAACATTTATGTAGACAGAGATCTTCCCCTTGCTTTGAAGGTCAAGTGAGCAAATTTTCATCGAGATCGAATTAAAACTGTTGATTTGTATAAAGAACATAAACACACTCACACATACGTTGACTTATATAGATATACATTTCCATTTTACCCCCCTCCTAAATGAAAATATGACAAAAACGTACTTAGCAACAATTAATGTACTCTTAGAGCTTTTCAACGATATGCATCATGAAGGGTATGCATTACTTTGACATTTGTACCCCGTACCTCTGTGTACCAAAATTTTAATTTCGGAAAATCATGTAGGCAGTGACCTTCACCTTGTTTGGAAGAAAAAGAGTGTAAAAATGCATCAATTTGGGATAAAACTGTAGATTTGTATAAAAGACATTCTCTCATATAGATACTCTTAATCTTTTATTTATAGATATAGCTATATTTTCTATCTAAATGAAAATATGACAAAAGTGTACATAACAACAATTACTGCACTCTTAAAGAGCTTTTTAACGATATGCATCACGAAGGGTATTCATTACTTTGACCCCGTATTCATTACTTGTACCCCGTACCCCTGTGTACCAAAATTTGAATTTCGAAAATTCATGTAGACCTTGATTTTTTCCTTGCTTTGAAGGTCAAGTGTGCAAATTTTCATCAAAATCGGGCTAAAACTGTAGATTTGTATAAAGAACACACACACATACGTTGACTTTTATATATATAGATAATACAAGATAAAAATAACTTTTTACTGACAACGTTTTTAAATTTTCCTTGTGAATTTCCTTAGCTGTCACTGGTCGTGTTTGTTTACAATTGATTTTGAATTTGACCGCCTAAATATTAAAGGAATATTGTGGTTTATCGATTAATAAGTAATAATTTGGTAAATCTAATTACTGATTATTGCATTGTCATCGGAAATACATCATCTGTGCAAGTTTCAGCTTTCTACTTAGTCAGGAAGTTAGTTAAAAATTGATTGCAAGATTTGTACCGGACACACAAACAAACAAGAAAGCAAGCTAATAAAAACGTAGTAAAAAATAAATAAATAATAATTTTATGTATTAAAGTATTCATCATCTTCGCAAGTAATACTCTGATTTACTTTAGTAACTTAACCAATACACCTTTAATTTTAATGACATATTTCACCGAAAAATCACTTTTAAATACCACATTTTACTATTTTAAATATTAGGGGTTCATTTAAATAATAAGGGTAATACGGGGCTTGAAGTGACTCGTGCCGAAGCAACAGACTACTCTAGATTCAGATTGTAGAAGGCAGTATTAAAAAAATGTTCCTATTGAAACAAACCTGTTTCCCCACTCTATAGAATACAGCGTTGAGTTGAGGGATTTTTAAAATTTTCCTCCACAAATTTGACCATGCCAATATGCAAATAAGGTATCGCTGTAAAGGTCTCGATGCGAATAGTAAAAAAACATGTTAATATTTGTTCCATTTTAATAAAAACTCTTAGCTCGCAAATTAATAAACTTGTAAAAAACTGGTAAACAAAATTTTTTTTAGACTTACTAACCTTAAAAATAAAAATATGAAAAAATTGCACACATACAGCAATTATTGCATATTTAAGAGAATTTCAACGATATGCATCATGAAGGATATATGTTACTTTGACTTTTTGTACCCTATACCTCTGTGTACCGAAATTTAAATTTCTAAATCTCTTGTGGACAGTGACCTTCCTCTAGTTTTGAAGGTCAAGTGTGCAAATTTTCAGCAAGAGCGGAATAAAACTGTAGATTTATATAAGACATACAAACAGACACTCTTCTTTGTATATCTATAATATAAGTGGCAATGTCCTGATTGACTGACTGATTGACATAGAATCAACGCACAGCAAAATCTGCTTAACCGAGAGACTTGCAATTTTGAGGATATACTCGGTTCATATCATAGGCATCCACTAAGAAAGGATTTTGCGAAATTTTTATTTTTGTACTCAGGGGTACGGGGTACAAATGTCAAAGTAATGAATACTTTTAATGATGCATATCGTTGAAAAGCTCTTTAAAAGTACAGTAATTGTTGTTATGTACAGTTTTGTCATATTTTCATTTAGGAGGGGGTAAAAAGGAAAAATATGTATAACTACATCTTATATAAATGAAGAGTGTCAGAGTGTCTATGAGTGTCTTATACAAATCTACAGTTTATCCTAATTTGATGCATTTACACACTATCCTTCAAAACAAGGGGAAGGTCACTGTCTACATGAGATTATGAAGTTAAAATGTTGGTACACAGGGGTACGGGGTACAAATGTCAAAGTAATGGATACTCTTCATGATGCATATCGTTGAAAAGCTCTTTAAGAGTACAGTAATTGTTGTTATGTACAGTTTTGTTATATTTTCATTCAGGAGGGGGGTAAAATGGAATAATATAGCTATATCTTATATAAAAAGAAGAGTGTCTGTATGAGGGTATGTCTTTTATACAAATCTACAGTTTTATCTCAATTTGACGAATATTTACTCATTTTTTCTTCAAAACAAGGTCAGTGCCTACATAAGATTACGAAATTAAAACTTTGGTACATAGGGGTACGGGGTGTACAAATGTCAAAGTAATGAAAACCCTTCATGATGCGTATCGTTGAAAAGCTCTTTCAGACTACAGTAATTGTCGCGACAACAATGACGACCCTTTAAGAGAAATAAATTTATTTTATTTATAAATATCTTTTTTCACAAAAAAACGAATTAAACAAAAATGAAACTAAATATTATACATCAATACATCTGGCACTTACGGTTCCGAACAGTAATTGTTGTTATGTACATTTAGGGGGGTAAAATGGAAAAATATATCTATATCTAAGTATAACAAACTAATAATGTTGTGTCTGTACATTTATCCGATTGGGCTCAAATTTTGTATTTCCACTGAATGAGTAGTCCTGACAACGAATTGTCTGTGCGTCAATCACGTCCGAACGGCTGAATAGATTTTGGTGGTTCTTGGGTAAAATGTTAAGCTCGCAATTCTGCGGATAATGTAGGCTATAAAACGTTTTGGTAGCTTCATATGGGGAGGAGAACGGGGCTATTAAATAGATTTCAAAATTCTAATTTCATTTTTTTTATAAAAAAAATTATCTAACCAAAATCGCAGAAGAAACTACTGACAATTATTATGTTTTTGAAAATTTCTGAAAGAAGAATTGTTAAAGAAATTAGTTTTCAATCGCTGTCAAAAAATATTTAGATATTAAGACAATAGTTTACAAATCACACATTACCGTGCTTAAAACTTTACTAACATAATCATCGCCACTTCTTTAAAATGCTACAATAAAATCGTGTACACGTAGTACAATAATTTCTAAGTTATATTGATAACTGTCAATAGAGATTTTCTAAAATTTTATCCCTAAGAGTAACATAAGGACCGAGTAAGAAAAGAAGGGGAATTGAGCCCAGACCGATCTTCTTAGATAATTCCAATTTCAACCAAGGGATGGCTAAAGGCATGGGGAGTAAAAGAAAACTTTCCCGAAAAGGTATCTTTTAAGAATTTTCTTCAGTTCTCGGAATCCATTACTAATTTGGGATACTAACAAATTATCTTATAAAAGGGAAGGGGGTATAGAAATAAGGGAGAGGGAAAGAATCTAGATATTCTCGCTTAGTAAAATAATTTAAATGTTTCTTGATGGTAGTTTATAAACCTATCAAATTGAAAATAACACACCCCGTAGCGAAGCACGGGTACCCAGCTAGTCTATAATATAAGTGGCAATGTCCTGATTGACTGACTGACATAGAATCAACGCACAGCAAAATCTGCTTAACCGAGAGACTTGAAATTTTGAGGATATACTCGGTTCATATCATAGGCATCCACTAAGAAAGGATTTTCCGAAATTTTATTTTTGTACCCAGGGGTACGGGGTACAAATGTCACAGTAATGAATACTTTTTAATGATGCATATCGTTGAAAAGCTCTTTAAAAGTACAGTAATTGTTATTATGTACAGTTTTGTCATATTTTCATTTAGGAGGGGGTAAAATGGAAAAATGTGTAGAACTACATCTTATATAAATGAAGAGTGTCTATGAGTGTCTTTTATCTTAAATAAATGAAGAGTGTCTATGAGTGTACTGCTTACATGAGATTATATAGTTAAAATGTTGGTACACAGGAGTACGGGGTACAAATGTCAAAGTAATTGATAGGTACCCTTTATGATGCATATCGTTGAAAGGCTCTTTAAGAGTAAAGTAATTGTAATGTACGTTTTTGTCATTATTTTCATTTAGGAGAGGGGTAAAAAGGAAATGTCAACTTAAGTGTGTGTGCGCGCGCGCGCGAACGGGTGCGTGTGTGTGTGTTCTTTATTCAAATTTACCGTTTTATTCCGATTTCAATGAAAATTTGAACACTTGACCTTCAAAGCAAGGGAAAAAGGGGAAGGTCACTGACTTTATGCATTTTCGAAATTTTGATTTTGGTACACAGGGGTACGGGGTACAAATGTCAAAGTAATGAAAACCCTTCACGATGCATACCGTTCAAAAGCTCTTTAAGATTGCTGTAGAGTGCTGTACAAGTATTGTTATGTACATTTAGGGGGGTAAAATGGAAAATATATCTATATCTATGTATAAAAACTAATTATTTTTGTGTCTGTACATTCATCCGATTGGGCTAAAATTTTGTATTTATTAATTTATTTATTTTTATTATTATTATTTTTTTTAAAATACCTTTATTGAATAAAACATATTAATACATAAATAATATTTTAGTACACCAATTTATTTATTTTATTGATTTTACATTTTAGCTCTACATAAGGTTATCTCTCCATTAGAGAACATGGAGGCCCGAGCTGTGGAGAGAGAATATGGGGTATTTCCACTGAATGAGTAGTCCTGACAACGAATTTAAGTTTAGAAAATTTTTTATCTGTCTGTCTGTGCGTCAATCACGTCCAAATGGCTGAATAGATTTTGGAGGTTCTTGGGTACAATGTTAAGCTTAATTCTGCGGGTGATAAAGGATATAACACGATTTGGTAGCTTTATATGGAGCTGAAAACGGGGCTTCTAAATAGATTTTAAAATTCTTATTTAATTTTTCATAAAAAATGTATTTATCACAATTGCAGAAGAAACTACTGACCATATTTGATGTTTTGTGGAAATTTCTGTAGGAAGAACTGTTAAAGAAATTAATTTTCAATCACTGTCAAAAAAAATTTAGATTTATTTTTAGATATTAAGGCAATAATTAATAAATCACGCCTTACCGTGCCTAAACCTTTACTAACTTAATCATGACCACTTCTTTAAAATTCTATAATAAAATCTACGAGTGTATACGTAGTATAATAATTTCTAAATTATATTGATAACTGCCAATAGAGATTTTTTAAAATTTTATCCCTAAGGGGAACATAAGGACAGAGTAAGAAAAGAAGGGGAATTGAGCCCAGACCGATCTCCTAAAGTTAGGAAGTTAATACTTGAGAAAGAGCTCTTATTTTGGATGTAAGCATGTATATTAATAAAAGATAATTCCAATTCCAACCAAGGGATGTAAAATGACTCGGGGAGGGGGGGGGGGGGGACAAAAGGAAAATACCACTGCTTTTCCTTTTTAAAAATGTAGTCGGAATGAATTACTAATTTGGGATATTAGCAAATTATCTTATCAAAGGGGAGGGGGTATAGAAATAAGGGGGAGGGATAGAATCTAGATATTCTCGCTTTGTAAAATAATTTAAATGTTTCTTCATGGCAGTTTATAAATCCATTAAATTGAAAATAAAACACCCCGTAGCGAAGCACGGGTATTCAGCTAGTATAGATATAGATAGATTCGGTCTTTAGGGTTGGTTGTATATAATTTAAAAAATATAAATTTTTGAATTCAGTTTTGCTATGAAGATATTTCGCATACCTTCCTGGGCATCTTCAAGCCTAAAATAACATAAACAATATCATAACATTTTGCTATTAAATCTATACAAGTGCTACATTTTCTATATAACAAAATGAGAAATATATAGTAAAAATGAATTAAAAATATTATTGTTTTTTAATTATATTATATCGCTAATGACCGAATAAGATAAAATAGGGATTAACTGAAGAATAATGTAGGTACTAATATTTTAGTAAATCACATTTAGTCCAAGTAACAAAGGCGCTAAACAGGGGTATAATAAACAAAAAACACATAGTTTTGGAAATTGGTATATCTGTATGTTCATGGGGTACTCCTGTCGAACATAATAAAAAAAAATATCCACCAATAAAAGATATTGGTGAACTAACGCGGCCATATTGGTTGTTACATCTTTTTTTTTTTTTTTTTTATAAATATCTCAATAACTTGCAGGTTTAAAATAGTCTGCCAATTTGTGTGGCACATAGCTTCCTCATGTCCTATTAGTTAATTTAATGATTTTATGCTTTTACAACCTATACTATTGTAAACATTTATTTAATTTTCCCCGTTTTTTAAATCTTTCAAAATTTATTTATTTTTTACATGAATTAAATTATCAAATTAGAAAATTTAAAGAACGCAGACTTTTGAAATTAATCTGGGGACTCTATCTACGGACTGTTTTTTACAAACCATCCAAATTTCATAAAAAATCAGATGAGTACTAAGATGTAGAGGTGCAAATAAATGTATGTTTGTGCAAGAGAATGAAGAGAATTTGTACATGGGGAAGAGAAACAAATAGATGCAGAAGGTGAATCTTATATGAGACCAACAATTACCTACTGTCCAAATTTCATTGAAATTGGACGAGTCGTTTTTAAGTTATGTTGGATCGTAAAAATTGAGCGACAGACAGACAAACACCGAACCAAAAATGCTCCATGATGTCTGAAACAGATTTCTGTTTCGGAATTTTTGTAATCGAAGACATAAAAAATGTTTTATTCTTCAGGTCGATCACATAGTTTTTCGTTACCTTTGGTATGCTCGGAGGCAATAGTTATTTATGCACCTAGAGAGTAAAGAAAGCCATTATTCCCTGATCAAACAAGTTTCTTGAGGCGAAGCCGAAAGACCATGGTCCCTAAATCCCGAGGCGAAGCCGAGGGAATAACGCCAATCAGCTCTCCCAGTGGCGGATCTAGAATAATATTCTTTTTTTTGGGGGGGGGGGGGCTACGGGGGGTCTGGTTTTTTTACCCCAGGAATGGGGGTCCGGGGGCCCTTCCCCAGAAAATGTTTAGTTTTTTAATAACAAATCTGTGAATTTTTTGCATTTTCAATAACTAACTCTTAAGTCAGAAACAAACATGATTAAGATAAAAAAAAACTAGATTTTTAATATTATAAAATATTTATAGTGTTGATCCCTTTCACTTGATGTTTAAAAGGAATTAAATTATAAAAAAAAAAAAAAAATAAATAAAGAAGTATAAATAAATAAAAAAGAATAAATTTATTTTACAAATATCAATCTATGTACATAATATAAAAAAAATAATAGATTTATTTGTCTAATTGCTGAAAAAACCTTAACAAATATTTTAAGTTTTATTAAAGGTTATGATATGTCAGGATTTATTAGCCTAGTTACTCTAAAATACCAACAAAACAGATTAATTTAATCTCATTCGTCTGGGGTGAACACTTGCAAACTTGTCAATAACATTTGACGGGTTCAACACATTACTATTTATGTGAATATTCATAAGGGCTAATCCATTCAGACGGTCTTCTACCATTGTCGACCTCAGGTATGACTTGATTAGTTCAAATGTTAAAAAGCTTCTTCCTCCAGTACAGTACATGATATCACTGGCAGGATACAATTGAGATGAAGAAGGTTTTTGATGTTAGGATAAAACCTTCTGATTGGGTCGCTGAACGCCTCAACTGCTGAAAAAGGTCGATCCTTTTGCTCTCCATAGTATTCTCAATCCACAATTCAATCTCGTTTCTGAGTTTTACTTTACTTTCTCCAGTCTTCAGTGTACTTCTCAGCGGCAATGACAATGCTTTTCAGATCACCGTTATGATTGAGAGATTTGGCTGGAATTATGTTCAGTTTGATTCTGATTCTCTAATCTCTGATAGTTATCTAATCTCTAAGTCTGATAGTTCACTAATTATTCTGTCAATAAATAATATGAAAACACTCTTTCTGTAGTATTCTTTTGGGTTTGAATCGCAAATGATCGATCGATGAATTTGTTCCCCTGCTATGCAGGGACATTTAACCTCAATCTATGTTCTGAGGCTACTTTAAGAGCATTCTTATAGATTGTGTAATAAAAAGCTGGTTCAGTGTGGTACCTTGTCATTAGCTTGATTGTTGTGTTTGCCATGTTGTAGCAGAGATTAAGATCAACACTAGGGCTCTGGACGTCTCTTGATAAAGCCATAAAGCAGCAGTCAAATCAAGGACTGTTCCTAAGATGTGAAAAGTTAAAACAAATTCAAAATTAAGCATAGCAAATAAAATTCCCACAGATTTTGTGGATGGTTTTCTTTCTTCGATAGTTTCGAAGAAAACTACAGCCCCAAACACATATAAAAAAAAATGTTAAACATCATGCCTTTCAATGAAGCGAATTTCACAAAGGGTAATCAGTTTTTGTCTCATCACATCACATCCGGGTCAAGCTCTTTAATGATGTTTTTCAAAAGAAGTACCTACTCTTTTTGAAGAATCTTTAGCAAAATTGATAACTTCGGATGCTGCTCCTACAGCATTTCTGATCATAGGCTCATTACTTGCATGTGTAAGAGCAAGATTTAATTGATGTGAAGCACAATGAACATATATATATATATATATATATATATATATATATATTACATATATATATATATATATATATATATATATATATATATATATATATATATATATATATATATATATATATATATGCAGGGTGGTCCAAATTTCTCCCCCCCCCCCTCTTAACTTTTGAACGGTTTGAGATAAATTAATGAAACTTGGGGGATCTCTACCATGCAAAGGGAAGTTTGTTTTCATGCAATCACCCACTAGGGGCAACCACCCACTTTGTCCCCAGGCCACCCAACTTCAAAATATCAAATTGGAATGTATATTTTTGATAGCATATTTGAATTCTAGAGTGAAAAATAATAAACTTTTACTTGAAACTATTTTTTCTATCTCCAATATTTTGCCCCCTACAGGGGGGCAAAGATAGCAAAATAACCCTTCCAAAATAGTAAAAAAATAACACTTAGATCGTTATAAAATCTAAAAGGTTTGAAATAAAGTAATGGAACTTGGGGGATCTGCACCATGTAAAGGGAAGTGTGTAATCATCCACTCGCGTACTAGGGGCAACCACCATTTTGCCCCCAGGCGCTGAAATCTACCATTTTTATACCTTTGCCCCCCTATAGGGGGCAAAATATTGGAGATAGAAAAAAAGCTTGAAGTAAAATATTTTTATTTTTTACCGTAGAATCTAAATATGCTATCAAAAATATACATTCCAGGTTAACATTTTGAAGTTAGGAGGTCTGGGGGCAAAATGGGAGGTTGGCCCTACTGCGCGATTGCATGAAAACAAACTTCCCTTTACATGGTAAAGATCCCCTAAGTTTCATTAATTTATCTCAAACCGTTCAAAAGTTAAGAGGGGGGGGGGAAGACTTTTGGACCACCCAGTATATATACATATATATATATATATATATATGGCTGAAAAGGTTTAATTCTAGAATGCGAGCCTGAACTCTTTTAAATTTTCCTGCCATATTAGAACCTCCGTCATAAGCCTGGCCTCTCAGAAAATTTAAGCCTAAGCCTAGTTCTTCAATTTTTTTTAAAGAATTAGTTCTTCAAGCTCTTCTCCAGTTGTTTCTGTGGCTTCTACAATGCCATCAAATATCTCTTTTATTTTGCAAGACTCCAAGTCAAGAAATCTTGCATATTGTGAGTTCTTTAACAGAACTGGTGTCTCTTGTTTCATCAGCAATTAAGGAATAATAGTTTGAAAGTCTAACTTCTTTGACGATTTCATCCACAATTAAGGAACCGCAACTATGCCGTTTTGGGTTGTCTTCCTCATAAAAGTTGCATTTTTAGAAGTTGTTTTAAGGTGGTGTTGTAATATTTTATCACCTGCGTTTACACGAAATCTTGGCAGGGCTCTGAATTTTCTTTCATTTCGTTGTATATCATGTAAGTCCAAGTTTCCGTCACTCTGTAGCTTTCATACAAGATGACTGGTGGTATCCTTTAGATTAGAAACATGATCTTTAAATACTTCTAAAGAATGTTTGTATTTAGTTAAAGGAGTTAGCACTAATTTCCCTAATACGACTTTATCCAATATCCCACCCTTTCCTGTCCCTCCAGCCGAGGCCAATCGTTTTAATATTTATTTGCACAGCACTCCCGTGTCTTTTTTATCTTCGCTGATGAGTTAAAATAGTAAGAAAATATATACTTAAAATTTAAACACAGTGTCATAATTTTAGCCCGATATGTATATGCTTATTTACTAGGATTCAGCCAGATAAACTTTTCAATTTCCAGTATTTTGGGGGGGCTTTAGCCCGGAAGCCCCCCCCCCCTCCCTGTAAATCCACCACTGTCAGCTCCCGAGGCGCAGCCAAGGGAGATAATTATCGCGAGAGGAATTATAGCACTTTACTCCCGAGGTACATGCAATATTTTATCTCCTGTACGGAGAAAATACACATTTTCATCCATTGCACCGTTTTTATTTATTATTTTAATAAATAACAACAATTGTTAGCACTTTTAATAGCAGATATAAGAGATTCAATATTAAAAACAAATAAGAATTGCAGTACGGGTGTATATGACCATAAGTAGTCCGGCACCCAAACAAAAAAAAAAAAAAAAAAAAAAGAATTGTAGTTAAGTTCAAATAGAAGGTTATTTAAATGCAGGTTTAAGTTTAAACACAATGATAAACAAGGTCGAAAAAGCAGTGTCGCCAACCTGATTTTTTCAACCTCACTACATTGGTACGTGGTTCAAGTCCCGGTGCTGGGGTCTATTTTTCTCTGTATGTCTCCCGTAGTTAATGATAATTATAATTTGATTTAAATTAAAATTTAATCTTTCCGTAGTAAGAAAACTATCTAAAACTTAAAATTTTAATTGCAGTTAAGTTCAAATAGAAGGTTATTTAGATGCAGCTGTAAACACAATGATAAACAAGGTCGAAAAAGCAGGATCAAATTGTATATAACATTGAAATAAAATCATATAAAAATATTATGAAACTTCTCCATGTATAGAACCTTTTTCGTAAGGAATTCTGTGCTCTTTAATTTAGTGTAAAGTAATATTCTCTTGAACCTGCTAGTTTTTGAGATATTTATAAAAAAACAAAAATAAGGGACGCGAGCTCACCCCCGACTACTGAGTACTGTTAGTATGTTCGACAGAAGCACCTCATAAACATGTATATATATGAGTCATATATATACATGTTTATGAGGTGCTTCTATGTGACATATCTTAAAAACTACACGATTTTAAATTTTAATGAAATTTGTAGGTAGGTCATAATTAGCCCATTGTTGGTCCCATGTAAGCCCATTGTTGGTCCCAGGCGCAACCTTCTGCGCCCATTTGTTTCTCTTCAACATGCGCAACACATACATTTATTTACACCTATATCTTCAATAGTACTTATCTGATTTTTATGAAATTTGGATGGTTTGTCGAAAGTAGACCGCAAATAGCATCAGATTAATTTTAACTGTCTGCGCTCTTTAACTTTCTCCTAATTGATACTTTAATTTATTTAAAAATCAAAATATATTTGACATTTTAAAAAATGGGGGAAAAAATTATATAAAATAGACAATATTGGTCTGTAAAAGCATAAAATCAATAAAGTACGTGGTAGGATGCGAGAAAGCCACACTAATTGGCAGTCTATTTTTATTGCTAACACACATTTTATTTTAGGTTCAATTAAAGTTTTGGTTCAAAATGTCCCGCCGCTACCTCACAATACATTCTTGCTCTTCTAATAATTGAAGACGTAGCTCTAAAGAGTATCTGGGGTCGTCTCGTGTGGATGCAGCTGCAGCCATAATTATTTTAATTTGCTCTTCTTTGGTTTGAGGTTTATTTGAATACACTAGACTTTTTATTTGTCCCCGAAAGATAATAGTCAAGAGGCGTTGGTCCTGGTGACTTAGGAGGCCAGAGAACTGGACCTCCTCTTTCAATACACCGCACCGGTTAGCGAATTTGAAATTTAGATATTCTCTTGCATTTACACCAAAATGTGGTGGTGCGCCATCATGCTGAAACCATATGTCACCATAACAATGTGACAAATTAAGTAGATGGCCTACCAGATTTATTTACTATTAAATTTAATATTGCCCATACGACGATATAATCACATGGCCTACCAAATTGATTTTTGGTTTGAGATTTTGTCAAAAGTGTATAAGGTACTTTTGACTTAAAATTTTCCAAGGAATACGATTTTAAGTTATGTTCGTCGAGTCACGGGACAATATATATATATATATATATATATATATATATATATATATATATATATATATATATATATATATATATATATATATATATATTCACAGATCTATATAGATATACACATAAATAAATGAATTGGTGTAAAATTGCCTACAGACCTTCGGTGTGTTCTGGAATCACATGTTCGCATATTTATTTATTCTATTCCAATACTTGCTTGCGGGAGAGTAGAAGAAACTGGAAATTAAATATATAACACGTTCGTTTTTTGCAAACTAGGTAAATCTAAAACTAAATCCCCTGTTTACAGCAGTGAGAGATAACTTTTTATCCTCTGCACGGATCGCATAATTGTAAACATGCTAAAACCCACTAGATCCTAGAAAAAGCACGTATTAAGTAAATCGAAGCCAGACCTTTGACATTGTTTTACGTAACGTTCGAAATACTTCTTCCAACTAAAACTTGTCATAACATTTAAACGTTATCTTTAAGGTAAACTTTAAATACGTTATATTTATAATATAAGTCGGTCATTCATAAAGAATATAATAATATAACCGAATCTTTTATCACTTTAAGCCTGTTAATTTTTGGTCTGTTTCGTTAATACTATTGATTTAAAGGTTTTATCCCTTTACCCTAAACCTATGAACGTCAAGGCCTGTCGTCATGTTGTGGTAGTAAACATGAAATAAAATCGAAAAGCTAACTTATAAAAGACAAATTATGTTAAGAATTTTCATCATTATGGTGATATTGACCAATAATTAACAAGGATGGTTATCGATGTAACCATCCATTTATTTGTAATAAATCGTCAAAATTAAGACACGTAATAGTGAAGTCAATTTATTAATTTAATTATCATAATCTTTATAATATAGTTCATACTCTTTTAACATCATAAGTTCATACTTAATATCATAAGTTTATACTCTTTTAACATCATAAGTTCATACTCTTAAGTTTAAGTTTTTTATTTAAACTTTTATGTGATCGTTTCACATACGCTCCTCATTTCAAGTAATAACTTCATATTAGAGCTTTAAAGAAAAGTAAATAAATTATGAATTAATTGATTATGTGGGATTTACGCCGCACTCTATAAAGTCAAAAAAGTCGCACAGTGACTCTAAATACAAAACATCATCTCGTTAAAAAATTAAATATAATAATTGTTGCTTCGTTATAATTTTACATCGAAATGACTCAGTGTTGCAAAAATAACGTTAATCGACTATAAAATATGAAAAATTAATGGCATTCTTACAAATTGAAGTGTTGTAACCAGACTGTATTGAACTTTGTTATTGCTATGCCGGAAGTTTACTCTTTGATTGAGTTAACTCTGGAAGTTTTTATTGATTATTATATTAGGCTAATATGCTTGAGTATTATTGGGATGTTCAATCTAAAGTGGCAGCAATGCTTATAATGGCGTTGTAAAATAACAAGTTGTTATATCTAGTTGTTGCAATTTTTTTGTAACAATATTTGGTTTTATCATAATGAGACCATTTTGTAGAGAGAAACCTCAGGTGTAACCACCCCCTCTGACATTGTAATTATTGTATGTAAAACTCCTGTAAATAACAAAACTTGTGGTGGAAATAAATAGTAATAATAATTATTATTATATATGGGGTCCGAATCATCACCTACCTCATCCTCATCAGGTGATGATCCGGTGACTCTTACATAGATATAAATATTGTAAAAATCATCATAGTCCAGTTATTTTGTCATAAATATGGCTTCTGTTTCAAAACAAAATCGGAGATTCAATTCTTTTTTTTTTATCGCTTTATTTTGACGTTCTGAAAAAAATATTGAAAATCGGCAACGAGATCATGGTCGCAATAAAAGTTAACTAGGTTTTTGCTAAGCCGTTCGTTGTACGTAAAAAATGATTTAGACCTTTTATGTGGGAAAATTTAATAATCTTGCTTTTTAATAATTACCTCGATTTGTCTCCGAGCCATAGGAAGCGAGATATTCGTAAAATCGTAAAAATACGTAAGAAGTGGTGCGGTGACGGATACTAAATATTAATAGATATTCTTCGTCCTAATCCGTAAACAGTCCATTGTACTTAAAAATTAATAAAACCTTTTTATGGGATATTTTGTTATCTTTAATTTTGATAACTACCTTGATTGGTGTTGGAGCCATAGGAAGCGAAATAATCGCAAAAAAGTACCGATTTTTATAGGTTTTTTCTTTTTACTTATGGTCTTCTGGGGTAATAAATGATACAATTTTTCTAGTTTAAAAAAAGGTGATATTTCATCCCTATTTTCGGGATATTCTCAAACCTTATATATTGTAGTTTTTGTGATCCATTTTTTCAAATGTCAAGTCAATTAAAAATTTTTTTCAAAATGTCTTCCTTTACATACTTATGTAAATTCGTCTTTTAAATAAAAAATAAAAAAGTAACAGGTTGAAGGTGAGCCCATGGATTGAAAAAATGGATCACAAAAACTACAATATATATGGTTTGAGAATATTCCGAAAATAGGGATGAAATATCACCTTTTTTTAAACTAGAAAAATTGTATCATTTATTACCCCAGAAGACCATAGTAAAAAGAAAAAACCTATATAAATTAAAGGGGACAACACAGAGGAAGAATAATGAGTACCGATTTTTTTTTGGAACAGAAAACCTAAAATGACTGGACTATTATAGAATTAAGATTAACATTATAAGTAAGATTAATATTAAAAAATAATATATATTTTGTTTCAGTGTTTCGTATTGAATGATTAGAAGTGTCAATATAATTAATAATAATTAAATGGCTTTATACAAATATAGTTTAAATGAAGTGATATTTATTATGGTAACATTTCATAAAAACGAAAGTTAAAATTATTTTTACTTTCTCATATAAGGAGAAAGTATTGTGATGGCGCGAAAATTCGATTTTGTGATTTTTATGGATTTACACGTTTTGAGGTCCCCTGAGTCCAAAAAAGTGTTTTTCAAAAAATGTCTGTCTGACGTCTGTCTGTGCAGACGCCTGGAGCCTAAACTACTGGGCCAATTTTGTTGAAATGTGATATACATGTTCAGAAAAATCATACCCCGAGGCGAAATCAGGAAATAAATTTTACCTCGAAATTTGAGGGCGCTACCCCCCAAAAAATTAAAAAAAAACGTGAAAAGAAATTAATTCTCGAAAAACTAAACTTATTTCTCGAAAACGATTCCGACGATTTTGATTAAAAAATTCTAAAATGTAGTCCATTTACGTACGAATCTAAGAATAAAAGCCATTTCCCCGGAAAAAATCTAGTTCCTGAGAAAATAGCTTTAAACGCGGAAGGAGAGAGTCCGAGTTCGATTCCCCGCCGAGGAGAAGTTATTTTTATGATATATTTTGATAAAATGTTCAATAATAATTAAATGTAGCAATGAAAACTAATAAATGGATAACACTGGGCCTAGTAATTATGAACTCGTATATGAGAAAGTTTGTCTGAGTTGTCTCTGGCCGATTTTTTTTACATGCACCTATGTTAAATTCATCGAAATCAGTTTACAAGCGTAGATGAATATACTCAGACATCTTCTAAAGACTTCTTTTTTGGACCCAGGGAACTTTAAAACGCAAGAAAACGTCGAGTTTGTTTACATTTAACCAAAACTAATTTGCTGTTCATTTATTAAAGTAACTGTTTAAATCGAGTTTTTAGTGATAAACAATGAGTGAATCAAGTGACTTTTACGAAAATATGGAGAATAATAATACTCCTCCAGAAATAATTAATTCGGCAAAAAATACAACTAATGAATTATTGCCATCTTTATCAAGAGAGAGATACGAACTTACATAAAGCAAATTTATTCTTTTCTGTATTTATTATTTAAATCTAACAATCGTGGATAAAGTACGGTACGCAACTCGTGCGAAAACGGCATTTTGCATTGCTCGTGTGGTTTTACCACCCTCGCTATCACTCGGGTGCAAACTCCACACTCGCATGCAAAATGCTACTTTCCGAACTCGACACGTAATGTACTATTAACATCCTAGGACGTAAACATTTTTTTTGTACTGATAGTTATCAAAACAGCCGTTTTTAGCGCTGCAATCTTTGTAGAAATGCTTCTTCGTAAGATTAAAATCCACTGTCAATGCGTTTTATTTATTTTATGTTATAGTGTAACCTCTTTAAGGTTTCTTTTTCTCAAAGTCTTGAGTATGTACTAATATTTGCTATAGTTATATTGATTAATATTTAATGTTTTTCATTGTCTGCTACCTCGGAAAAAATAGCATATGCTACACGACTGTAAAGTGTTTTTTCTTTACCTTGGCAATATTTACTGTCTCGCTTCGCTCGACAGTAAATTTGATAGCCGCGGTAAAAAAAAGAAGAAAGAACTCACTTCACAGCCTAGTAACATACTATTACTTAATCTTACTTCGTATATTATGAGAAAATAGTGAAAAAAGAAAGCATTTACATGTTGTGGTTGGTAACAAGCACTAAACAAGAAGGTTTGCAATCTAGCGTTTAATAATTTAGGTATATTTACTTATTTTAAAACAATGATGTGCTATAGCAAGAATTTGTAAGAGCAAAGTATTACTCTATAAGTCGAGATAATTTATTTATTGCTGAACTTGGTAACTACTTTCTATTATTCATGAAGCCTTTCTTGAAAATATAATGGCTAGATCAGTTATATATAATTAACTTTTTTAATTGTTTATTTTTAAAACTTTTTTATTATAAAAATGATTAAAAAAAAATGTAAAAACAGCACAGCATTACAAAAATGGTAAGAAAAAATAAAAAGAATGTAACATTTTATTAGCTTTATGGATCACTAAAAAGTTAATGGTAAAAACGTTTTTAAAATGTTTTGCAATATTGCTGTTTCATAAATCAATAAGCTTATAAATAAATTATTATTCTTGGTATCCTGCTTGTTGCCGAATTATATATTGGTTAGAATTTGTTTTTTCTTCAACTTATATTTAAATGGTTATAAAACACTTATATCCCCGTCGATATAATGTTAGACGATTTAAAACATAGCGCTGGTAGAAAATGAGCATAATAAATCAATATAAATAATGAAGGAAATAAATTAATGAACACTTAAAAGTTGTATAAATGTATTCCTATATCATGAATACACAAAAAATTATATTCCGCATCTTGGATTATATCTCCCGACCTACTACAGCTAGAGATTGGAAATTTGGTATACAAGTTAACATTTTTTGCCCAAAAACAGAGAAAATATTGCTAACATTAACACTCAAAATTTCTGCGATAAGCGATCAATTGCAAATTGATCGCAATATTTTATATTTTTTGCAATTTTCAAGTTGGGTATCATTTCAAAGGTATTGAAATGTAGATCACAAATATATATCGTGTTTCCAAAGTAGTGGCCATTTTACCCTCGAAAAAATTAAAACAGGGCACAAAATGTACCCCCTCCCCCATTTGTATTTTTTGAAAATTTGAAGTTGGGTATCATTTTATAGGTACTGAAATTTGGTTCACAAACATATATCGTATTTTTCAAAATAGTGGCCATTTTACACCCGAAGAAATTAAAACAAAACGCATAAAAATCCCCCCCCCCCCCCCCCCGGTACCCAATTAAAACAGTTTCTAAAAATAAGGCAAAAATATAAAAATAAGTATCTCTGTGATTCAATGATATTTCCGGGAGTTGATATTAAAAAGTCAAATTTTAGAAATATTAGGGGGCCGTAACTACGGAGCCCCAAAATTTTACTTTATGAAAATTTGAAGTTGGGTATCATTTTAAAGGTATTGAAATTTGGTTCACAAAAATATATCGTATTTTTAAAAATAGTGGCCATTTTACACCCGAAGAAATTAAAACAAAACGCATAAAAATGCCCCCCCCCCCGCTGCCCCATTAATACAGTTCCTAAAAATAAGGCAAAAATACAAAAATAAGTATCTCTGTGATTCAATGATATTTCCGGGAGTTGATATTAAAAAGTCAAATTTTAGAAATAATAGGGGGCCGTAACCTCGGAGCCCCAAAATTTTACTATATGAAAATTTGAAGTTGGGTATCATTTTAAAGGTATTGAAATTTCATTTTATTAATTATTTTATTAATAAATTATTAATAAATTAATTATTATTTTATTAATAAATTTTTTATTTTTCACAAATATATATATTGTATTTCCAAAATGGTGGCCATTTTACCCCTTACAAAACCGAATAAGTGCATACCGAAGATACTTAAAAGTGAAACTTTTTGTACATATTTTAGTTTAAAATAATAATAATAATAATAATGTATTTATGAATTTTTATGACCGAAGAAACCCTTTTAGTAACTTGCTGGCAAGTACTTGACGGGATTTTTATTATCTAGTTTATACCTTAAACACTAAAAGCACTTTTACAAATTATAACTTATGTTTATGTTATGAGGCAAAACTCTACAGTGTTATATATTTCACTAATAACTTTCTCTTTAGTGGGCTGCGGATACAGTGGCGCTCTGGAAAATTTATTTATTTAATTTCTTTTTCTTTCTCTTCTCTTTCTTTCTTCTAATGTTATAATGCATTATCTTTAGCTAATCCGCAGTGGATTTTCCCGATTCTTTCATCATAAATAACAGTCCAGATATAAGTATTTTCGAATCATATTCAGTTTAAAAACAAAAACTGAAGATCGGAGCAGAATGCACAATGCTCACTCCTGTAATGTTTATTTTGATCTAGAAATGTATTTACCAATTATTAATAATTTTTGAAGTATATTTTTCCGCTGTATTTCCTCTATAAACGTCATATATAAATGTTTCTCAACTAAAATTCACCCCAATAATTTTATGAGGAACACAGTTTCTCCCTGTAGACTGAAATATTTAAAAAAAAAAAACTTTTCTCTTTAATGAAATTTAAATGTTACCAGTAAGATAATAACTGTTTTATTATTATTTGCGACATATTTAAAAACTTTACCAACTAGATAGTGTTCATTCATTATTATATTGATTATGTTTTAATCGAGAATTAGAGGATCTTCCATATAGTTAAAGAAGAAGAGTATATGTTAACAGTTTATTTTCAAAAAACCACACGAAAGTGAATAATTTATTTACCAACACTTTAGTTAGTTTGTTCATACTGGTCTGTATAAATATTATCTTTCAGCGAGCGACATGTAAATCCACTGAAAATGCTGATCAATGGTTGCGAAACGATTGCCAGTTGATCAACATCAACAGAAAAAAAAAAATGTTATATCTACTTGCGGCAGCAAAATGAGGCATTATTGAACTGATTTCGGGCAGAGAAATGTGATTTTACTGCCTAGGTGGAAAAATTTGGATGCCTAGGCAGCAAAATTTTTATTGTTATAATGTTGGCAATAACAGTTTATACTATTATCTCTATCTTATAACAATATATATATTACAGTTTAATAAGTAAAATTTAATAAATAATCGTTTTAATATTTAAATAATTTGTTTATATTTGTTAATTCTGTTAAATAAGTTCAATGAATAGTAGATCTTTAATTAAAAAAATCGGTCCGAGACAACTCAGACAAACTTTCTCATATACGAGTTCATAATTATTTAGCCCAGTGTTTTCCAATTATTAGTTTTCGTATGTACATGTACATTTAATTATTATTGAAAATTTATCATAAAAATAACTTCTCCTGGGCGTGGAATCGAACCCGGGCTCTCTCCATCCGCGTTTTAAGCTAATTTCTCAGGAACTGGATTTTTCCCTGGAAAACGGCTTATATCGTTGGATTCGTATTCAAATAGACTACATTTTTACTTAGAATTTTTTAATCAAAATCGTCGGAACCGTTTTCGAGAAATAATTTTTTTTCAGGTTTTTTCAGAGTTTTTGGGGGGTAGCGCCCCCAAAATTAGAGCTAAAATTCATTTCTCGATTTCGCCTCGGGGTATGATTTTTCTGAACATGTATGCCAAATTTCGTCAAAATCGGCCCAGTAGTTTAGGCTCCAGGCGTTTGCACAGACGACAGACGACAGACAGACGACAGACAGAAATTTTTTAAAAACCACTTTTTTGGACTCAGGGGACTCAAAACGTGTAAATCCATCAAAATCTCAAAATCGAATTTTCGCGCCATCACAATACTTTCTCTTTATATGAGAAAGTAAAAATAGCGGAGTCACTAGCCACACTGCAGCTTTTTGTAAACATCCAACATCCATATTGTTATTATTATTGTTGAAGTCATCTAGCTACTTTTCTTGATTTATACTAGTTATTTTGTTGTTATAGATTCAGTTTGCTATTCACTTATAGTTATTATTCCCAAGCTTCTTATTTGTTTTCTTTATGAACATAAATTTAGGTAATACATATTTTATTATTATTATTTTATTATTATATCAAAATAATTAACTATGTTATATAAATAAAGATGGTATTTTAGTAGGTTCATTTTTCTGCCGCCCGAAGATAAAATATTGTGTGCAACAAAGGCAGTAAAGGAAACATTTCTGCCTCGTTTATTCATTCATTAGTCTAGTGCGGAAAGTAGCATTTTGCATGCGAGTGTGGAGTTCAGCGTACTACCCTCGCTGACGCCACACGAGCAAAGCAAAATGCAGTTTTCGCACGAGTTGCTTACCGTACTTTATCTACGATTGTAGATTTTAATAATAAATACAGAAAAAAAATGTCTCTTTTGATAAAGGTGACATTAATTCATTAGTTGTATTTTGTGCCGAATTATTTCGGGAGGCTTATTATTCTCCTCATTTTCATAATCATTCATTGTTTTTCAACTCGATATAATCAGTTACTTTAATTAAACAAACAGCAAATTTGTTTTGTTAAATGTAAACAAACTCGTTAATCGTGCGTTAAAGTGAAGAATTCCTCTTTTTTTTCCGCACTCGGGCGGAAAAAGGAAGAATTATTAACGCGCATGCGCAATGACATCTACGAATAGAATCACTTTCTACGCATCTAAACTGATATATAATGTTTATATTTCGTATCAATCGTAGATAAATATATTATACAGCTTATTCGGTACTAATTCCCAGCATGAGACTATGCTTAGGTTCTAGAACTCTTATGATTACTCTACTTTCTTACAATTTTATTTCGGTTGATAAACTGAGATGTATAAGAGGCATATTTACACAATTCGATTGGAATGGATGGCACTTCTGCTCTTAATTGACTTTAGGGCTAGGGAACGTTCCTGAGGAACTTATTTTAAGTGGATATTGGTCAACCAGGCCAATTCTAGCAACTAGAAATTGAATTAGCAGTAGTAAATATAACTTTGAGTGATGTATTGTCAGTTATAAATTCCAATGTTCCAATTTGTAGATCTTAATACTCAGTCATTATATCGTGCCTAGTTTGAGTTGTAAAGTGAATGTTTCATGTATTCCAACATGTTTCCCAATGCACACACACACATTTACTATATATATATATACCCACAAAGTTGGAGCATCGTATCGAACAAACTAGACATATCAAACTTAAAACCTAAGGTTAGAAATAGATAATAAATTTTCCTCAAGCCAAACATAGACGCAAGGGACTTTTGTATAATTATAGTTTCATGCAGACAACAAAAATGTTTTTATTTTAGTTTTTTTATTGCTTGTTGTATTTACGGACTTTACTTGTGTTTTTATAAAGAATGTTGTTTATTTCTTTCAATGTTTTGTATCCTGGAAAACTTTATTATGTCAAGGTCGAACTATATTTTAAAAGAGGTAAATATTTCTACCTTCAACAGCTTTATGGTAGTGATTTTGTCGATACATTTTTTGGAAAGGTGTTTTCTTTATAAAGGACTAAGAAGCTTAAAATATTTTGCAAAGTAAGATCATAAATTATTTAATGACAATTAAAGGGGGTTGACATGTAGATAAAGATACATATAAGGTATTCGCGTCTCATAGTTCTCTTCAAAATCTATATCAATATACATTCGTTCTCGATCTCGATAATTGCAATTCGATGTGCACTCTAATTTTACGAAGTGTAGTATTTTGAAAAAGAGGAATCTTTTTTTAAGTTAAGTATATCAACGCATTATTCCAATTTTTATGCCATTTGGCTTTACTGGGTATGTAATATTACTATATTCTAAATATATACTGCAGATACACACACAAATATTATATAAATATTCTGTACGTACTAAAGAAATGTTGCCTTAAGATTTTAATTACTTCGAGAAAATTAATTTCAATGTATTTGACAGTGGGCCTTAATTGAACTTTAGTTATCAGACTAGAAATGGATGAGGTTATAGTAAGATTATCTGCATTACAAAAATATTTATAGGCATTTTAAAAATTCAGGAAAAATGTTTCATCCGACCCCATACCAGGGGTGGTTTTAACAGTTATTGGGGTTAGTTGTAACACTAACAGAATAAAGAGAATTATGTTAGAAATACTTATTTATCGAGTCAAAATCACAGAACATGAAGCAAAATAATTGAATAATTGGTCATTCACAGAATAATAGGTGTTTAAGATAGTAAAAATCGGTCCGAGACAACTCAGACAAACTTTTTTATATATACAAGTTCATAACTACTTAGCCAATGTTTTCCATTTACTAGTTTTTGTAAGTGCGTTTAATTATTATTGAAAATTATATCAAAATTTACCATAAAAATAACTTCTTTAGGGTGGGGAATCGAACCCGGGATCTCTCCGTCCACGTTTTTAGCTATTTTCTCAGAAACTAGATTTTTCCTGGAAAAATCCGTATTTTAATGGACTACATTTTAGAATTTTTTAATCAAAATCGTCGGAACCGTTTTCGAGAATTTTTTTTTTCACGTTTTTTCAGAGTTTTAGGGGGGCAGCGCCCCCAAATTTGGAGCTAAAATTCATTTCTCGATTTCGCCTCGGGGTATGATTTTTCTGGACCTTTATGCCAAATTTCGTCAAAATCGGCCCAGTAGTTTAGGCTCCAGGAGTCTGCACAGACAGACGACAGACGTCGGACAGACATTTTTTAAAAACCACTTTTTTGGACTCAGGGGACTTCAAAACGTGTAAATCCATCAAAATTTCAAAATCGAATTTTCGCGCCATCACAATACTTTCTCTTTATTTGAGTAAGTAAAAAACAATAATAAATATTCTAAATGTAATTTGTATCATATATTTTGTAGTTCAAGGTTAATTAACATAAAAACTAATAAAATTTGACGAAAGTAAAAAAAAAAATATTTTATTTAAATTATTTAAATGAAGTGTATTTGAAAATTTCATACTTTACAGCCAGCTGGTAACTTAATTGTAAACATTGTTACAACCGTACCCAGAACATGTTTTAATAAAGTTGTCGTCATAACCTCCGAAATAAACAATTTAGATAAAAAAGAATTAAACCTGTTGAACTTCCATAACCAAAGTTCTTATGTTAAAAACTATAATAATAATAACCACAACTATTATAGTTTTGGGTATAAAAAAGCAAAAGGTTAGCAACCAAAATACTTACTTTTGGACGCGAAAAAACAATACCCCCTCTCAGAAACTTATGATAAACTCGAAACGACACCAAACCCAAAAGTTCAGATTCCGCCACGGAAGCCGCCTCCCTTTTCCTTGGTTGTTCCCAAATATCGCTAATTTTTCCACCCATTAATTGGGTTGTTTCAACCGTCTCCGGTCTCCCCTACATAAAGTAGGTGAATTAACTCTTAACTTGTGATCTTTTGTTCCCACTGTTGAATATAGTTAGCAATATCTAGAATTAAATAAAGTTCTAAAATCAGTAATCAATTGACAGAAAACTCTTCTCTCATTACATTCTTGCTTCTAATTTTCAACATCTGCTTTGTTTATTGTATTATAATGTGGCAGTAATCACTAGTACTTAAAATTAAATGATAATAATGTATTCTCTTGCAAAGTATGTCATATCATATTTTGTCATTGATATTGCCGTCATACTTGTACGAGGTACTTTTTTGAGTAATGGACAAAAGTTCAAGATGTTATTAATTATAGTTTTTGTGTTTGAACTGTTTCTAATATAAGTTTACAATGCACTTTTTATAATTAAGAAAACTTGTATTGAAGAGTGATCGACGCTAGAAAGATAGAGTAATTTAATGGTGGAATATGCGTTTTTTTTTAACTTATATTCAAACAAAATTTACGAATTTAGAATAATTCTATTAGTAATTAGACTAATATGTTACAAGAAGTTGGACACTTAAAAGTCCTGTTTACTTCTTCGTCCAAGTATTTTTTTCTTCCGGGGAAATTTACATACGTTGTATTGCTAGCAAAATATATATGTATACCTTTTATTGCACCCAAACTTCCATAATGGCGTAAAAACTGTGGTATAAACATTTTTAACTCTTTGAAGAAGATGCTTGTTATTTTATTTTGCATCACTTCTTTGTTACTCTTACCCAAATTTCTGTTGGTGCTCGGGCTCAACGTTTATACTTGTTTACGTATACATCTAATATTACAGTAGCCAGATCGCAGTTCGTTCTAGTACTTAGTCAATAAAGTGATCAACTTATTTTAAAAAATATTTTATTTGAATATGTTTTACTATATATATTGAGTAATTGCAATATATTATTTGAATAATATATATATATATATAGCGAACTTTTAAAAAAGTGATAATGTAATTATCTTATAATGTAATTATTCTTAGAGAGTTTCTAAGATTAGTGGTCTTTCTATATTACAAACAGAGCGTACAATTCACAATTTACTAGGGTCTTAGTAAGCCATGTCCTAAATATTTTATATCTTGGTAAACTTGAAAAACTTGTTGAGCTCTCTAAGCTTTTTTTTAAATTTTTACTGCATCCAAATGTCTCTTTAAGCATAAATTACTTCGATTGCGCGAAAACTGCGGTATAAACATTTTTATCTCTTTGATGGTGTTTGCTTCTTTTAATTGTGCTGCCGGATACACCTTGGATAAAGTATTAGTTACAATAGCGCCAACCTCTACGAAGCATGATAAAGCAGTGCGATATTAGTAGGAGAGTGTCATGGTGAAGCAAATAGCTGCTGATGGAAGATGATTTTTTTAGTACCTCTGCTATATAAGTTGGCCAGTTCTTGAGCACCCTTGTGAGTTGGACCCCATCTTGGTCTGAGCGTTTCTTCTTGTGAAATGGCACAGTTCGCGTTTGGATCATCCTCTGGCATAGAATTCAGAAGGATCTCTTCTTCACACTTCTGAAAATAACCGTTGGTACCCATAGTTGGGTTTTCGGAGGACTCGGAACCGTCCATACGCGAATCAGTGAGGACGGTAGTCCTTCATCCAGGGAAAAGCAGTGCCTCACGGAAAGGATTAAGGTTAGAGGATAGTGGCGGCCCGGTCCGAATGTCGGGGGGCGGTTGGTTCGTTGACACGCGAGTTGCTGCCCCCGCCAGGCGCCGTTATGTCTAAGTTTAGACTCCACCGGTCCCCGCTTCGTTCTACTGAGCCGTCTCACGGGTTTATGAATCCCCCGCCTCGCCTGCCCGGCGCTGCCCTCGCCCTGAATCCCCCACCATGCGGCACAACCGCCCTACTTCGCATGATTTCTATTCGCATTCTTCTATTATAATCCCATTACCCCTAGTTTTTTTCTTTATTACGGCTTGGTACACTATTTATTTAAATGAAAAAACGATTATTCTCATCCCTGTTCGGCTACAATTTCTCAATAACCGAATTACCAAGGAATCACGGCACAGGGAGCTCATTTTATTTGTGTTTATCACTATATTTAGAACTTCCCCCGGGCTTCAGATATTGGAATATTCCTTAATAATAAAACAACCAAAGTATCACTTTTCCTTGGCTAGACATGCAAAACTAGTTCATGTTGTACATTACAGCCCTACTGAACTGACTGTCCCTGTCCTTAAAAAAATCATGACTATCCTCCTCTCAGGTTTAACTCACTTCCTTACTGTTTGTTTCACAGACCACCCATATATTTTATGTAAATTTAATGACAAAATTTTCGCTCCAAGCCGAAACTTATGTGATCGTTTCTGAAGAACGAACATTATTTATGCCTCCGATTTCAAAAATTCCCAGACAGAAATCTTTTTCAGACACCAAGAAACATGTTTGATGGTTGGTCCCGTGTCTGTCTATCCACAATTTTTGCGATTTAACATATTTTAATAACTACTCATCCGATTTAAATAAAATTTTAGTTGGAGGTCATAGTTTGTCCATATAAGTTTCAACCTTTTCAACCTCTTCTATTTGCGCACAAAGCTAATTTAGTAACCCTATATCTTTAAAAGTACTCATCTGATAATTTATAAATTAAGATGGTTTGCCTAATATAGCCTACAATTGGTCCTTTATTAATTTAAACCGTTTCCGCTTATTAAAATTTGCTAGATTGATACTTGCACGCATGTAAAAAATCAAAACAAGTTACATTTAAAAAACGAGGGAAAATTAAATTAATTTATCATTAACCCTTTTTAAAATAATAACATCATTAATTTATGTGCGGTTGGTCGTAAGGAAGATATGTGCCACACTAATTGGCAAACTATTTTGAAATTTGTTTGTATTATGTACTTCAAATTCGTAACTATATTAAGTCACATTTTAAGTTACTGAAAAATAAGCCTGATATTGCATATCGGGTGTTTAGAATAAAGAAATTTTACTTTTTTACGTATTTGTATTAATAATTTATATTTTTGAAATAATGCTGAGAAGTATTTTATGTCTAATGATAATAGTTGGTACGATTATATACAGAGACTTGTAAGTCCTTCATTGGTCCTGCTGAATCCATCCTTACATTAAAGTTTTCACTTTCATACATTTAGCGATCAATGACATTGAGGTTAAACTTTACCTTAATTATTTATAGCATTAAAATAATTTTTTCCTTGTTTCCATTCAAAAATAAATTTAATAATGTAATTGTAAGCATTAATAATTATTACAGGAACCACAATAACGTGGTTGCTTAAAAAAGAAATTACTTCAATAATGTTTTATGAAGAGGAAATAAAAAACACAATAAGATTACTCATTACAAGTCATTATTTTATATTTACTAATAATGTAATAATTCCCCACTGTCTTATGTTTAGTAAAAACTAATACATTTTTGTATTTTTAAATTTATTTGAAATGCATGATAAAATAGAATTAAATAAAATAATTTCGTGATTAATGTCCTTTCGTGTTTTAAAAATCACATACAATTTTCTAAATCGTTTGAATTTTTTCAGTATTATTTGTAAATATTGGTATTAAAAATTCGATTTTACTATTTCGCGCTTATTTTTGTATATCTATATACTCTTTTTTATTTACCAATGTCTTTCTCTAGGGGGTAAAAAAGATTTTAATTTTTGTTATCGATTGAAAACAATCAGTAGATACGTACCGCAGTGCGGGGCCATGACGTGAGAAAATCATAATTAACTTTATCAAACATGCAGACTCGTGACTCTAGCCACTAAATAAAATAACTGCTACTTATTTTTATAAATATTATAGCTTCTTGATTGACTAAATTACATCTAATTTTAATAGCAACAGTAATGACATAACTGTTGATTCTTTTTGCAACAGAATATTTTATTGAAAATGATAAATTAATAATTTTTTATTATGTCAATATTCTTTTTAAACTGAGTCCAATTAAATAAGAATAATTTAACTAATAATAATGCTCGACAGAGCTCTTATAAGCGAGTAAAACAATATATATAATATTCGAAAATGTATTTATTACTATCGAGAATATCAATAAAATTACTCTAAAAAATATAGTATGTAATTAAATACTTAAAAATAATAATTTATTTAATAATTATTGGGTTCTGAGAAAAGAATCATCAAGAGTTGTTTTTGGTGTAGTCAAAGATCTCAAAGAGGTCTCGGATGATTCACAATATTTTCTTATCACAGGACCGAGGGATTACATACAACATGATCGATAATTTCATTACATGAAACAAAATGCAAACATGTCAGATCTCGTTAGAGGAACATGACTAACCCCTTTGGAAATCGAGTTAAATCTGTTAGAGAACCGGCGTGTCCGTGTGGATTAAATTACTTACCACGACGCGTCTGCTCGGCCACCACTGAATCAAGGGCAGTACGAGGTCGTGGGTTCGATCCCTTGCCGTGATGCTTTGATTTATATGGCTAACTAATGATCACATCATACTCGCTTCGGCGGTACAATGTACAGAGGTATGATGTGTCAAGTTGCTGGAACTCTCTACTACAGGGATAGTAAAATAGGCCTAAAAGATGGCCTAATTGCTAGGTTTGTCCTAACCGTCTAGTACTAGAACTAGGACCTTACTACTAAAAATCTGTTAAGGAATATTTATACTTTTTTTTATAAATTCCGATAAGAAACTTAACATTGTTTCTTTCACTCTAAAATCCATGCAAGCGTTAGGGTGTTGTTTTAATTATCGGTTGCGGTAGGCCTGCAAGGGAATTATATGAATTTTAAAGGTAAAACAAAAATAGAAATTATTCTATGACTATGTTTAAAAAACAGATTTTGCCCTAACGGATATATTGGGGTAAAATTGCATTAAGTTACCAGAATACTCCAATTTTAGGAGAAAGAAGAAGGGATAAAAGGGGTCGGGTAGAAAATAAGTTAGAAACTTGATAATATAACTGATGTAAAGTATCGTTGGAGTAACGAACTTCATTAAACTGGGTCCACACTTGTATCAAATCAGGGTATGATGATCGCGATCATGAAATAAAAATAAATTAATGACAGTCCAACAGCAGTTTACATTTAGAAAAGTAATCCTAGTTCAAGAAATGTTGGATATCATTTTGCGCTTCTGAAAGGGTTGGCTATCACAGCACATCCGAATATTTCTAAATTAGCTTACTGTTTTTGTTTAGGGTACCTAAGTAGACAATTAATGCAACTATTCCCGAAATATATTTAATTTAATAATATTTCGTCGTTGATCGGCGCAATAATAGCCTTGTTCACACTATCCATGTCTTTTCAGTGAACCGTTCTTTGATGTGTCGGGTCGGGCAAATACCTAATCTTGCCCGATCTGATCTTTGTATCATTTTTATACACAAGTTTGAAATAGTAAATAGATCGCGATAAAGATACCTGGATTTGATACAAGTGGGCTCCCAGCTTTAGATTATTTTCTTTGTAGAAAGGTGTTTGTCTTCAACGTTTCTTAAAAGAAATATTATTTACCATATAATGAAATGTTATTCGCTTGTCATTTAATTTTATACATCAAAACCCCGATTAGATATTCTGATTTCTGAATATGTGGGATAATATATTTAGGAACGCTGAATTAAAGTATCAATGAAGCAGTTATAAAAGTGAAAGGTCGCAGACAGTTGAAATTAATCTGATGCTACCTGTGGTCTACTTTCGACAAACCATCCAAATTTCATAAAAATCAGATAAGTACTTTTGAAGGTATGGCTGTAAATAAATGTATGTTTGAATGTGAAAGAGAAACAAATAGGCGCTGAAGGTTGAAACTTATATGGGGCCAACAATGCGCTAATTATGACTTACCATACAAATTTCAATAAAATATACGATTAGTTTTTAAGATAAGTTGGTTCGCAAAATATGAGCGACAGACCAAACAGACAGACACGGAACCAAAAATGTTCCCTAATGTCTGAATCGGAGTTCTGTCTTGGAATTTTTGAAATCGGAGACATAAAAATGTTAACTTAGCTTCCGTTACCTTGTGTAATCTCGGAAGCAAACATGTTTTATTCTGGTGAAATCAATGTAAATAGTAAGGTATTTCATTGAAGTTACTCAGTTGTAACAGTTAGAAAACACTGCTTGCACGGAATCGAAATTATATGAAAAAACAAACAAGAAAATAAAGGCCTGAATAACTTATACAACACTGATACGCTAATCAGGGAACAAAGCTAGCACGCTAGTGTAAGTCATCAGTTTTATTCAAGATAAAATTGGCTTCACTTAATCAACTCAGTGTAATTTAAGACCGTTGCCCTCGTGAGTCGAAATTCTAATTTTGTCCAAAATAAGTAAAATAAGCAATAGAAATTTCAAAATAATTCTTATTTTCGCTTGTTAAGAATATAATATATATAGCTTATTGATTGCATGTAATGAACGATTACATAATTAATTATTTATTGTAGTGAGGTATATAAATATAGTTAGTATGAATATTTATTTGCATTTTTTTTTTATATTACACGTCATATTTCAAAATATTCATCGTAAACTACATGAGGTTGTACATTTATTTACTATAAAATATTATTAGAAGTTTTGATATTATGGGTAATGTGGAAACTATTCTATTTAGGATTTAGGGTTACGACTGCTTGTTCCTAATTTACTTCTGGAAGGTTCTGGAATTAGAATGTTTTGGTACCAGATTTACCGTGATTCGACTCTTGTCTTGAACCCAGAATTGTAGTATTACAATCCTAATAAAAGTATTACATTCTGTTCATTTTTCCTTTGACAAAAGAAATGAAGCTATAATGTTACTAACTTTAAAATTACATAGAAAATTAATATTGATTTTATATATATTTCTTACTCGTATAAAACTGCTTTCTGCCATTCTAACTTTTGTGTTTCTTGGATCTTGGAACTCGAGTATACACTAGTAAATTGAAAGATTTAGTCTTTACTCCTTCTAAAATGTCCCGTTCACTGCTATTTCTGTGTCTGCCTTGTTTCTTAGACATTTGATTAGGATATTTAAACAAGCTTTCAGATCCTGAGTTAAGCTTAACTTAGCTCTTCCAACTAAATATTTACTTAATTAGTTCAAACCTATTTTATTTTCTTATCTAAATATTAAAAGGCTGCTTTAATCTTCTACTTTAATCTAGTCTTATTTACGAGTGAAAGTATCTTACATTTTAGATCTTACATCATAGCTTATTTAGGAAACAAATTTATTGAGGGCAATATTAAACACTCTTTTGTATCTTTTAGGTCATTAAACGTAGAAAAGTTTTATTGCTAATATAGAAATATTCTATAGATATAGACAAGTATTAGTGTTTTACTTGGTATACGAATCTTCGAACCAACTAATCTCATGGGTCTTACAAAAAACTTCAAGGGTTTTATAATTGCACTCGGTGGTCTAATATAGTCTTATTGAGGAGCTAAGTATCAAAGACGGACAAGAGCACATTTCAAAATTTTACAGGAGAGCCGAAAAACTGTAGCTCAAATTCTACTGGTGCTAGAGCAATGATTTTATTTTTCTGTAGATTCTTAATAGACTCAAAACTAGTTAGAAGTACTGAAAACGTGAATTTCTTTGATATTTTAGCTGCTAAATGGAGTTAAAAAGTGGAGTTGTCCGCTTTTGAAACAAAAACAAGATTTTGTCCATTTTTGAAGCAAAATGACGTTGAAAATAATGATTAGAATAATAATATTGGATAAATAATTTTTATTTCACGTTTTTCAGAGTTCTTAGGAGATAGTGCCCCCAAATTTAGAGCTAAAATTGATTTCTCCATTTCCCCTTTGGGGTATCATTTTTCTAAACATTATGACAAAATGGTAGGAGTAGGTATTCAGATGCTAAAGCCCGTGCATCATAGGAACGAGTTAGTAAAATGCAGCCTCCTGATTGGCTGTTTCGGTTATGTCCACTTTTGAAGCATAACGTGTGTTGACTTGTCCGTATTTGAAACAAAACTACAAATATTATTGCATTTTTACCCCTTTTCTGGTCGTTTTTGATGCAAATGGATAGCAGAATCTGATGCATTCAGAAAATTCAGAAAAAATGTCGAACGTCTTTGATACTAGGCTCCTCTTATACTTTTATCCAATGATTAATTTTAGATTTTGTCATAAGCTATGAATTTGATTTGATAAATAGCCCATAACATTTAAAATTAAAATATGTCAAGTGGTTGAGATAATTTTATAGTAAAACGAAGAAGCTCAGTTTTAATAATCAAACAAACATACTCATTTCAAAGTATAATACATACTTAAAAGAATATAAAGGTTAACTCGAATTTGGCCCTATCAATTTTAGTGTGAATGTTATTGTAGAAATATATTATTTCTAAGACGTGATCATAGTATTGGGAAAATTCCTTGTTGAGAGTAAAAACTCATACCAAAGAAACATAACAAAGATACTTGAATTGGATTGAAATTGACCACCCAATTATTATTTCCTTAGGACTTTTAGGTTCTTCTTCTGTATTATCTGTGTACGGTAATTCTTCTGACTCCGATTTTTCATCTTTAGGCTTTCATTGTTTAAGATTGAAGTTCGACAAAGCTTGCTGGCTTGTATTGATCAAATATTTTCTGAAAGACACATGTTAATACAAAATCTAAGCTAGCGGACTTAATAGTTATATTATTACATAATATTTTTTATCCAACCCTGACACCACATTAATTTGCCTCTAGCAGAAGACATTGTATCCGGAATTCGTTGCAATACTTTCAATTGATAGGTGTAAACAAATAAATAAAAACTCATTGCTTACATATTAGTAAAGCTTTATTTTACATACAAAAATTACAATCAATCATTCACAGAAGATTTCATCTGCTTCTATTTTTATTTTATTTTTTTTTTTTTTCACTTTTTTTATTTCCCAAAAAAAGCCATGCATAATATCACATAATATAATTGCTGAGCTTTACTTTAATTCAGTTTTCTTAACAATCTTTAGTTTTCATACTTTTTTAATTTTATGATTAATCTACTATCTACTAAAAAAAGATGTTGGTATTTTTTTTTTTTTTTTCTTCATATAACACATTTTTCTACAATGTTTTTTTTTATGCATTTAATAATCTATATGTAACACATATGGTATGTTATATATAAATGCTATATGTATAAACCACTAAAATTCACGCTGTGCTTTCGGTTATATAATTTGGTATAACTTCATTATAATGTGGTGTAAACTTTTTTGTTTATGGTTATATGTGAATATTAAATTTTATTCAAATTTCATGTATAAAAAATTATTAATTAGTTATAATATATATTTTTTTTAGTTAATTGATCAATATTAGGTACTTACACTGTGTTTATTTATGTTTATTTTTTTTAATAAGAGCATATAAATAGATATTATATATGTGCATATTTAATCAAACGCATTACGTTGGCTTTAAAAATTATTTCGGTATTTGCTCATACTAAAATATTATTTAAGAATAACAAAATTAATTTATTCTTAGTCAAGCAGTAATAAAATTATTTTTGATTGGTGTCACAAGTTCAAAATATAGAAGACATGTTAAAATTATGATTATTTGTTTTTATTTAATATCTTTATAGAGACATTTTTATCATTACAGGAAACCCTTTATAATCTTTAACAGTGTCGTTCTTACTTTGGATTAGTATATTCTCCGTTTCAATAACGAAAAACAGTTTATTTATTGATAGTTCGTTTTCGGTATTATATCCAAAAGAGATTCCTATGAAGTAACTGATGTGTAATTGATCTTAATTTTAAATAAACTAATATTATTAGCTCGAAATGGATTGAACCTGCTTAATATACTTTTGTTTTCTCTTTTTATATCCTGATCCAAATGTTTGTGCCATTTTGTGGAACAAGTACCTACGTAGTATTCATTTGAGTGGAATACATCTCTCCTCATTTGAGATTAAAACCAGAACTTTGATTCTATATTTTTTTAAGAATCGTATTTATAATCCTTTAAATGTTATCATTAGTTCAGAATTCAAACTTTCTTGAAATGGCTTGACTCTTCAGCGACTGTCCTGGTGCTTAAACTAACCTTATGTTTACTCACAAGTAAGGATTATAATAGTGGTCTAAACTTCTGAACCACTCTTATTATTGTTATTCTTATACCAATGTGGCTTACAGTTTGACAAAACATTGATCAAGTTACCGATTGAGCTATTATTTTATAATTAACAATATTCATAAAATCTTGATGGAAACATCAGCAAAACTATTGAGGAATTGCTGTTAATACTCGTAGAGTAATGTAAACATAATTCTATTGAACATTATTTTTACTTTTCACGGATTCAATTATTCTGTTTATAATTTACTCACTTAAATATTTCATGTCCATAAAAAATGCACATGCTAATTTATGGAAGTTCATATTGAGTACTTAAATTGTCATTTTTATAATATGTGGCTTATGCTTGGAGGAAAAAAGAAAACATAAATAATTATTAATTATTATTTAAATGAATTTGTCCACTTTCAATGAATTCTTATTCATATTGGAATTTTATAATAAAAAAAAAAAAAATTGTCAATCACTTTTAATCCTTATTTTTAATATTTAAAAATAATAATTTACTTTAAATGAATACAATCATAAAAACAACAAAATTACTTTCTTCGAATTTTTATGATAATCTTAGAGCCAGCCTATATTAGCCTCTGTAAGTACGACATGTATTACCACACAATATAATAATAACAGCAATTAATAATTTTTTAATATATATATAATAGCAATAAAATGATCCAAGACGATCTTAAATTGTTACAAGTCAAGAAATCAATGAAGTGAGATTTTAGTTTTCAATTCTGTCGCTAGAATGCAGATGAATTGATTCAAAACACTTCATTCCTTCTTCACTTTCAAATACATATTTTTTATTCCATCCATTATAAGGGACTTCCAGAATTAACTATCTGTAAAATATCTTTCAAAACTATTAGTGCATCTATTTAGTACCCTATTACCATTAAGTTGCTCAATGTTAATGCGATTAAGAACATTTTCTGATTTTAGAAAACTTTATTTCAATAAACTTTTAGGTTTAGTTAGTATAAGATTTACTTGTTGGTGGCTTCTTTACCAACCTCATCCTCTACAATGACCTTAACGTCCATTCGTTCACAGATCTATATCTATACAATAGTCCTTATTAGATCAACCAAATTCTCTAATACAACTCTGATCTTCCAAATACATTATCCTATACAACACACTTTGATCTCCTGAAATAACTGTAAGCCAAGGGATTCATTAAATATCCAGATGCCAAATTCTTCTCTTTTTTGTATAGTTTATTGGTATAACTATTTGATTTATTTATTATTTTCTATTTTTATTTTTACTTTATACCAAGTATATTTATTTACTTCTTTTATTATCTCAACGTTAAAAAAAGTAGTCAGTGGATTATCACCTTTCAATATTGTACAAATCATTTAACCAATGTTAACGTTAACATAGGTTTATAACCTGATAATTAATTGGAATTGTAATATAGAATGATGATACAAAAAAAAGAAAAGAGCTTTTTTTGTTCATCATCAGGAAGCCTTTCTTCAAAAGGATTTTATTTCTGATTGTCTTCTTAATTTGCTGTTATTCTGGACTTAATCACATTGTCTTCTATGCAACTAATTTATGTTTGTTTAGGATCTTCGCGATAAGCAAAGTAACATTTTCATCAGCAAGTTCTTTAGCAGTGCCGTAAAAAAAGACTGCAAAGGTTTAAACTAAAATTGAGGTGTTATACTGTTCAGCATTAGATGCTATGATTGTTCGCCAAGATCTTACGCCTTCTGGTTAACCCGTTAGTATCCTTTAACGCTAATAAGACTGTTAAATTGAGCGTCTCAACATCTAGAGTACATTATTTATTTTTTTTTTTTATATATATAAATGAATGTTAAATAAAAAGTAGTAGTAAGTAAGCATTTAAAAAATAAATTAATAGAAAAAACCTAAAAAAAAAATGCTAAACCTAATTAATTTGATTAAATATTATTTTAAGAAGTTTCTAAATAATAATTCAATTTATAAATATTTAAAGCTTTAATGTCTAATACAATTTTAACAAAATTACCTCCATTCACGGGGTATAAAGTTGGAGTATTCATTTTTTTTGACAATTTATTTTAATCCAACTCACTATGATATTATGAAATTATTATGTCACCTGTTGTAGATTAAAGAATTTTAATATATTGCCTTTCCTTTTTGATATGCAGTGAAGATATCATTAATCAGGGTGTTATGAGAAAATCTTTTAGATATTTTTAACCTTATTCTTGTACCTTCAAAAATCTCATATTTTCATATTTCATGTGTCCTTTTTTTATTCTCAAGTTATTTATAATTTTTTTTTTTCTTCAAAAAGTTATATATATATGTATATATTAATAAATATTAGTTGTATAATATTTTCCAAATAAAATAGAAATACATTAAAAATATTAATGATAATCCAAAATGTAAAGACTTTCTGGACTTCTAGGTTTATTTTTATGTATTTTTTCATTAACTTCACCTGATTTTAATCTATTTTCCCTCGATAGATGTTCTTTATCTCTATTTTAAAAGTTATTGTTTACAAACATAAAAGTATCCACCAAAACTTATTTCTTCTCACAGTGAGTACAACTCCTAAAGTAAAACTTGAATGATCTAATTTTAAGTTGTGTTGAATATCAGCTTTGGACTAGTTATAGAGCTTCCGTGCATAATAAAACTCAAAAAGAAAAATACATAGTTATCGGTCAAACCACTGTAGTTTGTTTTTACATAACTTTATTATACAGTTTGTGGTTATCTTCAATAAAACCATTTGTTATTGTGGTGATTACTGATAATGTATTTGATTTATTTACTCTGGAAGCTGCAGAAGCTGATCCCATGCATCTGTCACCAATAGCTCAGTCAATAAAGGCCAAAAACAGGCTGTACCCGCAACTAATTAGGGGAAATCTGGAATTTTTCCTAATGATAGACCATGATAAGAGGTACTTTCTCTCAAAAGTCCCCACTTCTCCCCCTTGTGCTTCCCCCCCTACCCCCTCTTAAAGTTCAAAATTTACTTATTTTTTACTTTTTACGCAAAACTGTTTATTTTTAAATAAACAGTGTTATTAACAAAAATATTTACAAAAGTGTTATTAACAAAAATATTTCTCACATAATTATGCACAAAAAAGGTCCTATACATGTTTGAAGTGAGACATACCGTTTTCGAGATATTGTTGATAAAAATTCCAATTTTTGTATAAAAAATGTATGTTTGTGCGCATGTGCAAGATAAAATAATAGGCACAGAAGTTTGAAATTTATATAGGATCAACAATAGGCTAAGTATGGCCTACCATCCAAATTTCATTAAAATCAGAAGTGTTGTTTTTAACATATCTTGATTCGCAAAAATAAAAAGTTGGATTTTTAATCAATAATATCTCGAAAACGGTATGTCTCACTTCAAACATGCATAGGACCTTTTTTGTGCAGAATTATGTGAGAAATATTTTTGTTAATAACACTTCTCTTCAAAAAATAAACAGTTTTGCGTAAAAAATGAAAAATAAGTAAATTTTGAACTTTAAAATGGGGTAGGGGGGAAGCACAAGGGGGAGAAGTGGGGACTTTTGAGAGAATGTACCTCTTATCATGGTCTATCATCAGGAAAAAATCCAGATTTCCCCTAATTAGTTGCAGGTAAAAACCTTTATTAACTGGGCTACAAAGCGTTTTAAAGTATTCTTAGCTGCTTTTTGATTATCCATAATGTAATTGGGATCTAAACCTGAGATATTTTTATCTTTATTATAAGTTTTAATATTTTCTCGAAGAAAATTATTAGAAAACTTATAAAATACAGCTAGTAGTCAATTATGAAATAAATAACAATTAAAGGATTTTATGGCTTGTAAACAAATATGGTACATTTTTAATTAAAAGAGGTAATTATGTGAAAGGTTCTATGAGTAGGTTTATTTTAAATGCCGAAAGATTTTTATACTTTCTGCATTCCCCTTGTATATTTTTCAAAATGAATTAATATCTAACAAAAATTGAAAGTAAAATAAAATTAAGTGATGCTGTTGACTTAACGAAGGAAGTCCTTAAAAAGTTTTTTTTTTTTTTTTTTTTTTTTTTTAACCCTTGATAATTAAACCGTTATATATGATCAAAGGGCCTTTTTTGTAAAAAAAAAAAAAAATTTCTTTTATCTGTAAGAGTAAAGTTTATAATTGGTTTTATCCTTTTTAGATATTTTTAGATTTAAAAAAAAAAAATAATTTAAAGTATATCGTTTATCTGTCTTGCCGTGTGTTTCGATGTAATGGAGTATTTACATTTAAAAAAAAGAAGTTTATTTGTTAAATGTATTATTAAATATTCAAACCAATTTAAATCAGTTTGATTTCTTTTAATATCTTTAAGACACGAAACTCTGCAATAGAGCAAAGTACCAGGTTTTTGTATTGATGAAAAATAAAATAGTCTATTTTATATTTCGTTTGTATGTTGATATTGAAAAGCAAGTTATAACTACTGAACTACAATAATAATATTACAAATACTTTTTCGTATTAATTCTTAATTTATTCCTGGCTTCCAGTAGTATTGACTATTGTAGAAAGTCTAATTTCGTTTTAATAAATTGAGTCTGAAAATTAATTTATTCTGATCTACCAAATAATTAAGTTTGGTAAAAAATGCATTAATTTATTAGACTTGAGTCGATAAGATTTTTCTATTCACATATAGAGTACATTCACAAATGACATTCCATGGTATCCATCGTGTTCCTTTTTGTACGACAGCTACAAGTTATCCTTTTTTAAGCTCTATCGAACTAATTTGATCTTATTTTTAGTAGCCCATATTACAAAAACCACTCTGATTGTTTAAGATACTCCACTGTTTCTTCATTTCAAATCTCGAATGAGTACCTTACTAGGTTTCTAATTATTTGTATTATTTTTTTTTAAGCAATAATTGATTTTGTAAACTAATATCTTTCATACATTTTTGTTGGTTGTGTATAATACGATCCAATTTAGTAATAGATTTTTAGGTAGAGTTTACTGTCCGTTTAGATATAAAATAGAATTTTAGATAATGGTTAAAAATTACTTACATTTACTGAAGATTAAATTAGAGTTGATCAATTTAAACAGATTAGCTACTTTTTAGTGTTATATTGGTTTTAGTAATTTCATCAAGATAAAGTAATTAACTCCTATGATAAAAAAAACTATTTCCCCAGCATTCCTAATATTATTTGACCAGTAAAAAAACCTGCCGACTAATAAATAGTTGGATATTTTACTGATCAGATGATCAGATAGATTCATTATCACTGCTCTGTCTTTTTACTTTTTAAATTAGTAATTTGAAGATTATACAATTATCTAATGTACTAAATATTGCTATTTGAAGATAATGCTAACAAGTTGACCTGAAACATAAATCTTAACGGGCTATAGTATGTTATTAAAACTATAAAGGCTTACTAATTTTTATTAGATTGACTAATGGATATAAAAGAAAGAATGGTGTGGATTTTGTTCAAATTAAGGATTCATTTACTTTTCTTTCAGGATTAATGCTTACATTGATCGTAACGATCGGTAAAAATGTACTTGCATTCCTTTTTACGTGTTGAATTTATGCTCATATCAAAAGGCAGTAAGACGAGTGTAGAGCACATTATAAAAAATATTTTAATATAAGACGGATAATGTTCTAAATATTTCCTTACGTCAATTCCAAGTTGCACAACATTTGTCTTATGCCTGTCATTTGATGGTAATTTATCCATAGTAACAAATTATTATTTACAATAAATTTTTTATGGCAAGATAATTAAATATTAGATACATATAGTTACATTACAAAAACTTTATTAATCGTTAAAGTTATAATGTGCACTGGGTTGTGCGTATTTATATATCCTATATTTAACTTAATTCTAGACTCTACCTAATTGATAATTTATCATTAACAATATTATAAAGTTGTGCATGTAAAAAAGGTTTCAAGTAGGAGCCCTTGAAACCGACAGGTAGGGTAAAGGGACGGTGCAGAACGGGCCGCGAAGGACGGTGCCGGAACAGCTTGGACATCTAACTCTCTTTTGCCGCGCACACTGTTCGTGTGTAAGCAGACGTGTTTAGAAATCAAACGAACTCAATTAGGGGAAGACATCGAAAGACTCAATGAGAAGTTGGCAACAAATGGAAGTCGAAGGATAAAAGGATAATTGTAAGGAAGGAAAGGGTAGGATTAGCCGAGTACACGGTTAAGGAAATAAGGGTAAAAGGTGTGATGCTGGGGACGGACGAGGAGTCGTCCTCTGTTGGGCCTCTCCGGTAAGTCCTGTTGATCGTTGAGAGGCATCTCACTAACTGTTCCGTTCCCAAAGTCCTCGGTCGTGTCTATCACCATGCCAGGGGTATATGCCTGGTCGGACTTGACTTCGGGGCTTTCCTCTGTGGGGGCCTCATGGTTTTTCTCAGTCTCTTCCTCAGTGACATTTTCAACCACTTTTTCTAGAAAAGGAGAATTTCCACCCAAGGATGGGGGAATCGGTTTTGAGCTCAGGAGAACCGTTCTCTTGGGAGCGTGTCCTTCTGAAGCCAGAGCACTTTTGCCATCCAAAGGAACTGCGACCGCAATTTGACCCGAAGATTTCTTGTCTACTTTAATCTTGTCTTTAACTGCCGCCTGATGGTCTTTTTCTTTTATTAAAGCAACTGGTTTTTTGGTAGCCACTATGTTTTTCTGGACTTCGAAACTTTTTTCTTTGTTTGGAAGTCTTGTCTTCCTGACGTCGCTGGGCTCTCCGTCTCTTGCGTCGGTAACAATTTCTTTGTTAACCTGGCTGATAACTTCTTTAAGCATGATGGCCTCACTATCAGGAACTGGTATTTTGACTTCCTTTGTGGTGATTTGCTGATGTTCTGTGGCCATCTCAATTTCTTTAGGAGTTGTAAGGATAGGAACCTCTTTCCCTTTGTTTCCCAATGAACTTGTTTCTACAGTGCTGCTCTCAATTGCCACAGTTATTGCAGACTCTTCTGTAAAGTTAATAAAATTAGCATTAGTGATATTTAAACTAGTTTACTCCTTAAAACTATAGTCATATTAATGCTCAATTGTTTCATCCTGCGGAGAAAAAAAATCCGCAAAATATAATTCCTGGGTGCTCAACCAATCTTAAAAGATAAGGAAGATTTTCTGTGAGACGAGTTGAGTCTTCTTATCTTCAATTTAGTATCGCTTTATACTTTTTGAATTTACGGTTATTTCCAGTTATAAATATTTTATTACTAAATTAAATTAAATTTTGTAACAACGTATTGAATAGATCGTTAAAAAGATTTAAAATAACCCTGTCAAGGAAGAAAAAAATAGAAATATGAAATTAATAAAGAAGGTAATTTAGCAAGGGTCGGTTTACGTCGTAGTTGGATGGTATAACTAGGTTGAAATTCAAACAGTCATAAAGGCTTGAATGTAACAAAGTAAGAAACTGGTATTAAACTGTCAAAGGTTTGTGTCGCGGAATTCTAAAGCGAAATCTCCAGCTTGTTTCCCAAGCTGGAAACTTTACCCCGTGAATAGATAAAACTTTCTTGCTGCTTTAATTCATTGCCATTTATCAGTTTCGTGATTCCCTTTTAAAGAACTCAACGCTTAAATTTTAATCCCGTTGCTCTTTTTACTACTTTTTAAGGCTGTTCATTATTGAGTAATACTATAAATGTTTTGGATCTTGAATTGAATACTTTAAGATTAAACTCTTTGATTCTTTTTTGAATTCTAAAAGTTGTCGACTTCCCTCTTAAGCAATTATTGTCTATTAACTTCTTGTAATACGAATTCATTTTCTGTATATTATGATTGAATTAAAGCCAGCTGTGGAAAGACCGTTTTTTGTATTGATAATCTGCTAAAAAATAATTGTATTTTAAAAACAAAATAAAACAACATAGATTTTAAAATTTAATTTGATAATAAACTGGTTACATGATGCAGTACCAAAAAACCATTACCTTAGTAAAAACTGCCTATGTTTTTGGGCAAGAAATTTCAGTCACGCAAAAACGTCATGAAAAATGTGACGCTCTTAAATATTGCACCAGGGAGTTAGGTAACACATTTTAGTACTATATTTCAAGACTAGGAGCGCCCCATGACAACCATCTTCAGAGGGAGATGTGTAAAGGTTGGCTACACTGGATTCAATGCCAAAAACATAACCATAATTTAATGTTTTTCCATAAAGTGGGAAAATTTTAACACCGTCTCAAGCCACGGTTTACACAGTCAAAGTATACTTGGGCTAAGTTAGTTTTTACTCTACTTTGACGCTACTTAGATCGTGTAAACAGGGTATCAAAGTCAACTTAGACATCCAAGTTGAGTTGGACGGGTCCCAACTTTTTTTGATCAAAGTAAAGTTTGATGAAAACAAAAATGGCGTTTACCTGACAAATTATGAGAACGAGCTGACAAAAATAACAAAGATTGTGGTTGTGCTGGGTTTTGTTTACAAGAAGGTATATATCACCACCACCAATGTTTTAAAGCTTATATTATATCAATTTATATTTGTTAACTTATATTGGTCATATATTACCACTGCTCTTAAATTTATTGTGTGCACTTAAAATATATAAAACTGGAAAGTTCTAGAGGGAAAAACATTTCATACAATCTATATCTTAACGTCTTCTACTTTATAGTATGTCAAAGTTCTACTACTTGGACCACAAGTATACTTGTGTGGCAACTCTGGCTGCTACAATATTTTGACAGGACCGTGGACCGTGTCACCTCAAAGTAGATATATATTTATATTTGTTCTGTGAGATATTAAAATTGTATTGAATCGTTATCAAGTCTCCACACTTGGATTGTGTAAACCATAATTCAAAGTTCCACAAACTCTTTGACCAAGTGGATTTGATCAAAATTAAAATTACTTGGTCAATTTTAAATGTGTAAACCCGGCTTTACCTCTGATTTGATTCATATGAAAGTTTATTCTCCAGTCTCTACGAATATGAAAGTTTATATAAATGATAGCTTATAAGCCCGGGATTGAGACGCAGGTGACGCAGGGCAGGGCAGCACAGTTTTCTTTAACTACAGAAATATACGAAACCACACTCATTGAGACGCAGTGCAGGGCAGGCCAACTAAACTATACGTGGTCTACCCGACGCAACTGGATCTGACTTTTCACTTTACGCGATATTGTATAATTCTGCGGTTGAAAAGAACTGTGCTGCCCTGCTCTGCGTCACCTGCGTCTCAATGTGAGCCCGGGCTAAACATGGTATAATTTTAATAAATAAATCAGTTGCTTGTAGGGTTATTTACTTTTAATTGAATCGATAATTAATTTTCTTCAGTGTCCCTTCTAATCTTAACACTAGTAATAGTTAACTAACTACTACTAAACAATATATATTGGGTTAAAAGATTCAAATGGGATAGGTGCTGTTAGGATTTCTTCGCTTTTACACGCGTATGAGATATATAGGATAATATAAAACATTAAAAAACTTGTTAAAGGAAAGATGACCTGGTGGTATGTTAGGTTGTGTGGTAGTGGGGTGGGTATGTTCCATGTCAGGAGTGACGTGACTCTCCCTCCTGTGTCGAGTAGGCTGGTCCTCCCAGCTTCCATCTTTGCTCGAATTCTGTACTGTGGCCTCCGTTACTGTCGATCTCTCGCAGCTCAGTTTCTTGATAATGTCCTCCCGGTTCTATAAAATAGAAAAGTTATAAGTAAAATGTTTATGAATACAAAATGTTTGCTATGTTAAACAAACTGTGCGGAAGAGATGTCAGACTTATTTGGGTCGCAAGCCAAATATAACATTTTTTTAACTGGCTGCACTCTATATGAAGGTCTATTTATGGGAACGAAGAACGGGGTTTAGGATCAACGGACTAGTTTTAGGTTTCTGTAAGACGTACGAAATGAAACCTTATATAGCGGCTCTGTCTGTCTGTCTGTCTGTCAGTTGCTTGTTTCAATCCATAAACTACTATAGCTAGGAACATGAAATTCGGCTCACAGGTGCATCTCGGCATTTGTGACAACTGTACACTTTTTGGAGTTTTCACACTTAATATTTTCAAAATTGCGGCCAATATGGCTGGTGACTAAAAAAAGTTTTTAGTCACCATGGCTTATTATATATCAATTTGAAGGTATTGAAGTGCGTAGAAAAAGAATATGCAACTATTAAAAATTCAAAATTCATAATTTTAACTTAATCGTACAGAAACCGGCGATTATCGCCTCACTTACTTACGTGAACCGCGCCTTACTTGTTTGAAGTATAATTGATTCAATATTACCAGCCGTAATCTAAATCCGTTTCTAATTATTGAGTCAGGATCTTAACTCATTCTTGTACATATGCAAATTAGGTGGCCCCAAACGAAACCACATGGTTATTGCAGGAAATATTTTGATGAAAAAAAGAAGTTCCTATAAACATAAGTCGTTTTCGAGTTATCCCCTTCAAGGGTAGTGCAGAAAGTATAACAACCCCTCAGGATTTTTGACTTCATTCTTCACCATAAAACTCTAAAGGAGTTTTATGGTGATAATCAAGACGATCCCAGCTCTGATAACAAACTCCTGATTTTCAATAAAATTTCGAAGTTAATTAAGTGAATTAATAAACTAAGACAACCTTGACCAACGCTCATATTCCTGAAGAAATTTCAATTTTGCTTCAATTTCAAATCAGGATTTTGATGTACAGAGCTGGAATCGGTCTCATCAATGAGAGTCAAAAATTGTGTTTTTTATTTTTTTTTGCGATTATCTCAGAAGTGAAGCTGTTAATTTTCTATTCATTTTCATAGAAAATCTTTTGTTCAGATCTTCTTGTAAGATCTCGAAGTAGTGTGGTTCGGTTCAGAGACACACAATTTGCATATGCACATTCGTCGGTTGTGATCTGTCTCAATAATTACACGGCTGGTAATACTCGTATTCAATCGACTATAATTCAAAAACTAGTCTGTTGTTCTAAACTTTAACTTTAACTGTACCATTCGAAAACTTATAAAAGCAGAAATGATTTTTTTTTTTATAATTATGAGAGATTGGTCTATATCAACCAATATTTATGTAATATCCCTCATAATTATACAAATTTTTGGTTTATAATTATTGGTCAATAACCTGATAACTAGTTTTAGAAAGCAGAAGTTTCTCCCAAATTTTCGACAAAACTAAGCATCTCTCAAATAGGGGAAGAGGGCTCTGTAATTTTAAGGTAACATTTTAAAAAAATACTGTACTTTTAAATATGGCAGGTCTTAAAATATGCTTTAGCAGCTGTTATTTTCAACGTCTATGAGTGATGAAAGATTTTTTAATGCTCTTTAAAATTGGAACTCAATTTTTCTATCTCATACAGTTTTTGAGATATCACCCACTTAACGTACAAAAAACTCTAACTACCTCAAACATCGATATTTCTAGAGCTATTGAAAATATGATTTATGCTTCCTCATTTTTGCATGATATGATTTATGCTCACTCATTTTTGCACAGCATGATTTATGCTTGACATTTTGTGTTGCAATTGAGACACAAAATCCACCAGTTAATAATAATAATAATAAATAAGTTTGTTGTTTTTAAACATATAGCTTTTACAATGCACCACTTTCGTTGTGTATTTGTTCGCGGGTCACCCAGTGTGGTATGTAAAAATAACTCTTTTTTTTTCCATTGTTTCAGGCTAATGAAGATTACTGTACGTAATGATGTTCAAAGGTTATAATTGATAATGACATGCAGCAGTAATTATTGAAGATGTAGTGACTTTGAATCATCCATCACAGCTACAGTTCGCAAAATGTAAGTAGACTAATATATATTCATTAGTAATTATGTAAGATAACAATGGTTTTCGTTTATCATTGATACAATTAAAATGTTACTTTATAAGTCTATACGATTGGAAAGCTGACTATATTCACTTTGTAATAGTCATCAATTTAATATTGCAGGAGTTTGACAATAAACAGAATTTTTATAAATTTTGATATTTTGTCTCAGTGAATAATAATTAATGATAAGAATCATAATAAATCTTAGTAGAAACGATCACATTACTATGGAATATCTAAAATGCAATATTGTTAATCCTTTTGTTCTTCATTATTTATTTATTTTGTCTTCATTGGGTAATAAATACTATATTGCCAATGGTTATTTCTTACTTCGTAAAATACTGATGAAAAGCAAAATTGTTTAGTGTAAATACCTTGTTAGTTAGTTGAGTTTATATACTTAAGAACACTTATTTTCCTACCAACAGGAGAAAAAATTGATAATAATTTATATTTGTTTTTCTACTGCTATAATTATTAAATGAAACAGGGCGTGGACAGTGAGTATCAGTCACGGCCATTCATCTTCATTATCTAATAATAAAGAAAAGCTTTCGTGCTGTAAAAACTAGTAGATACATGCCTTGACTAACATTTATAACAATTTATAAAAAATATTAACGTTATAGTATATTACCCTTTCTGTGTATTATTTTATCAATGGCCTAACGGTTGCTCATAAAAAAACTTAACGCTCTTATTCTTTTATACGATTTTTGTGATATTTTATCCCCTTCTTTGGATCATTATCAGGCTTATAATATATTCCTGAAATACATCAAATTTTAGTACTATGATAGTTATCTTATTTGAAAACATGTATTTTATCTGGTGTGTGTTCCTAAAAATAACTTTCTATTAATACTAGAAATAATAACTTTTGTGAGATAAACTCATTTGTGGACGTATCTTATCTGCGAGAAGATAAATTAAATTACATTTTAAAGTAAATTGTAATAAAAAAAAAGTTTAAAATTAAGAGACAATGTTGTGTCAGCTACCTCAATAAATGATTAAAAATTAACTAATGTAAACACAAACATTACCAGTAATAATTGAAAGTTGTTTTTAGGAGCACACACAGAGTAAATACATGTTTCCAAATGAAATAAATGTCACAAAGTACAAAAAATTGATGTATTTCAGGAATAGCTTGATAATGACCCAAAGAAAGGGTTAAGTATCGCAAAAAGTTTATAAAAGAATGCGAGCGTAGTCTTTTTATGGGTACCCGTTAGAAAATTGAAAGAAATTCATAGTGAAAAAATATTAAAGTAAAATTAATATTTTCTATGAATCTGCTTTTTAAGTTTAGTTTTTTTTTAGTTTACCAAGAACATCATAAAAAGAAGAAGCTAGGTGGAAAAATAAATTATTCATTTATTGCTCCTAAAACTCCACTATAAAAATGATAAATATAGTGAGTTCGGCGTCCGTGTAGGTTTATTGCTTGAAAGCCTCGAGTAAAGAAAACACTATGCATATGGGGTGCAGGAGATTCGAGTTATAAAACAATGATGATCGGAATAATACGAACGGAATTAAAAGATATATTTATATATATATATATATATATATATATATATATATATATATATATATATATATATTTATAAATTTATATATATATATATATATTTATAAATTTTTATATATATATATATATATATATATATATATATATATATATATATATATATATATATATATATATATATATATATTAGCTATATTATCGTTCTGAAGAACGATTAAAAGAGCAGCGTTGCACATGAAAGTAGGAGTGAAGTGAGGTTATGGACTAAAGAAAGAGCAGACTTGGCTACAATGTAGATATCACTACTTTGATAACCTGACTTTTTTTGAGAGGGAGGTCTGGAACTTGGCCCTTTTTTCAGGGTTTAGTTCTTGTCAGGGATTATTTTTTCAAGACAAATAAACTTTCATTTACTATTATATGCTTACATTCGTGATTTGGTCATTTAAGTCCTGGACTCCATTCGAAGTTTTAAGTGTTTGAAGGCTCATTTTTATTTACGTTTTTAAGAATCCTCATTTGATAAATTACTGAAATCAAACGATCGAGACTAAACTGCGACAAAAAATAATAACATGTTCCAAACAGTCTGAATTAACTAGGAAGATATGAAATAGTTGAAAGTTTGGTTTGATTCACTTTAATTGGTCCTCTGTAGTTTTAATTGGGCATTGGTTTCCAACAAAACTGATGAAAACCAATTAAAATTGTTTCTAATCCATCTCCATTATTTCTATGATTTTTAAAAATAAGAGTGGGTTGTTCCGCTTCAAAATTGATTTACAGTAAAACCACCGAATTTGGCCTCCTGAAAAATGTGGAAGATCAGTTTACAGAAAAGAACGAGTATTGAGTATTGTTTACATTTGTTGTTTAGTAAGAACTATTATGTTTTTCGTTCTGAGGATATTTTGTTTAGGTTACACTTAACTTGTTTATTACCTAATAAAAATATTAATTAAGTTGCTAATTTTATTGAACATGAATTAATCACACACATGTTGCTTCCAAAATGATTTTTAACAGAAATTATCTGTATATTGTTGCATAATAATTATAATATTTGGCGCAAAAGCCCGTGGCAGGCTTAGGCATGTCAAATGGTTTTTTGTGACATCATAACCGCCATAAAAACTCTAAATCTGTTTGTAATATGTACAAATTTATCATTCCGAAATGTATCTTGATTTGTTTAGCCAGTAGCGAATGGTTGCTTGGAATATAAATACCGAATTTTATTAATTATGTCAAATAAATAGAAAATATATATAGTTTCTTAAATTCAAATAAAAATGCTAATTAATCATTTTTCACAGGTTATAACACTACTATAGATAATTTAAGTTATTATGCATTAGTACTATCGCCCACTCCCTCTTGTTTAAAGTACATAATATTATTTTCTGCTCAAAGTCAATTCTATAAGGGACTCTGAATGCGAAATTTGAAAACTGAAATATAATATTTTGTGAGGAGAATTTAATGAAAACCCGCGTTTATTTATATTCATATAAACATGAATAATCATTAGGTATCCCTTAGAGTAAAACAACTCTACAATAATCCTTTGATTCAGTGAAAATTTTACATATCTCTTAATTTCGAGAGCAAAATATTTGTTGCATTTCTTTGTTCAAAAAATAATTTAAATTTTAATTTAAATCATATTATAATTATTATTAACACGAGGAGACAGACTGAGAAAAATAGACTCCAGCGCCTGGACTTTAACCACGAGCTATTGTAGCACTCAGACGAATGGGAGGAATTTAAGAAAATAAGATTGAATTTATCGAGATGCTACATTCGAAATCTTTTTAGTAAGGTGAACAGGAACAGTTTAAAAAACCTAAGTAAATCGGACATTTAGAAATAGGTGGTGTGCAGTGTGCATATAGTGCAGATTTACACCTCACAATAAATAACGCGGTAGTATGGTATCGAAATAAATGACCGAGATTCAATTCGATACCATGTTAATGTGAACTAGTTTTTTGAATCTGAATACGTCAATATATTTAGTAGCCGAAACCGGTTATTTATTAAAAATTCTTTGAGTGAAGACCTAGTGCCCCCCTCCCCCCCCCCCCCCCCCCCTTTTCAAAACGATGATGTGTAAATATCAAACATTGGAGAAGCAAACCGTTGATAAATAACATATTTATTAAGAATGGAAACGTCTCTAACTCAATAAGTATGGAATAAGTTTTCATTTTTCCCAGACCTTTTGGAAACCATTTTTCTAAAAAGAACGGGGAATATTCGGAAACCGACGGGATATTGTTATTATGTACAGTTTTGTCATATTTTCATTTAGGAGGGGGTAAAATGGAAAAATATGTATAACTACATCTTATATAAATGAAGAGTGTCTATGAGTGTCTTTTATCTTATATAAATGAAGAGTGTCTATGAGTGTACTGCTTACATGAGATTATAAAGTTAAAATGTTGGTACACAGGAGTACGGGGTACAAATGTCAAAGTAATTGATAGGTACCCTTTATGATGCATATCGTTGAAAGGCTCTTTAAGAGAAAAGTAATTGTAATGTACGTTTTTGTCATTATTTTCATTTAGGAGAGGGGTAAAAAGGAAATGTCAACGTAAGTGTGTGTGCACACGCGCGCGAACGGGCGCGTGTGTGTGTGTTCTTTATTCAAATCTACCGTTTTATTCCGATTTCAATGAAAATTTGCACACTTAACCTTCAAAGCAAGGGGAAAAGGGGAAGGTCACTGACTTCGTGCATTTTCGAAATTTTGATTTTGGTACACAGGGGTACGGGGTACAAATGTCAAAGTAATGAAACCCCTTCACGATGCATACCGTTAAAAAGCTCTTTAAGAGTGCTGTACAATTATTGTTATGTACATTTAGGGGGGTAAAATGGAAAAATATATCTATATCTATGTATAAAAAACTAATAATTGTTGTGTCTGTACATTTATCCGATTGGGCTAAAATTTTGTATTTATTCATTTATTTATTTATTTTTTTATTATTATTTTTTTTTAAAAAAATACCTTTATTGAATAAAACATATTAATACATAAATAATATTTTAGTACATCTATAATATAAGTGGCAATGTCCTGATTGACTGACTGACTGACTGACATAGAATCAACGCACAGCAAAATCTGCTTAACCGAGAGACTTGAAATTTTGAGGATATACTCAGTTCATATCATAGGCATCCACTAAGAAAGGATTTTGCGAAATTGTTATTTTTGTACCCAGGGGTACGGGGTACAAATGTCAAAGTAATGAAAACTTTTAATGATGCATATCGTTGAAAAGCTCTTTAAAAGTACAGTAATTGTTATTATGTACAGTTTTGTCATATTTTCATTTAGGAGGGGGTAAAATGGAAAAATATGTATAACTACATCTTATATAAATGAAGAGTGTCTATGAGTGTCTTTTATCTTATATAAATGAAGTGTCTATGGGTGTATTGTCTAAGGGGAACATAAGGACAGAGTAAGAAAAGAAGGGGAATTGAGCCCAGACCGATCTTCAAAAGTTAGGAAGTTAATACTTGAGAAAGAGCTCTTATTTTGGATGTAAGCATGTATATTAATAAAAGAAAATTCCAATTTCAACCAAGGGATGTAAAATGACACGGGGGGGGGGGGGGGTACAGAAGGAAAATACCACTGCTTTTCTTTATAAAAATTTAGTCGGAATGAATTACTAATTTGGGATATTAGCAAATTATCTTATCAAAGGGAAGGGGGTGTAGAAATAAGGGGGAGGGATAGAATCTAGATATTCTCGCTTTGTAAAATAATTTAAATGTTTCTTGATAGTAGTTTATAAATCCATTAAATTGAAAATAAAACACCCCGTAGCGAAGCACGGGTATTCAGCTAGTATATATATATTATAAGAGGTATACGGCCAAATACGAATAAAAACAGAGAAAAAACAGAATTAATTAGGTTGTCTTTTTCGTTCGAATTGAGTTATAGTTTGCTATGAAGTATCTTGATCCTTCTACTTTAATATAAAGCCTGAAACATTTTTCCCAGCGCTGGAGCTATAACATTAACTTTATATAAAAAGATCTTGTAGTCAACATCAATTTGAATAACCCTAAAAGGTTTTTTTTCTTTTTTCCGTAAAAAATCTAATCCCGTTAATTTTATTTACTTAACTAAAAGAGTCTTGTTTTACAAAACGAGGAAAAAAGAAAGAAATTTTTATTTTAAAAATATTAAATCTGAAGTAAGGAAATAAGTGCAGATGGGAACTCTAACACGGGATGCTAGTAATATAATAAATTAAGCCGCTAGGATATTAAAAAATGTTAGATGCTTCTTAACTGTAGTTCATGGTACAACTTGTTAACCAAACGGTCTAATTCAAATAACTCTCTTAAAAGCATTCTCTGGTTTTTATGGTAATGTTTCTTCTGGAACCAGTAAAACTGAATCCTCACTTTCTTCTCTCTAGAATGGGCTTACAATATGCTCTGAAGCAGGGGTTGGCAAACTTTTTAGACCTCGGGCAACATTAGCCTTATAAAAGTATGACATGAGGCCCATAAATGAAACAGCATTGAATAACATATCAGATAAATCACCAAATTCTACGATTCATATAAAACACCCAACAAATAATATTTATGCTTTTAAAATAGGGATTGGATTTCGAAGAAAAATGCATGAAGTAATATTCCTATTAAGTCCTAATATCTGGCCAATATTTTTACTTTGAAACATTAGTTTGAGGGTCGGATAAAATATCACTGTTTGCCGACCTTGTTCTATAGCAAACTAGTTATAGCTCTTTGGAAATCTTAATTCATTAATGGATTTTTAGGAAAAGGTATTATAATTTACATTTAGAATGTATCTCTACTATTACTTTAATAAAATATCAAGTAAAAGTTAAGGCAATGACAGAGATGGAACTAGGCCTGCTGAGGCCCGTGTGCAAGATTTGTTTTGAGGCCCCCCCCCCCCCTCCTAGATGACCAAATATTTTTGTCGCCTCATTTTTCAGGATACACATAGGATTTGTAATAAATTTGAACAAAAAACATTATCTTATGATAAAAAAACAAAATATCAAATTCGTATTTAAATAGACTACATTTTAGAATATTTTAATCAAAATCGTCGGAACCATTTTCAAGAAATACTTTTTTCACTTTTTTGTCTATGTTTTTAAGGAGTAGCGCCCCCAAATTTGAATGTAAAATTAATTTCTCCTCGGGGTATGATTTTTCTGAACATGTATGCTGAATTTCGTCAAAATCGGCCCAGTAGTTTAGGCTTCAGGTGTCTGCACAGATAGAGATAGACGACAGACATTTAAATTTATTTTTAAATACTACATTTTTGGACTCAGGGGACATCAAAACGTGTAAATCCATCAAAATCGAATTTCCGCGCCATTACAATCCTCTCTCTTTATATGGAAAGTATAAAATGAGCAAAAAAGTTACGAAAATGAGCAAAAAAGTTGCCTATAATGGTACTTTTTTTACTTTAACATCCCCTATATCCCTTTGTGTTAATAGTTATTTCGCCAAAGGAACATTATACAGAGTAGCAATATTCCTTAGTCTAAATTACTGTTAAGACGAAGGGATATTTATTCAAATGTATTTTGGGACAAAGGAATATCACACTTGTGTTTATAATTGTGATCATATCCCTTAGTCTAATCAACTATTAAGATAAAGGAATAAAATATATAACTTCCCCAGGAGTCAGGAGTCTTAATGTCTTGGAGAGACAAACACACAAACCTTTTTGACTTTTGTAGGGCACACTATTGTTTGGAACCAAGGGGGTGTGCTAAAGTAAAAAAAAACCCTTGTAATTTACAAAAGAATGGATTTCGAGTTTATGGCTCAAAATAAGAATTCTTTATTTTACATTTTTTTATTAGATCCATTATTTTAGCTGTTAGACTTGAGTTGAATACTCATACTTTGAAACTTTAATTCTTGGAGAAAAAAATACCAAGAGTAAAAAGTTCTTATTATAAGCCATAGAATCTAGCTTTAGCCTTAAAAATATGTCTTCTATTATATTTTCATATTTTAAGTACCGCTGCAGAGCATTTTAGCGCTCAAAGTGCTTAGCATTTTTTCTGTAAGCGCATTTTAAGTTAACATAGAACCCAGCAAACCGCGTCTTTCTTCCTGTAGTAGATTCCGGAGATATTGAGTGGATCGTGTTAGGTTGCCCCTGTATAGGAATATTTTACAACTTAAAAATGAATAATTATTTTTAAAACTTACTAAAGATAGTTACATTTTCATGAAACATATGCAGGATAATACAAAGCATTAACAGTCTAAAATACCCAAATATATAAAAATCACGTCATGTTGTTAAGTCAATTTTTTATAATAATAATATTATCTTAATAAGCATTTAACATCACTTGTCTCAAAAAATTATAATAATAATAATTATTATTATGGGGAAAAGAATATAGATACCTACCACATAAAAATAATATTAATAATAACAATGGTTATAAATAAAATATAAACTAACTTCACCTTTTTAGTAAAATTATTCTTTATTTCTTATTCATTTATTTTTATTTTATTATTTTTTTTTTTATAACTGGCCGAGCTGAAGTGAGGCCCCCCTTACCCCGAGGCCCGTGTGCGGCTGACCCCATGCACACGGCTAGTTCCGGCACTGGGCAATGATTATAGATATCAAATTATTTTTTCTGTTTATTAATATTATTAATAATTGATAAAAAAAAATGGTTTATTTTAATGTATGTTATTTTATGCTTAGAGAATTGCTGCAGTTGTTTTCGTTTGTTTGATATCTTTTCTGTAAATATTTAAAGTGGCAGAACAAAATGGAGTTTTAGAGAGGACAGGGGCTGAAGGAATAACTAGGGAGTGAAGGAGAGTTATCAAGGCTCTGAGTAAAGTCAAGCCCTAGAGTGTTGCCTTGCTAGTACTCAGACATGCAAATCATTTCCTCTATTAACTAAGCAACCAGTTCTTACACTGGCTCTAGTGTTTGTTTCCTTCAAACTCCAAACTTACCATCTTATACTAACTAATACATCACTACCACACCTATCCGTGTCATGGAATTAAACAACACAAATCAGTCACTTATAACCTTACCTTTTTGGTTAACCTATTTTTAAAAAATTATTATTAGAAAAGCCCTGTTACAATTTCTTAAAAACATTTTGCAAAAGAAACCAAGTGTGATAATGCTGGATTATTTATACTCTCAACGTTCAACGTGTCATAGCAGAGATCTCTTAAATCTCTGTGCTGATTTATCAATTAGAAATCACTATTCTTACTTAATCAAAATAATTTCAAGATAAAAAGAACTTTTTATATACCTACTACGTTTTTGAATTTTCTATTGAATCGTATGTAATGTTGATAATATAATACGTATTGCTTCGAATATAAGACGCCCCCGAATATAAGACGCATCCCAATTTTCGAACCAAAAATCTGGGAAAAAATTAAGGCATCGAATGTAAACGTACCTCGAATATAAGACGCACCCCGATTTTCGCGATGCAAAAACGGAAAAAAGTGCGTCTTATAATCGAAGCAATACGGTAGTTATTGTTATATAATATATAATGTTAGTGAAAAAAAAAAAAAAAAAAAAAAAAAAATTGTCCGAATTTATTTACTTCACATAAATGACAAACATCTAGAGAGCTGATCTTAAACCTATAAAAGGACAAATCTTTGTACAACGGATCTCTCCAACACCAAATCTAAACCGTGCATTGATATAATATAATCGATAAATAATATAATCGATATATTTCCTGTTTTGCTGTCAGTTAACAGTTTAAAATAAAAGTAAGTAAATTGGACAGTACGAAATAGGTGGGGCAAATAGTGCTGATTAACCAATTGATTTCAAAAGAAAAATAATTTATCTAAATAATGCATATTTTTCCTTAAAATTCCCAAAATTTGCCTCGGCCCAGATCCCCTTTTTTCTGAGGGCTGCAATAACTCGACTCCCTCCCTCCAATTCCAATGTCCCGTTTTGGACTAAACTTCTTGTGGCCACCCTACATATATACAAGTATCAAGGTCCCGAGTCCATAAAATGGATTTTAAATAATATCTGTCTGTACTTTGTCGTCTGTTGTCTTTAATCTCGGCAGCCACGCGAACCCTGAATTTGGCATATATATAATCAGAAATTACCCTGTGGTGAAATTAATTAAATTTTAGCTGTAATTTATGTAATGCCCACAAATGATGTATTATGAAAGTCGTGCTTCCAAAAAAAAAACAGAAATAACATTATTTCTCGATAACTGTTTCGACGATTTTTATTAAACAATTCCAAAATGTGATCCATTTCAATTCTAATCATATATAAGATTCCCCAGGGGGGAAGGAATTTTATTGTAAATTTTGATAAAAATGTTCAATACTTTACACTTAACATAAAATGTTAAACTTTTATTTCTTTATAAATTTGCTTTTAGGTTTCTGTACAAAGTACAAAAAGAAACCTTATATAACGGCTCTGCCTGTCTCTCTGTCCTTTGCTTGTTTCACTCCATAAACTACTATAGCTAGGAACATGAAATTCGGCATTTTTGACAACTGAACACTTTTTAGATTTTTCACACTTAATATTTTCAAGATGGCGGCCAATATGGCGGGTGACTAATAAAAATGTTTTTAGTCACCATGACATGTTATACATCAAATTAAAGGTCTTAAAGTGTAGAAAAAGAACCTGTTAAATAAGAACCTATTAAAATTTCACACTTAGTATTTTCAAGATGGCGGCCAATATGGTGGGCGACTAAAAAGTTTTTAGTTACCATTACATATACATCAATTTAATGGTATTGAAGTGTAGAAAAAGAATATGCTACTATTACACTTAATAATTTTAACTTAATCGTACAGTCACCTCACGTACTTACGTGAAGCGCGCCTTATTTGTTTAAGTTATAATCCTATTTACTAATCTTTTATTTAATTCTTAAGTTAGGTACATCATTAAAGTTTAGATTTTTAATGAACTATTCATTAATAAAATTAATCAAACAGTTAAACTGAATTTAAAAGTTTTTTTTATCTTTAAAAAACACAACCAGATTAGTCAGCTATATAAACAGTATGTTCATTATGTTGCCAAACTGTGTCATTATTCTCATTGATCTTATTAAGGCCTCACATACATGTACTCGTAAATAATTCTCAGAAGGTTAAAATTTAGAAGGTTTTAATTTAAAATTAAAAATCCAATTTTTAAGTTTTTGGTAGTTTTCATACTACGGAAAGTTAAATTTTAATTTAAATTTGAAAAAATTAAATTATAATTTGATTTAAATTTAAAATTAAAATGGAATATGTTATGATGTATTCGGAAAACTAAGGATAAATTAATTTTGGCTTTCTGGGGGGAAGGGGGGGGGAGAAGCAACGTCAAGCTAGGAAGTTTGAATTTTGGGAAAGATATCGTAATCTTTAGGATGCGCACTCATAAGATAATTTTGTTTTTAAATTTTACCCCAAAGGAGCGTGGGGAGGAGTTTAAAAAGGGGTAACAAGAACAAGCCCAGCTTAAACTAATACTTTTAAAAAGTTAAAATTTTAATAAAGGCAACTTCTTAAAAACATAAGTACCCACTAATTGGATTATTTTTGTTGAAATTCCAATTCCAAGAAATGAATTTGGGAAAGATCGACTTTAACCTATAATAGTCATTATGAAAAATTATTAAGTCAATTCACTGCAGATTTATGTATGAAACCGGTGTTTCAATTTAAATAATGATGTTTCAATATTAAATAATATGCATAAGAAAAATATATTTAATTACCAATAAATTTCTATATATATTTATTATTTTATTTAGTTATATCATTTTTGGTTTTTTTTAGTTAATTTTGCTATATTCTCATAACGCTGTAAGGACTAAAAACATAACATAATGTCATTGCTAACTTTTATTTAAAGAGACAATAGACTATAAACCGTAGCTTTTGACTTAAAAAGCATAAGAATCTACCGCAAAACTGAATGTACTACAAAGTATATAAAACTCATAACCGATATTGTAGCCTTTAAACTATGTCACTAAAAATCAGAAACGATCCGAACGTTATATTCGACTGTTTGGTGTCGTTTAAAAAGCAGAGAATAATAAATTTATATCTGAATGGTATCTGAACCAGAGGTTTCCCGATAGAGGAGAAGAGTGATAAATATACTTTAAACATTCGATTTTATCCGAGACATAACGCTATTTCAAACGGAAGAGATCCGAGTCAAATCGTCCGTATAATCCTGACTCGAAGGATTTCGAGCTTAAACGATCAAACATGCGAATTTTTCCTTTAATAATTGATCGAATTATAGAGATGATTTTATACACATATACTCTACCTAAGAGAATTATACTTATATAGATAACTCGCAAAACTCTCTCTTAACAGATTATACTTTTATAAAATACTCATCCAATTAGTGTGGCACATAGCTTCCTCGCGTCCTATTTCGTAAAATGTATGCATTTAAAACCCATTATTATCCAATTTAATTCATTTTTCCCCCGTTTTTTAAATCTGTCAAAATCGTTTTGATTTTTTACATGTATTAAAGTCTCAATTTAGCAAAATTTAAAGAGCGCAGACGGTTGAAATTAATCTGGGGCTATCTGCAAGCCACTTTTGACGAACCATCAAAATTTCATATTAATCAGATTAGTAGTTTAGAAAATATAGGTGTAACAAATGAACGCAGAAGGTTGAAACTTATATGGGACCAACAATGGGCGGGCTAATTATGATCTACCATCCAAATGTCAATAAAATCGAACTAGTAGGTTTTATGATATGTTGGTTCTGAATTCTGAAATAGATTTTTGTCTTGGAATATTTGAAATCGGAGACCTAAAAAAGTGCAGTCACACACCATGACTTAATGAGCGAATTTTCAAAGAAATCTGCGTATTATTGGCTTATGATAAAACAGGAAAATTTTGGTTTAGAATTTGCATGGGTGAAAAAAAAATTTCAGGTACAGGGGTACGAGGTATAAAAGTCAAAATCGTATTTACCCTTCAAGATGCATGTCGTTGAAAAGCTCTTTAAGAGTACAGTAATTGTTGTTATGTACACTTTTATCATATTGTCATATAAAAGGGGACCCTAAATTGTAAAAATTTGACCCCTAAATGAACTCCAAAATTTCTGGCCAACGAACTCATCCTTTCTTTTGATATTATTGACATTTTAAAATTTGTTTAAAATTTTTAAGTGCATCCTAAGAGGAGATATCGTCTGGAGTGACACATACATACATACATATATACATACATATATACAATATACATATATACATACATACATAAAAAAAAGTGTTAAATTTTAGGAATCGATTCAGAATGGTCTAAAACGGATTTCCATGGAAAAATTTTTCAAAAATTCGCATTACAAAAATTTTGAAGCCATTGCAATAGCGTAATTTTTTTTGAAAATTCGCTAAAAGTTTTCGTTCTCCAGAACGATGCTAATGAGTTAGCATCGTAAGTATACGATGCTAACTACTTATACATGGCGGAGTTAGAAAAGATGCAACATTAAAAGTAACTAACTATTTGTAAATAGCGAAGTTAAGGCAAAATTAAATGAAAAGTTTGTTTTTTTATCATTGAAGCGAGCGTCTTGCAATAAATATGTAATGTATATTGTGAAAAAAGTTAATCATGATGTGTTGATAGTTAAAGAAAATGGTTAGTGTATAGTGAGAGAACAGTCCTATTCCTTAACCCTCACGCACGGCCTACTCAATTTAAAATATTATAAAATATATCACTTCACTGCACAAAGACGTCTGCTTGTATCAGGTTGAAATTTTAGGTTAGAACGTATGATATCGGTAAAAACGTTGTTTTCTCTATTTTGAACGTTTAGGTCCACTTTAATAAATTTAGCGATCTTTAACACTTTATAGCGGTGTTTTTACTAATATATATATATATATATATATATATATATATATATATATATATATATATATATATTATATATATATATATATATATATATATATATATATATATATTTAAAAAAGTTGTTTGTGTCATTAAATAGATAAAGTTTGAATTTTTTCCCGTTCTATAATTTCAATTTTACATTTGAAGCTTTCGTTAAGGCGAGCGTTGTGTTCGAACGATTGGGCGAATAACTTTGTCCAACGAACTCATCCTAGGCGTTGGTAAAGTAAACATGTGTACCAAATTTCAACTAAATCGGGTTTCATTTACTCAAGTTATTCTCATCGGTTGATTTTGTAACGTGACGGTTGTTTTTTTTGGATTCACTCCCGGGCTTTAGACGCTGTAACGGGCTATAAGAGACTTCGTTCCAAAAATATAATCTTTCTGCAAAGATGACAAGTGTATGAATGATTGGACGTATGTTGTCATGTTTCTAGGGATTGATTTAAGAACTCAGATCATATTGGTGGTTTCTAGATGGGTAAATTAATTTCTAATTACTGAGAGGTTTAGGCCATACAAGTGAGTTGAATGGAGTATAACCTAAGTTGATTCAGGTACTTTTTTAAGGTTTACATAGATTGATTAACCTATAAGGATGTGATTTTAGATCATTATTTAACATTGGTGAATGGTTGATTTTTTACGGCAAAAGGAAATTATAAATTTCTCCCTTTAAGGGAGGCAGAGGTTTAAATTCTGACTACTCTAGTTTTATAAATAATGAAGTACTTTGAAGTGGTGTATTAGTATTAAGTTCAATTAAAAGCATGTTGCGGTTCTTTAATCCAATATTATGTGTTTTTTTAAGGATCAATTAACGAAGTTTTTTTTTAAATTTTTTTGACAACAGGTTCCTTTCACAATATGCTAGATTATTAGTTTCTAGGAGTTAAGGTAATTTAGATACTGATATACTTTAAAGGAAATTTTTGAGTGTATTTAAGTCATGTGTAAAAATATGATTGAACAAATATGATTGATATTGTTGAAATATGATTTTTTGACGTAGATGAAGAATTATAGAATAATCAATAGATTATTAAATATACGTACATAAGCCTTAGATTAGAGACGGTGTTTGACTTTTAAAGCCAGATTGAAAAACCAAGGCCTTTTTTTTTAGGATTTATTAGATTTTGAACTAAAATATAAAGTAAAAAATATATGCAACTTAAGATTTAAAATAATTTGACTTAAAGTTGTAAATGTAAAATAAACTTACTGCGTTTCCTTTACATGCAATCCTCTTGGTTCCTTGGAATCCACAGTCGGAGACTAGTTCGACCGCACCCTGCTCAGGTAGAAAGGTTATGGTTAGAGAAGGTAGTGACGTCACCAGGCATCCTTTTACAGCCCACTTGGGAACTAAAAGCAAACATATCCACATGCATGTTTACATGACGGGTAAACAGAGAAGCCCTTTCCTTTTGACAAAGGAAAACTGAACTGGAGCTTTTACCTTCCTTTGTCATCATCCGCAACTCTAAACCTCACCCATCTATGTTTACGAAAGGAAAAAAACATTTTTTTTTCCTCCTAAAAGATTTCTTTGGACCACATTTTCCACTTCTCCTTCCCTTTGAATATCTTAACGGAACGGAGACGGGGATTTCGATTGGAATCTAAAGCATTTCAGGGAAATCCTCCCTTCTACGGTGCTATTCTAACAGGGAAACCCAGAATGAATAATAATGAACTGAAATAGAGTCTGTAAAGATAAAAACAACATTTACTTTTAAATTCAGATAATATTTTTTGAACGAAATTATGAATTATGTACTTGAATTGTTATAATAAATAATAATTCATTTATTCGTAGTAAATGTTATAGGGGCTTACATTTGTTTCTATTAAGATATACAAGACAGAACACAGCTCATAAAAACTTTCTCAGATACGGTTCCATATCCCACTCTCGAGTATCTTTATCTCGCTATTACCTCGGAAACTTGATTTTCTCAGGAAAACTGATTTACCTCATTAGTATTAAGTAATATACGACTTACTATATATGTATACCTCATATTTAAATGAAATCGGGTTTAGCTCCATACTTTTGCACAAACCACAAACGAAGATTGACATTTATTTTTTGTAACACTTCTTTTGGAGTAAATCCATCTTTATAACACTTGACATTTCGATTAATTTAAATCTATATAAACTGTTAAATGCAAAACCTATATCTTACATTTATTGTACGTTAATTTTCCCCACTAAAAAAACCATCCTTCAATTCTTTCTATAGTAAATAATTTTTCGAAAGGTTAGTTCCAAATAACTTGTCATTCTTTACGTTTTTATATTACTCAAAGATGACGTTTGCTTTGTAGGTAGTAATCGCTATTTAAGGTGCTTTTTTTTACTTTAGTGCTTTCTCTAAAGCACTTTTCTCTTTTGAATTTAATAATTTAGGTGATGTCTCTAACCTCACCCCTAAGTTGGCTTTCTTGCCCTTCTGTCTTCTATTTGAGCAATGAACTTATTTTGTTAGTGCTTGTTGCAGAAAAGTGAGTCGCAAGCGTAAAGCGTGTAATGGAAAATAATGTTTTAGCCATCACTCGAAATAAAAGAAAAGCAAAGGACCCACCTTTTGCCTTTTTTCTCTCTTTCAACTTGTATACAAAACAAAATAAAAAAAACAAATGATGAATGCGATTTTTTTTAAAAAATATATATTTTTGAATAAAAAAGGTTTTATAAAATAATTTAAAATGACACATATGAAAGAAAAGAACCCCAAAATAATGAAACACTAACTAAAGTACTTATATATATATATATATATATATATATATATATATATATATATATATATATATATATATATATATATATATATATATATATATATATATATATATATATATGTGTGTGTGTGTGTGTGTGTGTGTGTGTGTTCAGGGTTTATATAAATAACACACTTTCGGAATATGACTTCACACATATAGTAGAGTTAACTTTGCTTTTGCTTTTAAAAGTTAGAATCTAAAAAAAATAAAAACCAAGCCTCGCTGATTCTACTGTAAAGCGATTTAAGCCTCTTTATTATAAAGTGATAACAAAATAATAATTTCCCAAAAAAACACTATTTGTTAATTTATTATTTCAAAATTATGGGTAAATACGTAAAAGTACATTACGCGTCGAGTGCGGAAACTAGCATTTTGCATGCGAGTGTGGAGTTTGCACCCGAGCGATAGCGAGAGCGAGGGTTGTAAAACCACTCGAGCAATGCGAAATGCCGTTTTCGCTCGAGTTGCGTACCGTACTTTAACTACGATTGTTAGATTTTTTGTTAGATCTACGATTGCGAATCGTAGTTTGGACGCTATTTAATTTTTTAAATGCAAAAATGTATCCATTTTATTATTAGGCACGATAAATAACCATTATTTAATGAAGATTGAATTTAATCTCACAATGACCTTAATTGTGTGTTTAATAGTTATTAGTGCAACTAGTGCGCAAAGTGGCACTTTGCTGCAGAAGATGAGAAATATTTACGCACGAGCCTTAGGCGAGGGAGGAAAGGTTTCTCGAGTGCAGCAAAGACACATTTAATCAGTAAATGAAATATAAAATAATAGAGTGTTCATCAACATATAATAGTACATTACGCGTCGAATGCGGAAAGTAGCATTTTGCATGCGAGTGTGGAGTTTGCACCCGAGCGACAGCGAGGGTAGTAAAACCCCACGAGCAATGCAAAATGCCATTTTCGCATGAGTTGCGTACCGTACTTTATCTACGATTGTTAGATTTTAATAATAAATACAGAAAAAAATAATAAACTTCCTGTATGTAAGATCGTATTTCTCTTTTGATAAAGATGACGTTAATTCATTAGTTGTATTTTGTGCCGAATTAATTATTTCAGGAGGCGTATTATTCTCCTCATATTCGTCAAAGTCACTTGATTCACTCATTGTTTTTCACTAAAAGCCCGATATAAACAGTTACTTTAATAAAACAACAGCAAATTAGTTTTGTTAAATGTAAACAAACTCGGTAATTGTGTGTAAAGCTGAAGAATTCCTCTTCTTTACCGCACTAGCGTGGTAAAGAAAAGGAATTCTTCAGAACTATGAGACGCGCATGCGCAATGAATACAAGTACTTAAATAATCACTTTCTACGCATCTAAACAGAGATATAATGTTTACATTTCGTATCAATCGTAGATAAAATAATTATAATATTCCGTGACTTGATATTTTTCTTTAAAAAAACAAACAAAGTATTCTAGTCTACCAAAAATGATGAAATATCATTTATGTAAGCTATACTCATACTCATACTTGGTTGAAGGCATTTCTTACACAAGTTGTTTGGGAAGTAATAACATCGTTTGTGTAAGTACCAGGGTACTCACTCAAAACAGGCATTTACCTTTCTTTCTTCCTACTATCTGCATGATACATTTCACACTAGGTTAATGTTTTTGTTTTTTCACTATACGCTACATGTATTTTTTTCTTGCATTATGGCATGAAATATTACGGTTGAAGTCTTCACTTTGTTTTCTTGGATTCACTCTCCAACGGAATTACTAAAAAGAAGGATTTGGGATAAAATGAGAAAGAAAAATGTTGAAAGGTCGCTTCTTTTATAATTTTATTTAATCTCATATAACTTCAATTTCATATGACAAAGCTTACATTAAAGATATTGCCGCATTATTCCCCTTTAAAAATATGGAATTTTCCTTAATACTGTCAAAAATGCGTATTATCTTCTAAAGAAAAGTTCTTAAAATATTCCAGGTGTACTAGAGAAAAGGCACATCGTAAAATTTTATCATTGGGTTTCCTTTCTTTACACCCATTTTTTTCCAGAAGGTAATATCATGTGTTTTTTGAAGTAGTATCACCTTTCATGTCCCCAGGAAAATCAAGGTCCTATGTGCTAGAATGTTACCTATGTTTTAGAAGGAAATGGTACGTGACGTCTTAATGTCTTTTCGCTTCATTTTCTCACGTGGATGCATGAAAAGTAAACGGTTAACTGTATTCGTTACCCTCAGTTTCTATTTATAAACATATTAGAATCTATCAAATAAAACTATGTTCAGTTTAATCTCTCGAGACAAGGTGGTAAAACAAGCGAAATATTGTTACACCTATATTTTTTTATTTTCTCATGTAAAGAGAAAGTATTGTGATGGCGCGATAATTCGATTTTGAGATTTCGATGGATTTACACGTTTTGAGGTAGTCCATTTAAATACAAATCTAACGATATAAGCCGTTTTCCGGAGAAAAATCTAGTTTCTGAGAAAATAGCTTTATACGCAGACGGAGAGTGCCCGGGTTCGATTCCCCGCCGAGGAGAAGTTGTTTTTATGATAAATTTTGATGAAATATTTAATAATAATTAAATTTTTCTACGGAAACATAAAATCTAATATATGAAAAACACTGGGCTAAGCAATTATGAACTCGTACATGAGAATGTTTGCCTGTGTTGTCTCTGACCGATTTTTTAGCTAGTTTAGCTAGTAGGATGCTCCAAATATTTATTAGAAATATTAATATGCTAGATGGATCTGAAGGTTTGATATTAAAACATGAATCTTCCATAGTGATTAAGAGACGTTTCTACCCTTATAAGGACATCATCAGACATTATTTAGTAGCTGTTGCACAGTAAAAGTCTATATCTATCTCAGTAAGAGAGCGTCATTATATTTTCTTTTTTAATTAATATATGTAATATAAATGTTAAATTTATCCTATGGAATATAATTCTATAGAATAATAATAACAATACAACAACACAAACATAACAAAATAACACTATCTAACAAAACAGCACATCAAAAACAAAGTAACACAACAAAAACAAAATAACATAACACTAGTGTATAAAGAATAATAATAAAATTATATCAAATGTAAAGGTGCTGACTTTAACGTATCGCATTCTATTAAAAATGATAAATATTAAAATTTACAAGGCAAATACACAAAGAAAATAGGGACGTACACTAAGGACTAAGACGTGAAATTGTTCTTCTAATCTGCTGAGGCTTTCGTCTACGGTTTATTTATGACAGTATAATCGGAAATTTTTATGATTACAAACCTTCGTGAAAGAACATACGTGTTAAGGCTATAATAAACGCTTGCATGTCTGTAGAATATGAAACCAGTAAATGTTGTTGCACATTATAAATTTACTTAGTCTGTACTCTTTTTGTATAAAAAAGGTGTCCATTTTTTCCTCTACTTTTTCTCATAAAGTAGATAAAGGTGTGAAAAATAAAAAATCCGAGAGGCATAATATTCTGTCATGGAATCTTCGGAGGAGAAAAAAGGGATTACTTATGGCACTTACAAGGGGGACTGTACGGGACCAAGGGAGTCCAAAATATCTGGCAGCTCCATGATATTCTGTATGGAGGGCTGTAGAAGGCGGCTACAGATATATTGGTACATAAATCGGATCAAGCCGTCACGGAGGAGATCCCTGCCTCTATCCGTTCTCTTCACTCCAGGCCCTAAACATCTGCCAAACCGTCTAACACGCTTCATCCTCTTTTCAGCCCTTACTTGCCTTTAATATTTCTTTTGGCACAGGTCAAAAAAGATATGTATGAGGACATATATAGAACGGACGTGGTTGTATTTATATACGCGTATATGTACGTACATTTTTACACATATATATTTCTATAAACATATTCATGAGGTTTTATGAAGTATGAATATTTGAATGAGATGGAGAAAAATAAATATTTTGCAGTTTATTCGAGGGAGATACTAGGAAATTAAATAATGTAAATATACGTTATCAAGTGAATATTGACATGGGGAAAAATATATTTGGTGAAAGATGTAATTCTTTTTCTTTTTTTTTTTAAAAAAAAGCTTCTACGAATAACCATTTAGTCATGTAATATATATGACAATATCTGGTTCCCACATATCAAACCAAATTGAAATTTTATTGAAATTTGGATGGTGAGAAATATATCGTTTTACAATTTATTACTGTGTCATTATTTCTGTTGAGTACATGCTATGGAAAACTACATACTATTTTTATTGTTTGAAGCTTTTATTTTAGGAATGGTTATTTTAAATAGTTATAAAGATGGACAGAAAATAGAATATATGATATAATCAAGTGCAAGCCAACTGATTTTTTTTGTTAATTATAATAATAATTAGTTCACTTTGAGAGGTAACTTAAAATGGGTTTTATTATTATTTTTATATAATTATTTAATTTTAGAGTTTAGCGACATCATTTAAATTATTAATAAATGCGAAACTTAGAATAGAAAAGAATGACTTAACAGCTGTTATGTCCTTATTATTTTAAATCGATGATGCCTTACTCATTTTTTAACCCTCATATGAGTGCCGCTTTTCTCGTCAAGGCTTTTCTTTCATATTTTAGGGTCCTTAGTCTCAACCAAGGACCCTTATAATCTCTCTATTCTGTCCGATCGTTTGTCTGACACACCCTCCATAACTTTTTAAACTCGGTTAAACTTGGAACCATAAAACTTTGGATCTTATTTAGCATGTAGATATTTGTGGCATTTTATTAAGCAATAAACTTGAACATTAATTTAAAATAAATTAATTTCCCTATTTCTTCTTTAATAATAACATTAATAATTTTAATATCTAGACGTAGAATGCTGTTAATTTAAACTTACTTAAAGATTTTTTTGTTTGAATCCTAGATTCAGACATCCTTGATTCATACATTCTAGATTCATACATCCTTGATTCATACATTCATGATTCATACATCCTAGATTCATACATCCTTGATTCATACATTCTTGATTCATACATTCTTGATTCATACATCCTTGATTCATACATTCTTGATTCATATACAATACATCCTATATTTATACATCCTAAATTCATACATCCTATATTTTATAGTCGAATGTATAAAATGGTAACTGTACAAATCTGAGTGTATGACAATACATTCTAGATTCGTACATCCCACAGATTCGTACATTTACAATTTTATACATACGTTTATAAAATATATTGAAAGTATTTATTTTATAAAAATGCAAATCACTATTCCTTTCCTTTAAAGGAAAATTATAGTTTTCACCCAAGAAATCTGAAACCGTGATTTTAATGGAATTATCCGTTTTGGGTGTTTTTAGACGATTTGAGGGGTTTTTAGCTGGATGTCTGTCTGTGTCACTCAGAACTCCTACAGTTCTCGCTATAGAGTTAAAACTAGATACAAAAAACGTCCTTACATGCAGTTGTGCTGCCCGGACAATCACAAATTTGTCGCCATTAAAAAAACATTTTATTGAGTCAGCAAAAATTAAAAAAAAAAAAAATTATAATTTGCCGATTGTGCTGAAAGTTGCACCAATTATACGCCTCTTTATAAGACTAACATTTCCATTAAATATGGTTTCGATATCTGCCGCTATTTTGAAAGTAATGACTTTCGTGCTTTGAAACTTTAAGGCTAAATAATTTCTGAACTATATTTCGCCGGTTGAGCTGAAATTCGCTCCAGTGGTACCTTTCTATAAGATAAATAAGTCTTTCATATTTTTCTTAATAACTGCCACCATTTCGAAAATATCGACTTTTGATATTTATATAGGAAACTTTGCTTACATTTTTAAATACCTCATTATACCGGACTCAACGTTTAACGGACAAACAAAATTATAATTCAAATAATAAAAAAATCTGTTCTCATGCATAGGCTTATGTTTTGTTAGGAAAAGTTTCGACACGCGTTATTTCCGATGGAACTCAAAAAAAAAATAACTGTGCTAATAGCTGTATTGGTATTATTTCCACTTATTGATATTATTATATAAAAGCTCAGCATTGACATAGTCAACTTCCTCTTCACTTTTATATCGATTAAGAATAAAATCAGCGTGGCATGGTGGTGATACTGGGCTCTCATTGACTTAAAATTTTATTAAGTGCTTTTTATAACATCTGAAGTATTCTTAGGAATCCTTCAATCGAATTTAAAATCACTCATATAGCAAAGAGTTTAATGTGATACATTTTCTTTTATTGGACTGATTTCATCTTAAGCTTCCCTTCTGATTCAAATTATTATTTTTACTTTTGCTGCCACAGTACTTGTTACATTATGAAGTGCAATTGTCTTATAAATTAGCAATAGTGCTATAATCACAAATACTGAAATTATTTATTTCAAAACTTAAATTACCTAATACAAGACTTACTTCGTAGAACTAGACGTTAAAAAGCTATTTTCCTCTATTAATAGTAACCACACGTTACATTTAGTTGGTATTTTGAAGGGAGTGATGGTTATTACCTTAGTGGTTATTATCTATCCTTAAATACTGCCGTCAAAGCTTAATTGCATAAGAATGCAAGTACATCTGGTAAATCAATAAGATTCAAGTGAAAAATACGCTATCTAGCTTCAAAAAGCTTTATACTCGAGCTGTTATCTATTTCAAAGTAATCTCCACACAAAATAGTCGAAGTAACAGGCTTAAAAACGAATCCCAGCGTAAATGTACTGGAAACTCAGAGATAAGAGGATTTAAAAGGTTTTGCTTGGTAAGATTCAGATAATAGAACGAGCGTGAATGCATTCATGAAACATTGGACAGTTGCTTTACTTGAAACAAGCATTTCAATTGTAATAAATTCGTCCCTCCTGTTTGATATTTTCTTTTAAAATAAGAATGCGTATTTTATTATCTTTTGCAACAAACATATCGAATAATTTTATTCTTACAGTGTAAAGCATATTTATCGTTTTTATACACCGGATAACTAGAAGAAAAGTAAAAATATATTTCTTGCTAAAAAACTACTCTACATTGAATGTTACCCATTAGCCATGTAAATATATATATATATATATATATATATATATATATATATATATATATATATATATATATATATATATATATATATATATATATATATATATATATATATATATACATACATATTGTAGTGTCCTCTTAACACTAAATTGTTCCCCGAGTGAGAAAAAGCTATATGTAAGTAAAATTTATATATTTTTGCATTTAATCATTTTTTAATGGTAACTCGATATATATTTTTAATACCTTACAAAAGTAAATACAAAGGATTCGATACATTTGATCACGGATCATTTTACCCCTGAACAAGTCTGGACTGGCTTCAAAGAGATTAAAAAAGAGTATAAAATAGAAATAAGAAAAAAAAGTTAAAAAAGAGGTTTAAGGCGTGAGTTTTTGAGCTTTTGTCCTTCGCCCTTTTACCATTTTAGCCCGGAGGGGATAATAAAGTAAAGACTTTGGTTAAGAAAAGGATCCTCTCCACGTAGCTGAGGCAACCGATAAAAGGGCTAGGAGTTGGGAGGACTCACTTGAATAAATTCATGAAATCCTTCTCGGTCCGACTAGGGAGAGGGCCAAGTTTCAAACCTACTCGAACAGAAGGAGGCACGAGGGGGAGGGTTTAAATGCTCGGAATAAGGAAACAGACTTCATGAAGCTACGAGTTACTCCCTTGACCCTTTGGAAAAGCCAAGCACGGTGGAGTCTTAGTGTTGGAGGTGACTTCTTAAGAAGCACGGGTACTTCCCATACAGACACCCTTCACAAGAAATAAGGCAACACCGTGCAAAGAACTCGGTTCACCCTCCTTAAGTCACTCTCATGAGATGGTTGCTTTACCAGTGAGTTCTCTCCTATCCCAAGGAAAGCCACCTCACAATTCTTTCCTCCTTAAATTCCCCTATTTACGACTCATATTTCTCATCCTTTTACCACCCAAAGCCCTTGCCCTCGAATATGTAATATTTTAAGGACTCAGATGTGATTCCCACTTTAGTTCTTTAGTTTAGCGCTCAAGAGGCAAAGATTTCCTCTCTTATATTTTTCACAATCTAAAAAAAAAGAAAAAAGAAATAAATAAAATTAAGTGAAGACCGAACCGATTGTTATTAAAAATAGGCTAGCACTTTCGAAAATAATAATTCTAATATAATTAAACAAAAAAAAGTTATAAAAAAATTTAGTTACATTAAACTGCCTCTTTAAAACAAGATCAAATTTAACGTCTTTGACTGAAAGATGACATTTTACGATAGGAAAAAGTTAGATGTTCCAACTTAGAGACACAATATCGTAAAATGTTACAGCTGTCTTTAGTATAAACATAACGGTAAAGGTTATTTCCAGCAGCTACGTCAAAATCAGAACTGGAAAAGTAAATTCTTTAATAACGAGTTGAACTTGTAGTGGTTTATGCCGGGTCGTAAGAGACAGGAAGCGGTGAGATTACCTCGCTGATATTCTCTTTTATAGGCAAGATACTCTTCCAATCTCCCCTCGTCAAATTTTATTATATCTTCCCCTGGATTGGTTTAATATTGTAATTTATGTTTGGAGAAACATTTAATATGGAAGTAAGGTAATGCAGCCGATAGGATCGGAGGTAGATGCCAAGGATTAAATCAATCAAGGCACTCGGGCCCGGCACCGCCTTCCAGTTAATAGTCAATTCGATATTCCATTTAAAGTCTCTTCCCCTTCAAGCAAGACTCCGTGAAGAAGGCCCAGTATTGACAGATTCTGGATTGACGCTGGAATTTAATACTTAGACTGGAAATTCCTTTGCTCTGTGGTGGAAGACAGATATTCCACACCTACTCTTAGATTATATAAATCTATTTGATAGGGTTGATAGTGTTAAAAATAACAATGTTTATCATAAGGAAGCTAGTTTATTTGTAAAAGTTTTAACATTTTTTAAGTAGTAGTTTAATTTAATATGATAAGGGGGATCCTTTCACGTCAACTTATAAATAATAGTTTAGTACGGTTTACATTTATTATAATTTTTATGATTCATTTAAAATTCATTAAAAATTAGCTATCGAGAAACATTAAACTGTTTTGTACATGATTATATAGACAATTAGAATTAACGATACAATTTTAATTCCATTGATGAATGGTTTTTTGTGATGGTGGTGGTGTTGTCTTTAATAATTCTCATGTAAATAAGAACTGCCAATGACTTACATTTCCTGCAAGTTATGTAGTTATACTTATATTAAAGCTATTTATTTTATCTGATAATATAGTGTTAGTAATTAGTTGGCTACTAATCACTTTTAATGTTCACAATTACGTCAATATAAGATACTGGAAAACATTGCAATACAGTGTTATTAGATAAAATAAATTTTGAATGTGGCTAGTCCACATTAGGTTCTTGGAAAAACAAAGCATATATGTATATTTTTAGATAACTGCCATTATAAATATGTAAATAGAGGTTTAACTAGGCCACTCTTAGATACTTTAACATATTTTACATTTGGTTTCTTGCTCACCAGTATTTTTTGTAGCTCTTGCATGTAATTTCATTTCAGCAAGTATTGAATTTATACGTATCGTTGCTTTAATTGTATTTTAACACTCATGACTGGAATCACCAATATCCTGTAATCTTATAAATGCGGCTATCTCAAATACCTTAGAGAGAATGTTAACAGTAGAATGTAATTAATGACTTATCTCCCAGAGAGGGTGACGGTAGAACGTCTCAGCTCAGAAATAACATGACAGACTAATTGTAACAAAGGATAAAATGACAGTGATAGAACAATGGTTTGGCTACGGCATCTGGAGCGGATCCTTCACAAGGTTTAAGATGACACAGCCCCGAGCCACCCAACTGTCTTATTACTCTACATTCTCTTCTCATCAGAGCCTTTATCACTTGCCTCCGTTGAGAAACACTCCTTTATCACTTGTCCTGTCACGTCCCACTCACTTTTCATCGCCAACCATATAACAGTGTGAGTTTATATTGAGTTTGCCGTGAGTAATTGCTTTCTGCGAACGAGTCAACTATCAATTCACCCCATACTGCCTGAAAGCGGAACATTACGGTAGAATAGATTCGATAAGCGGTAGTTTTCAGTTTATGGTTTCGTATATATCAGCTGGTAAAATCGCGATCGGGTAAATAACTAGTAACAATAGCTTAAAACCAATATTTCATCTGATTCAAACTATTGAATTCAAAATTCGTCTGTTGGTAAAGGGTTCGTTTTATCATTCTGTCTGGTACAAGGAGGGGGTTAGTTATCCATGAAATATACCTTTAGGGTTCTGAATTACCGGGAACAATAAGCCGAATCATTTTGCAATTGAATACGAATTTAAGCTAGGTAGAGTTTAACAGCCAACAGCTAAACAAACTTTATTGTATTCTGTGTAATAAGTTTGATAATATTGTTACATTATAATAATTAAACTAAACTCTAATCGAAGTATAACTAATACAAGTTATCTCTTATTCAAAAGTACCCACACAATTTCTAGGAAAATACTATTCACATCATACAACTGTCTTTGACGTTTTATTGAAATTCAGCCACAAAAAGCCGTATTATTATTATATTATACTAATACATAATTAACCATTTATAGAAGGAGTTTTATCTTAAATAGATATTCTGAGGTAAATTAATATTCGGCTTGAATAATCAAATGGAAAACTTCGACCGGCTTTAATAAGATTGGAAATTGTTATATTTCCTGTTTGAATTAACTGAACAACACATTTGATTTAAAATTTCAAGAAAAAGGGAAACTAAAAAGGGAATTTGTAATTGTCTGAACATAACGATATGAATAAGTAGCAACATATTAGATGATTTTGGCAGTATATTCTGAGAAAATCATGTTAAGCAAGTTTTCCATGAATTCTTAAAGACAGTTGATCCGAAACTGTTTGTAAGTGCTTGAGGGAGATGTTAATGAAGCATTCATTCCTTTGCCTCACCAACTTTCTCATAACTTTCTTATATTTTATGCAAATATTTTACAAAATGGGTAAAATTCAATTAACAAGTTTCTTTTAAAAATGTGCACGAACGAGCATCATTCAATAATATTATTATAACTCCAATTATGAAAATAATTTAAAATAGTTATCTTCTTTTCTTTTAATAAAAAGTCTTATCACCTCACGCACCATAGTTATTAGAGGGAAGTTATTGAACTATAATCATTATTTTAAGGGTTTCGTAGATCCTTCTCGAAAACCTTATACCACGGCTGGTGTGTCTGTCCGTTCGTCGCTCTTTGGTTTATATCTCCCAAACCGTTGAAGCTAAAAAGTTGGTAAATTTAAAATACTGGCGTAACTTTTTGACCCACACATAGGAAAAATAATGAGAAGATAAAAATTTAATATGTGCATGCGCACTTCGCAAAAATGTGGTAAATTAAAATATTTTCAAATTTTTAAGATTTAGGTAGTATTCATACTACGGAAAGATTACATTTTACTTTAAATCAAATTATAATTATTATTAACTACGGGAGACATACAGAAAAAAAAAAAAAAAAAATCATTCTCCTGCGTAGCTTAGATGGAAGAGCGCTATACTGGAAATATAGAGGCCCGTGGTTCAAATCCCGGCACAGGAGTGTATTTTTCACTGCTTGTTTCCCGTAGTTAATAATAATTATAATTTGATTTAAATTAAAATTTAATCTTTCCGTAGTATGAATACTACCTAAGACTTAAAAATTTGAATTTATACATGATTGTACAAGGTACAGGTACTAATTGAGTACTTTATAATTAAAGCGTTAATTCTCGGTCTATAGTTCTATTGCTCTGAATATTTGGCTTGCTAGACTTGTTGAAAAGATTGAAAGCTTGGATTGCGGGACTTAGTATCGGTAACGACAGAGAAAAATCATTCTCCAGTATAGCTCAGTTGGTAAGAGCGCCTGTAACGGATATATATGAGGCCCGTGGCTAAGTCCCGGTGCTGGGGTCTATTTTTCTCTTTATGTCTCCCGTAGTTAATGATAATTATAATTTGATTTAAAGTAAAATATTTTCTTTCATTTTCAAGTGGGGTATCAAATGAAAGCTGCAGCTGAGTAGGTTACAAATATATATATATATATATATATATATATATATATATATATATATATATGCTTTTTTAAATGTATTTTTTTATTGATTTAATGAGTTAAAATATTCCCAATAACAATCAATAATAACAACCCCCCCCCAGTTGGGATCAGTGCGCGCAATTTCTATTTTTTTTAAATTTTGAGTGGGGTATCAAATGAAAGCTGCTAATGAGTTAAATCCCCCCCCCCCCCCCCACCACTCTATAAAGGCTAGACCTGAAATTTTGAAATAATTTATACAAATACCTAATGGAAGGGTGATGAAAATTGCCTGAAAATGAATAATTTAACTCTTTGCAATTACCGATAAAAAACATTGTGACACCCTAGGGACATCTCTATTCTTCTCTCCTTACTCTAACTAAACTATTTTTTTTTTGGCCATCCATTTAAATTTGTTTATGTTCATATTTCTTTTCCTTTTATATAGGGCGGGATGGGGGAAATAATAAAATGTTATTTCAGCATATAATAACGTATATGCCGAATAACCTATAGGAAACCCTAAAATGTGCTTGGATGCAAGTACTTCCCTATGATTTTTATATTATAACTAAGTGCTTTTGTGTTAATTAACCCGGCTACTGCGGTTTCGTATTTTGGAACCAGAGATGACGCTCAGGTTCTCTGAGAACGATGAGATACAGTAAAAAATGTTATTTTGTGAACTCGTTCTTTTTATCTAAATCTAGAATATTATATAGTCGAGTTCAATAAACTTAATTTGTTCTTATCATCTAATAGACTAATAGAAGTTATTAAAATTAATTAAGAATTTATTTTAAATTTTATAAATGTATTATATGATGTTCCTAATTTATTTTTATATTTTATTAAAACTAATTTTAAATTATATAATTAAAAAAACTAAATAGGAATAACTGGATATTTGTAGGTATAATATCGGAACTTTGACCCTATAGATGAGATTTATATTTTATTTGTTATTTTTACCTAACATTTAATTTGTACAATTCAAGAGAATTTCTAGAAGTAAATTGAAAAAGAGGGTGATTCGGGTTTCGGATTTTTTTAATCAACTCGCAAGTCTTGTTTGACATTGATTTATTTTACTTTTGTGTTCCCTTTTTTCTGAAAAAAGAACTGAGAGAAGCGTGGGGGCCCAATTTGTCACAAGACAAGACGGTGACCCACCCGGTTGTGACCTTGTTTTTCTTTCGATTCTTCCAGTTCTTTCAACACTTTACAATCCTCATTTTACTTTTGTTATCAACACATTCTACTTATATAATTCTAGTTAGTTTAATTTAGTTTCAAGACTTTATTAATTTACTTTGCGTCGTAAGAAGGAGGAGAGTGTACTTATAAATATTATATGCAATCTAAAATTTAGTTACGAGGTTAATACTATTGTTGTTCGGTGGACTGGACAACCGATAACTATTGATTTTTTTGACGGGTTAAAAATCTGGTTTAAACAACTTAATAAGACTAACATATAATATTTTTTGATACTCAAAAATCTGAGAAAATAGTAAAATGGTCTGCCACTTAGAGTGCGGCACATAACATCCTAGCGATCTTATAACGTTCTCAAACTATGTTAAGCTTTTACAAACCATTATTGTCTATTCTATTTAATTTTTCCCCATCTTCGTATTTTATCTGTCAATATGGTTTTGATTTTTTACATGAATAAAAGTATCAATCTAGCTGAAGGTTGAAATTAATATGGGGTCATCTGTAGGTTCCGTTCAACATACCTTCCAAATTTCATAAAAATCCTATCAGTACTTTTATAGGTGTAAATTGAAGTAGGTATGTTTGTGCGCATGTCGAAGAGAAATCAATATGGAAAAAGGTTATTTAGGTTGTAATTAATTAATGGGTTGTAAGGTTAGTAGAAGGTTGAAACATATAAGGGACCAACAGAGTGGGCTGATGATGACATACCATGTACATTTTATTAAAATCGGACTAGTAGTTTTATAAGATATGTTGTTCAAATATTCAAATGTGACTGAACGAATGATAGGATGTTCGAAAAAATTGAACGAAATAGGCAGACAGACATGTCTGTCTGATGTTTAAAACGTTTTTTTGTCTTGAATTTTTTAAAATAGAAGATATAATTGTTTTTATTGACTTGTTTTGTGAGTGCCGATAAAATAAGTAAAAGGAGGGAGACGAAATGATAAATTTTACTCCGCCACGCCACCAGGAAATGACCAAGAACTGTGCTTTTTAATTATAGTTTGGGTTAAGGTGTAGATCTTCTGGCCACAACTATAGCAAGGGGAAAATGCTAAACTGCGCGAAAACTGTGCATTGCTGAATTTAGCATTTCTCCTTTCTATAAATTGTAATTATTGCGATATTCATCGACCAAATACAGACTTGCAGGATAATTTGATAATTTAATAGTATCGGATTTATTAAATAAACTCTATTACTTCAAAATAAAACTGAATGAAATAACCTTCCCTAAAAAAAAAACCATACGTCTTAATTTTTACAAGTAAAAAAAATACTACTTTATATAAATTGGTTTTAATTTACATAATCTGATAAAAAAAATTGAGGAAGCTACTCGTTTTTTAAAACTGTATAAAGCTCGGAATTATTAAAAATATGATAAACTGTACAATTAATTCTAAACAAAATTTAAACTGTGTTAAATTTAAAGACTTAAATAATAAATTGACCCTGCTAAGAAAATATGTTTAGATAAAAAAATATAATTGGGAGTTATAAATTAGTTAATTTCAAGAATTTAAGAAAAGAGTTATTAAAGTAAAAACAAATTAAAAGAAATGTTGTTAAGTAGAATATTGAGTTTTAATTTTCTTAATTGACTAAAAAGGTAAAATATATTTTTGGATGAAGTAGCTAATAATAATGAAAAGGGTTCTGAGATTGGAAATTCGCGGGTAAGAATTGGATTTAATGAAGATATTTAAAATCAGAATAAAACAGGGAGATATCTCTGACTTTTACCCTTTCTTAATATAGTTATTAATCTATGCAGTGCCAAAATACTTCTACTCAAAAAGATTGGGACAGATTTTAATTTCTTTCCCTCTTTTTACATTTTTGTCTATATTTGCCGGTAAAAAAGGAAGAAATAAAAAACTTTCATAATTAGGTTAAAAAATAATTAAAAGGTTGGCTAGGTAGTAATGGTTTTCTAGCTTTTTTCATTTGTTTTCTCTTTGATGCAACATTTATTTTCCATTATAGAATTAAGATTTATTTTTGTACTATTAAGATTTTTAACAATCAAGCATTAAAAACAGAATAAGTTTTTCGACAGAGATTTTGAAGAATTTATTTCTTATTTAATTTTGATTAATAAATATGTAAATTTGATTAATTACGAACTACCAAGAAAATTCTTTAATAGAAAATTACTACAACTCTAAACACGTGATCGCTGCCCGGTTCCCAAATATTGTCATCTCCATGTAAAGATCAACTTTTTTTATCAGACCCGACTCGTTATGGACGCATACATTAAAAAATGTATCCATATTGTTACGATTAAATGAGTACTACACGTATCTCATTTATAAAAATTTGGCAATCATGTTTAAACTTTAAGTAAATAATGCAAGCTGATTTTTATATTTAGCTTTTTCAACTCTAGAATTAAAGACTGTTGCGGACACATAACTGAAGCTTTGATTAATAATACCCTATAAAAACAAAGTTTTAATTATAAATCCCTTATATTTATGTATTTTGGTTGTGTGAGTCATCGGCTCGATAATAATTTGATAATTAATCAATTGAATGTTATATAAATTGGTATTAATTAATTTAATTTAAAAAAATATACATATATTTTTGCTTCCAAGCTTACCGAAGTTAACGGAAGCTATGTGACCGTTCTGAAGAACATGGATTCTGTCTTGGATTTCAAAAATTCCAAGACAGAAATTCATTTCAGACATCAAAGAACATTTCTGTTTCCGTGTGAGTCTGTCGGTCTGCAGCTTAATTTTTAATTTTTTTTTTTCTAACTAACATATCTCAAAAACTACTCACATGATTTTATTGAAATTTGGATGGTAGGTCATATTAGCTCATTGTTGGTCAAATTTAAGTTTAAACCTTCTGCATCCATTTGTTTCTCTTCCTCATGCGCACAAACGTACATTTATTTGTACCTATATCTTCAAAAGTGCTCATCTGATTTGTATGAAATTTTTATGTAGCCCGCAGATAGCCCCAGATTCACTTCAACCGTCTGCGCTCTCTAAATTTGGTTAAATTAATACTTTAATACATTTAAAAAATCAAAACAATTTTGCAACTTCTAAGAAACGGGGGGAAAATGAAATAAATTGGATAACAATAAGTTTTAAAAGCATAAAATCATTACATTATATACGAAATAGGTTGCGAGGAAGCTACGGGCCACACTAATTGGCAGTGGTTGTTTTTAGGAATGAAAAGGTAACAGAAGCTATGATGTGAAATATTTTATGTCTCTGATTTCAAAAATTCCAATACAGAGATCCGTTTCAGACATCAGGGAACATTTCTGGTTTCGTGTCTGTCCGTCGCTCAATTTTACACCTATATCTTCAAAACTGCTCATCTCAATTTTATGAATTTGGACGGTTAGTCGAAAGTAGCCCGCAGATATTCCAAGAATAATTTCAACTGCCTGCGCTCTTTAAATTTTGCTAACTTAAATGTATGTAAAAATCAAAACAATATTGACAAATATAAAGAACAAGGTTAATATAGGTTGTATAAAAGAATAAAATGCTTAAAGTATTTCGTATAAGAATGCGAGGAAGGTATGTGCCACAGTAATAGGCAGACTATTTTCTAGTTTTCTTTTCTATTTAATTAATTGTATAATTTGATCGAATGATTTTGTATTTGCCATTTTATTAACCATGTAAAGTTTACTCTCTCCTTCTTCTTCCCTACTTCAAATAATTACCGCTAAAGAGTCTTTTAAAAACTAAGAATGCTCAATGACTACTGACATCGCTAGATAAATCATCAATGATTAATTAATACAACTCATTTTGAGATAGCAAATTCTTCACTTCAATTTCTAAGTTTTGCTAAAAATTTAAATGTTATATACGCTTATAGTGTATTTTAGGATTTTGGAAAATAATTTTGAGTTAAGGAATGAACCTGATGTAACAGCGGGTTAGTGGAATAAATGTATTTGGAATGAAAGGATTTTTAGCGGGATATGTGAGAATATAGACGAAGGGAGCGTTTAGCTAATGGTTAGTTCGATTACATAGGATGCAGGTTTGTAATTTCGCGGGTGATAATGGATTAAAAGGGTTAGCTTTTGCACGAAATTGGACGGCTTGGTAGAACTTCATTTTACAATAATAAAGAGAAATTATTTTGCAGAATAAAAGCAGATTAATACAATTCAATATGACTTCTTTCATTTAGGCTTTTTCATACGATTCCAAGACAGAATATCAACGTTACATACATATAAAAGTTTTCGCACTGTGTAAAAGTAATACATTTCTTTAATCTTTATTCAGTGCCTACATGATTTCCTTTACTAAAGGCCACCACCAAGTGCTGTCCTTACATAGCTGACAAGAGACCATAACTGGCACCTCATTCCTTACTTCCTTGTAGTAGTCTCCTCTGTTTTATTTTTTATAAAAGGAGTAACAATCTAAAGAAGGAGTTATGGAATCTATGGAATGTTGTTCTTTAGACTGTTACATCCCTAGTAAAAGCAGAGTGTAATATTCCTTTGTCCCAAAGATTATTGAACTAAACATTCCTTTGTCTTACTTAATAGTTATTTAGTCAAAGTCATTTATATTCTAAAAAAAAGGGGAACAATCTAAAGAACTACCCCATAACTGATATTTCGTAACAATTTATAAGAAATCCAAATCACAATGTCCTTTTTTTTACTCCCTGCAGACGTTTACTAAAACCTTTTAGGAGGTTAAGGACAGTTCCAAAAAGAGACTGATTCAGCCTAAATTAGTGCCCTCAAAGAATTTAATTTTAAATGTCTCATAATCGAAGCCAACATCACACGTAAAATGTTTATTTACTTTAAATCGGTCAATACACACACAATATTTCATATTGCTCAATAATATTGAGAATTTATGTATAATATTGAGCGTGTGTGGACTCCTTAAGATATAAATACAAAGTATTGTTTATTTGTTTAATTTTTTCAACTGTAGTATTTTATCATTATTACTGTTCAATATTTATATATATATATATATATATATATATATATATATATATATATATATATATATATATATATATATATATATATATATATATATATATATATATATAATTTATATGTGGGGGTGTATGTATGTAAGTATTTATATGTATATATAAACTATATACACATATATATTTTTTAATTAAGGTAAAAACATTTCAAAGATAAAATTAAAACATTATAAATGAGAAGTTAGGCTAAAGGACAAGAGATAAAGCGACGGGTTATATAAACATATAACATTTAAACAAGGGTTGTAGGGTGTAGCGATCGCTATGTTTAGAAACAGCCGCTTTCAAGTGATTCTCCCTCTCACGGCCAAGCAGTCTCATACATTTTTAATTAAAGGTTGGCCCCCGTGATCAAAGGTGTCAGTATTACTACTGACAGAATTGTATTGGCTAATTATAGTCTATGCATGTAGTTCCTAACTTAGAAGCTCAACCTGGGAGACTACTGAACAATTTATATTAAATAAGCAAATTAGATTTTTGAAGTTAACGATCAAAGGATTAAGGAGATTTTACGTTTCTATTTAAACCTTTTTCAATTATTTAATATCCTGCGAATCGTAGTTTGGACGCTATTTAATTTTTTAAATGCAAAAATGTATCTATTTTATTATTAGGCACGATAAATAACCATTATTTAATGAAAATTGAATTTAATCTCACAATGACCTTAATTGTGTGTTTAATAGTTATTAGTGCAACTAGTGCGAAAAGTGGCACTTTGCTGCAGAAGATGAGAAATATTTACGCACGAGCCGTAGGCGAGGGCGGAAAGGTTTCTCGAGTACAGCAAAGACACTTTAAGCTCGAGTTGCACATTAAATTTTTCCTGCAGTTAATTTTTAATCAGCAAATGAAATATAAAATAATAGAGTGTTCATCAACATATAGTACATTACGCGTCGAATGCGGAAAGTAGCATTTTGCATGCGAGTGTGGAGTTTGCACCCGAGCGACAGCGAGGGTAGTAAAACCCCACGAGCAATGCAAAATGCCATTTTCGCATGAGTTGCGTACCGTACTTTATCTACGATTGTTAGATTTTAATAATAAATACAGAAAAAAATAATAAACTTCCTGTATGTAAGATCGTATTTCTCTTTTGATAAAGATGACATTAATTCATTAGTTGTATTTTGTGCCGAATTAATTATTTCGGGAGGCGTATTATTCTCCTCATATTCGTCAAAGTCACTTGATTCACTCATTGTTTTTCACTAAAAGCCCGATATAAACAGTTACTTTAATAAAACAACAGCAAATTAGTTTTGTTAAATGTAAACAAACTCGCTAATCGTGTGTAAAGCTGAAGAATTCCTCTTCTTTATCGCCCTAGGGTGGTAAAGAAGAAGAATTCTTCAGAACTATGAGACGCGCATGCCCAATGAATACAAGTACGTATAGAATAATTCTACGCATCTAAACAGAGATACAATGTTTATATTTCGTATCAATCGTTGATAAAAGGTTTTAAAATATCAACTAAACCAGCTGTTCTGTTTATAGCCAGTGTTTTTTTGCCTGATTCAGCAAACTTGACCAAGCGCTGTTATTATTTTTCATCATAACATTTACTCATCACATTTAATTCTTTTTTTATTGTCTATCTTTACTTTTTTATATTTGATATATAGTGTTTAAATCATGTAGTTAGTTAAAAATAATCATTGTTATTATTATTATAATTTGGATTATTTAATCTTTGTTTAGATTTAAGTTCTTTATGTTCGCACTGGAGTGCGGTAAAGTAGTTAGTGCAGGAATCTGCTGTTTTGAGTGCGATAACAACCAGTTTATCGGTCAACTGTAGAAAAAAATATTTTAAACCTATAATTCTAAGCAAACAACTATAATATTTTCGAAGAAAACCCTATGTAAAAGAAAATATGTATGACGATATTAATAGTGCAAACATATAAGCAAATTATAGAAAATAGTATATATAATAACCGTGATTATGAAAATTTTCATAACGAGCCTGCAACATGCTCAACATGTTTGCACACACCTCTGCATAAAAATTAATCCATTTATACTTATAAAGTTGGACTGGTGGTGACAGTTACATATACACATAGCGATGAAAAAAGTTAAATCTAGATTTGGTTTTCGGAATGTATGAAATAAAAAACTATCAAAAATGTTAACAATTCTTATCAATGTACAGGCAAAACTTTAATTTTATATCTATATAATAAATATAATAGTTCGCTTCTTATCGTTAGCTTTATATTTATATAAAAAATAACATAAATAAAACCTTTTTAAAATCTAATTCGCTGCAATGATCTAAGGTAACTGCTTCCATTATTTATTAAAATTTAGGATAAATAGTCTTAAGTCTAAAAAGATAATCATATTATAGAAGCTTAAGCTTTAACTTTGGGGTGTATATCTTCACGATTTTATTTACTGTCACAATTTAATAATAGTGAAAGGGAGTTTATATTGCCCACCCATTTTGTCCTTCTGTATGAGATGTGCTCTCTGGTACCTATCTTTAAGGACCTGTCTCAAGCACCTCTTTTGTTCAATCTTTTGTATGTTTCCGGACCATCTACCCATCCTTTGAGTATGTCAGCCTCAATGTGTAAAGAGAGTTGGATAAAATAAAAAATGTTAAATATATATATTATAAATATGTTTATATTAAATTTAAAATCATTTAAATTTGCTATGGCAGTCCTTTTAAATACAATGGAAAGCAAATAAATACTTTCTCAGGATGAGTTTAGCTTGCATTAATCTATAGCCAGCGATTTTATTTTTAAATATTACTCCACTTATTTTAGTCATGAATGTAAATTCTGTTCCAAAAAAAAGGAGTTTCAATTTTTTTGTTGATCCCTTTATTTTGACGTTCTCAAAAACATATTGAAAATCGGCAACGAGATCGTGGTCGCGTTAATAGAAATGCAAGAGCAAAGGTCAACAAATTCGTTTTTTGTGAATATCTCGCTTCCCATGGCTCGGACACCAATCCATATTAAATATGGTTATCAATATTAAAGATAACAACATTTCCCATAAAAAAAAGTTTCATTAATTTTATACGTACAATGGACGGTATATTATAGGAATAACTATATTCACAAGAATAAAAGAAATGCACGCCAAGCTAAATCTTCCTGACATTCAACAATTTATTTTTCAGCTAACTCAAAAATGTTTCAGGCAGTGTCAAGACAACCAGGCTAACAACAAAAACTAATCAAAAATATAGGCAACTACAATATCAGTGATCTAAGAAATAGGTACAAATTAACACGTCAAGTGTGTGCTGGTCAGCACACAGCGAGGGTCCGTAGGCCACACTATATAGTGTTTAACTGTAAATTGTATAAACAGTGTTTTTTTAAAATGCTAAAAAGCTTACTTTGAACCATTATAAGGTCTGATATTCTCAAAACACACTCTGATAAAGTATTTTTTTTTGCCACTGAACCGGACTACAACCATATAAATACATCGAAAAGACCATAATTATAAAAAAAAACGTATTTTGTCAATAAAAAATAAAATAATATTTTTTTCGAAATTTCCAAAAAGTGGTATCTTTACTTTTGGTCGAAGAATGTTCAAGAATTATTTCAGATTTTTTGCATTTCACAAAAGCGAGATAGAGAGGGGGGGGGGGACACGTTTCACACCCACTTCAAACTTGCCTACGCTCGCCAGAGTTATATCCTAAGAATTATATATTTTTTGTAATCAGCTCGACGTACCCTTTCATATGATACTCACGGTGTCGAAAAAAAAATTAAAAAAATTTAACCCTTAAGTTTTTTTACCCTAATTATTTTGAAAAATATTTTTTTTTTAGTCGCTATATTTTTAAAATATGTGGGTAGGTACAAGACACTTACATGCCAAATTTCAAAGTGATCGGACGAAAGGTGTAGCCGTGAGAGCACGCGAGAGGACGGACGGACAGACACACGCAGGAAAATATAAGGGTCCTTGGTTTTGCCTACGGACCCTAAAAATACAAACATAAAAGAATCAAACATATACTTCTAGATACCATATAATATGTGTTAATTACAATATTATTTATTTTTTAATCTAAGATGTATCTAATCATTGTTATCAAATGTGTTATTGTTATTGTTATACTTCAGTTTATTTATATGTTCTATTAACCTTCACCATAGTTACCATTAAGTTAGAGGGTTTTTGTTAATTTTTTTCCCCCTTTTTGTTACTGTTGTTATTGTTATTTAAAGTATTATTATATCTTCTATTTAAATCTTGCAGGCCGAGGAAAAAACAAATAATATGTTTGATACTGTCTCTGATAAAATTAAAACGAAAATGTTCATTGTAAAATAGGGATAAGAATATCTATGAATATCTCGTATCTGTCGCCACACAAACTTTAAGCATTTTTAAGAATATCTCGATTTCTATGGCGCGGAGACCAGATCAAAATTTAAGATTATGAAATTTCACACAGGAAAGATTCTGGTATTTTTTTTACATGCAACGAACCGAATTTGTTTACCTTTGACCTTGAATATCTATTGACGCGAACGCGGTCTCGTTGCCATTTTTTAATATATGTTTCTCAGAACGTCAAAATGAAGCAATAGAAAAAATCAAAAACTTGAAGCTCCGAATTTTTTGGTACAGAAAACCTCTAATGACGACTATTATAAAATTATAAAGATGCAAATTATTAAGTAGATTTTTATTATTTTATAAGGAAGAAAAGGGAACATGGTGGGTCATGACGTAATACAGAATAAATGTTTTTGAGAGTTTGTGTACGTCTGTCTTACTTTTTTACTTATCAGGGTAGTGACCGCCTTCTAGGGGTTGACGAGGGAAGTAAGTCAGGGGCTCGAGCTCTCAAGTTATTAAAATAAATAAATTAATATTAAATAATAGGTAATAAATACTTACATAAAAAAAAGAAAATATAATAATAATTGCTCTCCACGTAAACTGAATGATTTGTTTATTTTATATTACATAAAAAATGGCATAAGGCCATTCATCATCAGTGCCTTGGTTTCATAATATTTGAGTCTGAGAAATTAAGGATTAAATTCATAAATGTTAGTAGTCTTACTACATCAGTTATCTTTTATCTCTTGTAAAGTTCATTAAAGAGTATACATATTTGATAAGAAATTGGTTACAAAGACATAGATGAGAGAGGTATTCAATTCAGTGTTACCTGGAGGCTGAATAAACAAAGGTATGAAGGAAGTAAATTAACATCTGTTTCATCATGTTTGTTATCAAACAAGTGATGTGTTTGATTGGAACCAAGAGCAATCACACTCCTCTACTTCATCATAAATTCATTTTGATCTATGACCCATCACAAGGAATAATCAAACTTTCCATCAGAACTAGAGTAATACATATTCTATAGCACTTTGATGGATTAAATAACGTCAATTAACCTATAGCGACCTGTCTATTTGTCTGAGCAGATTGTAGAGACAAATCAAATTGTAAAGAAAGCCTTCAGGTGTCATTTAATTTAGAGTACGATTAGTTAAGTAGCATAAAAATTCAAAAATAAGGTTCACTCCTAATCCCCCATATATATACGTGCGTGTGTGCGCGCGCATTACATGATGACAGCTCACCAATGAATTCTCTTTACTTAATTACCGTTGCTTAATGTGTATCAGTTTATATGGTTCTGCTTTTCCTTTTAGCAGTAAAATACTTGGGACTTTGACTTTTAATTATATATATTTTAAAATTAAGTTGTGTTAATTTTTAACTTTATTTTTCAGATATCTAGAGTGGAAATGAAGAAAAGATCAAGAGTTTACCTTCCATCTGGCAGATAAAGGCTGCAGCCTGAGGTCCAGAGCAGGGGAGTGGTGTCCACCGGTAATCTGAAGCTGGGTCGACTGCTACGCAAAGTGGGCTAGAAGTTTTGGGTATTTCTTGCAACCAATTTCCTTCTGACGTCAACGGCTTGTTCTCTCTAAAACATCCAGAGTAAGGTATGCTATAATATACTTTATTTTTATAAGAAACGGTTGTTGTACATTCATGGTTTCTATTTATTTTCTTCTTAGGTTCCGATGTATGAGAAGAAATCTTATTTGATTATAATTTTTTTTTTTTAGAATCTACACCTAAGTATCTGCTCTATTTTTTAACATTGTAAAAGGTACATATATAATCTAAGCTCTCCAACACTTGACAAAAACAAGTAATAAATAAATAAATAATTTCAAGATAAAAAGAACTTTTTATATACTACGTTTTTAAATTTTCTGTTGAATCGTATGTAATGTTGAGAATATAATTTTTATTGTTATATAATATATAATGTTAATGAAAAAAAAAAAAAAATAGTTCCGAATTGATTTACTTCACATAAATGACAACCATCTAGAGAGCTGATCTTAAACCTATAAAAGGACAAATCTTTGTACAACGGATATCCGCAACACCAAATCTAAACCATGCCATCGATATAATATTTGAAATAATATAAATAATATAATCGATAAATAATATAATCGTTATATTTCCTGTTTTGCTGTCATTCAATGTTTACCTCTTAATAAAAAATCACAAATTTGAAACCCGTCAAAATGAAGATTGTAAATATGGGATATGGCAAAACAAATAAAATAACTTGCGGATTTTTTCCGAACTATCTTTCCATACTGCAAAATTTGCTGAAATCCAATTAAATTCTGCTGAAAGATGGCTAAAAGTGTTAAAATAATGCATTGTCATCGTGTTCTGAGCTATGGTAAAAGTTTTAAATGTCTAGCTATTCGGGAAGTTAGTTAGAAATCGATTTCCAGATTTGTACCGGACAAACAAACAAACAAACAAGAAAGCAACCTAATAAAAACGTAGTAAAATATGCCTACACATTTACCTCCAAACACATTTATTTACCTCCATACTTCAAGAATAGACTCCTACTTACTTGCTTTTAGCGGTTAACAGCATAGTAATATAAAATGTCAATGCTCGATTTACAACTATCAATTTATGTTTTCTATGACGGAATCTCGTAAGAAGGGTCCAGTATGTCACATACTACATTATTTTCGAACAACTTCTCGAACTAAATAAAAATTCGAGAACATTTTAATATGCAACTGTTTGTACTTTATCTTCGAAAGAGTCTTAACGCTTTTCATTTCCCCCGGCTTGTTTTCTTGTTCCGACTTTTTGATTTATGGCTACAGCACAATTTAAAGGTGAAGGTTAAAGCCGGAGTCGGGAGAAGATAAAGTCCCGGAGGTCCTTAACGTATACCCGACAACTATCGGCCTCATAGAACGCCCTTATACACCTGAATACCTTTGGGAAAAGAGAAGGTGGAGGCAGACCCTTACTTTAACAAGCACTTAGTGACCTTAACCGCAGAGTCAAGTCGGTTTGACCCAACTACCTGAAACCAAGGACTAAAAACAATAACCTCCGTACGACATCTACAACAACCCCCGGACCCTAGTGAGACCTTGATTAAACCCATTGAAACTTTAAGTCTCCTTCTCGGGTAAGCTTTTCAAGTATATTTAATTAATGAGCCGGACCCGGGCAATGTCCCCTGCCTGACTTCTTCAATAAAAGTGGGCACTAATGGATAGGAGGGCTTTACTCTAAAGGCAATCAACAAACTTTTATAATCCTTCACAGAACTGTTGAAAACTACTCTCCAACTACTAAATTGATTTTTTGATTAGCAATATAAAACTCAACTATAAAAGTAATTTCAGGCATTCCGGGGGTGTGGAGAAATAAAAACAGTTTCATTTTAAACCATTTAGGCCCATGCAAAAATATTCAAACTAATACTGAAGCCTATACTGCGTTACTATATGTGCACATACTTGAACACCTGTTAACGGTGCGTGTTCAAAGTATATATACGTATACTTATATATGTAAAATGGTCTTTTACCTGTTACTAATTACCCTTATTAATGTTTAAATAATTTAACTATCCACTCGTTGTACTTATCGGCTGAAGTAATAAACTATTTCTGCACTTGAAAATTACAATTTACATTTAGGTAGTGGTGGTTAGAGAAAGGTGGATATATTTTATATTACCCTCAATTGAATGAATTTAGTTGCTAATAATAAGGCAAAGACACAATCACTTGATTCATTGTTATTTATTTGATATCTACATGGTAATCAAACGATTATTTCCCTGCAGTACTGTACAATCCATGTATGCTTTATTTATTCATCTTCTTTCATGAAAATGTTATAATTTGAAGTTGGTTTATTTATAGACGGTAAGTTTATTGGTTGTAGTGGGCTGGGCTTTGAATGATGAAAGTATAGTGTACAGGTGATAGGTTACCCGGTTGTATGAGGATTCTGTGAGTGTAGAGAAACGTCTCTCTAGGTTAGGATCAAAGGTAACCGTATCAAACTAGCCTTAGCCTAGAGGAAGAGGGTATTGCAAGCAGGAACCCACTCCACCACCTCCTCGGGTCACTTGATCTGGTTAGAATATTTGACCCTTTTCCCTGCCCCAAGGCCCCTTCTCTACTTGGTCCGGTTCTCCCTTTCATCTCCAGATTCCTGCCAACCTTCATCACTTTGTTCGCGAAACCCTACACCCTTTCATTACTTATTCTTGGACAAATGTCGTTTCTATTGAAGTTCCTTTCTCTACCTCTTTCTTCCTATTCTTCTTTTTACAATGCAATTTTTTATCCAAAATTATTCAGGTGGAAAAATGTATTAATCAAAAGTCAATATTGATAGCTTTTTTCCATTATATATATATGTATATAAAATTAAAGTTCCTCCTGAAAATTGACAAGAATTGCAAATTTTTTGGATTCTTTTTCAAGTTATACATTACAAAAACCAAAAGCGGTCTTTTTTCCTGCCTGTGAGTACGGCCGCGGCGCAGGTCCGTCTTTATAGGTCTTCAGATATTATTTTTTCTGATTTAACGATTTGTTTTATTTTGCGGGGATATTATTAAAATATAAAGATAATTTTGCTGCATACTTATCGTCGGACGGCTCTATGTCTAGAGAATTTAATTGACAGGGCTCACTGCATACCTTAATCACAAATACATGGATACTCTAGAAGTGAAGCCTTTATTATAATACATATAAATTCATTATTTTATTGCTTATGAGCTTACCGAAGGTAACAGAAGCTATGTCATCAGGAACAACAAGCTATGTAATGAAGAACAAACATTTTTTGTGCCTCCGATTTTATGACAGAAATCCGTTTGAGATATCACATTTGAACATTTTTGGTCCTGTTTTTGTCTGTCGCCCTATCTGTATGTTCACTCTTTTATTGTTGACGTCTAATAGTTTTTACTTGGTCTAGGTAGGAGGCATGTAGGTTTTCTTCTTTTTATTGGATTTCTCATAAATGTATCAAAATTGTACTTTCACTGTTATTCAAATACATGTGTATAACAGTAAGTGCAATGAAACATTGTACACGGAATTAAATTTCCTGTAGTAGCTCTTAGCAGGTTTCAACCTGAATTCGTTGAATATGTATTAAGAATCATAATTTTAATTAAAACTTGTGCAGCTTCAACAAAGGTTCAATAATTATTATTTATAGTTGAACTTTAGGACTTCTAATTACCGGGCATCATTTTACTTTAATGACAACTAGTTCGACATACTAGACGTTTAGTACAGATTACAGTTAGTTTATACAGATAGATCTAGTTTAGTTTATAAAGTTAATTTAAACTTATAGCTCTAGATCAATAGCTTGACCCTTAATAATATATGACACAATTATTTGAACTTGGTCATAGGAAAGCAGTAGTACACTTTTATGATTAGTGATCTAATAATCTAATAAATACTGTCCTACTTGTATTAATCTCACATTTACTTTGACTTCAGCAAATTTTAAATGATATATAATTATTTCTAATATTAGTTGTAAAAGTACCCTCAATAACTAGTATAACTGTAGAGGTGGATCCTTGAGGGTATATATATAGAAAAACACAGGTTTATTCCATTATATTTTTGGCAACGTTTCGGCCATATCCGGCCATTTTCAAGCCTACAACAACTATTAGACGACGGAACCGTAGTGTTCCTATATATTTATGTTTTACAACTGATATGACGACACTCCCTCAAGTGTAGATTACTAGGTACTTCTTCTTATACTCAATTATTGTCCTCTAAGTGTTGTATTTATTTTTTATGTAACGATGACATTATTAAATAAATTATGTTGTTGTAGGCTTGAAAATGGCCGGATATGGCCGAAACGTTGCCAAAAACATAATGGAATAAACCTATGTTTTTCTATATACCCTGAAGGATCCACCTCTACAGTTATATAATTATTTCGTGTTTTATCTTTCATTTACTTTATTTTTTATTAATTTAAAAGATTCTGGTTTAGGTCTGGTAACCAATAATAGATACGGAATTCCAAAATCCTGTTACCGGCGATGCCGGATGGGAAAAAGCAAATTCCTTGCTTGTAGTTGTTTGATAATAAACAAGAAATATAAATTCCATAAATAATTGAATTTAACTTCATTCGATGTTGCACAGATTATGATAAAAAGAATGGTAGGTATAAATCAACATTTCGATAATATAGGTTGGGAGGGGGGATAAATTCTATTTCCACTTGCGTTGCGCAGGAGGAGGCAATGTTTTGTACTTCGGCATTGTGCCTGCTGAGGGAAGCATGTTTTGTCCTCCTCCTCTGGGCCGATTCACAAACAGAGTGATTTATATTTTACGGTATGGTGGATGTGAACCCTCTCTATTTTATCGTGATCTATTGGTTACAATACTACAAATTCTAGCTATCAAACCTGAGCTAGACCTAAAGTTTAGGCTATCAATTCATCAAATCCGACAAGTTTTAAACAACGTAACTGATAATTGATTAATGTATTAAGTTAGTTTAAGAGTAGTTATTATGAATGATAAATAATTTATGAATAAATAAATAAATGTTTGTTAAAAGCATTATCAGGAGGGATTATTTCTGCTGCTTTAATTTAATAGGTATACATTTAATGCATAATTCAATTCGCCCTTTTATCTTTTCTTTTTATCTTTAAATTCTAATCAGCACACTTAATGATTACTTAAATATTGATAAATTCATCATTTTGTTTGTTTTTGTTTTGAAAAAGTATTGTGATGCCAAAATAAGTTAATTTTATTTTTTTTTTTAGTCTAAAATCATTGATTTTACACGTTTTTAAGTCTTGCGAGGCCTATTTATTGATCTTTAACAAATGTCTCCGTCTTCTATGTTCTGTAGCCATCGCAGACGAGAAGAACCTATGCTACTGAATGAATTTTGATCAAATTTTGTATACACAAATAGAAAAAGCATGCTCCGAAGCGATATCAAGAAATTAATTTTTGGTCAATATATTTTAGGGACATACCCCAAAAAATGAAATAGCAAGGAACAAATTATTATTTAAAACGTTTTCCACGATTTACTTTAAAATACACTTTTAGCAATATAAGTCTCTTTCTCGGGAAAATCTAGCTCAAGCTAAATATTAGAGGTTTTTACTAGTCTTTCTTCTTCTTATTTCTTTCCTGCTTCTTTTACCGCTTTAGTACTCGACACGTTAATCCTTACGGCACTTTTTTACTTTAGCACCCCCCCCCCCCCTGGTTCTAAACAATAGTCTGCCTTACAAAAGTCTCAAAGGTTGTGTGTTTGTCTCCCCAAGACATTAAGACTCCTGGGTAGTTTTATATTTAATATTCCTTTATCTTAATAGTTGATTAGACTAAGGGATATGATCACAATTATATAGACAAGTGTGATATTATGCTACTCTGTATATGTTCCTTTGTCTAAATAACTATTAACACAAAGGGATATTGGAGGGTGCTAAAGTAAAAAAGTACCATCCTTGCTTTATTCTCTCTTCCTGCTCCTCCTTCCATTTGTTTTGACTTAATCATTGTCTAGTTCCACATCGCAACAATTATCACACGCGTGAAACAACCCGTATATTAAGATTAGAAGGCACATAATAACGATGTTATAACTGTGGTGATTGAGTCACAGGCACCATGTAGATTAGTAGAGATCACCAGTTGAGGGAATATGAACGGCGTTTTATGTAGGCTTAACCAACACGAGATGTCTGCTTCAAAGGCTTAGTTTGCTTCGTTATGCTCGAGTAGAACATCTCAAAAACTAACAATTCACAAACTAGTATGCTCAAACACGGAGTACAGCTAAATTCATTTTAGTGTGTTTGTTTACCTTCAAATTTGTAGCATTTATTACCTCAAATCAAAAGGCTTATTTGTATTTTAATAATTGACCATTATTACTTAATGAATAGAAGTAAGCAGGATTTAACCACCAAAATATAAATTACAAGTCCAATCTCAAAATGGAATTTCGTGCCATCACAATACTCTCTTTTTATAATTTACTTTGTATGTGAGAAAAAGTTTTGTATATCGAATTGAAAAACTCAAGTTGATCACTAATTTGCTTAAGGTTGATTTGCTGCATAATCCATTTAGTAAATATTTGTTAGACTGGCAAACTAATTAAATAGATTAGAACTGTGGCTGATTCTTGTAGAGTTAAATGAAATTTCAAGCTTGAGTTTTCCCTGTCTTGATCCTATTAATCCTTGCCTCAAAGACTAACCTACTCGTTATTCAGTTGAAACAATTAAAGAGACGAGGCAAGAGAAGACCACAGCTCCTCCTTGGGGAATCCCGCACAAACCCTTCAAACTTTCAAATTATTAATCCTTTCTCCTACCTTCTGCTTGTTTGGATATTCAGGCCTTATTGGAACTTCCTTCTACTTAGGAATACAGAATTGTAACATTAAAGTTGCAGGAATGTTTACATTTACCGTAGTTGGAATAACCGTGGTTCAATAATTCTCTGCTGTATATTAGGACAGAATTGTAAGATCTGCTGTAAGACATGACTGCGGAATTGATAACTGTGAATGTTGTGTCTTTTTAGAGCCCGTAAGCAAAACGAAGACCCTTATGATTTTCTACGTTTGTCTGTCAGTCTGTTGTTAATGGACTGAACTCCGAAAGAACCCAACACAATAATTTAAAATTTGTAGTTATGTTATATGTAATAACACAAACACAGAATAAAATAAAGGCAAGCCTAAAAATAATTACCTCTCTAAAACAAGGGGATTTCAATTTCTTTTTATTAACGGAAAAGCGTCAAAGAAGAGGACGCCCTGATTACAATTATGTATGTATTATTACAGTTGTATTATAGTAGTTTTCAGTTGTATTATTACATACATACATTCATTTATTTGCTTTTTTACAAATATTATAGGCTTTTTTGTACATATATTCATTTTTTAAATTTTGGTGGGGATCCTCAGTAGAGTAAAACAAACACTTGAGCGAGGACCCTGCCTCTTTGAATTATTATATATATATATATATATATATTACACACACACACACATATATATATATATATATATATATATATATATATATATATATATATATATATATATATATATATATTTATTAGACTATTAAACTATTTATAGACTTCTATTAAACTTTCAAATATAATTAAAAAACAACATAGTTATCCCTGTTTTAGTTTTCACGATTGTTAGAAATTTAAAATTAATATTCATGGATTTAAATTATTCAGGACGTTCTAGTAAATCCTTAAAGTAATTGTTCTTTCAGATTTTGTATATTATTAAGAGTACTACAAAATTCAGTTGCAATACAGTTGGAGGGGGGAGGAACACTCTGGCACAAATGACGATACTTGGATATTTTGAGAAGCGAACAATACAGGCTCTAGAAAATATAACAGAAGCATTATCAATCATACAGCTTTGAAGGGGGTATAAGGGTCAGATAAAGAGTGGATTGAGCTGGGGGAGGTAGAACCCCCCCCCCCCCCCCCCAGGAACATTTTTCATCCAAGTTCAACTACTGTCAGAAGGAAAGAGAGCTCATACCAACTAAATGACCCATCACTATTGGCAATTTTTTCGGCCTTGAAAACCCTCATAGCAGACTTATAAATCTTTAGGTATATCACCAGCCATACTAAACTAAAGTAGAACTAAATAAAAAAAAGATCTAGATAACCAACTGCGTAACATAAATAATACCTATTCAACAACATCCTTCCTTTTAAAACTGCTTAACGTTTTCCAAACATACCTATCATCTATCAGTTCATTATTAGACTTTGTTTTATTATAGCCATCAATAAGGTTTTAGAATTTATATTAATATCATATTTAACAATAGCATTAAATAGTTAAAATATATTTAAAATATAATATAAGCATTTAATATTTCAACACGCGTCTAGTGCAGAAAGTAGCATTTTGCATATACGAGTGTGGACGAGGTAGTAAAACCACACGAGCAAAGCAAAATCACACACTTTCAAAATCACAGCACTTTCTACGCATCTAAACAGAGATACAATGTTTATATTTCGTATCAATCGTAGATAAAAGCGTTTAATACATAACCAGCGTTTTGAGACTGACTATTCTTCGAGATTTTTTAATATGTTTTTTATTTACACATTTAAAAAAAAGCCTGTTAACTGTGTGTCTGTAAAGACGTCAGAAGCCTAACTACTAAACTGATTGGGTTAGAATTCGGTAGACAGGTTAAAAAAAATCCCTTGGACGAAAATCGAAAAAGTTTTACCTCTTAAATTAGAGGCGTCCCCCCCCCCCTCCCTACGAAATATATGTCTAACTGAAGACCATTAAATTACAAGTTTATCCATAAAGTCGCTATTCCGGGAAACATATAGTTTTTGAGGTATGGAATAAAAATAAATGTGACTTGGCGTTGGAAAATGGAACTACATGTAAATAATCACTATTAAATTACCTGCGAGGTCACTTTTTACTTTTCCTCACTACTAATAGTAGGAAAAGTATTGTTTTCACCAAAAAATATTTTTTCGAGATTTCAACGGAATTATCCGTTTTAGGTGTTTTTAAGACCTCCTGAGTGGTTTTCAGCATGACGTATGTATGTGTGTATGTGTGTTATCATCGTAGCGCCCAAGGTATTTAACCTAGAGAGTTGAAACTTGGCAGAAAAATCAGTCCTAACCTGTAGTTGTGCCGCCCGGAAAATCAACTTTCTCCGCCATCTTGAACCCAGTTTGCTGAGTCAGCAAAAATTTAAAAAAATCGTAATAAATCGAAAATGGTCCTGATCGAGTTGAAATTTGGCTCGAATGTACCTCTCTGCCGCCATTTTGAAGTTATAAATTTTTGAATTTTTAAACTTTGACGGTTAATAATACAGAAATTACATATAGGTTTTTGACTTATAGCATATCGTTGGAACCGGAAAAAATTAAGGAACAAATATAAAAAAAAACGATAAAATTTCATTAATTAGTTTAAAAGTTATAAGCGAATATTATAATTATTTTTATTAATGTGATAATTTTGATGACGTCAAAGTTTGTTTACATCTGTCAAATTGCCGCCAAACTTCAAATAATTTAATAAAATATAGCTATTAAAAATAAGGTTATTTTTGAAGAATGATAATAAATCAGTTAGTTCAGAACGGTCACCTGAAGTGAGGAAAAGTTCCGAGGTACCCCGTACCCGATTTTTTATTATTTTTTTTAATCATGTAACTCTATCAGCAAAATATCTTTTTCGTACTCAAAGCTTTTAAAAATCTATAAATATACTGAAATTATACTTCTCTTTTAGTTTTATCAAACTTCATGGCCAATATAATAAATAACTACATTTTATTGTAACCTTTATTTCTTATATAATGTGGATATATGTTTTCAAAATCAATGCATGAATACAGATAATTAATTAATTATATTATATTTAAAATAAATAAATAAAACACTAAAAAAAAAGGTATTTACTGTTTTTGTCATCTGTTGATATCGGCCCACGCTTTTTTATGTACTGTTATTCTCATAGTTCTGTGGCTGATAAGATTTTTTTTTTTTTTTTTTTTTTAGTATATGTTTGTCATATAAGCAAGTTTTAAATATAATATTATTTTCTACTTTTTAGTCTTTGTCACATTAAATCTAGTAATCTATTCTAACTCACTTTGCAAATAGTGATCGTCAATGTCGAATTCCTAAATTTTATCTCCAAAATGTCTCTTAAATGATCTGGAAATATATTGATTTATTGGCAAATACGAACAGACACGTCTCTCTGCTACATTTCAGAGCAAATGCTGATTTTGAAAAGGATCAAATATAGATTGTCCCTGGGAAACTTAATAAATGAAGTTAAAAATTGATGCGCCCAAAATAGTTGTGATGATGACGTCTTGTAGAAACTAATAATGCAATTATAATAAAAGTTCTTAGAGGAAAATCGCTCCAGTAGAACCGGGGATGTAGCATAGGGTAGATACATAAGGGGGGAGGGGGGTCTATAAGCAGGAAGGGGTGTATCCCCGGCGACAGAGGTGGCCCCAAGGTGATTGGAACAGGTTTTCAACCCAACTTGCTCTACCTTACAGCTAAATCTTTGCCGTTTTGAATAAATGTTTTTAACGGAAATATACTCACTAACCTGTTACTGGTCGTGTTTATTTATAATTATTTTATTATTAATTTTACCGCCAAAATCTATCGAATTTATTGATTTATCCGCCAATACTTATCCCAAATAAATACTTGTGTAAAAAAATAAGCTAAGTCTCGCCAAGTTTCGTAAAAAGTTGTGAGATCATAGGTTTAGCCAAGTTTCCCCCTGTCCAAGTAAATTCTACTAGGTCTAATTTATCCAATATAAGTAAGTGATGTTGTTTGTCTGTCAGCAGCCCCCTCTCTACTCTTTGTCCCTCACAAACTCATTTTCTTTCCCAATTAACTCAACATGTTTAAATAAAAAAAACCGTCATGGCAATTACGCAGCACAAATAGGTTGAAAAGCTCGTTGTTCATAATTTATATTTTTCTTATGGTTTATACTATTATTAATTTGTTTTATATAGAAATGTTATGCAGTGTCGTATACAACTTTGCATCCTCGTTCTTATTTTTTTCACACAAGTGTTTTTGTTGGGATTTCACTTCTTTTTTTTTTTAACTAATTTTTAATATCTCTTGTTCTTTTTGAACACATAATATGTACATATTGTATAATACATAATAATATAAGAAAATATAACACAGATAAGAAAAGGACATAATAGGAAATAAATAGTAATAGGAAATAATTATCATTGTTTAGAAGAAGGAGAAAGAAGGGGTAGGTGTTCAAATTGAACTAAACAATTATCTGGTGTACATGTGTGGACGAGCGGGAAGTGTATGCATACAATCTTTGAGCTCATTACTCAATAAAAGTAAATCACACATTCAAATATCAAATGTAAAGTGCAAATGTGCCTTGAGATGCGTTTAGTAAAGGATTTTACTGCTGTGCTCGACTTGGCCGGGGCACTGCCGCTGCCGTACCCGCAGATAATTTGGTAAAACTAATGACTGATTATTGTATTCTCATCGGAAATACACAATCAATCTATGCAAGTTTCAGCATTCTAGGTAGTCTGGAAGTGGGTCACATTTAGGTTATAAGATTAGTCCCGGACAAACATGTGCAGCTATGCATATGTGTAGAGTAAACATAAACATATCGGTTATATATACAGGGTGGTCCAAAAGTCTCCCCCCCCCCCTCTTAACTTTTGAACGGTTTCAGATAAATTGATGAAACTTGGGGGATCTCTACCATGCAAAGGGAAGTTTGTTTTCATGCAATCACCCACTAGGGGCAACCACCCACTTTGCCCCCAGGCCACACAACTAAAAAATTTCAAATGGGAGTGTATATTTTTGATAGCATATTTTGATTTTACAGTGAAAAATAATAAACTTTTACTTAAAACTATTTTTTCTATCTCCAATATTTTGCCCCCCTGAGGGGGGCAAAGATAGCAAAATAACCCTTCCGATAATACGTTGTAAAATCTAAATGGTTAGAGATAAATTAATGAAACTTAGGGGATCTTTACCATGTAAAGGGAAGTTTGTTTTCATGCAATCGCGCAGTAGAGGCAACCTCCCATTTTGCCCCCAGACCACCTAACTTCAAAATTTTAACCTGGAATGTATATTTTTGATAGCAGATTTAGATTTTACTGTAAAAAATAAAAATATTTTACTTCAAACTTTTTATTATATCTCCAATATTTTGCCCCCTATAGGGGGGCAAAGGTATAAAAATGGTAGATTTCAGCGCCTGGGGGCAAAATGGTGGTTGCCCCTAGTAAGCGAGTGGATGATTACACACTTCCCTTTACATGGTACAGATCCCCCAAGTTCCATTACTTTATTTTAAACCGTTTAGATTTTATAACGATCTAAGTTTTTTTTTATACTATTTCGGAAGGGTTATTTCGCTATCTTGCAAAATATTGGAGATAGAAAAAAAAGTTTTAAGTAAAAGTTTATTATTTTTCACTGTAGAATCCAAATATGCTATCAAAAATATTCATTCCAATTTGAAATTCTGAAGTTGGGTGGCCTGGGGGCAAAGTGGGTGGTTGCCCCTAGTGCGGGGGATTGCATGAAACAAACTTCCCATTGCATGGTAGAGATCCCCCAAGTTTCATTAATTTGTCTCAAACCGTTCAAAAGTTAAGAGGGGGGGGGGGGGAGACTTTTGGACCACCCTGTATATATATATATATATATATATATATATATATATATATATATATATATATATATATATATATATATAACCAATATAGTTTTAATGATTTCTAACGTATTATGGGGTGTTATATTAATACCAAAATATTCTCATCAGAAACTTCCTGATAATTAGTTGGCAATTTGGGGTCGAAAATAGCATAAAAACGTGTTTTTTCCATTTTATCCCCGTCATAAATGAAAATATGACAAAAATGTACAAAACAACAATTACTGTACTCTTAAAGAGCTTTCTAACGACATGCATCTTGAAGGGAAAATACTATTTTGACTTTGGTACCCCGCACCCCCGTGTACAAAATTTTCTTTTTTCATCCAATTAAATTCTAATTCAAAATTTTCCTGTATTATCATAAGCCAATAATACGAAGATTTCTTTGAAAATTCGCTCATCAAGTCTTGGTGCATGACTGGACTTTTAGTATGGAGCATTTTTAATATAGAGATTAAAGCTGGAAAAAAAATTAGGGCTTTACGTCAAGGCAGGACAGTTAAATTGTAGGAGAAGTAAGACTTTAAGTACGACAGTGGAAAACCTCAGCCAAGTCGCAAAAGCCAGGATTCTTCTAGGTCTTAGTGTCAAGCATTAAGTACGGAACTCCTCTATATAGGAAGTGAAATGTAATATAGTTTACTAATAAGGATGTGTGGGCGAGTATCCAAAGCAATTTAATTCTAAAAGAATGATTAATAAGTAAGGCGAACGTATCCACGACCACTAGTACTATATATTATATTTATCTACTTTTTACAAGACAAAACTAAGTGAAAACTCAATTCAACCATGGTAGACACATAATATGTAATGCCTATTGCCTAAAGTCTTTAGGAAAATGTTTCCATTTTCCTGAAGATTCTTTTATTTTAAATATAATCTTAATTGACATCCGCTTCTTCATTTTGATTAATATTTTTGGTCCTAAAAACGCAAAATACTCTTAAAATGTCATATACATGTAATTTACTATTTAGTAGCTTCCATTTTATACCCATAATTTCCATTTCCATTTTATAATGATAATTCCAATTTTTTTTTCGTAATTTACGTTTTATTTGATAATTTGTGTGAATTGCGGATGCGTACATTCAATTTTTAACTTCTCAATATTTTTTTTTTTATGGGTCAAAAAGTTTATTAAATTTCAACTTCCTAGCTTGAACGGTTCGGGAGATATAAACCAAAGTGCGACGGACGGACAGATACTTCATCAGGGCTTCGAGGAGGGCATACGAAACCCTAAAAAGGATAAACTAATTAACATACCATTGGAATATCTACTCTATACTCTGTAGCAATTAGGAGGTAAGCGCTGACTCATCAGACTAGACAAAGGGCTGGTAGTTTTTTTTATAATAATAAATAAATATAAGGGTATATAAAAATTTAATTCAATACAAGGTTGAGCTGGGAGCATATTAAAACATTTTGCATGTTGCTGCTCCTTCCTATCGTACCGGTAATAATAATGCAAATAGTACCAATAAATGCAAATTTGAGTTCGTGCCCTGACATTAAATGTAGAGACACGTCCCTCCACTCTGGTATTATTTATGAATATTGTAAAGATTAAATTAATTCGGTTGGAGGGGAGAGGAGAGGCAAGGTTTCCTTTTTCGTAGTTACATGTAGAAATATATATATAGTTATTAAATTTCACAATATCATGTTTAACAGAGGCAATATATTCGAGTGGTGGAACGAGGGTATATTAATTCAATTTGATTTCAGATTCCCCACGTTTAAATACGGATAAATCAGTTTGTTCCAAATGTATAAATGTTACCATTTGGTGGTTTCTTGCATTTAATAATTTAGTTAATTATTTTCATTTCATGATAAATATCCTTGTTAATGTTCGTTAAGAGCTATGCCAATATTAGGATGTTGAAATTGTCAAAGAACGAATAAAGGAGTTTAAAAAATATAGTATTCTGTGGTATGTTGTAAAACATATCGCGAATAAATTAAGCATTGTTGCAGTTTGTTTTCTACCGGACACAGTCGGTTAGGGGTAGGTAAGGTAGGGTTAACGGAAATATATTGTCCAGCAAAATTGAATAAATGAAAGGAACGGAGGGTCCGGAGGAAAGAGGTACTTCCTGGGTGGATCGGATCAGAGGTGTGGTTGAGTTTATCTGATCTATAATGGTGATTTGATTGGTATAATTTGAATAAGAGATAGTAGTAGTAGTAATCTATTACTTCCTACTAGAATGGGTAGGCCGAACCACTTGTTTGAACCTAGCAATTAGGCCATCTTTTAGGCCAATTTACGCCCCTTGGTGGAGAGTTCCAGCTACTTCACACATCATACGTTTGTACATGGTACACCGCCGAAGCGAGTATAGTGTGGTCATTTGTAAGCTACATAAGCGTGCGTCAAAGCGTGGGCAAAGAGTGCCCCATAGGGGGTATTCCTCGCCCTGCTCCGTCCTCGAACCATAGATACCAATCACATCATCATGACACGGATCGGACCCACATCAATCGGACCACAACAAAGAGTGCCCCATAGGGGCTGTCCCTCGCCCTGCTCCGCCCGCGATTCATAGATGCAATTCAGAGTATCATGGCATGGGATCGAACCCACGACCTTGAGTCGCCTCGATTGATAGCTGGGAGAGCGCCTAGAGCCCCTCGGCCACGTTGGCTCCCAGAATAAGAGATAGTAAGGAGTAGAATAAATAATAACGACATAAAAAAGTTTTACTTTCACTAATCATACTATAATTAGCCAAAATCAAATATATAAAGCTATTCGTAACAGAATCAAGTTATTGGCCCATCTCCAGAAACCAATCAAAATAAATATTAATAATAAATAACTAACATTCCTTAATTAATAAAACATTATCAATAAAAATAAATTAAAAAAATGAAATAAAATATATCCGTACATAAAAGTTGCATGAAACTAAATCTGCATACCCTTCACCTATTCCTTAACATAAATGTGACATTTGATAAATTAATTTAAGTTTAGGTACCCTAATATGTAAATAAATAAATTCGGACTAAACACACTTAAGTAAAACTGACAATTAATAATATAATATTGAGGTGTGGAAGCTATAGATGAAATGATAAAATAAAAATAATTGGTTCAACTCGGAGCTCACTCAGAAAATCGGCAAGCCTGACTCAAAATTAAATAGAAAATAGAATAAAGATTTAATAAACAGGATATCAGTACCGGTTGTTCTGATGTATATTTCCGGTGCTGGGGGAAAAATTACAAAGGCCAAAATAAACTTTGGCCTTTGTATAAGGCCAAAGTTATTGGCCTTATACAAAGGCCTATAACTAATAAATAGACTCCTTTTTGGATTCGGTAGTATAGCAGAAACGAGAAGTGACGGATAAACATATGGACCGTGAAAGTCGAGCACACAAGACATATATTGTAAAATCTTGATGAGGTATGCCTAAATACGAGCAGATAAAATAATTTGTTTTTCTACACTTTAAAGAAAAGAGACCAACAAAATTGACATATTTAGATTTTAAATCATTCTTCAAGTAATACTATACTATTTAATAAGATAAATATTTATAAATTAAACAAATGTTATTATAAGATATTTTGGTTAATTCATACGAAACCCGTATGTGAGTCTATAACGTATATTTGTTTTACAATGTCCTTCGTCCCACATACCTTTACAATATTCTTTTGGAATACTTAATACACGTAATAAAAAAACATGAATATTTAAAATTTACAAAGCAGAAAATTAAATAAAGTTCTTTTAGTTTCGTTTATTTACATGTGTGCATATTACCTTTTAATTTTTGATAAATGTCTGGAGAGAATAATATTCTCTTTAGATTTTCCACTTTAACAGCTTCAAATATTTACTTTTAAAAAAATGCTGGCTCGAATCCCCGAGTTCACTTTATACACGAAATATTTCATGCTTTATTTTACCATTACGTTTGAATATTTAACTTTATACATACACATAAATAAATACACACTCGTTGTTTTGTTATTTTAATGATCTTATTTACCTTTGGAGCTACCCAACGGAACTAAAACATTAACCAAGTCTATTAAATGTATGTTATCATTTGAATTCCGTTCACATTTTTTAAAAATATTTCTTTTTTTTTATAAAAACTAAAGTTTAAGTTATTAACTAATTACCGACAGTAAGAATGTGTTTAGTAAAACCACATAAGCGAATTTTTAAAACAAATAATTAATTTATATTGGTCATTATCATAGAATTGGTGTTAAAAATGTTTAGATTTTTTTAGATGAACATACATAGATATGATTTTTAATGTTAGTCATATAAATTATTTAATATAGTAAAACCAACCTAGGTTATTACAGGACTGGGGTTATTATCCGGCCACTTTACTCGTCTAATAAACATATTAACGTTTATGAGGTGTATATGGTAATATTACCATATACATGTATATTAGGGTGGCTCGAAAAAACACTTTTTTCGAGATCGTAACCACCGTACCTCTAAAAACTTGCCATTTCATGAGAAAACCCCGAGGAAAAAATTTGAGCCAAATCGGGCCCCCTAGGTCTCCCGCTGGGGGGTCAAAATTTTGAAATTTTTGAAAAAACACGATTTAAACTAATTTTTTGTGCTTTTTTACTATGTTAGTCATTTTTAATCTATGTTTAAGGCATCTTTCTATAATCTACAATTGTTGTTGTATAAGAAAATGCCTTCATGTGATAAAAAATAAATAATACGATGTAACATAACAAATGACATATTTAATAATTTAGGTAAAAATCCCAAAACGTCAAATTAAACTATTTTTCAATTTTTGGTTGCATCTCCTAGCTTATTTTTGACTTAATGTAATGCTACAAATAAAAAATAATTATCAGAATTTTTTATAATCTAAACGGAAAAATCTTTTTCACTCTCGAATTTCGGCATTTTTTCCCTAATGTTTAATGTCTGGAGAATAAAGAAATGACGATCCTCTGCTTTATGAATGTCACTGATAGCTTTTGTAACCAGCTTTGTATTTGATGTTTACTAGAACCTTCGCTTGCAAGATAATAAAGAGGAATGTAAAACTAGTGTTGTAGCGAGAAATGTTGCAGAAAATGTGATCAAAATTTGGTAAAAAGCCTCTATTCAATACAGAATCAACTGTGATTAATCGTATATAAAAGTGTCATAAAAAAAAAAATACAAACAGTTGAAGAAATGTGCTTTGAAAATAAAAAAATAAATAAAATAAAAAAATACATTCAATGTTAAATAAAATAATTCATTGAAGGAACACCCTAATGTATGTTAATACACCTTTAGCTTCAAAAGTAATTTGAAGTTATATTCTTATGTTAGTAGCACTTGTAATCTATAAATATCATGTAGCGTTTTGCTGCTTTCTTTTTTTCTGCTTGGAGAAACGGATATAATAGTAAATAAGGAACATGCTCACTTTTAAATATTTCCAAATCTGCAGTGGAATAATTTATGTAGAGTTATGTGTTATGTGATACATCATTGTTGAGTATTGTTTGGACACAACCTTTTTCTACACACAGAACAGAGATCATTTTTAAAGCAATCAAATTAGACATTAATTTTCTTAGATCGCAACACCCTGCACTTAGAAATCTTGTTTTAATTGATAATGTTTTATCTGATTTTTATGAAATTTGGATGGTTTGTCAAAAGTAGGCTGTAGATAGCCCCAGATTAATTTCGACTGTCTGCACTCTTTGAATTTTAATGAATTGATACTTTAATTTTGACAGATTTATAAAAAAGGGGGAAAATTAAATGAATTTGACTATAATAGGTTGTAAATGTATTAAATCATTAATGTATACGAAATGGGATGCGAGGAAGCTATGTGCCACACTAATTGCCAGACTATTTCTATTAAAGATGTTATATTAGGATGTTTATCATTATTGTTGTTTTAAGAGTTGTATCGTGTAATTGGTTGGTGTTCTCCCAGGCTTACGATATAATTAGATATCAAAGTACTATTGTTCTTGGAATGTTTCCCTCGACGTATAAACGATTGCATTTACTGTAACTGGGATTCTCTTAACGTAACGAAAATACTTACCTATTGTATTTTGTCACCACGATTCAATATGATGAAAAAATTCTAATACATTCAATATTTATAAGTATGTTAAAAGGTTTTTTTTCTTATTGAAGAAGAATACATTTTAGTTTCTTTTTAGGTTCTTACTCAGGGCAATTAACTTTTGTTTGTAAGTAATATTCAGGGTTATTCGATGAAATCAAGTTTTAAAATATGTCAAACGTTGCTGTCCTAAAGGTGTCACAGGGGTGTTAATAATAATCGAGATTTTGACTTGGAACACTGACTTTTACAAAAGCTGCAAATTTTGCATTAGATCGTGTTCTTGGTGCTTTGAACTAGCATCGCAATGCACTACACCCTTGAATATACTCCAAGTAATTAGAGTGAAATGTCAAACTGTATCTCCTTCAAAGAGATTATGAAAATTTAAATGGTGCTGTTTTTTTAAATTTCTCATTAAATTCCTTCGTTTTGTTCATTCAAAAAGTCGAAATTCTGTAGTCGAGTTCTTTCATTTCAACGTTAAAATGCATTGAACATAATGTAATAAATAAATAAAATGAAGATATAAAGGTATTATTACCTTAATTTTTAAGTAATATATTTCTCTGCACATTAATTTAATATATTAGTTGATTTTAGAGGTTCTTAAAAATCCAAATTTGCAGTCCTATTTTTTTACCCTTTATTTTAAGGAGGTGAAATATTGCAATTAAAAGAAAGCAATTTGTAGTAACTTATTATTTATTATATACTCTATGGGCCATATACTTGAAAATTATCAGTGATACTTGTTGATAAAGTATAATTTATTTTTTCATAAGTGAAGATTTTTTTTTTTTTTTTTTTTTTTTTTTTTTTTTTTTTTTTTTTTTTTTTTTTTGTAAAGAATATTACAACTACATGAAAAAAAATGTAACAAGTAACATTGTTAATTAAGTATATACAAGAACATGATGTCATGGTGGGAGAAGCAACTCAGTAGTTGTACTCCCTTCATAAGTGAAGAGAAACGCAAATAAATGTTATTAAAGCATCAAAATCACTATTAGTATCTCGTGAAATAGAACCAAATGGTTATTTGAGTTAACCAATAAGAATATATCTTTCAGAGTTTCTAACAATTGAACAGAAGGCTCGTTTTGATTTCCATGGTGATACAGCTGACAGCTTTGTACATTTATCACTTCAACACTTACTTTAGCGTTCGGAGGCTTTAATTTCCTACCTTTATACTTTGTCAAACTTTCCTTTGACGTTACAATTAATTACATTGTCCTCTTATTCTAACTGTATACGGCTACTTTAGTGTTTAGGTTACTTTTTTCCTCTATGGTAGTAAATGTTTTTATTAATTCATTTGTAAAAATTAATTAAACTACTACTGCTACTAATCCTGCTTTGTCTTTACCGTGTGACTAAAAAAGTAAACTAGAATATGTCTAAGTTTGAGGTCTTAGGTGAAGCCAAAAATTAAACTCTATGGTCGTTTAACTTAACATTTTGTTTCTCTATTATTTTTAGAATGTGACGAAGAATATGTTACCTATAATATTATATTTGAGTTGATCTTCCCTATTTGCAAAGGAATTTGTCTTATGGTTTTAATAACAATAAACTAATAGGAGTTTGCCGTTGCTAAAAATTATAAGAAGCAGAACCATGGTTGAGGATGAAATGGTAAAAATTAGAAAAGCTAAGTGGCAATGGGCTAGCCATGTTGCTAGATTTACAGACGACAAAGAAACTGACAGACTGGTACCCTTATGAAGGATCGAGGAGGAGAGGAAGACAAAAAAGAAGGTGGGAAGATGACATAGTACAGAAGGTGGGACACCAGTAGTAGAGACTTGCTCAAGACCGGCTAAATTGGATTAGTCTGATGGTGGCCTATGCCCATAAATGGGTCAGATTCTACATATTTAATCAATTAATTTATTTATTGTTTTCTCAATTAAATAGGAAGTGTAAATATGTATGTGTTTAGATGTATGTATATGTGTAGGTGTATGTATGGGTGTATGTGTGTGTATATTTATATAAATAAAAAAAATAAAAATAAAGGAATGAATATAAGAGAAAATAAATAAATGGAAATAACAAAATAAATAGAAGAAGAGGAATTCAGTATTTAGTAATGATATTTTTGAAAGAGGTAAATTTATTTAGCTGTTTGTAAAATGTAGAATCTATTAAAGGCTTTATTATTATACGACTCGACCAGACACAGTTTAAATAACTTGTTTTTATATGTATGTTTTTTTATTTATTCTTAACTTTTACTATACTTTACTCATCTGCTTGATTTATCTGATGATCATATGTGAAACGTTTCTTAACTTTCGATTCAATCAATCCTCAGGTACATCGATAACGACCTTTGGTTACACGAGAGCTTTGCGATTACGGCCTCCACTTGGCTACCACGAGTCCCTCTTCTTAATCAGTAATTAATAATGTTTCGCCCTTTTTCGTTGCATTAAGTATTTATTTTGAATATTTTAAATGATAAATATAATATTAATAATCGTTAATAATACGTACACAGATAAATTGTATCAGAAATTATCACAGATTGGAAAGTAGTAATAAAAGTGGTTTGAAAACATAGATTTATATTCAATTTACTAATAAGAGAAACAGTCTTACAGATCAAGTCGATTGACCAAGGAAATCCTTGTAAAAAGGTTGCAATCAAGTTGGAATCATAAAGTATAAGGGATAAGTGAGGTTAGAGGGTGACATTTTGGTGGCAAGCAACGCGGCTGGTGAGGGTATTAGCTATAATGTTGGCAGAAGGAGGAAAGTCGTGTCCGGTTTATTGAATGTCGACGCTGCAGACAGGATGTCAAAGCAGATAACAACTTAGAAATGAAAGGGCCTTCCTTCATCGATCCTAAAGGCTTTTTGCTAAACCCTCCTTTAAAGTATGACCCTAATGAAAATCGGCCCTTCTCCAGGTCCATCCATCATATCTCTATCAACAAGCTGTCATAATATATAAGCCAAGACTTTCTTTATCCTACTCCTACCATATTAATCCATACTTTTCGTTTTTAAGGCAAAAACTACCATTAAAATCAGAACTAGACTTTCTTTTTTCTTTAGTAAGCTATGAAATCCTTGGTTTTGAGTAAACAATTTATAATTTTTAACTTTGAATTTTGAAGGTTATTACAACAACTAAGATTAAAATTTTTCATTTTTTCATTTTTACCCGTATATTTTGTTTCTTCTTTCACTCCTATATTTTTAATTTCTGTCAAATAATAGATTAATTTATTTAAAAATCCTCTTCCCCTTATAAAAGTAACCCGATCCTGAAGGTGGTCTCCCTTAATAAATTTTATTTTTTTCTCTTGTAGCGATTTTCTAAAAGTTTAGAGTTCTGTTTACTTTAGTAATCTTTTTCTTTCCTTATAGGTCCTTAAGAGTACAATAATTGAAGTACTGAGTGATGTGCTCATTAAGAGACTAAGGCCGTCCGCATACACGGGGCGATATGAAAGCGATACAACAGCGATACGATATCGTCTTTCTGTTACTTTCTAGGTAAAGGAATGGGGACCCCCCAACGGGGCGTTATGGATGCGATCTATCGGTGATACACTCAACAGGCGCGATACGAGCAATACGGGCAACCTGCAAGGAAGTGATTTCAGAGCCATATCACCTGTTTTTATGAAGGCATTTAACGTCTAATTCAGGGGTGCTGAAGATAACACCATTTGTTATATGATTTTACCCTCATGGTGTATTCCAGAAATGATGTGACTGATAATCCGTTTTCGTTTTTTTGTAGTATTTTATAAAACAAATACATAAAGGAATAGAAGCATCATTATATATAATTTTACGACTAAAATGTATATAAATTAACCTTAATAATGCTGATTAGTATTTAATTGAAAAAAATAAATAAAGAAAGGGAAAATAAAGGCAAAGAAATATGTGTTTAGCTTGTAATTAAATTAAACTAATATAAAAACGAATAAATACATTTATTTTTATCATTAATATAAAATATATACGAGTATAAATAAATACATTTTTCTTAATTTATTTGAAATTATTATTATTATTGTTATTTTTTTTTTTTTTTCGATAAATAAAAATGGGCACTTCTTTAAAATGTTATTTCCATTATAAGAAAATAGAAAAGAGTAACAATCTAATAAAGGGGAAGGAATGTTCTAATTTTTTCTTTTTACTGTTACTCCCCTTATAAAACCCGAATTGTGATTGGACTAAACATTCTTTTTTTCGTCAAAATTATTAATATACCCCTCAAAGATAACTGCAATCTATAATATAAGTGGCAAAGTCCTGATTGACTGACTGACATAGAATCAACGTACAGCAAAATCTGCTTAACCGAGAGACTTGGAGTTTTGAGGATATACTCGGTTCATATCATAGGCATCCACTAAGAAAGGATTTTGCGAAATTTTTATTTTTGTACCCAGGGGTACGGGGTACAAATGTCAAAGTTATGAATACTTTTAATGATGCATATCGTTGAAAAGCTCTTTAAAAGTACAGTAATTGTTGTTATGTACAGTTTTGTCATATTTTCATTTAGGAGGGGGTAAAATGGAAAAATATGTATAACTACATCTTATATAAATGAAGAGTGTCTATGAGTGTCTTTTATCTTATATAAATGAAGTGTCTATGAGTGTACTGCTTACATGAGATTATAAAGTTAAAATGTTGGTACACAGGAGTACGGGGTACAAATGTCAAAGTAATTGATAGGTACCCTTTATGATGCATATCGTTGAGAGGCTCTTTAAGAGAAAAGTAATTGTAATGTACGTTTTTGTCATTATTTTCATTTAGGAGAGGGGTAAAAAGGAAATGTCAACGTAAGTGTTTGTGCACGCGCGCGTGTGTGTGTGTTCTTTATTTAAATCTACCGTTTTATTCCGATTTCAATGAAAATTTGCACACTTGACCTTCAAAGCAAGGGGAAAAGGGGAAGGTCACTGACTTCATGCATTTTCGAAATTTTGATTTTCGGTACACAGGGGTACGGGGTACAAATGTCAAAGTAATTGAGCCCAGACCGATCTTCAAAAGTTAGGAAGTTAATACTTGAGAAAGAGCTCTTATTTTGGATGTAGGCATATATATTAATAAAAGATAATTCCAATTTCAACCAAGGGATGTAAAATGACACGGGGAGGGGGGGGGGGTACAGAAGGAAAATACCACTGCTTTTCCTTTTTAAAAATTTAGTCGGAATGAATTACTAATTTGGGATATTAGCAAATTATCTTATTAAAGGGGAGGGGGTATAGAAATAAGGGGGAGGGATAGAATCTAGATATTCTCGCTTTGTAAAATAATTTAAATGTTTCTTGATAGTAGTTTATAAATCCATTAAATTGAAAATAAAACCCCGTTGCGAAGCACGGGTATTCAGCTAGTCATTATATATTTCTTACTTTTAAAATCTATTTAAACTTATAACTAATAAATTATAAACACATTGAAAATGAATAAAATTTACAGAGTATTTAAGCTATGAGTTGACAACAAAATATCGCATGCGGATGCCCTGCTTTTAGATCGCCGATGTCGGCGATAAAATCGCACAGCGATAATATCTTATCGCTTTCCTATCGCCCCGTGTGCGGACGGCCTATATCTAGATGTGTTTGTATTTAAACCTTTTCCTTGATCATGCCAACCACACCTACCTTCATTAAAGATGTACCATGTCAAGGTGTTTCCCCTGCCGCCCATCCAAACATCCGACCAAGTTCTAAGCACACTCAAAGTTGTGAAATTAACTTTAGTGATCTCAAGGGAGCTGCTTGTATCAAGCAAAGCAATAACAGGGACAATTTGAACTATTGTTATTTGAAACTCGGCAATATTACCGAGTTACTTACTGCTATCATTGTATATACAATGATAGCAGTAAGTTACTTTAAGCACTTATCAATTTTCGACCTTAAGCTTCGATTTACTTCTTTGTGACACTTATAATCTTATCTATATATATAATATCCAAATACCACTCACTGACACATCACGATATCTCTGAAACCACTATGACCATGAAATTTCGTAGGTGTGTTCCTCTTACCTCCTAGGTGCTCGCTAAGAAATGTTTTTAAAATCCGCCATCTTGATTCAAGATGTTCAAAAACGGGCGTTTTGATTTAAGATGGCGGCCATATATAAATATAAATATGTGTATGTTCTTTATACAAATCTACAGTTTTAGCCCGATCTCGATGAAAATTTGCATACTTAACGAGCAGGGGGAAAATCACGAAAGCACGAAATCACGAAAGTAAGGGGAAAATCACTGTCTACATCAATTTTTAAAATTTAAATATTGGTACACAGGGGTACGGGGTACAAGTAATGAATACGGGGTCAAAGTAGTTAATACCCTTTATGATGCATATCGTTGAAAAGCTCTTTAAGAGTATTGTAATTGTTGTTATGTACAGTTTTATCATATTTTCACTTAGAAAGGGGATAAAATAGAAAAATATAGCTATATCTTATAAAAAAAGAAGAGTATCCGTATGAGAGTATATATGTTATACAAATTTACAGTTTTATTCCAATTTGATGATTTGATGATACGGGGTCAAAGTAATAAATACTCTTCATGAAGCAATTTTGTTGAAAAGCTCTTTAAGAGTACAATAATTGCTGTTATATACAGTTTTGTAATATTTTCATTTAGGAGTGGGGTAAATTTAGGATATTTACAAATTATCTTATCAAAGGGAAGGGGGTATAGAAATAAGTGGGAGGGAGAGAATCTAGATATTCTCTCATAGTAAAATAATTTAAATGTTTCTTGATGGTAGTTTATAAACTTATCAAATTAATATAACACTCCGCAGCGAAGCAACACTCCGTATCTAGCTAGTATAATATATATTTATAATATATATATATATATATATATATATATATATATATATATATATATATATATATATATATATATATATATATATATATATATATAACATTTTATTGATTTTAATTTAAATCAAATTATAATTATTATTAACACTGGGAGACAGACAGAGAAAAATAGAGTGCAGCGCCTCTACATTTAGAGGCCGTGGTTCAAGTCCCGGCGCTGGAGTCTATTTTTCTCTGTCTGTTTCCCAATGTCAGTAATAATTATAATTTGATTTAAATTAAAATTTAAACTTTCCGTAGTATGAATACTACCAAAAACTTAAAAATTGAATTTCTAATTGATTGTACAAGGTACAGGTACTGATTGAGTACTTTATAATTATAAGCGTTAATTCTCGGTCTAGTTCTAATGTCATCAATACTGACTTGCTAAACTTGTAGAAATACTGATAGCTTGGATTCGGGACTAGTTATCGGTTACGGCTGAGAAAAATCATTCTCCTGCGTAGCTTAGTTGGAAAGAGCGCTACACTAGAAATGTACAGGCCCGTGGTTTAAGTCCCGGCGCTTAAGTCTATTTTTCTCTGTCTGTCTCCCAGTGTTAAAAATAATTATAATTTGATTTAAATTAAAATTTAAACTTTCCGTAGTATGAATACTACCAAAAACTTAAAAATAAAAAGTGATTTATTTTTTAATTTAATTTAATATTTGTATATGTATAAAATATAGATATGAGATAAAATGAGAAAATTGAGTACAGGTAATATGTCAATGTTTCCTCATTTTATGGTAAAAATGTATTGATTATTCTGCTCGAGTTGTCAGATTATTTTGAGTGAAGAGTATAGGTATGAGAGGGCTGTGTGTGACCTATTCCAATCAATAATTTACCGATATATGTATACAGCTTCAATCACAAATTTAATACAAACATTTACCTTGAAGCATTATATTTTTAAGCGCACATCTTCCAAGAATAAAATAGTTATAGATCACAAAGTCAAAAGTTTGCGTACATAGTTAAGTTTAAATATTTAAAAGCGGAATTTAAGTATGAAAAAACGAATATTATTGTGCAATAGAAACAAATATTGAATCCTATTTAATATTAATATATCTCTATTTTAACCGCATTACATTATATATGCATATACGTATAAAGTATATAACCATATACATTATACATAAAAGTTTCAGTGTCTCATCGACAGTTCCACACACAATTCTATTTTACATTTTGATTTAAAATAGTAAAAAAGCAAAAGTATCGAACACCCATACGGTAATATTCTACGGGTTAACTATTTTATATGTACATGCATTTTTGATATTTAAAAGAATACAATATTTGGAGCACTAGTATTGGGTTATATCTGTGTATTAAAACATTTTTATCTACTCGATAGTATTCTGCAGTAAAATGTTAGAGAGAAACATAAAATGATTAGGTATTTTTGCATGAGAGATTTTTGTTAAAATTTCAATCAATATTGTTGAATATTTGTTCAATAAATGTTTATCTATTATGTTGTTTCATTTACTCAAGTACTTCTAATGCTTACATATTAATTCAGTCTAAATATTAAAGCAAAAGAGAATGGTGCGTGAGTGTCCTTCAATTTTGGAGTAGGTTCTCTAGAGGGTTGTTTGCATACAGACTAGAGTGGTTTGAGCCCACAATCCCCTAGCCCATGCAGTTAAGACTAGAAACGTTGTTAGGGCCATCACCGGTACTCTGAGCCTTGCTACGCTAAGCTTCTTATACCAACTCTCCCTTTAGAAAGGGGTTTAGTATCCACTGGACCTCGGAATCACAACTAGGCGTACACGTGCTTCTATCCTTCCCTCGCATGACCAAACTTTCAATTGTACTTAGTGCAAAAGGCCTTTTCTAATACCACCAATTTGAGAGAAAACTCATTTTAAAACATTTAACCGAAGAAGAAAAAAAGGACCATTTATGTACTGAATCATTGTATCACGTACTTTAAGTTAGATTTTTCTCTTATCCATAGGCAACTTAAGTTTGGAATTATTTTGTATTCTCATTAAAAATCTCTAAAAGTATTTGAATTATTTTTTTGTTAATTTAATTTTTTCTATGAAGTGCAGGTAAATCTTTAATCTTCTCAAAAAGAGTTTATATATATATATATATATATATATATATATATATATATATATATATATATATATATATATATATATATATATATATATATATATATATATACGTATGAAAACTCCTTCACTTAACTCAATGGGTTCGGTCACGAAATAAATTCTTCTCATACCTCTTACTTTTGTATTTGTTCAGTTTCGCTCTAGAGATGACAATATTAAATTGGTTGTCGAAACTTCGGCTTTGTGAAGAAAATGTGGAATGTTTCATTTATTCCGTTACCGAACCTCTGAGTTAAGTGAAGGGGTTCATATATATTTATGGTCGAGTTGAGTGGTATCCGTGCATCTAATGTATATTATTAGAGTCAAAAAATAAAATGACGAGGAATAGTAATATGTACATGTTTTTTCCATCAAATAAATATAAATGTGAGCAAATAAATATTCACAGTAAATTGACAAATGTCTTTCCAGGAAAAACATTTTTGGACACAATGAAATGGCTTTTAATTATTAATGTCATAAACATTTACATGGCATTTAAAAATTAGGTAAATCAAAGTTCTCTTTTTTTAAACTTCTCATTAATTTTTTTTTAATCTAACGCTTATAATATAACATTTGAATATTTTTAAATATTAATATTTAACATGCTATTTTAAAGCTAAGAATATACAAATACATAATTTAATATAAAGTAAATATAATTTTACTTTCATGGTTTAATTTCTTTCTCTATATTCAGTTTATATTTATATATATATATATATATATATATATATATATATATATATATATATATATATATATATATATATTATATATATATATATTATATATATTATATATATATATATATATATATATATATATATATATATATATATATATATATATATATATATATATATATATATGCGGTAAATATTAAGGGGTTATTCCTTGACTATTTTTATATTAATTATTCTTTATATTACTTTCAAGATTCTTAATTACAAATACTGCTGAAAATTACTATCCCATCTATGATGCATGCCTCCAGTCTTCCCCCCTTGACTGCCGAACTTTCTCAAAAATACCAGGGTTGTTTTTTTATTGTATCACACTCTTCTATTATCAGATTTCTCAAATCCTCTTTGGCACCATTGGAAAAAAATCAAGAGATTTTAGTCTGACGATCGGGCAGGCTGATAAGTGAGGTCCATCTTGGCCAGGTTTTACTACATATTATATAATCCAAATACCACTGACTGACACATCACGACTTCTCCCAAATCATCATAAAATTTTGTAGGTAGGTTCCTCAGCCTGTAGGTGCTCGCTAAGAAATGTTTCATAGAAAAATTCATCGTGACGATGTCTCCCGAACCCATTGCACTAGAACCATGAAATTTTGACTTTATAGCTTCCTTTTATGACCTAAACAAGCTTTTGTGAGAAGATTTTCCGATCGGCTATTTTGAGTCTGGTTGCCGTATTCGAAACCAATTACCCTCACTAACATATTCTTTAAAAATCATTGTATTTGGTATGAATATTTCTAAAATAATAATAATGTGGACAGGCAAGGAATTTTTATAATTTGGTTTCTGAGGGGGGACTTAAATTTGGTCCTTGATCGTGATCAGAAGTTGGCGTTCTTCTGTAACATCGAGGTAAATTGTTGGGAATGGGCTTCCCTTTAGGATGTATTCATAATATATTAATAGAAAATAAATTATACGATGCGACAAAACACCGAGGGTAGGGGGAGTTAACATTTAAACATGCTTCCTCAAAGTCGCTTCTCTCAAAGTTCTCTCAAAGTTGAGATTTTTGCAAATTATATTTGATGTATGAGGAGGGGGGGGGGGGGGGGTGTAAAATAAGAGGGGAAGAAGCAAGGATACTCTGAGTAATTCTTGATTAGTAAAATAATTTTAATATTTCTTGACGGTAGTCTATAAATATAAATTTATCAAATTAAAAGAAATCATTACAACTGACACATTTATGCATAACTTAAATAACTTAAATATAACATAACTTTAAATGCAATTCCTTTGATGATATAAATATTTTATTCTTGATACGTTTATCTGTTTTCTGTATTCATTACCTCGGAAAGATTATTCTAGATACAACAACAAAACGTAAACTTGCTAAATATAAGGGGGAGAATTGTATTGTTTCTACCAACGATAAAATCCAGGACATAAAATAAAGAAAAGTAAGCAATTCTTCTTTACTAAAAGTTTATATGTATTTTTCCGTGAGTAGCGTAACTTCTTTTTTCGGAAAACGACGAAAAGTATAACAAGAGATATTTTTTGACATCCAGTTATTCTTTTTTCTTTTCTTTTTTTTTATTTATCGTTGTCAGTAAGTTCTTAAAGTTTTTAACGGGGAAGTTATAGAAGAAAGAGGGTGAGGTATAAGGAAAAAGAAAAAGATTTTTTTTGAGGCGGTGGCTTCTTTGGAAAAACTCGATCTCTCAAACAAAAAAACCTTACGGCAGGTAATCTCCAAGTCGATAAAAGAGAAACATTAATAAAGTTTTCTTTGCTAAGCTTTCGTAATCTTTTAAAGCCATTCAGTTTTTTTTTTTTTTTTTAAATAAAAGTATAGTACATTGTATACACAATGTACTATGAAATCTATGTTAAACTTAAATTTTATATCTTCCTAATTTTTCTAGTTTAATTTTTTAATTGACAATAAGTATTTTTATAAAAATTAATATGTAGATTTAGATTAATGTATTATAAATCAAAAATATTTATCGCTCATAATGTATGTCATTGATTGGATAGCAATTATAATAAAAAAATATAATATTTCAACTACTAATGATTGTCAAAAGATATTAATAGATTATTAAAATATAATACTATGTCTGGGATATTAGAATTAAATTAAGTATTGATTAATTATAATATGAGCATTATAATACCGCGTTTTATTTAATTTATTTATTAGAGAAAATTCATCATTATAATTTCTCGTGAAATCAATTTCAAAACGTCGATACTTATACATGATTAAAATTCTGGTTATCTCTTGCAGTATTTCTGAATTCTTATAGTACATTATCCGTCCTAAAAATTGTATTTTACCACACTCATGCCACAACAAACCTCATTTTCTCGGCACGAGGTAATAACTAGCTGTTACTGATGACCAGAAGGTATAACGGGTATGTTTAAAGATACCCAGTTGTTTTCCCATCAAAAGTCATAACTTTACGCCTACTCGGTGGTTGTAAGCCACCTTACTATTTATTATTAAATTTAATAATAAATAGGTTTTTGCATTTACCTGAATCTCAAGTGAAAACACTTATCTGTTTTGATAAGAATATAATAATGATCGAAAGGATTATATCAACTTATTCCTCTATACTCTATACTCTATACTGTATAAAGTCTCTATCTATACTATATCTAATGTATAATGAAAGCCATTATTACTAGTTATCTCTATGTGTATCCACGACTGTATATAGCGACATCATGAAAGAGGTGTAGTTCAATAACCAAACAACATCACAGATAATCTAGATCTGGAGGTTATTGGAAACTACAAGTGTTACTGGTTCATTCGAAGTCTATCCATTAACCTCTAGATTATCCGAAGAAGGCAGCTTTAGAACAGCCGAAACCGGTCAATTGTTTTAATTACTTTTTTTGTGGGAAGACGTTGTTTGCGGTTGATGATGTACGATTCTACTATTATTACTTTATATATTTTCCAAGCTTACCTTCGGTTAGCTCAGAAATATTGTGATTATTCTGAAGAAAGATTTTATCTCCGATTTCAAAAATACCTACACAGAAATTAGTTTTAGGTATCAGGAAACACTTTTGGTCTCGTGTCCGTTTGGTCGATGTATTGTTTAGTATGTTTGCGAACCATCATAATTTAAAAACCACGCATCGGATATTGACTAAATTTAGATGGTAGGTCATAATTAGTTCATTGTTGGTTCCGTCATAACAAGTTCAACCATTTTCGCTCATTACATTCTCTTCTACATGTGGCACAAACTTTATAGGAAGCAGACTCTGTGGGCTGTCATTTTGCATTATCCTGGTCAAACAGAAGGAATCTGTCCGCGGTGGACAGATCCAGTCCGCGGCGGACAGATTATTGTCCGCCGCGGACTCTGTGAACTATAGTATTGCATTAAACTGGTCAAACAGAAGGCGACTGTCCGCGGCGGACAGATTTGAAGTTGTAATTTTTCACTGAGTTCGCGGTGGACTAGAAGCAACATGAATTTCTCAGGAGTGCGTTTTTCTGTGTGATATGCGTCCCCCGTAATATTTTTTTTCTTTCTTCTTCTTGTCTTCTCTGTTTCGATATTTTTTGGTTGCAGGAGAGTATGTAACTTCTAAAATTGTTCTTGACATTCGAAAATATGAGAAAAACCAGTGGTCAAATGAAGGAATGAATTGTTTTATTTCACCATAATAAAAATATATTACATTATATTTTTAATTACATTATTTTTATTTACACACACACATAAATATATTCTGTGTTTTTGTTGCATACATAGAAATATTATATGGAGATAAAAAATAAATTATAATAATGATATAATGGATGGTGAGGACCCTCAGTAGAGAAAATAAAACTCTAGAGTGCTAATGTTTTTAATAAATATGTAGATAGATACATCAGTGTAGGAGTAGGGAGTCAGCCATAGTATTATTATAGTTAAAGCGTTTTTATAATTATATTTAAATAAATACTTGTTTTCTTGTTTTTGGTTTTTTTATTATTATTAAATCGAAATAGATAGGTTTTATTTTTAGTTTGCGATTCAATGTGTGAAATAATATGATATTTTTAAGACAGTGCGTAAGTTGGTGGTAATGTTTTGATACTTGGTACGTAGCGAGTCTTATTTGTTTTTGTTTTTTTTTCTTCTCCTGGGCGGGGAATCGAACCCGGGCTTTCTCCGTCCGCGTTTTAAGCTAATTTCTCAGGAACTAGATTGTTCCCGGGAAAACGGCTTATAGCGTTGGATTCGTATTCCAATGGACTACATTTAAGAATTTTTTAATCAAAATCGTCGGAACCGTTTTCGAGAAATATTTTTTTTTTTCATGTTTTTTCAGAGTTTTTGGGGGGTAGCGCCCCCAAATTTAGAGGTAAAATTCATTTCTCGATTTCGCCTCAGGGTATGATTTTTCTGAACATGTATGCCAAATTTCGTCAAAATCGGCCCAGTATTTTGCGCTCCAGGCGTCTGCACAGACTGACGACAGACATTTTTTTAAAAAACCACTTTTTTAGACTCAGGGGATCTCAAAACATGTAAATCCATCGAACTTTCGCGCCATCGCAATACTTTCTCTTTATATGAGAAAGTAAAAACAAATAAAAGAACTCAATTCACAGCTGATATGCTAATATAAAACATAAAACAACACGAGTAGAAAAAATCGCATTGAAAAATACTGCTTGATTACACCAGTCCGCGGCGAACAGTCCGCTTTCTGTGTGACAGCGTCCGTGGCTGACGACGGGCAACCTGTCCGCCGCGCCGCGGACTGATTCCTTCTGTTTGACCAGGATAATGCAAAATAACAGCCCACAGAGTCTGCCGCGGACCAAATTCTTGTCCGCTTCGTGTGTAGGTACTCATTTGATTTTAAAGAAATTTTAATGGTTTATCGGAAGAAGACCACAGGTGGATTTTAACCGTTTATACGCACATTCAATATTAAATAAAAATAAGGTGAATCAATAGTTTATCTAATTTATTTTTCTTCCATAAATAAATGTCATATTATAATATGACATTTATTTATGTAATATAGTACGAAGGTATACCTTCGTACTATATTACATTTGATTATAGTCATTTTCAATATCATTTTACAAAGAATATTTTACTTATCCATACACGTTTCCCTCATTTTTGTAACATATGAAACATCATATTTTATTTTCTACTTGAATATGATTTTTAATATTGTGGCGTATTGAAAAAGAGAAAATTGAATGAATGTATTAGCTTATAATAGGAACAGTATGGACCACATAAATATCTATCTTGACAAGCCATGGTTATCCTGATACATATTCCCTTATTTTACTGCAAAGTAACCAAGGGAGATAACATGGAATATGAATATGTTTTGTTAGGAGGGTATGGGGTGTAGAAAGTCTGAACCTAAAGCTTCAACCCCTGGTAATACAAGGTTGCTGGCTTTGCTTAGCATCTGCCTTTCATTTTACTAGAGCTTTACCAAAAGAAAGTATTTTTCCACCTTGGATGAGAGGAACGGGGGGAAAAAAATGTATACTTGATCCTACAAAAATAAAGATATGGTCATTGAATTACATTTCCGGTTTCGCGGTTACTAAAAGAAATAAAAAAGATAATAACATAAAAATAAATATTTCTCTTATGGTTATTCATTCATTTTTACTTTCTCATATAAAGAGAAAGTATTGTGATGGCGCGAAAATTCGATTTTGATGGATTTACACGTTTTGAGGTCCCCTGAGTCCAAAAAAGAGGTTTTTAAAAAACATGGAAAAAAATATTTCTCGAAAACGGTTCCGACGATTTTGATTAAAAAATTCTAAAATGTAGTCCATTGGAATACGAATCCAACGCTATAAGCCGTTTTCCCGGGAAAAAGCTAGTCCCTGAGAAATTAGCTTAAAACGCGGACGGAGAAAGCCCGGGTTCGATTCCCCACCCAGGAGAAGTTATTTTTATAATAAATTTTGATGAAGAGTTCAATAATATTTAAATGTAAATTTGAAACCTAATAAATGGAAACACTGGGCTAAGTAATTATAAACTCGTATATGAGAAAGTTTGTCTGAGTTGTCTCGGACCGATTTTTTAAATATAATAACTAGGCTTCGCGTAGCTCTATTTTTGAAGCGAGTGAACTGCAATAAATATTTGATATGTATTAAGAAAATAGTTAATCATGATGAGTTGATAGTTAAAGAGGATGATATTATCTATTATAAAATATATCACTTCACTACTCAAAAATTCTGCTTCTACCAAGATGTATGTAAAGTTTTATTAAAATAATTACGTTAAAACGTAAGATATCGGTTAAAACGTTCGTTGTTTCCTCTATTTTAAACGTTTATTAGACACGCATTAATAGTTTTAACGGTATAAGCGGTGTCGCTGTTAGGTTTATTTAAAATGATATTTGTAAAAAATGTTTGTCTCGTCGAATTGGTGATGATAACATCTTTTTCCGTCCTAAAATTCCAATTTTATATTTTAAGGTCACGTTTACGCGAGCGTTACGCGCAAACTCTTGCATGGATAACGCTGTCCAACGAACTTACCCTGAGCATTAGTAAAAGGAACATTTATACCAAATTTCAACAAAATCGGACAACTTCTACTCAAGTTATCGTCGGACACGTAAACGTTACAGACAGACAGACAAACAAGATGAATACTTTGATAAATGTAAGAAACTCGCTTTCGCTGGTTTCAATAACTTTCCCATAATGAGTTTTCAATTATGCGTTCGAAAATAGACTTGATAGAATCAATTATTAAATTATTTGTATACTAGTCATCGCGTGGCTCTATCATTGAAGCGAGAGTAATGCAATAAATATTAGATAGTTAATCATGATGAGTTGATAGTTAAAGAATATGATTGTAATAGAGAGAACCTTGTAGTGGAGGAGAAGGGTTTTTCCACTATTCCTTAACTCACCTACACGTCTCGGCCATTCCACTTCAACTATAATAAAATGTATCACTTCGCTACACAAAAACTACTGCATGTATCAAGTTGAAATTTTACATGCCTGTTTCAATTGTGTTTTAGACAATGTATATGAAATTTTAAAAAAATCGTTACGTTAGAACGTAAGATATCGGTAAAAACGTTGTTTTCTCTACATTACTACTCCCGGGCTCCAGACGCTGTAACGTGCCATAAGGAACTTATAAAAAATACTAAAATGGTTCCTACAACTATTATATAAAATTCTAAAAATGTAGTCTATTTAAATCCCAATCTAATCATATAAGTCATTAAGTTTCACCGGAAAAATATAATTTTCGAAATTTTAATGAAAATTAAAAATAATGTGTTAACTATCACCGGTTATACCTAAACTTTTTAAATATTAAATTAGTTATGATTTGATTTAAATTAATTCTCACTAACTTAAGTAATGGATATGAGAAAATTTGTTTGAGTTTGTCTTGTTATTTTTCCCTTTATTAACAGAAATAAAAATAATTCTAAAAAAAAGAAAAATTAGAATTATGAAAATGAAACATAATATTTTTTTTGTTAACGTCAAGAAAAATTCTTTAAAAAATTACAAGAATAAATTATGAGTCTTGAAAAACTTTTTTTAGTGTGGAAATAAAATGGGTCAAAAAGCATTGTAGGACTACTTTAAATTAGATTTTTTCTAATTTTGGTTTATCATTACTGTCGCTGTAATTTAGGATAGGAGGGTTAGAGACTGACGAGAACCAGTCTCCTCACTTAAGTTTCACAACAGAAAACAGATTAAAATCTACCAAGTTTTTTTTAGAAAAGTTTTTTTTTTAAACAAACACGACACGAAAAACTTGCTACTTTGTTAATGACATTATGCAATATAAAAGCTTTGCCTTCAGGGGAAAACAAGAAAAAAAACTTTTGTTGAAAATAACCTTGGATAGAAGATAAAAGTTTAATTTTTTCTGCCTATATTTATGTAATTTCAGGTTGATCAAAGCCTAATGTAATAATCAACTTAACGGTTGAAGCCTTTTAAACAAGGACAAAAAAACTCCTGACTCCACTTCACTAATATTTACCATGGATATTTTGGCAATTTTTCACTCGTCTCTTTAGTCTTTGAAAATATATTTTCAAAGGATTATCGAAAAAAAAGATATACCATTATATACAAAAACTGTATTAAAGAATTTTATCATAAATAATTATGGATAATAATATGAATAGAATAAAATATAAATAGATTTGGCTTTAGTAAGCTGTGGTAAGTAGTGAGACAATGTACAATCTAACTTGTTGAGTAGGCTTCCGCGGGTAGATTCGTCATAAACATTGAAATCCGACGTTTCGCTTCCACTACTGGAATCATCTTCAGGGGTGTGGTCATCGTGATGTTGATTCGAAGGAAAAACAAGAAAAAAACCCCATCCTGTGTTTGCTTCGAGTCGACATCACGATGCACGACTCCCCTGAAGATGCTTCCAGTAGTGGAAGCGAGCCGTCGGATTTCAACCCCTTCGTGACGTGGATTTCACTAGAAACCCAAGCTGTTTATAATGTACAATCTAATTAGATCAGAACAGCCTCTTAATCCCTCCTTCTAAAATTTTCACCTGCTCTTTTGAACAATACTTTTTTAGGAAGACTGTATTTTACTGAATCTACCTTAGTAGATTCATAACCTATTACAGCTAGATTTTAAATAAAACATGTTAGATGTAGGAATGCTTTATAGCCCTTCTATATAACCTTCATTCGTGTTGCCTTTACCTTCTTTGATCAAATGGCCATTATATAATAGTATGGACCAAAGAGAAGTCAAAATTTCCAAGTTTTTCAACTATAAACGTTATGTTTAAGTCTGAATTCGTGATCAAAGCGATTCTTTGAATTCTCTAACCATAAAAGTTCCTCCGATTAAATATAGCAGATCAAATAGCTAGCTGGTTAAACAGAGATTTCGAGAAATCAAGTAGAACTTAAAACTCTTCTATTAAGAGTGAGAGGGTTTTAGAAAGTTTTACTAAGAATATAAAGCTCCACTGTAAAGTGACTTACGGCCAGAGGAAAGTGGATTCGGGTCCGCTCTTTCTAAGCCCTGTCCATACAAACTGTGTCACATCCAATTCCTTTAGGTAAGCCTTAGCTGCATCCAATTCATTCCCTGAGTCCACTGAAACATTTAGAAATAAATATAAGTTTATGAAAGAGAATCGATGGGATTGCAATCAGCTTATTTATAGAGAACATACGAGGGGGAAAATAACCTTTTACAAAGTCTCAATTTTAACCACTAAATATATATTTATTTTTACTTTTGAAGCTATGTTCTCATTCTGAAAAACGAAAATATTTTGTCTCCGATTTCAAAAATTCCAAGGCAGAAACCCGCCCATTTGTTTCTCTTTAACATGCGCACGCAAACATACATTTATTTACACCTACAGCTTCAAAAGTTCTTATCTGATTTGTATAAAACTTTTATAGTTTATCGAAAGTAACCCACAGATAGCCCTAGATTAATTTGCATCCTCTGCGCTATTTAACTTTTGCTAAATTGATACTTTAATTCGGGTATATGTAAATTACACCACTACTTCTCAAAACTTGATTTACTTCGACCAAAAAAAAAAAAAAAAAAAAAAGTGCAATTTAAGGTGGGGATACACTAGAGCATTGGTTCCCAAAGTGGGGGGCGTGAAGACAAGTCAATGGGGGCGTAGGACCTCGAGATTGAGATAGCTTTTCCGTCCGAACGTCTAATGCGATTATATAAAAAACCAAATATGAAACCAGTTGGAGAACCTCACTGACGAATTCAAAAGATACTTTCCTAACACATGTGATGACAACATTAACAAATTAACAATACATCCTTTCAGTGTCAACATAGATACCCTGTCCGAAACACTTCAAGAACAAGCTTTAGAAATAAAAAAGGTCCTGCTGCCGATTTTGATAAAATGGACAAATCAACGTTTTGGGTTAAGTATTAAAAAGTGTACCCCAGTAAATCAAGCCAGCACTTCGATTGCATTTACCTTTTTCAAGCACTAACTTGTGCAAAAAAGATTTTTCAGCACTTGTTGCAATGAAAACAAATTATCGTGGCAAACTTGATGTTGTTGTGCTTGATTTTCGTTGTGCACTTTCTAATACTCATCCAAGAATAGGGAATCTTGTATAAAATAATGCAAGCTCATCCATCTCCCTGCACTAGAGCATTCGCCCACGAATGAGCATGTGTTCACCCTCGAATGAGCAAGCGTTCGGAGGTAAGGAAAAGTAGTGTAATTATATATATATATATATATATATATATATATATATATATATATATATATATATATATATATATATATAGTGCAATTTAAGGTGATTCGCCCCCAATGAGCATGCATTCGCCCCCGAATGAGCATGCGTTCGCCCTCGAATGAGCAAGCATTCGGCTTCAGGCGACAGGGTGAGCTCTAAAAAATTTACAGATTAAATAAACGGGGGAAAAACTTAAACAAATTAGACAATAAATTAGGCCTGTAAAAGCATAAAATCAATAAAGTACGTGATAGAATGCAAGGAATAAGCTATGTGTCATACCAATTGGCAGTCTATTTTATACAAGCATTTTAATAGATTGATAAGTTTGCTTCCGATCAATTAATAAGTATTGTGATCATTTATGAAATAATTTTATTTAACTTCAACCCACATTTTGACTAACAACTAGAGCCCGGGTAACTTTTATGGTTTATTTATTTCTATTAACTAAGTAAGTTACTCAAAAAAAGACAATCTTATTCCTTGCTAGTCTACCAAAGGTATCGAAACATTATGATTATTCTGGAGAACGATTTTTTCGTCTCGGAATTCAAATATTCCTAGGCATAAATCCGTTTCAGACATCAGGGAACATTTTTGGTCTCGTGTGGTTTTGACTGTGTGTTGTTAAACATTTATCAGTTTAACAACTACTCGTCCGATTATAATCGAGTTTGTAATAAGGCAATTAGTCGACTGTTGGTTTGGTGCCACATTATTTCTAGTCCTTTTCCACCCATTGCTTTCTCTTTCAGAGATGCTCAAACCTTTTTTTTATTTGCACTTATATTTTTAAAAGTACACACCCGACTTTTAATTCCGAAGAAATTTCAATGATTTGTCGAATGCAGTCCACAGTTAGTCAACCTTCTGCCAAATTTAGTATTTATCTAAAAAAAATACTCTGCCAATTAGTGTGGCACATAGCGTCCTATTACGTAAAATTTAATGATTTGATGCTTTTAAAACTTATTATTATCCAATTTATTTAATTTTTCCCCGTTTTTAGTATGTCAAAATTGTTTTAATTTATTACATGTATTAAAGTATTAATTTAGCAAAAATTAAAGAGCGCATGACAGTTCAAATTAATTTGGGGCTATCTGCGGGTTACTTTCAAAAGTTTCATACAAATCAGATAAGTACTTTTGAAGATACGAGTATAAGTGTAAATAAATGTATGTTTGTGCACATATGGAAGATAAACAAATGAGCGCAGAAGATTGAAACTTATATGCGGGACCAACAATGAGCTAATTATAACCTACCATCCAAATTTCAATAAAATCGGACGAGTAGTTTTTAAGATATGTTGGTTCGCAAAAATTAAAGGAAGAGTGAAAATGTTCCCTGATGTCTGAAACGGATTTCTGCCTGTGAATTTTTGAAATCGGAGACATCAAATATTTTCCTTCTTTAGAACGAGCAAATAGCTTTCGTTATCTTTGGTAAGCTTGGAAGCAAAAATTAACCCTAGTGGGAATAGAAACAGATTTAAATCTCATGTGACCATTCGTCCAATAATAGGGCGCGTGGAAGCTATGTGCCACTCAAATTGGAAGATTATTTCACTTAGGTAATTGACAGAACAATATTATAATGATTCTTATTTGAATGTCTTTAACTTTGCAATTTTGATTTACAACATTTGGTAGTTATAGTTACAATATTTAATAGTGGAACAAATATTTCTTTTATGTTGTTCGGCCTAACAACAAACGTGGCTGTGGAGCATAATTATAATACTTCCTTCGCTTCTTTATGATGTAGTAAAAAATATTTTCGTTCTTCAGAACGATCACATAGCTTCCGTTACCTTCGGTAAGCTCGGAAGCAAAAAAAAAACCGAATCAATATGCCTCAAAATTATTTTTATCAAAGTGGTTTTCAAGTTATAAGGTTTTGGACTCAGAGTATAGCATTTTTATTTTTTAAGGCTTCCTATTTAAATTTTAGGTCAGGCGGTGCTTGCTATAAAAAAAGATACTTAGAATAGTATAACCTATTGGGAAAGCATCGCAATGATGGTTTTATTATAACTTTAAAAATACTTAAAATACCCTAAAAGAAGGAATAAATAAGACATCTATCTCTTCGCTAATACGATCTTTATTTTACTTACTTGGATTTCAAACTTAAGAGATCATCCAAGTCCTATTAAATTTTCTATCTCCACTTATATTTTGACTTTTCCTTCTCAAAAACTTAAAATGAAAACTCCTAGTTAAAAACTCATTTTTGAAAATACTTCTTTATTTCTCATTTCTACTCTGATTAATGAGTATTTTAAATGCCTTATGATGTACTAATTTGTTGTTATTTTTAATAGAACTCAATAATTACACATAAAAGGAAAAAAACTAAATCTTACCTTTAAACTTTTACGTAACGTATTTTTAGAGCCTTTTTTTAAGTCTTTTTCCTAACTTTTGGAACGTGAAACATAATTTTTTTATGTTTAATTAGGTATTTTAAATGCCTTGTGATGTACTAATTTGTTGTTATTTTTAATAGAACTCAATAATTACACATAAAAGGAAAAAAACTAAATCTAACCTTTAAACTTTTACGTAACGTATTTTTAGAGCCTTTTTTTTAAGTCTTTTTCCTAACTTTTGGAACGTGAAACATAATTTTTTTATGTTTAATTAGGTCTTAAATTTTGCTTTTTCCTCAAATTTCTCATTCTTTTACTTGTCTGAAAAATTTATTTCAATCACTCGCTTTATAGCAAGGACATACATATCATTGTCTGAATTTCACACTGAAATAAACCTGCTTTGAATTATAGAATTAGAGTTAAATTTAACTTTTATTCATAAATGGAAAAATATTCTATGAAACTTTTATCATCTATAACTGTGACAGAGAACTAGATAATGATGTCAAATTTTGTATACATTTATCTTACATTTATTTTTAATGAAATTAACTTTTTGAATGGCTCAATTACTATAGTTAAAATTAATTTAGTTTTTTTTATCATTTATTTTTTAATACCAGAAAATAACCCTGGCAGTTGTTCGGGACTAAAACCCAAAAGAAAAAAAAATAAATAAAAAAAAAAAATTCCAGAAAAACAAATGTATTCAATTCAAACGAACAAAACACCAACATGGTGGTAAAATTAAATGCAATTCCGTTTCGAAGAGTTTTTCTACTGTTGCTTAGTTAAAATAGTGAGACGAAGGTCTCCCCTGGGTTTTAAACATTTTGGACAACTGAACGCTTGAGTAAAGAATGGAGATTGTGAATTGATGAAATTTGTTTTATATTTTATATTATGAACTACTCTCCTTAATACAAACATCTGCACTTAATGAAGAACTTCCTATCGCAATGGTGTTAATCTCAATTGGATGAACTAAACTTTATTCTTATCTTAAAAGTTCAAATAGACATGCGGTAAAATACAAAGATAGCTACATAGTATATAAGGAGAAAGTTGGATAATATTTACTTTTGAAACAAGAGCTCAGCAGTAAATTTGAGTTCAACCTCTTTCTAAGAATATACGAACTCAGGTTGTTTGTGATCGATACCAGATGATGAAGAAACTTGGGGATTAGTAGTAGTGTTACTTGAGGAAAGGTTGAGCTGAAACCAGAGGTTCTAATGTGAAGCCATTAACCTGACCTGCTGGTCCGTGAAAACGAGTGGATTAGATTTCCTCTAGTTAGGGTGAAAAGGTCCGTTTCCCAGACGGCTACTAACTCGGTTCAACTGTGCTGAATAGCAACCAAGCTCGTCTACTTGACAGAAACTCATCTCGCTTGAATCTACCATTACCTCATTCATCCCTCTCAATACAACATACCGAACAAAAGGATTTGCTTGCTTGATAAATTTAATTAATCTAAATTTAGCACTACATTATATTCAAACTTAATTCATTTATCAACTGGAAAATCAATTTCAAACTAAGAAATCCTTTGAAGATTATTGATATACACCTGGTAAAACACCAAAGTTTTCGAGCTTTTGGTGCATTTATAAGTTATTATTTGAATTTTAAATCCCATTTTAAACTAATAGAGGAGTTATAAAATAATCCACTCTTTGGTACCTTTTATATACCTCACTAAAAATTAGTGCGGAGGGGGGGGGGGGGTGCTAATAACGAAATATTGGCGTTAAAAAGCACAATACTCATAAAATGTTATATATGTTTGTAATCTACTTTTCAGTAGCTTTCATGTGATAATGAGTCTTAATTATACGAGTCTACAATTTTGAGATAAAGACTGTTCTATATCATTAGCATGTTAAATAATTTTGTCCCTAAAATTTGACTATAAAGGTCCATTTATATAACAAGAAAATAAATGGGATTACATTGTCGCACCCTAGGAGTTCCATATGTTGAGGTTAAAAGTATGGGGTCGCTTAGGACACCATCTACTTTTATTCTTTGCACCCGATCAAGTAAATCTTGAACTTAAATAAATTTAATGCGTTACCTCTAATATCATATTTGAAAATTTGTCTTACAAAAATTGTGAGGCTTACACTGTGGTAACCTTTTTTAAGATCTAAAAAAAAATACTACAACTTACTTATTGTTGTCCAAGCCGTTAGTGAAAGACTAAAAGTTTGGAAATAGCATCTTTGGTACCAATGTACGATCTATAGCCCAGCTGATTATTAGAGATGACTGTAGGCTTATCTGACAAGTCAAGCAGTCTTGACTTATTGCACTTTTCTGAGAGATTTGAAAAAAAGTTTGAAGGCTCCGATCTGTCCCCGTCTTAAAAAATGGGAGGAATAACAGATTTTTTGAATCAAATTAAATATAGTCGTATATCACAGAGTTACTTCTATTTTTTATGTTTTGAGCACCAGGTGTAGTGTTGTTTTTTAATTATTTAATTTAACCTTCTAATTCTAATATCGAAATTTGTTTAAAAAAAATATGCAGTTGCAAATTACTTTATTACTTAATGATATTCGTATCATTAATTACAGAGCATTTTTTGACACATATAACACACATAACTAATATAAATATAAATTTCTATAAATAAATACATATATACATACAATTATACACTACACTTATACGACATGTACACATTTGACTTATATAAATATACATATTTTAATTTTACATGAAAAAAAAAAAAATTAAATCGTTTAAAAAATGACATGATGAGTTGAGATTAAAAAGTTAAATAAACCAAACAAATGGATATACTCATATAAACAGAAGAATAATAATTGTAAAAAGGTGACACCTTGATTATATATACGTGTGTGTATAAGAACGAAGAGAACGTATTTAAAATGTTTTAGAGTAATATTTCTTTTTAAAGTCTCTTTTTCCCCGTCTTTTAATTTAAAATGTTAGCCGAAAATTTATATGGGTACAATTAACTTAATGACCTATTTTCGTTTGTTTTTTTGTAGGAGAAGGTAGAGGCCGGGTATTTTTCGCCGCATTAATGGAGCGTTAAGTATCTCCTGGAAAACGTCTCTTAATGACTTTTTAGCCTTTTTTCGCACTGTAAAGGATAAAGACGAGAACTCTTTTAATTAAAATGAAGTAAAGGTATGTAAACTATCTCTGTATATTTCAAAATCTTTTTCCTCCCTCAACATGTATTCAAGTCTTTTTTAACAGACGAGAAGATATTGCATTATTATTCCCCCCTCCCTTCCTTTAGCCTGTTGTTTTCTTAGAACTTTTGTAAAACAATTCTTGTGACCTTAAGGAGTCATTAAAACATTAACATAATTAAAATGACTTTATTAGAAAATCAATTATACTGTGCCTTACAAGATCAAGGGGAAATAACGAAGAAAAGGGTCCCGGCTTTAAATAGTAACTTAAGACAGGGGTGTAATCATGATATTCCCTTTCCCCATTATCGCTTTTCCCCTTCCTTGAGGTCTTTTTCAGCTTCAGTAGAACCCCTCTTTTCTATTTAAATGAGCTTAAGGTCTTAATGCAAATGAATTGGAATCATTTAGGCCGTGTAAAAGAAAGAAGATAGTTTTTTCTTAACAGGTAATTTTAGGAAAATATATTAATTTGTCCGATAATTTTTTTAAACTGTTTTAAAAATAATGCTTTATCTTGTTTCTTTAGTTATATTTAAGTCTATTATAATAATTATTATTTTAAATGATGTACCTATTATTGATTATTAGAATTTTAGGTTGGATGTGATTAATTATTATTAAAATATAACCAATTTATACATATTTAAAAATATATTTTGGGATTTACATTCAAAATCACTATTCATATGAAAAACTTTCTACCGTGTTTGACGTACCAAGTTTTATTAAGAACTAGCTTGATTCCCGTGCTTTCCTGTGGACATTTTTAATGTATTTTTGTATTTATAGGTTTACTAGCCTTCTCCCTGCGCTCCGCGTGGGGCTCATGCTAGGTATTAGCGGCTATGTTGTCTATTGTCATGTGGGCCTAGCAACTAATTGATACGCCTAAATTGTTTTTTATCCAAGCCTTTGTTAATAACTTTGGTTCTACTCAATATTTTTAGATGAAACCAAGCCTACAAATTGCTCAACATGTTTGCGCTCACCCCTGAAAAAAAATTAATCGAATTCATTTAGCCAGTTTTGCGCCTATAAAGTCTGACTGGGGCGACAGACACACATACATACCCACATACATACACGAAAAAAGCTAAGGCCGGATTCGGTTTTTTTTTTCTGAACAAATTTTCAATTCTGACCAATGTACAGACAAAACTTTAATGTTATATACATATATAGATAGATGAACTACCGTCAATAATCAATCAAATTACTTAACTAAGCAAACATATCTAGATGCTACAGTTTCCTTAATCACCCTCCTTATTTATATATCACCCTTCCGTGGATCAAATATATTTTTCATAAATCCCAATTTAGTAGTTGATTCCTTCTAGAGGAAAATCATTTTTTGGGTCCGTAGGCAAAACCGAGGACCCTTATATTTTCCTGCATGTGTCTGTCTGTCCGTCCGTCCGTCTGTCGCTTTCCCTCACAGCTACACCTTTTGTCAGATCACTATATGTGTATAGTACCTATACCTATACCCACACATTTTAAAAATATAGCGACTAAATAAAAATTAATTTTATATATAATATATTTTTTTTTTTGGAAACAGTGTGAGGTATTATATTAAAGGGTACGTCGAGCTGATTTCAAAAATATATAATATTTTGGTTATAAGCTTAGGTGAGTTTGAAGTTGGTGTGAAATGTGTCGCCCCCTCCTTCTATCGCGCTTATGTAAAGTGAAAAAAATCCTGAACATTCTTCGACCAAAAGTAAAGATACTATTTTTTTTTTTTTTTTTTTTTTTTTTTTTCATTTTATTGACAAAATACTTTTTTTTATAACTATGCTCTTTTTGATGTATTTTTATGTTTACAGTCCGGTTCACTGGCAAAAAAAACTTTATCAGAAGTTTGTTATGTGTTTTGAGAATATCAGACCCATAGGATAGTTCACGATAGGCTTTTTAGCATTTTAAAAAACCATCAATAACTACTTAAACAATACAGTGTGGCTTACGGACCTTCTTGAACTGTTTATTATATAATAGATTCTGCAACTCTTTATAAAAAGCTGTAAGCTTATATACAAATATACCATTTATTCATTCATTACATCGAATTAGACATATAGCATTGTATACTTGTATTAATATGAGAACTTTTTCTTTTACAACAGTCAAAAATGATGCATGGTGTTTTGATATCGCCAATTGAAATATAAATTTCAATTCCGGTCCGATTCTACTCGGACCGTTTTTCTTTATAGGATCATAAGGGTTTTCATGATTTCGATTATCCCTGGTATAATGTTTCTGCACATTTCCGTCAAATTTAATAAAAAACGGCCCAGTAGTTTAGGCTCCACGCGTATACAGACCAGACAAAAAATAGAAATTAATAAAAAAATATATATCTATACTTTTTATATATCTAAACGTGTAAATCCTTTAAAATTGAATATAAAATTTTTTGGTCATCATAATATTTTTTCTTTATATAATACTACGTATGAGTAAGTAAAAATCTGCAATTCTACATTCCGTGTAAGGTTTCAGTCTACATTAGTCTTAGTGTTCTTTTTAAATAATTTGATCACGTCAGAGATAGCACAAGGATGTAATTTAACCCACGAAGTACAAAAGACAAACAGAAAGAGAAAAAAAAAGTCAACGATAACTAAGTTGACGTAGCTAAATTAATCACGATTTACATAAATCAGTGCTTTGGCCCCTTTCAAAGGAAAGCAAAAAAGCTTTGGTCCCATAACCCTATTGTTGCTGAAGCCAAAAAACCAAGCAAAAAGCAGAGGGTGCGGCCGCAACCCTTGACCTAACGTGTACCCTCTCAGAATATCAACGTTGCTTTTTCGAGGCCCTTTCAAGAGACAAGGGAAAGGTCCAGGGTTGAATTATTTTGTTATAACAATTGTGCAAAGCAAGAATAACTTAGATTTAAACATTTCTTCAGTTAGATTAAATCAAATAATTTTTTGTGGGCTTAAAAATTCCAGTAATTTAATTTGGTTAATTACTTTAGTTGGTGTTTTGTTTTTGGAGAAATTTATCTAATTAATAAAACTTGTACATGGTTAGCAGCTGTTTTCTATTTTGTATTACATTAATTATAATATTAACAATGAATGTAGCTCTTATTCAGATTATAATTTGCAAGAATGACTCTAGTTCAAGTGCAGAATCTATTCTTATTTTAAAAATGCTTTTGAATGTATAATATAGAAACAAAATGGTATCTACCTGACATTATGACTCATATTGTCAATGTTTACGAAACACTTTTAACATATTCTGTTACCGAAGGTAACGAAACCATTAAATTGGTTATATAAAATTGGTTATATCTCTAAAATCAAAATCTCCTTAACCAAATCGTGATTCAGATTTCTTCATATCATATTTATTTTTCTATCTGGAGTTAGCCTACAGATAGTTCCATATTGGTTTTAACCTTGTGACCACATTACTTTCTCTCGCGAATAATCATATTCATTCGTCCAGTGATAGAACGCGAGATAGCTAGGTGCCACACTACACTATTGGGAGTTATCGGCACTATTGTTTTAGAATAAATTAATGTCAAAAACAAATTCAATAAATAACAATTAACTAAAAGAAAAGTTATTTACATGTAAGAAGTTCTCCATGGTGGAACTGACAGACTGCTTCAGCTTCGTACCAAGTTATTCTGTCCCTAAAATATCTGTAGAACACTGGATATCCTTCTTCAGGAAGCAACCAAACACTGCTAACGTTCACCTGAAACATTATAATTTTTTAAATTTATTAATCAGAGTTCCTTTACTAATTTCCATTACGTAGAAATAAGGGTTTCTTAAGATAACTTTCTCATATTAAAATAATCTTCTGAATACTAAAAATATTTTCTGTAAAATGTTACTGCAAAACCTCAACACTACTTATTATCTATAATCATTTATTATTATGTATTTACATTATAGCGCAAATAAATTACTAACTTCTATATTGAACTGTCTCTAATAAATAGTTTAAGGTGGTAGTAAGGTATTGGAAAATATAAAGATGAAAGAAGATCGTTCTGTTTTATAAAAAGAACAGAGAAGTTCAATGTGTGCGATTTACCTTTGATCAATTATCTAAACTGAAGGTAGTACAAAGAAAAAAAATCGCATTTGTTGAAAAGCGTTATCGTTTCAAGTCAATTGGTCGTTTATTTATTTATTTATTTTTATTGATAACCTAAGTAATATAAAATTTTACAGTTATTTATTATATTATTTTTCTTGTAGAATATTTAAAAGCTTAAATAAAATAGTCTAGGAATTAGTGTGGCACATAGCTTCCTCGCATTCTATCACGTACTTTATTGAAGGTATTATTGTCTCACCCCGCTTTTGTAATGTTAAAATTAGTTTGATTTTTTACATGAATTAAAGTATTAGTTAAGCAAAATTTAGAAAGCGGTGCATCAATTGTGAATTGATCGCCATATTTTATATTTTTTAATTTTTAAGTTGGGTATTGGTTTAAAGGTATTAAAATCTAGATTACAAATATATATCGCGTTTCCAAAATGGCGGCCATTTTACCCCCGAAAAATTCTATTTATGAATTATGATGACCGGAGAAACCCTTTTAGTAACTTGCTGGCAAGTACTTGACGGGATTTTTAAATTTTTTCCTCCTTACTCCTTATTTAAATCTGTCAATATTGTTTTGATTTTTTACATGAATATAAAATTGAATGCGCGCAAACTGTTCAAATTAAAATGGGCTCATCCGTGGGCTACATTTGACGAACCATTAAAATTTCTTAGTCTTCTTTAATCTTCAGGGATGAATTAAAAAAACAATATTACTAGTTTTTTTTACAACTTTTTAATAGTGGCTAGCTTTCATTCAAATTTCATTAAAATCTGATGAGTACTTTTAAAGATATAGGTGCTAATAAAATATAGTGTTCGACTTCCTCGCAGACTTTAATGACGTTATGCTTTACAACCCAATATTGTCTAGTTTATTTAAGCTAGATATGGGAGAGTCTATGGAGGTCACCTTAAAGGAATAACACAAACACTCTCTCCTCGTAAATTGAAATAACTTTAATATCAAAGCAGCTACAGTCTCACGTCGATATCAGGCATCAAGTAGACGCCACTCGCTAAATCTTTTAATTAATGTAACGTTTTCTTCCGCAATAGGCACTGATTATGGGCTTTTGAAGCCTAAAAACTGCTGTGATATTAAAGTTATTACAATTTACTTTGTTGTGTTACGACAGTTTGTGTTATTACTTTTAGTTTATTTAAGTTTTTCCCACCCGTTTCTTTAAAAAGTAATATTGCTTTGTTTTGATGTTTTGCTTCCGAGCTTACCAAAGGTAACGGAAGCATTGTGTTCACTTTTGAGAACGAAAAACTTTTATGCCTCCGATTTCAAAAATTCCAAGACAGAAATCCGTTTCAGACATCAGGGAACATTTTTGGTCTCGTGTCTGTCTGTCTGTCTGTCTGTCTGTCTGTCTGTCGGTCTGTGTGTCCGCGAATTATGAAACGTGCGACGATAACTTGAGTAAATGTCGTCCAATTTTGATGAAATTTGGTAGACATGTTCATTTTACCAATGCTCAGGACGAGTTGGACAACGTTATCCGTCCAAGCGTTCACGAGTAACGCTCGTGTAAACGTGAACTTTAAATTTAAAATTGGAATTTTTGGTCGGGGAAAAAATCTAACTTTATCTATTCAATTTGACTAACATTTTTTTTAAATACAATTTTTTAGTAAAACCAACAGCGACACCGCTATGAAGTGTTAAAGATCGCTAAAACTATTAATAGTTTTTACAAAATAAACCATATAACAATAAAGTAATATAACAATAATTGTTATAGTACATGATAGCATGCGAGGAAGCTATGTGCCACACTAATTGGCAGTCTATTTTTTTTTACACGAATTAAAGTGAGAAGTAATCAATAAACAGGTCAAGTGTGTGCTAGTCAGCACACAGCGAGGGTTCGTAGGCCACACTATATTGTGTTTAAGTGTAAAGTGTATAAACAGTGTTTTTTTAAAATGCTAAAAACTTACTTTGAACCATTCTAAGGGTCTGATATTCTCAAAACACACTCTGATAAAGTATTTTTTTGGCACTGAACCGGACTACAACCATATAAATACATCGAAAAGACCATAATTATAAAAAAAAAACGTATTTTGTCAATAAAAAATAAAATAATATTTTTTTCGAAATTTCCAAAAAGTGGTATCTTTACTTTTGGTCGAAGAATGTTCAGGAATTTTTTCAGATTTTTTGCACTTCACATAAGCGAGATAGAGGGGGGGGGGGGCACGTTTCACACCCACTTCAAACTTGCCTACGCTCGCCCTGTCAAAGTTATATCCAAAGAATTTTCTATTTTTGTAATCAGATCGACGTACCCTTTCATATGATACCCCTCACGGTGTCGAAAAAAAAAAAAAAAATTTAACCCTTAAGTTTTTTTACCCTAATTTTTTTGAAAAATATTTTTTTAAGTCGCTATATTTTTAAAATATGTGGGTATGTACAAGACACATACATGCCAAATTTCAAAGTGATCGGACGAATGGTGTAGCCGTGAGAGCACGCGAGAGGACGGACGGACAGACACACGCAGGAAAATATAAGGGTCCTTGGTTTTGCCTACGGACCCTAAAAATTAATGATCGAAAATGGTTTAAATTAACTCTAAAAATTAATTTAAATCAGTAGTTATATTTTTATAATCATGGTATATAATATTATAAGCGAAATAAGTATTTTATACATAATGATAGATAGTTAAAAAAGTGATATCTGTCTAATTTGACAGTTTTCTTAAGTCTTGTCAGCTAGGCGGATACCTGGTTCCCTACCTCCCCTCAGACAAAAGTTAGAAGAGTCAAACTTGACGAGAAAGGGTCGTTATGACCTACCCTCTTCTGTATAAAGAGAGATGTATAAATAGAGAGTCAATTCAAAATTCACATATAGGTAATGCACAAAAATGTAATTTTTTTTCACTTAATCCATTGTCCATCAAGTTATACAATTTTAAAACTGCTTATTTTATTACGAAGAAATATTTTATTATTATTGCTTTATATAGTTTCCAACTTAAACTTAATTGCAACCTTTCCATTGAGATGGATCCCCCGCCAGTCTCCGAGGTCAACCTTGCTCTTGATGTTGTCATGATAATGTCATATGTGAACATATTTCATTCTTTGAATTTACTAAAATTTTTTTTTTTTATGAGTTTAAGTCAAAAATTACTTTTAACCATCTAAAAAGTTAAAAAGGAAATACGTGAAAAAGTTAGAAAATTTATTTAATATTGTTTCCATTCGTGTTTTTGAAACTGGAGATTTCTTGTCGTTAAATTTATGTTGTTTTTTTATTTCTTCTTTTTTTCAAGTTAAAGAAACAGTTTTTCGTTGAGGGAAGTTTTTTCTTCATGTCATGACTTTAACTGCGACAAAAATACGCAGGTTTTTAACCTTATTCAGTTCTCTCTTCTTTCTATCTTGTTTTTAAAGCATTCGAAGAGTTGCCGCTACATCCACCACAGTTTCTACCTCAATTTTATTTCTCTTCCGAAACCTTTCAAATAAGGTCTGGGGAAAGCCCAGAAGCAACTAATATTTTATTTAACAAGTCACATCGACTCTGGTTTAACTGTTAACTTTTTCCCTCCTCTTCGACATTTTTTCCCCTTCGTTCTTTTTCTTTTAGATGAGAACTTTGTTGACCTACTTGAATAACATATAAAGTTTTTTGCCCCGAGGATAAAAAATAATAAATTATTACAAATGAGTAAACTATACCTAACTTGCTTATTTAAAATGAATAAAACTCTTGGAATAACTCAAAATTGGTTCCGATCTCTTTAATTTGTATTGTTACATTGGATAACTAATTAAAAATTAAATTTGTTTAAACTAGTCTTTTTGGTATCCAGTGTTCTTATGTTTAAACATAATGAGTCAAAAATCCATGCAGCCGTAGTGTAATACGTATTTGCTATGGATTCGTTCTTACTTTATAACTGAACTTAATTGTTACAATTTTTTATTACCGTAATAATTTATTGTTATGATAATAAATACTCTGCTAATTAATGTGGCAAATAGCTTCCTCGCGTCTTATTTTATAAAATGTAATGATTTGAAAACCTATTATTATCCAATTTATTTCATTTTCCCCCAGTTTTTTAAAGCTGTCAAATTTGTTTTGATGTTTTACATGTATTAAAGTATCAATTGAGCAAAAGTTAAAGAGCTCATACGGTTGAAATTAATCTGGTGCTATCTGCAGGCTACTTTCGTCAAACAATCTAATTTTAAAAAAATCAGATAAAGTACTTTTGAATATATAGGTGTAAATAAATGTATGTTTGTGCGCGCTTGTAGGTGAGAAACAAAATGGGTGCAGAAGGTTTAAACTTATATAGGACCAACAATGGACTAATTTATGACCTACTATCCAAATTTCAATAAAATCGGACAAGTAGTTTTTAAGATATGTTGGTTCGGCAAAATAGAGCGACAGACTGACGCGGAACCAAAATTGTTCCACGATGTCTGAAACGGATTTCTGTCTTAGAAATTTTGAAATTGAAGACCTAAACATGTTTTGTTCTTCAGAATGATCACATAGCTTCCTTTACCTTCGGTAAGCTCGGAAAATAAATTGTGCAATCAATAAATAGCTTAATATGAAATAACAAACTATGCGGGCGGATTATCTGTTGTGGTCTTAAATTACAACGTTGTTCATACAATGGTACAATAGTATGTACTAGTCCATGGTAACCAGTAGACTACGACGATCTACTAACAAACATTTTCATAACATCAAGTCAAATTAGAAATGAATATAATTAAATATACACTTTAGTCCTTTCTAACTGATATTTTGTAGAAATAATATAGTATTTTTGTTAAGGAAATGTTTAAATTGAAGAATAAGAAGTGCTATTCTTCATAATGATTAAGCGTGGAAGCTAAAATGATAAGAAATACAACTTTGCTACTACTACTAACTTTTAATCACTTTGTCATGTGCATTGACGTTAATAATATATTATACGAGTTTGTAATCAATGGCACCTTGTGTAAACAGCTATATTAATATCGTACATATATTATTATCATTAATTTATTAGTGATAATAATATATTATTGGTGTGACACTAAAATTAATCAAGTAAGTCAAATCAATTATTAGTCAGATCCGTAAATTGTTAGTTTACTGTGAAGTTATTGTGTGGGAGAATATTGTAAATGCTTGTAAGTTGTAAGTGAGGTAAAGATCGCTTTTAGTCATATTACATCACATGAGAGTTGACATCCGATGCTGTTTTGAGATGCCTTTGTTCTATCTATATTTTAGAATGCTTTGTGTCAGTTCTAATTCAAAGTGGAATGACATCATTCAATTCTGACCAAACAGGTAACTTGACGTATGTATATTATCCAAGTCTATTGATCAACATGATTTCCTTTATGAGGATGTATAAAGCCAACTATTATTAATATTGTAATGGTGATGTATGTTTCAATCTCTACATATGTTTGCACTTTGCAAGCTTCATTACAATTGAGTATTGTTCAGATATTCAAACCAATCAGATTATTTTGTAAAGGAGAATTAAAATGATCTGGTGCTCGTTCGCTATCCAAAACCTCTGTGACCCTTATTTATCGTATGTACAATTAGATTTGAACATAAATAATTCCAAGTTTATAAATCCGCCACTCACTCACTGCCTGACAAGGCAAAAACGAATATAGATCTAGAAGCAGTTTACACTATTATTACAAAGAGGTAAACTTATATATGTTTGTAGGCGGTATCTCTGAATCTGAAACTACTGATCTAATTTTTAAAATTCTTTCACTCATACAATGTTACACTATTTTCCGGAGGGGGGATACAGATGGAAAATATCCCTGCTTTTCAAGGATGTTAATTTAAGGGGGGAGGGATACAGGAAACTGGAATGTCTAGATATTCATGCTTAGTAAAAATCATCAATGTTTTTAACTGTAGTTTATAAACTATCAAATTAAAAAGATAGTTTGCCAATTAGTGTAGTACATGGCTTCCTCACGGTCTATTATGAACTTAAATGATGTGATGTTTTTACAAACCATTATTATCTAATTTATTTAATCGTTTTCCTCGATCAAGTTTGTTCTTTTAAATTGTTTTGATTTTTTACACGAATAAAAGTATCAATTTAGCAAATATAATGAACGCAGACCGTTACAATTAAGATGGGACCATCTGCGGGCTACGTTTGCGAGTCAAATTTCTTTAAAATCATACGAGTACTTTTAAAGATAAAAGTGTAAATAAATGTATGTTTTTGACCACACAAGGAAGAGAAAAAAAGCTCCCTGAAGGTTTAAACTTATATGGGATCAACAATAGGCTAATTATGAACTACTATCCAAATTTCATTGAAATCAGACGAGTTGTTTTTGAGATATTTTGAGCGACAGACACGAAACTAAAAAGTTCCCTGATGTCGGAAACGGATATCTGTCTTGGAATTTTTGAAATCGGAGACTAAAACTTTATGTTTTCAGAACAATCACATAATATCTACCGTTGCCTTCGCTTACACACTCCGTAGCGGAGCACGGGAATCCAGCTAGTTATGGAAAAAATCAAAAGTTTAGTTAATTAATGTACATATATATTAATGAAATTTCTTAATTCAAGGGAGTTATATTGCATTTATACATATTTCAATGTCAAATTAGAACGCCTTGTTTACATCTATAATGTCTCAAGTATGGGCAACTTTCAAATTAAAAAATAGTTATTTATGTAACTAGGCAGCAAAATGGAATTTTACTGACGAGTGGTTAAATTAGCCTCCGAGCCGAAGGCTAGGACAGGCTATCACAATTAACTGCCGAGGCAGGTAATTTACCTATTTGACTGCCGAGGCGAAGCCGAGGAAGCAATGAATAAGCGAGGCAGAAATTTTTCCTTTGCTGCATACAATATTTTGTTACTTACAATTACTTTTGTTGCATACAATATTTTATCTACTCACGCTATGCAGATAAAAAATGGAAGCATAGAAAGAGTTAGTTTGAGATGAATTGTCAACTAACTCAAACCATGCAAAATAAGTCGTGCTCCAGTGTTGCCACTTCTTACTCGAGATTAATTATTCAAAGACCTACAGTTAAAATACTTTTTCAGTTTATCATTTTTAAACTTTTAAATAATAATAATATTATTCATACATTAATAATATAACACTGCTTTGTAATAAAACAAGTATGAAACTGAATTAAAATAACACAGATTAAAATAAATCTAAACACAAACAAAATCAGAGGTTATGCCACGCAGTGGTAAACAATGTTACTTTCTCTGCCTAGGCAGGGAAATATTTCCCTGCCTAGGCAGAGAAAGTATTTTCCTGACTGTTTTAACTACTTTCCTGCCTGTTTTTAATAATTTTATGACAAATCAGCGAAATAGTACTTTCCAGCCTAAAAACAGTTAAGTAATGTTTAATTTTGCTGCCGTGAGTAGATAAATAATATTCTCATTGGAAACTAGGCTATCCAGAGCTAATACTAATTGAGTAATGACTAGAATAAAAGTTAGTATAATAATTATTGGAATTTTACAATTATACTTTTTTTATTTTCTTGGTTTCCATTGTTTAAGGTCAATCTCTATTGTTATAATTGATTTCTAAAATAATATTTGACTATGGTTTTTGTAGAAACGTTAGCCTAAACTTCTGACCACATTCTCATCTATCTATTACGTATATACTACTAAATCAATTTTAACACATTTTTTTTTGTAGGTATTTGGAATTTTGGTGATCGCAAATTATATTCTACGATACCTGAAACGTATTTTGGTTGGGCAAATTTTTAATTTGGAGACATAATCAGACGATTTTTAAAATGGTCACAGAATTTACTTTACTTTTGGTAATTTTAAGTTAATAAATAAATATAAGTATGCTACAAAAGAGAAGTAATAAGCAGAAAGAGAAAGAAATATACGTATCGCATAATGTTAATATAACAAAGATAGTCCAAAGTTTATTTTTAATTAAAATACTTTTATTTAACTTTTCCTTTACCAAATTCCACCTTGGGATTTCTTTTGTAGAGGGAAATTAAGGTGGGAATTGGGTTGTGGGCTGGGGCAAGGTCTGTTTAGGCCCATTAGAATAGGGTGCCGGCCGTAGGAAGGGTTCCCAGCGCGTTAAGAATTAACACAAATCTTAATATTTCGCGCAATTTTATAATTAAAGTCGTCTTTGTGCTTAATTCAAGAGTTTTTTTGAATAGGAGCTCAAGTTAAAATGAGGATCTGGGCTAAATTGAATATTGCGGCCAGAGATTGGTAAAAAGAGCCCGGCTGTCGGTCTCCATTTTCCCCTTAGCACCTTTTATTTCCAACCTCCTGAGTGTATGAAATCTTTTTTCCCACGTTTTTCTAATCCATTTTTTTTTTCTAAAAAAGAAAAATTAAATTAAACTGTATTATATTCTAGAAATACCTGTTTTTATTATTTGACGCGACCATGAAAAAAATGCTTCATCTTTAAATATTAAGTTAAATTCTTTCCACGTTTTATTTAACTCCACTTGAGAGTATTTCCTTATCATTTTGTGTCTGTAATATGATTTAAAAGTTTCTATTTTAAAATCGCTAAACCTAATAGTTTCATATATTTTTATATGCAGCTTCAAGAAGTATCTTTGTCATATCGGTTTCTATTTGTTCATCTTTATATTGGCTGAGCCATTTATAAGTCTGTTCGGTATAAATGCTATCTGTATTACAAAATTTCGGTGAAATGTTTTGATACATATGTATATTTATTTTTGTTTTGTCCAATGTTAGATGCTATTTGCTTGAAATTGATCAATTATAAGACTGGTTTATTATTTTTTAAATAATGTTTATGCATCGAACTCAAATGAATAACATAAGTAATAAACGGTGCCGTACGATATGATTTGTCACTCTGAGACCTATGCATTTATAAAAACGAAGCGAAACCTATTAGATTTGGCTCTAGTGACTTCCTATAATTTTTTTTGAGGCTTTTAGAAAGTCGACAGTATCTTTCAAAATAAATTTTAGAAAACGGACCCTCTAAAAAGTTTCACAATGCCGCGCTCCCTCGAGTCCTGTTGGGTTATATTTATTTCCCGCTGAAAAGGGCCGAAGGGAGAGGAAAAGGAGGAGAAGAATCTTTAACAATAGTCGATTTTCTCTACGCGAAAGGAGGGTGAAAAGGGGTTGCTCCCTGAAGGGAAACTGAAGTGCGGCTGGGTAAGTAGTATTGTTATTTGAGTTGATATAGGGTAACGGGAGGAAATAGAAGATAGCAGAGAGAAGGGTAAGGTTAGTATTGATTGGTACCGACTCGCCAAATCTAAAGGTGTTTTTGGGTCCTCTAACTCTCCGGGTTTGCACTGTAAATCAGTCCTTGTCTGCCTTTTTGGAAAGGGGTCGGTGAGGAAGTGTAGAAGTAGGAGCCTCATCTAGTTGTAAAACGGGGTGGAACATCCTCATTTCTAAACCCCACAGACTCCCTTATCCTACAACAACTCTACCCTCTCCTCATTAAGCACTGATAATACTTCTCTCCTCTTCAAACTCCGCCTTCTAGAACAATGCCGGCTCAGGGTACTGACAGCCTTAGATCTACCTCAAGAGATAACTCGACATCCTGCTAAACACTCTACTCTGTAAAAACCCCCCCGTCAACAAACTTCTAATAAAATCCAATCATATTTCCCCCACCCCTTCCTTTTAACTCGATTTCTTGAAAGCAGATCACGTAACAGAAATAAAAGCAACTGGTGACATAACCCCCTAGCACAGTATGCCATAGTAACAAATCTCAATCGTTTCACTAAAACATACATGTATCGTTTTGACCCTTAACTCCCTTTATACGTATTACGACACATTATTAACTCCACGTATCGCCTAAATGTGTAACTTCTTCACAATATTTTGTAAATCCGACATAATCGAAGGATAATCAAATAAATAAATAATATTCAACAGACAAATATTTGCTACCAGATTAGTTCATTTATTTAGCGTAACCGTTTTGTCAAGTTACATCGAATAGAACAGGTGTCATAATAATAGTGAACATTTGTTTAGAGTTTGGACTAAAGTTCCAGGAAGTGCTCCATGTGTGTACCCTTTATTGGTAGTAGACATTTATATTCACTTAGCAATTGTAATTTATCTATATAGATAAAATTCAAATTTTGTCTGTATGTATGTGTGTCTGACATCACCTTTCCGACTTTATAGCAAAACTTTATGGCTTTTTTTGAAGAGGTGAGCGGAAACATGTTGCGCATGTTGTAGGCTTGGTTTCATCGAAAAACATTGAGTAGAACCAAAGTTATTAACAAATAACTTACGATTCCATGATGTTTCAGTTGGGCTTGAATACGGGTTGAATACAGTTTTTAAATCCAAATTGTCCATTGAAACCTAGATTCACTACAGATTGAATACGATTTAGATCCAGATACGATACACTGAATTCTGGGATCGTAACTGAAATAGGAACATAGCCACTAATACCTAGCATGAGCCCCACGTAGGGTTTGGGTGAAGGCTAGTAAATAATAAAGTTGTCAATGAAAATAACTGAATAATTGTCAATTAAAATAATTGCGCGTGGTGCGCGGGGTGAAGACTAGTCAAATATAAATTTATTATTAGATACATTTGAAAACTGTAATTTTGCTCCCACATAATCCATATAATTTTGAATCTTCTTTCTTTCAATTCATAATAAGAAATCGAACCCCAAATATAATTTTACAGCTGGCTTTTTTAAAAACATCTGAATTAGATTATTTAATCAAACCTTTCCAATATTCATATTTTATTTAAATAACCCCTACATTTAGGAAACTTTATATAAAACATTATATTATACTTTCGTTAATGTCTAATAGTAATTTGAAATTTATAATCGTTAACAGGATAACAGGTAACAGATAAATAGTATTACATTAAAATAATCAGGGGAATATGAGTAAAAACACTTCGGCTAAGCTTTAGAATAAGGTTTCAAAGTCCACCACTGTTTAGACCAAGTTTCTCGTCTATTAATATTAAATAGTTTTAGCTTTTTTTTAAATATTCATATTCTTATATTATATAGTGTTTATTGTTGTTTCTATGTTGGTAGTACTGTAAAGAATTGAATCAGCTGTTGACTTATATTCCTTATTTTCACAACCTCGTCGCGCTAGTTCATTATTACGTCTGAAATGATTTGTTTCTTATTTTTAAACTTAAAGATTTACATTTAATTCTTTATTGTGTTCAATATTCATCTCTTGTGTATTACATAATTAAATTCGGTGTTTATATTGAGTTTAAAAGTTACGCCGGTGTTATAAGGTTTGTTGAAAGTTTTTACATTGTTATTTCAAAATCAAATCTGTTTCACTGAATTGTTTTTTTAAAGTGTTTCTTCGTAGAATAAACTGTTTATATTTCATTCAGCAATATGTTCTTAAATTCTTATATTATACTGGTTTTTAGAAGGTAAAATGTTATAACTTTTAACAAAGTCATACATTGAACTATAAAAACTCTATTCATTATACTATTATTTTCATAAACTAAACAATAATTTAAGAAGTAATATTTATAAACCCATTGTATTTAGCAGGAAAATCGCTGTTCTACTTTCCGTCGGAATTACCTATAAATTTATAAGGTATGCTTTTAATGTATTATAGTAGGCTTAGTTAAGATTTGTTACATTTACACTTCGTAGCGTTTATTTTAAAGCGCAGACCTCTGAGAAAATAAGGTTACTATAAGTTTTTTATTCAAAATAGCCTTCTGGTCATGGTCGTGATATCAAATAAACTCTTTTTATTCATATCTCCTTTATCGAGAAATTTAGTTTAATCTGAAATGATCTTGGTATCAATAGTGATCATTTTAGGGTCAGGTATATAAAAAAAATACCTGAATCAACTCTGTTGGAGTGTCAACCCTAACACATAGAAATATCCATTTAGTTAAGTGACATTTGACAGCAAAAAAGGGACGTTCATATAAATATTTTTTGTTTCTTCGGCAACTCGAGTATTAATCGATCGTATTATGTCACCTTTGACACGCAAGTCACAGTTTAAGCATAACTGCGTATTTAGTTGATACCGCTGCTTTTATCACTTCGTAACAATTTTTCTCTCTGAACAAGTAATGTTTACAGTTTTCTAAGATGTATGAAAAACACTTATTAGTTCAAATTTGATGATCTTTGTCCATAATATTTTAATTCTTTCTTTTTCGTGTATATTCTTTTAACTGCTTGTTTTTTGCATTCTTTTAACTGATTTTTTTTGCGTTTTATATAGGGGAGACCGGGGCTGGTTGTTACATGGGGTAGGGTGTTACAAGCTGAATTTAATTTGAACTAAGGTGGAGAGGTCTACAAAGCATATCACAGTCTGTCAAGGACAAGAAAACCTTAGTTCTTCCATTATCAGCTTGAGGACAGGTCCCTTCATTCTACATATTATATTATGTACTGATTTATATTTTAGACCCCTAAAAGTAAAAAAAAGTCGGTGCCATAAAATTTGTTCTGTAGTCTTCATTTGTTTTAATGTAGCTTTAGTAAATAGTTGATTGAAAACAATGTTCATTGAGCTTAATTATCACAATTTATTAGATTTTTTAAACTTATGTGGGTGGACGCTTTACTCGATTGCGTCCAAAATGGCAGCACGGGGCTGGTTGTTACGGGGTAAGTTGTTACACTGTAACAACCTCCCCCATTACTTGTTATCTGCAATAACCAACCCTAGGAATGTAAATTATTATTAAATAACTGTTTAAACCGAGATTTTGTTCAACTTTTACTTATAATGAACAAAAACTACCATAAAAAAATATAAATTTTTATTGCTAAACGGGTATCATTTTCTTATTTATAGAGTAGTATTTCGCCATTTTCATATTATTAGTAGTATAAAATTAATTAGAAGTAAATTAAAGCAAACTGTTTAAAATTCACTTATAAGCTAAACTATTTTTCTTTTTTAATTTAATTTTTAGGAATTAGCCTCAAGTTGCTTTCGAGCTGGTCGAAGTTCAGCAGTTAAATATGATTAACTTCTAAAAATATTTTGCTTTTTTCTCTATTTAAATGGTTTTGACAAAAATTTCAGTCATTATTTATCAATTTTTACTTACATTTTATTATTTTTGCGTCCTTACCTATTTTTCCTATTAAGTACCTAGATATAAAACTAATTGTTAAACTTGATGTTATTTAATTTTCCTAACCCAAGCAACCTAATGTAATTAAAGTTCTTGAAATCATATTACTTGATTCTAAAATGTATAAAAAGGTGTTCGAATGAGGTACTTGATAAATTCAAGTCATTTGGAACGTCAATAAATAATTTCTAACAACTCTCAACATGCAAGTTCCTTTACCAATATAACTGTAAAAACTTGCCCCAATACCTGTAACAACCTACCCCATAGCAGGGGTAGGTTGTTAAAATTTAAGTTATCTCAGATTATAAGTCCTGTGACAAGTCCCTGCGACGTGAATATTAAGAGCCAAAAAAAATAATTGAGGTAGCCTAGAATTTGTTTTAAAGAACTAATGTTACTTTTATAAAACTTATGGCATGGCCAAATAAAATAAATAATAAAAAGTGTAACAACCAGACCCGGTCTCCCCTACTCTATAATGGATTTTAAAGAATAATAATAAAGTAAAATGTTCCGGATTTTCCATAATTTTGTTTATTAAAAACAAATTCAGTCCTGTCTTTTCAGAAGCTGCATTATATTAATAAGGTGTTGCAGGAATTATTTATCATTCATAATACAGGCCTAGGAGAAAAATTGAAACCAGCTAACACTAATTAATTGACAAATCGTTATACTTAACATTTTTTCATCACAAATATCTATTCTACTTGCAAAAATATGCATGTTCTTTCTTTTTGTTTATACTTTCTCTTGGCCCAATGAGTGATGTATGTTGTACAACGAATTCGTCTTACTATAAATACCTCTCGAATTTAATGTTTATAAATTAAAATCAATTATCTCAAAGTTAATGTAATATAGTTAACATGGGATTATTTTGATGTATCTCAATGATAATTAAAACGCCAATAAAATCCTCACAAGGTAATAATTTTCTACTAAAACCCACCCCCGAAAAATACTCGCTTTCTAAATCCCTAATTGCTTTTGAAAGAGTAATTATATCGTTTAAATTGCACATTTGTTTCTTTCTAATAGACTACGTTGGGGGTAACAATGGACCGAGTTAATGTTATAAACCCTTTAGGATTAGTTAGATAGTGGCTTTATATACCTTTATAGGTCTTGTACTAAGTATCAAGACAAGTGTAATGGGCAACATTTAGCTGTTAAGTGAGTTTTGTTAACTTTGACTTAGTTTTTCTTTAAGAATGTGCACTTTCAATTTGAGTTATATATACTTTTTCGCGTATCATTTTACAAACAATGAAATAGTACTATTCAAACAAATTATTTGATTAATGATAATTATTTTAAATTTTTTTAAATGATTAACCAAATATTAGGTTTAATTGCCAAGTAATTGTGTTTTATTAGGGTCCGTTGGCCAAACCGAGGACCCTTATAATTTCCTACATTTGTCTGTCTTTCGTGAACGTACCTGGAGGCCGATTCTGTAACTTTGAAACCTCCCTATTCATGTTGTTATAATGTATCAACCTGTCAACGTGAATCTACAACTTTGTCTGTTGTTATATAAGGAGAAATTGATGTATAAGGTATGATATATATCCACTCAAAATTGTTGTTGATATAAATCGTATCAAATGCTAAAAACTAAAACAAAGTGACGCCATTATTGTTGTTTTCATTCACTTTTTCTATTTTCTGACAGAAATAACTACCAAATAGCCACTAAAAAGGACGATGTTAATCCGTAGTTTGGTATTCGGCCACATACAAACGCCTGGCATCACTTAACAGATTCACTACATTATATAACAACACTTTGATATACAGAGATTATTGATATATAATGTCAGTGGATATATATCAAAATAGTTACAGAATCGGCCCTGTAACTTTGAAACCTCCCTTTTCATGTGATTATATTATATCAAACTGTTGTTGGTAACATGCGCGCGCAACCTGTCAACGTGAATCTGTAACTTTGTTTGTTGCTATATAAGTAGACATAGATATATAAGTGCTGATATATAAAATATAGCCCCTCGACCTCGAAATAGCTGTTGATATAATTTGTCAGGTTATGTTTATATTTCAAATGCCCAAAACCAAGACAAAGTGACGCCATGATTGTTTTTTTCATTCACGTTTTCTGTTTTCTGACTGAAATAACTACAAAATGACCACTAAAAAGGACGCTGTCAATCCGTAGTTCAGCATTCAGCCACATTCAGCGCTGAAATCACTTTACAGATTCCTAAATTATATAATAACAACACTTGATAAATACGTAGGGGGTTGATATATAATGTCACAGTGGATATATGTCACAAAAGTTACAGAATCGGCCCCTAGATCTCCGAAAGTACCAACCCAACACAGTAATGTATGTAAAATAATCCTAACAGGAAGTATATAGGAAAGCCCAAAAAATCATCATCCAAAAACAAATGGGGTTTTTAGATGAAAATTTTAAGGTTTATTTTCTTTTTTTAGGGTAATTCGTTACGGGGGGGGGGGGGGGGGATGAAAGACGAGGACACCCTGTGCCTTAGTGGGTGCTGAAAGCACATCTTGGCATATTTATTTATTTTTTAATATTTCTTTTCAACCAACATAAACTATATTAAGAGAAAATGTGAGCAAAAATGGCTGATAATCCTTATAGATTATCACACTAGATTGCCGTCAACTTTTGTATTTTAAAAACTCAAAGTAGTATCACAATATTTTGGATAAGCTGACGCAGCAGTACTATTTTCAGGTGTATTTTTATTGTTACACAATTTTGATCATTTAAAGTTAAAATATTAAATAAATTAAAAATATTCGTTCTAATGTCTCCAATATTACTTTTTAATTCACACACGTATCTTTTAACCTTGTTAATGTTTTTACTTTATTAACAAGGCATTTGAAATTATTTTAGTATGTGTGATGAAATCTTAGGAAACTTTTGAAATAGTTCTGTTGATTATCAAGTGCCTCAGTTTAGGGTTATTAGAGTGGAAGTTTTTCTATGTTTTTGAGTTTAGAAGTAAAGTAAAATGGTTATGTTTATGGTAATGCCCATGGTGTGGGCGCCATCTGGTGCCGTAACATTTGAAATCGCTTATCGCTCCGAGGTCTTCAGCACTGTTCTAACCATACAATCCTATTATATGTGAATTTAGTTTTTTATTCGTAACTTTTCACTGTTTTCTCTTAAGTTTGTTTTTGGCAATAAGTTTAATTTCGTATTTTTTTCATCTTGTATTGCCAGACATATTTTCTCTATTTTTATTTTTTCTTGTTTTAGTGCCGAATATGCAGAATTTATAATGACTTAGGAACTTGGAATTCGTATCTTCGTAATTGATTCTAATCCTGCGATTTAATTTATATTAATTGCTTATTTAGATTATTATTCAAGGAAATTACACAACATGACTCAGTATTGGTTGTAAATTCATATTGGATTTTCTGCTTAACCTAAGCAGTTAAGCTGTTAATTAAATGTTTTGTGTCACTCATATCACACTATTGATTATATCAGATATAAATCAATTTGAGTTTAAATTCAGGAGGGAAAACCCGGTTTTGAGTAAAAAGATCTCTTCTGCGATCTGATCTAAATCTTAGAGCATGCTAAGCAACAGGATATTGGAGGAATCTTCTGCAACTTCATAATGATTATTTAACTACAAACACCTCTAAGTGCTATGATGATCCTAAATTATAACTTTAATTCTCTAAAATACTTCTATCATTTAATTATTTATTGGCAGGAGAATATAATGATTAGAAATTTATCAACATTTTATTTATTTTAGGAAGCGAAAAAAATTTGGTAATTTTTGAGGGTAATGTAAGCTTATATAGTGTCACGGTTTTTTACCTGCATGGTAAAATGTTCTGTCGCACCCTTCTTAAAAATTAAAAACTATGATTGCAGACATCTCCCAGGTTTTTCACCTTTTCTATATCACTTTTTTTTCACCGGTAGAACCACTAAATAAATAAGGTAGGTTCATTAATGTCTTTTTTTTCTCGCAACCTCTTATTAACTTGCAAGGGGAAAAAATTAGGTTTGAGAATATTATTCAGGATAGCGAGGCTAACAAAGTAGCTAATTATGGGCAGCTGGGAGCGGTAAAGAGCCCGCGCCGCCCCCGCAGGCTTATTAAAATTCCACGGCGAGGCACCGTCCCCCACCCCCCTAAAACCACTCTCAGGACTTTCCTAACCAATAATTTAGCCGCCGTTCTTTATTAAACTATTATCTTCATTTTAGAATTTTCGTTAATATCTTACAATTTGATTCTATATAAGAATTTATTGAGGACCAATTGATTTGCATTTTTGGTCTAACAATCGGGAATAAATAAATATTTTTAATTATGATTAATTAAGTTTAATAAAGTAACTAACGTTATTCCTATAAAATGTTTAAATATTCTTAAACTTAAATTTATTAATTTATGATATGCAATTACAATAAAGTCTATCCAGATTTAAAGCATTTCATGAAATTTCAATTAAAAATTAAATCTATAGTTTATAATATACTGTCAGCGTAATACCTAACTTTCCATCAGCTGTATTATGACTAGCCTTATTGCAATTTATGCATTTCTAGTGAAAACATACAATAATTACATTTTAATGCAATTGAAAACAATAACCTCGGTTTTGAGCATTAAAGCTACAAGTTTACGTTGAAAATTCAAGAAATACTTAGCGTTATTATTACAATTTGGGTTTCTAAAGAAGCCACCTGCGTGGTTGCAGAATCTGGACATCTCCCTCGTTTTACTGGTAGACCTCTCTCAGCAATTAAGCAATTATAAAGATAACTTAAAGACAATAAACTGAAATGCAAATAACGGGATTAATTTTATAAATTGATTTAATGCTATGTTTTTGACTCACTTGCCTTTTAAAGTTGGACTTATGGAAAATATACCGTTACCTCTTTCGACCCCGAACCTGATTATCTAAAAAACATTTTAAAACTTATCTATTAGATAATATATTAAAGACTAGCTGATACCTGTGCTTCGCTACGGAATGATTTTTAATTTGATGGGTTTATATACTACCATTCAGAAACAATTAAGTTGTTTTACTAAGCGAGAATATCCAGGAGCCACAGTGTTCTAAATTTCGCCCCCTTATATTTCTATACCTCCTCCCCTTTGATTAGATAATTTCCAAAAATCCCAAATTAGCAATTGATTCCAACTACTGAAGAAAAATTCTTAAAAGTTAACTTTCTGGTGGTATTTTAAGCAGTGGTATGTTCCTTCTGTGTATGTTAGTAAAGGGACATTGTTTAAATACGTTTACGGCCGCCCTCTTGAAAGTAAATGGCCGCATGAAAAACCGTTTTACTGAATTTGTTCCTATAAGAGGACGATATATTCGAAATTTCAGGTTTATAATAAAATTATTTATTATATTAGTGATTTCCATTTCTATTAGTTCCCGAGATATCGTCAAATTTCGGATATAAATGACCGCTATTTTGAATGAAGATGGTGGATTGTAAACATACTTCTTAGGGAGCATCTAGGAGGTAAGAGACATACCTACTACATTTCATGGAATATGTCCAGTGGTTTCAGTAATATCGTGATGTATTAGATAGTGAGTGGTATTTTATAAAAATATATACTGCGTTCACACATTGGTTTAAATCGTTTTGAAAACGATCCGCTAGTTCAAAACGCTGTGTGAACGGAGAACGACGGATCGTATCTCTTTCAATCCGCTCCACCAAAACTACGTGATCGGAACGGGGGATCGAATTCAAAACGCTCGTATGAACAGGTCGTGGAGGGGATCGAGATATCAGGTTATTTTACTCTTCCATTTTTTCAGTGTTGGTTTTCGTGAACTTCCGTTTCTTTTTTTTATAACTGCAAGAACGTTTTGAAACCAAAGATAATACTATAAAGAACCTGTAACAACTTTTAATAACTTGTAAATAAAATGTAAAAATTCGCGGACATATTAGGTAATAAGAAAGAAGGTTTTAATCGTAACGTCACCGTTATGAGACATTGAAAACAAATATTTCGATCACCTGTATTTTTGGTTGTGTGAACATGAATCGTTTTGAAAACGAATCGGATCCGAAACGCTTTCATAACAATGTGTGAACGTAGTAATAGATATGTTATTATAAAAGTATAAAACTCTATAAGTAGAATTCTATTAAGTTCAGCCGATTACATGGATTAACAAAAAGACAAATTGAAATTGGATGTAGTAAAAAAAGCCTTTTGTACGTGTTATTGCGTTTAAACGAACCCCCCAGTCACACATTTTAATATATGTATTTCAATACTATTTTCTTTGTACATAAAAGTAATAATGCGAAAGTGTTTCTATAAAGCCAATACCCAAGTGTTTTTCGTTTTTACATTATATGAAACATAAGAATAAAAGTGAAAGACATTTGAAGAATTCGATAGAACAAAGTCCAGTGTTGTGCGGATGCTTGTTACACAAGGGATTTTCCTTCTTTAAATATTAGAGCCCTTATATCCTCCTCAACTCTACAGCCACTTTCACCAAGGAAACAAAATAAAAAGCAAACTGATATCTCATGGGACATCAAGACTATACATTTTGTACACACAACTTGTATTTTCTTTTTCAATGCATAAAATAAAACAGAAATATTGAAGGTTGTATTTGTTATTTTAAATTGCTTTTATTTTTTATTAATTATATTATGTAAATTCAACCTTAATTAAAACGTTGTAACTTCAAACTATTACAGTAAATAGTTATTATTAAAAATAAATCAATTTTAATGTAATCTGATTATAAAAGGAAAAAAAGGTATTCCCTAGTTATTGTACTATCGTTGTTCGGAACTACTGTATATACTATTATATGTAATATTCAAATATATGTTTGGGAAAACAGAATATATGGTGTTGGTTGTTGACAAAGCTCAGTAGATAGACATTAGTTATTCGAGGACCCCTACAGTGCTTGCTTTGGAGCCCAAGGGATTTGCTGACCCTATTTGGGGAATCACTACACTAATGTAATTAGATATATCGATCGTAGATAACATAGATGTATTTACTTTTTTATTTACCTCTATTAAGATTTACATTTATTTATTTTGTATTGTATCCCCAAACATGCTTGGGGTTCAAGATTTCTATTTTCGATACCTCTAATGTTATATTTTTAAAACAGAATCCTCTATTTCATTAAGAACCGGGGACCGAGCGCCCACGGCGCTCGAAACGAAGAGCAAAAACCCCCTCAATCTTGGGCTCATTTTTCTTCTCTCACCGTTCCCTGCACGGGACACGGTTTAGATTCGGTTTTGGCGAAATCCTTTGTACAGAGATTTGTCATTTTATGTATTAAAGATAACGGACTAGTTGTTTAAATTGTAGTTCAACGGTATGCATCAAGAAGGGTTTTCATTACTCTGATATTTGTACCCCGTACCCTTGTGTACCAAAATTCAAATTTAGAAAATTCATGTAGACAGTGACCTTCCCCTTGCATTGAAGGTCAAGTGTGCAAATTTTCATCGAGATCGGACTAAAACTGTAGATTTGTATAAAGAACACACATACACACGTTGACTTATATATTTATATAGATAAGGAAAAAAAAATAAAAAAATAGGTAGCTGTTAAGTAATGATGTGCTGAATAAAACGGAAAATGCTTTAGTTCCGTGCTAAATTTACTGTGAATTGATCAAACCGTCTTACCAGTAATGCTCCATACTCGAAAGTAAAGTAGCCGTTTAATGACTCATCTCCCCTGAATTACCCTTTTCTGAAAAGCGATTGGTTAAAAAAGAAAAGAACAGAAAAAATAAATATTTTAAAAGTCAAGTTCCACTCTATACTATGTCGTTAAGTGACCAATCTCTTCTGCTTTGTTCTTATAGCTAAAAGATTAAATGGTCTAGCTAAAGTAGGGAAAAAATACTACAATAGTCAAGTTCTAGACTGTGCCGTTACACAAGTGATTTTTCCTTTTTATTACACCTTTTCTTGAAAATCGATAACTCAAAATAGTTGTTGTAAATCGGCTTGTAAAGCAGAAACTTTGTAATGAGTTTTACTATTGATGCCCTCCTATATACAGGAGATTTTGATACTAGCCTCGTTTATAATATTTTTATTTTTTTATTTTATTGCTATTAAAAGCTGTAACGATCAATAGTTTATAGTTTGATTGTTTAAAGGTTTCCTATGGCCAAAATACAAGTTTTAAAATAATGTTTCTGCTGATACATGAGGCCTAAACTTTTGTGTTAATCTAAAGTGTTATCACGATCAGAAAAATCATACCTATCAAGATATTATGAAGAAATAAGCGTTAGCTACAATAAACTGAGAAAAGCAATTATAATATCAACAACGGTTCCGACATTTATGATTAAATCCCTTAATTCAAGAAGTAATTAAAACTACTGGGCTAAGTATAGTTATATATGGTTCAGTACGACCACTATCAGACAAGTTTTTTGTTCTTGAATCCTGTTATTTGTACCTAGTTATGTAGAAAATATTTGCACAATTACTTTTTTTCATATTGTAAATTAAAATAACAGTAAGCGTACTTAGATAGTAGAGTATATACTTTTATATTGAGAGTGACCGTGGATATTAATATTTATTTTCACGTAGTTGCATATTTTATTGCAACTAACGAAGTAAAAACAAAATGCTAATGACCTGTGTAGTTTTGGATGAATACAACAGCTCTTTTAAGGGTGAAATTTAAATGAGGTTGGTTTATGAGTACACATATTTATTTATGTGCATTTGTTTAAATTAACTATATAGTTGCTTCATTTTTACTGAGCTTTATAATATTATTTAATATAATGATTACCATATTGCATCGAATTTAAGACTCACCGTTATTTTGAGAATCTATTTGGAAAAAAATGCTTCAAAAAGAGTCGTGATATAAACAAATACATCAATTTAAGACGCCCTCGCATTTAAGACCCTATTTTTGGCGCTCAAAATCATGAAAAAAAAGTCTTCAAATCGATGTTATACAATATTATATTATTACAAGAAGGATTATAACAGTCTTATTTTATCAATTTGATCGTCTGAAAGATTCCATGGCTGAATATAGTTTATAAATAGGTTTACCGAGTGATTTAATAACTACGACAAAATTAGGTAATGTTTTACAAACTTTTTGACTGTTTAAAGTAAAAAGTATTGTATAATGTAGTATGTAATTCTAATATAACTTTATAATCTGATGGAATTTGTCTATTTGAATTAAAATCTGATGGAATTGGTATATAGTCTATATGAATTAATGTCAAAAGATAAACTTATTCAGCTCATGTTAACCGACATAAACAAATATTTTATCCCGACTAAATTGAACATTTATCTCAGGAAACTTTTATATTTTTCCTTTTTCCATGTGAGAACTTTAAGTAGTAGATCTATAAAACTCGTAAGATATTTCAATTTATACCTACCTTAGAAAAAACTATTACTAATTTAAAAAAATAATGTATATAATTAATAATTATTTGATTAAAATACAAAACAGATGTTTTATACAGAATAATTGTTTTAATCAATCCTAATAGTATAGTATACATATAGGTAATAATATCTTTGTGTGATGTTTGCTGCAACTCATTTTTATACTTTTTAATATGAATTATTTTTTTATTTTTGTTTCAGACACAAATAGTATTGGCTGCATGGAAAATCAGAGCAAGAGACATCAGAGTTACACCCTAAACTGTCTCCTGGCTAAAGATCCTCAGCTGCACAAGGTATAGTCTTAACATTTGTTTTATAGATATATTGTATATATACACAGGCAATTGTGAAATTAAGAAAAAAAATTATGGATTTGACGTTTTATTTTCTAATTTTTTTTTAATGAAAGAAGTATAAAATATCTAAACATTCAGGCTCTATGTTGAAATTATAATAATGAGGGACATTTATTATTTTCAATTAATTATTTTAATAATTGAATAAGTAATATTATTCATTTATTATTTTAATACCGTATTGCTTTGAATATAAGACGCAATTTTTTTTTCCCGTTTTTGCATCGCGAAAATCAGGGTGCGTCTTATATTCGAGGTGCGTCTTATAATCGATGAATTCAAGTTTAACAGATTGAAATAGCATTTCCTTCTGTAATCTGTAAGCAATGTTGCGTGATCTAACAGCCTATATATTCTACGAACTTCTCGTTCAAAAATAGATAAGATCATGTTTTTACTTTTTATTTCCTATTCTCTGAATTTTGCCGGGATATTATTGTCGGCCTCATTTTACATTAATATAATTTTCAGGAATTTCAACGAGTTCAATTTACGATGAGATGTTCGGTGAAGGGGGTTCCGTTGTACCTAGGTATTTCTTGTTAGTTCAGTTCTCTTTCTATTCTATTCCTCGTCTGTTGTCTTCTAGGTTTATTTACACTTCGCGGTGTCGGGGAAAGAATGAAGGGTTCTTTATGAAGCCGGTGATTAAAGAAAAGTGATTCAATTTGCGGAACAATATGGTAATCGAGCCGCGGGAAAAGTGTTTATCTTTTTAAATACCTCAAATCAAGGAAAGCCTTCACTGGCACTGGACCATCTAAATAATTATATTTCATTGCTAAATTATTACATCTAAATAAAGATTTAATATTCCAACAATAGCCATGGGACTATAAATTTAAAGTGTAAAAAAGTTGGTGAAAGAGAGAAGGGAAGATTATTCCTTTGAAATCATCTTCTTATATTCGATGCAGTCTTATATTCGATTCAGTCTTATATTCGATGCATTATTTTTCCCCCAGATTTTTGTTCGAAAATCGGGACGTCTTATATTCGGGGGCGTCTTATAATCGAAGCATACATTGAAAACATAACATTAATTGAAAACAAAATAAATGTGTATACACACATTTAACCTTCAATAAGGTTAGTAATGACTATTTAACTTTTATTGAAGGGTAAATGTTTAATCTCTTAAACATCTATCTCTTGCGTAAAATATTTTTTCAACATTAAAATTAAAAGGCATTACCATAAACAGTTTTATTTAAACTAAGTACTCTGCTTCTAAAAATGTAACATTGAGCATTTAATTTTAAAGTTTTGACTTTATCTGATTCGTAATAGTCAGAAATGACCAAAAATATTTCAACTCAATGAAAAATAATGATTATACAACACTGCTTTATTTTAGCATCTTTTTTTGTAATTATTAAAGGAAAAATTAAAAATGATATTTTTCTGTATTTAGTAATCTTACTACTTAGGATATACTGTGTAAATTTAGGGGTTTTAAAATACGTGTAATATGTTTTTTTAAAAAAGTTTTAAATACAAGTGTATGTGGATTATGTATACATATTCGTATACCTGTATTTGTATGATATTAATTAAATTATTCTTTAACAAAAGAACCTGGTTAAAATCAAAATGCAGATTCAAGCAGAGAGGTATTTTTTTTAACTGTGATAAAAACTCACTAATTAATTGATTGAAATGGCAGTAATACATCGACAGAATACATTTACACTCTCTCAGATTGTTTTCAGTTGTATAATGTGAAAATAAGGTGCTTACAAGTTTTACCATAATTTAAACAACTATAAAAATAATTGCATATTTATAATCTTCAAAATAATGTTAATGAAATTATATTATAAAATAAAGCGTTAAAGCTAGTAAATCTATTAAATTACTGTTGTCACAATGTTTTGCCTATAGCCTATACTTGTAAATCTTTATATAAAAAAAATAGTGTGGCACATCGCTTCCTCACGTTCTTTCGTATACTTTAATGATGTTTTGATTTTAAATCCCTAATTAATTTCATACTTTTCCCAATTGTTTTTATTTAATACATAAATAAAATATCAATTTAGCAAAATTTTTATGTTTGCAGACGGTTGAAATTTATTATTGGACCGTCTGTGGGCTGCGTTCGAAAAACCAACACAAATTTCTTTATTAGTCCTGAAATATGTATAATTGTGAAGACCAATTAGGCGATTAAAGCATATTAAGATAATAATTGTTTAAGAACATTCAAATTTTGTACATTTAAAATGCCTAGAATTGTTTAATAACAATTTAACATAGATCCAGTGATAAATTTAAACTTATATCTCGAGTAGCTAGAATTATAACTGTCTGGTTAAAAGTTATTAGTTTAATAATATCTAATTAAAACTAGATATTATGTAGTTCATATAAGGTAATGATGCAGCTGATATAGACGCCAGGGACGCTATTTCCTCGGTCACCTCTATTCTCCCATTAGGCTGGATGACCATCTACGGGTGATAAATATGACCCTGAGTTGAGTATGGTAAGAGAGGTGGGGGAAGTTCAAACTCTTCTTGCTGAAGTACTACCCTAAATTGATCCTATCATCTAGCCTCAAGATTTCAGTAGAAAGGATAATTATAAATTAAAGAGAATTGCTTCCGGCCACTGACGCCTTACCCTTATACATATTTTACTAGGTGACCCAAGGCCAAGATGTCCTATATGCGGAGAACCAGATGTCACTATGCAACATCTAACTGAATGGAATTTTAACACAACAAGATGGAAATTTAACACAAATAGGCTACTGCCACTGCTATTCTCATCGGCTTAAGGTCTGAGATGAACCCTAGAATATATCAATTATGTATGCATTTATTTTTTTTAAGCTTTATATAGGAAAAAGAAAGAATACATTTATAATAATAATAAATAAATAAAAGTGAGAATACAAAAATAAATATAAGAGTATAATTATAACAATAGTACTAGGCATCGCGTGGCTCTATCATTAAAGTGAGCGTATTGCTATAAAATACTGAATATTTATATTAAGGAATTATTAATCATGATGAATGTCATAGTTGAAGATACGTGGAAGAGGGTAGAGTGGGGGTACTTGGTACAAAGCTTACCTTCCTAGATAAACCCTACACTCCTAGAATCTCAACCACCAGCAGTAGCTTTAAAACAATTATTATAAATGTATCACTTAACTACGCAAAAAATTCTGCTTGTATCAAGTTGAAATGTAACATGCCTGCTTCAATTGTACTTTAGACGATGTATATGAAGTTTTATTAAAATCGTTACGTTAGAACGTAAGATATCGGTAATAAGGTGTTTTTCTCTACTTGAAACGTTTAGGCCCTCTTTAATAGTTTTAACAATTTCTATTAATTCATAGCGGTGTTGCTGTTAGTTTTACTAAAAAATTGTATTTGAAAAAAAAAATGTCTGTCTCGTCAAAGAGTTGAAGTTAGAATGTTTTCCCGTCCTAAAATACGCTTGGGCAGACAACGTTGTCCAACGAACTCGTCCTGAGCATTGGTAAAATGAACATGTGTACCAAATTTCATCAAAATCAGTCTACTTTTACTAAAGTTATTGAACCATAGACACACTCACAGACACTGAGTATATTTCGTTGAATGTAGGAAGTTCGCTACGCTCGCTTCAATAAATAGTTTACATCGCTAATGTTAACTGTAGAATCAATAATTAGTTTTTAATTATTATCTCAACATGCTTTATTTTGCCTAATTGGTCTTTATTATACATAATAGCTTTATTATTATTATTTATTTAATTCCTAAGGATTATAAATTCTTTTAAACATCGGTCGAAGCAATTCACAGCACATTTCGATTATGATTTTTAATTACAAATTTAACAAGTTGCTTTACAACACGCTCAAGCTTAACATTATAATATTAACTCAGTCTTAGCATTTCTGTAAATAAATAATAACCTCCAGGTTATTTTCACCTTTCTTTATTAACGGATGAGCATTAAATCATTATAAATTCAGAAATAAAATAAAGGAGGAAAGAAAAAACTTTAAAAAAAATTATGTAGAGTGTAGAGAATAACAATGCACCAACTTCGCTGTTGAAAATTAACTAAATCAAGCAAGTCAAGAATACTGCAGTACAGTACCTAAATATTAATTATGCCTGGCTACATCAATATTTCACTACAATTTCATTATAAAAACTCGATCAAAAACTGAAATAAATACAATTTTAAATTACATTTCTTGTTTAATTAACAAAATAAATAAGTCAGATAAATTTATTTTTTTTATTAATAATTTTCATATTTTCACTTATGAATTTCAATATGCTTAATTATATTATAGCTTTTTTGTAGTTATCTGGGTAATAGAGGATTCAAACTAATTTAATTAAATGAATGGTCATTTCTGATATTTAAATACTTGTTTTTGCTTCTCTCCCGGTTTAGTTAGTTTTGGCTATCAAATTGTTTTGTAACTTATTATTTTTTCAAAATGAATAAAACTCAAAGAACAAATTACATTATTTTATTGGAAAAAAAAGAAACATACTAATTTTAATATCGACCAGTTTTTACTAATTTTGTTATCATTTGTTGTTCACTTTATCGATAATTATAAATTCAGTGGTTTTAAAGGTTGGTGGCGAAAATGTCCAAAACAAAAAATCCAAACGAAAAAGTCCAAAACCCATTAAGTCCAAAATGGAAAATAAAAATGCATTATATACCCTCCTGCAATTTGCATCCAACTTCACTACTTGCAACGATTATTTGTTTTTGGACCATCTAGATGGTTTTTTGTATACTTCATCGTATTCAAAGGGGATGTAAAATAATGGAAATGCAGACTTAAGTGTGGTGCACGCTTGACAACTGTAAGTACGGGTCAGAGTGTCCGCAAAGGAGGAACTCCTTTATCTCATCCAAATCATGGCCCTAATCCAATCCTGAAGAAGTACAGGTTTTGCGCATTATCACAACTGCTGGTGGGTAAAAGTCATCCGAGCCTTTACTGAGCTGCAAAAGGAGCAGGCTAGCATTGAATACATTTTGTGAGAATTAAGTTTGGGTAAAAAAGTGAAAAATGTTCCTGCTGGGTATTTACAACGAGTTGAAGAACGTATCGTCTGTCAGGTTCGCGACTATCAAGACTGTGGACGAGGACAATGAGTTAAAATACGTTAAAAACATCGGTCATAATTTACACCTATAAATTTTGTAAAATAAAACATTGATTTTGGAAAAAATGCTTCGGAATTTCTTGATTTTCGATTTCATTACTTTGGACTTTTCGGACTTTGGACTTCATCGATTGGACTTTTCGTTTTAGACTTTTTCACACACAATCCTTTTAAAATCTCGACAAGTAGTAGTAGTTGTTGTATTAAAGTCCTAATGCAAGTACTAGATGGGCAGGACGAACCTCTTATTCGAACAATTAGGCCATATTTTAGGTGCATTTTACTACCTTGTGATAAAGAGTTCCAGCCTCATACCTCTGTACATTGTACCGTCGAAGCGATCATTAGTGAGCCATATAATTTAGAGCATCACGGCTAGATTGCCGACGTTTTTAGATTTACGGAAAATATATTTTCTTCTTCAAGCTATTAAGAATAAACAAATTATTCAATAGAATACATAAAGTAATGTAATCATTTATGGAATCAGCTACTTTACACATCTACTCGATATG